>OX335792.1:2577414-3863621 GCA_946896805.1 Scutellaria galericulata | reverse complement strand
ACAAAAAGGCTATTGGAGTTAAGTGGGTCTATGAGACAAAACTTAACCCAGATGGCTCAATTCAAAAATACAAAGCACGACTGGTTGCTAAAGGGTACTCGCAATTACCGCGAATTGACTATAACGAGACATTTGCTCCAGTCGCTCGCTTGGACACTATACGGGCTCTTATCGCACTAGCCGCTCAGAAGAGATGGAAGATCTATCAATTGGATGTCAAGTCAGCTTTTCTCAATGGCTATCTTGAAGAAGAGATATATGTCGAGCAACCTCAAGGGTTCGTGATAGAAGGACAAGAAAACAAAGTTCTAAGGCTGAAAAAGGCACTCTACGGATTGAAGCAAGCTCCACGAGCCTGGTATAGTCAAATCGACGACTACTTCATAAGCCAAGAATTCAAGAGAAGCGAAAGCGAGCCGACACTTTACATTAAGACCCAAGGTACTAATGACAAACTTATTGTTTCTCTATATGTCGATTATCTTATCTACACAAGGAACAATGAAGAAATGATCAAGAAGTTCAAAGAGGATATGATGAAGACCTTCGAGATGACTAACCTTGCGTTGATGCACTACTTCCTCGGTATAGAGGTACATCAAGAAAAAAAATGGGATATTTATCTCACAAAAGAAGTATACAGAGAATCTACTGAAAAAGTTCAAAATGGAAGGATGCAAACCAATAGCTACTCCTTTAGCTACAAATGAAAAATTCAGCAAAGAAGATGGGACGCCGAAAGCAGATGCATCTACATACAGAAGTCTCATAGGGGGTCTACTATATCTTACAGCTACAAGATCAGATATCATGTTCGCAACAAGTCTACTATCAAGGTTCATGCAAGATCCAAGCCAAGTCCAATATGGAGCTGCAAAGAGAATATTGAGGTATTTGCAAGGCACCAAAGATTACGAAATATCATACGAGCCTGCAAACAAATCAAGACTGATTGGCTACACTGATAGTGATTGGGCCGGATCTACTGATGATATGAAGAGTACATCAGGTTACACATTCTCACTTGGCTCAAGAATATTTTCATGGTCATAAAAAAAGCAAGATTGTGTGGCACAATCTTTAGCTGAGGCCGAGTATGTTGCAGCAACACTATCAACAAGTCAAGCTATCTGGTTAAGACGCATTCTTGGATACATGGGAGAAGACCAAGAAAATCCTACGGAGATTTACTGCGATAATAAGTCTGCAATAGCTATGGCAAAAAATCTCGTCCATCACAGCAGGACTAAGCATATTGCTATCAAGTATCATTTTCTACGGGAGGCAGCCAATGCCAAACAAATAGAGCTCAAGTATATCGGGACAGAAGATCAATTGGCAGACATCTTTACAAAGGGATTACCAAGACCAAGATTCGAGACTTTGCAGGAAAAGCTTGGGATTATCCAAATGAGTAGCAAGGGGGAGTGATGAAATTGCTACACATTTTCAGAATATTCTAGGCATTATTGGAAAGCTTAATTATTATAGAGTTTCTAGAATTATGTAGAAATATGTAATAATGTAGAGAAGTATAAATCATTCTAAAGTATTCTAAAATAGGATAGATTATTCTAGACTAATTAAGTTCTATAATAATCTTATGCCATCTATAAATATGGCATCAACACAACTCACTACTTGTACCAAAAACAACAACTCAACTCCCTATTATCAAAAGCATTTGTTTCAATACTACTACCACTACTCTTGCCCCATATACTCCTCTCAATATTTTGCTACCATATTCCATATCCCAAATACTCTAGCTATTAGTGATCTCAACCTCAAAACAGTCTCAAATGGGGTCATGGGAAAGCAAAATTGCTCTCTTCTGGATATATATCTACTACACTATATAAGTATGAATGTTTCGTTCATTTTTCATAATGTCAATTTCAACCCTCCTACATAATTAAATTAAATTAGAGTCCTAATTAAAGACAATTATTTATTAAGGATAGTAATGTAATTCCATATTTATTTTATTTTCTTTTTAATTATAAAAGAAAAGAGTCATTTACATTCTAAATGCATCTGACATGTTTTGATTATTTATCTTCTATAATTTTGAGTATTTTAAATCTTAGACTAAAATTAGTCTCATATTAATATATATTTAAAGAGCTTTTCAATGATATATTATATATGTTACTATAAAATTAATATTATTATAAATTATGTTTTTATGTTTTTTTTCAAAATCTTATTTGTTTCTTTTAATATAAATATAGTGAAAAGAAAAGAAAATAAATTTATCAAATCTAAAAAATATTTTTAAACATTAATATTACTAATGCAAAAATAGTTTCAAATGAAAAATTTGAATCTTAGACTAAAATTAGTCTCATATTAATATATATTTAAAGAGCTTTTCAATGATATATTATAAGTATATATATACATATATATTACAAAAAAATTAATATATTTTTTAAATTGTCATTATTAGAAATTATGTTCTTTTGTTTTTTTTTTCAAAATATTTTAATATGAAATAAAATAAATTTATCAAATCTAAAAAATATTTTTAAACATTAATATTACTAATGTAAAAATAGTTTAAAATGAGAAATTGGAGGCAAAATATAATTGTCTATATAAAAGAATCAGTAAATTTGAAGTCAAAAGAAAATACAAATAAATAACTCAATATTATATTTGAAGACTATGATACAAATATTATATTTTAAGGATAACAAAATAATTCAATATTCATTTTATTTTTCTATTTGATTATATAAGATAAGAGTTCATTTACATTCCCAACTCTTCTTAAAAACTTACATGTTTTGATTATTTTTCTTTTAAAATCTTGAATACTTTGAATCTTGAACTAAAATTAAATCTACATTAATATAGATTTAAAGAAAATCATTATTTGACAAATAACCTTTATAAAACATTTAACATTAGGAAAATGTACAAAAATCATTTTCTGATGAGCTAAAAGAGTCATTTTATCAACATTCATACATGATGACATGTTATCACTTGTCCCAAATAAAAGATGGCATTCTAACATGTAAATATTGGTTACAAATGGCACAGAGGTTCAGAGAGGGGTGAATGAACTTCTATCGATTTATGAAAATCTTTCGAACCTTGCTGCACTGTAACCTAAACAGCTTACAACGCACGATACAGTTTCAGCTTACATCACTATCAAGCAGTGTTGCTTACTATAACTTAGAGTTCTTACAGCGGAATGTAAAATTTTATAAGATAGAGTTCTTTTGAAAATGTTTTGAAATATGAACTTGAAAAAGATACTTTATGCAATATGAGAGATAGATAGGATGCAACAAATATACAAGCACAAATATATGAACAAATAAGAATAAGGACACACAAAGATCTTATAGTGGTTCAAAGGTGGTATAATTTTTTTATGTCTATTCTACTCATTCTCAAAAATGAACTTCGTTAAGTATGTTTGATTTACAGGACTCGATCTTACAAACTTTAAACGTAACAAAGTTATATCTGCTAAGACTTAGCTTCCACACAGGTTACTTAAGTCCTAAAGGTTGACCCATACATGATTAATGTAACTCACACAGAGTTATTGCCAAATTCTTTGACTAAAACACTCAGCAAGGAACAATTTTCTATCAACTAAGAACACCTAAAACAACTTAAGCACACAACACTGAGGTAAAAGTATATGGGGGGTTTTCTTCAATTGGTGCTGGAAACAACCTTTGTGATTTTTGAATCTTGAACTAAGGTTGGCTACTTCTTGAGGTCGAATGACTAAAACTTGAAGGCTTTTGAGTGTTTAGAACTTTTGTAAGAGCTTTTTGCTTGAGCTTAGAGAGTTGTACTTTCAGTAGTTGTAATAGTCATCTCTTCCTCTATTTATAACAGTCATCTCTTGCTGGAAATAACAGTTGCTTACTGGCTCTCTATACTGCATTAATCAGCTTGTCTCTACTGGCTAGTTTTTGACTTGTTGAAGTGATCAATCCTCGAACTATTGTTGACCTTCCTCGTACTGTATTGTTGTTATAACTTTAACACTTTATTCTTCTTGTCTCTTTGATTTCAAAGAATGCATCACATGGTTTCTACAACCTTGTCCTCATGCAGTAATACAACGCTCTGTCTTCTACTGTATTTTACTGCTTACAGCTCTTCTGGGTTGTATCATTTTCATGCTTACAGTGGCTGTTTTCTTACTGCTTACAACAGTTCTTCACTTGAGCTTTTAGCTACTGCATCTTGATTTCCTCCATTTTTTAACTTATTTTATAGACCCAAATGCTAGTTTAATTTCATTTAAATATTGTGAAAAATAGGGCACTCTACTTTCCTATTACACTTGTGTTTTGTCTCATCAAAATTTAAACAATAATTTCTCAATAAATACTTATCACATATTGATAATATTTTGTTGGAAAATAGATAATGTTTTGAATTGCAAAATTATATTAAAGTTATGATTTATTTTATTAAATCTAAAAAATTTCTATTAAAATTGCAATTTTGTTACAATTTTTTATTTTTGATTTTATTTATTTATTTATATTTTGCTTTCTAATCTTTTCTTCTTCTTTTTTTGGAATTATAGGGTCATTCTTCTATACTGGTGTATCAATACACTTGAAATTTGAAATATTAGATTAAAGTGTCTTAAATTCTAACCATTAGATCAAAATTTTAAAATGACCGATTACTTGTTAATCTGGTCACCAAATATAGATAAGTAAAGTTACAACTTGTTTGACAGGTAAATTGATTAAATAAACTCAATTGACTAAAAATTTGATCAGCTCTCCCTTTGATCATCAACAACAACAATAATAATACAATTTGTTGAGTATAAATCAAATTGAGTATTATATTTGTTTAATTACGATATTGTAAATTGTACTTCAATTGTAGAAGATCATGTTATTTTTCTTTTTTCCTGTGGAAACCATATGTATAATTTTTTTTTTTTTTTTTTTCAATCATCTCTTCAAATGCATACATAATTTATTTTTGAACAAATAACATGGTGTAATCTAAGAGTCTAAAATTAAAATTTGTAAAAATTAAAATAGTACATAATAATGTATTCTTCTTGAAATTATAATGTTTTTATTTATTATTCTTTATTATTTTGAATCAACTAGGGGACTCACATTTTTGTTATTATATGTATCCTTTTTTTATTTTTATACATTTTATAAAATTATTCATTTTGCAGAATCTCGTGTCATACACAAGTATAGACCCAAATAATATATACTGCAATATGTTAAAATATTAAATATACATGTATGGTTAGGATTGATTTAATTCTAAGAAATATATAATAGATAGTGCAATTCATATAATAAATAATGGAGTTTCATTTCTTGGGCAGCAACGATGGAGTTTCAGGTTGGAAGATTTGATTCTTCTAATTAAAAAGTAAGAGATCTAGAAATAGAAAAATATGAAATACAAATGGTCATGTGAATAAAAATGAAGGATTACGTTTTGACACAAGTGAAATGAATTAATGGCCCACATTCAACTTATATATAAATTGGGTATTGTTATGAAATTTATCCATGTAAAAAATCTATAATAGTAGTTCAATTTTTAAATATATCAATAAACCAGATGACTTGTTACTAATCTATAATAGTAATTCAATTTCTAAATATATCAATAAACCAGTGCATTGTAGAACTACCTGTAACTGTATCAATATTTTATTACTTATAAATTTGTCTATTTATTTTTTTTTCCTTAAAAAGTAAATTTTAACTAGAAGGGCTTACAACTTACAAATGAACCAACATATATCACAGTTATATAGTTACTAATCTCAAGAAACAAATAAAAATACCTCAAACCTATATATTTTTCAGAATTAACAAAATTTTGAAAATTAATTTGACTATTTATTTCAATATATTACTAAGACATTTTTAATGATTACTTTTTGAAAGCAAAACTTATTTTGAAATATCCAACTACTGGTACCGTACGTCTTATTATTTCCTGGGTTTAATTATTCTCAAAAAACAATTAGAAAATCTGATAGCTGATAACATCACATTGCCTATGTCACTTTAATTCATCATAATCTTCATCATCAACATCGTCATACATACGACGCTGATTTTGATTTATTAAATTATCGAATCGATGGATACGGTTTGGTAAGATTAAGAAGTAGCAATTAATTAGTCGATTATCAATCAAAATAGCAGACTAGACTCATTTATTTATTTAGTATTAAAAGATTCATCAGTTGGCGCTTAAAACGCTAATTAATGATTCTTAATTTGTTGAAGTTGATGGGAAGAGATAAAGAAATCGCACTTGGTCGACAATCATTGAAAATTGTTATTTTTATATGAAAATTTTAGATTACCACTTTAATTCTAGGTAGCATTTTTAGACCTTGATTGCTGATTAGTCTGCATATGTATGCTCACTCCAATTATTAATCAAATTCTTATTTTTCATTAATTCGTCAACTTAAGCCCAATGTTGCTGGCTTAAGAACAAAATTGACCAAAATATCATTAAATTGTACAAAACTACCATAAAATTTCAAATTTGGTTTCATTTCAAAATTAACTATATTGTTGATAAATTTATTCGGCCTATGCAATTTTCGTCTATTAACTATTCAAAATAACTAAATAAACACACATAAGAGTTTATACACATTAAATATTCTTTACCCAAAAAAAAAAAAAAAAAAGAATAGAAGCAAACAAAAAATTATGAGACCGTCTTAAAATGTATGAAGTTTCAAAAATTTATTTCCATTTTTCTGGATTATAAACTGTGGTTACATTCATTGTGCAAGATTCATATCCCAAGTACAAAAGCTCTGAGTTAAAACTTGTCACTATAATGTTGCAAGCATTGTGGTAATCGCATTTGCATCATCAATATTGAGTAATCATTAGGATTAATTAATCAGTAGTTAGTTGCATTTGTTAAATACTGGTTTAATTCAACATGCATGACATAATGACAAAGTCACAAAGGTCTGAGGAAAAGGCCGGAATATTTAAATAATTAGGTTCTTAATAGGCTGATTATATTTTTTTACAGCATTTTGTTTTTAGGTTAAACAAGAAAAACAATGACGTCAGCAATGATGACAGTGTCGATGACGTGTAACAGTTCGTCACGGGGGCACTCAATTCTTAATTATCTTCTTGATTGGAGCTTTCTTTCTTTTCGGTAATCTTCATTTCTTAATGTTTATTTGATTAACATAAATTGATCAAATAATTGGCGAGTCAATAGTTTGTTATAAATTATAATTATAGGACAAGATAAAACGTCCACCGTAGACAACTTTTAATATGTCCACAGATAATGTGTATTGATCATATTTTCTCATTATATGGAAAGTGAAATTAATAGACATTTTGGAATTTTAACACATCAGTTATCGACACATCTTAACATGCTCACTGTGAAAAGATAGCAAGAATGTATAATTATATATACTTTCATATTTATCATGTAACTTCACCATGGTATGACTTCGGCTTATCTATAAAACTTGAATAGGCAATTATTATTTTTCTTCGAAAAAGTGGAATTAATGGAATATATTTTTATTGGAATTGTATTGTTAGTAATGCTTAATTTCCAATCCACTTTAGGCACGTTTTGTCTTTTAGCATGGTCATATGTTGATATGTCTTTGGTAATGTAATTAATGGTGTGATCATTATCATGATTTTAAATTAATTATCATATTGAGCTTGGTTAAATCGTATCATCCATCCTAGGGAGAGATGAATGTGAAAATAAAACAAAATTAGTAAATAATATTTTACCACTATTTAGCACAAGAGTAAAAGAAGTCTTTTAAATTAGGATTTATGTCCGTGTTTTTTTGAAACAAAATCGTCTTTTATTTAGTAAACAAGATTCTCCGATTCAAAATTAACACTATGTATCACGTATATAATTGACATCAATAATTATTATGAAATATATTAAAATATAAGATAACATAACAAGATGAACATGAAATTTTTATCGTTGTTTTATAGATAACTCGTACCTCAAACAAAATTTTGAGCTACACTGACAAGTTTGGAAACATCAATTAATAAGATTTAGAGGAGAATTTCCTAAATTTATTGCTTATAGAACATGTGATAATTATCAGTTTAATTACTAAACTTATTCTTTATAGAACTCTGACGAATTTAAAAAAAAAAAAACTAAATTAAAAATATTTCAAATTAAAACCCACATTTCAATATGGAAACCGAATGTAAATAGTTGATTGAAACATCCTTTATAAGTCATCATCGATGTGTCATGACATTTGCATCATTAGCATTAGCTAATCATGTAGTAATCAACAAGTAGCTAGTTAAATTAAATTTAATAATTTGATTACTATTTAATTCGAAGATGAGGACTTAGAAAGAAAGTCCTGGTTCATTTCAACATGTGTGACACAATAACTCAAAAATATTATTAAACTCCTCTGATGTTTTAGCTACAATCTGTGAATGAGGAAGTAGTAATATCTATTAAAAATAAAGAATCAAAATGATGCAACATGAATGACGTGAAGGAATTCGTCATATGGGTTGGTTAAAAAAATTGTAGTTTAACTTTATTTGTTAATACACAATGAACACGACGTTTATAAATTATATAACTTTTCAAAAAATTAAAGGATTTGCTTATAACTTTATTATACACTAGACTTATATATAGTAGTTGTTTAATAAACTTTTATAATAGGTCATGTTAATTTAGATATATTTAGTGAATTGATATAAATACATTACGTTAATTATTATGATCATATGATATCAATACAAGAATTATATGAATATGACAAATCTAAAAACCAATGCTATATTATATGAGGTTAACTGGAGGTCAAGTTCAACTTGATCCTATGAGATTAAGGCCTATAATTCAAGGTGAAACACGTGGAGAAAAGAAAACATTTGATTATTTAATAATTAGGTTGACAGAAAAGGGCAAACTGTATCTTGATTTTCCCAAACAAGTCAAGTAAAAAGTGGATTCTGAACCAACAAACACTGTTTCTGATTGTCCCTCATTCATCAACCAACCCAACCAACAAACAGAGTCCCAAAATGCAAAACTAAGCTATATATTCACTGCTGCTTATTTACATCTCCAAATTGTAGAAGCTCATCCAACAACTTGTCATCCAAGCACTCGAATTCGAACACTTCCTTGCCTTCCTCTGCCCCCATTCTCGACGTCGATGGAGACGAGCATGACGTCACCGACAAAGACGACATGGACAACAATGTGGATGACGACGACGACGACGAGGACGAAGCAAACAAGGGATATTCGTCGGGGAAATTGAGAACTGCTAATGAACCTCGCATGGAATACGCGGCCCGATCATAAGCTCGGGCCGCCTCCTCCGCGGTGGCAAAAGTTCCGAGCCAGAGTCGAACGCCCTGCCTATTGGAATCACGAATCTCGGCCGCGAATTTGCCCCATGGCCGCCGCCTCACTCCCCGGAACTTCACCTCGCCTTTCTCTTCTTTACCCATCTCTTTGTTAATCTCGTTCATGTCTCTGCTCAAATCAAACTATGCCCCAAATGGAGATATATAGTATTCTTTGACAAAAAGTCAACATTCTTTTATTTGCCTAGGAAAGTCAAATAAATGGGAATAATACTGCACAGACTTACTTAATTCCACTAAACTAATTATATGAATCATTTAATTAAGACGAGGTCGAATCTCTACGCAGTCCAAGTCTTTTTAAATATAAGTAAAATTATATTTTAATGGTTGCTTCATTGTGCTGTTGTTTAAAAAGGGGAAATTCATAATTAAAACATCACTTGCGTATGTCACAGTAATAAGGATCTTTAATATTAATTTTATTCAAAAATGTCACACATATATACAGACGGACCAATATTTTTAGAATTTAATTATATATATTTAATGAATATTTTTTTTAGATGACAGGTATCCAAATTTCCTAAATTAGGAGTTATTCATTCTTGATTTTGGGTGTCTGGAATTTTTTAATTAAAAAGAGTGGTTTATTATACAGACTAAAGTAGACCATAGGAGAAAGGGACCCCAAAATAAATGGGAAAGTAGGAAGAATTTTGATATACATAATTTTTCTTCTTATTCAGATGTTTACTGTTTAGAAGCACCGATTAATAATTTATTAGGTCCACTTTGATGTCAGCTTGATGATGTTCTCATTACCACGTGGTGACGTCACTTCAACCTGGGTAAAAATTTAAGAAATAAAATAATTTTTATAGATGCTGATTTTTAGATTCGATGGCTAATTGGTGGATTAGAAGTAGACCATTGATTAATTGTGATTAATTATTTTTTAATTAGGCAAAATGATCATGCAATGTAGTAATCTGCTTCACGCAATGGTTTTGTTATGATTACAACCTTAATCAATTTAATAAGGTTGTGCTTGATTGGAAGATTTAGAAAATATAATTAAAATGTATAATAAGAAATTTATTGATGTTGTTTATATTGATTTATTGACATTACACATGACCCAAATTTCATGACTCCTACTTTTAAACAACATCAATTTGGGCCGGGCCAGAATATGAAATGTGGGCCTACCTGGCATAGTAGCCTATCTAGTAGCTAGTCTAGGATGGGCCCGAGCTAGGTAGATAAGTGGATTGGACTTGTTATCTGAACCTCTCTTTATCAATAATGGAGCTGTTTTTCGCAACTAGTAGGCTGGGCTCTTTATGTAGTAGTTTGATATTTGGACAAAAAAAGAAATTATAAGAAACTCATTATAAAAAAGAAACATTCTTTTTTTTTTTTTTTAATCAAGATTTTGGGACTATTTTTTTTAGCTAATTTAATATTTTCTTAAACTATTGTATTCTTAATGAAATTAACCTCATACCAATTCATACCAGCCCATACCATAATATTACATGTTGGTGCCATACACTAACATACATTTTAATGTATACAAAGTAAAACATACAACCATCCATAAAAGATTATAGATATACCTGAATTAAATTTGAACACGCACAAATCGAGAAAAAAATGAAGAAATGAAGTTACTTTTGAAGAGCCTTAGTAAAAGGGCCAAAAGGGTTGGAAAGATGAACAAATTCCTTAAAGGAGATGGGTTGATAGAGAGAAGGATTGGCTTCATTGACCAAGACTTTAGCTGGTTCAATTATGCAATCTGGGCTTGGATTAATGAATGTAGCAATAGCTGTTCTTCCTTCCTTTGCATTTGTCACAACCCTATGCTCAGCACTTCTTAGCTTCCCATTACTGATTATCTACATCCACAAATAAATACTCATTTATATATATATATATATATATATATATATATATATATATATATGTTAAATTAATTAATTGCAAATACATTCTTGCATGCATTTATGGTACCTGTAATTGGGTGCCAATGTTAACAAGAAAGGCATTAGGGACAACCTCAATTCCAATCCAATTGCCATCTTTGATGACTTGAAGGCCTTCAACATTTCCTTGGAACAATATTGTTATGAGACTATGATCCAAGTGTTTGAGCAGTCCCAATGTGAGAGTCGGGTCGGGGCAAAGCGGGTAGTTACTTGCAGTTAGGAATTGGACTTGGCTTATCCCTCCAAGATATCCTTTTTCAATTCCCAATCCTTGAGATATCATTTCTAATATTCTTAAACTCAATCCCCTTATTTCCTTTATGTATTCTGCTACAACTTTTCTGAACATAACAAACATAATGTTAATTCCAGAAATTTATGCATGCTAAAAATATACCAATGTAGCATGACTGATTTTTTAATGTTCTTCTGTACGTGTACTATATATATTAGCTTATCTACTATATATAACCAAGTTAAGCAGAAGCTAGCTAGCAAACCTAGTCACCTGCCTCAAGACTGTACAATATTCATGTATGGGTAATTATAAGTCCAGCCCTCAAACGTGTAGATTTGAGGAGATTGCCTTATTAAGGTAATAAATCCGATCGACCAATATCTAAATATTGGTCCATATTCTCACATACCTCTAATTACTCAAACTCATCCAAACACAACTTATAATTTCCTATGATCAATATTTTGCCTTTTTAAGCTTATGCCAATAATATTGTGAGTCGCGGAATAATATTTGCATGTATGTATTTATATATACCTATATCTCGTAGGGTTTAGAGGCCAATGTTGCATGGAATCCTCCAAAGGATGACATGGATGCTTAAGGTTGTCCCTCCACAAATGAACACCATTTATGTCATAACTTGTGCTCCCCATATACACCCATCCATTGTCCTTAGCATCCTTTGAGATTTCCTCCTCTTTCTTGCTCAATAATTCCTCCAACACCTTCACCACCTCCTCTATTACATCTTCACCCACTCCATGATTTATCACCTACAAATATATGTATCATCAATGCTTTGGACATAAATATTCTTGATTACTATTAGTTAAAATAAAGAATTTTATTACCTGGAAAAAACCATATTCTTTGCTAGCTTCAATGATTTTGTCAACTATATTGTCTATACTTTGGGAGTTGGATTTACTTAGTCCTCCAAGGTCTATGATTGGAATTGTCCTACACAAAGGGATATTACCTGGCCTATCTTCAACAGGAAAAGTATGACTCTCTGGCACAGATTCAACATCAAACCACCTTGACACTTGATTATTAATCTCCATTGGAAAATTAGAAGCTCTATAAAAGTACTTGGGGTTTGTGTATGAGAGAGAGAGAGAGAGAGAGAGAGAGAGAAAGAGAGAGAGAGAGAGAGAGAGAGATTATTTGCTTCTTGTTTTAGTTTGAAGAGCAACTATTATGATTGACCAACCAACCAATGAACAAGGAAGTTTATCATTATTGATGTTACCTTAATTTGTAAAGGTTATTCTTGCCAACAAGAAGATTTTGGCAAAAACAAGAAGATTTTTGGCAACGTGATTAATTTAGATTTTTTTTTTCCTGTAGTTAATGATTAATTAAGATTTTCAAGAAACGTTGTTAAGGCAATTTAGGACCCCATATGAAGAATTTTGCAAATCTTTTCCGCATGGACCCCGTGTGTTTACTTATATATGAATTCACAGAAATGCAACTATAATAGGGTATGTTGCAAGAAAATCCCTAAACTTTTAGTAAAAATAGTGGAATTAATTCTCCTCAGATAATTGACAATCCCTAAATTTCCTCCTGAAATTAATTAGAATTCAACTATGAAAGGAATAAAATAAGTTGTAAGGAATAAAAAAATGAACCACACCTAAGTTACAGAATGGAAAATTTTTTCCCTAATCAACACCATGACTTGCAAAAAAAATTATTTGAATTTATTTTGCAAATGTAACCTGTAATTATCTTATAATGGGTGGTGAATTATCATGTGTTGAAGTTGTTGTGATTGACTCTGAAGCCACGTCATGGGTGGTGACTTGGAGGGTTTTGACAAGAAAGCATGACAAGTACATGCATTCAAATGGCCTGCAGTGCCAATTCGATATGGTTGCGTATGTGATAATTTACTACTTCTTAATTAATTCATATCGAACAGATAACCTTATATATATAATTAAGTCATTATTAGAAGTTGAAAAATTAATGTCAAAGATGCTAACCCTAATTAATCAAATCAAATAAATAATAAGTGTTTCAAATTAAAGAACTAAAACTTAAATTTCTCATTACCCTTGTGTTTAGCATTAAAGAATCTGGAGTTGTGATGCTGCTTCTGACCAAGTCATTTTGCTTCCTATCGCCGGCACTGAGGAGAAGAGTAACTTCTTATTTTAGTTTCCAAACACTCTGCTAAGTTGTCGCATATTACATTGTGTATAGGGATGTAAATGAAATAAACCTTTCGTGAATTATTTGGAGTTTGATTTGATAAAAATTCGTTTGAAATCATGTAAAATTATTTGTTAAAATAAACAAACAAACTCTAATTTAATATTATTGGCTCGATAGCTCATTAGCAAGCTCGTCACAAGGTTCGTGAGCAAGCTCATAAAATAAAATACTAATGTTTGATTTTTTTATAGATATTTGTTATACTTTACTTATGATAAATATGCACATCTAATTATAGTTATTGTTAATGTTTATTTTGAATAAGCCTTTAATAATTTCTTTTATTTTGTCTATTTCAAAAAATAGAGTTTTTTGTGCTTCTTTGAGCTTTCTTGCAGGATAATGAAAGTAGGAAATCAGTAAGAAACATCAAACTTAATAAAATGTGCAGAACAAGCTTTTCAAAACATCTATAAATATCTCATTCTATTTCAATTGGTTCACGGAATTTTTTCAAGCATAAATACAGACAATTGATTGGGTCTAGTGTTGCAGAGCAATGTTCCGACAAATTCTCGTGTAACACTTTATATTCTCGTTTTGTATATTCTGACTTTCCAAAGTTGATTGTTTAAGTATTGAGGATAATTTTAGAATTATTGTTGTTTTGATCTTTTGTTTTGCTCAACTTTTAATTCTTCGTCATTTTAACAAATAGATTCATAGGTTATATTTCTACATAGTTTGATAAGAATTTTTTGCAATTCTGTTTTTATTTTAAGACTAATACGTATACTTTCAGTTATTTTTTAATAATTAAATTATGAGTTTTTGATAATATACTATATATTTTTGGAATATGTAATTTATTTTGATAATGAATTGATGAATTGTATAATTTATATATTTATATTTATTAAGTTTGTTTGGGCTCGAGTAAGCTCATGAAACATAAATGTATTTGGTAAATTAAATTCAAGTTTGTTTGATAATTAAACTAAATTCAAGAACTCAATAATTCAGTTCAACTTGATTCAATTACATCTCTATTTAAGTTATATGGTGTAAGCAAAGAGATCGGGTTAAACTTAATATGAATGGGGTGAACAAATAAGTATGATGTTGGATCCAATGGTCCATAGTTAAGAGACTAAAGATGATCTAGTGGCTAAGAAGATCAGATCGGATGGAAACAAGAAACGAGTTGGCTGAGCTAGAGCATAACAGCCACATGCAAAGGCTGTTATGGGGTGGTTAACTCCTAGAGTTAGTTGCAGACTTTTTTGAGTGGAGAAACTTTAGTATATATACATCTCTTGATCTATACATTGTATATATACACACATATAGCAGATTCAATTCAGTTTAAGAGTGCTTAGTTTAGAGATCCTTTTTTTCTCTACAAATTAGGGTTTCTAGGATTTGAGAGGAGTTTTTCTTGTATCTTGCATATCTACTGTAATTCTTGCGTTCAATTATCAATATAAGTCATTGGTTGTTTGGCTCTCGCGGATGTAGGATCAATCATCGATCTGAACCACATAAATCTTGGCACAATTTATTGTTTCTTGTTCATGCATTGATCTTAGTTTTGATTCTGCATGCATGGTGATTTGCTGTGTTGAATTTATATAATTGCTGATCATTTCACAACAATTGGTGCGGTGAGTGTGGAATATCTGAGGATTAACAATTCCTGGTTCAATTCATCAAGCAATCACGAAGATCATATCACATTTACAGTGCGAGGGAGTTCTTCTCTCAACTTAAGAAGATATGAGCTCTACCAAGTTTGATCTGGAGAAGTTCAGTGGTGAAAATGATTTCAACCTATGGAGAATCAAGATCAAGGCTCTTCTGGTTCAACACGGAATCGAAACAACCATTAATGAAGAGGCTCTAATGAATACTGAGAAGAAGATAGCTCCAGAGATCCTATCTAAGGCTCATAGTGCTCTGATCTTGAGCCTTAGTGATGAAGTTCTTAGAGAAGTTTCAGAGGAGTCAACTGCCCTGGGAATTCGGAGCAAGTTGGATTTTATATATCTACATGAAGAAATCATTGGCAAACCGGTTATATTTGAAGAAACAACTCTACACTCTGAATATGGAGGAAGGGAATGAGATGGGCAAGCACTTAGATGATTATAATAGAATCATCTTGGATCTGAATGCATTAGGGGTGAAAATTGAAGATGAAGATCAAACAATCATTCTTCTGAGCTCTTTGCCAAAGGTATATGAACACTTTGTTGATACCATGATATATGGTAAACAAACACTCACCATGACTGAGGTCAAGAGTGCTCTCAACTCCAAGGATCTCCAAAGAAGAACTGGAGAACAAGAAAGCCACTGGAGAGGGTCTCAATGCCAGAGGGAGGTCTGAGAAAAGAGATCCAAGCAAAAATCGATCAAAATCAAGATTTAAGTCAAAAGGACCTGGAAACACTACTGTGAAGAAGTGTTGGAAGTGCAAGAAAGAAGAGCATATAAGGAAGTACTGTCTAGAAAGAAAGAAAGGAGAAACCAAGACAACTAAGAAGGGAGATGCTTCAATTGCCTCAGATGGTTATGACTCAGCAGATGTTCTAATGGTCTCACATGGCAAACATGAGAAAGAGTGGGTACTAGACTCAGGATGCTTTTCTATATGACATATAATAGAGCTTGGTTTAAGAAACTGAAGGAGTATGAAGGAGGCTCGGTATTTCTTAGAAACAATCAGATCTGCAAGATCAAAGGCATTGGATCTGTGAAGTTGAAGTTCTCTACTGGATCAGACAAGTTGATATCCAATGTGAGGTATGTCCATGATTTCTATAGAAACTTATTATCTGTTGGGATGTTAGATAAAGAAGGCTATGAAGTGAGATCAAAAGAAGGGAAGATGAAAGTTCTATCAGGTTCTCTTGTTGTTATGAAAGCAAATATGGTAAATGGAATATACATCCTTGAAGGCTCTACTATATTAGCTACTGCAACAAGTGTCAAGGAAGACAAGTCCCAGCTCTGGCATCTGAGATTGGGCCATATCAGTGAAAGAGGGTTGAATGAACTAAGCAAGCAAGAGTTGCTATGTGGAGATAAAGTAGAGAGGCTCAACTTCTGTGATAATTGTGTTCTTGGCAAGAACACAAGGATTAAGTTTGCTACTGGAAAACACACTTCTCAAGAAGCCCTTGACTACACTCAGATTTGTGGGGGGCCCTCCAAAACTCCTACAATGGGAGGTGCAAAATACTTCATGTCTATAATTGATGATCACACCAGAAAAGTATGGATCATGTTGCTGAAATCTAAAGATGAAGCATTCAATGCTTTCAAGGAATGTAAGGTTTTAGTGGAGAATCAGTCAAGCAGAAAGTTGAAGAAGTTAAGGACTGATAATAGATTGGAATTTGTAAATCATCAGTTCAATAGCTACTGCACTAAGCATGGAATAGCAAGACATAAAATAGTGAGAGGAACACCTCAACAAAACGGTTTGGCAGAGAGAATGAACAGAACATTGCTAGAGAGAGTTAGATGTATGCTTATTATAGCTGGATTAAGCAAGAAGTTTTGGGGAGAAGCAATAAAAACTGCTGCCTACTTGATAAACAGAAGTCCCTCCACAGCATTGAACTTCAAGTGTTCTCAAGAAATTTGGACTGGAAATAAGCCTGATCTAGGACACTTAAGAGTGTTTAGATGTGCAGCATATGCTCATCAGGGATATTATATTCAATGAGAAGGAGATCCCACTTCTCAAAACCAAAGTTAGTAATCACAACTCTACCAATAGTGATGTTGATCTTAAGGTGGAGCTGGATCAAGGAAAATCAGATAATACTGGTGAAAGTAATGATCACATTGATCATACTAAAGAAGAAGAACATGTTGATGATACAAATAGAGGCTATCAGTTGGTAAGAGACAGAGAAATGAGAGTAATCAAACCAACTCAAATGTATGGTAATCAAACTAACTCAAAGGTATGGTTACGCAGATGTTATTGTCTATGCTGTAACTATAACATTGGAAGTAAGTGAGCAGGAACCTGAATCTTACCAAACAGCAATAAGAAGCACTGGTAAGGAGTTGTGGATGCAAGTCATGATTGAAGAAATGAAGTCATTAGAGAAGAATGGAACCTGGATACTTGCAGAAAAGCCAAAGAATCAGAAATTGCTTGGATGCAAATGGATTTTCAAGATAAATGAGGGGATAGTTTGAGTACAACCACCTAGATATAAGGCAAGGTTGGTGGCAAAGGGCTTTACTCGGAAAGAAGAAGTTGACTTCAATAAGATATTCTCACCTGTGGTGAAACAAACTTCAATCAGAATTCTACTATTATTGGTAGCTCAGTTTGATCTAGAGCTTAAACAAATGGATGTTACCACTGTCTTCTTACATGGAGAGCTTGATGAGACAATTTACATGAAGCAACCTCTTGGCTTTGAAGAAGGAGATTCAAATAAGGTTTGTCTACTGAAAAGACCGTTGTATGGATTGAAGCAATCCCCAAGGCAGTGGAATAAGAGGTTTGATGCATTCTTAAAATCCATTGGATATATGAGCAGTAGTTATGATAGCTGTGTGTACTACAGTGGTGAAGTTCAGATTGAGTTGCTTAAGTCTAAACTCAAGGGGGAGTTTGAAATGAAGGATTTAGGGAATGCCAAGAAGATTCTTGGAATTGATATCTTTAGAAACAGAAGCCGAGGTATTCTGCAGCTATCACAGGAGAACTATATCAAGAAGGTTCTGAATAAATTTGGAATGGGAGAAGCCAAGGCAATAGCTACTCCAATTGCAGCTCATTTCAAACTAAGTACTGCTCAAGCACCAAAGAATGAAGAAGATACAAGATACGTGATGGAAATTCCTTATGCAAACATAATATGGAGTATCATGTACTGCATGATTTGTACAAGACCTGATCTAGCTTACTCAATCAGTATTCTGAGTAGATTTATGGGAATTCTAAGAAGATCTCATTGGCATGCTCTCAAGTGGTTGATGAGATACTTAAAGGGCACTGCAAGCATTGGTTTATGATATACTCAAGGAGAGGAAAAGATAGAAATCTTGGCAAGGGTTTGTGGACTCAAATTATGCAGGGTGTCTTGATACAAGGAAGTCAATATCAGGTTACATATTCACTTCATTTGGTGGAGCAATTAGCTGGAAGACAAGTCTACAAAAGGTTGTGGCTTTATCATCTACAGAAGTTGAATATATTGCAGCAACAGAGGCAATAAAGGAAGCTTTGTGGTTGAAGGGGATTCTATCTGAGATAACAAGAGAAAGACAGCAGGTTACAGTGTATTGTGACAATCAAAGTGCACTGCATTTGATGAGAAATCCAATGTTTCATGAGAGGACTAAACATGTGGACATCAAGCTACACTTCATCAGAGATATTGTGGAGAAGGGATTTATCAGAGTGAAGAAGATTGAGATAGAGAACAACCCTGCGGTGTTTTGACTAAAGTGATATCTATCACCAAGTTTACCATTTGTCTTAAATTGGTTCAAGTATGGGATCCAGATGATATAATAGATCCTGGAGGATGAATCAGTTGACTAGAGGCGAGCAACCAATGTAACTAAGGATAAAGATAGAGAATGTTGGATCCAATGGTCCATAGTTAAGAGACTAAAGATGATCTAGTGGCTAAGAAGATCAGATCAGATGGAAACAAAAAACGAGCTGGCTGAGCTGGAGCATAACAGCCACATGCAAAGGCTATTATGGGGTGGTTAACTCCTGAAGTTAGTTGCAGACTTTTTTGAGTGGAGAAGCTTTTGTATATATACATCTCCTGATCTATACATTGTATATATACACACATATAACATATTCAATTCAGTTTAAGAGTGCTTAGCTTAGAGATCTTTTTTTCTTTGCAAATTAGGGTTTCTAGGGTTTGAGAGGAGTTCTTCTTGTATCTTGCATATCTACTGTAATTCTTGCGTTCGATTATCAATATAATCATTGGTTGTTTGGCTCTCGTGGATGTAGGATCAATCATTGATCCGAACCACGTAAATCTTGGCGTAATTTATTGTTTCTTGTTCGTGCATTGATCTTAGTTTTGATTCTGCATGCATGGTGATTTGCTGTGTTGAATTTATGTAATTGTTGATCATTTCACAACATATGTGTTTATGTGCCGCTGACACGACTATTTAGTTGGATACATGGATTTAGATCCCTTAAAAATAGAATTGCATTTCAAAATGTAAGAGCGCATAAAAGTTGTGACTTTTCTATTTACTTACTTTTTTCTAATTAAAAAGTCGGGTTAAATTACAATTTGTTTTAAAATGTTGTTTTTTTTTCAATTTGGCCTTCATTTATTTATTTTATTAAATTATGTGGCACTTGGTGAATACATAGACTCTAATCTCCGGAAATAGAATCATTGTTTAAATTGAAATTGTTCACAAATGATGGTGATTTAATTTATTATTTGCTAAATTCCAAATGTTAGGATTTGCTATTAGATCTATAAAATTTAAATGGGCCGTTTGTTAGCTTTGGGCCAAAAAGTTAGCCCGTCTTGCCATCTCTTGCTACAAAATAATTTGAGGTTAAGAAAACTTGGCTTCTTTTACTACGATACATACATGAAATATTTTTTTATCTCCACATTTGACTGATTATTTGTGAAAAACACCATTATGGCTCGTTTGGTTGTGATAGGTTTTGAAAGTTTCCGAGTGCTCCTATGCAAGATAAAAAGTAACAGTAACCAAATGTTGTGTGTAATGTTGTTAACACCAGAGTTAACATGCAACGGAATATAAACAAAGATATTAAATAACAACACACGAAATTTATCCACGAGTATATAATGATACTCGTGAACTGCCTCAGGGCAAAAGGTGTCTTATTGATATATCTTTGTAGTACAAATAAGAGAACTTTGTGAAATCCTCAAAATGACACTCTACGTATATACTTCCGTATAAAATGAACAAATGGACGTGTAAACTATGATCCTATCAACCAAGCACTGAACCTACTTTGCTATGAAATCTATCCGAGAATAGATCTACTAAAATAAGTAAGAACAATGAAATATTAAAAGGTGGTTGATTAAAACAATACAAGAGTATAAGATTAGAAACTTGCTTGAAGACTCTTGTATGCAAATGTGGAAGTGTATCTTCTTCTTAGAATTGATCTCCTATTTATAGACTTGATCAGCCACACTTCATGTTGTGAACTTCAGTTCCATTCCTTGCGCTCCAAGATCTATGGTGGACTCATTCTCCAACTTGCTCTCCACGCTCATTCTTCATACTTCACCATGATGGCACAAGGTTTGCACACTCTTCACGTGCTTGTCTTCTTCTCTTTCTTTGACCAGGTCTCTTTCTCAAACCTTGGAGGACAAGGTCTTCTCATCTTCAGGTTTGAATTAGTCTCCATCAAGCGATCGTGCGCCTCTGCTTGGAGATAAATAAAATTCACGTCTTTCGTTAATTAAGTACTATTAATCTTTCATTAAACAACTCCTATAAGAATAGGAATTTGTTTTAATTTGAAAGACTTAAATTACTTGGTCAAAAAGTCCTGCAATTAAACATGTGAGTTTAAAAAGATATCAAGAATATAAATCAAATAAACAAATCCCTTGAAACTAGGAGTTTAGTTTATTTTGACTTATTCAAATCTTGATTCACAATCTGCATAATAAAACACACGTGATTAATTAATAATAAATCTCATAATATCATGTCACGTGAAAACCATAAATCCCTTGAATTAATTTATAAGGAAAAAGGATAAAACAATTAATGTTGCCACTAACGTTGCCAACAGCAACATTAACAATCTTCCATTTTTATCTTTTTCTGCTCAAAACATTAAATCAAGGATCTATGTAATAAAATCCCGTAATAATTGATTTAAATATGAAAAAGGAAAAATAATTAATGTTGAAAAAGTCAACATAAACAATCTCCCTTTTTTTTGTTTTTTCTACTCAAAACCTTAAATCAATTATCAACTCAACTTCAACTCCCCTTAAATCCTGCAATCACACACAATTCAAACACGCAAAACATCATGAATTCAATTAGAGTTAGAATTTAACAAAAATTGAAATTCAAAGTTATAAAAACAAATAACCAGTGTTTGAAAGTGAAATAGACCATCATTCATTACTGTCGTCCTTAAAAAAATATCACTCCCCCTGAAATTCAGATCACCATTCTTCATTTCCACCAACATCATCTTCATCTTCTTTGGCAACTCTAGCAGAAGAGTCATTTGGCAACTCCAGCAGAAGAGGATATCCAGAAGAGGATATCCTACTCCCTCTTTTTTAGTAAAAATAAGCTCCTCTAGAGTGTTACATACCCTCAACAGTACATCGATATGAACATCCAAAACCTTAAGTTGATGTATGAGTACTTCAGCGAAATGTTTGACCGAATGTGACCAACCGAAGAGACAACATCCAACACTCTAATACTTTCCAACGAACTGAGCCAAATTATCCAGAAGGTTTCAGGAAATAAATTCTCCCCCTCAATGAAAGAGCGAGTATTTGATGGAATTGTTCTTAGTTGAGATTCATGGTGGTTTAGAGTTTGAGAAATTGGGGAAAGTTTTGGGAGAAAAGAGTGAGAAAGAGAGATGGGATACGAGAGAGAGAAGAGTGAGAAGTGAGAAAGGTGAGAAGTGATGGAGAGAGAAAACCAACCTTGGAAGACGTGCTAAGCAAGAATGAATTTCAAATTTGATCATTTGAGCTCAACTAATTCCATGAAAATAGCATAAGATATGTTATATCAAAAAAAATCAGTTATGCAAAAATAAAGTGTAACTAAATTCAACAAATTTCGAAAATAAATATTATATCTCTTAAACCTGTATCCACGAAATAAAAAGGATTATATACCAAAAATCTAGGGATGTCTAGAACAAAAATATCCCAATAAAAATCGCATACCAAAAATACTTATCTAAATAATGTTTTCCATAATATTGAGAACATTTACGAGGACAAACCCGATGGAATCACAAAATATCAGAGACTCTAAGACAATAGTGTACCTTTTTAAAGAAATATCACATGTCAATTCCAATCATCCTTTTGAAAAGAATACATCGTCGTCGCGAGCGTCGTGTACCTAGTTACTCAGATGTGGAATCGACTCATATATGAGTTATGATATTTCCTAACACTCTTTCACAAGGAAACATCGTCATCGCGAGTGCCGTGCCCCGAGTACTCAGTGTTAGGTCACACAACTCTTAAACATGATCACTAGGCTGCCTAAAAAGTATCGTCGCAACGAACGCCGTGCTCCAAGTGCTTCGTGATCTTATAAAAAATCTTTTGCATAATACACATTAAAATGAGTCATCAACGATTCCTTAAAAATTGTCCAAGCAAATATCCTCTCAAAAGAAAACATAATCCAGAGAAGCAACATGCATATGATGCGAAGAAAGCCCAACAGAATATGGATGTTATGCAAGATGTGAGCAACATGTACCGTAACATCCGTAAAATAGTGTATATGCATTCATGCAACACACAAACCAAGATATTTCTTTAAATGAGAAAATCTCTCAAAATCAAGAGCCTTGGTAAAAATATCAGCATTCTGATTTTCCGTGGACACATAGTCAAGATGTATAACATTCTTTTCTACTAAGTCTCGAATAAAGTGATGTCTTATGACAATGTGTTTAGTGCATGAATGTTGTACTAGATTTTTAGAAATGTTTATCGCACTAGAGTTATCACAAAATAAGCTCAAATAATCAGTTTTGAAACCATAGTCATCTAGCATATGTCTCAACCAAAATTTTTTGAGTTCAATGAGAGAAACATAACAGTAGGAGTGTACCTCAGAAAATGTGGTTGACATACACACATGTCTTACCATTTCTTTGTAATTCATGGGTTCTTTCCTACATGTTCTTACTCCTTCGTTTACTTACCATATCACATGTGTGATATGGTGGTTTTTTCTGATACGAGCGGGTGGATCTCTTCTCACTGGATCATGTGCTTCATCATTCATTTCTTCAGATTCTGAATCAGCAACAGTTGTTCTCTCTGATGTGCCAACATTAGGAGGTACATCTGAATCAGCGATGGGTGTTTCCTCTGATGTGCCAACATCAGGAGGCACGTCTGTGGTAACTGACTCATTTTCAGGAACAATAGGCGATTCGATAAAGTCCTGAACTGTATCCTCGTATGTTTTACCTGTGAGATCAGAAAAATCATCAAAGACAATATTAACTGATTCTTGAATATTCCTTAGTCTTAAATTATACACACGATACGCATGACTATTAGAGGAATAACCAAGAAATATAGTCTTATCACTCTTTGAGTCAAACTTGGCAAGATTTTCCCTATCATTTAGGATATAGCAAATACACCCAAACACATGAAAATATTTTAAATTTGGCTTCTTCCCTTTCAAAATTTCATATGAGGTAATTTTACTTCCGGGTCTAAGGTAGACACGATTTCCTATATGACATGTCGTGTTTAAAGCTTCAGCCCAAAAATGTTTAGACAACTTCTTTGAACTTAACATAACACGAGCCATTTCTTGCAAGGTTCAATTTTTTCTTTCAGCAATCCCATTTTGTTGAGGAGTCTTAGGAGCTGAAAATTCATGAAAAATGTCTTTCTTTTCACAAAAAGAGATAAACATGCTGTTTTCAAATTCCTTACCATAATCAGATCTTATGCCAAGGATTTTCATGTCAAAAGAGGTAATGCGCATGTAGAGAATTTTAAAATACGAAAAAGTTTCAGATTTTTCACGTAAAAAATATATCCAAGTAAAACGAGAAAAATCATCTACTATCACGTATGAATATCTCTTACCTCCCAGACTTTCTACCTCTATCGGACCCATAAGATCCATGTGTAAAAGCTGAAAACAGTGAGTTGTACCTGAATGTTGTCCCTGATGTGACGTAACATTATGAGGCACACGGGTTTGTTTACCTTTTAAACAGTCTCCACACACAATCTTACTTTTGTGATTCAATGCTGGTAGTCCTCTAACAGCTTCAAATTTCCTCAATTTCTCAAGAGTGTGAAAATTGACATGACCTAACTTTTGATGCCACAAAATTGTTTCATCAAAGTGAGTCTTGTTGCATGTGACTTTCTCTCCCACAAGATAACAATTGTCATATGACCTAGAACCTGTCATGATAAATATATTAGATTTATCAAAAACTTCACAGGAGTCCTTATTGAACTTTACCTCCAAGTCATCATCACAAAGTTAACTTATACTAATTAAATTAGCCATGAGGCCATCAACAAGTAGTACATTCTTCAACTTTGGAAAGCCAGACACATTCAAGGTTCCTTTACCAATTATTTTACCTTTAGCACCACCCTCATAAGTAACACAACCATCCTTAAGAGGTATAAAATCCTTTAAACAATCTTTGGTTCCGGTCATGTGGCGTGAGCAACCACTATCGAAGTACCAAGATCCTGCAATGTTAGTCTTTAAAGCAGTATAAACGACATAGCAAATGATAGGGGATTTCGGAACCCAAATTTGTTTTTGAACTTTTCTGGACGAAATGTTACGTGCAATGTTAGGCAACATTTGAGGCAACATTTGTCCACTGGATAAATCATTTTTCCACTTGTAGCAAAAAGGTTTAATATGCCCTGGTCGAAAACAATAATGACAAACATACTTCCTCTTCCTAGGATATTTTTTCAAGGACTCACCCGATTCTTTCACAAAAACGGTTTTCGACTTTTTTTCATAAAAAAAAGTTGGAAACACAGAACTAGAGTATTTAACAAAGCCGATACCTACTCTATCATGGTTACCTTTCTCAAGAGATTCATTCAACTTGAGCGTACCAGTATTCCACTTCTCAATGGTAGCTTTGACCTTTTCCAGTTGGATTTGAGCTTTTCCAAGTTCAATATCCTTTTGAGTGAGTGTCGTTTCCAATTTGGCCATCGATTGCTTCAACACATCGTTTTCCTTGGTAAGTAACTTGACTTGTTTGACTTCCTTTTTCCATTCCTTGAGCAATGATGTATAGATTTCTTGAAGTTCTTTGATGATGGCATCTTTATCTAATTCATCATCGTCTCTGGATTCTACATCATCATCAACCAAAGCATTCAAACAAGTTAAGTTAGCAAAATTGAACAACGCATACCTTTCAGATGTGTCGACCAATGTGGTAACATCTGAAGCAACATCCATCTTCCAGTAAGCATAATTCGATCCATCTAGCACGGGTAACTTCCCTTGTGGATTACACCAATCCATGTCTTGCATGAGCAACAGAACCAACCACCTAGTATATCAGGTGGGTGGCTCTGATACCACTTGAAAGTTTCCGAGTGCTCCTATGCAAAATAAAAAGTAACAGTAACCAAATATTGTGTGTAATGTTGTTAACACCAGAGTTAACATGCAGCGGAATATAAACAAATATATTAAATAACAACACATGAAATTTATCCACGAGTATATAATGATACTCGTGAACTGTCTCAGAGCAAAAGGTGTCTTATTGATATATCTTTGTAGTACAAATAAGAGAACTTTGTGAAATCCTCAAAATGACACTCTATGTATATACGTCCGTAAAAAATGAATAAATGGACGTGTAAACTATGATCCTATCAACCAAGCACTGAACCTACTTTGCTATGAGATCTATCCGAGAATAGATCTACTAAAATAAGTAAGAACAATGAAATATTAAAAGGTGGTTGATTAAAACAATACAAGAGTATAAGATTAGAAACTTGCTTGAAGACTCTTGTATGCAAATGTGGAAGTGTATCTTCTTCGTAGAATTGATCTCCTATTTATAGACTTGATCAGCCACACTTCATGTTGTGAACTTCAGTTCCATTCCTTGCGCTCCAAGATCTATGGTGGACTCATTCTCCAACTTGCTCTCCACGCTCATTCTTCATACTTCACCATGATGGCACAAGGTTTGCACACTCTTCACGTGCTTGTCTTCTTCTCTTTCTTCGACCAGTTCTCTTTCTCAAACCTTGGAGGACAAGGTCTTCTCATCTTCAGGTTTGAATTAGTCTCCATCAAGCGATCGTGTGCCTCTGCTTGGAGATAAATAAAATTCACGTCTTTCGTTAATTAAGTACTATTAATCTTTCATTAAACAACTCCCATAAGAATAGGAATTTGTTTTAATTTGAAAGACTTAAATTACTTGGTCAAAAAGTCCTGCAATTAAACATGTGAGTTTAAAAAGATATCAAGAATATAAATCAAATAAACAAATCCCTTGAAACTAGGAGTTTAGTTTATTTTGACTTATTCAAATCTTGATTCACAATCTGCATAATAAAACACACGTGATTAATTAATAATAAATCTCATAATATCATGTCACGTGAAAACCATAAATCCCTTGAATTAATTTATAAGGAAAAAGGATAAAACAATTAATGTTGTCACTAACGTTGCCAACAGCAATATTAACAGGTTTGTTAATATTGTTAAGTATGGTGGGTTTTTACTATTCATCAAAAATAAAAATGATGTTATTTGGGTGTTTGGTATATAAGTTTTATATTAGGTTTGAGATTAATTATATGTTTGGTTTGAATGATTATGGGTTTGTCAAAGTAGGTTTATTTATAATGTGTTGTGTGTTTTATTGGTTAAGGATGATAAAAAAGTAAATAACTAAAATACCCTTTATTCAAAACATAAAACTATCATTTAGGAATTAATATTAATTCCTCAATTCAATAAATAAAAAAATTACAAAATAAAGACATCAAAAGGAAGAACCGGTTGACCTAACAAAGAAGTAGAGGCCAACTTCTGCATATGTTCTCTCACTTCTAAGATTTCATTGAAAGCCTTTTTTTTTCTCACAAATCCACCTTAAAATTGTGGATTTAAGATGAAGGTTCTTCAATATATTGAGAAGTGTGAGCAAGTATTATAAGGAAATTTACATCCCTAGTCTAAACGAAATTCAAGTAGATTATATATTAGTGTTGAATATAATTCATAGCAATGTAACACTATGGAAACAAATATGGTGACCGATGGAAGATATATGTATGTTATGTACAAGGCTATGAAAATTACCCAATGATATATGACAAAGGTCACATGGCATTCATTCGAGAACAAAAAATTTAGGAGTTGTGTACATAATAGAAGTTAGCGCAGTTCACTCTTTTTACATAGCATTGTTGGACACTGCATTTGCATAGCTGAAAGATGCATGTTTCCAAAACCATACTCACATAACCTCGACACCCAAAATTATGATGGTATCCTAGTGACATGTTCACATGAAACCATCCTTTGAGTCATCATACACAAAAAGTGGACTAAAAGGTTCTATTGACATAGTGTAGCAAACATTCCCAACTTGCAAGTCCAAAAGTAAGTTAATCGACGAGTAGGAGGATGTGAGATTAGTGTTTTATCCATCATAATCATTTAAATAGAGGTTAATTTCGACGGGGGTATGGGTGGCTTCCTCGACTAATTGTGGAAGTATCGATCCCAATTATCAGCTGCCTCAGGATCAAATGGCTCCACCTTGATAACGATGGGGTTATCGGCCGGAGTCCCAACCTCACCGAACATGATCTCTCCTGGTCAGTGCACTTCAATGATTGTGGATCATTCTTCAAACATGGGGAAACTACACTCTGTGAACAAACATTTGTGTTGGTTCTCCTATAATAATCATATGTCAACGTAATAGTTCACTTGGTAACTTCACATTGATCGACAAATGTCAAACATGCCGGAGAGTAGATGAAAATCTGTTAAATATGATATAATTTTACATTGGATGTAAAATTTACAATACCTTCTTAATGTAGTAACAATACTCAACTCTTGTTTCGATACGGTTGGAATTCATTCTCTTTACAACTATAGCTAACAGTTCAAATATCTCAAAATATAACTCATATAATAATATGCACATATTTATTTTTGTTTATAAAGGACTGGGGTTGGGAGAAATTAGCAGACTATATCTTCAGGAAGTTCAAATATCAGATTGGCAACAATGATATTTCAAGGACATGCAACAACTAATAAGAAATTAGTTTGTTAAACATCATCAGTTATGTTAAGATGTATTGATGAAAGCCAAATAGTAACCCATTAATTCTGGTTTCTTATTAGAAGACTGTACTGATTTCATAATCTCTGATTGAAGATAAACATATCAATTTCAAAAGGATTGCATACAAAAAAACAACAATTGGTATAGAAATGCCTTTATATCCAAACATTATACATCTTACAATCTATTGTAAGTTGTCTTACTACTTTCACATGCAAACTGAAGTTCAACTTTATGCACCATATCATCAAAGAACAAAATATGGAAAAATGTCTATAAATATAGCACTTGAATGTATAATTATCTTCTACGATATAAATATTACCGAGGGTTGTTGTCATAAACATCAATATATAAATAATAACTTATTCATTAAAAAAATGAAAGAACAACATTAAATTTTGCATAATTGTTGGGATATTTCTGTATAGGTTTTGATGAGACAAAGTAGTTTTTTTATAGGAAGTTGGAGTACCCCATTTTTCCATATTGTTTAAGTGGAACTTATTTTTTGTTAAGTTTCTATTTTGAGATGTATTTTGAAGAGGAGTGAAAATCAGAATGAAGGAGATTTCTGATTACTGCAGGATTCTGCAAAGAAGCATTATCGGATACTGATTTTTAGTAAGCAACATGCAGTAAGGAAGACTGTGAGGCTTTTACTGCTTCTGAACAGAAAGCAGGATTTAAAATCAGTAAGCAGGATTCAGAAACAGAAAGCAGTTTCAGAATCAGTAAGCGGATTCAGTACAGAAAGCTTGCGCAGAACAGAAAGTAATTACTGCATCCTGAGTAGGAAACAGAAAGACATTACTCTTATTTATTGCAGTACGAGGAAAGATTAATTGCAGTACAAGGATTAAGCATTATCAAAGTATCCGGTAGATGGAAGTTAGCAACCGACCAATGATGCGCTGTCATCTAGATCAAAAACCTGTAAAAGTACTATTGTAGAGGAGTGACGCCATTAATACCCTGTAGAGTAGGACGTACCCTATTTCCCTAATTTTTCCAGAAGCATTTAATGCGAATATCAAATGAGATCAAGATTTCAAATTCAAAATAGAGTGTGTCTCACTTCAACGGACACATTTTCCTACAAGTATATAAGAAGGTGGAGTTGACTCGAGAAAACTACCAAATCTATTTCATCTCAATCTCTCTTAAGCAAACACAAGTTTTCTCTCAAGTTTCAGTCACTCAATCTTACTGGAGCAACCAAGCTGAAGATTTCCAAACCATCAAAGATCTTAAGGTTGTCTTCGAAATACCAATTGAAGAACCATATACTTTTAACCATTTGTATTGTGTGCTAGGTTGTTTATTATGTGTCCTCAGTTGGAAGGATTTAGATCCTCATTGAGTGGTAGTCTTAAGTGTTTTAAGGCTTTTTAACTTTGTGTGAGTTTGTTAACCCTGTGTGGGATTAGCCTAGGAATCTATTTGATTCTAGTAGGTGTAAACTTATTAGGAGTTGGTTTGTAAAGTTGAGACTTGTAAAGCGAACATTTCCTGATTGAAGTTCCTTATTAGTGAAGGAGAAGAGAGGACGTAGAAGGATTACACCATTTTCAAACCTCTATAAACCTTTATGTGTTTATTGTTTTATATTTATTTGTTGCATTTGATATATATCCTGTTCATACTGCATAAAACTATCTTGATAAAATCATACTTGGAAAAGAAAACGTTTTTACAAAGAGAAACTCTATCTAAGTATTTCGGTTGTATACCGTAATCTCTAAAACAGTAAGCTGAATCGGCATTCTGCCAGCTTACTGATTTAGCCAAGTTGTTGTATTCTGTTCTAGAATTCAGTAACTTCTTATAGAAAGTTTAAAAATTAAAAATTTGATAGAGGTTCTTTAATCCCCCTCTGAACCTCTGACCACTTGGGACCAACAAGTGGTATCAAAATAAGTTGGGTTAAGAGCCAACTTGTCTGATCACCTACCCAAATCCACCCGTTTCTGTTGGGAAAAACCATTTTTCTTTTCAAAACCAAAACTCATCGTTTTAGCATAAGCATGAATTTCTCTCATCATAAATTGCCAATGTTATCCATAGATGAATATGATGATTGGAGGATACGCATGGAAGCTCACCTATCGACCATACACAACAAGATGTGGTATGTGATTACTGAAGGTCCACCAGTAATCACCAAGCCAAACCCAGTCTTAAGTAGAGAGCTCCACAAGCAAGAACGAGCCGAGGCAGAAGTCGTAGTAGTAGAAGCAGCTGCAGCAGTAGTCGGTGAAGTAGAGGGTGCACTCGAATGAGCTACGAGTGACGACAACCCTGAGAGGGTATCAAGGAGACCCCAACCTACCTAACATGCAGCAGCACCCAATTACAGAAAAGCACCTCCACATGCTGAATACTTGGTCAAGCCCAGACACAAGTATACAGCTGAGGACAGAAAAAAGACCAACTTGGACAATGTGGCCAAGAACATGTTGTTCCTCATCCTAGATAATGGAACATTCAGCAAGGTGAAGACTTGCAAAATAGTAAAGGAAATATGGGACAAGCTGGAGCAAATATGTAATGGCAACGAGCTCGCCAAAGACAATAAGGTGTCAACATAATCGCAGTTGGTTGAGCTATTCAAGCAAAGACCCAGAGAGCCGTTAGAGGAACTGGACCTGAGATTCACAAACATCATTAATGAGCTTGAATCTCATGGGAAGTTCTACACCCAAAAGGAGAAGAACACGAAGGTGCTGAGAGCATTACCCGTCGAGTGGGACAGCAAGGCCACCGCAATGAGAGTCTCACTTGATCTCAATGCGATGAGCACATTCGATTTGTTTTCAGATCTTAAGGCGTTTGAATTCGACATTGTTCAAAGAAGATTGGAGGTTGAGGAGTCGAGTGCCAAGATAACAGCACTTGCAGCCAGAGTTAAAGATACAGCTACTACTAGCAGCAGTAAGCAGAAAGACAAGTAGAAAGAAGTGCATGTTGAGGATGCTGAAGAAGAAATGACGTTCCTCCTTAAAAAATTCAAGAAGTTCCTGAAGACAAACAAAAGAGAGAATAACTTCAGGAAGAAGCCTCCAAGCCCACAGGTAAAACAAATATCACAGTCTAATATTGTTTCCTCTGGTCTATATTATAATTGCAAGAAGCCTAGACACTTTGCCAGAAACTGCTCATACCCTCAACTATACAAGTACCCTGAGGATGAAAGGAAACAGAGAAATAAAATGAGGAAGGATGAAAAGCAAAAGCTCAAGGCACTTTTGAGTGAAGCTGAAGCTCTCAAGGCAGGAAACAGTTCCAAAGAAGAAACCAAAGAGCATTATTCATCCGAGAGCGATAGCGACAACTCTACCTCAGATGAAGAAGCATTATTGTGCCTGATGGAAAAAGACTGTGAAGAAGATGATGATGATGATGATGAGGTAACTTCTCAATCTCTAGAAGTTTCTGGTTATGAAAAGCTAAACATGATCCAGTTGTTTAGACAGATCATAAGTGGCTTTGAGCAGTTAAACTCAGCTCATGAGAAACTGAAAAAAGAGAACCTGATGCTCAAGAGTGAGCATACTGTACTGAAGAAAAAGGTTTCTGACCTTGAGCACTACAGTATAGAATGCAACAATCTCTGAGCGGAGGTTGCTAAGTTCAAGTTGCTGGTCACTAAGCTAGAATCTGAGAAAGCTAGCTTGCAAAATACAATCAATGTATACGGCAAATCAGCTAGGAAAGCACAGAAATGTATCTTTAAGACTCAAAATGCCTACAATAGAAATGGTCTAGGATACTGTGCAGAAAGCTTTCAGAAAGCAGCAAGCACATCCAATATTTAAAAGTTTGTTCAAGCGTGAGTTTCCTATACTCAGGAACTTCTTTCATCCAATGGAAGTCTAAACAAATTGAGTATAGTGGATAAGAGTAAGAAGCTATGTTGCAGACCATAGACAGTAAGTCTTCAAGAATACTCAGAAAGTAGCACAATCAGTATGCTGCAATCAAGAGAAAAATGCAGCAGTCCTCTAGGTCACAGAAAAATTATATCCCTCTTACATGCTCAGATCCCAAGGAGCTTATACTCCAGAAAGGTATAAGAAAAGGTCTTCCTCAAAAAGGAAAGATAACACCTAGAAGGTTCCAACACACACTGTTCACAAACAGTATCCTGTAAAGGGTACTTACAGTAAGAGAACCACCAAGGCTAATGATAAATTTATTATCATTAAGCAAGTGTGAGTCCCAAAGAATACTAATCCCCCAGGACCTGTACTTGTATAGGTACCTAAATCTACCTGATATGCATGCAAGGATAGTAGCCAGAAAGCAGTGGAGATGTATGGTATATCGATAGCGGTTGCTCAAGACATATGACTGGTAACAAAGCAGGATTAAGGGACTTCCAACCATGTAAAGGCCCTAAGGTAGTCTTCGAAAATAATTCCAAATAAAGCACCAAGGGGACATGAAGCTTAATCAAAGGCAATGTATGTATCAGTGATGTTTTATATGTGAAAGGGCTAAAATACAACCTTTTAAGTATTAGCCAATTTTGCGAAAAAGGATGTTCAGTAGAGTTCAACCTCAACAAGTCCCTGATCAGATACCTTTTATTTTCCAACATCACTTCTTCCATTCCACCGTCCCCTCCCCTTCTGTCACTTCACTCTTTCTCTCTCTCTCTCTCTCACGAAGCTTTCTCACTGGTCTACCCCTAAAAATGGCGTCCAGAAGGAAGTTAATTTTAGATAGAAATGGAGACGAAGAGAAGCAACAAAGGATAGCAAAAGTAGATGAAGAGATTTCGAAGAAAATTAGTGGTTCTGATACAGATGGCGAAGAACAAAGAAAGAAACGGAGTAGGGGGTCTGCATGCTTGACGAAGAAGAAAGTATTTACTGATGGGGACGTGATTGCACTCCTTGAAGGTCTCCGTTGTTTCTGGGCCAATGGCAAAAACAACAAGTGGAGTGAATTTCACCAATCTATCAAAGATAACCTTTCGACTCAGTTTACAAGAGTTCAAGTTTTCGAGAAGATTCGAAGTCTTAAAAAAAAATTCGAATCAAACCATGAAAGAGGCATGGGTGTCATTGATTTATCTGATCCCCACAAATCCATTGTATTTAAGTTGTCAAAATCGTTGTGGGGTGAGCAAGATGTTGAGGAGGCATTTAAGAAGTCACATGATTTTACAGATCTCTCTCAACTCAACAATGGCAAGTAGGAAGGAAACCGTCATTCTGGAAGGAAGGCTAGTCAACACTGAGGTGTTGCTTAGGGATGAAACCCCCTACGACAAAGATGTCATCAACACGCTCTGGAAACATGTTGACAAGAGCAAAATCACCGGTCTCTTCACAACTCGCTACAGCGGGCTCTCAGTCCCGTTTGTCCAGAAGTTTTATGCCAATGCTGAGTTGTCTAGCGACTTGAAGATGATCATCTTCAAGTTAAGTCCTGATGGTGAAAAATACACGTTGACAGTGGAGGATATTGGCGCAACCTTCTACATTTCCGTCAACGGCCTACAGCCCTCAGAGCTAGAGAGGTATGGCTCTAAATATTTGGGGGAAAACTGGAACTTATTTGGAGCTCGAATTTTCTAATCTAATGTAATAACTTTTCCCCCATTTTTAACAACTCTCAATCTTAATTTTTGGTCCATTTGGTTTTTACATTATAAGTCAGGCTAACCTACGGAACTTGAATTTTGTAGTTTAATGCAATAATATTTTTCCTCATTTTTTAACGCTTCTCAAACTTAGTTTTTAATCTATTTGGATTTTACATATATTGTTAGACGTGCTAATTTACCCACCATAGACACATATTAATATGTTTACTTATGATGTGTCATATGTCCAACATATTTATAATTAAATTCGCATAATATGATTTAAGAGAATTGAATCATTACACATCAACATATTAAGAATGGTCCACAGTGAGCATTGGACCATTTTCTTTTACTACATTATATTACACTCATAATTATAAATTCAATGCAATAATATTTTGGGTGTGGCTATCTGCACCCCATAACTTACTAAACACACCTCATTTCTATACAAATGAAAAATATAAAAACACTAAAAATTGGGTGTGTTTATTAAGTTTTGGGGTGCGTATAGTCGCACCCTAATATTTTCTCTTGTTTTAATGCTCTTAGACCTATACATAATTTACATGTTTTATTGGTTTTTCCATAATAAATAAATTATTGTTATTAAGATGCTTATATTATATAAAAAATTAATTTACAATGATCAAATGTTAAATAAATAAATAAATAAAACACTTTAACAAAACTAAAGACCAACAAATGAAGGGAAAAAAAATATAAGATGAAATTAATAACTCCAAAATTTAAAAGAAAATAATATACCTAAATGAATCGAAAAAAATATAAAAAGAAAAAGGTCTCCACATACAACATATATAATCTATACAGGATCTACACTAGTATATATATATATATATATATATATATATATATATATATATAAGTTGGAAAATGATGTTCTAATAATTAAAACGACTTCAACAACTGACTTGACTATCAAATCAAGGTATGTGCGCACGGATTTGATCATCTATTACATTTGGTATTACATCTCATGTTTCATAGCATTTATTATATGACATGTGTTAAATAATGATGTCATCGTATACACTTGGTGTATGGTGATTTTTTTTAATAGGAAATATAACACAAAGTGTAATAGAAGATCTCATGTGATGTGCGCATGCACATGATTTTTCTCCACTTATACTATATGTTAACCGTTAAACAATTTTAAAAAATATCACAAAATTTACAGTTGTATACAATAGTTAACTTTAAACGATTGAAATTCTCTCATAATATAGTTGTTTTATATATGGTTATAATGCATGGTCCAAACTCCAAAGTAAGTGTTTAGTTTATAACTAATTTTATTTTAAAATAAAAGAATATTAAATGAAGAGTTGATATAAAGAAAACGAACTCCTAGCTATAAAAAGAACAATTTGGAATTCAATAGACAGTTTTTAGATTTAAAATATTATACTATATTAAATTAATTTGAATATCAAGTGTACCATTCTTTCCAACTCTATAAAAATGTATTCGATAAAAATAGGGCAAAGGTGCAAAAATACACCTAATGTTGTTGTTGAGAAATAAATATGATATCAAACTTTTTTTGAGAGCAAATTAACTCTTTTTTTTTTATGGATATTTTATTCACAATCTTTTGTTACAATTTTTTTATGTATGTCTAGATAGTTAATCATTTGTATTTGAAATATTTTATATTAATTTTAAGCTTTATTGATGAATTTTACTACAAAAAGTAATTTGAAATTCAAATTGATCTACATTTATAATGAGAAACAAATATGACATTTTCCACACATAAACAGACGCTATTTTAAAAAAAATATATTAAATAGAATAGAAATGAAAAAAAATGATATTAATTATGAAACACAGACATAATATTTTATTTCAAAATCCAAACAATTTTCCTTTATAAATATAGTAACATATGTGTTCAAAATTAATAAGTTTAATATTAAATTCTAAAAGCATAATTTAAGAAAAAATAAATATATATTTTTTATCAAGATAAATGTTATTTATAATATTTGAAATTGATTTAGGATTAGAAATGTTTCGAAACAAATAATTTATTTTTTAATAACATATACAATAAAATTATGTAAGAAGGATGTTAGTATTAATAAAAAGAGATTTTTGACAAAATTGTATTATAATATAAATATTAGGCACATATTTGCACCAAAACTTAAACGTTAAGGATGTAATTACTCAAAAAAAAAAAAATTAAGAGTTTATTTGTCTCTCCATAAATGTTAATGGTATATTTGCACATTTACTCATAAGGATGATATAGGCAAACAATAATTAAAAAAAAAATCATTTTTTTTTTCTTTTCTATCAAGGTCTTATCCAAAAAGAAAGTAGAGTTTTTAAAAAAGATCCAGAGTTTTTTTTTTTAAAGATTCGAACATACACTACAAGCTTGCAGCATAATATGCTATCGTACTCGTATAGATAGATAAAAATCTTTTCTAATTTATTTTGCTTTTGTTGTATATAATTATAATAAGAGCTACACTTGTGTGCCGTTGACCCGCACCGCCCCGCCCCTAAATTTTTTTTTTTTTTCGCATATATATTCATGTTCTCATATTTTTTTAGGTATTATAAATTTGTCCTATAGGTATTACAAACATGAACTAAATGTATTGATACTTGAAGAGTATATGTGTGATACTTTTAGACCTGTTAGGTGCGCGCGCGGCGTGCGCGTAGTGTGGGCGCGCGGTGTGGAAGGTATTACAGATTTGTCCTATAGGTATTACAAACATAAACTAAAGGTATGTGATACCTGAATAGTATATGTGTGATACCTTTAGACATGTTAGGTGGGCGCGCGGTGTGGGCGCGCAACGTGGACGCGCAGCGTGGGCGCATGGTTCTTAAGGTATCATAGATTTGTCCTTTAGGTATTACAAATCATGTGATACCTGGAGAGTATATGTGTGATACCTGAAGAATAAATTAGGTTCGCGCGGCGCACACCAACTACGATGTGGGCGCGCGTGGGGGCGGCCCACGCACCGGGTCAGGTTGGGGGCACGGATCTAAAACTACCCACATCGCCAAAGGTCGTCAACCCAAATGAGGAAAAAGACAAAAAAAAATGGAAATAAATGTCACGGTGGCAACCGGTTGAAGTATTGGTTGAAATATCAACTTTATCAACCAAACTTCTCAATTTGGGGCATGCAATTAAAATTTGACACATGTCATTTTTTTATTTATTCAATTAGATTTTATATGGATAGAATGTATATTGTAAATATTGTGGATAATATGTATTTAAAATATACATGTATATATATATATATATATATATCAAAATTCGTATTTTTTAATTCTCTATAAATAGACATCAATATTGATATATTTTAGAACACCATCTAAAATTCTCTATTTTCTCCTCTATTTTTTATCATTCATCTCTCAACTTCAATCATGGATCTACTTGATTGAGCATATATGGCAAAAATTTGGAACTAACTAGGAATTAATATATGGCAAAAATTTGGAACTAGCTAGGAATTAATATGTAATATGCATCTTTTGTATTTGTAATTTTTTTATTTCATGCATCAACTTGTAGTTTGATTTTTTTTTTTTTTCAATTTCGTATTTCAACTCTTGTAATTGTAATTTCTTTATTGTATCTTATCTTAAATGTGTTTTAAATTATTTTCCGTAATATAATTACAGATTTAGAATATTAAATTATTTAATGTATTTTTATACATTTTAAATATAATAAATATTGATTATAAAATATATATGTAATCAATAAATAATAAAATAATTATTATTATTTTAGGTTGGGTTGGGTTGTGGACATGGGTATAAAAAAGATAAAATTAATTTGAATTGTAGGTTGAATAGATGAATGTGAAAAAAATTAATATTTTATTTTAGATTGGGTTACGGGGATCATGGGTGTGGATAGTTTGCCTTATAATAATTATGGAATGGAAGTACATATTTGCAGTGGGTAGCTACCAATTTCCAAACGTGCAAAAGCATAAAAAGGTTATTGATGATGTCACCCACGCTGTTGTTTATCATCTTCATTGCCTGTTTCAAATCCATTCCAAACCTATCATTATTAATTATTTCATTCACACCCATTCCTTTCTACTTTCTCACACGAAAAAAAAAAGGTTTATGATTTTCCATAGACGTTTCTGGAGGTTCTTACCCTATATATCATCATCCCTTATTTTGTGTTAGTCTTCTTTCTTAGTGTCAAAATATGTATCGTTTTTTAATTTTTTTCTTTCATAAATTCAGAAACCTAACTTACTAGTATTTGTTTAAGGATAATGTTTTTACTAAAAAACTATTAATTTTAGAATGAAAGAAGTATTTATTTACCATTATTACATATTATATGTATAGATATTCATGCAATATCTATACAATGTAATATCACTATATTAATGAAAATATCAATATATATATATATATATATATATATATATATATATATATATATTTGAGCCTCTTTGGCTGGGCTTTATTTATTTCTTATGTTTTTTTTCCTTTTCACTTTTTTTTATTACAGTTTATGTCCCCAAGATCCATTTCAAATATTAAAAAAAAAACAGTCAGATTTTGCTTAAATGCTTCATAGCTAATTATAAATCTTGTACTATACTGTTAATCTTTCAGTGCCATGTGGAAATGCTTTAAAAATGGAGACATTGGGTGAGGTGTCTTTGTTACCACTTACTATACAATACATAATGCATAGAAACTCGTTTTATAACAACTTTTTTACACTACATAATCTGAACCTTTTGACTTTCTGTCAAGTGAAAAAGCGAGAGAGAGAGCATATATGATATAGCTCAAACTAAGAAGACAAGATTTGGAAAATGAATTATATATATGAGTTTTGTTTGTTGTTCGTATTAGGATACATATATGAAATGCAAGAATATGAAATTAAGATGTTTCGATTTCAATTAAATCATGGTAAATTTCTAAAACCGTTCCAATCATCTAAAAATTACTTCGTCTCTTTTAAATAATAAGAAGAGGAAGTCTCATGTGCAATTGGTCTCATTTACTCGGGTCGAATTTGATCCGGATCCACACTTTTTTTTTTTTTGCTCTGACTTTTATTTTATATTAGTTATACATTTATGTTCAAATATCATAATTTTAGTGTAATATTTTAACTTAAAAAGAATTGTTGATATTTATACTATGCTAGTCATACATTTATATTATATTAATCATATTTTTATATATAAATATCATACATTTATCTAAAATGTTAAGATACAGCTAACATTATTAAATGTATGACTAACATAACTAAAAGTATGACTAACACTACATAAAGGTATGACTAATATAATATACATGTATGACATTTGGGAGCGAGTTTGTACGCTCACCTAGACGCGGGGCGGCGCGTCAGACCCAAGTATATAAAGTTTTTGTGTAATAAAAATATATTCTTAAAACATTTTTTATTCAAAAAAAATCATATTTAACTGAAAAGTCAAATATTCCTTTTAGTTGATTTTATAATACCCTTGTACAAAAATACTTTTAGTTATTTTTGTTTATGCACATAGAATAAAATTATAAATGATTTGGTATAGTAGATAATTGATGGAATAATTAAGGTTGTACATCCACTAAGTCGACAAGAAAATATATATATATATATATATATATATATATATATGAGAAACATGAACTTTCTTTCTTATTTTTTACGGGGGAGCAGCTCAATATAATCGTAATAGATTTTACATTGATACCTATCCAAACCAGCTTCCAATTGATTTTATTAATGTATATTTCAAATCTATGCTCAAATCATCCAATTAAAATACAGTCATAGTATATTATTTCCAATATCTGAAGCATTCCACCAAATGCATTATTCATCACTTGTTTTTACGTGTTATTACCTGTAAATGTGTGATGGATACAACACTTGATATAATTTATTCTCACATAAAGATCTAATAACCAAAAAAAAAAAAAAATTAGACAAATTCAGAAAAGAGCAAAACCATGTAAAGATTCCCAAACTCAAAGGCTCACATTCTCAAATCCACCTGTCATGTGTTATTGTTTAAGTGGAAAATGCATGGTTTTTGTTATAGTCAACTTCCCAATCCCATGTTTATGTCTAAGCATCTTCAACCACATGCTAACAAAGTCTTCCTCAAAAACACTCTCTATTCCTTCCTTTTTTTTAATAAGCTTTGACTTTCCAACTTCCAATAATCTCATGATAACTTAGCAGCTAACATCATCATTCAAGCTCATCATTCTCTCTCACATTCTTCACTTATACTTGAATCTCACTCCTCATGACACACCAATCACCACCACCACCAACACACATTTCAGACAATGGATTTCCAATGCTAGCAATAGCAATCCTAGGCATAACTGCCACTGCATTTCTCCTAATCAGCTACTACATCTTTGTCACCAAATGCTGCTTCAGATGGCAGCTAATTGACCCCCTGAGGCGCTTCTCTGCCTCCCAAACACCGCTACACGAAGATCATGCTTCCACATCCTACTCTCCCTCGTGGCAAACCCGAGGCCTCAACGAGCTTCTAATCAGAGAAATCCCGACATTCCAATACAACAAGAATAACACAACTTTCTCCAAATGCGTCGTCTGTCTCAACGAGTTTCAAGACCACGACATGCTGAGAGTCCTTCCCAAGTGCACCCATGCCTTCCACCTCGACTGCATTGATGTCTGGCTTTCGACAAACTCCAACTGCCCACTTTGCCGGTCAGCCATCTCGGGCAGGAACAGATATCGCCTCGACACCATTGTAGCACCCAACTCTTCACCTCAAGATCCACCACCACAGGTGACCACCATTGATGAAGATGTCGTTGAACGAGGCGATTCAAGTAGATTCAAGTTTGAGCTCAAGATTGGGAAGAACAAAGCAAGAAAATGTCATCATGTTTCAATAATGGGAGATGAAGGGATTAATGTGAGAGAGAAGGATGATCAGTTCAGCATTGATCAGCCTATCAGAAGATCTTTCTCCATGGATTCAGCAGGTGATCGTTGCGTTTATTTATCGGTTCAAGAGATCCTAAGGCAGAATAGGGAACTGAGGAGCACTGAAGAAAGCAGCAGCAGAAGCAGGAGATCCATTTTTTCATTTGGACATGGAAGAGCTTCAAGAAATGCTGTTCTTCCCTACTGAGTTTTAGCACACAAAAATATCACTAAATCTGTTTATTGTATTTTTACTTTTTTTTTATTTTTTTTTTTAATCTGTAATAGATGAAACGTGAACAAGATTGAGAAAAATACATAGAGAATAGAATTTTAAGCTTCAGATTCAGAGTTGTACAAAATCTCACATGCTTCAGATACTATTAGGCAACATCCCTACACTTATGCTGACACTAAATTAAAAATAGCAGAGTATTTGTGAATGCTTCTGACATATAAAAAATAGGGTAAATAATATTTTTTCTTACTTCATGATTGGACTATTTTGTATAAATTTAAATCGTTTCACTTTGTCGTATGAACTTCAAATTTGATGCATTTTACCGTATCGAACAAATCATAGTTATGCATGTGTCGGAAATCAACAGATGGAATTTGTCTAATACGGTAAAATATCTAAAAATGGTCTGATTCTGATATAGACAATTAATCTTTCCTAATTTAACCGTTTGACAAGTGAGGTTTGAACATCATATATTTGACATACTCATCAATCATCATTCTCAATCTAAACAAAAACCATGACAGTTTCATATATCAGATTTCGACATTGTAACTTCCATTTATGAAGCATAAAGGCCACCATATGCATATGAGCTACAAGAGCAGAACGAACACAAATATTTCCGATTTGTTTTGAGGCAAAGTGGCAAAAGCTTGTTGTTTTCTCCTCCCTTGTGTAATAAGATGTTGCTCTGCAATGTTACCTATCCATAGGCAAAGTAGGAGATTGTGAATTCTGTGGAGAGGCAGATTCATCATTGTCGGGCGAAGGCATGGCATCCAATAGAGCTTGAGATACTTGAGTGCTAGCTTTCTCCTTTAATTGATCAAGAACTCTAACAGCTTCATCCAGTTCATCTTTTGCACTTGGCCCATGTCCTTCCCAACCTTCAACTACGTTCTCCTGAAAGTTAATTGCTAATGGATAGCTGCAAATTGAAAAAATGAAGTTAAGTGATATTACATTCTCCAAAAGGAAGAATCTAACAGAACTGTGCAGATATGGAACTGGAGTATCAATGAGACATCAGAATGAAGATCATTTTTCATCTTATGTAGGTATACAACTAGTAATCTTTGTATTTTCAGTACGATTTAGTACTTTGTAATTGGTCCTCTTAATTTACAGGTTTTGATAATATGGCTTGTCACTCCAGCATGTACATAGTTCTTACATGTGAGAATGAAAACTAAGAAGAAGCAAAAGGTCAAACATCATCATTCCATAACCAACCAAATTATTTAAATTGAAATTGGATCCTATCTGTAAACAAGTTCAGATTGAGCATATACCGTATGCACATAAAGCAAGACAGTGTGCCAACAATTAGTTGATCAACAAACATGGTCCATGGTTCAAAGGGGTAAAAATAAGTCGAATAAAATCAACAGTGTCGAAGGAAAGAGTACCTAAAACATGAACAATTCAGACATACACTCTAATGAAGAAATTAAAAGATAAATGAAAAAAGTTTGAGGCAGTTTCCCACAAAGATGTTAGCAGCCTAAATGGACTCTTACTGGAGGCCAAACTGAAGTCTTTGTTAGTCGATATAGACTAAGTATTTGAGTCTTGGGAATATGCAAGTGAACCTGTTATAATCCAAGATTTGTCCACTTATAGTTTAAGTTTCCCTTGGTTAAGACCTAGTAGACATAATCATTCACTGGTCATCCAATTTAAAAATCTGGAATATAATGCGGGCTTTACCGTGCTTACAGTAGAAAATGTTTCTAAGATTATGGGAATGTTAAGTCAGTATCAAACCATTGAGTTCCTTAATTAAAGTTCTAAACTTAACTTAACTTTTCCCCACCTCCCAGTCATAATAGAGAACAAGCTCATGGTAATCCAACACACATTACAGAGAGAGGATTTTCCTTTTTTTACTATTTCTTTTACATGGCATTCCAAATGTTCTTTAGTAAAAAAAGCATCAAGGCAATCTCTATAAATACCATGGACATATCTTTTCGAAAACTTAATCATAATAATACAATAGATTCTTTAATCCCTCTGGGACCTGTATAATACACACTGACATGCACCAACAAACAAAGTGTAAAAGAAAAAAAGAGCTCACATTTTCTGTTTCATACAGCTAAAACAGGCAAAACCCAAGTTAACTTCTTGTAGTAATTTACTGTGTGCATATGACCGTGACGGACCATATATGTAAAGCTTTCTTGATTGTACTGCCAAATGGATTTTGGCAGTAAAATAATGTCAGCCCAAACAATTCATCGAGCATGATTAGAAAAGATTTTTGTAAAAGAAGAGGGTTTAGCTCTCACAATTTGATCATTAGAAATGATAGTGAATTTTTTTACTTTTTTACTTTAGAATGCTTACTGGAAAATTATTTCTGAAATAATCACAGCATTAGTGAAGTGCCCCCAAAGAAAGTGAACTATATGTTTCAGTAATGGAAAAAAAATAAAGGCGAAAGCAAGTGACAACCTGGATTCATAATCAACACAAAGATTTCTTAAAGGTTTACCTTTCCATAGCTGCATATGCTTTCGAGAGATTCTGGCATGCTTCAATTGAATCCGAATGGTGTGGCCCAAGGGAGACATCCATGATCTCTTTTGCAATTGCAAAAACCTGGGCAGCAGACTGTGGTCTATCTAATTCCAGATAAGCTGCACCTAAGTTATTATAAACATAACCTACACTAAAGTGCTTTGAACCAAAACTCTCTTTTAACCTTTCAGCAGCATCTTCCAAATATGGGATTGCTTGTTCCACCTTCCCAGTTAATAAAAACAGCCAACCGATCCTTGCAGACACACTTCCTACTGAGTGCTGTTCTTGAGGAAGCCTTTCTAGCATCACCAATGCTTTCTTTAACAATGATATTGCAGTTTCAAATTCATTCATTGACTCATATTGCGTTGTGATTTCCATATACGCTTCCACAACAACATGAGGAGAAGTTCTTTCTTTCTTGTCAAGAATTCCACATGCAATTTCCAAACACCTCTTTGCATCCGCAAACTTATCCTGATTGCACAAAGCTTTGGCCATGGAAGTAAAGACCATAGCTCGATCCTCACTTTCTTGCTCAGTTTGTTGTACAACACCCTTCAAAGTGTTGATAGCTTCTTCATATCTCCCCAGTGCAATCTGCATATTAGCAGCATCAATCTCTGCTCGAAGCAAATCACTACTCCGACCCCATTTCTTCAAGACCCTTCGCGACAACTGATTTTGCTCCAATGCCTTCTCATGCTCATCCAGTCCAGTATAGATAACCCCAAGAAGTCTCCTATCGTATGCAACCTCCACCGAATTATTCCCCAAATGCGACAAATGAATCTCCAACGCCTTCAAACAAAAAGGCAGAGCCTCTTTGAAGTTCAAAACAGCAACATAGGCCTCCGCCACATCCCTATTCGCCTTACCAATCTCCTTACTATCATCGTCAAAGATCTTTTCTTTAATCTCCAGAGCCCTCCTAAGATCAGCAATAGCCTCCTCCCTCCTCCCCATAGCAGTCTTAACATTAAACAATTCAAACTGAACAGCATGTAAAATAGGCAAAACTTGATCAGAATTATAAAAGCCCTCCCCCTCTAACTTACTCAATACTCTATTAGCCTTATTCAAATAGCCCAAACTGTCACTGAACCTTTTCAAACTAAAACTAGTAGAACCCAACAACTGCAAAGTCATGGCAACAGGCAAAGACAGTTTACTACCATTACCATTATCATCATTATCTTCCATGATTCTCAAAGCCCTTTGAGCAAAAGACAGAGCCTTTTCAGGGTCCTCACCTTCACGATCAAGTTTAAGGCCAACTTTCAAGCACGCTAAGCCCAAATCTTTCTCATCAAAGCACGCCTCCATGTCTTTAAATGCTCTGAGCATTTCATCAATCGACTCCGCAGTCTCAAAGGCCTCCTCGAGCTCTGATCTTTCCTTGATTTTCCTCTGCCTCGACGACATCTGGGATGCATTTTGGGCAATTGGGTCAACGAGAGAGCTGAGATTTTGAGATGGGACCTTAAAACTATAGAAATAGAGGTCGGGGAAGAGTAACGATTGAATTTTCGAGCAAGATTTGAGATGAGGTTTTGATGGGATGGTGAGGGAGTGATCAAAGATTCCGGAAAAGTCCCTGGAAATGAGAGAAATTGGGGTTTTAGAGTGCAGTTTTTGAAGGTGAAAGAGAAGATTGGATGAAGCTCTTCTCATGGTGAACGATTAGAGGTGGAGTTGGTGATTTCTCAGCGACAGAAACTTGTTTAAGATTTGGTTTTATTTCCAAGCTCCGTTCTTAAACCCTCGGAAAAACCCTGCCTTTTTTAGGTTTTTCTGGAGTTTTTTTTTTTTTTTAATTCCACTTTATATTTAATTTCATTATACTAAAATTTAGTATATATGTATACAATATCAAAAAGGGTCTCACAATATTTTTGTCTCAGGGTTTGGTAAAATGTAGAATTTGACCCAAAAAAAATTAAATACCGGAGTTCATTATTATATGATATATGATATCTTTTTAATAATATAATGAAAAGGTATAGTTATAATTAGTATAATTAAAAATCACTTATTCGTCGTTTAAAAAAATATGTATGTATACTACCTCTTACTAAAAAAATTATAAACACTTGTCATCATACATTAATATACACACACACACTATACTTTTGTTACTCTTTATTTAATTAATAATAAAGTTTGTGCATCACACAAACACTAGTCAAAAAATAATACAACAAACCATCGTTCTCGTTCAAAAACATTATATTTTGTTTGAAAGTGAACATGATAACTAGAAATTTAGTTAACAGAATTTCCAAATTTTTCGCAAAAATGTTGCATCTTCTACAACACCTTATTCAATTCCTTAACACGTGCAGAGTCCAATGATCATAAATGTTATAACATGTGCAAAATCCAATGACCATAAATCTGAATATAATATACAAGTACCAACAAAGTTGAAGATTAATCTAGTATTTGACAAGCTCTGAAATTGAAACTCAAAAGACAATATAGAGCAAAGTTTGAACTGATTAAAAAGAAGGTAAATTAGGTGATTGTATACAAACTTCCCTGAAGATGCAACAATTTTATTGGCAGACTAAGAAAAAACAAAGTATAACACAAGAATGGTTCTTGTGTAGTAAGAATATATGTAGATAAATAAACGATGAGCCTTTACAAATTCGGGTAGCTGGCAAATAAATCAGAGAGCAAAGGTTGAGAATCAATCTAGTTATGTACAGAGTATATACAGGAAAGAATTTAGAGCTTCCATTGCTTTTCCAGATGAAAATGTACAGAGTAGAGAATTATCACACAAGATTAGCAGGATCTGAATCCTCAGCCTTCTCTGAGTCCCTCCTGTAAATATCAACAAAAGGAAGATTGAAATCTCCACCATCTAAATCATCCATGTAGAAGGTCCGAGATAATCCCCTCGAACTTCTCAAGTCCACTCCTTCCTCCTCTACGCTTCTATCCGAGAAATTGTCAAAACGATCGCGAGAAGCTTCGTGGTAAAAATTAGGAGGCTCAAGAAAACTCGTCTCCTGAGCCGGAGCTTGTTGCCGTGTTCTAGCCCACCAATGGCTCTGAGCTGGTTGTCCAGAGTCATTTGATTCGTGGTGCTGTAGGACGCTCTCTTGGAAAAGTGGAGCTGAAGTTGAGGCCTCGAGATGGCTCCCTACACGGTCTTCAAACAGGTTATCATCCCAGTTGTCATCGTAATTTGCTTTGATTTTTGTCAAGTGGGATGGTGGTATCCATAGATTAGGATTCTCCTCGTCATTGTAATGATGCCTCGATGGCATCTCTCTTAAATCAACATTTCTGTCATGATCTTGTGAGGTATAATACCACTCCAAAATATATGGAAAATTCTTTTGTTCGCCATCTATCAGCCACATTGAATCGAACTGGTGAAAATTTCCCAGATTGTTGAATGGTGGTGACCTTGTGAAGAAGCTGTTTCGTTCAACCAAACCCAAGCCTCTGAAATTTGGATTATGATGCTGCATCCCTGAAGGCATCTGTGTGTTGAACATTCCATGGCCTTGCAACTTTTGATCTCTAAATATTTTTAATGATGCGAGGAATTGCTTTCCTGAATCGTCAGGTTCCCAGGTAGGATAGGCAATCTGAAAGCTGCATATAGTTTCAGAAAATTTATTAGTGTCAAAAGTGACCAGCTATCCAGTCTTCTGACAATCAAGGCAAGAATCAGAACATTATGCATAACAACTTAGTGCTATAAAAGAACCAAGCCTCTCAAACTATTCAGAGCTAGCTCAACTCAATAAAAGCTCGTTCAGTGATGATCGTTAAAAAAAATAAAAAAATAAAAAATTAAAATATCAAACTTGAGCTAGACAATATTCAGTTCAGTGGCTCACGGCATGTTTGTTAGTATGCTCGTGAGTTAGCTAATCAAATATAAAACTAGTTGTTTGATATTTAACTTATAATCATAACAACTTGACAGTTGTTTTATTATTTATGCTACAACAACTAGTCATACCTCAAGAATGACTTTTCCATTTTCCCCTGGGAACTCCTTTGATCACGAGTTGCACTAAATGGTGAACCGTATCTTTTGTTTCCATGATTTTGAAAATCGAAGAGACTCAAACTGCCAGGAATAAATGACAAATCAATGAGTTTTCCAAAGATAAATGGTATTGGAGCTGAGAATGGCCTTACACATACCTACAAACATGGCCCACACCTTCAACATCTACAGTGAAGTCCGCAATGAACTTCAAGATGTCATCGACCCGCTGTAGCATCAAACAATCAGCACTTTCGGAATATCCTCTTATGATGAAACAGATGTATGGAAACATGTTTCATAACAAACCTTAGGGACAACGAACAGAAGTAGGTATGGTGTGAGAAAGATCGAGGCCATCTCCTCCAACAGCATCATTCCTGTGTACTGTACCAGGAAATTCACTTGCATGAGTTTACATCACTGATCAAAGAATGTATTTGTAATATAACTCTTTTACGGCCTGTGAGGTTGAAAATCTAACCCAAAACATCTTTATGAAGTTTGCAGATCACATATGGCTGCAACTAACGTAATCAAAGTTGTCTATTTTTTAAAGACAAGAAATGTAATGTTGCAGTAGAAAAGTTTGACCATACTTCAGACAGAAAATAAAAAATGAGCAGATTAAGTAAATAGTTATCAGTGAGTGGAGTCATATTCAGGCTTATTTAAATCATCTTAACGGACCCAAAAGATTATTTCAAAATATTTATAACTTGTCATGATGATTGCATTTAACAATAAAAAATAGATAAACTACAGAAAGACCAACTTCTAACTCATGTGGGTTGTAAGTAATTGGACCCAAGTATAGGACTGGAGATATGCTTCTTCATCACTTTATCACTAAGAAACATTTTCCAGATTTTAGTAGTTCAATCATTTATTGTAAATGAAAGATGCCCAAGTAACAGATTGAATCTACAAGTAGAAACTAAAGAAAACATAATAATATAATACTGAAATGGTAATGGTGATAGCAGTGGAGAGACTGTCAAGATATCAAAAATGAAAGAAAGCATCATTCAACATACATTCCACATTCTGTATCCTGGAAAAAACCTTGGACAAGTACATCATGCTAAGAACCGTCACACTAACATGTATATGATGTGAATACCTGAAAAAGGGTTTCAAACTCCATCCGTACAGCCTCAGTGTTTTCTTTCACACGCCATCTTTTTGGCATATAATGTGTATAATGAACAACTTGGGACATAGCCCCCTGCGGATCAAACACAAGGAGCTCATCCATCATTGCAGCACGACTTATAGCTGTTATGGTTCCAAAAACTGCAGCGTACCAGAATAAGTTTCGACCAAAGATCTGCCAGATTACAGCAGAGCCCATGAGAAAAGGGTCAGTTCCAGAATTACATCAATCAATTACATTTAGAAATAGAAATGAAGTTTAAGAGCCTAGTATTACATGGCCTTCCAGAAGTGACTCCTCTAGGAATGCAATGATTATAAGCACAGCAGCAAAGCCACCAGAAACAAACGATATGAACTTTGCAACAATAGTCAAGATAGGTGAAGGAAACTGTTTTAGATAATCAGAAGCATGCACAAGACTGCTGTTCATCCGGTGCTTGAACAAATGATCGACCTGGAAAACAAATAACTCTCAAAGTGACATCATCATCATAAAGAAGCTATTAGCATAATGAAAACAAGTTGAAAATGAAATCCAGCTGATATATTCTGATGAAAAAGTAGCTAGAGCTTATAATCATACATATCCATATCAGATAGTGTTGCATTTTTTTTTCAATAATGGCTATCTAGACTTAATTTCCTCCAAAAAAAACCATGGCCCAACCCCTTGAAGAACACACAGAACAACCAGCTCAACCCCCATACAGAAGTAACATGAAAGAGAAGAAAGGTGCTTTAGTATTCAAAGTCGGGATAGATTACACGGAATACCTCATTGAATTCCCTGAACATCCACTTAGAGAGATTTGACCATCTCCGGGATGATGCTGTACTTGGGTGATTATAGAATTGCTCAGCATGCCTCAAGAAGAGATATGCCAGCATGAATATGACAAGGAACGGAGCGAGGAGAAGCACAACTAAGCCGACAATCATAAGCCTTTTCTTCAGTGTTTTAGGATCAGATACAAAATCTCTACGTACACGGAAGTTTCTGTAGAAACAAGGCAGAAAGAGAAATAGCATATAAAAATCACAAGAAAGCAAACTACAGTGATCGAAATGACATTAACTTAAGAAGCCTAGTATAGACAATTATTAGATTTTGACTGTTTGCAATTTTTGTAGGACCAGAGACAAAAAGTGCCAGACAGAAAGTTTCTCTGGAAAAGAGCACACATAAAATACAAAAACAAAACAGTTATCCCACTACATGGGTTTAGCTATATGGATCATACCTCACCATTGTGTTCAGTCAAGACATCTCCTCATTTCAATGTAAGTATAAAATATCATTTTTAATAGTTTCTTTCCAAGTCTTTTAGGGTCTTCACATTTCCCTTTTAATTTGAGTTAATGATTATCTACTTTCTAATCATCTTAAGCATGTCTCTCATTTTCTCATCTATTGGGGGCAATCCCACATTTTTAAATGAATTCATAACTTATTATACCTAATCTGTGTGCCCACGCATCTGTCTCAACATTCTGCCACCCTCATTTTTGTTCATGTTGGATCCATAAAGCATTTCTAGTCTCATGGCAGTTTATAAAATTGTCACTTTAGTATTTTGCAATCACAGAAAATAGAGGACATGCTTCTCCATTAGTTCCAACCTGCATGAATCCTATGTGCAAGTTCTTTATCGATCCCCGCCCCACAATTTTCTTCAATCACAGATACTAAATATTTAAAACTATCAGATGAATTCAGTTCAATTTCATCAATTCACATTTATCATATTGCTACTTCTATGATTACTTAAGTGGTATTCAATATATTGTGTTTACTCTACTAGTCTACTTATGATAAGAACTTCAGATTCTAATGTCCAAGCTTCTAACTTGGCTTTTACTCCTCTCGTCTCATTGATTAAAATATCATCTGCAAAAAACATACAACACAAAAGTGGACTTTACGAAAATTCCAGCTAGTTGGATAACATGTAAACAAAAATGTGAACGAAAAAGTACATGTGTGAACATTTTGGTGTATCTGTATTTTAAGGGACAGTGTCAATTCATACTTGTATTCTTATGGAACAATTTTTTTAAGGATATTTTGCAGTAAAGAGTTCACATTTTACCTGTCAAACATGCTCTGCAGTATGCACCAATTTAAGGTCCACTCAAGAGTCTTGGGAAGTACCAGACGATGTTGGACACCATCTGGACCAACATGGCCAGTTGGACAAGAACCAGGGATCCACTGAGAAAGAGGAAAGGCAAGCACTCCTTTATTAATCATCCCAATTAAATAATTTTCCTTCCGCATCAATCTCATAACCACATCATGAATAGAAAGATCCTTGACCACACATAACTGCTGCGTGTGTTGTACTTGAACAACTTTTTCGAGAATCAATGACCATGGCATTGTCTGTATTTCATTGTCTGTCACATGAAGACTGCAAAGACATTGAACAGTTATCAACTCTCTGATTTAAGCACAAAGAATAACAGTATCATCTCATTTGCAGTTCATAGTATAAAAGATAGCGTTAAATAGATGGTAGAAGACTTTTACATGCCTTTCAGCCTTATAGGATAAGTCATATCCAGTTATACCTGTTATAGTAAAACCGGCGGATCTTAAGAGTCTCCTTTAATTGAGCAAAAAACCTCAAAAAGCAGAATATGCAGTAGATGGAAAATATTCCCAAATATCCTAAAATTATAGCCTTGGGAAGAGTTAGAGGGGTCAATGGATGCTTATGTAGAGCTTCCTCAGCCAGATCACAAGGTTTGATTCCAGATTCCACTGCATCCATCCCACACTTTGCATTGCGAAGGCCATTCCAATCAACATATAGCAAAATCAATCCAGAAAAACAAATAGTGAAAGCCAAGCTCAAAAGCTCAAACATCCACTTTATGATTATGCACCAAAGGCCTTTGTCACAATAGTAAGTGTAAATCCTCTCAATGAAGAGATCCAAATCATCAATTGGCTCAGAATTCAAAGTCTCGCCATCAAGAAGCCCAGAGGGGCTTTCACTACCAGGGCTTGGTGCTTTATGATAACCAGACAATTCAATTTCAAGAGGAACATCGTTAAGCAACCCAGTACTCAGAGATGATGAGCTATGCCTTTTCCACTTAAATATATCGAGATCATGAAAGCCTTTTTTCCCACTGAACATCACTCATACACACTGACACGATGCAAATACAACGTGCCTAATCAGAGCACCATGCTGAAAAAACAAAACACAACTGTGAAACACAGAAAAACTAGGGCTCAATTTTGACATAACAATGAAAATCCAATTCAGCTTAATCCCATTAATCAAATAACCCAAACCTTCAAGCCTTCTAAATTACGATCAAATTCTTAAAAAAGGACAATTTCCTAAACCCTACAATTCGAGGTTCCATAAATATCTTTTCATATGCTCACCAAATTCACACCTCACAATTGAGCAAGGTAATTCCGAAACCTAATACTTATTCTGCCGCCTAAGCTGCTGTACTTCTGCCGCCGCCGTCCCTTTTTCCTTCCGTCGCCACCGCCGCCGCCGCCGTGCTTATTTTCCGACCTGCTGCTTTGTGTGCGAAAGAAAGAAAGGAAGAAGAATGGAGTCGAGGAGCAAGAGAGAGATGAAGAACGCAGAGCAGCAATAAAATTAAAAGAAAGAAAGAAAAAAAGAATGAAAAGAAAAGAGAGATAGACGGAGAGAGATGAAATACCAAATCCAAACTTCTGTCTTACTTCAACTACGTATAACATTGTTATGCATCTATTTTAATTATAATTAAAGTTGTATTATATACATCTATCATAATTTATTTATTTAAAAAATAAAAAAAACTTAGATAGTGTTGAGTAAACTTATAAATCTTTTAATAAGATGTTTAAATCCTTATAAACTCGCATTTTATTTATGAAACAAAATATTTTACAAAGTACTTAAAAGGTATTAGAATTGAGATTGGAGACATATGCCCTAAGAGCACACAAATTCTTAGAGCCAGCAATTTGAGCTCAGCCCAATGGGCCAGCCCGAATGGCCCGAAAATATTGTTAGGTTGGACTCTAATAATAGTGGCCCGACAAACATCGGAACTTTTTGGCCCGGCCAAGTAGCTCGAAGGGCCGGATGGGTTCGACCCGATTTGGCCCGTCGAGCTAGGGCCGACCCGATGGCCCATTGATTTAAATTTTTTATTATATTTTTTTTACAACTTGCAAATCAAACATGTGATTCAATTTCCCTTTATCTTATTTTTATTTATTTATTTATTTTTGCTTATTTATTCTATTCTTCAACTATCATTAACTAATTTAAATTAGGGTAGTAAGTTATTAGAATCCATTGCAAGTTATGTGAATTGAATTGAAACGTTTTTGAATGGTCTAAAAAAAGTTTAGATCTTGTCCTCATTAATTATTTAATTATATTAAATTAATTATCTTCAATTAGATAAATAGAATACTATAATTTAAATTGTAAACGTTAAATATATGAAGTTCTCCATACAAATTGGTTTAAAAATTTAATTAATTAATATTATAAAAAATATTTAGGAATTTGGATCAATTTGACCCGTTGGCCCAAGTAAGATTGGGTCGAGCTGTAATTTTGTAGGCCCAATTAGAAGATGGGTTGGCCTGGCCTGGCCGAATGCGATGTATTTATTAGTAAGAAGATGCATTAGAAACATGAACACATTTGGTGGTTTGAAATAAAAATCTAAAGAAAATATAGCCTTAAAATCTTTTTAAACCATGCACTTATGATAATCCTTGCGAGATTACATGGTTGCTTCATGAAATGAATATGTGTGTATATATTATCATGTGAATTTCTAAAGTGGACATCATCATTCTACGTTATTTTAAAAAAAAAAAAAAAGAATCTGTCATAAAGATATTATATAAATCTCAATTAATAACTAATTTTGACTTTTGACTGTGACTTATGGAGTAATACTCTTCTTTTAGTTGCAGAAGTTAATTCGCCGTGCAAGTAACTGGTTTTTATATCATGTTAATACATTAAATATATTAATTAACTCGCTTGATGCTTCAAAAAATTAAGAATACAAAATCATTTTGTACTTGAAAATGTATGTTTATGTCTATCTACTCCACTTTTCTAGGTGCTGGAACTCTATCTAATTTTTCTACTTTACTTTGATATTATATATCATTTAATTTTTTTAATATATGTTACTTTCGCTTCAACCATATATGTAAGGTGTAATATCAAGGACATAATTTGTGAGATTTATGCATGCTCATTTGAGATGTGATTGAATACAATCGCATACATAATTATTTATTCTATGTTAGTTTGATTTCCTTTGATTGGTTTAAGTTATAACGTTTGGTACATCTTATCCGTGATTTTTGGAGTTTTATATGGATAATCAGGACGATCAAGTGAAGTTTAGAATGTGAATCCATATTTATTGAGAAGCACTTATGTAACTCGGGGTACGGATCCTTAGATACGTGCCCCCAATCTGCCCTTATCCATCTATATATATGGTTTTTTTTATCTTTTTTTTTTTTTAATTCTACACAATGAGGGCTGAGAAACGCGATATTCAACTCAAAGAACAGCTTCATCCTCTTGTACATTTCTTTTCCTTTCATTCTTCTTCTTCTTCAAGAATCTCCAATTCCTTATTTCTTCAAAATAATTTTTTTTCCTTACCTTTCGTCCTCATGTCTACTATAAATTTACGGTTCTTAAAGTGTCGATATATTTTTCTTCTATTACTCAAATCTACAATCGTCTAGGGGTCTAATTTTTATAATACTCGAAGTATATTCTCCATACTCTCTACAACAAGATCTGAGGTAATTTCAGAAAGAAGAATGGATGAAGATACAAACAACATTGAACAAGGTATTTTGGGCTTATACATTATAAATATTATTATATATATATCATGCATGTATAAGCTTAAGAGTTTAATTTATTTTTGTATTGGTTATGTAGGTTGTAGCTTGATCGGTCAAAGGTTTAAAGATCGGACATGAGAGGATGTCGGTTTCTCAATTTCAAGATTGCTTGTTGTATTTCTTCTTGAATTTCTATTTTTTTATTTTTAATCCCTTGTTGAATTAAATAGTTAATTTGTCATTGGAAGTTCATGATCACGATTTGATTAAGATCGAAAACAAGTTCACATCATGTTTGCAACAAACAAGGAAGCAATCAAAGATTAATGTATTGTTTTTTTTCTCAATTATAATAGTAACTATTCATTCTCAGATTTGGAATGCATTGTTGTTAGGCAAAAACATTTGTACTCAATATCTTATAATGTAAATATATAATACCACAAAGGTAAATAAGTGATATCTTAAAAATATTTATTTAATATTTTGAAGGTAAAAATGTAATACTTTAAACATATGTGTAAAATACTTTAAATGTAATTATGTAATACTTTAAAGATAAATATGTAATACCTTAAACTATAAGTATTAATACCTTAAATGTGCGCATATATAATACATTATATTATAAGCATTAATACTTTAAAAGTAAATATGTAATACTTTAAATGTGCGTATATGTAATCCTTTATACTATAAAACATTAATACATTAAAGGTCAATATGTAATACCTTAAATGTTCATATGTAATACTTTATATCTAAATTTTTTTTTATCCATAATGTATTAATTGCATATTCACAAGATATTACTTAAGGTATTAATTACTTTGTTTTACTTTATTTTAGTGAAAGATATTACTTAAGGTATTACTCGTATAACTTAAAGATATTACTCGTATAATGTTAGGAAATTTATGTTTAGATTTTGATGAGACAAAACAATATTGTAATAGGGATTTAAAGTACCCCATTTTTCACTCTGTTTAAGTGAAATTTAGAATAGTTTTGAGTTTAAAAGTCAAAGTTGAAAAATGGAGAATTTCGAGGACTCAGTAGTCAATCAACCTAGAAGGAAACTTTTGTTAGCTATCAGATGCAGCAGGAAAATCGCTACTGGATGCAGCAGTGAAATACAGTCTTCAGATATTGTAAGCAGTTTAATGCAAAACGTAGAATGGATACAACAAGGCAAACAGAAAGCTCCATTACTACAGTAGGTTGCAGTAAGCTAGCACAGAATTCTAAAGTCAGAAGAAGACTTGAAGTATGAATAAACATTCTCACACAACAATCAGCAGTACGAGGAAGATCAGTGTTGTCCGAGGTTTTGTCACTTCAAAACTAGCCAGTAGAGACAAATTGATGGAGCAGTATCGAGAGCCAGTAAGCAGTCAACATGTGGACCAACAAAGTGCAACAGGTCTATTACCAAGTCCAGCCCTATTAAATAACTTGGAGTGCAAGACAAGAAAATTAATTACAGATTTTCAGAGACAATTAATGTGAGCTCAAGAACAATTCAAGAGGATTCAAATTCAAATGAAATATGTCTCTCTTCAACAGATACATTCCTTACACCTATAAATAGAGGAAGACTTGACTGAAGCATTGATATCTTGAACATGCAAGCTCTAGAAAGAACAAGCTCTCAAGTTCTCAACACTTTAAGTTTTCAGTCACTCAACCTCTAAGTGAAGCAGTCAAGCTTTAGAAGCATTTGAGCTCAAGAATCATCAAGGTTATTTCAAGCACATGTTGAAGAAAAACGCATACTTTTAACATTTATGTTGTGTCCTTAGGTTGTTTTAGTGGTGTCCTCAGTTGATAGAATTTAGATCCTTGCTGAGTATTTTAGCCTTAAAAGTTTAAGACTGCAACTTTGTGTGAGTTTAGGATCTTGTGTGGGTCAGCCTGCATGATTCAAACAACCTGTGTGAAAGCTGGATTTTAGTAGGTGAAAACTTGTTAGGTTGATAGATTGTAAGGTCGAGTCCTGTAAAATAATTTTGTTTAACGAAGTTCCTCCTCAGTAAAGGAGTAGAGTGGACGTAGAAGGTTACACCACATTCGAACCATTATAAGTCTTGTGTGTTTATTTGTATATCGTAATATTTTTGTGTTTGCTTAGTGTTGCATTCTACATCATATCATTCTGCACCAAAGCTTGCTAAAAATCATTTTCTTATGGTTTTCAAAAGAAACTCTATCAAAAGTTTAAGTTTCCGCTGTATAAGAAATCTGGTATAGTAAGCTGCACTACATTCTAGCCCAGTAAAATGTACTGCATTATGTGCTATATTTTGCGATAGAATATAACGCTGCAAGTTCGAAAGATTTTTGAAAATCGATAGAGGTTTATTCACTTCCCTTATTCACTCAGAGCATCTCCCACCACACCCCAAATCCTATATTTTACACCTAATTTAGGTGTTTTTAACCTTCCAAGCTAAATCACCATTATACCTAAAATTATGGTGATTTGAGTTTAATCTCCCATCATGGTCAAACCCTATATTACCAAAATCTCAAATCCTATATTTTCACCAAATTTTTTGGTGAAGGAATTTTAATCTCCCACCTTACCACCATTTTAACATAATTTTCACCAAATCCTATTTTTCCTATCAAATATAGGATTAAATATAGGATTTGGTGTAATCACCACCATTTTTTAATTAGCATATAAAATAATTATATTAACTAATTTCATGTGATTACCAACTTATTAACATATTCTTTGTAAATATACTAATATTGGTTAATGGATTTGTTTTTCAATAAATAAATATATTTATTATTATTAATAAATTAATTAATAAATATAAATATATTTAGCCAAAATAAATTATAGGTTAAAACGATAAATACATTTATTATCATAAATGAACAAAAACATAATACATTTGAGTAACATATTAAACTAAAAGATAAATTACATAAATGAAAAACTCATAAACTACTTAATAATCTTGCTTTTTTTTTTTCCAAAAAAATGTTGATTCAAAGGGGCCTCGTTAAAACCTTGTTTGGCCTAACAAGGAAAGAGTACCCCTTATTTTCTCCAATTAATAGTCTTGACTGTCATAGTTCAAATTAGAGAAATGACCATCACCAGTAGGTTCACCATAGTTGCATTATGTGTTGTTGTTTGGAGACTCCGGGATATAAACATCTTCATCATTTCCTCCACTTTTCCCTACACTAAAATTCAAACTCCTAGTAGCACGTGACCCGTTTCCACGATCAATGATGGCTTGTTTCTTATTACTCCAGAATTGTTTACTAAAAGGTGTGAGATTACTCAAATCCTTTCTCATAACCTCCATATCTTGTTCATCAACCTTTAATTTTAGTTTTTTTCCTTCATGTCTATTTTTTTCTGCTTAAGGCTCATCATTAAATCTGCCTGTACTTCTCTTTTTTTCTGGATATTTAAGTACTCTTCATGCTGCTTTTGCATAAGATATTGGCTCTTTCCAACACTGCTCATCATTTCCTGCCACATAGGATCTTTTTTCCTTTGAAAGTCTTCTTTTTGCCTTCGCTGCTTTCATTCCAATTGGTCTCTCCGGTGAACCACTATATCCAAGAGGAGATGCAGAACTATCTCCAAGAGGAGATGATGTACCGTCTGTAAGAGGAGATGATCTACTATTCGACTGAATAGGTTCAGACCATTTCACGTGGTATTTTAGTATTTTCCAAGCATGATTGAACTTAAATGGTTGATTTTTTGGTTCTTTGATGATATATAGTTCTTTGGCCTCTGCAAGCTGTAAAAATGAGTAATAAAAATGTTTAATGAGAATAAATTCTAATAAACTATTTTTAAATATTAATAAGGCATATACTTACCATGCTTTCAGCATTGCCACCACTCTGATTTCGAGCTGTAATTTGAATAAGTGCTGCCCGGAACAATCAGCACGAAGAAGCTATTTTCTCGAATCGAGAACATAATGACCTCATGTTTCTACGCTCAAATTTGTTTACATCAACAGCTTCATGGTTGTAGTAGCTCTCTATTTTCGACCACAAATCATCTTTGCTCTGATATGTCCCAATCGCACTATTAGATGAATGATGTACATATGCATTACAAAGAATTTCATCCTCAAGTACCTTGAATCCAAGACCTCTTTGACTCATTTTTTAAAAAATTACTAATATTATTTATCGGAAGTAAAATGTGATGAGAGTAAGATTTTGAGTGAGAAATAATTGAAGCTATTCAATCATATATATATATATATTATAGTGAATAGTGATGGTATGGCAAATAGGCCCCCCTGAGTTGAAGAAAGTAATTGAAGATATACATCATATAATTGAAGAAAGTAACATATTTTAAGAAACCCGTGAGTTGAGGTGATGCAAAGCCTGCAAATAGTGAATAGTGATGGTATGGCAAATAGGCCCCCCTGAGTTGAAGAAAGTAATTGAAGATTATATCATATAATTGAAGAAAGTAACATATTTTAAGAAACCCGTGAGTTGAGGTGATGCAAAGTCTGCAATTAGTGAATAGTGATGGTATTGCAAATAGGCCCCCCTGAGTTAAAGAACATGGGTACTGATGCAAAGCCTGCAAATTCTGAATGGTGATGGTATGGTAAATAGGCCCCCTGAGAGTGTGAACATGGGTACTGATGCAAAGCCTGCAAATACTATGCTTTCTGTCGGTAAGTAACATGGCCACTTGGTTGTGATACGATTTAATTTATAGATAAGTTTCTCATATACATTCAAGTAATATGTCTATAAATAATATAAAGTAGTAACATTACTCATCAAATATAGATTAGTACTTCTGCATCTTCTCAGTTCAAGTAACACAATGAGTTACGAAGCTGGACCATCTCACCATATTCCAAGTCAATCCTCATCTTCATCCAGCAATGAATCTAATCTTGAAGATTCTTCAAACGAGTTTGATATTCAAACAAGAAACACAAACCAATGGAATCATATCATCCAACAACAACAAATGATGCAACAATATTATTTATCGCAATCTCATGGTAATTGGGGCGGGGCCGTTGTTGGCCATGAATATAAACATCGTGGAAGAGAAGCTGATGCAAACCAACTCAAAAGTGACTACTTTGGTGAAAATCCCACATATGGTGCACAATTTCGCAGGCATTTTCAAATGAGTCGTGAATTATTTCAACGAATTAAAAGGGGTTTAAAAGACCATTCTAATTCATGGAAGAAATCCTACGACATTACAGGACAACAAAGTTTTACTTCCTATAAAAAAATGTGTGCGTCTATCCAATTTCTTGCTTATGGTACTTCTGTTGATTCGTTTGATCAATATTTTCGGATTGGTGAGTCAACTTTAATTAGATTTGTTAAAGAATTTTGCCGAGATATCGTCACGGTATTTGGTGAAATTTATCTAAGAAATCCAAATGCGGAAGACATTGCAAAGTTGTTACAAGTTGTAGAATCTCGTGGTTTTCCAGGGATGTTGGGGAGCCTAGATTGCATGCACTGGGAGTGGAAAAATTGTCCAACAGCTCATGCAGGGGCATACCGTGGACGCAACAAGAAATGCACTATCATACTTGAAGCAGTAGCGTCGCATGATACTTGGATATGACATGCATTTTTTGGCCTCCCAGGTACAAATAATGATGTTAATGTCCTACAAAAATCGACTCTATTTCAAGCATTGACCAATGGTACATCTATACCTGCTAATTATTCGATTAAAGGTAAGAATTATAATGTCGGTTATTATCTAGCTGACGGTATTTATCTTAAATGGTCAACTTTAGTACAAGCCATTAATGTGCCCAAATGTGTCAAAGAAAACTATTTCATACAGAAACATGAATCATATCGCAAAGATGTAGAACGAGCATTTGGAGTTCTTCAAGCTCGGTTTGCAATTATTAGAGGAGCGGCTCGATTTTGGAAGAAGAAAGACTTACATGAAGTCATGTTTGCATGCATTATTATGCACAATATGATAGTCGAGGAAGAACGTAGTGGATATCAAAACGCCAACCTTGACTATGAAAGTTCACCCACTGTCCCATTTGTTGAGTTTTCAAGAGATTGTAATAATACGAATTATGTTAGTTTTCTTGGTCGACATCGAAATCTGATAAATCAAGGAGAACATAATGAACTAAGAAGAAGATTGGTAGCACATTTGTGGGGCAAACGTGGTCAAATCGATGATGTTGAAGATGATGATGATAATGGTGAATGAGATTTTTTTTATGATTTTAGATTAATATATGTTGTAACGTTATTTATTTGAGTTAATTTTCTTTCATGTTGTAACGTTATCATGTTGTAATATTTTTATGATTAATTTATGTTGTAATGTTTTATGCAATAATTTATGAAATTATTGTTTATGTGTGATTTAATTATATGTATTATAATTTAAGTTGATTTGCTTTCATGTTGAAATAGTTTTTTGAAATTTATCATCATTGTTGAAATTATATAGTTAAGAAAATTAATATTTAAAATCAGATCTATAATCAATATTTTGGAAATAAAATAGACCAAAATTATGATTAACATTAAATTTATAATTTTGTGATATATTTGGTGATATACCATGGGAGACCAAACCAAATTATATCTTTATAAATGGTGTAATATGATGAAATGGTGACATATTAGTATTTTATTATTTGGTGGAAGATTTGATGAAATAGGTGGGAGATCAAATACACTATTTTTTCATCAAAAATGGTGAAATAAGAAAATTGGGTGCTACTGGTGGGAGATAAACCCATTTTTTCACCACCAAAAATGGGATTTGGTGAAAAAATGGTGTCAACGGTGGGAGATGCTCTCATATACTCAAAAGGTATTAGCATTATATTTTAGTGAAAAATATTACTTAAGGTATTACTTGTTATATATATAAATACTACTCATATAGCTTAAAGTTATTATTCATATACGAGTGTAAGTTTAAAATATTGAAATTTTAAATGTTTCTTCATCTTTTTCCTCAAAGTTTTTGTAAATCGCGATTTCATCATTTTCTTCGTCAAATTTTCTGCAAATCATGATTTCATATAGTTTGGAATAATTGATTTTCAATGTCTTAAAATTATTGTGATAAATTGTGATTTGAAATCAATTATCTAAATCTTTGAAAATGAGTCAAAGAGAAGAGGAAGAACAAAAAACCACATACATGATTCCATCGTGATTCAAAAAAGAATAAGGAGAAGATTGAGAAGAAGAAGAAGAAGAATGTACAAAACTAATTTCAAGAAGAAAATAGATTGATAAGAAGAAGGGAGGGACTAGAACACACCAAAATAATAATAATAAAAATAATTGGAGACGAAGAAAACGTGCACATAAAAGAAAGAAGAAATCTCAAATATAAAATCATAATTCGAGAAAAAAAACATGAAATAATTAGTTGAAGAAGAGGATATAGAAGAAGATGATGATGTCATTTGAAGAAGAAGGAAAAAAAAGGTGGACGAGAAGGTAGTGCAGATGTGCATCTCTGGTTTATGGAGGAAAAAAGGGAAGAAAAAAAATAAAAAATGACATGTGGGTGGATAAGTTAGGCAGGTCGGTATCCGTATCCCAGGGATACAAAAGTTTTTACCTCAGATTAAAAAAAAATATAAATAATTGAGATTTAAATAAAATTTAGATATCAAATAGATTTGCAAATCTCGATTTGAACTAAATCTCAAAATATAGGTTCGAATTGAATTTAGAAAGATCAAAACTTTAAATTTTATTCTATGCATGGTTATAGACAAAATTCGATTTGGTTCTAGTGTATGATACAATGTTCTTTATTCATGTTAATTTACTAAAACCATCTCCAATGCTACACACAAAAATCCTGTAATTTTTGCACTATTTTTAAATAATAACCGTCAATAATCTCCAGTGCTTTGCACTAACTTTTGCACTAAAAAGAAATATTCCATAATATTCCTTATATGTAATTATAACATATATTTTTCAAATAACATATCAAATTGTTTTAGAATTTAGTTACATATAATTTAAATAAATTTATATTAAAATTTGTCCCAAAATAAAATTCTAATTATATAAAATTTATGATAAATTAATAATGATAAAATAAAATTATAACATTTGCATGTATGAATGAAGAAAAGAAAATCAATAAAAAAATTTAAAAATAAAATAAAAATGAATTAAAAAAGGAAAAAGAAAATAGAAAATAATACCGCATAATGGTTGACATGTGTAAACCTAGTGCCAACAGAGCGGTTGAGAGAATTCTGCGCAGAATTCCCCATCAGCGCTGGAGAAGAATAATCTTAAAATTATTAAGATTTAGAGCAGCGTTGGAGATAGTCTAATCATTAATCATATATGTGTAACATATCAATTCGAAAGGGGAGGGGGGTTTGCTTCTAATTATAAAAAAACAAAAAAATAAATTAGAGTTAGAGAAACTTATATCTTTATAAAAATCCATTTGTATATATTATTGTCATTTTAGATAATTCTTTGATATCAATGAATTACATCAAAATCAATGCTCTCTACTTTGTCACTATATTTCTTATCTTTTTTTAAAGCCCCGAAATGTGTTGTGCGATTCATCATTCAAATTCAGAGAAATATTTGGGGGGGGGGGGGGGTGAAGGATACTAGAGTCTTTAACTTGGCACTTTTGTGTAAGTGGTTTTGGAGATGGTTGGTTGTAGAGGAGGCATTTTGGGTTAAAGTTCTTAAATCAAGATATAGGTGTCTAGGTAATAGTGAGGCGGACAATAGATCTTCTTTGTGGTGGAGAGAGATGCAGTTTATTTTGAGTAGATTGTTCTCTATTTTGAGTCAAAAAGAAATGGGTTCTCACGGTGAGGGGTCTTGGGAGTGGATGTTTAGGTGAGTTAGGCCTATTAATGCTCATGAGTTTAATGATTTTCTTGATCTTTGGTTTGATATTAGAGGATTAAAGTGAAGGAATTCAAATCCTATTCACTTTGTTTGGAAGCCTTCTAAGGATGGACATTTCTCTAAGAATTCCTTCTATCATGTTCTCTCTATAATGCTTCTATTTCTGAAATAGAGTATGTTCCGATCTTCTGAAAAATTTGGTGTAAGTTTATTCTGAGTAAAGTTTCAACATTTTCATGAAGAGCAATTCAAAATCGTCTGCCTATAAGAGACAGTCTCGTTGTCCGTGGTATACTTAGCTATCCCAACCATCTCTTTTACCCATTGTGCTCTACTATTTTCGAATCGGTTGATCATATACTTTTGTCTTGTACATTCTCTTCTTTTATGTGGTGTTCGGTTGTGATATGGTTGGGACAATCTTTGATGGTGTCTATAACTTTTATCGACTACTTCTATTAGTTTTGCTACTATAGACCTGAGAAGATTGCTAGGAAATTACCAAACTTGATTTGGCAATGCACGGCATGGAGTTTATGGAGGAGAGCAAGAAATGATCTTACTTTCAATGAAGTTAAACCAAATGTTCTAAAAATCATTGAGGCTATGAAGATTCGGTTGTGGAAATGACTCAAAAGTCGCTAATTATTTTCCTTTTGGAACTTTATTAATGATTGGTTTGCTAACCGATAAAATGTTTTACCATATTTGTGTAAGATGCTCCAAACTCTTTTATATACGGGTTGAGTACCCCTTATATCCTTTTATAATATTCTTTACCTTTAAAAAAATTACATCAAAAATAGTGTAGCATCTTAAAATCCTGGGGTCTTAGTAAAATTTCAATTCATATAATATATATATATATATATATATATATATTAATGTCATTTTAGTTAAATTCTTTGATATCTATCAATGAAGTTGCATCGAAATCAATATAACATCTCAAAAACCTGGAGTCTTAATAAAAATTCAGATAGAGATATTTATTAGGATTCCAATATTATTAATGTTATCTTATTAATTGAAATACATTTGTCGGGTCACTATTACTCGGTACTCAAGAGATGTAGTGACTACAATTGAGTTGCCCGCTATAGTTATAAATATGTATTTCATAAATATGTTTTTTATAGTATATTTCAAATATATCTTTTAAAATTATAAATATATTTTTTTCTGCTATATAAAATAATTTTAAATGCCCTCTTTGTCGGGTCTGGTGCAACAATAGAGGACAGTCGGATCTAGCTCAGACGAGCTATTGACATTGGCCCAATCAACCACATCACCTGGATCAAGCCAAAATTGTCATAATCATATTATTTTCAAAAGAGTATTTATATTTAAAAAAACACAAATTAAGCAATTTTAATAAATAATTTATGACGAATTTAAGAAACTAATCATAATTCTGGGAAATTACTGATTTACTAACATTTAATTATACCATTTTGTATCAATTTACATGATGAATTCTTATGGCACACATAGCATTTTAATGAATGGATTTATATAAATTCGCAATAACAACTTCATTAAAGCTGTTCGTATAAATGATTTCTTGATGGAATTTGAATTGTAATTTATTGGAGTTATTTTTCTGATTAAATTAATTTCCAACCCATATAGTAACTTTTTTTTTTTTTATCATAACCATGTAGTAACTCATTTGAAATTCTTTTCCAACCTAAAATTTTTGCTCCGTAGTACAGTCAATCTCTACGCCAGGTCCAACAAAAAAAAAAAGTGATGAGATTATAGGTCCCAGAAAATAATAATATTGTGTTTCAAAAATATAATAGTATCAAATTAAATTGAAAAATGAATTTATTTAATATAACATATGGAATAAAAAGAGTGATTAGATTCTGGGTCCCAAAAAAATGATTATAGTTGGGAAAAAAAAAATCGGCTACAGTTTGTGAAATGATGAGATTATAACACACCATTGTAAATGCTCACTTATCAATCATTCAATTACATACATATACGTACACGCGTATTCATACAAATAAATAATCCGCCCAATGAACTTCACCAATCATAAAATCTCGAAAAAGAAATTTTAGGATGCTACACGTACCATTACCATGTTGCAATTTTGTAATACAATTAACAGCTTGCATATTTATAATATGCAACATCATTACCCTACACACAACATGCAATAAAAACTAAAAATAAAATCACTTTATTTCATAATTTTTAATTGTTCCACTTTGTCGTATCAAACTAATCCTAACTGTACAAGTGTCCAAAATCTATTGCTAGATTTGTCTAATATGATAAAAATGCATCAAATTAAAGGTTACTAGTACAATTTGTTTAGATGGAAAACTGTTTTCAACGCTATATAATCATCACAAAACTAGTACAATTATATTCTTCCGAGTACGTTACTGAGAATAAAAAACACAGTATATTCCAAATGGTATGCAAAATTACAAGGGAATTTGAGAGGATATAAGCTGCACAAAGCATGAAACATTATACCTGGCTGGCAGAGTGAAATGTTTTCTAGCCCATCCATAACTTCAAAACTTTATCTTTGCCACCAGATGCTACTTTCTCACCATCTGGACTCCAATCAACTGCAAAAACCTGCAGATGAGAATGTTACTTTCCCGTTTCTCATACGAGCTATAACCTTTACGAAGAAAAGGGGTAGATTAAGCAGGGAAACAGGATTAGAAATGTATAGATAGACAAAGATGAGCTCAAGATGACATGTCAGCGTCTGACGTGTTAGCACTGTGATGACGTGGGTATGCTGACGTGTCACCACTGTGATGACGTGTCTGGATGACATGTCAGCATTATGATGACGCGTTAGCGTCCCACCCAATAGTTGGGTATGCTGGCGTGTCAGCACTGTGATGATGTGGGTATGCTGGCGTGTCAGCACTGTGATGACGTGTCAGTGTCCCACCCAATAGTTGGGTATGCTGACGTGTCAGCACTGTGATGACGTGTCAGCACTGTGATGACGTGTCATGATGACATGCATACAGACTACAAACACAATTTCGATATAATTTTACCAACGACTATATATTTACTAATGAATTTACCAACGAAAGATTAGTCAGTAAATTAGCAACGACATATTTTTTTTAGTTGTCATTCGGTTGGTAATTTCCCAACGGATTTAATTTTTGTGTTGGGAAAATTTGCCAACGAGCACTTTACCAACAACTTGGCGGTCGATATTAATCTGTTGGTAAAGTCATTTATCAACGAAATTTCTTAATCACTAATGACATAAATCCGTTGGTAAATAATTGTTTTCTTGTAGTGTTATACATTTATATGATATTATTTATACATTTATATTAACATAAACATACAGTTATGCAATATATAAAGGTACAACTAACATAATTAAATGTATGACTAACATAACATAATGGTACACATATATAAAAAGGTATGCCAATAATACTACATAAAGGTATCAACATAGTTATACATTTATGTAATATATAAAGGTACAACTAACATAATTAAAATGTATATCTAATATAACTAAAATGTATGACTGTTATAACTTAAAAGAAATGAAAAGTTAATATGTTTGTCTAAAAAAATGCAAATGTACAGCTAGTCTTACAAAAGGTATGTCTAACATAACTTAAAGTATGACTAACACTACTAAAATGTATAGTTAAGGTGGCACCTGTAAGCATGTTTGGGCCAATTTTGTCTGCGACCTAAAGGTGCGTGTAGACGCGTGACGGGTCGGGTCGATCCGAGTACATCCCACAATTCAACAAAAGTACATTGATATAAAAACACTTACGTTATTGAGGAGCTTATTGACGAGCTGCTGGAGTTCCTTAGGGTCGGCGCTTTCAGGGAGGAAAATCAGTGCTCCGAGAGGTGTACCTTCTGCATCAGACAACTGGCATATTACGCGGTTCATGAGCTCTCTTTTTTCTTCCATAGGTGCAGCTGCTGTGACAACTTCCACCTCAATTTCGTGATCAAATGGGGATTTCCCTGTTTCCTTCAAGTCGATGAAAGGTCCAACTGTTTTAGGGTTTATGGGGTTTTTGCAGTTTTGATATTGTTGGACCCTTGTAACGGGTAGATATCTGGTTCAGGAAAACCTATTTATAGACCGAACCAGACTTTATTTATGACCTATGTCTGTTTTTTTTTTTTTTCTGTGTTATTTGTTTATTTTATTTTTCGCCTGTGAATATGTAATATTGCTTATTTGCTCCCAAAAAAAAAATGTAATATTGCTTACTTTGCTGAGTTTAATTTTAAATCTAATATATGTTAGATATGTTCAATGTACTTATATATACCAGGCCTCATTTACACCATACGGGTTTCTATTCAGTAGTCCAATTAGCAATATTGCTTATATTGTTGGGCTTATAATTATTTGGGTCATTATGCTGTATATGACTATAGTCTATATGTTGATATAAAAATTGTTTTATTTCTAAAAAAAATTCTTTCAAAATTTTAATTGAAATAATTAAAATTATATCTTTTAAAAATAAGGGTTAATTACATTAAAAAAAACACGAACTTATGATTTAGTTTCAATTGCACCATGAACTTTTGACTGTAACACTATAAACGTTCAATTTAATACTTGTTTCAATTCAAGACATGTTTAGACTTTTCGGGCTCTAATTACTGACATGTAGCCCGAAATTTATAAGTTAATCACTGTCATTATCCACGTGGAATTAAAAAAGAAAAACAAAAAAAAAATCCAAAGTAAAGAAAAAATAAAAGAAATGAAGAAAATCCAAAAAAACAAATCAACTCCCTATCCACGGTAAAGAAAATCTAAAAAAATAGAAACAAAATTCAAACCTTCTTTTTCCTTCATGGTTAAATTCAAATCCGAATCGAGCCTTCTCCTCCTCAGTTCAAATTTAAATCCCACACAATTATGACTGGCAATTTGAGTTGAAGGTAGTCACCATTCAAAAATTATGAAAGAGGGAGGCATAAATCTAATAAAATGAAAATTGGAGAAAGTAGTCCACTACATATCAGTTTTGATAAAACAATAATTTAGTGGAGAGATTGTGTGCTCTGTGGTTGGAGCGAGTGTCGTTTTGTGTTCGCCGGAGAGGGGTGATGACTGAGTTTTCATTTCTCAGCCTTTTTTTTTTCCTCTTAATCATTTTTTTTATATTTTTTATTATGGATTATTTTTTTGTTTTAATTCACGTGGTTGATGACGGGGATTAATTTATATATTTCGGGTTCCACGTCAACAATTGGAGTTCAAAAAGTTCAAACATGTCATAAATTAAAATAAGTGTTAAATTCAACATTTATTGTTACACTTAAAAATTTATGTTTTTTTATGTAATTAACCTTAAAAGTAAATATATAAAAAAAACTAAATTTATTTAGTATTCTATGTGTGTATAGTTGCGAAAGTTATGAACACTAAAAAATTTGGCTAGATCATTTTTTTTATTTCCTGATTAAAACGATATTTATTATTTTTTTTTTTTTGAGAAAACATAGATTTGGATAAAGATCAACATACACGTAGGTCTCATTTCATGAATCAGTGACATCACGGATGGTATGTTATAAATTTATGTTTTTGTTTAGTAATTACAAATTTGCAGCAGAATCCTTCAACAGTATTGATTTAACTGATGATGATGAGAGTTTTCAAGTATGTATTTGCCTAAAAATTTTGTAGAAAGATACAAAATTTAGTTATTGATTTGCATTCATATCATGGATGAAAATATCCGGAAATATCTTCAATATTTTCCCGATATTTCTATTTTTTCACGTGATCGATACAAAAATGGGGTAAAGAAACGAAAAGTTTTGTCAAAATATAGGTAAAATATCAATATCGAATATTTTCATATTTTCATTTTTCCACATAACCGGTAAAGAAACGAAAAATTTTGTCAGGGTAAAATATCGATATCGATTCCAATATCGGTGATTTCATCCTACAAATTGTAGGAAATATCAGGGAAATATTGGCGAAATATCGATAAATATCGGTATCGATTTTGATATCGGTGGTTTCATGGTACAAATTATATGAAAATCCATGATCCTACAAATTGTAGGAAATATCAGGAAATATCGGCGAATTATCGATAAATATCGGTATCGATTTCAATATCGGTGGTTTCATGTTACAAATTATATGAAAATCCATGAAATATCATGGAAATATCGAGAAATATCGGTGGAATGTCAGAGAAATATCGGTAAATATCGTTAAATATCGAAAAAATATCAATAAATTTATGTACCGATATTTCCATATTTCCACAATATTTTCGTAAAACTAAGATACCTATATTTCCATCATCCTTGCAATGTAGTGATAAAAAATGGTGTTTTTTTTATCCTAAGTTTTGTTTGAAATATATCGTTGTAATTAAATTTAAAAAAATCATAGATTTGAATATTATAATTAATTTAAAAGTTTGAAAGAGGAAAATATCTTGAAATCTGTATAAATTTTGATTTCTTTTGCATTATTTTTTTTCTTTTGCAGTGGTTGTTGAATCGATGAATGAAGATTGTGAACTTGATCATATTCATAGACATGCTAATCCTATCGGTATGAATCTAATCATTCTTAACAAAATTACAACTTAATATGAAATAAAATGATAATAAATAAAATTACAAATTAAAAAATTTAGATTAATTAAAAAAAATTAAAACATATTTTTGGTACGATAGTGTGGTTTATTTGTCTTGGTCCAAGTTGATTTAATACTAGATTAAGTATAATTTTTTATAATTTTTATTAATACAGATAGCAATAGATTTTGGATATTTGATAAGTTGATATATTTTTTATTATGATTTAGAGTAATAGAGTTAATTGCCTTGATTGAACAAAAATTCATTAAAGTATGTGTCTATTTATAGTTAGAATAGGTCTTACAGTTCCTTTTATCCAACCCAATCCAATTTTTTTATCTTAAGTAAAAATTGTCTACAACTCACAACAACATCATCAGCACCATCCCACATCTCATCATATAAAACGGTGAACAATAAAAAGCCATAAAAATTTGTCGCACCGTCGCATGCTCTCCAGCACACAACCATTTTCCTCTCGTCACTTTGTTTTCTTATCAATGGAGGATTGCTACCCAGATTAATTCCAACCAAACACAACATAATTCAATTTTATTATATTAATTTTAATGGATAATGAATATTCGTACACATACAAAGCATTATATAGTCAAATATATATATAGCATTCAATTATTTATAAATATAATAGCTTAGGGATATGTGACAAGTTAGCTAAGTTAAGTATTATAGATATCTTTCAAACGTGATTTGAATTAATTTGAATTTAAATTATATAAATTTATTATATAAATATTTATAATTGTCAAACAATATTTATATAAATTGGTGTAAATCAAAGCTATTAAACGTATATTTATAGTAAATTAATTTCTATAGAACCATAACTATTAAGAATAAACACATTATATAACACATACTTAGACAAGTATTAATACTTATAGCTACAAAATGCATACTTATGTGATTATGACTAACACTTATAATTGTCAAACACATAGTTATATAAAGTCATTAAACACTATACTTATAGTAAATTAATTTACTATATTAGTTATTAAGAATAAACATATACTTATAATTTTAAAACGCATACTTATAACACTAAAACACGTATTTATATAACAACATAACTATTAAAAATAAAATTCATACTTAGAGTGGTAAAATGCATACTTATGGTTGTAGAACACATGCTTATATAAAACGCTTACTTATATAGCAACATAACTGTTAAGAACAAAACAAATACTTATAGTTGTAAAATGCATACTTATGACTATAAAACACATACTTATATAAAATGCTTACTTATATAGCAACATAACTATATATTAAGAAAAAAAAATGCATACTTATAGTTGTGAAATGCATATTTATGGTTGTAAAACACATACTTATAAAAAACTTTTATAGAAAAAAATACATATTTATAATTGTAAAACGCATACTGATAGGTGTAAAACACATACTTATATAAAATGCTATAAACCTAATACTTTTGCTATAAAACTAATATTTTTACATGTACTACTATTACTTTATGAATCACTAAAAAAAATTGATATAATACTTAACGAATAAACGTAAAACATTTAGCCATATAACTAATATTTAAACATTTATTACTAATACTTTTATAAACTTAAACTATATAAATAATTAAATATTGATGTAGATATATATTAAGTAGTAATTATAAAGGTTTATTTTGAATATATTAATTGCTTACGAGAATGCATAATGAGACAATTAAGACACACGAGGAGAAAACTAAATCATGATGACATGCACGCTGCAAAGGCTTCACCAAAAAAGAGTTAAAAGAATAACAAATCAACAACCTCAAACTATAAGTAGAATTATTGTGCAATGGTGCAACAGTGCAATGGATTATGTATGGCTGAGTGCAACAACAAATTCTATGTGACAGTGCGACGGATTTTGAATTATTTGGATCGCAAAGTTGGATTGGACTGGATTATAAGTTGTGGGTTATGGATCAAAGGATCCGTTTCACTGAAGGAGACCCGTAAGACGGTCTCATATAAGTTTTTGCATTTTCATGAACCAAAGGTAATATGTATTAATCACATGTTTAAATGTATATCGTTTTCAATACCCATAACATATCATTAGGGATTAAATTTATGTTATTAATATTCAATTACCGTGTAATACCATGACACTCCTTTTGTGTTAAATTTATATAATTAATGTGATTTTTGAAGTACTTAATGGGTGTACGGATGTAGTTAAAATGGTCACTTTTATCTATCATATTTGAATATAAACTTTTCAATCTATTTGTTTAACTTATCTATACATTTGTATATATTATATAATTACATAAATGTTATTTATATAATTTAAAAATGATTAGATCTTATATGACAAATCGGCAACACACAAATACACTATTAGTATTTTATAATGACTCATCATCCAGTTTCCTATATAGGTTTGTTAGTCCCAAGTGACACAAAGGTTTAGAGGAGGATGAATGAACATTTACCGATTTTTAAAACTTTTGAACTTACTACATTGTAACTTAGATAGAATACATAGTAGGATACAATTTCAGCTTATAGCACTATCAAGCAGTGCTGCTTATTGTAATTAAGAGTTCTTGTAGTGGAAATGTCAACTTTTCTAAGATAGAGTTTTTTTGAAAACCTTTGAAATATGAACTTAGCAAAACATTTATGCAGTATGATAGGAGATATAAATGCAGCAGGTAGATATGAAGGGAATGTAAAAACAGCAGAACAACAAACAAAGTCTTTTATAGTGGTTCGAATGTGTTGTAATCTTTCTACGTCCACTCTGCTCCTTCTTCGAGAAGGAACTTCATTAACTACGTTTGATTTACAGGACTCAACCATACAAACTTCAAACCTAACATAGTTACACCTACTGAAACTTAGCTTCCACACAAATTACTCAAGTCCCAAAGGCTGACCCACACAGAATCCTTCTAACTCACATAGAGTTATTGCATTAACTCTTAAGATTAAATACTCAGTAAAGGAACGACTTCCTTTCAACTGAGAACACTTAAAATAACCTAAACACACAATACAAGGATTAAAAATATATGAGTTTTTCTTCAACTAGTGTTTGAAGCCGCCTTTGGATTTTCTGAAACTTAGACCAAAAGCTTGACTGCTTCTCGAGGTTGAGTAAGTGAAACTTGTAGTTTTAAGAACACTTTAGAACTTGAGGGTTTTCTTGCTTAAGCTTAAAGAGTTGTAGTTTTAGTAGTAATTTCAGTCGACTCTTCCTCTATTTATAGATGAATGATTATATCCGTTGAAGTGAGACACTCTCCCTTGAATTTGAATCATCTTCTAAGTTTGTAGAGCTTGCATTAAATGCTTCCTCAGACTTGCATTAAATTTACTTTGTCTTGCACTTCAGGGTATTAAATGTGGTATGTCAGGCCATGTGTCGGTTGTTTACTGGCTCTCTATATATACTGTTTTATTCAACTTGTCTCTACTGGCTAGTTTTGAAGTGATTTATCCTCGAACTTCAGTTGATCTTTCTCGTATTGCATTAATATTAGAACCTTGATTTTTTGTTCCTTTTGTCTCTTTGAAATTCGAGAAAAAAAAAATGACAATTGAATTATTTTATTATCCTTAAAATATAATATTTGTTTCATTGTCTTCATATTTATCATGTATAATAATAATTAATTTTCTTAGTTTGATATATTATTTGAACCAGATTTCCTACATCTTTAAACATTTAAATCTCCATAGTTTTTTTTTTGACTTTGTTCAAATTTACTGATTCTTATATATATAATTATATTTTGCCTCCAATTTTAGAAAAAAAAAATCAAAACAGGTAAGTTTTTAAGAAGAGTTTGGAATGTAAATAAACTCTTACCTTATATAACCAATTAGAAAAATAAAATGAATATTGAATTATTTTATTATCCTTAAAATATAATATTTGTACCATAGTCGTCATATTTATCATGTATAATAATTAATTTTCTTAATTTGATAGATTGTCTAAACCAGAGTTCCTACGTCTTTAAACATTTAAATCTCCTTAGTTATTTATTTTTATTTTCTTTTGACTTCAAATTTACTGATTCTTTTATAAGACAATTATATTTTGCCTCCAATTTTTCATTTGAAACTATTTTTGTATTAGTAATATTAATGTTTAAAAAATATTTTTTAGATTTGATTATTTTATTTTCACTATATTTATACTAGAAGAAACAAATAAGATACTAAAAAAAACATAAGAACATAATTTCTAATAATACCATACTTAATAAAAATATTAAGTTTATAGTAATTTTTATATATAATGCTTATAATATATCACTGAAAAATTCTTTAAATATATAGTAATATGAGACTAATTTTAGTTAAGATTCAAAATATTCAAAATTATAGAAGATAAATAATCAAAACATGTATTTTATCAAGAAGAGTTTAGAATGTAAATGACTCTTGTCTTTTATAATCAAATAGAAAATAAAATAAATATTGAATTATGTTACAAATCCTAAGTAAAAGGTTTACTTTAATTAGAACTCTAATTGAATTTAATTATGTAGGAGGGTTAAAATTGACATTATGAAAAATGAACGAAACATCCATACTTATATATTGTCATACGTTTAAATCTCCATAGTTATTTATTTTTATTTTCTTTTGACTTCAAATATACTGATTCTTTTATATAGAGAATTATATTTTGCCTCCATTTTTCATTTTAAACTATTTTTGCATTAGTAATATTAATGTTTAAAAATATTTTTTAAATTTGATAAATTTATTTAATTTTCTTTTCACTATATTTATATTAAAAGAAACAAATAAGATTTTGAAAAAAAATTATACGAACATAATTTCTAATAATAACATACTTAATAAAAATATTAATTTTATAGTAATATATATATATATATATATATATATATATGCTTATAATATATCATTGAAAAAGTCTTTAAATATATATTAATATGAGACTAATTTTAGTCTACGATTCAAAATGCTCAAAATTATAGAAGATAAATAATCAAAACATGCAAGAAGAGTTTAGAATGTAAATGACTCTTGTATTTTATAATTAAATAGAAAATAAAATAAATATTGAATTACGTTACTATACTTAATAAATAATTTTCTTTAATTAGGACTCTAATTTAATTTAATTTAATTATGTAGGAGAGTTGAAATTGATATTATGAAAAATAGACGAAATATTCATACTTATATATAGTATATGTGTATATATATATCCCCGGCCATTCACCTAGATCCTAGACCTAACACATGAATTCGGTCTACATTGATACAAAAATTACTAATTATAACCATAAATTATTGATTTAATAACATATTGATAACAAATGAAACAAAAAAACCCGAGGAAGTTGGGAGCAAATTTGGATGGTGTGCATCCTGGAGCGATTGTTGTCTTGCAGACTTTATCATTTCTTTCTCAATCAACTCAGTCTTTGCTCGTCTCAATTTATTTTTGATAAGATCATCAAATTTTATCTTCCTTCCAGACACAGCTCTTCCAACATCCAGATCTTCATTATCATCTGAATCATCGGATGAATCATCTCCATCATCTTCAGGATTTGTAAAGTAACATATCTAGTTTCTTATCATCCAAACATAGCATTTGTAAAGACTAAAGTAACATATATAATTTCTTATCATTTAAATATATTATTCAACCCTCCTACCATTTTCTTTTTAATTAATTAATGAAATTTGAAACTCAAAATTTCTCAAATAAATTTCATAGCTCATTTTAAAATTATTTATATATATATTTTTAAATTAAATAAATTTCAAATATATAAATAATTTATATATTCGAGTTTATATCATGTTTTATTTTAACAAATTAATTTAGTTGAAATTCATAATTATTTTGCAATGTGAATTATTAACATTAAATTTAATATCATTAATTAGTCATATTAATTACTTTTAAAATTCTATTAATTATAAATTTAATTTGTAAAAAAATACTTAATATACAAACAATTATATGAATGTGATATGTCCTTGGTTGCTCTTTCTCTCTCATATGTCATATGGTATAATGGTATATGCCCCACACACACACACATATATATATGAAGATAAGGTCAAGAAACATGCAACTTTTACTATATTTAAGTATATTGGACACCTTTTGTTTTGGTCAAAATATGTGTTACTATTAAACTTTACCATCAATTGAAACCAAATTTTTTAAAGTGGACATTCAATTATCACGCCTGCCCAAATTGACCTATAGTCACATATCAAACTATTACTCAATGAGCATGTAGACTACCTAGTCACAATGCTTGATAACATGCTTGTGAAAAGCTAAGCTAAGAGATCTACTGAGGATGATTGTTCTAGATTTTCCCCAATTTTGGCTCTTGTGTGTGAGAGAGATGACTTGAGGGGAAAATGAAAAGAATAACAAGCATGATATATTAGTAAAATATGTTGTAATTAATAATATGGTGAATTGAGGTTTGAATTCTCTTGAAGCAATTTGAATGTGAAATAATTAATGTTCATACCAAATATGAATAAACTACGATCTGATTCAAATTACGACAGACAAAGAATGATAAGGAAAAAAAAAATGGAAGACGAAATATGAGGAAATATGAATGCCATTATTACTTGTATTTATTTATTTATTACTTTTTTAAAAAATTTACAAGCAGCTTACATGTTACTTGCCTCATTTATTATAATGAGAATGAGAATACACAATAATGAATTTACTCAATGAGCACTTGATGATGTTAATTTTTTCTAAACATTTGTTAAGGGGAAAAGGGGTTGAAGAATGATTATCCTTTTTCTCTTTGCATTCATGATATCATTTATTTTATTAGGATTTATCTTTTTTCTTTTCAAGGTAATTTAGGATTTATCTTTATATCATCATAGCTATTATATTTGTTAATACCACTCATTTTTACGAGGTGTCAAGGTGAGATAAATTTCAAATCTATGAATTTAACTAAAATATATTAAATTAGTAGGATACTCCAAAATTAATTAATACTAATAAATAGCTCAACAATTGATCTTGTCTCTTCTTCTTTTTTCTTTATAATCTAGTTCTGATACCAAATTTTATTTCAAAATGGAGTAAAATTATATCAAACTTTTATTAATTTCAGATCTAATCAATTATTTCATGCAAAACTTATATGAGAATGTCTTACATAAAATTTTTATGATCTCAGTGAGATCGATAGTGATTATATTGAATGGCTGGACTTGTTTTATTAATCCATATATGAATTTCATTTTATGTGATGTCTCACATAAGACCGTCTCACGTAAAATCTACTCATCGTGTCGAGGATCTATGATGAGAACTATCTAGAGAATTGAATTTTCAGCTAAAATTAGAGAAAGTTAAAATTTGAGAGCACAATAAAAATATATGGAATTAGCGGTACAAAAATAAATATAACGAAAATTAGTTTTCATATTATATATTAATATATATCATATATATAATAATATAACAGTGTAAAACCCCTCATTTGAATTAGTGGAGAGCCTGTATTGGAATAATTCTTGTCAACGATTACATTATCGATCACTCTTCATTTCCCCTTCTCGAATAGTATTCTAAACTTACACAAGATAATATCTAATAATTGATCATCCAATAATTTTGATTACCTAGAAATTAGAATACTAGACTACCTCTCTCCTAGCACCAGACAAATTTAATATTCTTAAGCAACAATACAACTCAAATAGTTTTAGGAAATTGTTATAGTTACATTCCTAGCTATAATATTCATCATTTACTTTATATATATATATATATATATATATATATACTTTATATATATATATACATATGTATGAAAATATTTGTTATCATGTATTCTCTCCATCCTGAAGTAATGTTGTTTTAGAGATTTTCATACAAATTAAAGAATATGATAAAAAGATGGATCTACTCAAATTTAAATATAATTATAGTGAGTTTTTTTTTTTTCCTCTTTCCTCCTAACAACCCTCTTTAATTTGATAGTATTAAATGAAGATAATTTTAGTAGATTATAAATAAATGTGTTTTGAAATTCTATAACAATATTTATTTTGGGATAACTTTTTTTATTAAAATAATATTTATATTGAGACGAAGAACATGATATTATGGTGAATATTATTTCAGGTTGGGTATGATTCATATATCGGTAGATTTTATCGATTCAAACAATCGTATGATTTTTGTCTTTACAATACATTTTGATTTCGATGGCCGGTCTTTTTAATTTGAGAGGTAAACATTTTGATTGTCTTAGTAACAAATTATCAATAAGTATGTTGATAATAATTATACTTTTTATATACATTTAGGAGTTGAAAAATATAAGAAAATGATTACAAATCATTGATATTGATAATAATTACATGTTACAGACAACAATGATGACTCTTTATTTTTTTCTTTTTAAATTTATCTTGAAAATTGAGGATCTAGAGACAACGTTGATCCAATCAGTTACATTATACTGACTAACAAAAGTGTTAATCAATAATTACAGATAATATTGTAAAACCAACTCTTCCTTAATGTTAATCATCAAAGATCGTATATCAATTATTTGAGTTACTATTGTTTGATATTATCTTTAAAAAAAAAATTGTTTGATATTATAAATTTCAAACATTTGTTGCGTTGTCGTTATATAATTATCAATTACATAATTGGTAAAAAAAATTGTCATATTATTACTTTAATTATCTGTTACATGATATGTATTTAATATGAAATCGAGTTAATTTGTCAACATCATTGTTGTGATTATCACCTAGGGACAAACCTGAGAAATTAGTTGACAAAAATCCAAAAAATAGAAACAATAAGTGTGGACAACGATATATTGTCTCTTTTTGGGCAAAATAAATGAATTTCTTGAATATATATCCCTTGATATCGATTTCTCAAAATGTTTGAATTCTGTTTCAAATAAACAATGCAAGCTTGAGTAAGTTTGTTTAATAAGATTTGATGTTTGATCTAATTAAAGTTCAAGCTTAGTTAGCAAAAAAAAAAAAAAAAAAAAAAAAAATATATATATATATATATATATATATATATATATATAACAACAACAACAACAACAACAACAACAATAATAATAATAATTGACAGATAATTAATAATAATAATAATAATAATAATAATAATAATTATTATTATTATTATTATTATAATATATTGAGTTAGATTTGTGTTCAATTTGAATAAAATACATTTAAGCTGAACAATTAAACTAAGGTTGAACTTTTAGATCAAATTTAAATATAAATTTTTTCGACCCAATTTGTGTTCAATTTGAATAAAATACATTTAACTTGAACAATTAAACTAAACTCGAACTTTAGATCAAATTTAAATATTAATTTCTTCGACCCAATTCATCTATTCTTATCCTTAATTTCTACCAACATGGCACAATCAATCTATCTATATATATATTTAGGGCCTGTTTGTCTTATGGTATTGAGACTTGATTTTCAATAACTCTGTATCTTTTGTTTGTGTCGTAGTATTGTTAATCCCTTCGATCCCTAAATCAGAAGAAGGCCCTCTATCCAAAATATCAAAATGTGTGAGTATCCAACTTCATAGGTGTGAATTGTAATCCTTCACAAATATCAATGGATATTGAAATTTGAACTACCAAAACTACCCCAAATTTTGTGGGGGTAAGAAGTAATCTGCTATCTAATGTGAGGGTTTAATAGTCAACATCACATTTTTTGTTCTAGTTAACATTAGCCAAACTTAATATTGCATATCAAAATAGGACATCATGTCATGATATTAACAAACATGAGATTGATACATTATTATAATACAAATTTTAGACACATCTATCCTACAATATTCCATACTATGTAGCAAACAAGCTCTTATCATGTTAAAATGAATTATTGCGGTTAAAATAAAAGGGAAAAGGATAGAAATGAAAGTGGGGTAAAGCAGCTCCACAGCTGTTGAGTTGGTCTACCAATCATTATTAGTGACAAATTAAAATTCCAATTGGAAAAACCATAGAAATTGTAGGGGTGAAAAGAAAAGAAAAAAGATTGAAGGAGACAATAGTAATTGATGTGTGACAACTTTTAGCAGTAAAAATGATTGCTGAAAAGGGCTTGAGAGGGTATGTTAAGGGTCTAATAAAAAAGTAAAGATTGGTAGATGATGGCAAGATAAGAAGCATTTTATTGCCATACAAATCATTTTGTTTGCCATATAAGTGGACTATATCTCTCCCTCTCATTTTTCATCATGGACACACAAATATACTCTCATTTTACTCACCTCCACTTTATTCTTTTATTTTAAACATGTAAAGTTATTAATTAACTTATCTTTTTTTATCATTGATGAGTGTTGTTATACATGAAATGAGTCTTGCGTAATATGGTTTCACGGATCCCATTTCATGAGACGTGTCGGAGTATAAAAATGCATGGATTTAAATAAGAAACATATAATACTTTTGTGTATTTTATGTAATACTTTTTTGTATGTCATGTAATATTTTTGTATTATATATATACTACATAATATTACTTGTCAGAATTATAATTTCTCACAAATCTTACATGATACACATAAGAATATTACATGATACATACAAAAATATTACATAAATATTACTCGTCAAAATTATAAAAGTATTGATATGACTAAAAATATTATATGATACAAACAAAAGTATTACATGAGTAGAAGAAATATATTACTTGTCAGATTACAAATTTTCAAATTTTTTATAAACCTGAAGTGCGTTACTTGTTATAATAAATAGAAGTATTACATTATACAAACAAAAATATTTCAGTTTGCAATTTCTCAAATTAATCATAAACATGAAGTGAATTACTTGTTATATGTAAAAGTATTACGTGATCAGAATAAACATATTACCTATCAAATTGTAAATTTTTTAATTAATGATAAATGTGGAGTGCAAATACTTAATACATATAATAATATTACATGATACACGTAAAAATATTACATTATATATAAAAGTATTACATGTTAATTGACTTGGGTCAATACACATTGTCCCGCGTGTTAACCGACCCAACCCGTCCAGTCTCACTGTTAAGATTCATGGTCTCACCTAAGAATATGTATAATATTTATACCTATAATTAATAATAATAATAATAATAATAATTCATAAGTCATGTGTCATAGAGGCATATTGGATAGACTTGCTCATTTGGATACAGTGATTTCATTTGGACAGACTTGTTTTGGCTTAGATTAATTCTACTACAATCACTTCAATTTGATGTGAACACTACCTATCATGAACAGGGCATGTGTAGCAAACTGTAATTCATGTATTATAATGACCATGGACTTAGATTTTAACATCATCTGTGTTCACTATATATCCACAAATATACACACAGTGCTCACACACATATAAAACACCGATGAATGGTAAATCCTACATCTCATGTATTTCTATTGTCATCAGATGAAATATTTATAACTTCTATGATTACCAATTTCTTGGCCCAATCACTTTTAGTTGATGTTACAGGGTTTTATGGATGCGAACTTTATTGTACATAGACATAATTTCTATTTAAAAAAAATATAGAATTGTCATGTTTTAAAATTTAATGTACATATAGATATGTATATTATCGAGTTATTAAAAAATTGCAGGTGATGATTTGTGGTAATAAAGTCGAAATACTATGTTGTAAATGAAATATGTTATACATGGTGATTTGCCATTTAATGAACTCAATATATAAGATTTATAATTTTTTAATTGAATATTAATTAGATGATATTGCATTTATTTGGTTTTAATTTTTTTATTTTTGGACTATTTGTATCATATAATCCACTACTCAAGAGTTGTATGGTATTATTTTACTAAGTAAATTTAAAATTAAAAACTTGAAATTTGAATCACAAACCTTGAAATGAAATGAAGATCATAGCTCAAAAACTAGTAGAACCTCCTTAAAAAATATTGTTTTATAAGCTCCAATTTGAAATACAACAAAATATTATTTTAAAATATACAAAAACTTTTAAGAAACTCATAGGAATTTGCATATACTATAAGTTGTTTCAAATAGCTTATTAAGTTAGTCAAGCACCATTTAAATATTTCCAAAAATAACATCGCTGCACATATATAAATAATGGAATATTTAATTATTTTAATTTAATATATATAAAGAGAAGTAAAACGCATAGAAGAAGAAATAATCATGCAAATAAAGGACAAATAGGGGTATAAATGACATTTGATTGTATGCGGCGAAAGGGTCTCAATATGATGGTGCGTAGGGCCCACTAGTCGTATATTAAACTGTACTAGTAGTGTACATTCAACAAAAGGTTGATGAAGTCTTTTTCTTTCCTTTCTGTATAAAATGGCAACCTTTTGAGTTTCAGTAGAAATGGAGAAAAACCTTTTGAGTTCAATCTGAATCTCTCTCTCTTTCTGAACCAATTTTATCTTTCACAGAACACGCTGCCATTTCAATTTTTTTTTTTTCCGCTGGAATTGTACGAATTTTTCCGATCGGAAATGGCGGCAAACTCAGTTGATTCTCAGAGATTTTCTTCTCAGCGGCGGAGGTACTCTTCTGAAGCAGTTTACTGTTAAAGAGAACCTGGATTACAAAATTTCGTTTGTTTTTATTTTATTTTATATTTCGGAAAGAGATTCCATTCTAGAGCTGAATACTACAGTGGAATTGCAAATGGAGTGCTCATTGTCGTTCGATATACGATAACTAAGATCCCTCTGATCGGCCTTTTCGATTGAATCAAGCGTATTAAAAGTTTTTGGTGAAATGTTCTTTTAATTGAAATACTTTAGTTTACGTTAGATTGTTTTTTGTTTAACTTTTGGTGCTTTCAACAAAGATTGTCGCGTGTGGTAGTATCACTATCAGCTTTGTTAACAGTAGAAAGTATTCTGTGGCGAATATGGAGATAGAGAATTATCTGAAGGGAGGTTCTACGATGGGAATTTCATGGATTTTTTTGGTGGTTTCTATTGCAACTTTGTGAGTTAGTGAAAGGAAATTAGTAGTTTCATTGGTGAGTTAGGGTCAAGGTAGAGTGTTCAATTGGGGGAAAAGATGGGGAAAGATGATGGTTTGTTGCTTCCAACGGTGGGGCCTCCTATAAAGAGACGGTTGAGAAGGAAACAAGCTGGAAGAGGATCTTACAGAGGGAGCTAGGATCTGGAATTTCACACCTAGGAGGGGGTGGAAAATAGGGATTTTATTGGGTTTCTTTCGAAATTAGATTCGTGTGGTTTTGGGTTAGGACTTTTGTCGGCTGGGAGAAGGAATCATGGGAAGCCGATTGCAGCAAGCGCTGAGGAGCCTTTGTTTCAACACTGGTTGGAAATATGCAGTTTTCTGGAAGCTCAAGCATCGAGCAAGGATGTGAGTCTTTTATTTCCCTCTCTTATGTGAGAATGGACAGGTGTAAATCTTGTCGAATATATTGTTTTTTAATTTGATTAAAGCCTGAAATTTTGCATGCACTGATCTACTTTTCATGCTGTTTGGTTTATGAATTCAGTGGCATATCACTTGTATTGATATTATAAAATGATAAAACTTATTTATATCTTCTAATATCCTTCAGGAAATTTCTAACTTAATAAATCTATATGTGTATGTCTAGTCATGGCTGCGTGTTCCATCAGTTGGTCCACTGTTTCCTGTACCTTCCTCTAGTTTCTAAAGCGATTCTCATTGTCGGTATACCGTTTCCATTCTACAATGAATTCATGCTGGCCTCATCTCTGTCTGGAATTGTTTAGACTAGTAGAGTGGCTCTCATTCTGTAAAGAAATAACTTCTCCCAGTTGGTCAGATAGACATGGCTTGATTGTACAGCAGAAAATTCATGTATCAGTTACTAATTACTATGTTGAATTATCAAGCAAGCCGATGCTCTGTATAAAGTACACACATCAATGAAACATGTTGTTAGATACTTCATTTTTTGGTGATTATTAAAATTATGTAATGAGATATGTCCAGCCATGTATTTATTGTTTTTGATAAGAAGTACATGCAGGTATATTTGTATGTTAATGCCACTTAAATATTAGTTTGTGTGGTTTTTTTTTCCTTAAATAATAAAAGGGGTCTAGAGTGATTACGTCTCATTCCATTGGACATGGTAGGCTGCTACATAATTTCAAATTTACTAATGCATCGTAACCTTGGAGGAGTTTTAAGCACACTAAATGTGAGTTCTTAGATAGAATTGTGAAGCGTGTGCCTTTGCAAGCATCCCTTGAAGCTTATTAATTTTATGTAGTTGAAGAGATAGAGAAGTTATTTTCCTAGTGCTTCCATGAGAACAGATGTTGAAGTTGACAATAGCCAACTAAGCTAGAAAGAAGAATTGCATGGAAAGTGAATTGAAGATACTGACAAAAAATGATGATTATCTATTCAGAATCTTACGGGAATGTTAAAATTGAAAGTTTTCTTATTGAGAAATTTGGTTTTCATATCTCATATCAATATGAAATTTTGAATTCAATGGCTTTATTTTGGGACCTCTCTGACCAACAAGATAAATACATCAAGCAGAGTATAGCCAAATGCTTTTTTTGACAACATAATTCTTGCACAGGATTAGTAATTTGATTCTGCAGATATTTAAATTATGAAATAATTCCTACCATTCTCATGGGTACCAAAATGATGCAGGATGTGTACTTGGGAGGATGCCTATTATGGTGGCGACCAAAACCCAGATAACAAATGGCCCAATGCAACAGCAGGCAACTTGAATGAAGGTCCTTATTCACATGACCCGTTGGGATTAGCTGTGGCAAAAATGTCATACCAAGTATATTCTCTTGGGGAAGGGTATGCCACTTTTAGTTTATTGCTTCTTATCTCTCTTTTGCCTGGTTAGGTTTGTTTCTCTTGATAAATTTTATGATAATGCACGTGAACTAATGCTTGTGGGTGACTATTAATATTATTGGTGTTTCAGTGTTTTACGGGTAAATGCTGTATAAACTTATGGCTTCTTCTACCTACTCTCTTGTACATGTGTATAGGTACATAGATATGTATAGACATTACACAGATATATACATATATGCATCTTTAATTTATTCCTTTTGATCTTTCGGCCAGCAGGGTTGTTGGACATGTGGCTGTTTCTGGGAAGCATTTATGGATATTTTCGGATCAGCATGTTTCTGATTCATCCACTTCATCTGAGGTAGATTAGTGCATTGCTGCTGTATGGAATTAAAAGATAATTTTATTTATTTACTTTCTTTTGCTGTGACACTTTCTGTCCGTGTGGTATTTAATTCTGTATTTTCCCTCAAGTACAAGAATCAGTGGTTTTTGTGGGAGTTGATGTGGAGATATTTCATGAGAGTGTCCTTCTGGTCTAACTATCCATTTGTTGCTTAAGTAGGCTGTTATTTGGCCAGTGAATAGTTTTATGGTTCATAGGTGTAGTCATTCATGAACTGAACAATATATTGAAATGCGTATCTGAATTTCAAGATCTTGGATTGAGGATGAATATTCCATCTAGAGGATTTGTTATTGATTTCTAACAACCTGAAAAAGAAAATATGATAATAATACCATCTTGGTGTAATTCCTCCTTTAAAAAAAAAAAAAAAAAACTCGAATGTGGTGCTGGCCAAAACATGTGCTATTCCTTTTCATTTCAATTTTCTTTTATTATTCATTTACTTTTCTTTTTTCTTTTTTTCCCCCTTATATTTTAATTGTTACTAAATGTTATAAATTTGTTTATATCACAATTAATCTATCAGAAATTCACATGAAAGTTATTTTAATTTTATGTAATTAAAATGTTAAATTGTTAATATTAGTGAATATATTACTCAAAAAAAATGGAATATTCATTTTTAGTGCTAAATTTAGTGCAAATTGCTGGAGATGAGCTGTAGATTTTACACTAAAATAATGCAAAATCTGCTCTAAAATGATGTGCACTGCCGGAGATGGCCTAACAGTGGAATGAAGAGTACACGGTGTTTATTCCTTGCTGCATTGTGTTTAGTTCTCTTACCATTCCTTCTAATTGGAAGCCTTTTTGTTGTTCAGTATTATGGTGGGTGGCAAACTCAATTTTCAGCTGGCATCAAGGTAAACTATGTCTCTTATATGTATTTATTTAAGGGTTAAATGCAAAAAACAACCCCAACTATCGACTTTTTTCAATTTGCAACTTAATCTTTTTTTTTTTTTCCGATTGCAACCTAATCTATTGTTTTTTTTCCGATTGCAACTTCCATCCATTTTTTGAGCATTTTTCCGGTGAAAATATCATCACGTGACTTGTACACTCATAACTTAAGGTATACCATTCATTTAAGGGTGATTTTATCATTTAAGGAAAGTGAAGAGAGATAAATGCCCTAATTTTTTATTTAGGGCAAAATCATTTTTATAGTTTATTTTGTTAAATACATAATGTAAAAAGACGATTTTACCCTTTAAATGATAAGTGTGCTAGTCACGTGATGATATTTTCACCGGAAAAATGCTAAAAAAGTGAAGGGAGGTTGCAACTGGATAAATTACAGAAGATTAGGTTGCAATCAGAAAAAAAAAAAAAGATTAGGTTGCAATCGGAAAAAAAACAATAGATTAGGTTGCAATCGGAAAAAAAAAAAAGATTAGGTTGCAAATTGAAAAAAGTCGATAGTTGGGGTTGTTTTTTGCATTTAACCCTTTATTTAACGATGGTGCTTGTTTTGGTTTTTTTCTGTACGGACAAGTAAATGAGATATAAGTTTTAAAGATCTCTCTTTATACCCTACTTCAATAAATGTCCATAGTTTGCCATGGAGTCAAGACGATTTTCTTTCAAAAGTTTGAAAGCGTCATAAAATTATAAGGTCAAACCTCAAGGTCTTAGAATAACTATACTCGGCTGTTAAAGCTGTAGGCACTTCTCTTGCTTTATGTTTCTTCCAAGCTTAAGTACTTTTGGTGGATTCTCTTTGCATTTTCTCTAGGAAAATCTATAACATGGAGGTTTTTATTTTGCTTGCAGACTGTTGCAGTTGTGGCTGTCATTCCACATGGAGTTGTACAACTAGGCTCTATACATACAGTATGTCGACTGTACCTATATTCCTCATCTGCATTTTGTAATTCATTCTTTTCTAATATGCTAGGTACACTAAAGAAAATATACATTTGCTGATTTTTATATCAAATGGTGTTTGTATGTGGGGCAAACTTCACAACTTGCAATTACTTGGTTTACCAGTAAATTTATTTATTTGAGATATTCAAACAAGCAGGCAAAAAGAATGGCCCCAATTTTTTTTTCTTTGCTCTGGAGTATTATCAGAAGTTGTGGTGGATTGCCCTTGATGATTTTAAAAATTCTAGCTCTCTTCTTGAAGAGCACTTATTTGAAGGAAAACACTTATATTTTTACCTATACTTACACCTGGTATTTCATCTTTGGGTGGATTAGATTGCTGAGGATTTGAAGCTGGTTAACCATATCAGAAATTCTTTTTCCGAGCTGCAAGATTCCTTAGCTGGTTGTATTCCAAGTTCATTGAAGAGTAACTTGGAGAATACTTCTCTGGTGAATCCCCCCCCCCCCATCTCATGCGCTCGCACGCACACACACGAGTACATGCAAATTGATTCAAAGTTAATATTTTCTTCTCAATTTCTTATACCCCTGCATTCCTTATCAGTCAGATACATGCACAAGAGTTTCAGATTCAGCTGTTCACCGCTGCTTAGCTAAATTGAAAGAGCCTGTTGATGAGGATGAGGTGAATTTGTGGTCTCAGTTGTTTTCACCTCCTGGGGAATCTGTTAATCATTCTCATATGTCCCTGCTGAGGGAGGGCTTTCCAAATAGAACTCCTAAAATGAAGATGCATGACAGAGCTGAGTCCTCAATGCCTGATAATGATATTTCACAGCCCTCAAGCTGTGAAAATGTTTTTACAAGGCAACTGCGACAAGAAGAGATGGAATCTCTTACCAGAAAATATGTTGGAGAAAAATATGGCATCGGGGACTTGAGGAAGAGTTCAGAAATTATGAGCATGCCACTAACTGAGAATGTTAGGATTGAAAAATCTAGTTTGTATAACACCACTCTACCAACTGATGGTTCTCAAATTGTCATATCCAATGCTCCTTCAGGAATTGATTCTACATCTTTCCTGGATCATGGCGATATTAGTGTTCCAGAACTTTCTAGCCTGCCGTTGCATCAAGATTTTGAGAACCTAGAACTGCCAATCGAGTCTAGTTGCATTGAGATGCGAACTTCATCTTTAAGTTTTTGTGGTGGCTATGAACTGTATGAAGCATTGGGACATTTTCAGAAACAGAATGCTAATGTCTGGGAGGCAGGAAAAACTGGTTCAGATATGGCTGTTGTGATTTCCGAGGGAATGGGCAGTTGCAATCTGCTGATGGAAAACTCTGATACGCACCTTCTAGATGCAGTGGTGGCCAAAGCTAGTCACAAGGGGGATGACACAGGAAGTGAAATATCATGCCGTGACACTGGGGAATCCCTCTTGACTGCTGAAAGAACACCCTGCACTAGTGTAGATATAAGTTCAGCAGGCTTTTCGTTTGACCGGGAACCATCAAGTAGCTTGAACTCATTGACATGTGGTGTTGAATCTTTTAAAGGTATCTCATCAAACAGTTCCAGTATAGGCAGTGAACATATGGAGAGGCACCGAGGGCAAGTTAAGGTAAATAAGAAGCGAGCTAGACCTGGTGAAAGTTGTAGGCCAAGGCCAAGGGACAGGCAGTTGATCCAAGATCGAATAAAGGAATTGCGAGAGCTTATTCCAAATGGATCAAAGGTAATATCCACCACCATATTATTCCTACTTATGATGCTTTTTGGGTTTTTAAAATGTCATCTGCTGAAACTTCTGAATCACACAGTGCAGTATTGATTCACTTTTGGAGCGAACAATTAAGCACATGATCTTCTTGCAAAGTGTTACCAAGCATACAGAGAAGTTACAGAAATGCTCTGCTTCCAAGGTGAACGATCTGCATTATTCAATCCAAGATTCATATGTTCCTTCAATTATTGGAATTGTGCCTTCTATTTAAACATTAATAAATGAAAGGACAAGGGAAATCAGACAGTCAATGTAGCAGGCAGATGGGTCTTAATCATTAGTTACTTTTTAGAGGCTCAAAGTTTGTTCTTCCCACATTCTTACATATGTGCTGTGCCTACGAACTTTTGCTCGTTATCCTCACAGCACACTTGATATCATCATTTTTTGTCCTCAGATCTTTGGTTCATTATCTATCTGATATTGCAACTTGAGCATATAGAAAATACGATTCCTGCTAGATTTTGACAATCACAATTTTCATTGGTTTTTAATCAGAAAAAAATATTTGTGATATTGCAGTTGCTTGACAAGGACTCAGGTATGCGGAAATTTTCCCGTTTTGAGCAGGGATCAAGCTGGGCTGTGGAAGTGGGAAATAACCAAAAAGTATGCCCAATTATAGTTGAAAATATAAATATGAATGGGCAAATGCTGGTTGAGGTAATGACAGTTCTAGCTAATTTTCAATGAGTTTCGATAACCAAGAATGAGAACTATTTGCTTCCAACAATAAGACAACTCTTCCATTTTTGAAAGAGATTAAAGAGGTCTAACTCATCTTTAGTTAGCAGAGAAACAGCTCATTATGTCTCAAGTCATAAAACATGTGTAGCTTATTCTCTAATTCCCACACTTATCATCTTGCTTTCTTGATGTAGATGCTGTGTAAAGAGTGCAGCCAGTTTCTTGAAATAGCAGAAGCAATCAGAAGCTTGGGTCTAACTATTTTGAAAGGTGTTTCAGAAGCCTTTGGAAATAAGGCGTGGATGTGCTTTGTGGTTGAGGTACACACATATAAATATCTGTGGAATTTATGGATAAAACAAATAGGGTTTGTGTCCTTGATCTTTATCTGTTATTTGCTTAATGAAGCCTCATTGCAAATCAGTTTCCATATCAAATCTAAAGAACAAACCCTGCTTTAAGTCGGATCCTACATCAAATTGGACCACAATGTCTTTTTCCAGATAGTGTTCATGAGAAGATTAGCAACGTGGTTAACCTTTCTTTTGCTTTAGTCATTACCAATATAGGAACGAACATTACATTTTTCAAAGTTTGCTTTCCAATTAGGAAAACCAATGATGAGGCTTGAAGGGGATTAGTAGTAGCTTTAATGTAAGATGATAACATTACTAGGATCAATTTGTATTTGTGGCCAGGAGATAACTGCCGTATTCTTTTCATTATTTAGTTTGCAAAATGTTATAAGGTTCTGTGGATTTTATTTATTTATTTATAATTGGTTCTCAGTAGTAGTAGGGTGTTCCAACAAGTTTTGCCCCTGTTTTCAAGGATGTGCAGAACTCAATGTTGACTATAATGAGAATGACAACCCGAACATCTATAGGAATCTCACTAAATGTGGAATGGACTGACTAATCAGCCTTTGAGAACAAATTATTTTGTTTCTTGTGGATAATTGATCACAAACAAATACGACAAACTATCATGGTGTTCACATTGGTGGTATATACCTAATTGGTCATAAACATACTACATATTGAAAATTTGGCTGCTGAAACGGGAATGTGAAGTAGGCTTTATTTATGAGTGTTGTATCAATAAATTGGTTAAGGGAGTGTGAGGGTAAGAATCCCACATAGTTTGATCCAGTTAGAGGAGCATTTTGATAATTTTTTTCTGAATTATTGTGGAGTGGGCAGTCACTTCATTTGTTGAAAACTTGAGAATTGAATACAATCAAGTTTACAATCAACCTAGTATCTTAGCAGCTAGTAAATGATATAAGCCTAGTATCTATCATCATACTTTGTACATTCGCAAAAGATTACATTGTCTCATGGAATGAACAAACAAGAAACAATGCGGGTTTTATAATTCACTAGGAATATGTCTTTGAAAAATCACAATGAAATTAAAGTAGTCCTCAAATACTTGTTTAGTTTGAAAACCCTGATCTCTGATTGTATCTTATATCATTTCTGGTGTAAATACTGAATTCTTTATTCTTCTAAGACTTAGATCTCTAACAACTTTCTGTACATGAACACACACGCATACGCACAGAGCTATGTTTTGGTAGATGTCTAATATATTGCTTTGGTAGGGGCAGAATAACAGAAGCATGCACCGGATGGATGTCTTATGGTCATTGATGCAGCTCTTGCAACCTAAAATCTGTAATTAGTATGTGAGATTATGTATCCGCGACTGATTCTTATTGAACGATTGACTACTCGAAGAATGCTTGATCTATTTCTTTGTATTTGTGGTCCTCGTACCCCAGTAGCAGTTTCCAGCATTTTGTCTGTCTGCTCTCTGTTGTCAAATGTAGCCTGTGACGATGTGTACTTTCTCAAGTAATTTGAGTTGGGTGTGATTAAATTTTTTATTTCTTTTTAGGTTATTCTGGTTTCGTTTTTGTTGTAACAATATTTTATCTTTGTATGTCATATTGGTAGTATTTGGTTGATGTATTTGTTTTCATAACCTGTGGAAGTTGTAGTTTAGTGTTCGCTTTCTATATGAAATCAATGTTATTTTCTATATCATAATAAAAAAAAATTAAAAATATTTTTCCATTTGAATTATACGTGAACTAATATTTTTTTGTATTAACTTTAATTTGAAATGTGAATTTTAAATTGATGTATTATACAATATTAGACAAATCCTAGCTATATATAAGTCCTAAATCAATGGTTAGAATTTGTTGATAAAATGCACCAAAATTAAAATTCCTAAATATTAAAATTGATACTTTTTATGGTATTAGACAAAAGACTTGCAATTTAGGAATAATGATAAAATGTAGGGCATCAAATTTAGGAAGACTTAATTGTAAAAATAAATCACTTTTTTTTTTTAATTTCTAAACTTGCAATTTTAATCATGACCTTTTCTATTTAGTTCAAGAAAAAAAATAAAAATTCACAAACTTTACATGTTATTGTAAGTTTGTAATTTCAATTACAATTATATTTGTTGAAGATCACAACTTTAACATTTACATAAAGAATAACAAACTATAACAATTCGACTTGAATACACTAATTTGCTTAATACGTGAAGTTGGATTGCTAAATAATACAACTGTACTATGGATTAAAGTAAGAACTCAAAATTGGAAAATTTGATTTTTGCTAAATTCAAAACATTAGGATTGAAATGCATTTTTTAAAAAGATGACTAGCTTTTACTATTAAAATAAAAAATGTCAGGAAATAATTTAAAATTATAAAAAATATGGTAATTTTGCCGTTTTTCAACTAGGCCTTTAATTAAAAAAAAAAATGTCTTTACCCACCTCACTTTTGCTAAAAAGAAATAAAATCAGTGCTGCTGTATTAAGTAGGCGGTTTTATATATTTAAATATATACTATTATCGACCAACCCCATGAGTTTCACATATGGCAAATGCCAACAAAATTTCCTGCCTCCCCATTTACCTCCTACGAATTAAAAATATCTCCATCGTTTGTCTTCTACCCATATAAATATCCTAGACAAAACAAAACCACGTCTCTTTTCTTACAAAAACTCATATAAAATCGTCTAACATGTATAATTCAATTTGTTAATTAAAACTTCATTATCCATGATTCTAATATATTTTCATAAATCAATCTCCATATTTTCCAGAGTATTAGTATAAGTAATAGAGTAACTCATTTCACGTAATTAGATCAGTAAATCAATCTCATACAATAATAAGATAAACACTAATCTAGAAGGTTAAGAAAATAAGAACCCCACTCAATGAAGAAAAGAGTTAAAGGTAATCCTCGTACGCCCAACGTTTTTGACAAGTATAATTAATCCCCACTCTCTCTCTAAACTTGGAGCATCTTTGAATTCAGATTTAGTGTCCTCTCGTGCTTGTTACTGTCTGATTAGAAAGGTATAACTTAATATTAATATATAGAATCACTACTCGACACATATCATCATATATTTATTACAAAAAAAAAAAAAACACATGACTATAGTCTATATTGTTGGCCGGCCTTTCTGCTTATATTTATAGCTGCATCACTCTTCGAAATCTTCATCCACTCTAAACCAAACTACTAAACACTGCTCATTGCTTCTAATTATTAATCCTAAAAAATGGAGGTTACGAGCAATATCGGACAATATGATTGGGCGAAACAAGTGAAGGAATTCGAAGAAACCAAGTCCGGTGTAAAGGGTTTGGTGGATGCTGGTGTCACGAAGCTGCCGGAGCTCTTTGTGCACCCTCGCGAGACGTTGGAGAGCAATCCAATGGTCGAGGGTGCACAGTTAGAGCTGCCGACTATTGACTTAGGAGGGCTCGGAAACGGGGGAGCAGCGAGGCGGGAGGTGGTGGAGAAGATCCGTGAGGCGGGCCAAGAGTGGGGGTTCTTCCGCATAGTCAACCATGGGATTCCGTTGGAGACGATGGATGCCATGTTGGAAGGTTCTAGAAGGTTCCATGAGCTTCCGAGCGAAGAGAAGATGCCTTATTATTCGGATGATCCGAGGAGGAGAGTGAAGTTCAATAGTAATATACCTAGGAGAGAATATGATGCTGCTTGTTGGAGGGATGTTTTGAGCTGTGTTTTTCATGATGATCAACTTGACCCTCAAGATATACCTTTAGCCTGCAGGTATCTTATTTTGTTTTCTATATGTCTGCGCAAATTGATATAAAAATTTCACTTTCTATCATTAAATATTGTATTAAAAAATATTATTATACCCTCACTTTATTGCACTTGATTAAACATTAGTTGGGCCAACACATCCCATCAGTGACACTGTTTACATGTGATAGTAAAAAATTTGTGATAGAAAGAAATAAAAAATTATCTTTATAGTACAAAAGAATAAAAATTATGTTTGATAGTAGAAATGATCCTATATTATTATTATTATTATTATATGTTTGGTGGTATATTGGACCATATCCTCTCTTCTACACATGCTGTCTTGTAATTGTATTCTTGTGTTTTGTTTTCTTTGTTAAAACTTAGAAATCAGATTCTCTCTCTCTCTCTCTAAAAGGGGTGGGGAAAGTTTTAGGGAAAATTGCAATAACTTTTTTTAGTAAATTTCAGCCTAATTTTGCATGTGAAGTTGAGATTTTTCAATGACTTGAGAAGGGGATATTGTTGTTTTGATATAAGAAACATAGTATTACATTGCGCACTTCACGTGTGAAATCAGTTAGAAACTGAAGATTAATCCGAACTAATTTATCCTAAGTTGGTCCAATTAATAGGGTAGTATTCAAATTTCAGTCTTAAAAGATGATGTCCAAAAATGAATACATTTCCCTAAAGCTCAAACTATTGTAAGCCTAATTGGAGGGTTAATTAAGGAGTTGTCAAACAAACACAAACATTGCTTCTATCAAACCATTTGAAATAGTGAATGAAAAGTGAAAAATGTGCAGAAATGAAATGCAAGAATACGTGAAACACATGATGGAGCTGAGAGAGGTAATGGCAGAGTTGCTATCGGAGGCGTTGGGGCTTGGTAGCGACCATCTTTCAAACATGGAGTGCATGAAAAGCCAGGCATTGGCTTCCAACTATTACCCAACATGTCCTGAGCCCAGCAAAACCTTAGGCACATCAAAGCATTCAGACACCACTTTCCTCACCCTACTAATGCAAGACAACAATGGAGGCCTCCAAATCCTCCACGACAACCAATGGATCGACGTCCCACCCGTTCGTGGGGCCCTCATCGCCAACATTGGTGATCTCATGCAGGTACACCTTCTTTTTCTGCATGATTAATTTGATTTCTTCTAACTGTTCATGAATATGTGTAGATCATTAGCAACGACAAGTTCATAAGCGTGGAGCACAGAGTGCTGGCTCAGACGGCGGGGTCCAGGATATCGGTGGCTAGCTTCTTTATTCCCAGTATGAGAGCTGCAGCTAAGCCATTTGAGCCGATTCAAGAGCTTTTGTCTCATGAAAATCCAGCCGTATACAGGGAGTTCATGTTCGGGCAATACTGTGAGCTGTACAAGACTAGGTTCCATGCTGCCACCTCAGCCTTGTCTCATTTCAAGATTTGATCCACTATGATTTTCAATTCATTCATTCTCCTTTGTTTTTCTCATTTAAGGATTTGGTTTTTTTTTTTTTTTGGTTCTAGTTCTTGTATTGTTGCGTGTACACTCCTTGTATTTGTATGATTCGTGGTCTATATATATGAGATGAATCCTTAACAAACGAATGAGTTATATTACATATTCCTTTTTACGAGTATCATGTGTATGTTAATATTTTTCATTCAATTAATTCAAATTTCATTCTGATCAAGCTCACTCAAAATTTCATCTCCTTCCAAATTTAATCAAAATGTAAATCTTTTATATAAAAACACTCGCCTCCTCGAATCATAACCTCAATCAATTTACCAAGTTCACCTCGATTCAGACTTGATTTGAGTAAGAATCATTTGAATTTAATTTATCATAAATTGATCTAAATCAAACAATTAGTACCATAATCTTAGAACCAAAAAAATTAATATTCTTAAATAATAAATGACTAAAAACTATTATTTGAAATTTGCAACTTTGCACATACGTAATTATATTCATTTAATTGAGTAGCCTTATGATAAAGAGGCCTCGAGACTCATATTAGAGATCCCAATTTTTGATACTAAAAAAACGTGTGGACTTTCTAAAAAAGAACCCATCTCATTAATCATTATCATATATTAAAGGTCTTAACAATTTGTTGTGTAGTGTGACTTCCCCCAATCGAGATGTAGAAAGTGTGCCACGTGGAAGCGCAAGAACCTTCTTTACAATTTTTTTTGATGCTTAATTGTCCTTTTCTGTGGAAGATATAGTCTGAAATCGTGTCTATGACCAGACAAAAAATTGATATAAAATACTATATATCGTCAATATAATATTATCATCATGAAGCATCAAAGCGTTTCAAACAATTTTGATGTTAATAACACTAATTAATGACATTATTCTACATATAATATATTACAGTGATTATTTCAAAATACAAGATACAACGTAGAATGAACATCATTTGAATTTATGAAGTAATTCGATAAATTGGTCATGTAGTGAGATTTGAACTTTTTTTTTTATCGTAATTTTCACCATGGCTCGTGGATTTTTCACTCGCCACACACATTCTAGTCTTTTTCTAGTTTTGCATCACATACATTGATTTGTAAAGAACGAAGCTAAGTTTTTTAATTTTTTTTATCATAACTAAGCAGTCAATTTAGTCATTTGGAGGTGTCATATATTCGAGATATATAAATTTGATGCATATGTTGGGCCTAGGTTTGATAATTATTTGGACCAAACATTGCTGCCTAATTCGTTTTACCTAATTACTCCTCATCAATAACGTGTTACCTTTTTCCGCTGTAAAATTTAATAATAAAATATAGAAATTAAAATTATGAGGGATGTGAATGCAACTCTAATGATCACTGCACTTCTATGCTTCCACTATTTTCCGAATGAAATATCCTATTCTCATTAGAGATTCTTTAAATCCAGAATTTAGTGATGATGATATTTAAGATGATAATTGGTAAAGGATGATATGCCAAATACTATTTAGTAATCCATCCTAGCCATCCAAAGTACTCTATAGGTAGTTTTGTAATAAAATCACATGAAGAAGCTTTGCACTTGAAGTTGAAGCACATCTATAATCTTTTATATCTATTACTTATATAAAGGTATGGATATTTCTTACAAAATATGATTTGCCGAATATATCCTTATCAAACATTATTATTTGAAGTTATAATAGTAAATTAGGATTTTCATATTTAAATAATTTTATATTACAATCCTATTATAATTAGAACTTTAATATAAAAATGTTATATATATAATATATTTATATTATTTCTTTCCTTAATTTGAATTTATTTTCAGGTACAACGTACGTGATTTAAAATTAGTAAATAAAAAAGAATGATGACTAATGACACCTAACAAAACTTACAATTTTCTCACTTCTTTTTTGTTTTTTTTTTTGTTTTTGTTTTTTTGAATATAAAATTATAGACAAAGAAAATATAAAAAAGGAAATAGCTCTAGAAATTAATGGTGGGTTGTTAATTGAGCTTAAGTCTAAGAAACATAAGAAATGTTAATTTGTTTAATGCTGAAAAATTAAATAATTGGAATCCATATGATTTGACTTTCAGAATCTAAAACAAATGTTTAGTAATAGTAATAATAAATAAGGGTGATATTTTAAATAAATAATTTAAATAGAGAACATTGAAGTTAATCTTAAGAACAGTTTAAGACTACCAACAAGCTCCAAAAGTTATTCCCCTCCAAATGCAATTACATTCTATAAAATTGCTTTAACTAATCAATTGTGATTATAGAAAACTATTCCACATAAGTGAGGAGATGATAATATTATAACCAACTTTTACATACAATTGACTAAAATTTGTATACAAAAATATTAGACTCTACAGGTCATAGAAAATGAAAGACCAAAATCACTTAACATGAAGAGTTAAATGAGTAATAGCCATATTTATATAACTTTATAATGAGAGAGAATGAGAGATGGAGAGATATCATGGGAGAGAATGAGAGATGGAGAGGCTGAATGTATGTGCGTATTGTCTTGCTCTTTCTTTCTTTCCTTTTCTTACCTTTTTTTTTTTTTTTTTTTTTCTTATCCCACTTAAACTAGTTTAGCAGTATGTGTTATGCTCTTGTGGTGAGAGAAGAATGAGGTACCGTGGGAGGTGATGACTAAGCTTAAAGCTTAGTATGGCTTGCCACTTAATTAATCAATTATTTGTTCTTAAATAATTAATAAGCATATATATATATATATATATATATATATATATATATATATATATATAAAACATTACACCTTAGTTAATTAATTAGGGTGTTATAATATCCTTCCCTCCTTCAACGATATTTCGTCCTTGAAATTTAGATACGTACCGTAATACAACAATTTTGGGTATTTCGTCAGGATCTCTTTGACTTTTTCCCAAGTTGCCTCCTTGATGTCATGATGGCTCCAAAGGACCTTGACTAAGACGACTTTTCGATTCCTCAGTTTGTGAATTCTTTTGTCCAAGATAGCTACTGGAATCTCCTCGTATGTCAAGTCTTTTTCAAGTTCGATATCTTGTCGATCAATGATATGGCTTGGGTCAAATACGTACTTTCGTAGCATGGATACATGAAAGCCGTTATGTATTCCTGCCAAGTCCGGCGGCAGGGCTAGTCTATAAGCTATTTCGCCAACTCGTTTAAGAACTTCAAATAGTCCGATATATCTTGGTTTTAGCTTTCCCCTTTTTTCCAAAGCGATAAACTCCTTTTGTGGGTGATACTTTCAAAAAGTCTTTATCTCCCACTTCGAATTTTAACTTTCTTCGTCTTTTATCTGTATAAGACTTTTGTCGATCCAAAGTCATTTTAATTCTTTCTCGAACTTTCTTTATTACTTTCATTGTCCGTTCAATCAGTTCTGGTCTTAGTACCTTTTTCTCACCCATTTCATCTCAATAAAGAGGTGGGCGACACTTTCTTTCATATAGGGCCTCGTATGGTGACATCCCAATTGTTGATTGATAGTTGTTGTTATAAGCGAATACCACTAAATACAAGTGGTCTTCCCAGTTTCCATGTAGATCCAAGGCACTGGCTCATAGCAGATCTTCCAAAATTTGTATCGTCCATTTGGTTTGCCCATCCGTCTGAGGGTGAAATGTCATACTAAAAGTTAACTTGGTGCCCAATTCTATTTGTAAGCTCTGCCAGAATCTGGATGTAAAACGGGGATCTCTATCTGATATAATAGAGACTGGTACTCCATGCAGCCTGACGATTTCCTTTATATAAATCTGACACACCAAGCATTTCTTGATAAATTGTCCGATGCCCCTTTTCATATTTCTCCACTAGAAAATTTCCTTCAAATCTCTATACATTTTTGTGCCTCCAGGGTGTGCTGTATATGGCGTGTTATGCGCTTCTTCCAGGACTCTTCTTCTTAGTATGTCATCTTTTGGTACACAGAGTCTTCCTTTAAAAGTTAGAGCCCCATCCATTGATATCACAAACCCCTCTACAATTTCTTTTTCCATACGGGCCTTTTTCTTTTGCAAGAATTTATCTTTCTTCCGAGCTTTGACTATCTGCTCTCTGAGTGTGGGATTGATCATCAGAGCCGTGATTCGAGCCTTAATATTTCTTGGAGGCATAACCACTTCTAGGTTTAACTCGGATATTTCCTTTATCAATTGACGCTGATTGGTAAGCATGCTAGCTACCTCGTCTTTGTTCTTTTGACTAAGCGCATCGACGACCACATTCGCCTTTCCTGGGTGGTAAATGATTTTGCAATCGTAGTCCTTCACTAACTCCAACCATCTCCTCTGACGCATGTTGAGTTCCTTCTGTTCGAAGAAATACTTTAAACTTTTATGATAGGTGTAGATCTCACACTTTCCACCGTACAGATAATGTCGCCAAATCTTGAGTGCGTACGCTATAATAGCCAGTTCCAAGTCGTGAGTTAGGTAGTTCTGTTCGTGCGTTCTCAACTGTCTTAAGGCTAGGCTAGCACTCTTCCCTATTGCATCAGCACACATCCCAAACCCTGCTTAGATGCATCACTATAGACAACGAACCTTTTCGTTCTATTTGGGACGACTAAAACTGGTGTAGCAGTTAACCTCTTCTTCGATTTCTGAAAACTCTTTTCACATTGATCCGTCCACTGAAACTTCATTTCCTTGCGAGTTAGTCGAGTCATGAGGATGATGATTTATGAAAATCCCTTAATGAATCTTCTATAGTATCTTGCTAAACCTAGGAAACTCCGCACTTCATTCACGTTGGTTGGCGCTTTCTAATTACTGACTGCCTCCACTTTTGCTGGATCCACTTCGATTCCCTTTGAAGAAACTATGTGTCCGAGAAAAGTGACCATCCAACCAGAACTCACTTTTTAAACTTTGCGTATAACTTTTCTTTTCGTAAAGTATCAAACGTGATTCTCAAGTGTTCTTCATGTTAGGTCTTATCAAGCGAATACACCAAAATATCATAGATGAACACTATTACGAAACGGTCAATGTACGGATGGAATACACAATTCATCATGTCCTTGAAAACTATTGGTGCATTGTTGAGTTCGAAAGACATCACTACGAACTCATAATGACCATACCTCGTTCTGAGAGTCGTCTTGGACACATCTTTCTTCTTAATCTTCACTTGATGATATCCGAATCTCAGATCAATTTTTTTGAATATGCTTGCACCTCTTAATTGATCAAACAAATCTTCGATTCACAACAACTAATACTTGTTCTAGATGGTTCTCTTATTCAACTCACGATAATCTATGCACATCCAGAAAGTCCCATCATTCGTTTTCACAAATAACACTGGAGCTCCCCAGGGTGATACAATAGGGCAGATGAAACCCTTTTCCAAAATTTCTTGTAATTGAACTTTTAGTTCTTGCAATTCTTTCGGTGCCATGCGGTATGGTGCCTTCGACACTGGTGCTGATCCAGGTACCAAGTCAATGCAGAACTCGACTTGTCTATCCGGTGGAAGACCTGATAATTCTTCAGGAAAAACATCTTCATATTCTCTTACTATCGGTACCTTGTCAATTGAATTTGATTTTTGCTCCAGGTTTACCACATTTCACCAACAAGGCCTCGCAATTTCCTTCTTCAGTATTTTGGTCGCCAGCATAACACCACTCGTGGGTTCACACCAATTCACGATCTGAAGAAGGTGTATCATTCGTGTTCGGGTGATTGAAAAATGATACCCCTCTCACGACACTTAATTACCGCGTGGTTGGCCTTGAGCCACTCCATCCCTAAGATTACATCGAAGTCCCTAATCTCCAAAACATGTAAATTAGCCAAGAAGATTTTCTTCTCAAAAGCAATTCGCACATCTCAACACATATGTTAGGTTGTTATGATTCTTCCTGAGGGTATACTAACCTCTAAGGTTTCCACATCTACCTTAGCATCTTCATAGTTCAAAAACTTGTAGAATTTAGCCGATATAAACGAGTGGGTTTCCCCAGTATCGAATAAAACAAGCACATATATATCTCATATTAAGAATATACCTACCATGGTTTCTGGTTCATTGGGGCCTCGGCTCTGGTGAGGGCAAAAACATGAGCTCTCATTGTCTCTGGTCTCGGCCCAACACTTGGACCTGTATTTGGGTATTTGGGGCAGAATTGTGCGGTGTGGCCTAGTTCCTAGCACCGGAAACGTCCAATCCTCTACAAACACTGTCCAATATGAGTTCTCCCACACCTGGGACAGGGAACACAATTTGGGAAAGTAGAAACATTTGGAATTCCACTCACTGCTTGTCTTCTGGGTTGGTTGAAAATCGGGTATTAGGACCCTCTCATTTCCTCTTTTCTGGCAGTACGGGCATCTCTTTGGGAACTGCAGATTCCAGACGCATACATTAGGTAATATCTTAGGCCCTCTCAATGATCTCCGCATATGTCATCCATCCTTGTCCTACTAGGATGACTCCAATTTCCTGGCGTAAATCCCGACTGAATCGCCTCACCTTCTTTGCATCCGTATCAACCAAATGCGTGACGTATTGGCTTAATTGATTGAATTTTCTTTTATATTCACCAACTGTCATTTGCCCTCGACGAAGATGTAGGAATTCTGTTTTCTTCCTATCCCGATAGGCCTGGGGCTGATAGTTCTGCATGATTATTTCCTTGAAATCTATCCAAGTCATCGCATCTCTCCTTTCGGCTGTTAAGGTTCTTCCATATGATTCCCACCAAAAGTTGGCTTCCTCCGTGAATTGAAAAATGGCACACGAGATCTTATTTGTGTTAGAACAAAAGAGGTGTGCAAAGAGTTTATCCAAGCTCCTCAGCCATTCTTCAGCTTCCACGGGTTCTCTCTTTCCATTCAAGATCGGCGGATTAAATCATTAGAAATGTTCAATTATTTGGTTCACCTCGCTTTTAGATGTTAGAGGTGGTGTGTTCCTGCCGTATCTAATCGTTCTGCTAGCCTCTTTAGTATGATAATTAAATTGCTGATCATTACATCGTCACCATGCTCGTGGGGTTCCTCAGCGGGCTTGTGGAGCTCCCAGCGGGCTTTTAGGGCTCTTCAGCTTGCTCAGGTGGCTCATGACTGGTTGTACACTTTTACAAGGTCGACCTTGAAGAGGCATGCTTCTGTCACGATCCATAGAAAATTACGACAATCAAGTATTACAACGTTACTTTTAGCAGAGAAAATTAAATGCCAGACATAAAGATAAAATAGACCATTCGTAAGATAGCAAAATGGTACGACGACTTCATATACATACATACAACAAAAATAGCCATTCGTACTTTCAATCAAAGACCACATACCTAACTACTTATCGAAACTTACTTTATACATATATATACATATCTAAACTTTATCATCCTTCATTCTTATATACAACAACCCAAGTTCATATACTCAAGCAACCGTTGCTGGAGGCGATGGGGGTCCTTGCAATCCCGGCGCCTGGTCCCCCGGAGCATCCTCATCGGGATACTCCTTAGGATCTTCCTCCTCAAGCTTCTCTTCTTCTTCCTCAGAGTCCCCTTCATCATTAGACATATAGTAGGGACCTTGTTCGGAGGTGGTCGGGAGGCCATGACGGCCCCACAACTCTGCATATGTCTAGCCATCCTCCCAAAGTCCACTATAGTGGTGCCGTCTACTATGTCATAAACGATCTCATCCCTAAAGACTAGACGTGCTCTTGCGGTCCACTCATCGGGGAGCGTATGGATCAAACTTGTACAAGCCTCCATATTTCCAATGCCATCTCCTGCCCTCTTCAACAATTGTACATCCGTGCTATGTGTTTTCCCACCGAGACATCCCTCATCACCCGACTACTAAAGAATAGTCGTCTAAGCCATGCATTCAACGTTTCCGACTCTCGTACTCTTTTCCCAATAGTATGCCTAATCCTAGCCATATGTCATACATCATCTTATATAAGGTGCATAGTGAAATCATTTCTAACATATCATTTCAAACTTAAATTTTAAACAAATAAACACCAATAACATTCAAACATAAAAATATAATACAAGTAACATTCATATACCTTTCGGAGGGAGAGTGAAGAAAAATACTTATCCAGTTATAACATATGATAACATTTGGAATAACAAGTTTTTGTAAAAAAATTTAAATGAGGAAGCTCTACAAAAAGGTAGAGTCAAGCTCTGATACCACAATTGTCATGCCCCTTATTACATTATTGTAGAATATCAAAGTCTAAATAAATTTTCATTTGGGTGTCTAGCAACTCAATAAACATGTATTTCCAAAGGTAATTTAAAATTTACAAACAAAAGTAAGTCAGTTTGAACATTCCTATTTTATAAAACGTGAATCGTATATAGCGGAAGAAAAGTATTTTACTTTATAATTATACAACTAAAACTATACAACTTTGCAAACTAAGCTTTCCCAAAAGATTTCAAGATCATCCACTGAGTGTTTTCATGCACTCACCCCTTTAAGTGATTTTATTTTACAGGTTGTAGCCACTCGGATAGGAAGTGAAAGAGGTGTCATATTATTTTGGTTGAATAAAAGATGATCTTGAAATCTTTTGGGAAAGCTTAGTTTGCAAAGCTGTACAATTTTAGTTGTATAATTATAAAATATAAAATTGTATAATTATAAAGTAAAATATTTTTCTTTTGTTGTATACGATTCACGTTTTATAAAACAGGAATGTTCGAACTGACTTACCTTTATTTGCAAATTTTAAATTACCTTTGAAAATACATTTTTTATTGAGTTGCAGGACGCCCAAATGAAAATTTATTTAAACTCTAATATTCTATAATAATATAATAAGGGGCGTGACAGTTGTGGTATCAGAGCCTGACTCTACCTTTTTGTAGGGCTTGCTCAATTTTAATTTTTTTACAAAAACTTGTTATTCCAAATGTTATCATATGTTATAACTGGATAAACATTTCTCTTCACTCTCCCTCCGACAGGTCTGCTGAAAAGTATATGAATGTTACATGTTATATTATGTTTTTATGTTTGAATGTTATTGAAGCTTATCCGTTTAAAATTTAAGTTTGAAATGGTAAGTTGGAAATAGTATATTAGAAATGATTTCACTATCCACCTTACATAAGATGATGTATAACAAATGGCTAGGATTAGACATACTGCTAGGAAAAGAGTACGAGAGTCGGAGACGTTGAATGCAAGGCTTAGACGACTATTCTTTAGTAGTCGGGTGATGAGGGATGTCTCGATAGGAGAACACATAGCATGGATGTACAACTGTTGGAGAGAGATAGGAGGTGGCATTGGAAATATGGAGGCTCGTACAAGTTTGATCCATACGTTGTCTGATGAGTGGAGAGCAAGAGCACGTCTAGTCTTTAGGGATAAGATCGTTTATGACAAAGTAGACAGTACCCCTGTAGTGGACTTTGGGAGGATGACTAGACATATGCTAGAGTTGTAGGGCCGTCATGGCCTCCCGACCACCTCCGAACAAGGTCTCTACGACGTGTCTAGCGATGAGGAGGACCTTGAGGAGGAAGAAGAGGAGCCTAAGGAGGAAGATCCTGAGGAGTTTCCCGATGAGGATGCTCCGATGAACCAGGCGCTGGGATTGCAGGGACCCCCATCGCCTCCGGCAACGATTGCTTGAGTATAGGAACTTGGGTTGTTGTATATAAGAATGAAGGATGATAAACTTTAGATATGTATATATATGTATGAAGTAAGTTTCGATAAGTAGTTAGGTATGTGTAGTCTTTGATAGAAAGTACGGATGACTATTTTTGCTGTATGTATGTATATAAATGAAGTCGTCGTATCATTTTGCTATCTTACGAATGGTCTATTTTATCTTTATGTCTGACATTTAATTTTCTTTGCTAAAAGTAACGTCGTAATACCTGATCGTCGTAATTTTCTATGGATCGTGACAGAAGCATGCCTCCTCGAGATCGACCTCGTAAAAGTACAATACCAGTTGGGGAGCCACCCGAGCAAGCTAAAGAACCCTACAAACCCGTTGAGAAACCCCACAAGTATGGTGACGACCGAATGATCGGTAATTTAATTACCGTACTAAAGGGGCTAGCAGAATGATTAAATACGACACGAATAGCACCACATCCAACATCTGAAAGAGAGGTGAAACAAATAATTGAACAATTCTGACGATTTAATCTGCCGATCTTCAATGGAATAGGAGAATCCGTGGAAGCTGAAGAATGACTGAGGAGCTTGGATAAACTCTTTGCACACCTCTTTTGTTCTAATACACAAAAGATCTCTTGTGCCATTTTTCAATTCACGGAGGAAGCCAACTTTTGGTGGGAATTATATGAAAGAACCTTAACAGCCGAAAGGAGAGATGCGATGACTTGGATAGATTTCAAGGAAATAATCATGCAAAACTATCTGCCCCAAGCCTATCGGGACAGGAAGGAAACATAATTCCTACATCTCTGCCAAGGGCAAATGACAGTTGGCGAATATGAAAGAAAATTCAATTAATTAAGTCGATACGCCACACATTTGGTTGATACAGACACAAAGAAGACGTGGTGATTCAGTCGGGGTTTACGCCAGGAAATTGGAGTCATCCTAGTAGGACAGAGAGGGATGACATATGCAGAGGTCATTGAGAGGCCCAAGATGTTGCCTCACGTATGCGCCTGGAATCTGCAGTTCCAAAAAATATGCCCATACCGCCAGAAAAGAGGAAATAAGAGGGTTCGAGTACAAATCGGAATCTGATTTTCAACCAACTCAGAAGATAAGCAGTGAGTGGAACTCTGAATGTTTCTACTCCCCAAGATCGTGTTCCATGTCCCAGGTGTGGAAGAACCCATATCAGACAGTTTTTGTGGAGGATAGGACATTTCCGGTGACAGGAACTAGGCCACACCACACAATTCTGCCCCAAATACCCAAATGCAGGTCCAAGTGCTGGGCCGAGATCAGAGATAAGGAGAGCTCATGCTTTTGCCCTCATTAGAGCTGAGGCTGCCAATGAACCAGAAACCATGACAGGTATGTTATCAATATGCAACATACCTGCGCTTGTTTTATTCGATATTGAGGCAACCCACTCATTTATATCGACTAAATTCTACAAGCTTTTGAACTATGAAGATGATAAGGTAGATGTGGAAACCTTAGAGGTTAGTATACCCTCAAGAAGAATCATAACAACCCAACATATGTGTCGACGCGTGCGAATTGTTTTCGAGAAGAAAATCCTCTTGGCTAATATACATGTTTTGGAGATGAGGGACTTCGATGTAATCTTAGGGATGGATTGACTCAAGGCCAACCACGCGGTATTTAAATGTCGTGAGAGAGAGATCATTTTTCAATCGCCTGGACACGAAGGATACACCTTATTCGGAACGCGAATCGGTGAGAACCCACGAGTGGTGTCAGCTATGTAGACGACCAAAATACTGAAAAAGGAAATTGCGAGGCCTTGTTGGTGAATGTGGTAAACCTGGAACAAAAATCAGATTCGATTGACAAGGTACCGATAGTAAGAGAATATGAAGATGTTTTTTCTGAAAAATTGTCAGATCTTCCACCGGATAGACAAGTTGAGTTCTGCATCAATTTGGTACCTGGATCAACACCAATGTCGAAAGCACCATGTCACATGGTGCCAAAAGAATTGCAAGAACTAAAAGTTCAGCTACAAGAACTTTTAGAAAGGGGTTTCATCTTCCCTAGTGTATCACCTTGGGGAGCTCAAGTATTGTTCGTGAAGAAGAAGGATGGAACTTTCCGGATGTGCATAGATTATCATGAGTTGAACAAGAGAACCATTAAGAACTAGTATCCATTGTCGTGAACTGAAGATTTGTTCGACTAATTAAGAGGTGCAAGCGTATTCTCGAAAATTGACTTGAGATCTGGATATCATCAAGTGAAGATTAAGAAGGAAGACATGTCTAATAGCTTTCAAAACTAGGTATGGTCACTATGAGCGTAGTAATGATTTTGACGAAATACCTAAATTTGCCATATTTTGGTATGTATCTAAATTTCGAGGACGAAATTTCTTTGAAGAAAGGAAGGATATAACACCCCACTAATTAATTAAGATGTAAAGTTTTATTTATTTAATTATTAATTAATTATACATAAGTAATCAACAATTAAGTTGCAAGTCATGTGTATAAATGAGGAAGATTTAGTCATCACACATTTTGCTAAAATTTTGACACTTAATACTCTCTTCTCACAAGAATTGGACACATACCTAGCCTACATCTATTGTCCAATTCTTGTGAGGAGTGAGAGTATTAAGTATCAAAATCCTAGCAAAATGTGTGATGACTAAATCTTCCTCATTTATACACATGGCTTGCAACTTAATTGTTGATTATCTATGTATAATTAATTAATAATTAAATAAATAAAACTTTACATCTTAATTAATTAGTGGGTACTATATCGCATCCCGTCTTAAACTCTTCGCACTTAAAATATTTTAACATAGATGGGTGAATGTTCCGCCTTAAACTCTTCGCACTTAAAACGTTTTAACATAGAAGGATACATGTTTGAAATACACTCGGGTCCAAAGCATTACTAAATAAATTCAACAAATAAATCATAGCACAAACACGTGAAACCATCGCTTCGCAATCGCAATCTCATAGGTGCAGGAGTTAATAACATGTCTTATCATAGACATGGATACACATAAACATAACAATAAAACAAAATACATAGTTGCGATTCTGAACCGTCGTAATTGTGGTTCTGAGCCACTGTAATGAGGGAATTAACCCGTCTTTAACATGATTGCGGTTTTAAGCCGCCGTAAATTGCATGCGCATACACATATATTCACATTGCAATCACCAACACATTTAACTAGCAGCATTCTTTACATTTGCATTAATAAGTTCATAGTTCATCGTTCGCAATTTAGCAACAATCACATTGACATATTATAACAAGAGCAACCTCATTTCACATATTTATAAAAATCACGTAATTGAGAGTATGAAAATCATGTATGCAATTACCGCTACCTTAAGAGTTGTTTGAGATTGCATTATTCATGATGATCCTCGTTTCCTTAGCTTTCCAAAAACATCAATTAGCAAAAGGGGTGTAAAGAATCTTCAAACAAACTTCCGTTTTCTACGGTGGTGCCACCTCCACTTCGTCAATCACCAAAGCTCCCCGCTCCTCATGCCACCGTCGCTTGGCAGTGAATAACCTGACCTTGAGTAGTACGCTGTTGTGTATTTGCAATCCTCTCTTTTTGTTAACTAATAGATGTGTATCTTTATAGATACAGATAGGTGTCATCAATGGAGATACGTGGAACCTCTACACCGCCTCATCAATCTTCCCAACTAGGGGTGGAAATTGGAACGGAATATCCGATATCCGCCGAATCCGATCCGAAATTTTCCGATTTTAGAATGAATTTTTTTAATCCGAAATCCGAAATTCCGACATCCGATTTTTCCGAAAATTTTCGGATGGAAATCGGAAATAGTTTTAAAAGTTTCGGAAATTCCAAAATCCGATCCGAAATATTTCCGAAATGCAATTTTCGGAAATTCCGATTTCCGATCCGATCCGAAATTCCGATCCGATTTCCGATCCGAATTTCCGATTTCCGAAATTATAAAATGTAGAGTGAGTAGAGACATTTGAGAATCGAACACGAGACCTCTCACACTCAAAGCACGAAACTTACCATCAAACCAATAGTAATTGTTGTAAATAATTCAAACATTTTATACTATATAATATATTTTATATACATTTACTATATGTAAATATTAATATACATATTATAGTATACTTTATAATACTATATACTATATAATATATTTTATATGCTTTATACTATATGTATATTGTATAGTTTATACTATAGTTTTATTTTATACTATATACTATAGTTATATTGTAGTTTTTTTTTGTATTATTTTATAATATATACTATATACTATAGTTTATACTGTAATTTTTTAGTATTATTTTATAATATATACTATATACTATAGTTTATACTGTAGTTTTTAGTATTATTTTATAATATATACTATATATTATAGTTTATAGTATAGTTTTTTAATTATACTATATACTATATGCTATAGAATAATATTATATACTTTATGCTATATACTATATACTATAGTTTATACTGTAGTTTTTTAATTATACTATATTATATACTGCATAATATATACTACATACTACATACTACATACTATATACTACATACTATATACTATATACTTTATACTATATGCTATAGAAGAATACTATATACTATATACCATATATTATATACTATATACTATATATTATATGCTATATAAGAATACAATATATTATATAAAATAAAAAGTGAATATCTAATTTTAAAGGTAAATATATCATAAATTTCATTAAAAATGATAACATTATATATAATAGGAATAATGACAAAGAAAATTATACAAATTATAAAACAAGTATTTTAAATATTGAAGGATTTCAAACAAAGCATTATCATAAATAATAATATAGATTTAAATATTCATTTGTTTTGAGCTTCCTAAAAGAAAAATAACTTAATAAATATGAATTACTAAGTATAATTACTTACAAAATGATAAAATGTAGAGTTAGTAGAGGCATTTGAGAATCGAATACTATAATACTATATACTATATAATATATTTTATATACTTTATACTATATGATAGTATATAAATATATTATACTCCCTCCGTCCCGGAACACTTCGCACACTAAATTGGGCACAATTTTTAAGAAAAAAAGGAATCTTTGCTTTTTGATTGAGGGTATAAGAGTCAATTATGTGAGAAAAAGACAAAAAGTAATAAAGTGTTGAGAGAGAAAAAGTAATGTCATTATGTGTAAATAAGTGTGTATTGGGAGGGTAATAATTGTGATAAAATTTGCCATTTTTGGGTGTGCAAAGTGTTTTGGGACAGATTAAAAAGGAAAGTGTGCAAAGTGTTGTGGGACGGAGGGAGTATACTATATGTATATAGTATAGTTTATACTATAGTTTTATTTTATACTATATATTATAGTCTATAGTTTATATTGTAGTTTTTTAGTATTATTTTATAATATATACTATATACTATAGTTTATATTGTAGTATCTGTAGTTGTTTAATATTATTTTATAATATATACTATATATTATAGTTTATACTGTAGTTTTTTAATTATATTATATTATATACTACATACTATATACTATATGCTATAGAAGAATACTATATACTATATATTATATACTTTATGCTATATATACTATATACTATATGTATATAGTACATTTTATATTATAGTTTTATTTTATACTATATACTGTAGTTTATACTGTAGTTTTAGAATTATACTATATTATATACTGCATACTATATACTACATACTATATACTATATGCTATAAAAGAATACTTTATACTATATACCATATATTATATACTATATACTATATATTATATACTATATATTATATGCTATATAAGAACACTATATACTATATATTATATAAAATAAAGTGAATATCTAATTTCAAAGGTAAATATATCATAAATTTCATTAAAATGATAACATTTTATATAATAGGAATAATGACAAAGAAAATTATACAAATTATAAAACAAGTATTTTAAATATCGAAGGATTTCGAACAAAGCATTATCATAAATCATAATATAGATTCAAATATTCATTTGATTTGAGCTTTCTAAAAGAAAAATAACTTAATAAATATGAATTAATAAGTATAATTACTTACAAAATGATAATAGTTTATAATATGGTTTTATAGTTTTATTTTATACTAGATATTATATACTATTCATATAAATTTTATAATTTTATTTTATACTATATACTATATACTATTCATATAAATTTTATAGTTTTATTTTATACTATATACTATAGTATATATTAAATATAAAATATGACTCAAAAACTAAAAGTAAAAAAAGTAAAAAAATTTAATATAGTATTTATATACTATTTATAATTTTATTTTATAACTATAACTATAATTTTATTTTATAACTATTTATTTTATAATTTTATTTTATAACTATTTATATAGCACATCAGCAGAATAATTAATCTCCCATGTCTTTGATAGATATTATATTGATGTTAAATACTTGGAATATCAGATTCGAGGTCGTATTATTTCTTAGGATATTAGAAAAGACTATATATAGCTAAAAGACCAACTAATTAATTCTGAAAATTTCTGAATTTCTGAATTTTTTAATTTCCGAAATTTCTGAAAAGAATTCCGAAAAATTCCGAAAAATTTCCGAAAATTTCCGAAAAAATTCCGAAAAAATTCCGAAAATTTCCGAAAAATTCCGAAAATTCCGAAATTTTCGGAATTCCGAAATTTCCGAAAATTCCGAAATTTCCGAAATCGGATGGGATTTCACATTTCCGAAAATTTTTGGATGGAAATTGGAATTGGTTTTTCATTTCCGAAATTTTTTGGAATTTTTCCAAAACACCCTATTTCCGATTCGATCCGTCCGATTTCCACCCCTATTCCCAACTAAGTTTGCTTTCCTTTTTGTCATTATCTCCACTATTATTATATTATTAAATTATTATTATTATTATTATTCAAAAGTTTAGATTCATTCACGTGTATACATAATAATGCATGTCATATATATATTATACTCTATATACGTATATAATATTACTAATGAAACTTATATATATATTTCATGTGTATATAAATATAAATAGATATTATAACATTTTATTATATATATATATATATATATATATATATTAACTACATGAACTGGTTAACTTCTTAATTCTATGAATATATTAACAAAAATGTCCCATAATAAAATGAATGAGAAATTAGCTCACCATAAATTTCACTTGCATCTAATTTCTTCTTATTCAAATAAAAATTGGGCTAGAAATTTGAGGGTTTAAAATTATATAACAGTTGGGATCTCTTATTACCCATATAAAATTCTCATTATATACTGAATAGTTTAATTTTAATATGGGGTGTTATATAAAAAGTCATCAAACATAGTTATGTAAAACAATTCTTGTTTCAAACAAAGTGATGTAAAACAACTTTTGTTGTGAAGTTTTTTCTTGGAATTTCAACTGAAAGTACCTCCATGATCATCAATTGATGTCTAATTCAAATTGATGCCTAATTTTTCAAAATTTTCTACCATCTTCAATATTATGATAACTTCGAATCATCAACTTGAATAATCTTTCCAGTTTTATATAATTTATATAATATAACATAAGATGGTCGAATAAATGTTTCACCCGAAACAATTAAACATATTAACAATTCCTTAGTTAAAGACAACTTTGAATCACCAACTTGAATAATCTTTCCATTTTTATATACTACATATTATAAATCCTAGACGGGGGAATAAGCTATTCCACCCGGAACATTTAATCTTATTAGCAATTCCTGAATTAAAATAATCTTTCATTGTGTATTCAGTGTTTTAAAATGCGGTCTAGGCGGCCGCCTAGGCGCTAAACAGCTCCTAATCGCATCAATTTTTGTCTATTCGGCCACCTTAAGCACTAGGCGGCCCCAAACGGAGTTAGGCGGAACAATTCGGCCTAGGCAGGTCTAGGCGGTCCTAGGCGCCAAATATAATTTTTTTTTTACTATTTAACAAAATGACGGTATGCTTAATGTCTTATAAACTTTTATCAAATTATTAGTTTAATTAGATATAGATATAAAATTAATGAAATGAGAAATACAAATAAAAATTAATTTTATCATTACTGAATAAGCCATTCATAAATATAATTTAAATGAGATATTACGTTTTTATTTGTCCTCCAACATAAACTAAAAAATTATATATACAAGAGTTTCAAAAATATTTTTTAAAGATAAAAATTTAAGAAAAATATCTAAATATTTAAAAATTTATTTAATTTAGATATGGCGCTTAGACTCCAACTAGGCATTCTAGTCGCTAGGCGCCAGTCAAAAAAAAGCCCGACTAGCGTCTAACCAATTTTAAAACATTGATTACAATACAAATCCACCCTATCTCCACAATTTGAGTTTATCAATTTTAAGAAAACATTATGAAAATATCCATTAATAATCATATTAGTAATCCTTACAAGAGACCTTCAAATATTTACAAGAATCCTGCAATATAATAAACAATGAATCCATTTTATGTCCGCAATTCTAGTTGACCATTTATAAGAAAATATCATGAAAATATCCATTGTTATTTTTTTCGTAAATATCATAAACTCTAAATTTCCATCATTTTTAACGTTATTTTTAAATAACAATAAATATCTAATTTTAAATTTCCATAAATATTTTTTCAGTTTTTCTCTTGATATTTTTAAATAACAATAAATATCTAATTTTAAATTTCCATATTTTTTTTTTCAGTTTTTCTCTCTATATTAATATTTATAAGTATAGATATTTATGTCAATTATTAAATAGTTATATTAATTAGCTTTAAATAGATTTAATTTATTAAAAAAATTCATTTGAAAAAATTGTAGGATTGATAAGTGTGCTTCAATAGTTATTACTTTAGTACATATGAAAGATAAATGTAAATTTCAAAAGGATGTCAATTAAGTATAGTCCCAAACCAATACTTGTTATTAACTTTATATACTAGAATAAACTCAAATATTATGAGATCCTAAATTTTGAACAACTTAAAGGATACTTTGAACGGTTTCATCAACAACACATTCCACATTTTGTAAATAGAACATAGGTAAGAAAAAGAAGAATAAGTAAAACTAAACATATTATATGAACATGCTTGATATCGCTCCAATCCAACGCTCTTGTTCTTTAACCCAAAAACTCGAAATCTCGAACCCGAAGACCTGCAAAACAAACACTGGGAGGGGTTCCCGACGCTCAAGTCAGTAGGGTTGCTAAGCAGAAATCTCTCAAGCAATATACGTGTGTGTTTTTAATATAATTGTGCATAAAAAATAAAAAAATGAATATAGCAAATATATATACTCCCTGAAATACGTGGTAGTTAAGATTTCCCCCAAAAAACATGAAAAGTGGGCAACTGATCCGCGAAAATAGCGGTCAATTGAATTCACATCGGTTCGCTCTTTTCCCATCACTAATTAGTTTGCTGACATATCTTGAATTGAATTAGTTCATCAACAAGACCGCGCAACAGTTCGTCTTCTTAAAGTTGTTCACACTTGTTGATTTTGACTTTAGTTCGGTTTAAGAGCGGGAACTCCGGTTCGCTTCAATTCAACCATATCAATGCTAAACCATAATTATACTAAAAACAAGTAAAATCCCAACATATCGTGTTTACAAAAGATATATCACTTCAATATAATTCTCAAATTTAATGAAACAAGAAATAGAAAAGAATGCTTACCCAGTAGACATCACCTCAGATAACGACACAAGCGAAGTGCTCGATGTTCCTGTGCAAACTTTTTCCAAGAAGAGTCAGAAAAAGTTTCCCTCATATGGATTGTAAAATGTACAACTTCAAAGCTCATACTTTTGTACCTGTTTGCGCTTTCTATTGGGAAAAATAAAGAAAAAAACAAATGAAAAATAAATGGAAAGTAAAATAATGGGAAAAAAAAGGTACAAACTCATATTTTTTTTATTAATAATGTGATGGAAAATGATGGAGGGTAACACATACATATACACTCAATCCAAATATACAAATTAAATTCAACTTATAATTTAATCCTCAATCCAACCATATAAATAACATCACATTACAATTTTATCAACAGTACTAATCCATCTTATGCTAAGAATTTTAATTATCCCATCCATCAAACCAAACACACCCCAATGTGTAAATTAAGGATAAATGAAGTGATGAGTTAAATGGGCCATTTTTTAACATAACACGAAAATATCAAAATCCCAAAACAAATATCCTTACTTACCAACATGCCCCCCCCCCCCTCCCCAACACATATAAATTTCTACTTTTTTCCATACGATAGATCTTGAGTTTTTATATTTATTTTCTGCAGGATAGTTATATTGCATCATTTGATTTAAATTATGTCTTCAGCTCAAGACCCTTTTTACATTGTCAAAGAGGAGATTCAAGATTCTGTAAGCTTATCTTAATTTTCTGTGAGTTTTGATTTATCGTACGTCTCAATCTGAGATCAATTGGTCGACTTGTTTATTTCTTTGGCGGTTTTTAAATTTAACCAGTGTATTTTTTTTCCCTTTTATTTTTCTTAAGAATTTTACTAGATTTATTAAGTTGAACTGGGTTTAGATAGATTGATGAACCCTTGTCCTCAATTGTGCCAGGGTTTGATGCCAATTATTTACATTTTTGCCTTTTCTGTAATGAATTTTTGTGTTTGGTTCTGGAGGGATTTGATGGTGTTGAACAAAATATCAATGAAAATTTTGTAAAATGAGTTACCCTACTTTCTTGTATCAGAATTGCAGCCATATGCTTTAACAAGAATCTCTTCAGAATGTTTTATTATTTAATATGATTTTGAATACCTTATATTTCATGGGTTTTGTACAAATAAGGGATTTTCTAATGTGTTTCATCAGTCAATGGTACATGTAGAAGACACCCTTTGATCTTGCCCATTATTAGATGGCTTCTCATTGTGTTAATTTGGATGGTTTTAATGTAAGTATGAGTTATGACTATTTGTTTTGTAGATTGATAAGTTGCTCCTAACTTTTCACCGATGGGAACAAATGCCTTTTGATAGTGGGGAGAGACCACACCTCGCTAGGGAACTTCTTGCTGGATGTGAGAGCATTGAATGGCAGGTATCGTCTTATCTTTGAAACTTTCAGGAGGTATTTCTCGCTAAGTGTTGTTTCATAATTACCTGTGAATGACATCAGAGAATTATATTATTCTATGCAAGAACAACTGTTTTTGTAATATATTATCAGTAATATATTTGGTGGTAATCCTCTTCATGGTTGTTATGTCATCTTTTTGATAAGTAACACCCCCTCTGCCCCAATATAAAAGCCCTGCTTCGATAACTTCCCAACATAAAAGTCCTGTTTCAATAAGGGCTCTTATTTTGTAATGGAGAGAGTATATTATATCGCATCAGTACTAAAAGGTTTCCTAATAGGAAGGTAGATGAGCTGGACAAGGCAATTACTGTTGCGTCTAGAAATCCTACTGTGTATGGTATTGATGAAGTCGAGCTTGATAGACGTAGAAGATGGACTAGCAGTGCTCGTGATCAGGTATCAGCTATCATTTGGCTTAAGATTAGTTACTCTCTTTTGTTTTCCTTTAAATTAAGTGGTAGTTTTTTCTCATTAGCATAATTTGAAATTTTAGGTTAACTTATATTTATAGTGATGATTTCTTCTCTGGAGATTATTTTCATACACCTGATTTTTTTTTTAATCAATAGGTGAAAAATGCGAAGAAATCAGTAGTAAGTGGGAGGGAGTTGAATGACACAAACACCTCTAGTTTCAATGAAATGCGTCGTGAGCTTAAGAGACTGCCAAATCCTCATCAACCTGATAAATCGTATCATTACAGTGAACAAAATAATGATTTCATATCATCAGAATCTGATAGACAGCTTCTTCTCATGAGGTAATAGTTTAATTTTAAACTATTGTTTTGCATTCTTTCCTTTTAGTCTGAACTCAAAACTCCAAGTAAGAATAGTAAGAATTAGAAAGTTAGTGAATAGTAAGAATCCTGGTTTGTTGTAGGATTGAGAATCATGTGCTTTAAGCATCAAATTATGTCTGGAAAATGTGTGATATTGAATTATTATATTATATTTAGTTGTGTTTTTTCAATATAAATATAAATAATAAATAATGGTGAATGAGTTGTGAATGTTAAATCATGTTTGAAAAGTGGATAATGTTGTATTATTATATTTAATGGAGGGTAGATTAGGATTGTAGTGGGGATTTTGAGTCCACCAAATTGAGCCCTACAACAAATGAGGCTTGGTTTTTGAAATCTCAATTCAAGAGTGGAAATACCAGTCCAAACATATTAAGAGTTGTAGTAGGATAACAGATAACTACTAAGTATCAAATATTTTTTCCAAGCAATTAAGTATTAAGTAGTACCCCCTCTGTTTTTAAAATAAAATCTGTTTCAATTTATCTGCCGCTTTTTGGTTATCGAGAAGAGTTAATGATTTTTTCCAACTTTGCCCCTATCTTGTTTTTGATAAGAAAAGGTCAGTATCAGTAAGCTTTTATAGTTTCTCTTCATTCTGATTAGAGTTTTCTGATGCAGGCAACAGGATGAAGAACTAGACGAACTGAGTGTGAGTGTGCAAAGAATTGGAGGCGTTGGGCTTACAATACACGAGGAGCTCCTTGCACAGGTAAATTTATGCTAGTTTTTGTTTGCTTCAAAGAAATAATGAATCAATTTAAATCGTTTTATCTCAGGAGAAGATTATTGATGATCTTGGCCTGGAGATGGACAGGACATCAAATCGTCTTGATTTTGTTCAGGTAAATTATTTTACATAGTGATTTGCAAGTTGCAACCCACAATTTTAGAGATCACTTATGCTCTTTCATACATTTGCAGAAAAAGGTTGCTGTGGTTATGAAAAAGGCTGGTGCTAAGGGTCAAATTATGATGATTTGTTTTTTACTAGTTTTGTTCATTATTCTATTTGTGCTAGTCTTTCTTACATAGTTCACTAGAGCTAGAAACCCACGGAGCAAAATGAGGAGAGTTCTTACAGGATCAAGGATAACTATTGTCTTTAGTTGTAAATGTATTTTATTGCTTGTGGGGTTAACAATTGTTGTGGTTGATATATGATCCAAAGAATGCTCGACGGTCTGGGAATTGATATACATCCACTGGAGGATAGAGCTTTCAACTAATCATGAGCAATGGTTTTACAAGAATTACAGAAAGAGAACTCAAACTCAACCCTTTTCAAAAAACACACTTCCTTGCACGACCAAAACCCAAATTTATCACAAGCTTTTCCAATTCTCTCACTCTCTCTAAGTATCGATCTATAGCTTGCTACTTGATCTTGAATTGTACAAAAACCCAGCTCCATAAGAGCTTATATAGTAGAAAACAATTGTTGAAACTGCACACTTGAAACTGAAAACTTAAAACCCAAGAAGCACTGTGTAGATTCATTTTTTTTTAAAATTGTTTTGGGAGTTAATTATATACAAAATCATGAATTTTCATTCAAATTCACTACAACATATTAAAGCTGATTATTTATGAGGGTTAATTACATAAAAACCCACGAACTTAGGGTCTAGTTTCAATTGCAACATGAACGTTTTCATATAACACCAAAAACATTTAATTTAACACTTATTTCAATTCGGGACACATTTAAGCTTTCCAAGCTTCAATTGCTGATTTGGAGCCTGAAATATAATTTGAAACTCAATCATCATCCTAATCATCAACACACATAGAATTTAGAGGGAAAAAAAAACTAATAATATAAATTAAAAAGAAGAGAAAAGAAAAAAAGAAGAAAAAAAAATTTTGTGAACGAGACGTCTTCTTCCACACCTCCCTTGCATCTTCTTTCTCTCCCACCCTCTCATCACTGCAACTCCTCCCCTCTTGTTGTCGTCTTTTTTCTCTCATCTCATTGCCGCCACCTTCCCCTTCCACCTCTCTCACCGTCGTCACCTTTCAAAATCAAGTCCCATAATTAAAATCAAAATTTCGAAAACAAATATAAGAATTAAAAGTATAAAACTAAATGAAAATTACAAATAAAAACATTCTTTGAAAGCTTATATGATGGGGACAAAAACCCCTAAGTCAATTCGTGAAACTCTAAACTAAAACTTGAAATCAAGAAAATGGGATTTGCTTTGGACAATCAAATGAATTTTGCTCGATTTGACTCAAAATCAAACAAGTTTATGTAAATTGACAGGTATAAGTTTGGTCTTAAGTAGAAGATCATTTTGATATAATTTTCATGTATTTTTGTTGAGAAATGAAAGAAATCGAATTTGAAAGTTTAGTGGCCAACAATAGAGTTTTTCGGCGAGAGGTGACGACTAGTAATAAGCTTTTTGTGGGTTTAAGACTTGTTTTTCTTGAAATTTTGATGGGAAAATGATTATCAAATTATTGGAATTTATTTTGTAAAGTTCGATAAAAGATGAAATTTTTTTGGTATTTTACGGTGGAGATCTCGAGTGGTCAGGCGACGACGAACTACGCTGACAGTTGTTGGAAGAGATGGAACAATTAATTTTTTTTTTCCATTTTCTTTTTCAATTTGTTTTTTCATTTTTTTTTTTTTTAATTCCAAGTGGGTTGATGACTGGATGATAATTGGGCTCCAATTTACATTTCGAGCTCCACATTAACAATTGGAGCCCCAAAAACCAAACATATCTCTAATTGAAATAAGTGTTAAATTAAGTGTTTTTTATGTTATAATTAAAAGTTTATATTGCAATTGAAATTATACATTAAGTTCATGATTTTTTTATGTAATTAACACTATTTATAATAGATGTTTTATAATAACATACAAAAATTATGAGTTTGCTGCTAAACAGCAAAGCCCATTATAGTTAATAGTTATAGGAAGAAACAATTCATCTGGCACTTAGCCTCCCTCATCACTAATGGTTGACTCTACTGAAATGCTATGGACGTCACACACAATTTTGAGAGAAGCCGCAGTTGACTGCTATTTCAGCCTAGACGATCCTTCCGAAAAATGCATAAACCCTGGAATTTTCGTAAAAGAAGGACGAGTGCTGCTCACCACTCCTTGAGGCCAAGGACGGGGTCGACCCGTCATTGCCCCAGATTGTATCACCGGATTGCTGCCCCTACGGCATATCAGAATGCTTGACCTCACAAAAAATAATAATAAAAATTATTTGCAACGTATAAGCAACAATATTATCACTAAAAAATATTTGTGAGTAGGCTTTTAAGATAATAATTTAACGATATAATGTTGTCGCAAATTATTTTTACCATAATTTTCAATGTTTTTTGGACAACATTTGGTTGCCGTTAATAAATTATTTTGTTGTAATGATTTCAATTACAACACAATTTTTTATTTGGAGTATTGTTGGTCATGAACTATGATTTTTTTTTTTTTCAATTAATACATCAACCTCATTTTCAGAAATATAATGACACCTCTATCCATTTTATGGTACATAGTGTCACTCCTACCAACAGGGTTGGACGTGTCAATTTTTTTGCCTGGGTCGAATTTCAAAATAGACTATTAATCATAACAGTACAAAATCAATTTAAAACATAATGTATGCAGTATTTACAATATTCAAGATATTTCTATTATTGTAAAAAAAGTAAAATAATTACTTAAATACAACTCACTCGTAGTATTGGAGGCAAAAATATTAATCAAGACTATATAATCAAGTTGTTTAATCATTACTTTTTTAATCAACAATATAACTAATTCATTTAATCTTTCTTAGGACTATGCAATTTTATTCTAATACAAGTATATGACCCATATAGTACACGAGAAAATAAAAGAAACACAATTAAATTAAAAAAATTTAAATATTATTTATATTAAATTTTTATGATTTTGTTTAATATATTATTTAATTATATATATTACAATTGTAAGAAATATAAATTTTTTTTTATTTTATATATATATATATATATATATATATATATATATATATATATATGTTGTTATGTCCAAGTTAATCTTGTGAACTTAATATTAAACACACACACCCCATAGAAAAAAGCCATTTGAATTTGTCATATGTCCATAATAGAGTTTTAAATAAAATAAAAAAAATTCGAGAGACTAAATTACTATATATATATATATATATATATATATATATATATATTACTTAAGAATATAAAAGATTCTGATCTAAGATCAAAAATTATTGATCAAATAGAAAATACACCATCAACTAGTAATACTAAAAAGGAAGATATAAATCATTTTTGAGAAATTCTTTTAAAAGGACTAAGAGAATCCTTTTCTTCTTCATTTTTATCTTGTTTCTATAAAGCTTAATCTTTTCATTAAAATCATCAATGTAATATATATAATTTTTTGAAGAAATATTTTTTTGTAATTTTCATCAGGCCAGAGTCGATCGATCTGTCGACCTTAGAAGGCTAGTCCATATTTTCATCACATAACAATCAACAACTTTTTGTAATCAAACAAAGACAGAAGAAAACAAACAATGTATCAGTAAAAGAAAAGAAGCTTTACACATGAATTCACAATAAACCAATCAAAGGAATGAAATGTAATCAATCAACTTAACAACAATTTGATGATCACTGATTTTCTAAGCAATCCTTGTAGTCCACCTTAAAATCAGCAAGTGCAGAATGATCACCACCTCGTACGCTCTTTTTCTGGTAATTTGTCACAAAATCTAAGTAACTAACTTCTCTGTAAATGGCAGGATTATCTTCATTCACAAGCTCCTTTATAGGCCCATATGCCTTCACCATACACTCTGCACTAGGGTAAAAGAAGCATGCAGCCGACACCCGGCTCCCCGTCTCCCTTGCCACCACTCGATGCTCCACACTCTTGAACTTGTCGTTCGTTATAAGCTACGTATTATATATACCAAAATTAGGCAAAACAAATTACAAAAAAAGAGATGAGTTAAAAGCAACGTGCTCGTTTTTTTGTTACCTGGAGAAGGTCTCCGATGTTGGCTATTAAGGCTCCTTGAATGGGAGGCACGTCGACCCAATGGCCTTCGTGATGAATTTGGAGCCCACCACAGTTGTCTTGGACTAAAACGGTTAGAGTCGTGGGGTCCGAGTGCTTGACCGTGCCCAAGGTCTTCTCAGGTTCAGGGGATGCTGGATAGTATAGGCAGGTTAGATACTCACTCTTTATGCACTCTATTTGCTCCAAGAAGTCTTTGCTTAGGCCTAAGGCCTCTGAGATTAGTTTTGATAAACTGTCTCTCAGATTGCTCATGTACTTCATGTAATCTGTGATCTCATTTCTGCAACCAATCAAATTCAAGAATATGAGCATTGTGACGGGTTTAAATCATTTTTCGTCCTACAACTCTAGTGTTTTTCAATTATGATCTCATAATTTTCAATTTAGTCCACAATTTAAAAATCTATCCAATTTCAATCCAATTTTCGTCGGAAATTTCGAATTTCGTCAGAAAATGGCTTTCCGATGACCTAGAAGTGACATGACGACACGTGTCACCACATCATTTTTAGGCTGCTGGAATAAAAATCGAATTGATTCCCAAATTGTGGGACTAGATTAGAAATCGTGGCAATTATGAGACCAAATCGAAAGACATCATAGTTATGAGACGAAAATGAGTTATACTCATTTTGTGACCAATTGAATTGGCAAGAAAACATCCAAATAAGCATGCATACCTGCATACAAGAGGAATAGACTCAGGATCAAGAACACCATTCATGAATGTACAAGAAAAAGCATCTCTCCAACTAGCAACATCTCCCTTTTTGAGAAGTCCATTTATGCTATAGAATCTCACATTAGGCCTACCATCCGACGAATAGAGGTCCATCTTCGCCTCTGTTGGTTGCTCGTGGAACCTTCTAGTACCTTCCAATATAGCATCCATTACACTCATAGGGACTCCATGGTTAACCATTTGGAAGAACCCCCAAGTCTCCGATGCTCGACGAATCTCATCAATCACCTCGTTTCTTCGAGCAGAACAACTCTCCACCCCTTGGAGATCAACCACAGGTATCTGGAACTGAAGCCCTTCTTTGGTGTTGGGCTCAGGTGGGCTAATGAAGAACCTTGGAACCTTCTGGATGCCCGAATCAACGAGCCCCTTAACACCGGCTTTTGTCTTCTCAAACTCCTCCATTTCCTTCTCCCACTCGTAATCACCACAATGTTGATCAGTACTTTCCATGTTATTATGGTTTGATGCTACTTTTATTGAAGCTGTGTTTGAAGAAGTATTATTAATCTAAGACAGAGATGGAAGTATTTAAGTAGAAGGGAAATTTAATTGTGGGTTAAGGAAACATGTGGGGAACATAATTGTTCAAATACTGCTGTTATTTGATCAGTGACAGCTTACATAGTTGACTAACTACATGCTTTTATTATACAATTCCATTTTAACACAATTTAAGGTTGAAATGTAGCAATCATGCAAGATCATGCTAAATATTATTTATTTATTTTCGATTATAAGCAGCCCAACAAGAATAAACAATTGCAGAAATTCACAACACGCAAAAAGTAAGAGCATTTCTGAGAATTAAGGGAACATCAACCATGATCATGTAATCATATTCTTCCGAGGACTACTCTATAAAGATTTCAACTCATCTGATCCATGGATGCAATTAGAACATAGAATTTTACTAGTTGAAGAGAAAATAATGAAGTCAACACAAGCTTGAAACAACATAATAACATAAGTAAACATGTTAGAAAGCATTGGTATTACCTGTTGAAGAATATAAGGGGTTTTTTCTTTCAAAAGAAACAAGAAAAATTAGAATGGGGTTGTGTTGGGGGTGGAATGAAACAAAGTAGAATCAAAAGGGGTGATATTGTAATATTTTGGTTGATGGGAAGTGTCGGGAAAATGGATATCAAGAATCAGTATTTTATAGATAGATAAATAAGAATGAAAATTGAGTAAGGACAAAACATGGAATAGAAATAGCAGGAGGGAATTGGAGTATTCTGAAAAAGGCAAGGAAATTTATGTCATTATCTGCATTCCATTCATATGTTTCCAAGAACTTTTTGCTTATCAATTTTTTATTATTTTTTTTATTATTATCTATTTCATTTTGATGTTAATAAAAAAATGAGTGAATTTTATATAAGGTCATCTCACGAATCATGTTACGTGAGACTAGTCTATCCACAACTCACACTTCGCAATTCACATATAAATGAGTGGAAATGAGTTTGATTTGTGGATAAAAATTATACGTCTCACATAAACTATTCAGGTAACCGTTTCACACAAATTTTTGTATTTTTCAAATTAAATGAATTTCAAATGTATAAATAATTCTTTTATCTTAAGTCTGGCATAGATTATTTTAACAAATTTAGTCAAAATTATTCTTTAATTATGTTGGTGATACTACGATAGTCATTTATTGCCACTTTATTATCAATAACTCATATAGATGGTTTCACAAATATAAACATATAAATCATATATTCAATTTATACATAAATTGTGGATTCACCCACCTTACAAAAATAAATACATGTAGATCTTGAAAAATCTTACATATCAAATATATCACATCAATTTAATCTCTCTCTCTCTCTCTCTCTCTCTGTATTCAGAATTCTATTAGCTTAGATCAATTCGTTTGAAATATCTGAGACCATTTTGAGATGTATTCATTTAATTAAATATTCATTTTTGTTTCAAATTGATCAATCGTTTAATTAAATTTCGAGATGTATTCATTATTTTAGAGTTGACTTCATATTTTTGTTACATGCAACAGATAATTACACAAATGAAGGTGAAGTTGCGTAATTTATAAAACTCAATTTTAAAAAATTGCTTTAAATGAACTTTGTGGTATTGTATCCTTTGTAGATAGATAGTAATCATAGTATGAGGTTTTACTTCAAATTCTAATTTAGATGCAATCTAACTCTCCAAAAAAATTTTTATTACCGATAACAAAATATTGTTATGAAAACATTAATAGTAATTGTTGCAAATAATTGAATTTTTTTATTTTAAAAGTCTTTTCGCAATTAATTTTTTTTGACAGTGTTGAGCTAAAACATCAGGATCCAAATAAAATTTTCTAATTATTTTTTAAATGATTTTTTTTTTTATGATAACCTTATGTCAATTTATATATCAATTTTTACAATAGTACGTTGTCATAATAAATCTGCGACTATTCACACCCCTACTTTACTTAATACACCCACACAATTTTTATTTTAGACTTAAATTCCAATTTTTCCCATTTCTCATAAAAAATTGTTTAGTCTCATTTTAACTCCTTCATCTTCTCTCTACTCTCTACTGTCATACGACCGTACCCACCTTCAATTACCTTATTTCATCGTAACTATTACTACAATTCATGTCGATTGTTTTTTTTTAAATGAGTTTGGGGAAGTTGAAGGGAGGAAACGATAAAGACTAGAAAACTTGTGTAACTCAGGGTTCGAATCCTGGTCATCACAATATACATCTTTATAAAGATGGTATACCACTCGAACTACAATACTCGTGGTAATTGATGCCGATTGTTAACACTATTGGGAGAGATGTTTTTTTTTTTTACAAAGAATTACATAACTCTCATATATATATATATATATATATATATATAATTATATATATGTATGTATTTATTTATCTGTCAGCATCATGAGATCAAACTCTCACCTATTATAAGCATATAGGCCTTTTCCCACTAATGCACGACTCCAATTCCGTGAAGGGAATTTCATCTAAAATACAAAAGAATTCAACTTATTCTTTTTTTATGGCTAAGTTAAGACTGGCATTCGGCTATCTGAATTTAGAATGCGTCAAATTTAATGCGGTGATTGGATAAGTATTTATAAAATCCAAATCTCACCCTATCCTCATATCACAACAATATTTTATGTTCATCTATTATATCTCTTGATAAATTAAGAACCCAATATTTAAATAGGTGAGGTTAGAAACATCTAAAAATGCAATTTATACCTTTTTTTTTTTTTTTAAATGAGGCGTGTTAGTAAGTTTTAGGGTGGGTATAATGTTAGCCAATTTAATTATGAAGTCATTATTCAAATAAATTTGCACAAAAATTTAAAAACAATCGTCAAATTTTCTTATTAATCCAATTTTTTTAGAGTGTCTCTTGTGAGACTGTCTCACGGATCTTATTGTGTGAAACGGGTTAACCCACGATACAAATCTCACAATTCATATGTTTTTTGTGGGTGATTGGACTATGTCTCATGGTTACTATCCACAAAATCGTCTCATATAAATTTTTGTGTTAATGAAATTCAATAATTTTCACAAACATGTGTTTTCAAATAAACTATTAATTTTTTTTTGGGAAACTTTGGGTTTCATTTTGTTTTTTTATGTGTTGACCTTTATGTTATAAATGTGTGACCTTTATGTTATATTCGTATGATCTTTATGTACAAATATCATAACCTTTATGTACTGTAACTTGAAAAAAAAAAGAATTTCAGCGCTTTTTTGGATCAATATACATTTATATGATATTACTCATACCTTTTTAGTTATGTTAGTTGCACCTTTATATATTACATAAAAATAAGAATATTTGTACATAAATGTGACATGAATATCACATAAAGGTATATATATATATATATATATATATATATATATACAAATTGTGCTGAAATTCTTCTTTTTTTCCTAAGTTACAGTACATAAAGGTAAGGATAATTGTACATAAAAGTTACACTAATATAACATAGATGTAACGCATAAAATAAAAAAATAAAAAACTCGCGGATCCTAAACAACCCAAATCGACCCGGATTGCATGTGCACCTGGTACACACCAGACCAACTCATAATATAATATACATATAGGAAAATATATCTTTTTCAAAAGAATAAATTAAAAATTATTCGTTTTCCTTATCAAATACAACTTATATATCTACAATTAAATCATATACTAATTATATTATGCAATAGTTAATGTCAAATTAAACTATATGTGTTTTAAAAAAATCATAAATATATAATATTTAGGTCTTTTTTAATTTTAGTAAGTTTAAAATATTTTCTTTTATTAATTGACTTTCCATATGTGAACCTGCGAGAGGAATTATTTCTATGAATTATAAATGCAAGAAGTCCGGCCCAACCTAGCCGGTCCAAAGAGTAGAGATGGATTAGCCTATAATATATGGTACTATTATAATTTGTTAGTTTCAACTCTATTTAATGACTTTTATGATATCCAATAGTGTGGTTCTATCGACAGGCTGAAATTTTATATTTACAATTAAAATAAAATAAATATTAAAAGTTTCAACAGTTACGTAATAGTTGATAGTTGACAAATGTCAAATTTTAAAGTCTATAAATAGGGATTGTTGGTTGGCTTATTTTCTCTTTTACTTGGTTGGAAAACTTTGATTTGGATGTTAGAAATATTAAAGTAGTTGACAAATGTTAAATTTTAGTCTATAAATAGGGATTGTTGGTTGGTTTATTTTCTCTTTTACTTGGTTGTAAAACTTTGATTTAGATGTTAGAAATATAAAGGTTGAAGATTTCCTTAATTCTTCTTCATCCTCAATGAATTTGTTTTGAATTTCTTTTTAATAAATCTACAAATTTAAAATGTTGAATATGATCTTACTTTTGTGAATTTTTAAATGATAATTTCATTTATAAGGACTGCTCATTCTATTATAAACTCGTATTGTTGGATCTAGTTTCCTGATTTTATGAATGACATTCTCAATATTTGTTACTTTTACCTTATTAATTAATTTTATCTTTTTCCAAAAACAAAAAAAAAAAAAACAAAGAAAGAAATCATTTTTCAGGCTTCAAATCATTTTTTTCTGGCAAAAACTTCCGTGCAACTGGTGCACCGTGCAATCCGCACTTTTATGTTATAAATGTAACACCTTTATGCATGTTCATTTTAAAATGTATGAATATTTATATATAAAAGTACTACATTTATAACATAAAGGTCTTCCGTGCAACTCTGTGCACCAGTTGCACGGAAGTGTTACTCTTTTTTTCTTTCTTTTTGACACCCGATTTTTGATAACTTATTTTTCTAGTTTAATCGATATAAATTAGTTATTTCTAAAAAAACATACGTTCTTTTGAGTGTATGCGGTCGCAAAAAAATGATTAAGTTAATCACTATTTAAATTAGAATCCAAAAACAGGTTGGGGCTGGGATACCTTTAACAACCTATTCTTTTTATGAAGGGATGATTATTTAACGATAAGTATCAAAATTTCAGTTTTGGCTAAATCACTTGAATTCTTATACAATTTCTACTGTTTGCTATAAAATGATTTTTTCTACAATATTCATTTGCAAACCCAACCCTCCAAAGTCCATAAAATCACTCATATAATAATTAAGTTTTTATCGAAATTAAGATGATTTTATGGATATAATTTTATAAAATGAAGTTTTATCATTATTTTTGGACAAAATCAGTTTTCATAATTTTATATATGAACTGTGAATAGACTCGTCTTATAAAATTATGGCAAAATTTTGTGTAAGACGCTCTCACATATATCAGTTGGGTTTGACATTGTCAATGACCCGATCAACGGTCAATGGACCAAAGTCAACGACAACTGTCAATACGGTCAAAGCCAACGCTCAGCTAACAAAGTCAAAAATAATACTTATATGTATATTGAGTAATACTTTCATATTATATAATATATTTTGTGTGTATGAATTAATACTTCTGAGAAATTGGCAAGTAATATTATGTAATACTTTTGAGTATATCATGTAATACTTTTGAGTATATCATGTAATACTTTTATTCGTATTATATAATACTTTCATGCTTGTCATGAAATACGTTTGTTTTTCAAGATTCTAAACCATAATAAATTTGAAAAATTATAATTTGATACGTAATACTTTTATTTATTATTATGTGATATTTTTATGTATAACATGTAATACTTTTGAAAAATTATGTTTTGATAAATTTATACAATATTTTTGTTTGTATAAAATAATACTGGTATATGCAATGAGTACTACTTTTGGTTATTTATAATTCAGAACCACATACTTATCATGCTTCATTATGTATTTGTAAATGCTAGCAATGAAACTATTATATATGCAATGATTTCAAAATATGAAAAATAAAGAATAAAAATGGTGTTTAATTATTGTGTTTTAATTTTTTATTTTTTTATGTTAATGTTGTCATGCTAATATATTATAAAGTTGTTAATTTTGGATGCTGTCATTTTAAAGTGCTATATATATATATATATATATATATATATATATATATATATTTGATTTTATCGAGATTGTTACTAATTTAATGTTATCTTTCAAATTGTTGTGTATTAATTTTTGTATTAAGTTGGGTTAAAAATAATGCAAATTGGGCCCCGTGAGTAAAAATCTTGGGTCTGTTACTGCGTGAAACCATCTCACATAAAATCTTATGTGAAATGAAACTTTGTCTGGTCTTATATGAAACCAACATTGACTATATTGAATAGGTTGATCCGCTTAAAATGAACTCCATCTTACATAAAGTCTCACGTGAAATCATCTCACATAAAACTTACTCTTCGTTGAATATGTGGATTCAAATAATTGGAAAATAGAATTTTGGTTCAAATTGCAACGATCAATACAAATCACAAAATCAAGATTAAATTATCATTTTGTAAAATATTGCATTTTTTTCTTTTTACAATTAAACAATGGGGTGGACTAAAGACACCACCATTTTTTCTAAGGACACCACACCCTATTAGTGTGTGGGCCCCACATCACCACACTAATAGGGTGTGGTGCCCTTATAAGTGGGTGTTGTGCATTTAGCACACCCCTTAACAAATATGAATTCATAGAAGTTCTGTGTTTCTTCAAGTTGTGGGAATTCCAAGAAAAAATAAAAAGTGTTAGGACATTGGATCATTTAGTTGCGTGGGGGCATGAGTTTGCTAATTGGGTTTCAATTGTAGTGTTAGTAGAAGATGGACCAATTCCCCAATTAATCCTTCCTTTCGTATATAGCCCAAGTCCATTAAATAGTTGGATCCGAAACATGAGCCAGCCCATTAGATAATAATTATCATTCATAGTGGAATTAATTATCATCATAATCTTGAGTTAAGTAAGACAAAGAATCATATGCCCCCGGGCACAGATCTTAGATCCGTGCCCCCAACCCAACCCGACGCGTGGACCGTTCCTGTGCTCCCACACCGCGCGCCCATGTGCCCACACCCACCGTGCGCGCACCTCACAAATCTAAAAGTATCACACATATACTCTTCAGTTATCAAATACTTTTAGTTTATGTTTGTAATAACTATAGAACAAATCTGTAATACATCAACAGTATATGCGTGAAAAAAAAAATATATATATATATGTGTGCGGGTTGGAGCGGGTCGGGGGCACGGATCCTAGGATCCGTATCCCAGGGGCACACAAGTGTCACTCGTTAATTAATCCCTCACATGAGAATATACAATCTTAGCCATGTCAGTTATCTATTTCTTAGGATAATTTTCACGATAAGACCCAATTTATAGTTTATTTTTTAATTCTAAATCCAATTTTTAAAATTTCTCAATAAAGGGTTCAATTTAACTTTTTTTTTTTCTCAATTTAAGGCTTGAAATTTAGATTGAGTTCTCAAGACAAAATTTAATTTTTTCTTTTTATTTTTGCTTTTCAATTATATTTGTAAATGTATTTATATTTTAGAAAAATTAAGACAAGTTAATGCAATTCTGGAACGATCTTCAATTGACTTATATTAATTTATATAAAAGAAAGAAAGAAAATTATAATTAATTCAATTTAGAAAATATAATTTATATTAAATTGATTAATGTTAAAATAGGTTTTTTGTACTTTTATTCATAAAATTAAGAAAATAAAACGAATCTTAATTTTATGAAATGCATTATATATAAATTAATACAATTCGAATGAAAATCGTTTCAAAATTACACTAACTTGTTATAATTTATCTAAAATATAAATACATATTGAAATATTAATAAATTTTATAAATATAATTAAAAAGAAAAAAGAAAATGAAAATGAAATTTTGTCTTGAATGAGAACTCAATCTAAATTTAAAGTCTTAAATTGAGAAAAAAAATATTAAATTGAGCCCCTTATTGAGAAACTTTAGAATTGAGAACTAAACTATAAATTGGGTCTTGTTATGAAATTTATCCCTATTTCTTCCTATGTAATTATTAGAAAAAAGGGTTAGCCTCGTTGGGCTGCCCCGCCAAACTAAAAGGTAGTTCGGACTGAAGAATTAAAGGCCTATGAGAAGCGAGTTTGAGTAGGTTTAGGAAGTCGATCAGATTTTTGATGGATTGGTTTGTGAGTTAATAAATTGATTCGTTTTTATCTTTTTATTTTCTATAGATGAGAAAATAATAATAATAGTGATAATTTTTTTTAACCTGATGCAAGTAATAATTTATAAAATATGAGTCAATGAAGAAACTTTAATGAAAGAACTATGTTTTCGTATATTATATGTAATTGAACGCATATATGTTTTGGTAAAATATAAGTGTGTGTATATATATCACCATATATTTCAGCTCGTAATATCATATTACACTTTGTACCATCATTAATGTAGCATGTACCACCATGTTATAGCTCGTGTCATCATTTATATTGCATGTACTATCGTATTTAAATATATTATACCATATTTAAAATATGTATCATCATATATTTCAATTCATACCATCATATACTTAAATCTGTAACATCAAATGTTAGAAGAGTATTAGTTGAGCAAAATTTATTTTTCTCTGACTAAAAAATATATACATACAATTTAAAAAATTAACAAAAAGATATTTCTAACTAAAAATGATTAACAATGAGTTCCGTTGATATGGAGTTGATTGAGTAGAAAATTAATTATATAGTTATATAATAATGGCACACGGGTGAGGGGCCACTGGCCAGGGCATTGGGAAAAGTGGGTTGGGCCATTGAAAAGGTGAAAATAAAGGTTGGACATAAGAAGCCCATTATGAATAAATTAAACAATAATCAATTAAATCCATTATAATTTATGTCCACTCTTCGAGTCAACAAATGTTATATACATTTTCTGTGGCCTGTCTTTTCCCTTTGTTTTTGCGAATTTATCTGTAAAATTTGACTACTTTAGCAGTTAATTTACTGAAATCAGAATCTAGTACAACCAAAAAAAAACTGCCTTTAGATGATGATTTCAAGGAATATAAGTATAACTAAGGTTAGCCAATACTTTTTAATTAGTGCAAAGCCAATAGATCAACTTAAGTAATGATATAAATTAAATTAAATGATCCAACTATATTCAAATGAGATAAAGTGATTGTAGCACCTAGATAAATCCATGCATAATTGAAATAATTAAATAATTTAACCCTTAATTACTTATTTTATTACGTGCGTTTCATAACGAAATAAATATGTGAATATTTAATCGGACTTTAGGTTGTAACAATTAAAGGATATAATATGTTAAGGCCCAAAAGATTTCATAAATGGATGGTATTAACATGAGACCCATAAGCCTAAGTGAAAATACATAAATAGTGATTATTGGATACACCTGTGGTATCTTTGGACACAATTTGGAGAGGTTCTCTCTCTCTCTCTCTCTCTCTCTCTCTTTCTTGGCTGGCCGGCCGATCGCCACCGTGCCGCCGGCATCATCCCTTCTTTCTCTGTCTCAAACGATTTTCACATCAAATCGTAGATCGTGACGAGCCCGTTCCGGATCTAGGCTCATCGCCGCCTTGGTAGGGAATCGCTGGCCAAAGGCGCGGATCGCCTTCATTTCTCTCTCATTTTCTCCATCTTCTTTCCCTCATTCTTCCTTCTCCTCCCTCCCTTCTCTCCCCTGTCGTTTCTGCCCCGTCTCCTTGTTGTCGTCTTTTAATGGTGTTGCCAGTGCGAAGGGTGATAAGTAGGAAATATGTGCATTTTATCAAGGGCATATTTGTGATTTAATAATCTTTTAGATGATTGAATGTACCGTTTTTGTACTTATTGATGTTTTCAATCTTCAAATACTTCATATGTTGTTTTCTTTATTATTTTAGGAGTTTTGAAGTATTATGGAGTCGATGAAGATGATCATGGGACGAAGAGAAGTAAATTGGGCCTGATTTAATTTCTAAAGCCCAATAGAATCTAAGAAGACAAATTTTGGTTGAGAAAGGAAAAAAGGAGAAAGCCCAAAATCAATCACTTGGACTTACCAAATTGAAGTGAAGAGAAGAAAATGGGCCGAGGCCCATGACTTGAGGAAAACTAGTGGCCCAGAGTGTTTTCATGCTAACATCCAAGCAGCAGCCGTATATATTTGACTTTTCTCCCAAGAAAGAGGATTGTCCATATTTTTGACTACTGTTCACATAGAGATTAGACAAGAGAGTTAGGGCTCGTTTGGTTTCTGGGTTTGGGCTGATTTAGAGTTTTTACCTAGCCCAAACCCTTGTTTGGTTTAAATGTTTGAAGCCCGATTTTAAAGTTCGGCCCGAATATTAGAATAGTTTAAGTGGGCTTGGAAGGTGTATTGTAAACCCAAAAAAATGTGGGTTTTGAAACCCATGTTCCAGCATGAACAGTAACAATACATGATTTTCCAAAAATGCCCCCACTGTTCACTTTGAAAAGTCCATTACACCCCACATCATCAAGATATTACTAATCTGTCATTACTTCTTTGAATTTGGGGATTTCGAAGGAATTGAAACCCTAACCCCAAATCATCGTCTCCCTCAAGCGGGGTATTGGGTAGCAAAAGCTTCAACTTCAAAAACGTCGATCGAAATTGAAGGTACCACCAAACTTCCCATAGCTCATCCAACCTGATATTCTTACATTTCAATAACTTCTTCTTTCTGTTATCTTCACCAGTGTTAGCGATTTCGATTTGGTTCAATTTTAAAGCTAATGGAATGGAATGTTCCACCTCCTCAAAACCCTCCAATTCTTAATCGAATCTAAGCATTTTGAAGAACTGGAAGAGATACTAGAGTATCGAATATCGTATTGAGTTCAATGAGCATGGTTCCACTATTTTCAGTTCGATCATCGCGAAAGGAAGAATAAAGAAAGAGGAGGCTGATAAACGGGAAAGAGATGTTCCAGAGAATGAAGTGGATATGAATTTTTTGGGTATTTTGATTTTTGGTTTAATCGGAGCCACTGTTGCCGCCTTCACCATAAGCTTCTCCATTTCCTTCTATTTTCATGTTCTTAAGTTTCTTCAATAGAGTAATTGATCTTGCTGAATCTTTTGTTGTCCTTTATGAAATTTCAATGAGTTGTTTGAGTTGCATTGTGAATTAGGGTTAGTTTGAGGAATAATGTGTAGACTGGGCTCTTCAAATTTTCCTATTTGGCAATATGGAGTCTTGGAGCTTGTAGTTTAAGCTTCAATTGATCTTATCTTACTCAATTTAATCCTCATTAGAACCTCTGTATGGATTGAGATATGAATTATGAGAACTAGGTACTAGGGATTCTGTGTGTCTTGGAATTTATGTGCACATTTCTTCGGTCGGCAAGTTACATTTCTTTGAGGATTAAACCACAACTTTTTACTTAATTCAATCGGAATGTGAAAGGAATCGAGAGAGCCTCATATTCATGGTTTTCATTTTCTTGATAAGATGACATTTGTTGATACCTAAGTCGATTTGTTGTTTGCTCTGATGGTCGTTTTCCATTACAAATACTTTTCTTTTGTGCAATAAAGTTATGAGAGGTCATTTGCCTGAATACATTATTTATATATGGATCTTCCGATAGAAAAGCAAAGAAACTTTTAGATTGGAAAATAAACTACTCTATAGCAATTTAGATGTGACACTGATATCTGACATATGCTATGATTGTTTAATTTCAGGGTCTTGTTCAAGTGAGATTTGGCATATGCTATAATTGTTTAATTTCATATAGATAGTAACTCTAATGCTACCATTCAAAAACCGGCCTTGCATTCTCCCAGGTACACATATTATCTTTTCAACCCCGCTCGTAAATATCCCAACCAATCATGTCTCCATGGTTACATTTTCTTGATTCATAGGAATTTGTTGGAATGATGTATGCAATAGGGGCAATGGCTTCCATAGTTGGTGTAATAATCTACCACAAAGCTCTCAAAGACTACCCTTTCAGAGCCCTGATCTTTTCTTCCCAGCTCCTATACGGCCTATCAGGTATGATCGATCTCTTCTTCATTCTACGATGGAATCTAGCCCTCGGAATCCCAGACTACTTATTCATCGTGCTTGAAGAATTCGTGTCTCGGATCATCATCAAAATCAGGTGGATGCCTATGATGGTTCTGAGCTCCCAGCTCTGCCCTATGGGCATCGAGGGCACGTTTTTCGCGTTGTTGATGTGCATTGATAGTCTTGGTTCACTTGGCTCCAAATGGGGTGGTGAGATTGTTCTTCATCTTTTGCATGTTACAAGAAGTGATTTCAAGAATTTGTGGCTAGTAGTTTTGATCAGGAATTTGCTGCGATTTTCGACGTTGAGTTTGGTTTTTTTAGTGCCAAATGCAAGTCCATCTGAGCTTTTGATCCCTTTGAATGTTGTAGCAAAGAATAATGACGAAGTTTTGGTTAATGATGATGATGATAGTTTGGAGATGGCTCCATTGAATGAGAAACACAAGTATGAGTTTCTTGATGTTGATAAATGATGCAATACAACTATCTAATTTGTTTTGTGTTGACTTTATTTGCAAAGCTTGGCATGCAGTTGCACAGATAATTAAATGCATTTTCCTTATTTAAATAAATTTTTTTTATGAAGGGTATAATGGTCAAATAATATATCATCAACATAGATTCATAAAACAAACAACAATTTATATCCGGAAACCCCATTTAAAATTACATAATACTGTCAACCAAACACCATATTTATCTCAAATTCATCCCTCAACCATTGAACCAAACATACAAAAAACTTTTCAAAAAGTCAAAGTGAACAGTAAACTTATCCCAGCCCGAAAATTATAAACAAACCCGTCCTCTGAACCAAACGAGCCCTTAGAGTTTTAGAGAGATAATGATTTTATTTTATTTTTCTTAGATTAATTTGGATGGAGTTTTCAATGGTTTTGATGGATTCAATTTCAATGATGCTCGGCTAATCTTTCAATTCCGGTTAGCAGGGATGTTTGAGCACATATTTCTTTTATGTTTTAATTAATCTTGTTTCCCCTTCTCGATGTTTGAATGAAATTGATTGTGTTATCTGTGAATATCGTTTTCAATTGTTGATGCTTAATTTGGATTGCCCACCTAGGTTAAGTAATTGATAATTGATTGCTAGAATTTTAGATCATGAATCCTAATTGTTGTGATTTAATTTTCATAAGTGGTAAACTAAAGGTCGTGCATCTCTAGGGCAGCATAATCCTAGATTATCGAATCGATCTTGTGTATTCGGAGTCTAGTTCATCCTATCGTTTTGGTGATTAATGTTTTTAGTGAATTAAATCTAGAGAGCTTGTTCTAGGTTATTTAATTAAATAGGGTTATTTAGTGATCTTATTCTAATTTAACTGATCCTAAGAGACGATTCAGTTTAACAGAGCTTGTTGTTAGACTAGGGGTGATAATTCCATGATAATCTGAGAGATGGGTGTTACATTGATTAAGGCATAATTGAAATTGGGGAATAACTTAACTGTTAACTGGGATGTTTTTTATATATTGAGTTCCTGTTTAATTAGTTTTCTAGTTTCATAATTAGTTAGTAATTAATCTGAAAACCCCCCCACATTTTCTGTCTCTTGAATTGAATATAGGTGATATAGTTTATTCTTCACTCCTCGTGGGATCGACTCTAACTTGTCCTAACTACTAGTTGGTTAGGTTAAGAAAGAAATTAAATTAATTTTATCGTGTAACGACGCGCGGTCAAATTTTGACGCCGTTACCAGGGAGTGGTTTGAATTTATTATGTCATCTTGTTTCTTTTCTTGTTTTGTTAAAAAAAATTTTAAAAAATTACTTTTCATCGATGGTATCAGTCGGAGTCTGTGGAATGTATTGATTGTATTATGTCTAGTGGTCCGCATTGTGATGTTTAAATACTTGAGGGTCAATTTTGATATAAGTTGGAAGTTGGGGGTTTAATGGCACATCCCCAAATTTCTTTAACCCCAGTTTGAATTCTTGTGCCCTAATTTCCCTCCACATTAACAAATCCTTATTTCGATTGCAGACTCTACACAGCTTTATTTTCATCCAAGAAGTTGTCGTCTGCTGCCTGTCGACCGCTGGCCAGTTGCACGTTGTCATTTCCGTCGTGCGCAGCTTTACTCCCCGACCAGCGACACGCAGCCGCGACGCCCAGCGCGCTCTGCCGCACCACCTGCCACCCGCGCTGCTCCACCATCGATTCCTCAACCCATCTCCACCGAGCCACACACCTTGCACCACACTATTTCTCACCGACTGACTCGACGCTCGATCGTCGGGACTTCACAGCCACCAGTGGACGAACCTCCTCCACCAAAGCAGCCCATTCCAAGGCAAACTTCAGGCCACACTTACATCCGGCCCTGGGCATTATCGGAGGTACTCAGCTCTTCAGGACAGAAAGATACTCCCTTCGACTTTTCTTGATGATTCTGTCTTGAGAGAGTTGGGTCTGTATGATGAAGTTATGTCGTTTGTTGAGTTCATGAGATGGGGGAAAATAATGACTGGAGGGTGGGCTGTGTATGAGGATTTGATGTATGAGTTTTATAGCTCATTGGCGTCTGATAAATTAGTCGAGGGTGGTGTTGTTTTTCGCTTAGGTGGATGCTGTTTTGAGTGGCGGATTGAGGATATTATGGCTGTTTTTGGGTTGGATGCGACTGACACAAGTTCCATGCTTCTGGATGCCTCGGCTTGTTGGGAGATAATCACTCAGGATGCAGGACCATTTTTGGCAGGGCGATGTAAGACCAGTGCAATTCACAATCCTATTCTACGTTATCTACAGCGTATCATGGCCTATACTATCACTGGACGCTATACGAACAAGAACGTTCCTGAGATATTCGAGCTGCGTATGATTCATGCCATGTTACACAGACAGAGGGTGCCTACTATTATTGACTTTGTACACCATTTTGTTGGTGTACTCAGTACCCGAGAGCCTTTTGTACTGGAAGGATACGTGACAGCGATAGCCGAGGATGTTGGCATCGATATGACAGACCGGATTCTTATAATTCCGGGCTGCTTGGATAAGGCCCTTTTGATCAAGATGGGCGTGTTGATCCAACAGGGGAATACCCTGTTGTGACACGTCTTAGACTCAGAGACTCTAGCACTGCCTAATCCGGAGTTTACATCACTACGAGTAGATCGGAATATGCGTATGCAATACGCTGATTTTCCACAGACTTCAGCACGCCGTCTTCCATCCGGCCTGGAACCCCCAGTTCACCATTCGGGGCCGTTTACTCACTTAGAACGTCGTGTGGATGAGTTGGAACAGAGTCAAACAGATCTTCATGCTTGAGTTGTTAAGTTGGAAGGCCAATTGTGGAATCGGTGATGTGCTCGATCGTCCCACCGATGACCCGGTGAATTCTCCTCCTCACTACTCTTTTTTGGTGTGGTTGCTAGGATGTTAGCGTGAAAACACTCTGGGCCACTAGTTTTCCTCAAGTCATGGGCATCGGCCCATTTTCTTCTCTTCACTTCAATTTGGTAAGTCCAAGTGACTGATTTTGGGCTTTCTCTTCTTTTCCTTTCTCAACCAAAATTTGTCTTCTTTGATTCTATTGGGCTTTAGAAATTAAATCAGGTCCAATTGACTTCTCTCCGTCCCATGATCATCTTCCTCGACTCCAAAATACTTCAAAACTCCTAAAATAATCAAGAAAACAATATATGAAGTATTTGAAGATCGAAAACATCAATAATTACACAAATGGTACATTCAATCATCTAAAAGATTATTAAATCACAAATATGCCCTCGATAAAATGCATTTATTTCCTACTTATCAAATCCACTTACTTCATCATCAAGATCGGGGAGGATGATGCAAAATGGTTGTTGAGTGAGAGCTGGGTTTGCTAGCTCTCTCAGCGTCCGTTCCCGAGCCACTATTTCCTCAACCATTTATTCCTCATCTTTCGAGATTTTCTGAGGCTTTTTGGGTTCTTCCAGCTACTTCCCACTCCTTAGAGTTATTGCACTGACATTCCTTGGGTTTATCTCAGGTTGAGATAGTAATTTACCTCCATTCTGGGCTTCAAGACGACTCATAGCCTTCGCAAGTTAGCTCACTTGTGTCTTAAGATTTCTAATACTTGACTGGGTATCCTTTTGGAATTGAGCAGTATCCTTTTGGAGTTGCATTGTGTTGGAGGTCAATGTCTTCATCATATCTTCCAATGAAGAATTGGAACTATGTCCGGATGCTTGCTCCCGATGATTTGGATTCCTCAAGATTTGAGGAGGCCGATTATTCTCTCCATTCGAAACTCCTTGTTGATTTCCCCATCTCAAATTTGGGTGATCCCTCCAACCTGGATTATATGAGTTGGAGTAGGGATCATACCTCATTTCTTGGTCGTACTTCTTTCCTTGATAATTTCCATTACCCACGACATTGGCATGTGCTTCAATTTCATCGAGCAAAACTCGACATGAATCTGTGGTGTGGTCAGTGGTATGACAAATACGACACGGCTTCACCTAGGATGTACCTGCAACAGTTTGACGAACAAAAGAAGCTAATTCAGTCAATTTATCCTTGATGGTAGAGTTATTTACCTCATTTACGGATCGTAGTGAAGAATCACGGGTGTCAAATTGTTGTGAGGCAGCAGCCATGCTCGTGATGAGGAGTCTCGCTGCTGATGGTGTTTTATCCAACAATGACCCTCCACTAGCCACATCAATATGGTGTCGATCCATTGAAGACAGTCTTTCATAGAAGTATTGGATCATAAGTTGATCGGAGAGTTGGAGATGTGGACATCTTGCTTCCAACTTCATGAAACGCTCTCAATACTCATGTAATGTCTCCCCATGCTATTGTTGAATTCCAAGTAATTCCCTTCAAACATTGGCTGCTCAAGATGCAGGAAAGTATCTAGCCAAGAAGAGACTTTCCATCTGATTCCATCTTGTGATGGAACCTGAGGGGAGATAGTACAACCAATCTTTTGCAGCATCCTTCAAAGAAAATGGAAATGCTCTAAGTTTAATATGTTCCTCCGTTACATCCTTAGGCTTTAGGCTTGAACAGACAGTGTAGAACTCCTTCAGATGTTTGTGGGGATCTTCACCTGCACGCCCATGAAAAGATGGAAGTAAGTGGATTAATCCAGATCTTAACTCAAAGTTAGTAATTAATCTGAAAACCCCCCCACATTTTCTATCTCTTGAATTGAATATTGGTGATATAGTTTATTCTTCACTCCTCGTGAGAGCGACTCTGACTTGCCCTAACTACTAGTTGGTTAGGTTAGGAAAGAAATTTAATTAATTTTATCGCGTAACGACGCGCGGTCAAAGGGTCGTACCGGCAAGTCTCGAGTGTGTGCACCACCGCTCGGCGGCACTGTGTTGGTATGCGCTGGTGATTGGGGTGCACAGAGCTCACTGCTCGTCTGGTGGTTGGGTGTGGCAAGCACATGTGGCCGGATTAACAAGTTGGGTTTGTTGTGGGTGTGTCGTCGTTGGGCGGCGCTACGTCTCGTTCCGATTGTGGGTGCGCTGGATATGTGTGTGTGTTCGTGTGTGTACGTGGTCGTGTCACCGGCGACATGGGGTCACCGACCGTGAAGATGTGGCGGATGGCGACGGGGTGAGGGTTTGGGGTGAAGGGGCTTCTTCAAAAAATGTGAAAGAAATCAAGAACTTGTTTGCAAACCCTAGGTTTTTAGGTTATTTATATTTTAGTCCCTAAACTTTTTGAAAACTATTTTTAAGCCCTCAAGTTTCTGAAAATTCCATTTTAGCCCCCCAAAACGTTCTGAGATTTATGTTTTAACCTCAAGAACTTCTGAAAATTTTGTTTTAACCCCAAAGATTTTCAAATATATCAAAGAGACCCTAGAACATTTCTGATTTTGTAAATTGACCCCTTCGGTCAAAGTCAACATTTTAGAATTTACAAAAATACTGTTATGCTTCTAAAAACTCATTTTAAGCTCGTTTTACCTCATTCAAGCCCAAAATGATCTCTTTAAACCCTATGATCGAGATTTAAGCTTTCATGATCATTACAACGCTTTTAATGATTTCAAAAGCTTCTGTTTTCTTTCCTTTATCGTTTCTTCTCTCGAGAGAGATTTCTAAGCTAACCTTGAACCCTATAATATAATTAGAAATCTAAAACTCCTTCTGTAATGTGTAGGCTTCAGGACGAACGAGCAGACATAGGCTTTAGAGTATCGAGGTTCACATAGGTCACCACCGAAGTAGGTGGGGGTAATTTCTGAATCAAACTCTTTACCGTCTGTTTTATATGAATGTTTAAGCTATGGAAAATATCATGAATGCCGACTGAACTAACGAATGCCACATGAAGTCACGATCCATGAAATATTTTTTAATGCTAAGTTACGTTTAATTTCCCTAAGTGTGATGTGTTTATGTGTTGTGGTATATATGTGTGCATGCAATGAACGACTGACGACTGATATGGTGGCTTTGCCGCAAACTACTTAATGGGGATTTTGATCTTGTAGCTACAATAACGGGATAAAAACCGTTTATATGATAAAATGGGGAAAACCTGCACCTATCTATAGCCACACGCCACGTGTTATGTGTTGTGTTTGATTGTGATTATGAATGATTGTTTATCTCTGTTACTTTTAAACATTAATTTTAGAAAGTACTTCCACGAGTGTATTCCACTCACCCCATGTGTATTCACACTACAAATATAAATGAAAACGAGGAGGCGTGAAGAGAGGGATGTCATATTGAAGAAAATGTTTTAATACTTTCTATAATTAGATGTTCTAAACGATTATTGGTTTGTTGTTTTGCAAAACTTAACCGTTGTTATGGATCCTGTAATAGACTTTCATTGTATGGTTTTCAAATGTCTTTCCTGCTTATTTTCCAATGGCTTCGGTTATGTGAAAGCGTGAATTTAAAACGTTGTAAAGATCTTCTTGTGGATGTTATTTCAACCCTATTTCTCGTTTGATTTATTCTCACTTTCAAAATGTATGTTTCTTTTCTTTCTTGTTGGACGCCACAACATCCAACTCTTATATTTTCATACTTTCAAAATGGGATGTGACAGTGATACAATCTAAATTTTAAAGATATAAATTGGTGTTACATGACTAGGAAAAAAAATGATAATTAAATTGTGGCTAAAAAGGAATTTTTTTTTTTTTTCAATGAAAATGTTCCTACCTCTGTCTTGATTATAATTTGGACTCCGTTTAACTGCCATAAATCAAGATAGATTTGATTAATTGATTCTACTAAGACCTAATGGCTAGGACATATTTGCACTATACACCAAAACATAGAGCTGAGCTTGGAGATGATGAAGGTCAATCTAAATTTAAGAAAATCATTTCGGATTGAAATATAAAATTTAAAATGAATATATTTTAAATCCAATTAAATTAGAGTGTATTCCAAATCCATCTAAATTGCTAGAAAAATTAGTTTAAACATGAAAGATAAAGTTCGAGTTCATATCAATCTAAACATCGGCAATGGATTTACTATTATAAATTTCAAGCCATTTCTCAAATCCTTCATTACTAACACAAGTTTGAGTGCTTTAAGTTTTAAATATAATTTTTAAAATGAATATATATATTAACACACACATATATATATATATATATATATATATATATTTCAAATCCACCTAGGTAGTTGTTAGAAGGTTAGTTCAATATGAAATTGATGGATTTTAAATTCATAGCAATTCAAACATCATCAATAAATTTATAAATTTTAAATCCTTTCTCGAATCCTCCAATTCAAACACAACATTATTTACACTGTAATAGACTATGTTGGGATATCATGAATCCTAACTAGTATAAAAACAAAAGATTAAAGCAATATTAGGTTTTATGAAATTTTGATACTCATCAATGTTGGAGGTAGTTATTTTACATAGGCATAAATGTAAAAATCAATTTAAAGTATTGATTTATTTTTTCATTTTCAACCTTTTGATTTAAAGTATTGATTTATTTTTTCATTTTCAACCTTTTTTTTTCGATTGCAATTAACTTGAATTTTTTTATTTTTTCAAAATACATTGTAAGTGAGTTTTTTGATTATTTTTCTGGCGAAGTGGAGATCACGTGACTCGTATTTGTTTTGCTTTTTTCACTTTGCAACCTAAAATTGAGTCTTTTGTTTATTCAGTTGCAATCTCAAGTTTGAATATATCAAAATATATTTTATATCAGTTTTTTGATATATTTTCCAGTAAAATAGAGATCACACAATTCGCATGTACGATCTTTTTCAGGATAAAATTGTTATTTCATTTATACCTTTAAAACTCGAAAAAAAAAAGTTAAATTTGAGCCCTAAAGTACAACAATGGATCGTTTGTGTTGCTATGGTCTAGGGTAATTCTACTATACACCGTTGTATTAATACACCAGTGTTTTTTACTGCAATAACTTCTCTATAAAGTAACTTTTCTGTTTTGGGATGGGCTTGACTGTTGGGCCTCCCTACACTCATTTTATATCCTAAGTTGCAATAGGCCATTTTTACTTGCATTTGATTTTGCTTGCATTTAATCATTATAAATCAATTATGTTGTATGTATAAATCGAAATAATTGTAAATGAATTATCACAAAAATTTTGGTTCATTCTGAATTTATTAATACGTAATATTACATGCATTTCGTTTGTTGGGATATATTGTTGCATCCAAATCTAAGCCATATATTGTTGAGATACGAATATCCATTGAAATCAAATCCAAATCTAAAAATGGCTAATCTTTATAATTAAACGATTGTGGTAAATCATAAATCATATGCAATCCGCTAAAATAGATCCAACCAATATCTGATGAAATATCAACCACGCAACACAGAAGAGGATGCAACAATGATTTTTAAATCGATACAACATCGATTGTGAACGGTGATGGCATGCAACTGATGCAATGATTTTGAATTCATGTATAATTAATTACCAACAATACATTACCAAATTAACATCACACAACAATAATTTTGAATGCATGCCAACAATATTTTAAGATTTTTTTAATTGTACATAACTATCAATAGTACTTGAAAAAATATTTTAAGATTTTTTTTTAATAGTACATAAGTTTAAATTTTCAACTTTTTTTCTTTCTTTCTTAGATTCCATTATTATCAATAGTACTTGGAAATTTTAAGAGTACTTGGAAAAATATTTTAGTTATATATATATATATATATATATATATATATATATATATGTGTGTGTGTGTGTGTGTGTTTAGAAATTATCATAATTTCCATTAATATCAATAGTACTTGGAAAAATATTTTAAGATTTTTTTAATTTTACATAAGTATCAATAGTACTGCGAAAAATATTTTAAGATTTTTTTTTAATTGTACATAAGTTTAGAATTGTCTAAAAATTTCATATACTTGTTGATCTTATGGAGTAATCTTAATCATCTATTTTGATCTTTATGGAGTAATCTCAATCATCTTATAAACCATTCAAATTATCTTCAAATGTATAAGGAGGTGACAAGACAAGAAGTGATGTGAATTATGTTTCTATATTTTGATAAGAATGTTTGAATTAATTTGAATGATTTATAAATATTCTTGTCACAACTCTTAAAATATTTTTTTCAAGTACTCTTAAAATAATTTTCCAAATAATATTGATAATAATGGAAACTAAGAGAGAAGAAAAGAAATTGAAAATTAGTTTTAATGTTAAATAGATAAAAAAAGGGGGGATAAAATGAGATGAGTTTTGAAAAATAAAATATGGAAACTAAGAGGGAAGAAAAGAAATTGAAAATTAGTATTAATGTTAAATAGGAAAAAAAAAGAGGGGGCATAAAATGAGATGAGTTTGAAAAATAAATAATGGAAACCAAGAGAGAAAAAAAGAAATTGAAAATTAGTATTAATGTTAAATAGGGAAAAAAAAAAGGGGATAAAATGAGATGAGTTTGAAAAATAAATAATGGAAATAAGAGAGAAGACCAAACTCGTTAGTTTCATAGATAAACTAACGAATCAAACGGGCTGATTACTTTGTGGTATTTCAAATAATCATAGACAACCAAACTTGTTAGAGATACAATCATGGGTTGTAGATGCAGCATTACAGTTTAGAAGCAGGTTATCTGAAATTTTAATAACGACGATTCATAACAAATACCCAAACATATTGAATATGGATCTCAAATGATTCGTAATAACGAGATGCATAATACAAACATATTCGATTGCGGTTTTATGGTTGCAGGTTAATGCTATATACAATTAATGAAGAAGGTAGATTTAGAATACATTGCCCAGACTCTTTTGGTTGTGGGGGGGGAATTCTTAGTTTTTACTGCAGTAATTTCTCAAGACAGGTAAAAAAGGTAAAAAGTAAATGAAGGGTTAGGATGCAATCATTCAAATCATTCAAAATCTGATGGCTGAAAACATCGGTGTATTAATATAATTGTATACTATAGAAGGACCCTATGGTCTAATTGTAGTATAAAAAACTTTACGGAGGTATTCTTCATGTTAAAATTATGGGTTAAGTTAAATTACGAAGAAAAAAAAAGTTGTAATCCACTGAAATGAGAATGAGAAAATTACTCTTCAATTCGCAATGGTTTTAGAGTAATGAAATTTGGTTTAACCATGGATTTTTGAATAAGAATGAGAAAATTTTAAGGGATGGAATTATAAGTAGCCAACTAAAAAAAGAAATAATCTTTTTTAATTAAGAGTTTTAAATTATTATTTTTTAGCTAAGAGAAAAAAAAAATTGGACATAATATCCTTAATGAAATAACCTCGTACTAGCCTATACTATCACATTTTAGCTCGTACCATCCTGTACCACCATATTTCATCCATATTATTATCAATGATGTTTGTACCACCATATTTCACCTCGTACCATTATCAATGAAGCTCATACCATTATAGTACACATCTGTACCACAATTAATGTAGTATGTACCATCATATTACACATTCGTATCATTATTAATACACACTCGTATCATTATTAATGTTAACTCGTACCATCAAATCACATCAGAAAATTTTAGAAGAGTATAATTGGCAAAAATCTGTTTTTTTTTTTTTGGTTAAAAAAAACAAAGTTTAATAACTTGACAAAAAAATACATTTGTAAGTATAGATGGTTAAGAACGGGTTACCACAATTTTTAATTCTTAAACTCTTATTTTGTAGCTTTCAGTTTCTATAATTCGGTCCATAGCTGCAAGTTTGAAATTGGAAAGTATTTATGAATTAAAAAAATCTTTATATTCAATTTTAGGCTGAATTTAGCTCAAACTTCCCTCTAACTTTTTCTTTGATTTTAAATATATAAATTAAATGACAATTTTACCCTTAAAATAGTACATACAAGTCACATGATCTCCATATTGTTTGAAAAATTATTGAAAATTGATTTGTGATACAATTTGATAAATTTCATAACTTGAGATTGCAATTAGATAATAAAAAAAAAAAAGTTGCTAAGTGAAAAAAATAAATCATATGTAAGCCACACGATCTTCAATTTGCCGGAAAAATAGACAAAAAAACTGATTTATGGTGTATTTTTTTAAATTCCAAAACTTTATATTGCAATCGGATAAAAAAGAATTTAATTGCAAAGTGAAAAAATGTTATACTTTACGTTGATTTTTGCATTTAATCATTTTAGATAAATAATTCTTCTTAGTTTATTCTTTATCATTTAATGATCAAATGAAGATTTATTTTATTTTATAGAGCTAGGCGTGTTGTCTATCAACTTTAGCCAAAAAAAAAAAGACAATCCAAAAATGTTGAGAAAATATGTTTGAGCTGTGATATACAAAATGCGGAATTTTGGAACTTGAGACAAAAAATAAATAAGATGATTTTGAGTTGGTAAAATTTAAAAGAACTTTTTTATATTTAATATGAGAAAAAAACAAGATAGATGTGGAGAAGAAGAGCAGACATGTGTGGATTGGTGGGACTTGAGTTCCTGAAAATTGCTTAGGTGTTTTGCAAATTGCAACGAATTAAGAAAACTTGTCCAAATTGATTTGATGCATTTTAAGTTACACACATGATGACAATTTTGAAAACGGAAAAATGCATTTAATAAATATCTATTACTTCAATTCGGCCTCATTTATAGGCCCTTTAATTTCCCTTTCTAGCCAAACAAGATTTCAAAAGAAGTTCATCTTTGAGGTCGATTCATATATCGACATATCTGATTTTATTTAAGGGACAATGATTTAATTATACATAAAAATGAATAATTTGTTTTATATTTGATGTTGATCTCCCTGTATGTATGAATGTCACATATATACCAGTCTTAAAATAAATGCATTATAATAAATATATAATATAAATTAATAAAATCGAATACAAAATTATAACATTCCAAGGAATTAAATTTATGATCCAATCACAATAATAAATAGTAAAAGTCACATGAGTAGTGTACTTTCTTCAGATTTCATTTAACAATCACAATTTACTATCTATTCTTTTAATCTCATATTAACTTCTTTCTTTAATCTGGAAATATTTATTGGATTTATAATTTAGAAATTCATATGTACGTGCTCTAATTATTTATACATCATGATATCACCGACATAGACAATACAAAACATGATAAAATGATATCACTACATTATACTGATTTTCAGTTAAATTCAAATTCTTAATCTCTTACTAATTACAGAGTATATATAACAAATGTCAATTTAATTAATTAAAATTTTCAACATCAATCTAGCTAAAAGAGTTCATGCTTGTCTTATTACATTGAATTAGATTAGTTATAATCAAAACTCTATTAATTAATTATTCAAAGGTTCAGTCTCTCTTGATGAACAAAGCCAAAAACATCCCTCTCAAAGCCCCTCATTACATCTCTTGAAATGACATCTCAATGTCCCTTTGGTTTACAAATACTAAATTCCATAAATATTAAGATCAATCCCTATATTATGGTTTGGACTTGGAAGATTTGCCTCCTATTCAAACTACATTTAGTTTTAATTATATATAAATTGAATAAACAATGAGTTTGGAAGAAATATTATAAAAATGAAATGAAATAAGTCTTGAAAATGAAGCTCCCTAAAATTGTCTGTAAATCATTAAGCAACGGCGTTTCTTACCCATTCTTCTTGTCGGATCGAAGAATGCTGATTCAAAGTCTAGTCTCTCTTGCTCACGAGCTGTATATATTGGGCCCCTATTTTATTCTACTTAGTAACTTGTACAAGAAAATGTTCCATGTGGTCTTAATGTGTAAGCAAGACTTTGAATATACCATTTTTCTATTTATTCTTATCCTCATTGGGGATAGTCGAATTGGTGTGGATTTGGATGATTTTGGAACAAGTGTTAAATGCACTATTTGGTTTACCAATGTATACTTTTTGATTAGGAAAAGATGAAAAACTGTTCTTATTCATGTCGTAGTAGTCTCAATCGGGTGATATGTAGATCAAGAGATATGTTTGAGTGGCAGACACATGGAATAAAGCAAACAAGATTCAAACTTCAAAACAAACCTTCACGATATTTCAGTGAAAATATGTCCTATGCAAAATTTGAACTTGCAATGTCGAAGGATTTCTCTCCATGTCACCGCCAGATCTAACCAACTCGGTTGTGTGACGTAGGATTGTATACTTTGAAATTGTGATTATTGGTTTTTTGTTTTTTGTGTGAATGGCAGAGTATTGACAATTCTTGCAAAATTCTACATTTACAAGAGTTTAGGATGTATGATATTCTAGTTGGGACGCGTGAAAATATCTATGTTGATGAATTATATTCCAAAATTATATTTTCTATCGGGATTTATAGTTTTTAGAAGTCATGATGGTATTAAATATTTGTATCAAAGTTTCTATTAAGATTCGATTTGAGCCTATGAAAATCTTAGTAAAATGAATATGGACATTTAACAAATATATTCTAAGTAACATATTTCATTTCAACAATGATCGTATATAGAATGTAAGAAGATATAAGGGATTCAAACTTCATGTTCAGTTGGGGAAGACTTTAAATCCAATTCAAATTTAAATATTTAGGTCATTGTCAACTGATCATAGAGAACATGGGGACACTTAATTATAGTTTGAGGAGTTTTACACCGTGTGAGGCATATATGTCAACATCTTGTCAATCATAATTTTTTTAATCTCAAGTTAAATTTGACTCGATCAAAAAACATTTGATTAGAAACCATTAATACAAAAACACAAATGCCAGTACTTAATTTTTATATTTTTTAATTGTTGAAAAAATCACAACATTTACTTGAATTGTCATTTTAATAAATTTTTTACTTTTAATCAAAATAACTTAACATTATATATTTAGTATATTTTCTTGGTCTTGGTCAATTTTGAAAAAAAAAAAAAATTTAACTGCTGACATATTCAGCTGCTAAATATGTCGGTTTCACAAAGTTCTACTTTAAGCATTTATTTATTTTTGAATAGGATGTACAAATTTTTTTTACCGAGATATAAAAATATATTAATATATAAGGTTATGCTATTTTGATCAATAATGAAAAATTTAATTAAAATAAAAATCCAAGCAATGGTGATGATTTTTCCGACAATAATCTAACTTTTTTTTAACATGTTGAAGCAAATTCACAATGGATACATTAATCACTTCATTGGAAAACATTTTTTTTCATCTAATGGCTCTAAAAAATTACATTTATTCGTAAACCTATTGTTAATTAATAAATTTGGTGAGTTTTGACTCATTTTATTTTATTTTATTTTAGGTTCCCTTGTAGATGGAAATAATAACAAAATTTAAATAGTTTTATAGAAACCAATATAATCCTAGATACATTGCAATCATCCACACACGTGCGCTGGACCCACGTGCAAACTCATTGTCTGCTTGACCAGTCAGTACTTAGCCATATGTCTTCATCATTTTCCAACACCAATCTTTTTCTCAAATTATTTCTACTAATTGAACACAACCTTTCATTCATGCTTATAAATAAAATAAACCCCATTAGTTATATTGGTAATTATTCTTGTACCCAAAAATTAAATTAATCAAAATTAATTCTTTTCAGACCACCATGAGTTGGTCAAGATTCTGTAAATTTGGCCATTTCCATGGGTACAACAATATTGAGATATATATGGAGAGAAAGGTATAATACTAGTATTTTAATGACTTAATTTGAAAGATAACATTTTTTTGATAGATAAATTAAAGAATAAATTTGAGTTATTGTATGGACTTTAATTTTGTTTCCTTAAAGTTAAGCTGGTTGTCACGTTTGCCCCCCACTTATATTTATACCTTGTAAATATGCATATGGACAATTATGATTTTATTGCGCAAAAGTGGTACTGTGGTACAATGCATCTTTTTTTTTTTTTTTTTTTTTTAATTCTTACTACTTAAATGTACCCTGGATTAATTCTTCTCAATTGCAAGAGAATTAAATTCCAAATTTGACAGCTAATTAATATATCATCCTCAGAAAAAAATGATTTTGACATTGGAGTTCGTTCGAGCAGTAAAATGTTGTTCGTATAAATTAGTAAATGAAACAATATAAGATACATTTGAAATGAAACTATTTATACCATTTATTTTGCAGTAGTCGTAAGGGAAAATAATGATTTTTGTAATTATTCCTAATTTAATTAATAATTATATCATTACATAATTATTTGGATCCTGAATTATTTTTATTTTATTAATATATGTCATGATATTATGATCAATTTTCACATAATTATTTTTATTGCTGAAGCTGAATACAAAATTTTGCTTGGTAATTTTGCTTGATATGATTGGAGTGGACGTGATTGTGAAGCACTCGTATGATAAATTATTTTGGCTCAATTTCCTATACTGCAGCTTTTTGGTTTGTTGATATGTAATGCCAACATTACTTTTGGAAGAAATTGTTTAAATTAATTGGCATTGGCTCTCCAAATAAAGGCATATTATTTTATAGGTCGACAGATTATTTGTCGAATGGCTGTCGTAAAACCAAGATCAAGTAATTTATTCTAATAACTTTAAATTTTAAATTATAAAAAATAAATATCATTTTAGTAATTTCAATAACAAATTATAAAAGCAATAAGAGGAAATTATTATATATATTCCTATGCTTGGCAATAGGATCTCCCAATTTAATTCTGAATGCAATATAATCGTCGATTTGCATATACATATTTACACACATCTTTATATATATAAAAGTAAGACCATAAGTGTTACATGTCAAATAAAAAAAATCACATTATTTTATTTTAATTTTTCAAATTAAATTCATAATAATTAGAATTTTAAAGCTAATTAATATGGTTATTAATGATATCAATTTAATTATGTTGATAATAGAAATTAGTAAATAATATATAAAATTAAATTAAATTTGTTAAAATAACACATGCTAGAATTCAAATATAGAAATTATTTATAAATTTTAATTTTGTTTAATTTAAATTTTTTTAGAAATAAATATAAAAAGAAAAGGAAAAACTAAAATAAAGGCGAGCCGATTAAAAATGATTATTCAAAACATATTATTTGCTAAATAATAAATGAAAAATTATATATGCTTCTTTAAGAATGCAACATATATTTTAACAATTAAATAATATATTAACTAGATTGTGTTATATTTAATACTTAATTAAATGATATATATCACATAAAATCATAATTTTTTTTTTGTCATATTCATAGTATTTATTTTTTTTTTTAATTTTACTAAGTTTAATTTAATTTTTTTAATCTGTGTATTACACGAACCCTATACTATATATATATATATATATATATATATATATATATATATATATATATAATCTTAAATATAGCATCAACAAGACTAGGAGATCATTTATTTGCGTGGAAATTGTAATCTGGTCCATTGGATGGGACCGAGATGAATCCTGACTAATAATGACTGGAAGTCTGGAAGTATGATAATAAATGACACGAATCGTGTCGAATATAATAATATTCAATTTGAGTATCAATATATTAGTGAACATTCGTGTTTATATTAGTTTATTATTCAAATCACACATTCAATTTTTATTCAAAATATAAGATATTCGAAATTTATATCTAATTTCATTTGATTTTCTTCCACAAAAATCTCCTTTATTATTTTCCCACATAATCAGTTTAATTAAATTAATAATACTAAATTGTAAATTCATATAAAAAAAAACTTACATGATACAAATACCAATAAAATACTAAGTAAGCAATTATTGATATATATATATATATATATATATATAAGAAAAATATCTTTAATAACTTGTTAAATTAATATATTCTTATTATTCGAATATTCACAAATATTTGTATTAAATATAATACTCCTATTCATATTCTAAAATCTATAAAAACATTGAAATTTTGAATTCTATTTTTCATAATCATCGAATCAAAATAATTTTATCCATTACACATTTATTAATCATGCTTGCAAAGACGTGCGAAATGTACACATTTACGTAACGTGTATAAGTATATCATTAATTAATATATAATATAAATTAAACACAATAAAATATAAAATGAAGCATTAAAATGGAACAGAGTATTCCAATCTGATCCCTTTAAAATTAATTAAAGTCAAGTGAAATAAAATAAAATAAAATAAAAGGAGAATCATACTAATTGTTAGCCACTCGATCGGATCAGCAAGACCCTTATTCCGTCGTGTTGTGCAAAAATTACAACTCAAGTTACTAAACGTTCACATAGCTGGTGCGGACGTGGAATCATATTGGATATAATTTTGGTGGTATACATAATTCATTCACCCGTTGATGTATTGGCAAAATCTTGGGTGAGGTCGTGTCACAGAGTTTCTGAGACGGGTCGGTCGGGTCGAATAAAAGAAATTATATAATACTTTTGTATATATTGTGTAATATGTTTTTATATAATAAATAACACTTCATATTACAAGATGTGTTTTGAGTTGAGTTGGACTATATGAAAATATGTAATATTTTATGTGTATCAGGTAATCTTTTTGTATTACAGGATAGATGGCCTGAATTGGGTCGGATCGGGTCAACAAAAAAACATGCAAATCCTATGTTGTTAGGTGCTCTTTTCTTTCGTGCAACATGTAATATTTTTGTGTGTATTAGGTAATATTTTTATATATATGTGTATCAGGTAATCCTTTTGTATTACAAGATAGATGACCCGAATTGGATCGGATCGGGTCACCAAAAAAACACGCAGATCCTATGCTGCTAGGTGCTCTTTTCTCTCGTGCAACATGTAATATTTTTGTGTGTATTAGGTAATATTTTTTTATATATATGTACCAGGTAATCCTTTTGTATTACCGGATAGATGACCCGAATTGGGTCAGATCCGGTCACCAAAAAAACACGCGGATCCTATGCTGTCAGGTGCTCTTTTCTCTCGTGCAACATGAATATTTTTGTATGTATTAGGTAATATTTTTCAATAATAATAATATATAGAAAAATATTACCTTGTCACATAAAAGTATTATATAACTTATTATATCCAACCCACCCGTCTCACGAAATGAGATACGTGAAACGATTTCACACAAGACCTACTTTAGTGTATTTGCTCCCATGTCTCTTTCACTTCAATAGGACATGTCTGTCACTAACTACCCGGATTCATAAAATAGACTTGCATTTTCAACGCTGTATGATATTTTATTGTAAATTTTGCTCTATTTTAATGTAAAAATTGGCATTCATCTCCAACAGTTTGTATTATTTTATTAATCTTTTTTTAGTACAAATATTCTCTCAACATTTAAATTAAGATACAAATCGACCATAATCTTCTTTCTATGACTAATTTATTTACATTCTTGTAAGTCAAAATTTTCTAGCTTTTTATTGTAAAATATGTATATATTATATGAAATAGTTAATTATTTGTACAGAAACATTCTAAATCAATTTTAAATTTTAATGATGAATTCTACAACGATTTTTCTTTACCTTTTTAGATTCTTATAGACTACTTTTTATAATAAAGCTTGATAAAACAAATACATTTTTTTCCCTAAAAAGACAAAACCACATTTTTTAAAATTGTAAATAGTATAGAAATGAAAAAAATTATATCACATAAAACAAACAACAAACATAATATCTTATTCTGAAATCCAAACAATTTTACTTTATAAGCGTAGTAACCTATGAAGTTTAGATTTTCAAAATTAATTAGCTGGGTATAAAATCCTAAAAACGTAATTTAAGAAAAATATAATATAATATGTTGTTGAGGTAAAATTTATTTTAAAATTTCAAATTGATTTACAATTAGAAATGTTTACAAATAATTAATTATTTAATATAATTAATATACATATACCTTATGTAGGAAGAATGTACAAAAATAAAAAAATAATTTAAAAAAAAACTATAAAAAGAAGAGTATGTTAAAGTTGCATCTCAGTATAAACATTAAAGATGTATTTGTACTATAACCTAAACATTAAGAGTATATTTGCTCCAAAATAAAAAATAAAAAAAATAAAAGGATTAAAAATATATTTGCACCTCAACGTTAATATTGTTATACTTGCACATTTACCTAGGTATTTTTTACACAAATTAGAAAATGATAATCAATATAGCTAAAATATTAAACTCATCAATAAATTAATCTATTTTAATAGATTTAATTGACAACAAATAAAAACTATATTTTGAAAAATATGACTCTTTTTCAAGATTGAGAGAGTCATTTTATTTGTAGTGGTTTTACCTGTATACACTCTTGTATGTGTTTAATTATGTGCAAATTCATCCATAAATCTATTAGCTATTGTTTATTAAGCAATGCTAATATATGCCGTTCTTATTATTTAACAAGCGATGATAATTTTGATGAACCAAATTTCATTAATAATTCATATATAAATTTAATGAAAAAGATTTGATTTATATTCATAAAACCATCTCTTAAATACGAGGAGGAAATCAAAAGGGTCAAAGAATGCAGTGGGCCACCCTCAAATTTCAAAAATTATAATATATATATATATATATATATATATATATATATATAATATTACATCAATTGTGAAATTAGTTATGAAAATATATAAACGTGTATATAAGTGATAATTTTTAATGTTGAAGTGTAATTGAATTATAATCATCACTCATTTTCCTTAATAACACAAGTTAGTAGCATATCTTCACACTTTGCAATAAGTTGCTATTCAATCTTTGATTCTTTTTATATCATTTTAGGTATCAAATGTATAATTTATTTTTTATTACCTTCATTTAACACAATATAAATTTGATAAAGTTAATAGTTTATAATGATACAAATAATTTAATTTTTCAACTTTTTTATTAATTATATATAAATTATATTCTAATGTCCCTTATCAAGAAAATATGTGCTATATTCTTTTTAAAATTATAAAACTTTGGAACTTGTAACTTAATTAATAATTGATGATCGATTAATCTCCGAAAGTAAATTTGTGAAACTAGAGTCTTATATTTTATCATTTATATTCCAAGGTTGGACAATATCATTGTTCTATATATATCATTAATAATTATTACAAAGTTTTCAGATTCCTCGGTGGTCTGGAAAAGCTTACACTACCGGAAACACGACTTGCCCTGGAATATATCTTTTGTTTTATTTTATTTTCTTTTCCTTTTTGAGAAAAAAAAAAAAAGAATTATTGATTAAGAGAATTAATAATTTTAAATTAAGAAATATGAAGTAGAAAGTATTGAATTCTTACAATTATAAAAATCTGTTTTAGGACTATGAGTTGGAGAACGTACGGAATTAAAACATGCTGGCACTTAAATCTTTGAAGTCTGAAGATAATGGCCTCAGGTGGTTTTGGTGGGGTTGGTATGTATAACTACATTTTTCTTTATGAGTTTGTTATTTATTTAATTATATTGAGAAAATTAAAACCATAAAAGTTAATTATAAGTTTATAACATGGATACCATTCTTAATTTCTTTTATTTTTTAGGAGAAAACATTGATAATATTACCCTTTTGTTGCAGTATATTTTAATAAAAAAAAAATGCAATTTGTAAATTCCGGTCTATCTATTGTTTTCTTTCTTTTCAATTTTAAAATTTTATCCATATCTTGAATTAAAATTAATGAAAGCAATTGATACAATATAAGTCCACTTTTTTCTATACAAGAAAATATAATTTATATACATACATATATAATTATACCTATTATAAGTATGTAATACCTCATTTATTTTTATATAATTATACTATTTAAAACGATACATAAAACGAGACGAAAAAGATTTATAATCCATAAGCATTGGTTAGTACTGGTTCGTGGACAGCTATATTATATATTTGAATTTTTCAGTGCAACTAATTAATGTATGTCGACTATGGGATAAACATATAAAATTTGGTTCCTAATCCAGATAAGCATTAGTTAATCTGTCCGTACCCTGAGTTTTAAAATATTAATTAATGAACATAATATTCCTCCATATCTAATTTCTTTTTCCTCTGTTTTAAAGAACTGATAACGTTGCAGCTTTACTAACTAAATATTCTGTTTAAAGTGTTAATCATTGACAACCTTTATCACTATCAAGTATATTGTAGGATTTTTGTAAATTTAATTTTATAGCATAAAATTATTTACTAAACTATTCAAACTCTCAAATTTGTTAGCTGTTTACATCTATCTTTCTTATTTCTTATTTTTTTTTCTTAGGGATTTACATAGATCTTTATAATTGAAATTAAGAAATATTAAAATTTGATAAAAATACTCTTAAGCAAAATAAATCTCTCTTTACATGATCCTTGATATAAGATGTGAGATAAATAATGGAAAAATAAAAGTTTTTTTCTGGGATAGGACCGGAGTGTTATATCTACTTGAAAGAAAATTTGCATAATAATTAAAATGATATATAATTTGAAACAAGAAGTCCTGAGAACAAAGAGAATACATGATATTACTCCCTTCCAACATATATCCCAAAGTAAGAATCTTAGTTGTATAAATAAAAGTAAATTTAGATAAGGTAAAACTTATATGAGATCGTCTTACAAAAAAATCTCCTTAAAGAAGATGAAGCACCATATTGATCATTTTAAATCGAGTCAATATTGGTTAACATGAGTCAAAATGACCAATTTACTTGCCAACACAAATAAACTAGTCAACATATTTAGTTTTTAACTATTCAAGTATTATTTTACTCTTAAAATAAGAGTATAAGTTTTTAATATAAAGGGTATTGTTTTTTAAGAAGTATAGTTTACTATTTATTTTAAAATTAATTCAAAGTATTATTTTAACTTAGAAAAATATTAGTTTTACTTCAGAAATTAAATATCACATGTTTTTAAGTTTAGTACAAAGTTGTTATTATTACAATTGACATATAAAGTAAAAAACTAATATTTTTTAGGGGAAAAAAGTAATACTTTTAGTAATTGACTCTGTGAACCTGTGCACTGGTCATGTTGATCCACATGCATCGATCATGCATGTTCATTGTCACTGTCTGAAATTCAACTAATTAATTTCTATAGCACTTCATTTATATACAAAAATTCTACGAAAATTCGTGAAACAGTCTTATATAAAGACCTGTTCTTTTAGATATGGAAACATGAAAACGATAAATTAAGGTAACATGACACTTTATTCAAAGTTGAGGGAGTATCACTCTATGTAGGGATGTAAACGAGTCGAACAGTATTGGGCTCAAGTTCGGCTCGTTTGATATAAGCTCGGGCTCGAGCTTGGCTCGAAATGAAAAGATTGAGCTCGATATGGGCTCGAAAAAAGCTCGATAAAAGGCTCGTCAAAAGCTCGAATTGGGCTCGAATACAGGCTCGTCAAAAGTTCGAAATAGGGGCTCGAATACAGGCTCGATAAAGGCTCATCAAAAGCTCGAAATGGGCTCGAATATAGGCTCAATAGTTCAAGCTTGAGTTCGGCTCAAAAAAATTAGATTTCGAGCTCGTTAACACTAATTTTGGCATATATTTCAAAATTTACAAGAAATCACAAACATAGGTCACACATCATACAAATTTTGCAATTCAACAATAACAAAACGATTAAAATGCGATATCACAAGTCTCATACAAATAATTTACCTGTCATTAAAATAGTCATTAAAATATCAAACCAACAAGGCTTGTCGAATCAAGTCTAAACATTCAACTTCTTGATCTTGAGTCATTGACGACAAACATAAGATAAGGTAGAGAAGTCATAAAAACATGAACTGCAACACCTTTTGTATTGACTATTTTTTACTTATTTTTACACATTTTTAAATTAAACTACAGAATTTAAGATAATCGATCTATATTTTTTTTCAAAAAACTTTTGTAAATTGAGAAATTCTAACTTTAAGGCATTTGGAAAAATAAATTATATAGTTTTTTTAGTGGTATGTTGAAATTAGATTTTTTATTTTGAACTAGATAAATTTTTTATACTCATTATGAATATATTATTAAGCATATATTTGTATACTTATAACTTATTTTCAAGACCAAAATGCTAAATTATTATGTTGGTGATGGGATTATACTTGAAACATCAATATAATTATATGAAACATCAATATAATTTATATGAAACATCAATATAATTATATCTTTTATATTAAGATAATATATCATTGGTAAATTGTATCATTAATATCAAAATTTCAAAATTTTTCAGATGGCATGACAAGCAATATATTAGAAATAAGTAAATTATATTTAATTTAGTTATTAATATGTTTATATTTTAAAATGTAATAGATAAAAGAAAAGTTTAACAAGTAAATTAACAAGAGTATAAATTGGTCTTGTGGTAGTATAACTTATTTATATGATGGGAGGTTTTGTGTTCAAGTCCTATCCATAACATTTTGGATTGGTTAAAAATTTTCTTTTGATTACTAATTATTAATTATCTAAATTTCAAAAACTTATAAAATTCATAATCATATTTAAATAAAATATATAAACGAACAGGCTCACGAACTATAAACGAGCCTATTCACGAACCCCTAAATGAATATGTTCGCGAGCCAGACTCATATAGGGGTTCACGAGCCTGGCTCGTGAACATGTTCGTTTAGGAGTTCACGAGCCAAACTCGCGAACCCCTAAACGAACATGTTCGCGAGCTATCGAGCCGAACATGTCTAGACTTGAGTTCGGCTCGTTAAGCTTAACGAGCTTGAAACTCGGGCTCGAGCTCAGCTCATTAAGCTAACGAGTCGAGTTCGAACGAATATTTATCGAGCCGAGTCGCGAACTGTTCGCAAACGGCTTGATTTGATTACGTCCCTAACTCTATGCTAGGCAGGGATGGATTTAAGAGGGGTGTGAGGGTGCGGTCGCACCTCTTGAACTTTCAAAAGTGTTCTTCTTATATGAAAGTTTATCTAATATTTTTCATTTTTATCATTAAATTATGAGGATCTGCGCCTTTTGTGGCAAAATTTGTCTACTATGTAAATACTCACATACAGTCTATTTTATGTTTTGATTTGAAAAAATGTGTCCACTTGAAACAAAATCCTAGATTCGTCCCTGATGCTAGCCAATTCAAGGAGTAATTAATTATATATACTATGTTGCCCCATGGGGCATAATGAGTTAGTAAGGGTATGGTGATGTGAGGAGAAATCCCCCACAACACAAGTTCAAACTCCACGTAGGGCAGATTTCCATTAAAATATTGTGGAGGTTTGTCATTAGATTTGTATCCTGTTGGCTCTCTCCCACAATTGTCTGTCACTCGAACATATCCCTCGAATTACATCTCATCCAACTGTGGGGTTGTTTGCCACTCGGGAAGAAGGTTTGTCATGAAGTTTGTATCATGTTGGCTCTCTCCCACTGTTGTTTGTCACTCGAGCACATATCTCGATTTACATCTCATCCAACTGAGGGGTTGTCTGCCACTCAAACAGATTTCCACTAAATATTATGGCCACAGTTGTCTGCCACTCGAACACATCTCTCGATTTACATCTTATCCGACTGAGGGGTTGTCTATCACTGAAATACTATGGAGGTTTGTCTTATGGCACATGGTTGTTTGTCACTCGAGTACGTCCCTCAATTTACATCTCATCCAACTGAGGGATTGTCTGTCACTTAGGTAGATTTCTACTGAAATATTGTGGAGGTTTGTCATGAGGTTTGTATCATGTTGGCTATCTCTCACATATTTCTATTGAACCGACTGAGGGTTTGTATGCCACTCGAGTATATTTCCATTGAAATATTGTGGAGGTTTGTCTTGGGGTTTGTATCATGTTAGCTCTCTCCTACAGATTCTCACTGAAATATTATGGAAGTTTGTCTTGAAATTTGTATCTTGTTGGCTTCCTCCCATTGTTGTTTGCCACTCGGGCACATCCCTCGATTTACATCTCATCTGACTGAGGGGTTGTCTGTCACTCAGATAGATTTTCACAGAATTATTTTGGTCCATGGTTGTCTCCCACTCAGACAGATTTTCATTGAAATATTGTGGAGGTTTGTCTTAAGGTTGTATCATGTTGGCTCTCTCCTATAGATACTCACTGAAATATTGTGGAGGATTGTCAATGGGTTTGTATCATGTTGGATCTCTCATATAATTGTCTACCACTCGGACATATCGATCGATTTACATCCGATCTGACTAAGGAGTTTGTATCATGTTGGCTCTCTCCCACAATTGTCTGTCACTCGTACACATTCTTTGATTTGCATCTCATCCGACTGAGAGACCTACGATCGGATGAAGAGAGTTATTCATCTTTCCTTAATAAAAAAAAATTAGAGTGAGTGTTATGTAAGATCATCTCACGGATCATGTTATGTGAGACGGGTCAATCCACAACCCACATTCACAATTCACATATAAATTAGTAAAAATGGACTTGGTTTGTGGGTAAAAATGATCTGTCTCCATGGAAACTATCCGTGAGACCATCTCACACAAGTTTTTGTGAAAAAATTAGGGAAAAAAGGTTTTTTTGGTCCTTTAAGTTTACCTCATTAGATTTTTGATCCTTTATCTTTCACTTCTTGATTTTTAATCCTCCATATTTAAGAATTACCATTTTTCGGTCCTCTTACCTACTACAACAGGTAAATTTTTTATATTTTCATTAAAATTCATCTTTACACCCAAAAAAGTATTTTTTTTTAATTGAGAGAACACTAAATTAATATTAATAATATAAAATATTTATTTTTAATATGTCTAAGTTCAGAATGCACAAATTATTAATATTAATAATTAATAACAAAATTCTAACCCACATATTGAGATGAAAAATAGTTTTTTTATTTATTAATATTAATTTAGACATGTTAGATGAAGAATACATATTTGTGATTTAAAAAATTAGTGTTCTCTCAATTAAAAAAAAAAGTTCGGAATGCCCAAATTATTAATATTAATAATTAATAACAAAACTCTAACCCACGTATTGGGATGAAGAATATTTTTTTTATTTTTTAAAATTTATTTAGGCATGTTAGACAAAGAAATACAAATTTGTGATTTAAAAAAATGTTCTCTTAATTAAAAAAAAAAAAGGTAAGTTCGGGATGCCCATAATTAACAACAAAACTCTAACTCACTTATCATGATGAATTTTATTTATTTATTAATATTAATTTAGATATGTTAGATGAAGAATATAAATTTGTGATCGATCTTAAAAAATTAGTGTTCTCTCAATTTAAAAAATGATGTTAACATTAAATTTAAATAAAAAATTAGTTACGTGTGGGGTGGTACGGTACGGTATACTGAAAATTTCTCGCCATACCGTTACCGTATCGAAAATTTCGGTATACCGAAATTTCATACTGTTACCTTACCGAAAATTTCGGTATACCGTACCTTCGGTATACCGAAATTTCGGTATAAGAAAAGTTCATACTGTTACCATACCGTCATTTTGGTATACCGGAATGGACCGGCATACCGTTCCATACCGGTATACCGAATGGACCGGCATACCATTCCATACCGACATACCGTTCCATACCGGTATACCGAAATGGACCGGCATACCGTTCCATACCGAAAATGATTTTTGTATTACCGAAAAGGATTTTTGTATTAGAATTATTAAAAAATAATATTGATATTTATTTTTATACCGGTATACCGAAAAAAAAAATTTCATACCATTACCGTACCGAAATTTACCGGTACGGTCATACCTTACCGAAATTTTCGGTATACCAAAATTTTCGATATTTTCGGTATTTTTTCGGTACGGTAAGTGCGGTATACCGGTATTTTCGGTATATTACCCACCCCTGGTTACGTGCTATAGCAGGTTAGATGACTAAAAATAATATTTCTTAAATATAGAGAACTAAAAATAAAAAGATGAAAGATAATGATTGAAAAATCCAATGAAGTAAACTTAGAGGACTAAAAAACTTTTTTTTCCAAAAAATTATATATAGTATGTTTTGGAAAATGTAATCTCATTAATAGAAATATTTATCTTGTCTTATCAAAATAATTCATAAAATTATATCCAATCTTTTATGGTCCAAAAATAACTACTTTAATTATATTTGTATGTACACACCAATGTGGGCATAGAATTAAGTGGCTAAAAAACTAATAAAGAAAGAGGGTAAAAAGAGTGAGATTAAGTAGACAAAAAGGCAAAAACTTGTATGCCCCAGGGGCATGGTTCTAAATTCGTGCCCCTACCCTTTTTTTTCCCTCTTGTCTTCCTATTCTGCACTGTTGTCTTTTTTTTTCCTCTTCCTTCCTTTGTGCACGTTGCTGCTTCTTCTTCCTTTTTTTTTTCTTCTCTATCCTTCTTCTTAATCTCTTTACTCTTGATTTGTTATTTTCATAAATTTAGATAATTGATTTCAAATCACAATTTATTACAATAATTTTAAAACATTGAAAATCAATTATTTCAAACAATATGAAATCATGATTTGCAGAAAATTTGATGAAAATGATGATGAAATAGCGATTTGTAGAAATTTTGAGGAAGAAGATGATGAAACATTTGAAATTTAAAGATTTTCAGTGAAGGTATCAGTCGTATACTCTTAAGGTATCATGTGTATACTCTTGAGGTATCAGTTGCTCAATCAGTGAAGGTATCAATTGTATGTTCTTAAGGTATCAGTTGTATACTCTTAAGGTATTACATATTTACTTTTAAGGTATTAATACTTATAGTATAAGGTATTACTTAATACACACATTTAAGGTATTATATATTTACATTTAAGGTATTAATATTTATAGTATAAGGTAATGCACCTTTAAGGTATTAATGCTTATAATATAAGATATTACATATTTACTTTTAAGGTATTAGTTGTTCATTCAATGGAAGATATCACTTGTATACTCTTTAGTTACATATTTACCTTTAAGGTATTAATGTTTATAGTATAAGGTATTACATATGCGTCTATAAGGTATTACATATTTACCGTTAAAGTATTAATGTTTATAGTATAATGTATTATATATTTACTCTCAAGGTATTAGTTGTTTATTCAATGAAAGATATTAGTTGCATACTCTTAAAAGTATCACTGTGTTGTAGACTGTAAATTTAAAATCTTAAGATTTCAAATGTGAATTTTCATCATCTTCTTCCTTGAATTTTCTGCAACTAATTTCATGAAATTGAAACAACGATCTCATCAAGAAAACAGAGTTATTAACATCAATGCAATGAAAGAACAAAATATCATAACTCTAACAAGAAGTGAGTATCATTTATTAGCAAAACAAAGAATGTAAAAACTTCGTATACATATACATTGATCTTCTTTCCCTTATCCATCAAAGTTTAAAAAAAAAAAACTCCTCCATTCCACAACCTAAATTATCCACATAATTTGTCGAATTCAACACATTTTCAAATGATTAATCCTCAATTGATTAGAATTCATCAAAAACTCCATCACAAAACATATCATTACTTTCTAATCCACTAACACAAATCATGATTTGAATAAAAAAGAAAAAAATAGAGAAGAAGACAACGGAAGGAGGAGAAAGAAGAATAAGAAAGAACAAGAAGAAAGTGCGGAGCGCGAAGGAGGAGGAGGGGAGAGAATTAAGATTTAAGAAGGAAAAATTAAAAAAAAATACAGGTGGATAGATGGGACGGTTGGGTTGGGGGGTCATGGTGCCCCCGGGCACACAAGTGTCTCTCAGGTAAAAAAGATTGGCTAAACACACTACATTATTGCCCCAAACCAAAGATGATTATTTTAAGGATCCCAATTAGTTAACATGCGTTCTTGTCTGCATCGATCATTCTCTCTCTCCTTTTGATTTAAGTGGCAAACAATTACACATGAGATAATGGGTGCCAGGATGGCGATGCCATGCACGAATGGGAACTCTGTTAAATTAATTGTATTTGTACGTCCAAACTTCCTACTTCATTTTGTTTTCTAGACAAATTCCCCCATTTCTAGACGCCATATGTTTTACATTCTATATAGCCTATCTCACCAGCCATCCATCAAATTATTGTATTTTCAGATCTTACAAAATTAATTTTCTTGTTATAATATCTATTACTTATATAAAAATGTGTATGTTTCTTACAAAATATAAATTATCAAATTTATCCTTATGTAAGATTATTATGTAAGGTTATAATAGTAATTTAGCATTTTTATATTTAAATAATTTTATATTAAAATTCTAATTCAAAATCCTATACAATCCTATTATAATTAGAACTGTAATATATAAAATATTTGTATTATTTTTTTCCTTAATTTAAATTGATCTCCACATGAAACACACATGATCTAAAACTAGCTACGTATAAATGTGTGTATATATAATGTATTGATAAAATGAAATATATGAGTTGAAAGAAAAAAAAATTAACATTTCAAATAATTAGTTTGACAAGTTGAGTGCCTTTTAACCTTTTCAAACTGGTGCATCCATCAATCAGTCAATCTCATGTCATCTCATCTCATCTCATCTAGCCAGTTTAATTATAATCTCTATTTTTCAAAGCCATGGTTTAGTTGAGGCGATATTGTGTTCCGAAGAACACGCCCTATTAATATTTCTAAATTTGAAAAACATGTGTATAATGATTTGATTTATGTATAATGACCGGACATTTTGACATTTTAACATTTTCAATAATAAATATATCTATAGTATTTACTATCAAATCATATTCAACAATACAATAGATAACATAGGAAGTTGTTTCCCTATCTATTCTATTTTTTCATATGCACACAGAAATTAAAGTATTTTGACAAATGTATTTATGTGAATTTGATGTTATATATTGTGAATTGATCTGTTTTATGTAAATAGAAATTAATTATGTATACACTTGTTATAGATAGAAGTAAATTATGTGTGTGTATATATATAATAATAATAATAATCTCTCACAAATTTATACTCTCTCCGTTTCAAAATAAACGTCATTCTGGAGTTAATTTTGTTTCAAATTAAGTGTCGCTTTAGATTTTTATTCAATTTTATTACCAAATTATTCTTATTAATATTTCTTAGTTAAAATTCAGGGATTTGATATGATATTTTTTTATGGAATTAATTTGATTTTATTTCCCATTTTAAATTCTAAATACTTTGATTAAAAAGATAATTTTTATGTAAATTAATCTATAACAAAACCATCGTACATATTTTAAAACGGATTGAGTATTTATGAAATTAATAATATGTGACTGTTCACAATATGATTTACTTGGGATTGTGAAAGGTCAGGATTGGATTTTAAGTTGCAGAGTAATTATTGAGGGTATGAAAGTGGGGCTCAATAGCACATTTGGGAAAGGTACATGTTGGTGCCTATCTGTACACAAGAACCTCATTCAAAATTTATAATTCCATAATTACTAATAATACAACATTAATTAATCATGCTATTACTGTTATTGCTCGACAAGCTGTGACCTCCAACACTTAAATAACTACTCAATTTTTTCAAAATAATTATAAATAAAAGGCTTTGCATTTAATTAAATCTCCATGTTATAATGTGCTTTCCCAAGTCAGGTGGTTCTATTCCAGAGTCACTTCCTTTTGTTTCATTCCATTTTGGAATATGCCCATTTTTATATAATTTCCTTCTTTTTATGATCTCCTTCTATGTAGTATATATTGCTTAGAACATTCCTTCTGGCTTCTATACAAGCTAAATCGATCTTATTTTTATCTCGTGGATCAACAAGGAATAATAGGTATATTCAATTTGACTATAATATGTTACGTACCCAACATTCTCTATTACAAATAGTGTTACATATTTTTTATTCTTCAATTACTATAATATACATCTGAAATGTATTGAATATATTAATTATAAAAAAACATAAGAAATTGTTTGATAATATGATCTCGTCCCAGTTATATATATAGTCTACATTTGAGATTGTTTAAGAGCATCTAATCCAAAATTTTAAACCTATTTTAATTTATGACAAAAACTTTAAATAAACATTCAAATAGGATTGGAGATTATAAAACCTTTACCTTAGCTAATATTCATGCATTGCTTAAAATGATGTAAAAAGGCACAAATGTAATTAATGATTTAATTACTAGATTATAAGTCTGATAAATTAAAATAAAATGATTGTTTTAAATAGAATGATAGTATATATTATGTGAAAACTTCTTTTGACTGTAAAATTTGATGTTAATGAATATATATATATATATATATATATATATATATATATATATATATATATATAGACTTCAGATTAGTGAAAAAAAATTGCAGTAAAAAGTTGGTATATAAACATCACCTAAAATGATATAAATGCTGGAAATGTCCTAAAACCCAATAGAACTAAGTACCCATTTTATCCTTTAAAACTTGTTTTGATCACACTTGATCCCGTACAAATTAAATTTGGGGAAAATTCACTTTTGTCCGATTTTAGTTTTGTTAATTTTCGATCATCAATTCTAGTCCCGCAATTGAAAAATCTGTCCAATTTAAGTACTTTTTCACCGGAATCTCAATTTCCCGACCAATTTCGGCGAATCTCAATTTCCCAACCAATTTCCGACGAGTGAACCACGCTTGCCTCCAATTTCAACATTTCAGCTATCTTATGGTTATGTGGAATTTATTTACCATCTAAATTGCCAACTATATGGCAAGTCATTTACTTAGAAAAATAATCAAAAACTAAAATCCCCCAAATCAAAATCTTTGAACCCTAATCTTCAAAATCCAAACCCAATTGAATCAATCTAAGAACCCTAATCTTGAAAATCCAAACCCAAGTGAATCTGTAAATTTCTATTCCTCTCTCTAACATCTCTGATGTAGGTAAAGCTGAAACACACTCATCTCATCATCAGAGAAAACCCAATTTGCATATTCATTTTAATTTTGAAACTCTGCTCTGCTACTGCTGCTGCGGAGGATGTTTTTGGGGCTCTTCCCAATCCCAACTACCTTTTTTTTATTCTTTCTTTTCCTGGTACATTCTCTCGGTCCCTTTGCTTTTTCTTTTTCTTGCGTTTTGAGAACGTTAATTGCCAGTGCTTCCGTTTTCTATGGGTGCTGTTGTTTCGTGTTTTGCTCCACTTTGTGAGTTTCGAGTTTGAACATTAGGGTTCATAGATTCATTTCGTTGGATTTGGATTTAATTGGTTTTCGATTTTGAAAATTAGGGTTCTTAGATTTTGATTTGGGGATTTGGTTTTTTAATTTTTTTGCATTTTATGCCTTTTTAAAAAAAAAAAATATGACTTGGCATATGAGTTGGCAATTTAGATGATAAATAATTTCAAAAATAAATTTCATGTATGAAAAAGTCCGCTACATAAGCATAAGATAGCAGAAATGTTGAAATTGGGGCGAGTGTGAGTCACTTGTCAAAATTTGGTTGGAAAATTGAGATTTCGATGAAAAAAAATTTATATTAGACAGATTTTTTAATTGCAGGACTAAAATCGATAATCGGAAATTAACAAAACTAGAAACGGACAACATCTCTAAAAGAGGAGAAAATTGAATTTTTTCCAATTAAATTTCTAAAAGTAAATGACATCTTTTATATATCTTATAAATATCACCACATATTATATATAAATAATGTCACGAATTTACTTCCAACATGTACTAAAAATAATAAAATAAAATAAATTGGCACATGAAATATGTGGAGATTAAGGGGAAAAAAGAAAAGAGGAGTTAGCAGATGATGCAACCTATAATAATGATATAATAGGAATTGTTTATTTCTTGAGAATGGTGAAGCGCAGAAATGCATATATAAGTTAAAATCTCGAAATTCAAGAAGCTTTGTCTTGTTACTGCTTGATTACGGAATCATTGATCAAAGGCATTGGTGTTAGTGTTTAATTGAAAATAAAATATAAATTAATGGAGACATGGATAAACTTCCCAACAGAACCCTACAACCACGCTAATTAAATAATTAAATACCTAACCTAAAAATACAATTTTTAAGTTAATAATCCTTCTTCATGTTTATCATATAGAGTGAACTTCAACTAAAATAAAAATATCAAGTTACAACTTTTTTATGTATGTGTGTGTATATATCGACATGTAAGATTAGTCTTCCATCTCAAGTCTACATGATCATTTTAAATGATCATAATATGTAGAAATAAAAAGTTAATATGTGTACACCATCATTGATTTTGATTTCTCTGACATATTGAACTGACTTAATAAATTTTTATTTTTTATAATAGTTGGGTACATATTTTGACATCATCAGAAAATAAAGATCTCTATCGTTTGTCATAGAAAATATTTAATCTAAGGTAAAAACTCAGTAGAATAATATAGGAGTCGTATTGCTTATTAAGTTGGCATTTGCTCAACTAATCTTTACAAAAGAAGCAGAGCTGATGTATTAGAAATGCCAATATATATATTATTTTATTTTATAAATTATAGATTCACAAGTTTTGATAAAATGTCCCAAATATATAATGATTGATTCCGACCCGAATTTCAGTCAAGAGATTTGGAAGGAGAACAGTTGATCTAACATCAAAATATGACTCGATGACCATTATTTAATTAAGATAAGGATGTATGGACTATTATTTCCTATCAATCTATTTCATCATGTTTGTTGCTTTTTAATTACCCAAAATTACCAGTCTTTCCTTTTTATTTTGAGTGACATTTGTGTGCCCGACAAGGCCCCCCATTCTTTTTTTTTTTTGTTTTTTTTTTAAAAAAATTTTCCATTATTTTTCTCTCCTATAATAACTTTCCTTATTTAGTTTTTTTTTTCCCTCTCTTTCTTCTCAATTTCTTAATATAATTGTTACAAATTTATGATTCTTATTTTCTAATACTCCAACAAGTTCTTCTCTTCCTAATGAGTATAAAAATTTAGAATTTTTATTTTCCTATAACTTGAAATTCTTTTTATCTTGCTTCGATTCATAACAATATACAACAAAATTGATGCAACAAACACTATAGTTGGTTATTAATTGAGTAATATGAATTTGCATAGATTTTGGGGAAGAATATGATAAAAATCGTGTATTTAAAATTTTAAAATTTTAAACTCACTCTACAGTACACTGATACATTAAGAGTATACAAATAATACCTAAAAAATATACGAGTGATACCTAAAGAGTACAAGTGATATCTTTTATTGAATGAACAACTAATACTTTAAGAATAAATATGTAATACATTATACTATAATCACTACAAGAAAACACTTGAATTCCAACGGACTGAAAAACCGTTGGAATTTTGTCAAATTCCAACGGTTTTTCCAATGGCATTTGTGGCCGTTGGAATTTTCCAACGGAAATTCCAACAACAAGTAAAAACCGTTGGAAAAGTCATTGGAATTACTATTTCCAACGGAAAAATTCCAACGACATTTATGGTCGTTGGAATTTTCCAACACAAAATTCCAACGACAAGTAAAAACCGTTGGAATTACCGTTGGAAAAGTCATTGGAATTACTATTTCCAACGGAAATTCCAACGGTCTGAAAAACTGTTGGAATTTTGTAAAATTGAAATAAAAGAAATGCATGTAGAATATTACTACATAAAGCACTAGTGGTCTAGTGGTTGGAGTACCATCTTGTCACTCGGGTTCGAATCCCAGACAACGCGTAATATTTGACATAATGATGTGGCATGATGATTTGACATAATGATGTGGCATGATGATGTCAACACTTTGCCGACGTGGCATGATAACGTCAGCAATTTGGTGATGTGGCATGACGATCTGGCATGCTGGCGTCAGCACTGATGTGTCAGCGTTATGATGACGTCATCGTCCAATTTAATATTTTATTAAAAATTTTAAAAATTCCAACGGGAAATTATTCCAACGGTATTTTACCGTTGGAAATTATTCCAACAGTAAAATAACGTTGGAATTTTTGTTCCGTTGGAATTTTGAAATTCCAACGCCCACTTTTCCAACGGCGCAAATTCCGTTGGAATTACCGTTGGAATTACCGTTGGAATCATCAATTCCAACGGATTTTCTATCGTTGGAATTTGACTGTTTTCTTGTAGTGAATTATTAATACCTTAAAGGTAAATATGTAATACCTTAAATATGCGCTTATGTAATACCTTATACTATAAGAATTAATACCTTAAAGGTAAATATGTAATACCTTAAATATTCGCTTATGTAATACCTTATACTATAAGTATTAATACCTTAAAGGTAAATATGTAATACCTTAAATGTGTGCATATATAATATCATATACAATAAGGATCAATACCTTAAAGGTAAATATGTAATACCTTAAAGATGCACATCTAATACCTTATACTATAAATATTAATACCTTAAAGGTAAATATGTAATACCTTAAATTTGTGCATATGTAATACCTTATACAATAAGCATTAATACCTTAAAAGTAAATATGTAATACCTTAAAGGTGCATATCTAATACCTTATACTATTAGCATTAATACCTTAAAAGTAAATATGTAATACCTTAAGACTATACAACTAATATCTCAAGAGCATACAACTAATTTTCTGCAAATCATGATGTCATATTATTTGAAATAATTGATTTTCAATGTTTTAAAATTATTGTGATAAATTGTGATTTGAAATCAATTATCATAATTTCGGACATAAGTAAAAGAGAAAAGGGAAGAAGAAAAAAAAACCACATACACAATTTCATGATAATTTGAAGAAGACGAAGAAGAAGAAGAAGAAGAAGAAGAAGAACGTACAATAAGAAAGAATAATAGATGAAACATTGCCTCAAACTTAACGTGTAAAAAAAGGAAAAAAGAAATGAAAGGAGCGTGTAAGAAATAGGATAAATAAATAAATAAATGAAAGGAGCCTGTAAGAAAAAGAAAAAAAACAAAGAAAGAAACAACGCACCTTGGCGTGAAAAAAAAAATGAAAGGATCGTGTACGAAAAAGAAAAAAAAAAAAAGAAGAAAGAAACAGTGCACCTTGGCTTTAAAAAAAAAAAGAGAAATTGGGGTTGGGGGCACGATGTCCCGAGTCACATAAGTTTTTGTCTTTTATTTTACCGCTATCTTATTTTTTATGTATTTCTTCTCTTCGTGAAATTAATTAATTTATGGAGAAATGCTTATTTTTTTTACCTATTAACATTCTTTTTCCTTTTTTTTTTTCCCAATCAAATCTGGGCATTTTTATTATTCTTGTCTATACCACATATACTAGCTCATATATTAGAATTTAGGTCGTATAACCATATTCGGTATCAATTGACTCGAGTTGTTCCATTAGATTCAAGTTATATAGAGGGTTAATTTCAATTTTGGTCCTGTATGTAAGATATTTTTCATTTTTTGACTACCAAAGTATTTGTTTTTCAATTTTGGTTCTCTATATTTTAATTTTTTTTCCAATTTCAATCCTTATTGGTCAAAATTTTCAAGACCGCTGATGTGGCAGCCGGAATTTAACTGTCACGTCATATTTTCTGGCTGCCACGTTAGTATTTTCAATAGCCACGTCAACAATTTTGAAATTCCAACATAAAAGAACTGAAATTTAAAAAAAAATTAAAATATAAAGGATCAAAGTTGAAATTACCTCTTATATATATAATCAGTTGATTTTGTTATCACCATCATTTCTAACACCAAATGAAAAATAATAATTGAATGCATGATAGCCACTACTTAACATAGTCCCCATTACCATAATTAGAACAGATGACAAATGTTATATTTATATATAGATTTTCCGAGAATATTAACGTGAAATAATAATAGTCAAAGAATTCTGATTCATCTCGACACCGTGAACTGTATGCATGATAACTACTTATACTAGAGAATGAAATACCAGTCAAAGGTTAATTTTTGGTGCATTATTTATTTGGCCATAACTTTCATAAAATATATAATTCATCAAATTGGCATTGATTAATTGATATGGAGGGCATAAGTAAGCTAATAAGCATTATGAAGCTAATGCAAATATAATTATTTGTGAAAATTTTCCATCACCGCCATATCTAGATATAATTTACATAGGCCTACTCACAGCCAGCTAAAGGCATATACTCTCAAGTAACAATTAAATCAATGCTATTTAATTCATAGATTACATTAATTGATCTAATAAAACACTCATTCACCCATAATCACACACCACAAATATTTCATTTGATTAAATACTTAACGAACATAGCACGTGGTAGTACCCTATTCTTGATTTGCTCAATTAGCAAAAGACAAAGCAATGTGTAAAACCTCTGTAGATGAAAAGACCTGCTAAACTAAATGGGGAGAGACCCCTTGTCTTTTATATTGAAATATTATTGGAAAATAATGAAACATAAAAAAACATATTGATTATCATAATTAATCTTTTAATCTCATAATTATCATAATTTTTAATTTAATCACATAATTTAAGAATTTATCCGATTTCAATTTAATTTCACTGAATTGAGGTTTTCCCATGACCTAAAAGTAACACGGTGACACGTGTCAAATTCTTATTGATTGACAATTGTCGTCATGTTACTTTTAGGTTATCCGATTCCCCAATGTAGGGGTCACTTGCATCGGACCTGACATTTTTTGATCAAAATCAGACGGATTCTTAAATTGTGGGACTAAATTGAAAATCATGATACTTAGGAATATAAAATCGAAATACACTATAATCTGTTAACCCAACAAACATATATAGTTAAAGATATTGCAGTAGAATATATTCTGACAAAAGGAGATCAGATCGATGGATCATACAGTATATACATATGAAATCCAATGATGAAGCAAAGAGAATTGGGTTGGGTTTATGTTGAGCTCATTTGTCCTTTAAGGATACTGAATGGAATCTTAAACCAGAGTATAATATTTTGGACGGAGGGGGAGGGTTAAAGAGATCATTTTTTCAGAAAAAAATATTGATTAATGTAGCCCAATAAGGGAACCACTTGTAGTAAATTAGAGAATGATTAAAATATGATACAATCCACCTCTCTCTCTCTCTCTCTCTCTCCATCCATCTTCAGCTTATATACCCTGGTGGTCATTCTAATGCTTCAACTCAATTTCCTGCACAAATATATATTAGCAAGAAGAAGAAGATCCTGAATCAAAATCCAAGAAAAAGAAAATCAAGAAAATGACAGGGACAGGATCTCCATGTGGTGCTTGCAAATTCTTGAGAAGAAAATGTGTGAGGGGGTGTGTTTTTGCCCCTTATTTTTGCCATGAACAAGGTGCTACTCATTTTGCAGCCATTCACAAGGTTTTTGGAGCTAGCAATGTCTCCAAACTCCTCTCTCATCTTCCTGTCACCGATCGCTGCGAGGCCGCCGTCACCATCTCCTATGAAGCTCAGGCTAGGCTTCAAGATCCCATCTATGGCTGTGTTTCTCATATCTTTGCTCTTCAACAACAGGTTTGTTCACTTTCTTTTAATCCTTTTTTTGTTCAATCTTTAAGCCCTTTTGACCACGAGCCGTGTAGTTCAAGTTGTATCCCATTTTTATTATGGTTCAGATTGTGCTGATCAGGGTTCGAACCTGCACCATACAAGTTTATCTGGCAAAAGAAAAAATGTTTAAGCCCTTTTGATGATGTAGTATTAGGTTTGGATTTTGATGATTTTCTTGAATTTTCAGGTTGTGAATCTACAAGCCCAATTGGCATCTCTGAAAGAGCAAGCAGCACAATGCATCATAAACACCACCTCTGCAAACCCTAATGAAGATCACCATTCTCATCATCATAATCATCACAAATTCTATGGGGATAGCCATAGCCATTCTAACATCCCTCAAGATATTCAAAGTTGGTTCCAAAATCAGGGCACAATGAACATTATGCCTCAATTTGATGCGAATTTCAACGTGCCATATGGATCCATGAATCCGAACCCTCCTATGAAGTATGAGAACTCCAGCTGTTTCCCAGAAGAAAACACCTCATTTGGAAGCATGGATTCACTTGAAATGCAATCAAATGAAAGGCAATGGCCATTTCAAGATGATGCAGATGATCTCCAATCAGTGGCCTTCAGATATATCCACCATTCTTGAAGAAGAAATCTCATTAGGGCTTTATACTTAATCATGGGTGGTGAACAAATACTTGTCTCAATTTTGTATTAGTTTAATCATAATCTCTGCAAACTTTCATGAAAGAAAGATGGAAACCCTAGAAATGTTCTGCTGTCAGAAACCTGTTTTCCATATATGATTGTTTTCCTAGACCATGTGTAACCTTGGATATATATTTATGTAGAATAATATATATAGCATAATTTTATAATAATACTCTACCTGGTTTTTCTTGAACTACTTAATTTCCCCTTCTTTTTTTCTTGGCTAAGAAGACCTAGCTATATAGCTTGATGATCTTAAACCTAATTTAGAAACTAAACTTAGTTTCTTCTGTTATACTTTCCCTTTTCATTAACTTATCTAATTAACTAACTATCTAGTTGCTCTTGTCACATTGGCTGATGAGCTTGTAAATCCTAGACTAGTTTCACATTCTTGAGCATTGAAGAAATGCTATGATTTTGGTTTGAGTATAAAGTGGAAACTAATGATTAATAATGTTTATCTTTTGAGACTTTTTGTTGTCTCCCACACTCATACCCCAAAATTCTTTCCTCTTCTCATTTCAAAAAATGAATTCTTGAATTTGTTCTGATTTTTCTGTCATTAGTTGGTCTTTTGTATTGCATATTTAGCATTTATGAAACTGCTATGCAAGATTGATCATGATCATTATAAGCATGATCTTTAAACCTAGAGATTCAGATAAGTTAATGTTGTGATATTGATTATTAGTTATATATCAATGTGTATATCATGTAGTTGTTTATGTTATGTTATTAAATTTAGTAATCTTGGTGGTTTATAGTGATATATGTAAGTCTAATCAAGTTTTAGAAATGATAATCAGACTTTTAATTTGTGGCTTTTATAGTATTTTCTGGACCACCTGAAGAGTACTTATGCTACTAATTACTAAACATTGCCTAATTATCTATGACCTTGTTAATTATATTTGATAAATTAATGGAATCTGTTTAGCTAAAAGCCTGCAGGATTTGTAGCTCAGAAAGTTGTTTTCTAGCGAAGATTATATATGTTTTTATATGAGATGCTAATAGCTTAAAAGCTTTCTTTATTTAAATTAGTGGAAGCATAATTGGTCCTCATGTTTGAAATCTTGAATACAATCTGTTTTTTTATTTTTTATTTTTAAGATATCATTTTTTATGCATTTTGTGATTAGCAGACAATTACGGTAATTAACTTCGATCAAGCAGCTAATTTGATAATGATTTCTCAAGATTTGTTGAATATATACATCTCTTTAGTTCCTCTCTACTTCACTTTAATTCAGTAATGCTTAATTTGGACAGCTAGTAAGTTTCCCATGATATGTAGTCAAATTAACTTGTAAGTAAATGACATATGTGGAGCTTAAAACTTTCACAAACTAGCTAATAAAAATACTACATCGAGCAAATGTATTTGATACGTACAGAATCAATCATTTATCTACATAGAATATAGATGCACTTAATTGTTTTTCATGGAAAGATGGTTAACAGTACACCCAAAGATCGAAAACAGTTCAAAGATATATAAATCTTGAATTTGAAAAGTTAAAAGACCTTCTCAAGAGACTTAAAACAGTTCAATAATAATTTTTCTATTTATTTTAGAGCAAAATCTCTATTCACTTTCGCAAAAAGCTCTTATACAAAAAATAACGTTTTTATCCATTTTTTAAGAAAATCACTATTTACTAAGTATAATTTAGGTACTTAAAACCTACAGAATGAATAGAAAATTTTTTTATTATAACAGTAGATAGAAAGTAATAAAAAGGTGTAGCATTTTCACATTATAATTATAATTATTGAATAGTTCAAACAAGGAAGTGGGCTGGAATTTCAAGCAAGCCCATCTGGCTTATCTTTAATTTACTATAATATTTTATCTGAAAATTAATTTACATAAATATTGTTTTTCCTATTATTATCATAGCATCAACATATATCGCTGTTTAATCTTCTATATAATATTTGTTTAATCTCATATACATTCTTCATAAAATAAATAATTTATAAAAATATTATTTTATTCATATATTACAATAGTAATGCATTAAATATCTATCTAATGCATTAAATCATGCATATTTATTTGTATAACTTATTGAACTTGGTTTCTCCGATTGCATGAAATCATGCATATTTATCTAATTTTCTTACAACTTGGTCTCTCAATAACACTGTTTGGTAAAGTTTTAAAGTAAAATCTTATATCATCTCAAAATAAGATTTTAGAAGCTTAATTATTAGTTATTTCCTTAAAGTACTAAGAAAACCTCAATTAATTTTTAAAATAAAATTTTATTTAACAAACACCTTACTTATTTTTATTAAACTATACAATCACAGTTACTAATATTTTAAGCTCCATTATCTTACTTTATCTAAAATATACTTCAATATTTGTTTTTAAAATGAGAAAATACATCTTATAAGGTTGAAAAAACATATAGGATTTTTAAAATAAGTTTAGATAAGTATCTTCTTAAGAAATCCTATCTTTTCCGAGCATTTTTTATTCACCTTTTTTCCCACAGCCTTTCCTTTTCTTAACATACTATAACATAATAGTTTTAACATGCACATATATAGTATATATATATTAAAATCCAAAGGAATACTACACTTTGCAGTGTTCAACTAATGGAGTCTTGAAGAACAAAAAAGCATCAATTTCTTTTGACAACTTTTGTTGTCTTCTCAGAATATTGTCTTAACGCCGAAATGATGGTTTGAAAGCGGTCACACTTAAAGTTTTTTTTTCAACACTTGTAAATTTGACTTTTCTAAAAGAATTTTAGACCAAATTCTCTTCCTTTCATTAACTTCATTCCCTTGGTTTTACTTTACACTTAATTTATTGTTTTATTGGAGGCTTATTTAACATTTCCAGTCTCTAATTTGTCGTCTTTTAATATGATTGATTTAACATTTACCAACATAAACGTATACATTAGAAATACACTACATGATTCCAAAATTAATTAAATTACAATAAATAGGAGTAGAAGATTACACCTTAAATAATAAATAAAAGTAATTGCTTTGTACCTAAAAAAGTAAAGAAGAAAGATAACTCACTATAAATCCACTTGCCATTAAAACTATAGGCTATGTTTGGATTCATCCAAAACCACAAATCTCTAAACAAACGCAAATTTTAACTATTCACCTTTATTTCAAAAACTCAGGATTTAAAAATCGGATTTCCCCAATTCTACATAATTTGCAATAGTGTTTCAACTTTCATCGGAATTTGCAATATAAACCACATTTACCTTTTTTTTTTTTTTTTTCCCTTTATAATTATTTTTCTATAAAAGAATGCTTTTATTTACATAAAATTCATCAAACACAAAGTTCAATTAGACCAACTAAAATGGCTCCCCTTTTGTCATTTAATTTGACGTCCCATAAACCTAAACTCGACAACAATTTTCCCTACATAATGACGCTTCAACTAATTAATCAGCATTTTATTTGAGCATTAATTAAAAAAGGTTGTGGATTTGGACAAAGATTATTATTGGACTTGTTTAATTTCTTAAATAAGTTGATAAACTTTCCAAATCAACTAAGCAAGCATGTGGCTAAGTGCAGTGAGTAGAGGGAACATATGGTCTATGTATTTGAGTACAATTAGTGTTATAAATATATTAAATATGTATATTCATTGTACTAATATTAGGTAAACCTACTCATTTGGTCATAAACCCTAGACCAATTGAGCCCACTTTTTTTTTTTTTTTTATATACTTATCTCAACCGTGCGCTTGCTTCAACAATAATATTAGCTTTTAGCTTTTTGCCAATCCCAAAGCACAAAGTCAATAGAGCAAGAAATAATTGAATCAGTGTACATTTTCAAAATAAATGTTGTTTTAAAATTTTATACATAAATTTAAAATGTGATAAAAAGATTGATCTATTTTTATTTAATTACAATTATCACATGTCATTGAATTCCAGCAATCACTTTGTATCTCATTTAATTTTTAAGTAGTAAATGAGGATCATTTTGACGAACCATGGATAAATGTTTTTTTGAAATTCTATAAGGAATTTATTTTGAGAATTTTTTATTTTTGGCTGAAATGACACTTATTTGAAAACTGTGAGAGATTCTAATTTATTTCCTTTATGTCTATCTTATTTAGTTACTGAAACTTAACATATGATACATGACTTAAGTGAAACCCATACTACACTTAATAAAGGTAATGTGTATGGAAAATCAATGTACAACTGTGATCTATCATTTGTCCAAATATATTTTGTATGCGTATATATTTATAGGCCCATGGTCCACATTTCAAAATATTTTATTAGTATGATCTAACACTAAACTAGAGATAAAAATTAAATAAAACACCATGTTGTATTGTTGTTGTTTGTGAAAATGCCCCACAAGGAGGTTTAAACTTACGCAGTTGGAAGATTTTTACCACATCGTGTTCACCACAAACTTTATTTTTACCTCATCATCGATTTTTACCACATCATGATCACCACAAGCTTTATTTTTACCTCATCATCGATTTTTACCACATCATGATCACCACAAGCTTTATTTTTACCTCATCATCGACTTACCAACTCGATTATTGTTGTTTGTGAAAACACCCCATTGTGGAGGTTTAAACTTGTGTAGTCGGAAGATTTTTACCACATTATGATCACCACGAGCTTTATTTTTACCTCATCATCGATTTTTACCACATCATGACCACCACAAGCTTTATTTTTACCTCATCATCAACTTACCAACTCGATTATGCCTTTAAAATTTAATCTTTAATTTCATTGTTTTGTGGATTTACGTTCTTAACCTTGTTAACAAATCCATTCACTGATCATCGGCTTCACTTTGACAATTTGATGATTTTGCAAAAGCATATACAGAAGAGATAAGCAAAGAAAGCAAAACGGTAAACTTATATCCACCAAAATCTTTGAAAAAAAATAAAAAATTGATACATGTAAATGAGTAGTTTCCAATCTTGATCATCAGTTCGAATTAATAAAAACATATTCTTTCAAAATAACAACATATTTGCAATTTTAAGGTTTGGCATTTTAGGCTCAAGCACGATGTTAAAAAAACCAAAATAACATGATAAAATGAACAAAATAGAGACCTGATAACATTGAAGGTTAATCGTAGAATCGTGAAAACTGAGAGTGAGATCTCCAACAAACCCCAAAATGAGATCCAACTCACATTAAACTCGACTCAGCGATGAACACAAAAACAGAGTGTTGGATTCTTTGCATAATTACTACTAATCATCTTCAAAATCTACCTCTTGTGATGGAACCTGACCTTCAACAAGAACTGCATTTTAACCTGCATCCAACAATATCCCATGTAACTATCGTAAGGAAACAATCAATGGTGCAGAGACGACCATCTGAGGTTAAAAACACTACTAAGTTATCTAAATATACATAATCACAAAACTCTGATTTCCCTCTCAATACAAGAATTTCACTTACACAAACATAAGATCTAGATGTGTGATGAATAGCAACAGAAAACTCGATTATTTACCCATCTTCTAACCCAGATTTCTATTTCACCTTGCCTTGCTTATGTAAATAGAACGAAAACTTAACACTCAAAAGTATGTAATATTTTCATCAAAAACACTCAAAAAGTACTCAGAATCAAGAGAGTCAGATAAAATGTCTCACGGGAAAATTCGATTCCACCCAAACACAAATTTGTATGATTTATTGCATTACAATTCCAGAAAAGTAAGGGATTAGCATTTCTGTACTTACTTGAGCTGTATCGTAGACAATGTATTCATTATACATAAGCTCCGATGCCTTCACATTCGATGTCACAGGTTTTCCACATGGTACAACTACATCGTCCCTCCATTTCACATGCTCCGACTCAAGAGGAACTTTCTTGCCCAGGCCTTTGGTAGAGTGCTTCCCTCTAGGAGGCTTATCCATATACTGATTACAAGTTTAAAATACAGCAAAGTTGTGTAAGAGAATAATTGCAAGTATGTTAACATCGAGACTGTCATCAACTTGGATAGATTTTTAAGGTCATCAAGAATATTTCAAAATCCATAACCTTCATTTTGAACTAATTTTTGAGCAATTCGGATAGATTTTGAATACTCTGAATTGGGTGGATTTCAAATCATTCAATCCTAACACAACCTAGCGAATTAGTAATAGAATAGACAAAGGACTTTACCTTTGCCTTTGTTAGCTCATAAATTTCACCTAAAGCAACTTCACTTAGAAGCATCAGCCCCACTGGATTCTTCCGGTCCGTAAAACAGTACTGAGCACTTTTACTGACCAAATCAGCGAAGTAAATTCCCTTCCCAAACTACACATCATAAAAACCTTTCAAAGTAAGTTACAAAAATTGCCGATCAAAATCTCAAACAAATAGAATTGAGCATCAGAAGAGAACCATGTATCCCGTTGCCGGGGCTTCTGGAGGAGCAATTCTTAATCCTTGGCTCAGAATACCAATGAAGTTGGTCAATCGTGATCCTGTATGAAACAAGAATATTATAGTCGCCACTGAGTTCTCTATCTTCAAATCCAAGTATATGTTTCCATTATGCAGATATCATAACTCACCATGCCAGAGAAGCATCTTGTTCTTGAGTTTTGCTCGATATGAAGTATACTTGTCTATTTCTCCTTCTCTTTCAAGTGAAAAAACTTCCTCCAATTCAAGAGCCCATTCCTGAGAATGATGCAAAATCAAAAGTTAATATCCTTGCAGATACACTAACACAGGCACAAATTTACTTCCATACATGAACACAATATAAAAAAAGGAATTATAAATACAAAATATAAGTTAACCAAATTATTAAAAAAATGGAAAATATGGAAAAAAGAGTAGCTAGAAAAAGGGACTCACAGTATGTGTAGGAGCATGTGTACTGTGCAGATACTTCTCAATAAGTCGAAAATCTTCACTATCATGAGGAAGAGGAGAAACATGGCACCGCAACTTCTCATACTTCTCATCAATAGACTCATTGCTATCGCCATCAAAACCAACTAGTTTGGAAGCTATCTCAATATCCTGAAGTGCTTCAAGCATTTTCACCTGGAGAAAAAAGAAAAGTAATATCACTCTGTATACTGGAAAACTAATGGAGGACAGGAAAAACGCAATTGGACGAAAGGAGGTGGGAGTTTGTCATAGAAAGTATCATCCACAACTTTTGCTAGATACCTCAGCTATTACTAATTTTCAACAATTTTGTTATTCCTTAATCCTCCAACAAAAATAAGAAAACAATGGTGTATTTAATCGTGCTGAATGCTTCAAGCTCGCTGATAGAAACACTCCTATCAGAAGTCACCCACTCTTACACAAAAGAAAATCTATACAAAAATAGAAGATTTTTGAAATGAATTACAGCCCAACTAAATGCAGGCCACTAAATTACAAAATATAAATTACTATATAGTGAAAGGATGACATGTGGGCTATCCCTAAAAAGTTAATAGATGCATATGTAACACTAATAAGTGACAATAATTGGCAAATAGCCATAGCCTATAATCCGTCCATCATGACCAGATAAAATATGTGAAAAAGATAGATACTTCATCAAAGAGAAGGTGGAGTCAGGCAAGGTGAGCATTGTCTATGTTCCTACAATCATAGAGCAACACATGCATTCACTAAAGGATTGTTTAGTGAAATTTTTGAATTCCTAATAAGCACGTTGGACACGATTAACATCTATAATCCAACTTGAGGTGGAGTGTTTGTGTGCATATACCTATTTTAGATAGTTATTATATAGTTGTATTTGTTATTATTTAGCTTCTTTGATAATTATAGTTTCCTGATCTTTAGTGTTCTCCTAGTCGTTAGGGATTTAAAAAATAATAATAATTGTCTTTGCGCTATTTATATACGCAGACCTATGGGTTGTAATCTATGATTGAGATACTTGAATAAGATTTAAATTTATTCAACTTTTGAAAAAGAAAGAAGAAAATGTTTGCATGAGTTAGAAAGATAAAAAAGAAAACATTTTAACTGCCTAAAAATACATAAAACTAATCAAGCAGAATCACCAATTACCTTTGATTTAAAGTCGTCCTCATCCTTAATAACATGTGGATGGATAGAAGGAATGACAGTGAAAAATCTGTTGCTAGCATCGACTATACGACTCTCTTTAATAGCAGGAGCATATTCAGTGCTATTTAACAAATTTTGGATCTGCGTTAAAGCCTCAAAACCTGAAAAATAAACCATAACCATTACAGCTAACAAATTACTACTCGGTTTCTTGATGAAAGTTATGCGGTACAATTGAACAACACAAATTCCACTGAAGTATTCCGAATTAACATTTGATAAAGCTAGACAAATGCACCTTTTTGGATATTATTTTTGCTAAGTTTCCCTAGCGGCATTTCAGACAAATTGATCTCAAATTCCATCATAGCAGCCCTGCATTACTCTGATCCTTCAGGTATATTTTTAAATAACATATGAATAATAAAATTGCCATTGAAAACAAATTCCCAGACCTGTATGTCTCCACATTAAAAAGCATCTTCATCAATTCCACCAACTGAGGTGCAAGTTTGCTGGCTGAGAAATCAAGTTGTTTCTTCTTGGACAAATCTTTGACCCCATAATCCTACAAATCAGAAATTTATCAATCCAACTGATGGGCACTTCAGAATTTTAATATTTGATTATCCCAGAAAAAGAAGAAAAACAAAAACAAAAAGCAAGGGAAAAGGAAAAAAAGGTTAGCATACAATGTCCAATGGATAGAATCTGCCAGGTTGCTTGTGAAAATCTTTTTTACGTTCCCATGCCTCCCATGAATTCCCAGTCTTCTCTAGAAATAAACGTTTGAATTCTTGAATTGCATCGGATTTAGAAAATTCCTCCAGCTTGTTCCCCCCAATTTTCTCATTTCCAACTCGGCCCCATTTCCGGAACACATAGCAATCAGAGCTTTTGTCATCTTGAATGATTTGAAGAATATAGTAACTTCACATGGAGGAAAATGATTATTTCAACAAATATATATGTGAAAGCAAACATCAAAACAAAATTACAATCTTCAATATTAATCTTACCAATAACTTTATTCACAGTTTGCAACAACAAAATAATCATATAACTACAGTACATTGTAACATCTGCTATTACTAACCAAACAATTTAGAATATAGGAGACAGTGAATTTCTTCAACTTGTGTTCTCTTGCATTATCGAAAGCTAAAGTTTGCCAGGTCTGATCGATATGTGTTTCGCATTTACAAATAGACAAACGAAGAACACATCGTTTCTATCTTTTTTTTTTAAGGATGCCTTCAAATTTCATTTACATATAATAGAAAAGAGGAAGAAAGCTCTCAAACAAGGAACAGATTGTTGGTGAAAATAATCAACTATCAACGTTGTAGTGCTTATTGCATTATTTCAAAAGAATGCAATATGAAAATAAATATACCTATTGATACCGGTGGATAAGTCAGACATATTCAATGTTGTGTTATAGATGCTGTTCCCATCCTCAAGAATGTGCCCAGAATCTTGTAAGCCAGACTGTTCATGCACAGCACTTTGCCCTTTCACCTTGACAGTAGCCACATTATGAGTTTTTTCGATTGATTCTACTCGATACGAATCAAAAGGGAGTTTTTTCTGTCTTTTTATGCAATCAACCAAATAATCTTCCCTCAAAATTGGTAACTTCATCCTCCTGTCCAGATGGAATAGTTCAGCCAGATAACAATAGTAAGGAACTAATGCTAAAAATGTCTACATATAACATATTGTAAGTTAGCAGGATTACCTCGCCTTTTTGACCTCTGTTGCAGTGTGATCCAACAAACCAGCTACAACTAGGCAATTGGTGTCTATGATATTTAACCAGAGTAAGGAACAAAATCTTTTTGAAGTGTACAAGACAAATCAATTTAATCACAAAGTATGAACCTTTTTTTATCTTCATATGAACTTGTCCACCTGCTCCCTCTATTTTGTTCTTCAATTCCTCCTGGGGAAAAATACATATGAATATAAATAATAAATAACTGATAAAGTAAACCCTTCAAAAAAAAAAAAAAGGCTGCAAAATGGGCTTCGTCTGAAGGATACAAAAGTGAAGGAAAAGAAGGTACATTCTACAGTGCATACCATTGATTCAGTAGGTACTCCAGCAATGGAAACTCTTAAATCTCCAATATTTTCAACCTTAGATGATTGACTTAGCCCACTAGAAGGTCGACTGCCTGATGGCCCACAGGGAGAAATTGGAGGAAGCACTCGTTCTGCTTTTTTCACTTTTTGTGACTTAAACCACTGCAAAAATCAACGCAATGCGCCTAAACATATCATGAAAGTAAGTATGCTAGTCAAAGTTACAACTTATTTAGTCATATTACCTTGAGAAGAAACTCATTGCTTGTTTCTTCAGGTATTTTCCATTTTCCCTTAACGCGTTGAGGTTCAGATGTAGAGTAGGAGCACCTGGTCCATTCTGATAAATACCCAGAGCATCTATACCTCCCTGATGAATAATGGAGCCATCCAGAACACATAGGGCATTTTGCAAGTGCTCCAAAGAGCATTCCGTCAGCACTGAACTCAATGAAGAGGAGAGAAAACAAGAATTTCAAAATATAAATAGTATTTCACATATTGTAATGACTTGAAAACTCGGGGTATCTACAGTTTGAAGATGATAAGCAATAAAGTAAAGCATAATACTGTGAGCATCGAATTTCCCCTCGCAGAACATATATAACAGATTGTTCAAGCAATGAGGATTTTCAAGCAAGTAAAATAGCATTTAAGACATAATTACTCAGATGATAGTTCATTTCTACTTCTGACAATACTAAATCAATTTATTAAAATTGACCTGAATTATTTACTCATTATCATAACAAGCTTAGTTATTACCATCGTTCTCGCAAATCAAGCTCCGATCCTCTTGAATCTTGCTCATTGACTTCAAGCATCTCTCTTAACTCTGATGTAGTGACGTGCTTTTTGAGATCATCTTTAAGGGCCCACAGAGCCTTCGTTTGCATCTCCAGCTGGTTTTCCAGGACACATGCTTTAGGGTTTTCATCTTTCAATTCATTAGTTTTCCTTGAAGAAGAGCTGATTTTTGAAGAAGCATCGCCTTCAGCTTTAACAATTTTTGATTTCTGATCACTTTCAAGGGCTTTTTTCCTCTTGGAACCAGCTTTGGATGTCATTTGTTGCAAGAGTTCCTCCTCTTCATGCTCCACTTTTGTGCCTGAAACAAGAGCGTGTGTGACATAGACAAAGAAACCACTTAGTCAAACTAAATAAAAAGTGCAACCTTTGGGTATTTTATGTGTGGAAGGATTCTTCTTAACGAGCGACAGAAGTGTAGCACGGTCTGAGGGTGAAAGACTGTCCCATCCAGAAAATTTCTCCAGTTGGGGTGTTGATGATGTTTCCATGTAACACTTTGCATGGTTCCAGGACAAGGCTCTGGCACCTTGACCTTCAGGTTTGGTTGATATCCGAAGCTAGAGAACATAAAAGAACACATAAAGGATAATCTACAACAACCACACAAGCCAAACAAGTATATGTTGCAATTATCCATTTACAGCACCTACTTCGATAGAAGTTTCAACAAGTTAAAAACATAAACACATCCAGCAAATTTCTTTACACTGAAACATGTAACTTACTTATTTTTTTGTAAAATACGATATGCAGGACACAGAAGTGCACCAGAAAATCAATCAATAAGAAAATGATGGTCAGAAGTGCAACATAATTCATATATGAATCGTTTGTTTGGTGACTTAAAAAGAAGTATTAGTAAAAAGATTATGTATGACAGCATGAGACATAAAGAAGCTATCACATGCATAAGACCAAATACAGCAAGGTTTAAATGGATGACACAAACTCTAAAATGTATAAGGTTTTTAAGTACCCTACCTCTCCCTTCATAATCTTCTGGCTGCAGCCGCGACAAGTAGCACGAGATGTTTGCGAAACTTCAACGCCACATTCAACAACAGCAGAAGTAGAAGAATTTGACGCCACTGCAGCACCACCATCAACATACTTCCTGATCTTCTGCTGATCTTCCCAACGAAGCAATTCTAACCCTTCAACATCATCAACTCTGAAACCACAGCATCGTGCATGAATAAGGAATGATCATAAAGACAATTATTCACCTTATTTTCTCATTAAGTAAAGATACAGATTAGTTTCATATTAAATGGCATACAATTTTATCTGATTCGCTTTCCTTAAGATGCAAGCAGCATGGTTCCACATCTGTCTCCAGAAAAAAAAAAAAAACTCAAATTAAGAGGCATAAAAGTAATCACAGTTCACTTTTTTCACTGTCTCCCAAAAGCATCAACAAACAACTTTGAGATAGCCACAAAAACACCAGAATACATAGAGTGCAAGAAACCAGTAAGAACATTTGAAACTACCCACACTGCATGATTTCCAAACTGTCACTGGGTACAATAACAGGACAAAATAGAAGTTTGTGGAGAAAAGGGACACATCAAATCATGGACTTAAACCCCCAAGAAAAGAGTGAGCGATAATTGAGCCATAAATAAAGGAAAGAACTTGAAACGGGCAAATGCGTACATGATATAGAAAACGGTGAAGCAAGATACAGAACCCACATTGCCAAGAATGATTTAGGGCTTTGAGAAGGAACAGTAAAATAGGCTAATAACCTTCAATATATGAATCAAACTCGGTAATACATAAATATATACATATATATTATATATAGAGAGAGAGAGAGAGAAGGAAGGAGGAGAGAGGAGGATAATTACAGGCATGAAACCATCAAACTGAGTGGCCTGAACCATCTTGCCAAGCCTGAGAGTCTCCTTATCAATGGGAATCTTGCAAGTCTTGCATGAAGATCTTGATGACTTTGCGTATTCTGCTTTCCATGGCTTCGGAGGGTTCGCCATTGCCCCCTTTTTCTTCTTCCTTTTGGCTTTCTTTAGTGAGTAGAGTGATAGGAACACACTGGGTAATACAAAATACACAAATATAAATGGTTTGGGTCGTTGAGAGAAAAATTATAATTAATTAGTTTAAAATAAAACATCAAACAAGAGTGCTTGGGAAGACATAGTATATAAATCTTAAATAGAGAGGATCAATTATATATATAACTTATTCCGGATTCTCAGAAATCTCAATTGACAATTTGTAAATCTTAAATAGAGATTAAAAAGTGTTCGGTCAAAAATGCCCTTAATACATATACATTTCCACCCTATTTTTTTTGTTTTTTACTTCCACCTACATTTTTTATATGAAAACTAAGATTTTCTTGCGTGGGTTTTTTTGTTGATTCTTTATTTCCATCAAATAAATTCTTTGAATTTATGAATTTATATTACTAATTTTTATTGTTGCTTTTTTTTTTTTTTTGCCCCCTTTTATACAACATAAGTTGAAGGATTTTTGATTCAAGATTATTGCAACTTACAGCATAATAATGTAATGAAATTAGATGGGAATAGAATGAGCTCAAGAATGAAATGGTGATGGGAAAGGAATTGTATAAAACTATTGATTCATGTGATTGGTATCACAAAGGAATGAGAAATGAATGAAATAATCATTATAATTATATTTTATGATTGATAATTATAAATAAAATGTATAATATTAAATCAATCTTTATTTGACCAAATAAAGATTCAACTATAATTTTATTTAATATTCATATTCAATATATCACTTAAATTTAAAATATTTGGCATAGTTAAATTTAAAAATAATTCTTTTTACAGAAAATTAATCATTGTACTAATATTAAGATATATTATATTATATATTTTATTTTTTAATTTTATTAGTAGTTTACTATTTTTGTATTATTTACATATTCTTAAAGTAATTAAATAATAATAATATATTTTTCATATTTTTTTATTAATTATTCTATATGATTTTATATTATTAAAATCTTAATATCTTATTTAATATTTCTAAAAAAATATTTTAGTTACAATTTATTTATATATATTTTTTAAATAACCTATTATCTAGACTAATATTCATTTATCTTATTTATATGTATTTACAAACATATATATTTATATAGATAAATCATATATCAAAACTAAAATTATTTGTATTATTAAAATTATATTCATATTATTTTATTATGTTTTTAAGATTTTATATTTATTAATTTTTTTGCTATTTTTTATATTTTTATTTTATATTTATTTTAAATTATTAGTTTTTTTATAAATAGTTTAATATTATTTACGCAATTTTATATAATAATTCAACTTTAGAAAGTTAATTTGTGAAAAAATAAAATAAATAATGATAATTGTCAAAATTAATAAAAAAAACGTTCATTTTCTTCAAGATAAGAATACATAATATCATGAGGGTAGGAAAGAATGGTCATTTCCTCATCCATGGTAATACCAATTCATGCGGGAATCATCATTCTCACTTATAAAACATACCAATCAAATGAATAGGTATTACCAGTTCTTCCTCCTGAGTTAAGACCCATCATTCAGATAGATGGGGGTAACGCGGATTTTGATGGGGATCAAATGGCTGTTCATGTACCTTATCTTTGGACCCTCATTCCATCATACCAATCACGTTGTTAGAGTATTTATAATAGTGTTGGTTATAATGTACACCTCTCTCTACCTACTTGTCACATCATCATTTCCTTCACTGTGAATCAATTGTTTTAATGGGTGTTTTTAGCTAACAACTTAATATTATATTAATAAATTTTCTGATTTGTTTTACTACAAAGTTGTCGTATTTTACTGCAAAAACGTTCTTATGGGGAGAGAGAATGAGTGGTGGGCACTGATGTGGTGGGCCCGATACAACAACATTTATTATTTCCTTTTTTTCCTTCCATTTTTTTAATCTTTTTATTGTATTATTTAATATATTAATAGTGTACTCGTGTGTTTGGCTTATCATCTTATAATATGTGGTATATATCATCTATTTAATAATACAATGTAACTAATTATAATCATTTTCAAGATATAAAATATTTAATAATTGTAGTTGTTCCAGATTTGAATTACTACTTAAAAATTTATAGCTAATTCAATTTATTTTTATATTTTAAAATAATATTTAAACACATTTTGAATATCTTAACAATTTTTATTGCATAAAAAAAAAAGAAAATTGTAAGATTACTTGAATCATTATTATTATCATTAGAAAATTATAATTAGAAAAATTATAATTTATTTCAACTAAATTAGAAAAAAAATCCCATTAGTATAGTCATTATTATTATTATTAAACATTTTTTAAGATCTTATTTGTTGATAATTATATTTTTTAAAAGTTAATGTTTCAATATATGAAAATTAATTTAAAATTTATTTCATGGTTAATCTTGTGACTTTATTATTATAAGTATTTTTGAGATATTTATAATATGTATATTCCAAATATTCTTTTCATTTTTAGTCCACTTTTGTATTTATGTAATTTTTTTCTTAAATATCTAAAATCATTTTATTATTAAATTTATTGTTAAACTTCTTTTAGATTTTTAGATATTTCAAAATAGTTTTTGATTTTTTGCATATATATTTATTGAGTACATATATTAATTTAAAGATAATTTCATGAATAGATATATTAGTTTTTATTAAAGATGCCCAAACGGTTCGCTGGTTCCAGTTCCGGTTCAAACCGCCGGTTCAGCGGTTCCGGTTTGGTGGAACCGAAACCGAACCGTATGGGAGACGGTTCCGGTTTCGGTTCCAAACCGTCGGTTCAACCAAAACCGGACGGTTCAGCCGGTTTGAACCGGCTGTTTGGCCTTTTTTTTTTTTTTTAAATCATAACTCCAAATTTGATTTTTAATGTTTGTTTTGAAGTATAAAATATCATGAGAATTTGAAATTTGGAATACAAAATATTGAATTTGAAGTGAACAAACTTTTTCATTATAAGTTTATAACTATAACAATATAACTTGGAAAATTATTACAAGTTAGAATTCTATCTAATCTATAATCTAATCTATTATAAAAGTTCCTATATATTACAATTATAAAAGTCCATGTCTATCTACAAGAAATAAAAGTCTATCTTAAATTACAATTACAATTATATATCTATCTATCTTGATTCTTGAATTATATAATACAAGTCTAAGATCTAAGTATCTAACTAAGTAACTATTTAAACAACATTAGCCAAAGGGAGGGGGAAATTTTTTGAAAGAGCTTGAGTTTCATTCTAAGTTTGGAATTGAAATTCCAAACTTAAAATGAAATTGCCTACGTATCCTTAATTGAAATCGAATTAAGAAATCAAAGATCACGTAGTTCTCTTACCTCATCTTACCTTCTTCAATCGTCTAGGTTGATGCCACTACCGCCGGATGATGTTGTGTTTGAGTCGTAGCCATACAAATCCGGTTCACCTTCCTCAAAGCGTGTGCAATCGAGGTTTTGTTGACGTTTAGTTGCTTTGACCCAATCATCAATGAGAATAAGGTTTTGGACATTTTCGGCGGCCAAGTTTGCTCGTCTCTCACTCAAAGTGTGGCCCGATATGCTAAAGGCATGTTCAACCGAGACCGTAGAGGCGGGACATGCAAACATCTCCTTCGCAATAATTGTTAGTATAGGATATGTGGTGGCTCTTCGTGCCCACCACTTTAATAGATCCAAATGGTTCTCGAAAGCAACCGATTCAAAAGTAACACTTAAATAAGAATCTAATTCTTGTGATGAGTTCGTATTTCTAGCTCTTTTTTACGTTCTAATGTCATAAAAGTTGTAATATTGACTAAGGGTATCACCAAAACTAGATGAAGAAGATTAATAACTACTATGTCCTACATTTTGATTTCCTACATCATCACTAGTACTTGAATCTCCATGAATTGTTTTATATTGTCTAAATAAATCATACAAATAATCTTTAGCTCGTTTAACTATTTCCTTAGGATTAGGCACATATTCTACTAGATCATATTCACTAATCAAATCACATGGGAATAATGCATTATAGTACATAATTAAGAGTTCTTCTAATCCATCTTCTCTAATCCTAGGATCTAATCATTTAGCACATAAATATAGGGGGTAGCTCATGATAATATTTTAACCATTTTGCTTTCATCATAATAATTGCATCACTTAAAATAGGATCATCTTTATAAGAGTTAATTACCAAAGCAATTTTAACACATTGATCTAAAGCTAAAGGAGATGTAGGATAATAACATCCACTTACTTCCCTAGTGGCTTCTTCAATTTTTTTTAACATACTCATCATGTTTATACAAGAATCCCAAGAATGGACAAATAACATAACATTATTATCATCAAATTCCATAAAAAAAAAGCACATAAAAGTTCTCTATAATTATACGAATTTTGAAGCATGTAAAAAGTAGAATTCCACCTATGTGGCACATCTTTCACAAATTTTTTTACTTCTAATCCATTCATTTTACAAAACGCGGTCCATTTTTTTCGCAATTGTACGGTATGACAAATTAAAGTAATTGCATCTCTAATTTTTTCTATTTCTTGTTCTAAAGTTTTTAATCCATCTTGAACACACAAGTTAAAAACATGACACATGCATCTAGTATGAAAAAAAACACCATTTAATGAAGGTTTACAAAATTCAATTAGTGTAGGCAAGTTAGCTTTATTATTAGTTGCATTATCTAAAGCTATAGCAAATACTTTTGTTAATATACCATAATCATTTAACACATGTATTACTTTTTGTGAAATATGTAATCCGCTATATTTTTTATTAAAATCAACAAAAGCAATTAAACGTTTTTGAACATCCCATGCATCATCAATCCAATGACAAGTAATGCTCATATAATCATTTTTTTGGTAAGGATCTTTCCAACAATCAACACAAATCGCAACTTTTTATTTAAGGTTAGCTAAATCTTGTAGTAAAATATATTTTCTTTCACGTACTCTTTTATCAATATCCCTAGTGATTGTGTTCCTACTTATCATTCTAGCGGGTGGTTGTAAATATGTTCTCACATAATCTTCATAAAGGTCATCCGAAGCCCATGAAAAAGGTAGATGTTTTGAAGCAATAAAATCGACGGTGTCTTTCCTAAGTTCTAGTTGACTAAATTTAAATGTTAAAGAATTCATACCTTGTGAAGACCCGGTGAATCCTCGTAGTTGTATTTGAGAGCGCTCCAATCCAATCTTATCGGGATGCTTCTTCGTGACATGGTTAGTGAATGTTCCATAACCCCCTCCATGTTTGAACTTGTATTGTTTCCCACAATGGTTGCACGTCACTATGTAGTCGACGTTACTATTAGGCACGGCTTCCTTCTTGAAGTGAATGGAGAAAATATCACTTCGAAGTGAAGAAGGTGCTCTACTTGAGGTGGTTTGATTGGCATTCAAACTCTCTTGTGTCGGTGGCACCTCTTCTTCATCGTCGTCGGCTAAGACTTGAACGATTTGTTCCCCAAAATCGACATTTGGATCAAGCTCGTCACACCATCGATCAATGAGTTCATCTTCGTACGATGGTGGAGGTGGCATGAGACTCTTTCCCTTCCCACGAGATGATGAAGTAGAAGAACCTCTTCTAGACATGATGAATGTAAAATAGAAAGAATAGAAGTAGAAATAGAACTAGAAGTTGATGATAAAAAACTAGAAATCGAAATATAACAAGAATTTGAGAGATTTTGAACTTGAAATAATTTAAAGTGAGCTAGAATGCAAGAATTGAGACTTGAGAGAGAGAGAACGCAAGAGAATTGGTGTGAGCAAATACACAATTTAAACCCCTATTTATAGATCTAAAAAATTCAAAAAAAAGGAAATTGCTACGCTCCGGTTCGAACTGCCGGTTCCAGTTCGGTTCGAACCGGCGATTCGACTCATCTCAACCGTCAATCTCCAACGGCCACTTGATCTCGGCCGTTGGATTGAAAATTCATCCAAACCGACGGATCGAACCGGCGGTTCCGGTTTGGCCAATTTCCAACGGCCATTTAATCCTGGTCGTTCATCCTCAACAGCTATATTCGATTCAAACACAGCTATGCACGTGGCATGCTCCATAATAAAATATATATATATATATATATATAAAAACCGGCGGTTTGAACCGCCGGTTTGTAAAATTGAGAACCGAAACCGAACCGGTTCCCGACGGTTCCCGGTTTCGGTTTGGAACCGAAACCGGGTAAACGGTTACCGTTGACCGCCGGTTTGAACCGGCCCGGTTCCAATTTTCCGAACCGTTTGGGCGTCTTTAGTTGTTATTCTTAAAATAATTTATTAAAAATATGTACTATTTAAAATTAATTTCTATTTTCTGATTTTTTTTCAAAAATTATTATTTCATTTTATCTATACTAATATAAAAGCAAAGAAGTTTGAAATATTTACAAATTTGTCATTTTCCCTCCAAAAAATATCACATCAATAATTTTTTTATTTTGCATTTTTAATTGCTTGTTCCTTTTGATTTAATAATATAATTATTATATTAGTTCATTCATATTTTATTGGTCTTAATTAAATTAATTTTTATTGAATATAATTTCTTAAATATCAATAAAAACTATTGTTGATCACGCGTCGTTACGCGATAAAATTAAATAATTTCTTTTCTAACCTAACCAACTAGTAGTTAGGGAAAGTCAGAGTCGATCCCACGAGAAGTGAAAAATAAACTATATCACCTATGTTCAATTCAAGAGACAGAAAAAGTGGGGGGTTCAGATTGAAATTACTAACTAATTATGAAACTAGAAAACAAATTAAATAGGAAATCAATATATAAAAAGCATCTCAGTTAACAGTTCAGTTATCCCTCAATTTCAATTATATCTTAATCAATGTAGTACCCCTCTCTCAGATTATCATAGAATTATCACCCCTAGTCTAACAACAAGTTTTGTTAAATCGAATCGTCTCTTAAGATTAGTTAAATTAGGATAAGATCAGTAATTAACCCTATTTAATTGAATAACCTAGAACAAACTCTCTAGATTTAATTCATTAAATGCATTAATCACCAAGACGATAGGATGGACTAGACTCCGAATACACAAGCTCGATTTGATAATCTAGGATTATGCTACCCTAGAGATGCACGACCTCTAGTTTACCACTTATGAAAATTAAATCACAACAATTAGGATTCATGATCTAAAATTCTAGCAATCAATTATCAATTACTTAACCTAGATGATCAATCCAAATTAAGCATCAACAATTGAAAACAATATTTACAGATAGCATAATCAATTTCATTTCAACATCGAGAAGGAGAAACGAAATTAATTAAAACATAAAAGAAATATGGGTTCAAACATCTCTGCTAACCGGAATTAAAAGATTAACCGATCATCCTTGTAATTGATTCCACAAAAGTTGTTGAGAAATCCATCATCAAATTAATCTCCAAAATAAAGTACTAAGAACAAAACCTAACTTCGTTTTTCTCTAAATTTTTCCCTCAATTCTCTCTCTAAATTACTCTAAACTCTCTTTCTCTCTCCGTGAATAGTGATACAATGGAGAAGAGAAGTTTTGCCTACGTGAATAATGCTCCTAGGATAAGAAAAGATCTTTATGAAAATCTTCCCATCTCTAATCTTCTTGAACAGTGGCAATATCTTTTTTAAGAAAGGTCTTGATTTCTTACCTTTTGGAACTCCTGGCCGTGTGAATTTCCTGGCTAGAAGGAAAAGTTTCCTTTTTTTTTTTCTCTTGAGTGATGGCCCTCCCTTCCTTTACTCTTAAAGCCAAATTTAGTGTTCTTTAATTCTCTTGGGCTTTGAAAATTAAATTAGACCCAATTGACTTCTTCTCGTCCCATGATCATCTTCCTCAACTCCAAAATACTTCAAAATTTCTAAAATAATCAAGAAAATAACGTATGAAGTATTTGGAGGCATAATTCACACATATGTAGGAAAATAGTGCGTCCAATCAAATAAATAATCATAAAATCTCACATTAAACACCACTAATATGCACATATTTTCCTCGTATCAATTGTCCAAAAAAAAATCTTAATAATAAATATTGATTTATTTGGGGATATTTGAAATCATATTTAATATAAATTAATAAATAATCGTAACACTGTTAAATATGTATATATATAGTACGTGTGTAGTATGGAATTATATGTCATCTTAAATATTTTTTTAATTAATATATTTGTATTTTAAATATGTAATACCATTCAACATTTTATGAAAATTATTAATATCATTTACCGATATATTTTAATAATGAAATTATTATTAAGTACACAAGTATAAATATCCAATAATCAAATATAAATTTCGACGTTTAGTTTACACTTAGAATTTCATATCTATTTATATGAGAGTGCATGTTTTGAATTTAGATGGCTCGGCTGATAATTTAAGTTATGTGCTTAATTTCTAATTATGTTGTTGTCCTCATCATCATCATTACTACTACTACATTTAGATTTTGTGTTGCGCTTGAATTGTACTGGTCAATGTCAAGTTATAGAAATTAATTTTTGTGATAGTCATGATGGAGTAATTGACTATCTTCCATCTTCGATGTTAAGCAATATTAAAAATATTTTTCTAATTCAATTTATTTTAAATAAAGGTTGAAAATATATAATTGACATTGCTTGCATCAGGTTCTTACGTACAATTTCCAATTTTTTTGTGTATTGTTTTCAATATATATATATATATATATATAATTTAAGTAATTAGATTTGATTTGTAATTCATAATTGATATTTTTAGTGATTTTCACATATTATCAAATGATATATATATTTAATATATAGTTACATAAATTCTGATTTTCTTAGTTATGAAATATTTTATATCTTTAAAATATTCATTATTAATTACATTATATTATAAAATAGTTGATATTTATCATATATTATATAACAAAATGTGCAACACACGAGGACATATACTAGTTACTCCATAAAAACCCAATTAAAAAGATAATTATATTTTAATCCATTAAAGCCCACAATTATCTTTAAATCCATTAAAGCTCACTTGTTATTAGGTTTCCAAATGTACTATTTATAATTATATATATATATATATAATGAAATGACATTTGAGTAAAACCTAAACCACTAACTCTCTCACTCGTTGGCCGCCGCCACTTCTTTGTTGTTGGTCACAGTCGTAGTGAAGCTGTCATCACCATACACGACATTCTCTTCACAGTCATCACTTATGTCTTTTCTTCTCCTTTCTCTTTCTTTCATTTCTTCTTCCTTATTATCTTCTCTTGAAAAAATATGTATTGTTTTATATATATAAATATATATAGGGTAAAATGCGCGAAACCCCCTTGTATTTTGGAAATTTTACGTCTGTTGAGTTGTTACGTGCATTTCCAAATGTCCTATTGATGGATTGTACCTATAAGACCAATAGGTATAGGATGTCACTTTTGGAAGTGGTTGGTGTCACTTCCACAAATGTAACTTTCTCAGTCGCGTGTGTGTATATGTCCCACGAGTGTGAGGACAACTTCAGATGGGTGCTTAGTACATTGAAAGGATTAATGTACGACGGAAGCTAACCAAAAGTGATTGTAACCGATCGCGAGCTTGCATACGTGTTACATTCCCCAACTCTACACACTTGTTATATTGGTGACATATCAATAAAAACGTCTTGGGCAATTACAAGAATATGTTCGGTAGAACAGAGAAGTGAGAACAGTTCAATCATTCTTGGAATATGTTAATATTAGGTAAGGATGAACCTAGGTTCGATGAGTTATTTATGAGACTTCAAGTTAACTACCACGATCATCATAGGGCTATTACTTATGTCATGAAAAATTGGATCGAGCCGTATAAAGAGAGATCTCATGTTGAACTGACAATGTCATGCATTTTGATAACACGACGACTAGTAAGTAAAGTTTACATTAATATATGAACTATTCTTTTTTTATTTATATTAGAAGTTATTTGACTTAAGTATTTGTGTACTCAAAAAATAATTTGGTACGAGTTAATCAAATTTTGAGATATCATGAGAAAGAATACACCACCTACTCATCACGTCACATATTCACATGGAGGCTTCTTTTAAACAAAGTCTTAATGTGGCACCATATCGTTATGATTCTCCTCTGTTCAAGAACATTCAAGGATTAGTGTCGCATCATGCACTTGGTAAGATGTTTGACGAGATGAATGGTATAAATAATTACTGTATAGATCCTCTAATTTTTAGTTGTGTGTTGAGGAGGACGTGTGGCTTGTCTTGTGCACACGAACTTGCTGAGTTGATACGAGATGGTCAAGTTGTCCAACTTGAGATGGTTGATAAATTTTGGAGAAAGTTGGATTGTGAACCATAAAAAATTGAAAATAGTGTCGACGTTGATGTTGGAAACCGTTGGGTGTAAACCGTCGGTGATATTAATGACATGTTTGGATTGGCTTTTGAGTCTCAAAAGTTATTACTTAAAAGACTTTATGAGATATCAATACATTCAACAAGTTCGCTGCAAGAATCCGTTGTGGTTACATGTCCTCGTGGTAGGCCTAGCAAAACAAAAGTGTGGAATTCAACCTCAACAAAACATAACCCTAGCAAGTTTGAATATGTGGAATCTTTTCATGACAGTTGTTTGTCACCTTTTGAGAAAAATACTTATGTAAGTGAATCTACTAAGGTTGTATCAATTTTCACTGTTTTGAATAGGAAAATACAACTGATAAGGCGACGTTCTATCCGCAAAGTCGGTGATGAAGTTTTTTTAAGTCAACTTCTTTCTATTATGCAATAAGTGTTAAGTATAAAAAAATCCATTGAAAGATGACCATTGTTGTTTCTGATACATAGCCCACTAGGATTGAGAGAGAATTCATGGACATAAGTACGTAGTGATCTCATCAATGAGATAAAAAAATTTCAATGGTTGTATAAGAATATCAATAGTTTAACACAAGATTGGATTAAACAGATAACTGTAAACTTGACTTGCTTCGACAAAACCGTTATGTAATCAAATTTTTATGGGCATTCCCCAAAATGACATATTTGACGGCAAATGCTTACAACATGACCATCGTCCACCTCTCTCCAAGCATGTGTGTTTCGGTTCTACCTATGAAAACACAAATACCAATTAAGCCTCGACTTGTATGCAAGACCCTTGTTGGCAATGATCATTATGTTCTTGTAATTGAATATGATATTCTATGGTATTACTTGGATTCAAATATGTTTACATAAGTGATAATTGACATGATATTATTTGTTTTTTAGGTAAAATTGGATGAAGACGTACTATTACCACCCATTATTGATCGATGGTTTGAAACTCGTCTACCATGTGCAAACAGTTGGTCTGAATTTTACAAAAGACTAATCATGAAGTATGTTTTTGAAAGTCGAAATGCAAGCTCATCTGTAGGTATTGCAACAATTCACATAGATGATGAATATGTTTTAGTGGTAATCATGTGTTGGGAGAAATTAAACATCGTTTTATTGTATTTATATAATCTTTCTATATGACTTGGGATATTATCACTTCTTGTTGCTACTATTTTGGAATTTGTGATGTAGGTTTTCATTTAATAACGCTTTGTTATATCTATATTACTGATTGTGAGAAATTGAGTTTGATTTTGACATTGTTCAATCATAACCAACCGAACACTTTGCAACATGTTCAGCTTGTTACCGAACAATAAAAACAGTGTTTGACATATTGTCGAACATTTAATAATGTTTGATTGATTACTGAACACCTTATACAGTGTTCAACTATACGTCGAACACTTTACATAATGTTCGGCCTATAGTTGAACTTTTTATATTGTATTCGACTATGTATGGCCAAACAAGGATTTTTAATGGGCCAAATATAGCATATTACAAATAAGACTTAATCAAACATTTTTTGCTTTTGATTTTTTCTCGATACGTTCAATTTATTGAGAAATATAATACAACCATAATGTTCATGCAAGGATTGGAAACTAAGGAAAAATATAAACCACTTAGGAAACTAAGATTAAACGATTGGAACTAAGTTCATGCAAAGATACAAATCACTCAAGAACAGTTCATGCAACACACAAAATTCAAACTACAAACATCTACGAGTCCATGATAAATGGTTCAAAACTAAGCTCTACGAGTCTTACGACTTTTACTAGTTGAAGCCCATCTAGAAGATTCAGGTGGATTCTTGTTCTCAATCTTTAAGACATGATATGCCCCAACTAAAGCTGGAACGATGAGCGATGTTTCTAGTCCATCCTCGTTCTGAAGCCACTGCTGGTAAATGGGCTCTAAATGTCCAATTGCATTCTAGATCATATCCCATGGTTGCGGTCTTCTCGGTCTAGTTGTATGAACATGACCTATTGGGATGTTCTCTCGGTTCTGGATGATTGGATGTGAGAACGTGTTGAAACAATCCACGTAGTCTTTCGAGCACTTCCAAGCCGGGTTGACACCTCTCACACGGGCTTTAAGAGATAATACATGATTCCTCTAAACTCAAAAATAGGCTCCAAATGCATCCCACGTAACCTTATACTTCAAGCCCGAATTTCCATGTCAGACAATCAGCGGAACCAACGGCTCATTTGGGACCCTCTGAACATAACCAAATTGTCGAAGCACCCTGTTCGTACGATACAGTTCTACTATCTCAAATGCTCGTATGCACCCTAATAGAAAGTATCTTCATCCGGATGATAGTGATTTCGAATCTCACTATAAAGTGTCCAATTGACCTAGATATATAATTGAACATATTATAAATTTCAGAATAAGTATCAAAATAATAACTTATTGATTGAAGGTATAAACATGAACTCACGTTGTGTGGCGATATAGTATCCATCACTTCCCTAATAGCCAACAACATGTCAATAGTACCACCCCGTGGGATCGTTGCATCCATTTTCTTGTAATGGGCTCATCTAGTCGAAAATTAACATTGTGAGTTGGCCCGAAAACTCGAAAATACTCATATATCCAAGTCTGACACATTTAAAAATATAAAGGTTTAGTTCATAAACAACATACACATGCAAATAATAATAATAACAACATAATTTTAGGGTGATACCTTGAGTAATGTCAAGTATCTACTGATCTGTTTGACCCCACTTCGAGGCCAATTCGAGTTGTCGATATAAGAATGCTAAAACAGCTGCTCCCCAAGCATAATCGTGGACACGACCTAAGTGCTCTAACATTCTAAGAATCTTGGTGTTAACATTGTTCCAGTCTTATCTGCAAATAAACTACATCCTAGGATAAACCATATATATACACGAGCAGTGCACTGTATTTTCTATTGATCCTGAGATGATGTATCTCATTCAAACTGAGACTGACGCCATTCCAATCTGATGGAGCTTCCTCGAAGTCCAAAAGGAGCTTCAGTTGCCAATGCCTCAGACACTCTCAACAGCCTATAAATCAATTATGTTGCTCCCTTAGGTCTACTCTTATTCTCAGGTAACATGACCGAGTGTCCACTAATGCCAAAGTTCAACAAATGCACATATAAGATTCTTGTTCGGCGTCTTATAAGAAATCCATCTTAAGTCTGGAATCGTTGAACATTCAAGTCTCCATCTTGGTGGTGTGGCACACACACTTGAGTATGTTTCTTTCCTTTCTATTCCAAATAGCATATGCAATATGCGTTTTGAAGCTTGGAATCAAGTGGGGATCAATGGGTCCACCGGGCAAGGACCTGTCAAAACATGATCTTCATCATCATTATCATCTTCTTGTGCCACTTCTTCGTCAAATGGTTCTTCCCTCACTTGTGTTGTATCCTCTCATACGTACTCAATTATAGGAAGAGAAGAAGAAGCCAATGGTTCTTCGGTCATATTCTTTTCGGTTCGACATCTTCTAGCCGAAGAAATAGGTCTTGTTCTCCTCATGTAAACATCTTCTCCTACAATTTATCAAAATAAAATAAACGACATGGTCAATAGTTTACATATGACATAACATGAAAACAACTATTGTTCAGCCAATATCGGTCGAACACAGTCACAAATATTCGACCAATATTTGAATAAAACAGATACTATTCGAACATAAGTCGAACAAAGTTCAACATGTTCAGTTGAAGGCCGAACACATACATGCAGAACCACGATCCATATGACATCTCCTCATTGACTGGGTGCTAACTTTTATCTATCGGATACTTTGACAATGCAGATACCTCGTACTGCATTCAATATATTCCTTGTACTGCAATAAATAAGATAGTATAACTTACAGCTTTCTGCAAAGATTGCAGTAGCTGCTACTGTCCTGCGCCTGTTTCCTAATCTACGTTTGCTTGCTGATCTCGAACAACTTTCTGTTTTTGAATCTTACTTACTGATTCCACAACAACTTCTTGTTTTTGAATCTTACAATCAGCTTCCAGTTCTCCTTACTGTTTGTTATATGCTACTTACTAAGTCAGCTTATTGATTATGTTTACTTTTTCTGTTTACTGACTTTTCATGCTGAAAATCAGCATCCGATACTTCTTTATATGCAGAATCCTGCTAGCATCAGTATACTCTATCTTTTTGAATTTTACAATTTTACAAAAACAACTCAGAGAAAAATAAACTTATCAAACTAAATCCAGTTAAACAATGTGGAAAAATGGGGTACTCTAACTTCCTATACAAAGTTACATTGTCTCATCAAAACCTAACAGAAATATCCCAACACAAAGAGTTTCGTGCATTTTAACATATATATATATATATATATATATATATATATATATATAAAGATAGATGAGAGTGTGGTGGATGTTTCCCTTCTCCATAGTTTAAGTTTATATGTTTTTTTCTTCTTATTTTTCTTTCTCCCTTCTCTTTTCAAGAGAGCAACAATTTTCCTTCTTTTTTATTTTTTCCGTTCTACGTCTCCTCAAGAAAACATGAGTTTCTACCTCCTCCAATCTCTTTGAATATATATACATATATATATATATATTCAACTTTTTCGCTGGATTCTTGTTTTTTTTTTTAGAAATTGCAAATTTCTTTTAAGATCTTTTTCTTCAAGATATTGAAATTTGAGACATTTTTCTTTAAGATTGTAATCAACTTTGTGCTCTAGTGAAATTAGAGAAATTGGTTAAGATTGTATCTAGAGATGCTCATTCGGTTCGGAAAACCGGAACGGAATTGGGATTAACAGTTCGGAAAACCGTTGATTCGGTTTCGGTTCAGGCATATTTCAAATAGTAAACCGGCGGTTTAATAGGCGGTTCCAAACCGCCGATTTGGAACTACCGGTTTATCTATTTTTTTAATTTATATTTTATATAATAATATTATGTATTTATGTTATTTTACTCTTTAATTTTAAATTGTATTGATTATTATTATTAAGTTGTATTATAAGTTGTAATTTTTTTAGGTTTATGGTTTGTATTTGATTGTATTTAAATTGTAATTTCTAATTTTTGAAATTGTAACTTATAAGTTTTAATGTAGTATTGTTGTAACTTATAAATGTAAGTTCTATTTTTAATTTATATCAAATTATTTACTCAAAAAATATTGTTATTTTGTAATATATGAATAATTGTAATATTTATATGCAAATTTAATTTTTAAATTTTTTTAAAATATATAAAAAAAATTAAAAAAAAAACAAACCGTCCAAACCGGCGGTTCGAACCAGAACCGACGGTTTACAAACCAGAACCGAAACCGAAATCAAAATTCCCAAGGCTCAGTTCCGGTTTAGCCCTCCACGATTTTCCGAACCGGCGGTTTGAACCGTTTGAGCACCTCTGATTGTATCCTAACTCTTGGTTTCTCAAATTTTGAGGTTTTAGAAATGATTTTTGCCTATATATATATATATATATATATAAAAGTAAGATCGAAGTGCCACATGACATTCATACAATGCTTGCACATTAAATTCTCTCATTAAGTGTTTTTTCCCCTTTTTTTTAGATAAATTGTCTTATAAATATATATGTTAGATAAGTAAATGTTTAAAGTATTGAAAGAGATAATTGATAAATTTTCAGTACATACCATAAAATATTTTCCGTATGTTAAACGAACCAATTCTTTTAGCATGATTATGTAATACTACATCTACCATATATATAATATGTACATTAACATGCAAACCATAAAACATTTTATAAAGTATAAATATTTTTATGATTGTTAAATGAACCCAATAATTTCAACGTTTTAAATGAACCAATATTTTTACATGATAATATATTACATCTAAGATATAACATGTAATAGATAATCACATAACTTTATATTATGTATACAATTTTAAATATATTAATTTTTTTACAATATAAATATATTATGTATGTTAAATGAACCAAATATTTTAAATGTGATAATCTATCATTATACATGTAAGCTTTTCTTTATTAAAATATACAATATTGAAAGATATACTTTTAACAATTAGAATAATGATTTTTAATAACCACAATATTTTCTGAAAAATATCATGTATAAAACTTTAAAAATTATTAATATATGAATGAAACTTTATTGAATATCTTTATATGTATATAGACAAAGATTTTCAAATACCAAATACATTTAGAGATATACGCAAAAACTTATACTAGACCTTATAAAGTCTTATGTGAGATCAAAATTGACCATGTGAATGAATTAACCCATTTTTATTAATTCATATATACTCCATTTTACAGGAGATCTCACGTGAGACCGTCTCACCTAAGGCATGCATACTTAGAGATATAAATAAATGTTATTATTGATATTTTGAAATCTAATATAAGTTCATAATATAATCTCAAATTTGTATTAAAAGATATAAATAAATGTTATTGTTTATGTCTTAAAATCTTATATTTAAAATTTAAGCTAATATACATTTTCACTACATAAAAAACCTTCTATAACATACATGTTCATCAACTTTATTTGTCATTACGGTTATAATTGAGTCATTCCAAAATTTAGAATTAATGGGATTTGATAAGTTTTAACCATCACCTTTAAGTAATTGTTATTATACTTAAATCATGCCAAAATTATGATGAATTATTGAAATTTGATATGCTTTTCAATTAATTATTACTTGTTTTTCAATATAATTTTAAATATATTTTATTTTAGTACTTACAAATTATTTCGCATTATAAAATTCTACCTCATTATATCATATTATTCTTATTTACGCACAACGCCTGCAGTAGTAATTTCTCTCAATTGTATCAATTGCTGCAGATTTAACTGTATATGGAATATCTTACAATAGCTGACATTCATCCATCCAAAAAGACATGTGCAATAATAAGAGTTTGAGTTATCAGATCATGGTATGTACATCAAAGGAATTCCCCATAGAAAAATAGCCTTATGAGGTTTAAGAACACCTAATGTTATTATAAAACCACCCAAAAAAAATATTATTACAGAAAATTGGTATTTATTCTACAATGATGTGTTTTTTACATTTCTTAAAATCTTATAATATATTTACAATTCAAATTATTATATTCAAAGTTTTTTCCCTCATAATTCATTTTCAATTTACAAGGATTCAAGCTACCGTTGCACGAAGTTAAATTAGTAGATGCAAAAAAATGCTAAAAGAGAGTGATTTGTTCGTTCAAAAACTTTCAAATATGACAAAATTAGGGAACTGCAGGCTACAAAATATGAGTATTGATTGAGCATCTACTACAATCAAACTTTGTCCTAAAGTCCCAATCCCTATATATGGCTTTGAATTTACTGTTTTTCAAAATTATCTCATGTCCTGATATAAAAACCCGTTTAGTAGGTATGAATCTCTATTTTTTATTTTTCAATTTATGTTATTTAAAATTCATTTTAAATTATAAATGTTTGATTAATGATAATTAGACATCATTGCTGAGGCAATTCCAAAAAATGATAATGAGGAGATCACAAAGAAGATGAATGAACAAGCATGCAGAATGTACATGTCAAATATACAATTTTTCATATTAATTTTACAAATTAAATTTATAATAACTAGAATTTTAAAGCTATTTAATGTGACTATTTAATGATATTGATTTAATTATGTTGATAATAGACATTAGTAAATAATATATGAAATTTAATTAAATTTCTTAAAATAACACGTAGAGTTCAAATATAGAAATCATTTACAAATATTAAATTTGTTTAATTTAAATTTTTTAGACAAAAATTTAAAAAAGACGAATAATTCAAATAAATGTGAGCTAATTAAAAATGATTATTCACTTATTATTAATGAAATTAAATTATTTTTATGAATATTATTTAAATTTTTTCTTTTATTTAGTTTTTTTAATCTCGTGTATTACACGGGTCCTATACTAGTATATATATATACACATCAATATCTTGAAGATGAAGCCACAACAATGGATGGAGTAGGAAGCCAAATTAAAAAAAAAAAAAAAAAAAGAACACGCATTTAATTTATTAAAATAATTTTATCAAAATCAAATTTTCATTGGATAGTAATAATGTGATGTGTTGGAATCCCAAAAATCAGCATTAATGCAATAAAACAAGTTTATTCTTGGAAACTAACAAAATAATCAATAAATAAAAAAATCATACAACATTTATTGCAGGACGGTTTGAGTAGGAAAATGACATTTCTGTAATTATTCCCAACTGTTATAAAATGGCTTAAAAATCAATAACATGGCTTAAAAATCAATGCACATGCCTTAACTCACTCCTCTCGATTCCTCCAACTATTTACTTAACCACTCTTTTGGAACCCACAATCTAATCATTTTTTACCCGTATATTAAAATAAATAAATTATTTTTTCAATTTGATTTGACACTATTACATTTTTTTTTTGGAACACAATATTATTATTTTGATTTTGAGAGTTTTTGTTGACTAAAATAACTAAGTAATATGATAATATGAATAAATTAACATTTGATATCTTAAACTTTTGGTTCAATATATTGTATTAAATTTCATATTAATGTTTTTCAATTTTATATAATGAAAAATCAATTTATTCTATACTTGAGAGACAATATATTGTCGTAAACAATTAGTATAAATTTAAGGGACATTTTTTTTTGTTCATCTAAGTTTACTTTATTAGATTTTTTATCATTTATCTCTCACCTTTTGATTTTTAGTTCTCTATATTTAAGAATTACCATTTTTTTAGTTCTCTTACCTACTACAACAGGTAATATTTTATTTTTTATAATTAAAATTCATCTGTAACACCAAAAAAATATATTTTTAATTGAGAGAACACTAAATTAATATTATTAATAAAAATCTATTTTTTATTAATATTTCTAAGTTCGAGATGCCCAATTTATTAATATTACTAATTAATAACCTAACTTTAATCCACATATCGGGATGAAAACTAATTTTTTTATTAATATTAATTTAGGCATGTTAGATGCAGAATACAAGTTTGTGATTGAAAAAACATTAGTGTTCTCTCAATTAAAAAAATGTGAGTTCAGATGCCCAGATTATTATTAATAATTAATAACAAAACTCTGACCCTCGTATCAGGATGAAGAATAATTTAGGCATGTTAGACGAAGAATACAAATTTGTGATTTAAAAAAAAATAGTGTTCTCTCAATTAAATAAAAAAGTACGTTCAGGATGCCCAAATTATTAATATTAATAATTAATAACAAAACTCTAACCCATATATTGGGGTGAAAAATAAAATTTTGATTTATTAATATTAATTTAGGCATGTTAGATGAAGAATATAAATTTGTGATTTATAAAAAAATTAGAGTTCTCTCAATAAAAAAAAATGGTGTTAAAATTTAATTTAAATAAAAAAAATAGTTACCTGCTATGACAAATTAAAAGACTAAAAAAAATGATATTTCTTAAACATAAAAGACTAAAAATAAAAAAAAAAGGTTTAGATAAAAGATAAAAAAAATTAATGAAGTAAATTTAGAGAATAAAAGAATAGTTAGCAGGTCAAAAGAGTAAAAAATGATACTACATTTCTTAAACATGGAGTACTAAAAATAAAAACATTTAAATAAAAGATAAAGACTAAAAAATGATATTTTTTAAACATACTAAAAGACTAAAAATAAAAAAGTTTAGATAAAAAATAAAAAATAAAAAAAATGATTTTTCTTAAACATAGAGGATTAAAAAAAAAAAAAACTTAGATAAAAATAAAAAATCAAATGAAATAAATTTAAAGTACCAAAAAACTTTTTTTCTCTAAATTTAAAGAGATATTATATCATATTGAACAAGAAATTAAATATTACTAATATAATCAATAATTTATTTTTTAATTACAAAACATAAAAACCTTGGAAACACATTAGAAAGTTGTAAATGGGGATCTTAAAAACCCCCCTTCCTCTCTCGCGCGTCTATTCTCCATCTTCTCTTCTCTTGTTCCTCTCTTCTGCACTCACACACACTCTTCACACACACGCCGGTGATCGACGCGGCGGAGGCTGGCAGGTGAGTGTCAGCTATGTTCAGCTTGTTTGGCATATTCCCAATTTTATTTTATCGAAGCGTTACAATTCGCACAGCAACCACTACCAGTTGAGCAGTTAAGCTTGCTCTTGATTTCGGATTACAAACAGAATTCATAATTTGAAGTAATGTCATGTTTGTTAGTTGAATGAATGTCTGTCAATGGAATCTTCCCCTTTTCCTCTCTGTAATTCATCACATTAGAATTTCTATCAATTTAGCCTGAATGTTACAGTGAACGGTTGCAAATTTTACTCAGCATCTCACCGATTCAAGCAGAGTTTCTGATTATTTCATGATCTTTGGAGTTCAACTAAATGTCTGTCAAAAAAATTGTTCTTTGTTTTTTTTGCCTTTGATACCGCTATTACTATGCACAATTCAGTTCTACGTTTGGTACTTCCATGATCTTGAAATGTATTTGCATTTATGGGTCATGGTTATAGCTGTCTCCAGTAACTAGGATTTCTTTTCGCAACTGTTTTCTCCTTTTCATATATTTTCAGTGCTTGGTTGTGAATTTTTCTTTCCTTTTCATATATTTTCTACATAAGTATCAATTGAGAATCCATTTCAGTGCAATAAACCATTTATGACATGTAATATCTTATTATTAAAAAGTAAAAAAATAGAGTGAGGTGTTGCACGTATACAAAACTATGTTTCGATCTGGGAGCCGGAGTACTATCCTTTAAGTATATGATGGATGACTATTTGATTATTCTGATAGTTAAATGCAAAGGTTAAAGAATTTATTAATTTATATTTAGCTAATTATCCAACTATTTATTTCAGTTGCCCTTATTCAGCGTGTTCTTAGGATTCTGCAATGGGTTTGAGCAAAACTGAAGTGAAAAAAAATAGAGTGAGGTGTTGCACGTATACGATACTATGTTTCGATCTGGGAGCTGGATTACTATCCTTTAAGTATATGATGGATGACTATTTGATTATTCTGATAGTTAAATGCAAAGGTTAAAGAATTTATTAATTTATATTTAGCTAATTATCCAACTATTTATTTCAGTTGCCCTTATTCAGCGTGTTCTTAGGATTCTGCAATGGGTTTGAGCAAAACTGAAGTGAACTTTAGAAGGTTACTTGCAACAACTCCACAACAACAAAATCAAGCAAAGCTCGTACATGTATGTTCTCAGTCTTCTTCAGTCAGTTGGCACTCATATTCCAATATGAGCTCTTCTTTATATACAGTTAGGAAAACATTTTACATGCCTTTGTTGACTAATGTAGGGAGAGTTCAACGGACAATGAGAACATAATTTTTGCATTACCTTGCTAATTTAGAACCACTTTGTTATTTTTGAGTTTCTTTAGATTTCTGATTTACAGTCGAGATGTCTGGGATCAGATTGAATGCATATGTAGGTTTTAGAAAAAAGATTAATCTTTTTTTTTTTTTTTTTTTTTTTCTTGTGTGTATGGTAATTATGTAGTATGTTGCTACTCTACGAGAGCAACTGGAGCAACTGGCTGAGGAGAGGAGTCCTGAAGGTTTGCCAAGGTTTGTCAAATTCTTTCTTAGGAATTCACTTGATATTACTCTTGCACTTGCTGTTCAGCTGCTACCATGTACACAAAATTGGCAACTTATCATTGACTTCGTTTGGTGGGTTGTGTATCCTTTTTTGTATTATTTTATATGATATAATCCTGTGATAATGTTCTGTTTTTACTCCTTGTTGATTGCATATACTCATCCTGCTAGCTGGTTGATCAGCAATTAGGCATGTGATTTCAACTTTGGTGAGCTCCATAAAATGCCATCACAAAATCTTATTCTATCTGGAGCTTGACATTTAAAGACTAAAGAGGATGTTCAAAATGTAAAGGAACATTTGTGAGGAAAAAAAAATTAGAGTTGATGTTCTCATTAGTTTTACAATGAATTGTCTTCCAGTTATGAGCATTCGTTGTTTGTGATTATAAGAATTTAATGTTATCATCTGATTGAAAAAACTTTTAAGATAACATCATCATATGGTATTATAGAGATTCTATATTAATTCCTTTATGAAGCTATCCATCTTTTGCTTAGCCCCTCATGCCTCACAAGCAACTGGAGAAGACTCTTTTTAATTGATTGATTGCTATCTGTGGGAGTGAACGCCAATCCATTTGACTAATATATGGCAATAGTTTCAATAAAATCCATCAACTATTGCACTTCCATTTAAAGTCCATTTTTGTTGTTGACATTATTACTGGGAATAACATTTTAATTTTTATTCTGCCTGCTGGTATTTGCTATTGCTTTAGTACCTTAATCTTAAAATCTATATATAGCAGTGATAGGAACTCCACTATGTTTTTCCTTAGCTCCTCAGTCTCACAAGTGACTAAAAAGTAGTCCTTTCTATTAACTTATTGCCATCAGTGTGGACAAAGCTGATTCAATCTGATTAATTGATGGGTAACAGTTTGAATAAAAATCTTCCAGTGTGGTGCTTACCTTGTGAGAGGTTATTCTCAACTTCTCGATAATATGATACATTTAAATAGTGTATAGTTTTGCTTCTTGCATGGTTAACATTTTTATGTGGAATTATTTTGTATGCTACATTTTTGTTTCTTTTCCCTTTATTACCTTAATCTTATTTTTTATAAATAGATGTGATCCATGTATTCTAATATAAAATGCCTCTACAGGATTTCAAAAGCTCAGTTAAATGAATATTCAGAGAAAATTGAAGCTATGGCGGCCAAATTAGATGTCACTGAGGTGTGTTGGTAGTTTTGGAGCTGCTCGCTTTTCGAATTCTGGTCTCTCCCATTATTTTTTTGTAGGTATAGTTTTTCTAGTTCTATATAGCTGCACTAAGTTCATAAAAAAATAAGAACTTTTAAGCAAAACAGAACATGCATTCTCTATTGTGAAGATGAATAATCAATGTGGTTCTCAAAAGTAAGATTCTGTTTATGGTTATTATCATGTTGAACTTCTGGATGATATATTTTTGTTCATCTGTTCCCTTCTTTGTTTCCTCTTTCTCCCAACATTAACAATCTTTTTTTTTTTCTTGAAGATATCAATAATTATAATTTGATCCTTCATTGTTTATACGTAAGGTCTTTCAGAAGGTCGATTCCATTAATACTGCCTTCTCATCGTGTTTATTAAGTTCAAACTACTGTAAAATGGTAATCATCTCTTTCCTTTGCAAATTCCAGAACAGTGCCAGTGCTGAAGCTTCTGAGGAGCCTTCCTTTGAGGCTAAGATCAGGGACTCCCCTACTACATCTGATGGAGAAAGTATTCACTCCCCAAAAGGACCGAGGAGGAGAATTTTGTATGTCACATGACAGTTATACTTAAAAAAAAAAAAATTATATCTTACCTATAATATTTCAAAATTGACTCTCAGTTGATGCAGGCCTCAGTCAGAAGGTAGATCCTCCAGTATTGTTGAAGATAGTAGCACTACAAAGTCCGTAAAATTGGATTCTGCAGCGCAGACTCATATTGATAAACACAGGTACTTCTATATTAATGGTATTTACTGATTTTTTACTTAAATGGCCTTACTCGTGATAAGTTAGTGCATGAAGAACATAAGATCCAGATTCATATTTGTGATAGAGTTCTAGGTACAATTCAACCAAGTTGCTATGTATGTAAGCTTGTTTTAAAGATCTCGTAAGATGTTTTCAGAATTCATGAAATGTTGATCTCATTTTAAAAATAAGTTGCTGAAATGTTTGGTTAAACTAGAAACTATGGACCTTTTGAGATGTTGGAAACTACAGTTTAGTAATTGAAACTATCACATGATGGTCATATGTATTGTTTTCTACAGAAAGCTACAAGAAGATTTGACTGATGAAATGGCTGATTTGGCACGGCAACTCAAAGAGAGTAGCCTTATGATGAGTCAATCCATAAAAAATACTGAGAAGGTTAATGGAATGTTGTTTGCTTTAACTTTTATTGGTTGGAAATTTCTCTGGGAGATCACATTCGTCCCCTTTTCCTTGCGTGATAGTAGCTGCATGTATACTTCTATCATGCACAAGTTGCGTTGTTTAGGCTCTTAACTCGTACCATCCATCTTTTCCTGCTCTCATCTAACCAATCATAATTGATTCACAATTGATTAGTGATCTTCTCATTCTAGATACTTGACTCAACTGAGAAAGCAGTCGAACACAGCTTGGCGAGCACTGGACACGCTAACACCCGAGCAATGGAGGTTTACTCACAGAGTCTGAAAACATCATGCTTCACCTGGCTGCTCATCTTTGCAATGACATGCGTATTCGTCATGGTTGTACTGCTAATACGAGTTACTTAGGAACTTCGTGGTTGAACTGTAATATCTCCAAATATTACATCTTATATATATCTTCCTTGTACTCTATAATCATGATCTTGTGTATGTATGCTAAGTTGAATAGAAAGCATTGATAACTGAGACTGGTCTTCTGAAAAGGAGAGGTTTTAAATTCTGAAATCTCCAAGATGCAACTTTGCTTTACTTGGTTTCTGAATAAAACTGTGATAAAGGTGATAAAATCTTGTAATAATTTTCTTTCAGTTTGTTAAGAAAGAGTACATAAAACTGTAATACCCCAAAGATCTTACAATATTACTTTGTCAGTAGATTAATAATAATTTATTTATTTGAAATTGAAAAAGAAAATGAGAGATGAAGTAGTGTTGGATTATGTGTTTGTCTTATTGTATTTGTTGGTAGGAATGAGATTTAGTGATGAAGACTAGAGGGTATGAAGTCTCTTTGTCTTCTCTAAAAACTTAGACTCTGTCAACATCCAATATGACTACTAGAAACAGAGGATCCATATTTCCCACAAACATACAAATAACAAAAAGACAAGCACTACAATCTGCAATTACTTATTTCAAGGGGACTAATTGACTAAATAACTAAAAATATTTTTTTAACTTAAATTTGAAAACACAAAACACAATTGCATCAGCCGGGAATCGAACCCGGGTCTGTACCGTGGCAGGGTACTATTCTACCACTAGACCACTGATGCTTGGTAATTATGCTTAATTAAATAAATTATTTATACTAAATAAACACCTAGGAAAGATTAAAATATCAAGAGTTAACTTGAGCTTAATGAGACTAAAAAACGTGATAATTTATTTTAGGGTTAATACTATTTTTCAATCTGTACTATATATTTTTTGTTTCTAAAATTTTGCAATATCCGATAGTAAATTCTGGTACAAAAGTGTACATGTGATTTGATATGCACAATTGAGGAATATTTTAGCCATTTTTATCTTTGATTAATTGATTCACCAAAAAAATTACATTAACCCTAATTCGTTCCTCATTCCTAAATCAACCACAAATTCAAAATATTTGTATTTCTCCATTGAAAACTAGTTGCAAAACCAAAATTCTCATTTTTAAAAAATGACAAAAATAACCTCTAACTGCACATGTACAAATAACGTGTGCACTTTTTGGCCAGAATTTGCCGTCGGAGGTTGTAAAATTGGAAAAAAATGTATAATACAAGTTGTGATCGTAAAACAAAAGTTTAGATTCCAAAATAAAAAAAAACACATATACTACATGTTGGAAATGATATTAACCCTTTATTTTATATCGTAAGTGTGTTATGTAGATATGATTCAAGAGTATACACCACTAGTATATTCTTCATTAACACTTCAGCATACAACTTCATTAATTAAAAAAAAAAAAAAGAATTGAAAATGCATGACCTCCTAAAATCATCCATCACCAGTGAGGAAGAGAATGGTTGAACATCAATCTACTGAGCATCAGAGCTTTCCACCTCACACACAAACAAACACACACATATGTATATGTTGATAAAAAGCTAGCCACTAGAGTTATATAAAAGCAATGGTGAATCATACATTCTCCATTTGTAACATTTATCAAATCTGTTCATCTTTTAAGGAACCAACAATGGATTGATATATGTATATGCATATAAAAAATATTATAGTTTATCCACCATTAATACCTGATGAAGTTAGCTTAATTAACTAATCGTACACATGACATACAGTTAAACATATCTATCCATCTTTGAAGGATTATGAGATGCTCAAATGCTTTGGTCTAGTATAAGCTGTAATAATATTAAACCAGAAATTCCTTTATATCAAGAAACATGGAGTATAAATATTGATCACATACACTGTTACAAATTCTTCAGATCAAGATATAACTAAAATGATCAAGATTTAAATGTTCAAGACATAGATCACTCAAGATCGTACTCTGTTGTAGTATTGCAATTACAAATTAATCAAAGTGTATATAATGAGAAGAAATAGATATATGGGAAGATAGTGATCATAATTTTTCTAATTTCTTGATTAACAGAAGTTAGATCATTCCATATAGATGTACAATATTAATGTCTATAACTTAGGAAATCCACATGATGATCTATTGATTGTGCCTTTTATTCATTTTAATTAATTCATTCCCTCCTCTGATATATATGCCTAATGTGTTACATTTGATCAAACAATTACAAAGTGAACACAATTTGAATCCCTTAACTTTCATCATCAGATAAGTAAATTAAGTACACTATTTGCAACAAATTTGAATGTACAACTTCAACAATGATCAGAACTAGAGTAGTACAAAACCCTAATGACATCCAAATTAGGGTTCTATATATTGTAGAGGAAAAGTACTACTAGGTTATTTATTACTATAATTAAAGAAACTCTTACCAGAAAAGTGATGATTGTCCCATCAACAAAACTTCAATATCGTCGCCAGAATCTTGAGAACGTACATACACTACTATAAATCTTCCTTTATTACAAAAATCATCAACATCATTACTTGTATATATATATAATCATATATCTTAGTCAATTAATTAACACTTGAAGTTCAAGAATCATAACCGAGTCGAAGCTCCAAATCCAAATCCTTCTCCTGGTTAATTCCGTCCCTATTCTTCTCCACATGATCCTCCATAATCCTTGGTGGAAACTCCAAGCTCAAGCTCATTCTCCAATCAACTGGGGCTTGATCTTGATCGCGATCCGAATGATCACTTTGATGATGGTAATTATCATAAAACGTGGGCCTAGTACTAGTGGAAGTGGAGGCTGGAAAATAGGTAGCATAAGTGAAGATGGGTTGATGATCTTGATTGTGGTACAATCTAGGGGTAGTAGTGTAAATCTGTTGATGATGATGTTGGAGCTTGTTGGGATTAGGCTTGTTTCTTGCTCTATCTTTGCGATGGATGTTCATGTGGCCTCCCAAAGCTTGGGCAGTGTTGAAGCCCCTCTTGCAGAACACACACTCGTACGAACGACCCACGCCTAGATCGTTGTTTTCTTGATCTTCTTCGCTTGAGTTTATGGATTCTTCATGATAGTTAATGGACTCCATGTATGTGTGTGATCTTGATCTTGATCTAGAGAGAGAGAGAGAGAGAGAGAGAGAGAGGAGGTGGAGGATTATATATATATATATATATATATATATATATATATATATATATGTATTGAAAAGGAAAGACTATTGAGAGAGAAAGGGGTTGATGAAAGAAACAATATAAGGTTCATGAGGTAGTGTACTTTGGAGAGGAAGATATATGATTAGGAATATTAGGAAATGGTCTCATTTGAATTTTATTGATAGACTCTTCCTACTTAAGGCCGGCTGTTGTAGATCCTTTTTTAATTATTTTTTTACCAACTCTCTCTCCATTTCTTTTTATTAATTCAATGCTTCTAATCTTCTTGTTTTTGTTATGGATTATATATCCTAATTAAATCTGAATTAATTAGGTTTTTAAGGCCCAACCATTTTTCCTTTTTAGCCACAACAAAGGATGTGTTCCGTTAATTCTTGACAATTGGCATAAGGGATCTTTTATTCAATCGTATTTCATTTCATAAATACAAATTACAGTTTTCCATAGGGATAATAATGATATATTCCTTCTGATTTCATTTACATGTTTGTTTAGAGTTTTTGTTGGTATTAGAAGTATATTATGTATATGGTGCTTATTATAAGGGCAAAATATTTATTATAGTATTTCTATTATTGATCAAAACCGTACTATATATATCCTAATGTGTCTTGTAAGACGTTCTTGTTCTTGATACCATTAATGAGGTTTTCCAAAGTTAGTGTTATTTTACTACATGTTTTATCTGGTGTTTCATCGTACATACCTAACATACATTATGTAATAATTAGTAATGTAATGGTATATGGTATACTGATCATTATTTTGGAATAGAAAATGAAACATATATAGAGTAAAATATTAGAAGATCTTATATGTGATTTCCTTGGATATACAAAACATAACTTCTAAAGTAGTTACATAAGTAGTAATAATTGGTTTAGGAAAGATTTGAGAATCCATTACCTTGTTGCATGGGATACAAAAAATATCGAAAATTAATATGCAGAATTTGTAGTTTTCAGTTGTCTTTTTTAATTAATATAATATTCTTAATCAAAAGTTGTTCTTACATCAGGTTTTTATCTGTATCTTCATCGTCCTCATTGTCATCACAATCTCCATCACTTAATTAATATCATAATCACCCAAAGATGTCGTTTAAATAATATTTTTAATTTCCAAGTATATAATTGCTGGCTGAATCGAGCTAGCGGCGACGGCTTTTGATTTAATTATTTTTAAATGAAATTTCTTTTAGAAATTGAATGATGAAATTAATTATATCATGATCAAGTAAGCTATTTATGATCTCAGATGCATCAAAATCAAATACAATAATTTTATCCTTGCTGTCGGATAGATTTTTGGGAAAACAGTTGATTGAAAAACCCCTTTCACCTAATACAATCCTTATTTGATTTATTATTTATATAAAATGGTATTCACACTATACCGTTAATTAGTTGATCATGACATTACATATGCAATATATATATATTTCATTAATAAATAATTAGGTAACTATAATATCATCAAGGTACGTTACTATATATATGTGTGTGCAATCAAAACTCAAAATTATTTATGAAATGGGGTTTCAAATATTGCTCAAGTTGAGCCATATGGGACGTCCCAAATTGTCAAACGAGTTAGGGTTTTTTTTGAAACAAACAAGTATAAATTTTCTATGCGAAAGTGATCATGAGATGTTTGATGTGAGAAGTAAAAAAAGATAAATGAGATATTAGTTATTTCTTTTCTTTATTTTTGGAAGGAATTAGTTGCTTTAATTTTTTTTTTAATCAAGACGTTTTTATAATGCTATATATAATCAAGTGTCCTCCACATGGAGTATTACACATATGTGCAAGTGTTAGCTACATTTGAAAAGATTTTGATTAAACTTATCGGATATTATACGTAAATTATTGTTCGTATCAAGTATTTTAAGCAAATGTAGATTAAAAAAAGAGTATCAATTTTGGTTTTGTAAATAAGTGACTCTCCATTTTCTGACAATCAAATATTCGTTTTTCAATTTCGATCATTTATGTTTTAATTTTTTAAATTTCAATTAAATATTGATTGGAAGTTTCGAAATCACTGACATGGCGGTCAGAATTTGGTTGACATGACAAAATTACCTGTAGTCACTTAAATAATTTTAAAAATTCCAACCTAAATTGAAATTGAAAAAATTAAAATATAGAAAAACAAGTTGAAAAAAGAATACTTGTATGGTTTTCAAAAAAATGACAAGTGACTAACCTATTCAATCTTCAAAATTGAAATTAACCTTTAAAAAAATCTACTAATCAGGCATACCTTCCCATAATTTCAAGATAGAATCTTAGGAAGGTTCCAATAACCCACACTTGCAGGCCAAGATCAAAAATGGTGTAATAAAAGTGTGTATCGAGTCCAAATTGGCAATTATTATTTAATAATTAATTAGGGCAAAAACGTGAAGCAAACTGCACGAATGTAGTTTTGGCAATTGTCATGATTCACAGTTTCCAAACCCTGCGGAAATTCTCTCTCATCAACGAACTTATGTTGACCAAACTCGCAATTTTTTCTGTCTTCCAACCTATATATTTTTTTATTTTTTACACACTTTTAATATAACATATGAAATTAAATATAAAATTCCTTCATATCTTGAAAATTGAATTATGTATGGGCCGAGCAATAGATTTAGATGTGCAGCAAGTTAAGAAAAAAACTTTGTGCAATTAACTAAAATAATAACTGAATTTTTTTAAGGAAGATTTGATTTTAGACAAAGTCTATTCAAATAAGATCTATACCAAAATCTCTATCCCACTCATATGTCATATCCCAAAACCACATAATATTCATATAAAAAATAATAACGGTTACATTAATTAATAATGAAATTGAAAAAATTTTGTCTATTCAAAATAATATAGTTTTAATGTGGTATATAAGTGGTTTACTAATATTTTTGGTACAGATGATCCGGACTAATCCAACGCAATTAATTCCTGATATTTTTCAATTCAAATCCACTATACTTTTAGTTATTCCAAAAAGGGAAATATAGTATATATACACACATATTAATATCTACAAAATAAAATTAAAAGATTTGTGAACTCTTGTTAAACGACGTGTAAAATGAAATAGAGGAAAAACTAGGTAGTCAAAAGGTGGTGTAAATATCAACACAAGACCATAGACTCAAATTATGGACTGATGATGATATAATAATACAAGGTTTAATTTCCTTGAATTTAGGGCAGCTAGAGAGAGTGAGAGAGCAGGGGTTTAATTGAAGTAGTTGGCAAAAGACCGATCGATGAGAAGACAAAACTCTCTTTATTCTGCAATTATATATATGTGTGTAGATGAGACATTAGTTAGTGCTTTGTGATGTTAATAAAGGTGGAACATAATTGACTTTGTCTTTATTTTTTTACTTAGGAGTTTGTTGAGGAAAACTCTTGGCTTTTTAGTTATAGACACTCGCAAGATTGGAATTTCTTAGAAAACAACGTCACTCATCTTATATAATTCTACCAAATAATCCGTCCTATGCGCCATATAATACATGATGCACATTGGTGTTTTAATTTGTTTATTTATTTTTGGAACATTTTGATTTAATTATGTCTGTTATATAAAGTAACAATCATTAATAGCTTATATCGCTGATAAAATGAAAAATGTCCCGCCCAAACTCTATAATGTTTTTTTTTTTTTTAACTAGTATAAGTCCCGTGCGATGCACGGGCATATCAATTTTACAATTTATATATATAAATATGAAAATGTTGAAAATAAAAAATAATAATTTTTTTTGGACAATCTCAATCAAATTTATTTCCTGTGTGATGCATGATCATAAAATTTAAATATTTCGAATTAATGTAAAAATATTAATTTACAAAAAAAAAATCAAGTTCTCGATAATATTTTAATCTCATTTTGTACTCGTGTGATGTATGGGCAAATAAATTTCAAATGTCGGTAGTTTTTTTTATGTTGATCATGAAAAATAAATAATCTACTTTTTCAAAGTTATTTCAATTTAATCTACTACCCATATAATTTATGAATTTTTATCATACATTATCTGACTACTTTAGAACTTTTTTTTTTTTTTGTCACAATTAGTATGGGAAAAAAATTATGCAAATATATGCTCATACCTTATTCATTGTAATGAGTGTAAAATGATGATATTATTGTATATTATAATTAAGTTTTAATAATATTTCAACCTTATTTGGTACCGTGTAATGTAACAAATAAATTTCAAGTATTAATAATTTTTTGATATAAAAATGTGAATCATAAAAAACAATATAACTCTTTTAAGTTATTTTTTGATATCTACTACCCATATAATTTATCAGTTTTGAATATTTCTTATTTTCATCATTTGTTTGACTATTTTACTAATTTTTTTTTTTGGATTAATTGTGCAAAATCCCCTTGTGGTTTGGAAAATCAGCGTGAAATCCCCTTTTGCTTCAAAATTTGCACGAAACTCCCTTGTGGTTTTCTAAATATAGCCCAAAATCCCAATTCCGTTAATATTAACAGAAATGATATGCACGTGCTCTTCATGCGTTTTTTGGTGTTTTTTTTTTTCACTTATTACTATAAAATGACATATTTACCATTCTTTACTATATTTAAAGACTAATTCTCTTGTGGGGTTTTTTTTTTTTTTGCAATTGCAAACACTTGCTTCAAATTTATTTTCTACAATAACATCTATTTCTTTATTTGCTTTATTTATTTATTTTCAATTAATTTTTTATTTAGTTATTTATTATATTGTTATTAATACTAACAGTTTGTACGTAGGTTTCTTTTTTACCTTTGTCTATTTCAATTCATTTTTTATCAATATTAATTTTGATATAGTTATTTATATTATTGTTATTAGTGATATTTATTTCTTTACTTTTATTTTTGTAAGTTCATTTTTTAAAATGTTAATTTTTTATTTAGTTATTTATTTTATTTTTATTAATACTAATAGTTGATACATATATTTATTTTCTTTACTTTTTTTTTTAGTTCTTTTTTTTACAATGTTAATTTTTTATTTTGTTATTTTTTTCATTGTTATTAACTAACCTATTGATGAAGATTAGATTAAAAAGATAAGACTCAATATTAAGGAAAATATAACCTAAATAAAAAAAAAGACTTAATACTTAAGAATTGTTAGGTATAACAAACAAAATTAACCATACCAATAAACAATTAACATACCAACTTGTCTGAACAAACAAAAAATAATAAAAATTATACAAGAAAACTTGGAACATACCAATTTGTAAGAGACAAACAAATAATAAAAATATTATATTGAAAAACTTGAAACATACCTTGTACTCACTTCAGGTTCTCATTCTAAAGAAAAATGTACCTCAATAACAAAATTTATCATTGTTCACACCTTTAAGCATCTAGATTTCTCCAAGAAATTCAATGAATTTTTAATTTTTTCGTTTGGACATCAAATTTTTTTTTTTGAAGAAAATAGTAAACTAATTATATTTAGGGTCTCATTAATTACACTTTAGGGTTAATTTGAGGTGAAAATAATGTATTATCTAGTATTTCTACATCCTCCTCATCAATAGTCGACATTAATATCGAGTCTTATCTTTTTATTCTAATCTTCATCAATAAGTTAATTAATAATAATAAAAAAATAACTAAATAAAAATTTAACATTGTAAAAAAAAAAAAGAACTGAAAAAATTTAAAGAAAGAAAAATATGTATCAACTATTAATAATAATAATAATAAAATATATAACTAAATAAAAATTAACGTAAATAATAAACTTAAAAAAATAAAAGTAAAAAAATAAATATCATTAATAGCAATAATATAAATAACTAAATCAAAATTAATATTGAAAAGAAATGATTTGAAATAAACAAAAAGAAACCTACGTACCAACCGTTAATATTAATAACAATAAAATAAATAACTAAATAAAAAATTGAAATTGTAAATTTTTAATTAAAAATAAATAAAGAAAAATAAATAAAGAAATATGTGTTAATGTAGAAAATAAGTTTGAAGGAAGTGTGCAATTGCAAGAAACCCTCCACAAGAGTTTTAATCTTTTAATATAGTAAAAAATGATAAATATGTCATTTTTTTAGCAAAAAAAGTGAAAAAAAAAAACACAACACATGATGTAGCGCCCAGGAAAAACGATGCATAATTTGACGAATAAATAATTCAACCTTAATTATGTGATTTAATTTATGTGCGTTTCAGATTAATTGAACGATGCATGATTTAATTATTGAACGTACGTTTGACTTTATCGGAAATGTAATTAATTGAAAGAGCTACGATTATGATTATTGAGGGTTTAAATTATTTGAAAATGATTTATACACGTCATGGGAACAATCGTAATTGAAAGACGAAGAAAACGAAACGAGAATCGAGCCAATCGGAGTTCCAAGACCCAAACGGGGCCCAATTCAATTCAATGAAAATATGGTTAAAACATTGGCTTGAGCACACTTTCACCCTACTTTTGCAAGATTAACCCAAGGTAAAATGATACTTTCTCCTCCTTCTCTCTTCCCTAGCTTTTCCGGCACCGGCCGAAGCGCCGCCTCCGCCGGCGACACCACCGTCGCCGGAATTTTCATCAAAACCGAAACGTATCGTAACCTATGCCAAATCGAAGCTCTCGCCGAGTCCGTTCCGATTCTGGACTCGGATCAGCCATCCGCCGTCGCATTCGCCGGCAATCGGCCGGAGAAGTTTCGGCCATTTCTCTCTCTAGAAACCCCTTTTTCTCTCTCTTCGTTTCCGGCCATCCGGCCACCGATCAGGGCGATTCTTGAGCCTAGATTGAAGTTCTCGCCGAGCCCGTCACAATTCCGGGCTCGGATCGTCGATCGGACCGGCCAATCTCCGGCAATGGCCGGTCAAAGTTTCGGCAGATTCCTTTCTCTCTCTAGCCTCTTTCTCTCTCTCTTCGTTTCTCCCCCGTTTCTTCTCCGATCGTGCCGATCTATACATGCAATGAAAGTTCTCGCCGAGCCCGTCATGATTCCGGGCTCGGATCGTCGATCCGATGGCCCGATCTCCGGCAATCGCCGGTCAAAGTTCCGGCTATCTTCTCTCTCTCTCCTCTCCTCTTTCTCTCTCTTCTGCAACTCTCTCCTCTCTCGCGATTCTCTCTCTCTCTTCGTCTTCTCTGCTCCTCCGCCCCTTGCCGTCGCCGTCGCCGTCGCCGTTGGTCGTGGTTGTGAGTGTGTTGAGGCGCCGCCGTGGAGGGCGGCGCTGTGCGTGGTCGTCGCCGGCGCGAGGAGCGCCGGTGATGAGAGCGTGTGTGTGTGCGTTGGTGGGCGGTGCTGTACGCGCCGCCGGATGTCGTGGTGGCCGGCGTGTGGGCTTGCGTTTGGTGGTGTTGGCCGGCTACGCGGTGCTGCCGGCGGTGGTCTGCAGCGGCGAGGCAGTGACGGAGGTGGGGGGTTTGGGGGCAGGGACTTGGGTTGTAAATTTGATAAGATTAGGGACCTAGTTGCAAAGCCCAAAGTTTTATGTTTATTTTCTTTTTGGTCCCTCAACTTTTGAGTTCTCTTTTTGACCCCCAAAGCTTTTGACTTATACAGTTTAGCCCCGAAGCTTTTTGGAAATCTTATTTCTACCCCCAAGAGTTTTCAAGCTTTTGACTTTCACCCCCAGAACTTTCCAAACCTTTGATTTTCACCCCCAAGAGTTGTGGATATTGCATTTCGACCCCATAACTTCCAGAAACCCTGTTTTGACCAAAAAACTTCTATGTATCTACAGTTTTACCCTTGGTCAAAGTCAACCTTTACCAGAATTTATGTTTTTACCCCTAAACCCTAAAACGCTCCGTTCTCACTCGTTTCTCATCCGATTGACCTCATTCTTTCGCCTATAGAACCGTAATCGAACCCTCTTCGATATGTGATCAAGTTCTAAGCCTTTCGAGACGATTTCTTTTCCATCATCGTTTCTTTTCGAGAGAGTACTTTAACTTATAAAATGAGAATATCTTAAAACGAAACTAATAGGTTACGTTTGCATGTGTAGGCTATCGTGGCTAGGAGCATACGTGTTTATCTTTAAAGCTTGCATCGCTCGTAGTTGAACGCCACCTAGAAAGGTGGGGGTAACTTCTGAACTTAACGACTTTAATGATTTCGTATTCATTATGTCTTACTATGCTGATAATGCGCTGCTATGTTAAATAATATTGTTATATCTCTGATCGCATGTTATGAATTGCTTGAACTTACGTGCTTGGGGATTATGTGCTGCGATATTTATTGCCTTTGCGTAGAATGATATAAGTTATACGAGGATAGGAGTCCACGTCCTTCACGGAGGTACTTGGTGGTCCGTAAAAAGTACCCACGGTCCTGGAACCGTTTATGGGGTAAGACGGGAAATGCCCTCCTGTACGGGGCAAGATGAGAAATGTCCTCCTGTACCTAAGAATATGGGGTAAGATGGGAAAAGCTCTTTAAGGATACGGGGTAAGATGGGAAATACCCTCCCGTTCCTAAGGATGATATGTGCAATGTATGTTAGTGTTGTGTTTATTTGTTGCGCTGATTTATTTGTCATAATTCGCTTAATTCTTGATATAATTTGAATATAGAAATTACTCCCACGAGTGTATTCAAATGCACTCACCCCTATCTGTACTCACCCAACAGGAAATAAGGAAAGATAAGCTTTGCAGCGAGAGGGGTGCCGTATCCAGTGTTCCTCTTTTTAACTATTTTGGAAACGATGACGAACGATGCATTATAACTACTTATGTTTTGTAAAATTGTTGTATTTAATGTTGGATCCTGTTTATTTCCGCTGCTAGTTTAAAATGTTTTCTTCCGGCTTGTCGCTGATGCTTTTAAAATGTGAAAAGATCGTCTTTCTAAACTGATTTATCGAAGTCCTTGTTTTTAGATATCGTTGTAGATCTTGACTCATTCGCGTGTTTAATTGTTTTCATTCGTGTCTGATCTGTATGTCATTTTAAAATTTCCTCGTTCATTCTTATCTGCAAGTCTTCCCAAAATGTCTCTTTCTTTATTTCTCTCTGCACGCCCATGAACAACTCTGATATTTAAAAAAAAAAAAGTATGAAAACGGGGCGTGACACATGAAGAGCGCATGCATAGCACTTCCGTTGACATTAAAGGAAATTGGAGATTTTGGGCTATATTTAGAAAACCACAAAGGGATTCCGCGCAATTTTTAAAGTATGAGGGGATGTTACGCCTATTTTCCAAACCACAAGAGACTTTCGTGCAATTATCCCAATTTTTTTTTACATGGAAAAAAACTTATGCAAATATATACTCAATAAATTATTCATATTGAGCGTAGTAACAATGATATTATTGTATATTACTCCAAAATAAAATTTCTAAATTTAAGATGCCATTAAAAAAATTATATAATTTATTTACACGTGTTAAAATCAAAAAAATTTCTCTTAGAAAAATCATATTGGATGATAAACATTTTAATATCTGATAAATCTAAAAATATGAAACTATATAACAACATAAAGTAAAATACTTTATCATTGTTCATATAATGATGAACTTCATGCTACCATAATAATGAAATTTCAAATTTATATTTGTTTTTTAATCATGGAAGAAACATTATTTATTCTTACATTAAAAAAATGATTTTTTTTTTTGCTAAATTTTTGTAGATATATAAAATGATTTTGTACAAATTGTTATTCATAACTTTCTTGAACTTTTAGCATGATATTATTATCATATATATACATAAATCATGCTAAATTGATCACATATCAAATATGATCATTTTTTTTTCTCAATTTTCATGTATATACAAAATGATTTTCATACCATGAATATATACATAAATTATGCAAAATCCAATATTTATAATTTATAAATTATAAAATAATAAATATTTGTATTTCAACTTTAGAAAGTGAAAATTAGATTAGTATAGTTATATGGAAGATATATTAGACTTGAGTATAATAAATGACATACTTGTCAAATAAAAAATATGTGTTTTTTATTATAGTTTTCCAATACTTATTTCAAATATAGTAAATAGAAATAGTTAATTTATGTTGTTCAATTATTTATGCTAAGTAACTAGATTTATATATTTATTGAGGTGATATATATATATATATATATATATATATATATATATATATATATAAAATATTTGAACAAAATAATATTACAAAATTACATCTTGTCTTTGAAGCCGTCCTCATAACTATAAACATCTCATTTATTTATTTATGTATGCAAGAATGTCAGGTGATCTTAAGAAACGGAATTTTAGTTCCCACAACATTTTTGAATGCATTGATAACGATGACATCATTAGAAACATGAGTCATAATCGTCAAAATAATGGTTATTGTAACAAAAATCAAAATGATTCTTTATCTTGAAAAGGCGAGAAAAAAAATAATGACTTACAAACTTATAGTTGACATGTATTTGTAGTGTATTTGTAGATGAATAATAAATCAAGACCACATAACAAAATTAAATTTATATATATATATATATTTATATATAGTACAAAATCGTGAATTTTATAAATCTATTTATAATTATATGTATAATAAAAATCATAAAATGATTTGCATCACATTTTTACATATGGATAAAATTATAGTAAGTCAACTTAAATTCAAAATTTTTTCCCCTTTTTGTTACAAATATATATATATATATATATATATATATATATATATGTACTCACACACACAACATTATATATATGTGTGTGTGGGTACAACATTAGAGAATTTTTTTGATAATTTAGAATTCTTGAAATTCGATAATTATATTATTTTAATTTATTCAACAAATATTTTTTTAATCTTGATTGTAACAATAATTAAACATTTATTAGATGAGATCATATTAATATTCACATACCATGTATAGATTATAATCTTCAAAACTTTTTCAATATCATAGGTGATATTATTACCATATATATATATATATAATTAATATAATTAATTTTTAATTTATAAACTATTAATATTGTCTTTTTACTTTTGGGAGGTGGAAATGGGCGGGAAAATTTTACCATCTATTTTGAGGGGTAATTGTTATTATATATATATATATAAATTATATTATTACTATTAATCATTATTATTAATTATTTATTTGGAAATATAAAGTAATTACCTTTTCCAATCGTTCACTAATTATTTAACTAGCTAAAATCGCAAGTGTATAGGGCAATGGTTACAAGCAAGTGATGTAGATGTGGACATGATTTCCGTTGACCCGGTTTCGATTTCGAAACGGAATCGAAATTAAGTTTTACACGGTTTGGATACGGTTAATGGCTTTACGGTTCGGTTAGAGCCAACAGTTCTGATCAAAATTTTCAAATCAAGGGCTTAAATTGTTCTATCGTTTGAGATCTACGGTTGAAATTAAAAAAAAAAAAGACTGTTGGGGTGGAACCGATGGTTAGAACCGGAACCGTCGGTTCCAAAAACTATTTTATAATTTTTTTTTTTATAAAAAAAGAATCGTGGAACCGCCGGTTCCAGAACTGAACCCGGTTCCAAAACCGAAACTGTATATTAAACAGTTCGATTCCGATTCCCCTACATATGGTGGTTTTGAAATCGGGAATCGACAGTTCCAAAACCGAACATAATCATGTCCACATGTAGAGTGATGTATATTACACAAATATCAGGACTAAAGCTAATAAATGCCACAATTATGATAATTTTATTCTATTCAAACAAATCAATTTAAGATGTCAATTATGAACTAGATATTATTAGTTCACTCTAAAATGCCACAATTATGATAATTTTATTCTATTCAAACAGATCAATTTAAGATGTCAATTATGAACTAGATATTATTAGTTCACTCTAAAATGCAAAAGACAAATTAAACACAATCAAATGAGACAGAACAAATTAAGAGAAGACTTGTAGATGCTTCGATGTCAATTTCAATCATTTGTCAGCTTCACTTCAATTATTCAAGTTCTTCTTAATTCTATTCTCTATACAACAATCTTTTTTAAGGTTCTCACAATTATCTCAATCTCTCGATTTTACTGAATAATTATACATGGCTCCTACTTTTAATCTAATAACAAACACCTTCTCTTGAATTTTTATATATCAATAAATACCGTGGATTGGACTAACAACAATGAGACATTCTTTTGTTTAAATTAATTGAAACACTTGAATTATATGGGATAAAATAGTTAGGGAGAAATTCGACCATTGATTAGCAACTCTTCGAACCATGGTTGTTGGTGCAAGTATATAAATAAAAGGAAAAATTTCACACTACTTCATTCAACTGTTGGCGATTTTCAATTCAATTATTGGCTCAAATTTCGAAATTTCTTATGTTAGGGTCGAATTTAACCTTAATTATAAAATTGAGACTTTAAATTGGGACTCAAATCAACATTATTTCTCAATTTCTTTCTTTTTTTTTTTTAAAACATGGATTTGGAAAAAAAATGGTTGAATAATTAATTTTCGTTTGGAAATGTGAAATAAAACAATGAAAAGAAAATAGAACTCAATTGCCTTCGTTGATGTCTTCCATTTTCTATACTTGAATTAAAAGTTCATTTTAATTTAGAGCTTCAAATTGAAAAATACAGTTAAATTTAGTCTTGAATTGAGAAATCTCAAAATATAGATCTAAAATTGAAAACTAACAAATAACTTGAGTAGTTGTGAAATATTTCTTCTTGAGGGAAAATATATAATGAAATTAGAAACTGTCTGTGTTCTTGCATCTTAAATTAACTGTCAGATTTATTTTTTGGGTCATAACTTTGACCAAACTTTATTGAGCTCACCCAGTTCTAAATTTATAGGAGTTTATCCACCTGTTCATTTGGGCTTCTTGAAATCTCTCATATGGACCAATAGTAAATTATTAGGCCCAATATGTTCACTATATTTTCTCAATTTCTAGACATGCACCCAATAAATAATACTGTATTGGTCATCAATTTTGGCCGTTGTCAGTATTATTAACATCCCAATTAAGACTCATAAAAAGATATTATAACTTAAACTTGTGCATAATTATATATTTTGGTTTATATTTGGTGTGGACTTTTGGTGTCACATTAATCTTTTACATTACATGGGATCATCAACAACTGTTTCTTTGTTTATAATAAATCATGAGTGATGGACACAATATTGCATCATCTATCAGATATATGATTTATATATTTAATCACGACATGCAAATTCAATTGTTTTTAAAGTTGAAATTCCTCTAGTTGCCAAAATCATGAAGTGGGGCCGGGGTAGATTCCTGCTGGAAAAACAAAATAGACATTAATTTAAGGGATATAGAATAAAGAAGTAAAATAAAAGTTCATGAAAAAAAAAAAACATGACTATTATCCTATCTATTGCGGGCATATGTTAATGTGTCTATTATTGATGTTTCAAAAATCCAATATAATTATTAAATTCAGATCATAATATTTAAATGATTGAAATCTTTATATATTAGCGATGGACAGTAAGTATATAAAGGCATGCCGATGATGGATAGATGAAAAACAAATCAAATGAATATGTAAAGTTATTTGAAGTGTTAGCTAGATTTCGAGTTACGTGTGCATTATTATATCCATTAAAAAAACATATTAGACATAAAACTTCATATGAGTAGGACTTTAATTAATTAATTTGTTTGGGCTTAAATATGTATTCTTTATTAGCTATTATTTTAAAACTTATTTTTTGTTAGCCATTTTTTTGATCATTTCTTTCTTAGCCATTAAAAAAACAATGTTGTACAAATTTAAGTTATGACCTACTTTAATTTCATATCCAATAAATGTTAATTTGGGGACACTACCCTTGTAATAATTATGATTTGTTTTGATTATTAACAGAGACAACATTTTATTTTTCATCACCTATATTTTTATTATATGCATGTAATGAATATATTATAAAATTTCCTACTTAATGTGGTGTAACAATACTCTCAATATATAAGTATTTTGTATACAAGATGATTAATTTTTTGAATAATAGACTTAAATTATGTATGTGATGAATTAATTAAAGTATGAAGATTTTTAATTAAAATAATATTAATGCATCCTGGACATTTTGAATGCGGCCGACTTATTCAGATTGTCAATATAGATACATCTAAGTTGTGGCATTTATGTATGAATTGATCCTGTATGGATTGAACTAATTTAATTTGTATTTTTCTTATATGTTATCTTGTAGATATAAAAAAATAAATTAAATCATTAGATGATCATATATAAAAAGATTTAATCTTGAGTGATTATATACTAATATTTAATTACATGTGATTCTTAATTTGCTCATTTAAGTTTGTCAATCCAAATTTATAATAACTTATCTTTTAGATTCACATTTAATTAAATAATTGAGAATCAAAATTTAAAGATACAAAACACATTCCTTCTTACACAAATACAAAACTAGTTCTCTTTAGTTCACCGAACACGTAGAGTATCTTCGGCCATCATGTGTCGAACATGTTATCTATGTTCAATGTTATTGAACATTGGAACGCCTACGCCAAAAGCCCCTTCATTGTAGTACTTTTTGAGGTTTTTGAGTTTCTTTGAGTACAAACCTTCATGGAAAGATTATATGTTACACGTTTAATGTATGTAGCTATCTTAACATGTGTCTGGTAATATATTGAATTCGTGGTGGTTGTAATTTTATGCTCATCGTGATTTTGTATAGTGGAGGTTTCACCTCCCAAAGCTATATCCGTAAAATTATCTAATATAGTGTTTGTGAAATGAGATTAATGAATAGGCCAACACATGAAGTCCCGGTCCGTGATGGTAAAATTATTGACATATCTATCAAAATGGGTTAAGTCTGTTGGATCGACTCGCACTGCTACATCAAAACGATGGGTAGTTAGGCTCACGATGGTCTGGACTTTTGGTGGACTTTCCGCGCGTGTGTGTATATATATATATATATGTATATATATATATTTAATTATTTATTTTTAATATTTTTTCATTTGAAAATATTGATGAGAATGAGTAATAATGATAAAGTTCTTACATAATGCAAACAATGATGTATAAAATAATGATATGTGTCATTTATTTATATACAAATGAATAAATTTTAATGAAAGAACTATTCTTAAAAAAATATTCTCTTATTTCACAAGAGACCAACTCTTCTTATTTTGTGTGTTAGTGAATGTATATACATTTTAGTAAAATGTATAAGATATTATATATATATATATATATATATATATATATATATATCTTTTTTTCCTTTAAAAAATAAAATAAAAATTTTGATGGGTTGGACTGGAATGAAATTTTGGCAGCTCACCATGATGAAGACCCGTCCTACCCAATCAAATGATAGGTTGTGGGTCAACCCACCTCATCACCAAGCCATTCGAAACCACCTCTAACACGTGCCCATACGCTCTCACACACCCCACACACTTTGGTTTCCTCGTCTAGCCGCGCTCGTATCTATATACTTTTTAGTTATGTTAGTCATATCTTTTAGTTATTTTAGTTGTATTTTTACATTTATTTTACATAGACATATAATACTTTTATACATTTTAAATATATTAGTTATAACTTTTAGTTATGTTAGTTGTATCTCTATATATTATATAAATATATGACTACACTTAGATATAAACTTTCTTTTTAAAACTGTATATATGTAAAAAAAAATCTTTTATTATAAGAGAAATATTTTATATTCACTTTATAGTAAAACATATTTTTTACTCATAGATAGATTCTTAATAAAGTGGAAAAAATGTTTTCTTAAATAGATAGATTCACCTCTTGTGTATAAATCATGGAATCCCTTCTAGTTAATTAATATATATATATATATATATATAAGTAAGACCGGAATCTTGTCATGCTCACATTGTTTTGACATTAAATATGGCTGATTAATGGTTTCAAATTTTATGTTGTTAACAAAAATTACTAAATAATTTAAATATGTTGACTAAATTTATCTAAATAACATATGTTAGGCTTCAATATAGGAATTATTTGCATATTTGAAATTTATTAAATTTATAAAATTTTAAGAAAAAGTATAAATAATTAAAAAAGAAAAACACTAAAATGAAGATGAGCTTATTTAAAATGATTGTTCAAACTGTTAATTTAAACTTATTTGTTAGTGAAAAATTGAATAATCCTTTTCTGAATTTGTATTTTAAACTATAACATTTATTTGTGAAATTTTGACTTTCAATTTTTTATTATTTAATTAAAAAGAAAAATTGGAAATTGTTATAGATTTTAAACAATAAAAAGCAAACTAAAAATAATGATGGGTAGGTTGAAGATACAACAACCATACGGTCCATACCTATATAAATTATTTTCAATAATAAATAAAAAATTATTTATGATCCTCTACAAATGTAACATATATTCTGACAATTAGATAATTATTTAATCATATTAAGTTATATTTAATGTTGCAATATTTATTACACAAATCATAAATTTAATTTTACTATATAAATAATATTTAAAATTTTGTAATTTGATTAAATTAAATTTAGTTATTTTTTTGAAAAATCTCGTGTAATACATAAGCGGTATATATATATATATATATATATATATATATATATATATATATATATATATAAAGAATGAGATTTACCACATGACACAACTACATTTTTTTCATATTAATTTATTTTCTTTACAAATAAAAATCTACAACATATAAATATAATTTTAAAGCTAACTAATATAGCTAATTAATTATATTAAATTTAATGTTGATAAAACAATAATAAAAAATATAAAAAAATTATCTTTAATTGTTAAAATAATACATGTCAAACTTCAAATATAAAAATCATTTTATATATTTAAAAAATTTAGAGAAAAATATAAATAAAGAAAAAAGTAAAACAAAAGTAGACCAATTTAAAAGGATTATTCAAACTTTTATTATTGAATGTAATAGTTTTTACAAATATATATTATTAAATAAACTATGAAATTTTTAGGGAATTTTGACTTTCATTTTGTTTTATCATTTAATTAAAAAGAAAATTAAAATTTTTAAATTTTGACTATAAAATCAAATTAAAAGCATGATTAAATAATATAATAGACATGACAATACATATTTTTTTTAAAATAACAAGTAAAAAAATTCATATTTCTTGATAAATGTAACATATGTTTAAACAATATATTGAATAACATACAATTAGATTGTGTTAAATTTAATAATAAATTAAACTATGTGTATTGCACAAAATAATAATTATATATATTTTTCTTATATAAATAGTAAATGTTTTTTTAATTTTACAAAATTTAATTAATTTTTTTTAAAATTTCGTGTATTACATGGGTCCTATACTAGTGTGTGTGTGTATTCGGTTTCAATCGATTTTCACACAGAACGTAGGTCTCGTCGAGACAAGTTTAAGATAGGTCTCGGATTTCAATTCCGATATCTCATTCACCGAGAAACGACAAAACACCATCGGAAAACCCTAAACCCTAGTTTTGTCATCCTTTCTCTCTCCTCTGTTCTTTCTCTCTCGTCGGAGCTGACGTCGGAGTAGCTCATGTGTGTGTGGGTGTGCAGTAGGAGAGACGGCGCTATCGTGGGTGGCGGCGCTGGTGATGAACAATGGCTGGTGTGTGTGTTGTATTGTGTGTGTGTGTTGATCATGTGTGTGTTGTGTGCTGTTGAGGGCGGCGCTGTGCAGCGCCGCAATGGTTATTGTTGGGTGGCGCTGGTGATGCGCCGGCGAGGTCAGGTGGTGGTGGCCGGCGACGGGTGGTCGCCGGCCAAGGCTGTGTGTATGTGTGTGTTTATATGCTTATGCGTGTGGGTGTGTTGGGGTTTGGGGGAATTTCTGGAAGGGTACTATTCATGCCAAAGGGTGGCCGGAGACGGTGGTGGTCGGAGCTGGGGTCGCCGGCGGACCACGTGGGGACGGCGCTGGGTGGTGCCGCCGCAGCTGGGAGCTACTGCAAGTTTCAAGCGCGCTGGGCGCGCAAGTCAGCGGGCGCCGGGTAGCGCGCGAGCTGCTGAGTCTGCCGAGGTTGCCGAGAGGCGCCGGGTGCTAGCGCGCGCTGCTACCGAGAGCGGCGTCGGGAGCTGCCAAGAAATGCAGGGCGCCGGGAGACGGGTGCACGCGTTGCGCCGTGTTTACGATACGAATCTCGTTTTTTCCATCGTACGTTATCATCGAGTTATCGATGACGAGATGTCATCGACCGAAAGTCGGGGGTCCCGGTCAAAGTCAACCTTTTTACCAAAATTACCAAAATACCCCTCACTCTTAAAACGCTCCGTCTGAACTCATTTCAACTCCGAATGAACTCATTCGTTTTCTGTTGCGACCCAAATCTTTCTCTCTTTCTTATCAGCTGCTGAATTAAAACTTCCACTCTCGTTTCCTCAACCTCAATCTTTAGATCTTCCACTCCGTTTCGTCTTTATCGATCGTATCTTCTCCGAGATCGTCTATACATTTAATTATACATATTTAGGATCTAAGAAATGTTGAAACTCGTGTAGGCTATCAGTTGGAAGGTGCTTTGTGATACTTGATATTGTTACTCGGCTACTCACGCGGTAACCACCGAATAAGGTGGGGTAATTTCTACATCTTTATCTGTTTACAGTTTTCCCTATTTTGATACATGATTGAGGAATACTAAATGCAGTGATTATATGCTATGATTATGTGTTCATATTATACTGTGAGAGGACTGAGGTCCACATTGCATATTCAGAGGGACTTATGGTCCGTATACCCCCTCTACTACCTGGAAGGTTTGGTGGTCCTGTAAATGCACCAGCGGTATTTAAGACCGTTTTATGGGGTAAGACGGGAAATTTCCGCACCTAAATGATGAGTTACGAGATACGTGCTATGCATTTTATGTGCTGTGACTACGTGCCGATTGATACATATTTCTGATTTATATATATGTCAAATGTTATAAGATGCAGAGTTTATCCCCACGAGTGTATTCCACGCACTCACCTCCTATTCTGTAATTCACGATACAGGAGATGACGAGCATGATGAACCTTGGAGAGAGATGATGGTGCCCTATCTGGACTTTTTATTTTAAGTCTTTTATCACCCAACAATTAAACAATGTTTTTATAATTCACATTTTGTAAGTATGACATCGTTTTTACTGTGGTTTTTGGATCCTGAAGGTTTTATTTCCACTGCAAATGTTTTAATTAATCGGTTGTATCCGATGACTGATATGTAATGATTCTGATTGTCTTCTACCTCATTTATTCTCATAACTATCTCTTACCTCCTTCTTCTATTTAAACAAACGTCTTTTACACTTTCTTCTTGCACGCCCGCAAGTAAAACTCTGATAATTTTTAAGTGTGAAAAACGGGGCGTGACATTGTATGTATGGCCTTTTCCATTTTTTTACAACCAAGTATACGTTTTTCAATTTTGGTCATGTATGTTTCAACTTTTTTCAATTTCAATCTAATTTTCCAATTTTGGCACTGTATGTTTCAATTTTTTCCAATTTCAGTCCAATTTTGGTCGGAATTCCCAAAATCACCGATGTCACGTGAGATTTTCCGGCGACCATCCGACCAAAATTGGATTGAAATTGGAAAAAAATTGAAACATATAGGACTAAATTTGGAAAACCTATACTTGGTTGTCCAAATATGGAAATGACCTTGCATACAGAACCAATATTGAAATTATCCCTTAAATGTATATTAAATTACCACACTTGAACTCCCTATGTACTTTTTGAAACAAAAAAAAGTTTTATTCAATGCTAGAATTAATGAAAGATAAGGTAACAATTGGAACTTCAAATACTTTCTTAATTTGCGTGAAAATACAAGTATGTCTATCTTTGTGGGATACATGTAGTAACATTTATGTAGGGTGTGCACAATTTGATCAAAACCTAACCGATCGAAACTTACCAAAATACAAAATTTGGTTCAGTTTTTTTAATTCGGTTTGGTTCAAGTTTTGAATTATGAATAATTCGGTTTGATTCGTTTTTGAATGAAAAATACCGAAATAACCAAACCGAACCAAATTATATATCATATTTGATAAAAAGTAAGTTCTTATATATATTCTTGTTTATCCATCAAAATTCAAAAACACATCAACCACATCTATATCTTTTTGCTTGGTTTTCTTCTTTTTTTGGATAATAAATAAATATGTCTACTCTTTAAACACCTTGAAAATATCAGATTGAAATGAAACATAGAAATTGAAGATGAAATAGGGAGGACAAGTAGATTTTGGTTTTTTGATTTTGCACCGAACTGAATTCAGTTCGGTTCCTAATTGGTTTTTCATCCTATTTCGGACGTTCGGTTTCTTCATATGCATAATTTGGTTAATTCGGTTTTGATCATTCGGTTCAAATTGGTAGCCGAACCGATCGATGCATACCCCTACCTTTATGTAATAATTTAAATTAAAAAAAAAAAGGAACAATTTCGCCACAATTTGTACATATACACCTTTATATGATATTACTCATATTTTTATATCAACATAGTCATACATTTATGTAATGCTAATTTTAGAAGACGTGAAAATCATTAGAGATTTAAACATTGGGTGCTAATATCAATTTTGTGTGTGTGTACGTGGTGTTTTTATAGACGTGAAAGAATAAGAGTGAAACATTGAGTGAATGAGTATATATAAAAAGGGTGGAGAAAGATATAAAAGATGAAATGAAAGAAAGAAAAGAAAGATGAAAAGGAGTGACTGATGGTGGTCATCATCCTTTATCCCATACTCCTCTCTCTCTCTCTCTCTCTCTTAACTTTGTGTCTCATTTCTCTTTCACTAAAAACACACCCCCTTTCCCACTGCCAACTTTCTCATCTTCCCCAAAAGTACTACCTCTTTTGTCTTCCATTTTTCACCTGTGCTGCCTCTCTCTCTCTCTCTCTCTCTCTCTCTCTCTCTCTCTCCCCCCATTTAAGCCTACTTCACCAACAACTGATATATATTTGATCCATCATTTCTTGCTAAGTATTTAGAACTTGTTTTTGTTAGTAGGATTATTATTCTACGTACACTTGACGAGTTAGAGAACTGTACGTCCACATATTAAGAAATTCCGTAAAATAACATTTGTACCTTTATGTAATCAATAATTGAATCCCCGATAGTATAAATACCCACTTTGATAATATTAAAAAAAAAAAACACCTTTTCATTCAAAAAGTTTTAATTGAGAATAATCATTGAAATTAAGCACATTTTAAAAAAAAAAAATTCTATAACATGTTGATGAAATATGTGTATGGTAGATTGCACATCGTTCACTATCTTTCTAAGTAGATGGATATTAGAAATCAAGAACAAGATAACACAAAGCATAGAGAACATTTGATGAGTGTACATATAAAGTCAAGAAATGATGTTTATTGTATTGAAGGTGCCAAAGAATGTGATGCTAAAAATAGAAAGGCCATCATGCCACTGACACCCAGGCATTTGTTGGGAACATGCATGTTGGAAAATGCAACATCCCTTTGTCTATGTACAGACCAAAATACCATTCCAATTTTTTGTTTAGTACTTTGGTGTAGTAGAAATCTAGCCCTTCATTTATGTTACAACATCATATCACTCAATCAATATACTTCACGTTATATCATCAGGTGGAACGTACGTACTTTCTTTCTTTAAAAGGGTACTTCGAATTTTTAAGTAATTAAAAAAAAAAAAAAGGATTATTGGAAAGAGGAATTAGAAATCATCATGATGAAGCTAGCACATGGACATTTTATTGATTGCCATTTAATTTCATGTATGATATATTCCTGAGATTATGGGACTCTGATGTGTGATGTCTTCTTAATTCCTTTTTGCTGAAAAGAATTAATTGAGTTGGGAGACTGAGAGTCTTGAGTTTAATTACATTTGAATCATGAATTCGGACAATGCCACCTACTTTAATTTAATGCATGATTGGTTTTGTCACTTGTCTTTTTTAATTACTAAATCATGAGCATATATAAATTTTAGTCATGCTCATGTATTGCAGATCGAATTAATTCATTTAATTAACATCCAGACATATAATATGTTTACATGAATTTAGATTGAAATATATAGTATTTCATTTCTGATTTTTAATAACTATGTATTGAGCACTAATTAAAATATATATTTCTCACATTGATAGCCAATATATAAATAGCCATCTACTTCCGTATTGGCCAATATCGTTTCTAATTAAATTTCAGATATAGAGCTAGCAAGAACATAGATCACCAAATGACTGATCATGCATGATGTAAAGATAAGTTTAATAACTGAACATAAAAAAGACAGATTCAAAAGAAATATCTGTAGATATCATTTAATTACTAATACAGAAACATGAATTGCAATAATTGAAAGAGAATAAAAAGAAGCCAATATACAGTAAAACCTCTATAAATTAATATTGTTGGAACCGGAGAATTTTATTAATTTAGAGAGATATTATATAATCGATAAATTAATAATTAATAGAGATATTATATAATCGATAAATTAATAATTTATTAATTTAGAGAGGTTTTAACGTATATACATAACTGACCTTCAAAATTTCGGGGTTGTATAATCCACTTACAATGTACATTAGTTATTGATGACAAATAAATTAATACACAAGTTTTAATTACCATTCAAAGAATATATACTCACATAATTATGTTAATTGGAAGTTTGAATGGTCTCATTCATTGTTTTTTGTCAAAGTAAAAGAATGGTTCATGGACTTACGTGTATATATGTACATTGTGTAGAAGTAGATCAAAATATAATGATCCATTGTATTGTTTATAAACCATACACAACAATTTTGAAGTTCAACAAAAAACAAGTAACAGTAGATTCATATTTTACTAAATTGTCTTAGAATGTTCAAGTGGATAACATATATATTGTATCTGGGAATTTTTTAATAATTATAAATTTATAGTTTCGGCGGGACCTTAAATATACACTAGGATTTCTAAAAAAATATTATCTTATTATCTAATTGATTGGTGTCCAAATTTGAACTGGTCCCAAGTTGGGACCGGACAAATTATTAGTTTTATCAAGATTATTAATTTATCGAGTATTATTTTATGGAGGTTTTACTGTATTTGAATTTGCTTTCTTTTACTTTGAAGGGACAGTAGAAATTAAGCCTAGCTACAACTCATCTCCCTCTTCTTATTTTGGGAGTGGAAATTACTTCAATTAGATTCACTTTCTTTCTGAGGAAAGGAAGCTAAAACAAAATTAATTAAAAACAGAAAATTGAAAAAAGGAAAGAAATTAACAATGATCCAAATGAACATGAAAATAATATCACACAAATATATTTTTGAAGATGATATCAATCTCTAAGAATAGCCAAGTCTAAGCTCCAAATCCAAATCCTCCTTTGAATCTTGAATCAAGCCCAAGTTCAAATCCAATCTAATCAACTCATTTGCCTTCCAAACCCTACCACCATTCCTCCTCCCAAAACCTGTGAAATCAAGCATTGTCCCTTCATTGATCTTCTTCCTTTCTTTATCTCCCCCACAAAGAGCCGATTGATCGATAATCGGGACCTTGTCTCGATCTTGGAGAGAAGATGAAGAGGATGAATTGATCACAGCAGCAGATGATGAATAGCATGCCATATTATAAGGTAAAACCTTAGCTGAAGATGGCAGAGAAGACAAACTAGGGTTAGGGTTAGGGTTAGGGTTAGGGTTTGAAGAATTATGATCCCATGAAGGTGAGAGCCTCAACCTAGCCCTATCTCTCCTGTGCACATTCATATGGCCCCCAAGAGCTTGTGCAGATTTGAACTCTTTCTTGCAGAAGCTGCATCTGTAGTTCCTTTGAGGCCATGAAAACCCGTAAGCACGATCTTTCTCGAAGCTCAAATTCGTGCCATCACACGACGAATAGTCACAAACCCACTTCAGTTTCTCCATCACAAGATCGAAACACTTGAAAAAAGAAATCTTCCAGTTCAAAGACAACACCAAGAAGAAGAAGATAAAGAAGATGAAGAAGAAGTACTAGTAATTCATGTAAAGACTGTTTAACCAAGAAAAGAGTAGTACTACTACATATATGATGCAAGAGAGAAGACAAATGAGAGAGTGATTGTATGTATGTATAGAGAGAGAGAGAGAGAGAGAGAGAGAGAGAGAGAGAGAGAGAGAGAGAGAGAGAGAGAGAGAGAGAGAGTAGTAGTAGTAGTTCAGCTGCAAATTGTCTGTTACTAAAACTGGGGATTGCTTAAAGAATGAGTGGGGGAGGGTTTAGGGTTGCAGTGGGCTTCCTTTTTTGCCATAAATGGGAGAAATCAAGTGTGTGTTAAGCACTCTTGACATTAATTAAACACAATTCTAAACAGCTTTTGACAAATTAATATCACACCCTTGTCCTAATTCTTACTCCCTGCACATTTATTCTTGCACTAACTTTCACAAACAAACTGCTATTCAACATTTTGAATGAATTGACCTTTTCAAGAGACGGACCTTAATTAATTAGCTCTATATATATTTCTATACTAATTCGTTTGACTGATTACGATTAAAGTGTTTGTAAATTAATTAATATTGACATTCATTTACAAGAATAATCAACTATCCACCATGGTAAAATCATTAACTTCTTTTTTGATGAATACCATATGATTAACTACCTTTTACTCAAAATAAAGTTAGAATTTTCTTGTGTGATATAGCACCAGTCTTGAAGTCTCATGAATTTCTAATTCTTGATATATTTCACTATATATACTATTACTATTACACTACAACTGTAAATGTGTAAGAATTAAATAGAATAATAGAAAATACTACGTGCTAGTATTGAGTATGATCGATAACACAAGACAATATATATGATGGTTAAAACTCATGAATGAAACTAAACCCTATTTACAAACTCAAAAGTAGCTAGATTGTGAGTTATATAGGATGTGGGTTGACCGAATTAAATCCTTGAAACCCATGAAACAGTCTAACAAAAATTCCTACTCTATGAATATTGTAACTTCCACTCAACAACATGAACATCAACATTCAAGGTGTCAAATAGTGATGAAGCTAAAATGAAATATAGACAGAGACAAGATACTACAACATTTGTCATAAAGAATCGTATATATACTGTACCATATATATACATATCAATAAATATTGCTGTATAAATAATAACCTCAACGCACAATTAATTTCAGGGGCCATGCATGCAATGTGCACATGGCCCATAACTTATTGCATTTTAAGAGAAAGAATTGCAATAAACTGCCCATCGATTACATGATCAAACATAAATATCACAAAAAGAAACATTATAGTAAAAAAATGATAATCTCTTTTTACTCATTTGAAGATAGCACATGCTTCCTCCTTCACAAAGTTGAAATACAGTGTCAAATCAATTTTACTAGAATACTTCAAAATTCCCTAACAGATACAAAATTGTAAGAACTGGGATTATTACATCAACATGAACTTCCATGTCCCATCCATAGAATCATCTGAATGGCTTAGGAAAATGATATTTGCATAGCCAAGTCACATATGTGTGTTAAAAATTTTATGACTAAATACAAACCTCCTTCCAAGAGTGAACTTTTATGCTTCAACATATTTTCATGACTAAGCTCGACATGCCCACCCGGAATACCTCTGCCGATGAACCAACATGAAACGAGCACTCAAATAACTTTCAGCCTTGCATGATCCGATGCTTCACCTCCAAACCAAACATCTATATGCATTAGGACATTCCATCTTGCAAGCAGGCATTCTAAGACATACAAGTGATCATATATAACAGTGGCATTTGGGGATGTCCTCAAAATGAGGATTTTCAGCAGAGATTTAGATGAAAGCACAATTAAGTATGATCAGTTAGCTTGGGGCAATAAAAAGCTGAAACCAGAATTTTCACGAATAAGTGGCGGTGGTTCAATGTCTGAAATATCAAAAGTATCCATCGATTTGGAAAGATCATCCACCGAGAATGGTATGCTGCGAGACAAGCAAATGAGATTAAGATTAAAGGAAGAAAAAGATTTCACAAAATAAGATTTATCATGCTCAACCTTGAATCATCATCGAGCAGGAAAGAACTACTAACAGCACTGTTTGAATCTTCTGTCATCAATACCCTCATGTTGGATATTACCTGTGAATAAGCGCACCAATTCATGTACTCAGGACATTAAGTGTTAAAGATTATTTAAGTGAATCATCTTGACCAATTTAATGAATACTGGATTACATAACCAATGTGCCACCATATCTAGTCACAAGATAACGACAAGACTGGTTAAGCTTTTAGGTATTTGTGAAAGATATTGGAGGCTACGACTCACATCTGGGGATAAACTATGTGTACCATATTTGTCATCCCAATACATTGTGCTGATTCTGTAGAGCTGTTGTATACTGAGAACCTGCGAAATATAGAGAAACTTGTCAGCAAGAAGAAATGCAGATTTAGAATATTTTTTAGACCAAGGCATTTAAACTACTTACAGGACACAGATCATGACTTATTTCATCCAGAGTCTTCTTCGGCTTCTGATGTATGACCTGTAACAGTAACAAAACATGGACACATGATGGAAATAATATTGGCTATAATATGGCAGGGATCTTTGAGATATCATAGCGGTATTAACACAATTGTTGGCAATCGATCATGCAAAGAACAGAGAGATTAGAAAAATACCAGGAATCCAATGGCCTGTCGTATATGCTTCAGTTCATCCCAGGCCGTACCTGCATACTGTGATATGCAGCAAATTTAGCTACATTAAAATTTGCTAAATTTGATAAACAAATCAATTTACATCAAAATTTGCTAATTTAGCTACATTTGATAAACAAATCGACCTACATATGAATTTGCTAACATAGTATATACCTCATCAGTTGCCTTGTAACACCAATGCTCCAGTTCAGCCAATCCAGCCTTGACATATTCACCATTACTAAATGAACAGCATTCTCGTCTTAGCAAAAGACTGTAACAGGGAAACAACATTAGTCCACAGGTCTATTGACGAGACCTAGCAGTATATCAAGTAAGTTCTAAAAGTAATGTGAAGGACCTGTTGAATAACTGCACATTGATGAAAGAAAATATTTGGGTGAACACTTTCCGTACCAAAAATGGAGGCACCTGAAGATGGGTTTACAATAATTTATGTCAATTGCCCAGAAATCGGAATGTAATAAACATCTATCAAAATCTTTGATACATCAGAAAATGCATCTTGGTTGGGAATTGACTATAGGAATTGGCCAAAAATCATCATGAAGATAAAATAGATGAAAAACAAAGCAAATATAGCTAATTTTAAGGACTACTTAGACATTAACCAACAACCCAAAACCATTTTTATTGATGAACTGCAGTCTTTACTAGTTAGCCACTAATTTCAGCGCATATGAATTTTCTTCTGTAAGAGAATGCTACTCATCTTAAGAATAGGTGGTGTTCAGTGGACTTCAACTATATGGATTAGAGGATTGATATTTCCTTCTATAGGATGCAAAACTGCCTGTGTTTAACTCACCAGAATCCAGTTATTGTACAAAAGAAAAATATTAGAATGATAGCCAATTTGGTCTAGTAAAATTGAAATGCCAGTATATGCATATCACAGAGAGATGCAGAGGTATCATGAGCTTCACTCCAGAAAAGAATAATTCACAACAATAACAAATACAACTTATCAACAGTCAATCAAAGCATCTAATCATAAAATAACATGCAACTTCATGTGAAAGTTAAAACAGAAGTCCATAGATCTATAGGAGGCAAACAATGTGCAACCAAGTTGTCCTTACGTGATTTGTTTTCAGCATGTTCAGAAAATTCCCAAGGCAGCTTACAATTCCTTGCCAGTGGGCAACTAAAATCTCCTGAGCAGCAGCATTTGCTAGAGCACGGGCTGTTCCTTTCATTAAGTTCGCTCTGGATATTCTTGGAGCCTATACAGATCACGTAACATATGTGAAGTGATTATTATTGGTGAAGAAAAACTCAAAGAAAACTCAATTTCCTTAATAATTATTATTGGTGAAGTTGAAAGTTACCTGGATGCATAGTGCTAGCTGTGGAGAAATCTCTTTCTTCAAATTATCACGAATCATGCCATAAATTTTCTCCACATAAGCAGTCAGCTGCTGTTTGAAAAGTAATGCAGGGTATTTGGCTTCCACTTGGCGTATGGTACCGGATGAGTCGTCATTCAGTAATGAAAGATTAACGCCCTGAGGGGTACTGCGGAAACTCTTGAAAAAGGATGTTTTCAATGATTAGAAAAAAGCTTAGACTTCATCGCTTTAATTAAGCATTAAAATGGAATAGGTAATATCAAAATGCAACATGTACTTCAATATATTTTTCCACTTGGTGCCTAAACCAACACATTTTTCAGATTGATACCCATACTTTTCAAAATTTTCAGATTGCTACCCGAACTCAATTTTTTACACATTTTCAAGCAAAATAAAAATCTCTGGAAAACTAGTAAATGTAATGCACACCTCCAAACATCAGCCAATATGCACAAGTCATATGCCAAAATGGCCCCTTTTTGAAGCTAGATTACAATTCTAAGTCAATTTCATGATTTTCGTTCAATTCGAGTCTAAATCGAACATAAATCTTTCAAAACACCTAGAATGATTTTTGTTTGATTCGGGTTAAAATTGAAAGGGAATCATGAAATTGACTTAGGGTATAATCTGGCTTCGAAAGGAGGTCATTTGTATGACTCATGCATTTTGGCTTATGTTTGGAGGTGGATTGCATTTCTGAGTTTTTCGGCTGCTTTTTTTGGCCAGAAAATATATCAAAAATTAATTTCAGGTAGATATCTGAAAAACTTTTTGGTTAGGCAACAAGTGGAAGAAAGTGCTAAAGGAAAAGTTGTGTTTTGATATTAACCAAAATGGAATTATGTTTTACCTGTGTCATTCTCCCAAACAGAGTCGCTGATGCAGCACGCCGATGTTGTGGGGCTGATCCGGCAGCTCCTCCAGCTTTCAGCGTTCGTTGCAGCAACAACAATAAAGTTGATGCATTTGACAACCAATATGCTAAGACATCGTTGTTGTCCTGAGTCTTCAGTTTTAAAGGCACATTGACATCATATAAAGGGCCAAATGAACCACAATTATAGAACACGCTGATTTATATTTTCCTACCTCAATAGCATTGCCAATGGTTTGTATTATCCGGTCAAAAATGCTCGTCCTCTCAACCTCAAATGAATGCCACTGCCTAAGACATTTGTAGATAATGCAGGCAGCGACAGGTCTGCCTCTTGAGAAGCCCAAATGCTGAGCAACACAACGGATAAGCAGATCTTGATATTCTTGTTGCTTCTCGTTCAGTGATTTTTGAGGCCTATCCTCCATCTCTGATTGGTCCCTTGAGTTCATTGAAGTACTATGCAAATCCTTTTACAAATAATTACAAGACATTAACAGTAAAGACACTGCTTTCCATAAAAGACAAAGTGATAGTTTCCAAGTATTAGACTTACTGCTGCCGTCTTGTTGCTTTCAGCTCTCTGACAAGGTTTCATGAAGCAAAATAAGAAAATATATATTAGCGCGAATAATATATTTGTCTGAATATTGATGAAACTGTGTTTTCAATTCACCTGCATAATTGACCTTGAACTTCTTGATAGCAATTTATTATTCTGTGCCATGGTCAGAGCTTGCTGGCGAAGCACTTTATTTTCTGACTCTATATTAGTCATCTTCTCTTCAAGCCTATAAAAATGCAGAATTACACATTAACTTCACCGACTCTAATGTTTAACTTTGTAATCATATATAAATAAGCAATTACTGGCCATGCATTGGATCAGAAGTTATTTGGAAAAGTTCAGAGAAAAACACAATTCAGAAGATAAAAATTGAGTTAATGGATTGGAAATATGAACAAAGTAAAAGTCCTAACAAATCAGAGAACAGTTCTATGATTCAACAATAAAACAGTGTCAGATGTGATTGACTTGATAACCTAATACAATGCAGCTTGTTTGCGCATATGGAAAAACCACGATTTCGAGAAATATGGGCTTCAGCATTTCTCAGATTTTTCCACAAAAGGTGGTTTGAGATGGTGCTTGTCGGATGACTGTTGAGTGCTAATCTTTAAATCATTCAAGAAGGATTATAGACAATTAGAATAAAATAGTATAACAACATAGAATAATTTTCTAATGCTAGGTCTCTGATCACATTATTTTGCCATCAAGATGTCCCAATACAAACAATTTATCTCATTGATTATCGATCACAAAGTCTGTTTGATTTTGATCTTTCCAGTCTTGATAATACAATCTACATCCAGTTGTGGAGTACTACACTAACTCTCATTTACATCACAAAAGGCCTTCAGTGTCTCAATAACTCCGTTGCCCCTTTCTAGCTATACATTAATAATAGTTTCAAAGAGAAGTAATCTGCTCAAGCAATGTAGAATGTACATGACATTAAGCATGGAAGTTTTCAAGGGAAAAAAATGTTGGAGAATAATAGAAATACTCTACCTGGTCAAAGATTCCTGCAGTTGTTGAACTCGTTTTTCAGTTTCATCTAACTTCTGACTTTTTCCCTCGATTATTTTCTGGGCTTCAGCATATTTCAATTCAGAATCATCAGCTCGTTGTTTTTCCGATTGCAAAATATCCTGCGAATCATAATATTAATATTGAGAGCTGAATTTAATGAGACTAGCAAGGTTTGAGAGAGAAATTATACAACATTTACCTTTAATTTTGCCATTTCTTCAGTAAGAGCCTCAATCTTTGCTGTATCCTCAACAGGAACTGGGGTTTCATGGACAATTGAGGAAGCTTCTTCAATTGCCTTCTGAGCCACCTCGCGTTCTTTAACAAGTAGCGCATTTGTTTCCTCCACTTTGCTTTGCAGAGCTTCCAAGGACTGCTGCAACTTCATAATTTCCTGGGCTTTTGCCTCTTCCAAGTCACTCTGCAACAGGGATTCTCAACTTAATATTGCATCTTTAATCAAGTTGATTATATATTAACAAAAAACTTAAAAAGAACATAATTCATAAAATATACATATGGCTAGCATATATATATATACAATTTTGATCAGATACGTGCCGGTAGAATTTGCACACTATGCGCTTCTTTGATATTTATCAGTTTTTCACCCATGTATCAGCTTTTCATTCTTCTTATCAAAGAAGTGCATAAGGTGCGCATTCTAAAGGTGCGTACCTGATCAAAATTGTGCACACACACACACACACACACACATATATATATATATATATGCAGTTTATAATGTTATATAAAGTACGCAAATGTGTTTGCATGTTGCCATATATGAAGTCTTCGTGCAAGGAGTATAGTTACCCTCCGACGTTTTTCCAGCTGATAGCGTAGTGTGAGGTCTTCCACCTGCTTTTCAAGCTTATCTTTCGCTTCTTTAAGTGCTCCGGTTTCTTTCGCAGCCTGCAGATTCGAAGAGTTTATCAGTATTTTGTAGGTACAATTAATAATCAAAGAACACGATTAAAATAGATCCTAAAGAATCAGATTTCATTCCACTAATATAATCATCTGCAATCAATTGTAAGATACCATTTTCAGTTTCCGAAGCTCTCTCCGAGCAACCCTTCCCCTCCACCTGCATTGGGTCACAATCGATGCCCTTATAAGTCTCTTATAGTATGCCAAATCCCTATGACCACGCCAGCACGCCTGAGAACATTATTTCCCGTAATGGTAAGTCATCAACAGACCTAAATTATCATTTTGCAAGCGAAACAATTAATCACCTGTATAATAGTTGATGCTTTAGTTTGTTTCCTATATCTAAACTCTTTCTGGGCCGCCATTGCTCGCATCCCAGCTTGCAGTATAACAACTGAGCTTTTGAGTCTCGAATAGTCCTTCCTGGTCGAGTGTCCTCTGAATTTTGTCTGGATTTTAATAGAAGCAGCCTGCTTTTTCAAATTGTCAAATAGTTTGCAAGCAAGCCTTCCTGAATTGGAATGGAAAGAGAAATGAATTAAGAATAGTAATATAAGAAAAAAAATGTATCTAAGCAGAGAGCAATAGACATGCATCAGAAAGGTAAAGGGATTCAACAAACCTCTACAAATAGATTGCATACAAATTGCTGCCTTCTGCAAAGCAAGAAAGTGTTTCCGAGCAATATGAGTTCTAATTTTTCTCTGTATTTTCTTTGCTGCAGTACTAAGTATTAGTGCTCTGCGTGCATCTAAATCAGCCATCTGACCAGCTCTCAAGAAGACCTTCGTTTTCCCTGTCTGCATTCACAAGATCATAACATGATTGATGAGAAAAAAACGTAGTTACCACCAAAATGTAATAGATTAGTGAAACTTGATAAAGGAAACACATCCTAACTGTTTAAAGCAGTCGTATGGGAGGAGACAAGTATAATAAGAAGCTTCATTTATATCCTGTATATATTTTGTTGTTCATATCAATGATGTATAATTCAACTTATCAGAAGCAAGACAAAAAAAAAAAAGAAAAATTCAGTTTACCTGCGCTCCAGTCATGCCCATCTTCTCCAAAATCTTTTTACAGGCAGTTTTTTCATCAAGACTGCTCAACATTAAAGGTTTATTACTTCAGTATATCATTGTCATCTTCAATCACAGACATTTCAGACAGAAATTTAATCAACATGAATCTTTTACTTACTTTCCTTCCAAGACCTCAGGAGCAAGAATACCAAAACGATGAAGAAATTCATAAAATGTTTTGCGAGTAGGATAACCGGCACAACTAATTCTTATTGCCTCTAGAACTCCCTGCCAAGACAAGGACAGGAAATGACTTGGTTATGAATTTAACAAAGTATTAAATATCCACGTATCTAAAGCAACGAGTAATATGCACTCACACCACAACGTAGTTGCTGCATGATATTGACATTCTCAAAAATAGCAGGCTTGAGAAGATTATTAGGCTTCACACATCTAATGTAGTGAGGTTCTGTAGAATTCAGTGTCTCCATCAATTGTTGGAGTTGTAGCTGTACCAATTAATCAAAGCCTCAGCTCTCAACCACCTACTTGAATTGTTGATGTGTTCGAAATATTGATCAAGAAAACAGAAATACCTTAAAGCGAGATCCTATTGACGAAAACTTAGAGGACTTATTTGAAGATTTGTTTGTTTCTTCAGGGATTGGTGGGAATAGTGCTGCTACAAATGAGCATTTGGAAGCACTTAGCAGATCTTGATGTTCAGGAACAACATAGTCTTTGTTTTTATCCAAAAACTGATCAGATTGGTACAGAACCTGGAGGAGAAAATAGAATGGCATGTTAATTCTACTTATAACCACTTAAGTCACAGATATTTGTACATACAACAAAATATAATCCAAGTTACCTCTCCAGCATAATGAGCAATCGTAAAATCTGTACGGGACAGTTTTGGTTTGATGAAACGTTTGTGGGATTTAAATGTCTGATACAGCTTTTGTGCAAAAGTTTCATGTGTTGACTTTGGAAACATACTGGAAACAGAAGAAAAGAAAAAGGAACAAGGTCATATAACATATGAAGCATAGAGTGATAAAGTCTTTGAAAGACACTCCCAAGGTGATAAATAAAAAACCTTACCAGGCTTCATCAAGAAGCGCGACGATCCCTCCAGGTTTCTGCAAAGACCAGTTAAAACCCTTTGAATAAGACTATTACTTCAAATTGCAGTGTCGATACGAAGACATAAATGGCAATTTCGGTATTAGAAGCTTCATTAAAGTATAAAATCAGGATTTGAATTAATATCTCAGAGCTGAATGTATGTACTATCCAGTTTCTGATTTTCAAGAAATATCGAGGTAGCCATCTAAGAACTAGCATAAAGATGATAAAGAACAAGCTGAAACAAGTTAACAAACTATCATCATTTATATTCTACTTTTGGCCTGGAATTATGGCTAACAGGTTGTCCCAGAAAGCTTCTCCATTTCCAGAATTCAAAATAATAAGGGGTTCAAACTTTCGAACGCATTTCAAGCTGTGCACATCTCCTTTTGCATACAAATAGACATAACAATACAAAATGTAGCCTAGAGCATAGCAGTTCTACATCTTATAAATCAACCTTTTCGATAAGATCAAGGACATCTTGGTTATCAACAAATTCTATATAACTCCAGTCAATCTCTTCTTTTGTGTATTCCTCCTGCTCCATCTTGAAAACATGCTGAAAAAGGAATTTGTAGAATCTCAGTATATAGCTTTAAACATCAATTAAAATTGCTGCAAATATATCAGTGAATACCTGATTAAAATGTTGTTGTAGCTTTTCATTGGTAAAATTAATGCAAAACTGTTCAAAACTGATCGTACAAAATTATAAATTAGCTCAGACACCAATAAAATCTCGATAAAACATCACATTGCCAGTGCTCAATCAGGCTTACCTGTTAGTTTTAAAACTTTCGAAACCATATATATCAAGGACACCAATTAGACACTTGGAGTTTGGATCTTGCCCAATCGAGTTATTTATTTTGTCCACCAACCTGTAGATTATTGAAATCTTGCATCAAATTGACTAAACCAGGGAAGAACAAAGATATGCAATGACGTCAAAGGTAGAATCATACCAGTCAAACAAGCGAGAATATACGGTCTTAGCCAACCCATCCCTACTGACTAATGCACCATCAGGATCAAGACTTCGCTTAATAACTTCTTCTGGAGTTACCATCACACGCTTCAGTAATGCATCTTCGAGTGCAGTAAGATCACACCTTATAATGAAAAGATATATTAAAGTTAGAAACTAATAGCTAGGGAATACTACAACTAGAAAGTAGAATTCCAATTGTACATCAGAAGCTCTGAGACAGTCTTAAGATGGAACTTCGATTTGTCATCTTTCAGGACTGATGAATCAATTTCCTTTCCTTTAGCAAATTCAACATTACCAAGATGAAGAATAGCTGCCACTACTCTGAAAATTGCATCCTGAAAAGTGAGAAGTTTTAAATAGGGTTGGCAATCACTGACACGACACAAAAATTGTATGTTTCAAAACACGAATTATAGAGATAAGGGACACAATAAAGCATGATAGTCATGACACGAACATGTAACACGGCACGATAGTGAAATAGAGGCATTAAAATCGTACCTGCTCTTTCTGACTTATTCCAACAATGTCCATGGCTCTCCTTGTAGCCAAATAATCATGAGCATCACTTATACCAACAAGTTCATAACAGTTAGATTGATTAAGATAGTGAAATGTTTTTGGATCTCCCAGCTTATATTTCTCAACTTCCTGATAAGATGTAAAACTAGTCAGAAGAATATCATGAATACAATTTTGCGGGATATTGATCCGACAAATAAGCTACATAGATAGGATGAGAGTAGATTACCTCCTGGGGTGCTGCACAAAGAAGGTAGAAGCAATGATAATTACGTTCGGGGTCTGATATTTGGCAGACACGAGATCTCTCCAAAAGATATGTTCTAATGGCAGCTCCCGATATTCTTCCATGCTTATCAAACTGAATTTCAACAAATTTACCAAAACGACTGCACCATCGAAAATTAATTAGCATTCAGAGTACAGACTGCAAAAGAACATTTTACATGAACTGTTCATCTAAAACTACTTGGTGACATCAATTTCTCACCTTGAATTATTATTTCTGACAGTTTTTGCATTTCCAAATGCTTCAAGTACCGGATTTGACTGCATTAAAGAACTTAGAGAGCTTCAGATATATTCGAGATAAAGTTAACTAATAGCTATTCATGAAAACCAAGTTCGACAAACCTGATTATTTATCTATTTATTGAAAAAAAAACATGATAATTTCATTTGCAATCTCACATGTAATAGATCCTTCTATATAATCATATCAACAGTTTATTTTGTTTTCTCAAGTCTACATACTGGCATTATCCGGTGTCATTTATATTTTTTAGATGAATATTTGCTTGAAGCCATCTACTCGTGAATTGCTGAAGTAAATAGACAAGCTATAAATATTTGGGTAATGATATACACAGAAATTTAAACCATTTAACTGTACCTCAAGAACTTGTTGTTCTACAGTACGCCCTTCAGTGCCTTTACGGCCTCCCAAATAAGCAAGGTATCGCATAAGCATCTTGGTAGTTTCTGTCTTACCGGCACCACTTTCTCCACTTACCAGAATTGAGTTACTTTTCCCCTCATTTATCATTGCCCTAATTCAACTTAAACAATTCAGACATGATTTGAACTATCACTTGTGAAAAGTCATGCCAAAGGAAAAATGTATTGTCTATCACCTGAAAGCAATATCAGCAATAGCAAATACATGAGGACTCAGTTCTCCAAATGGTGCTCCCTTGTATTGTTCCATCATGTGGAGATCATAAATGTGAGGAAGCCTTTGAAATGGATTGATAGCAATAAGAATGCTTCCAGTATAAGTCTGCCATATTGTCAGGGTATGATGCAATATTACAATAGAGCCACCCATAGATAATGGAATCACGTTGTTGTGACATTGAATGACCATTACAATTATCTTACATATATTTCATTGAGCTGGTATCGCGCTGCCAAGTTCTGCAAGACTCCAGGCTCATGCAAATAAGATAGTTTGGTCATGTCATCAACACCACCAGGAGGTGCATCCTCATCTTTAGGATATATACTTGATAATTTAGCAACAACCTGATAAGTTGAAAGAAAAAATATATGTTTCAAGAACTCTAATACCATGATAGATAGATGTGGACTTACATTGACAGATCACCATACAAAAGAACATAAAAAGAACCCCCTGTGTTCAACAAAGCTAATTTAACATAATAATGACTAATGATCAATATATCTTCTCATTTGATACAAATAAAACTATGGAGGCAGATACAAATGTGTGATCCTATTTTCAGTTCGTTACAAGAGAAACTAATTGTGTATTCTGCATGCTATAATCTATCCCATTCAAGACATCTACTATAGATTCAATGGAGTGTGGAGAACTATTGGGTCCCATAAATGACAAGTTTCTTATTTATCCAAGGCTCATACAGAAAGGCAATGTGAGTTCTTTTTACATAGCAAGTTGTTGAGCCTATGAGAGCTAAGTTACCTTCTTCCCATTAGTTGCTTGCACTTCAACTTCATCTCCATTTATCTTGGACACTTCCCCATCAACCCAAGCAATGTCTGGGTCTTCAACCCAAACATGAGAACCTACAATGATGTTAACTGGGGTACCCTGCATTTGAAAATTCATGAGATGTTTAGTTAAAGAACTGTGTGCCTTGAAGAAGTGTACTACTTATTGCCACCTCTTTGACAAGCTCATACAATTAAATGAAGAAATGTTAACCTGACATCACTAATCAAAGCATAGTGGTACACAAAGTATCTAACATTCTCGTTTTTGTAAAACAACATCAAATGAATATATATGTCCTATAGGAATAGATACAGAAGAATACAACAGCTCAACTTAAAGAGTTCATTGAACACTCACAACTAACAGTTACCAACCCTGACTGCCAAGTGATCATAAGTTCATTTTCAGAATCAAACTGAGTAGCAACACATTAAAAAATTCAACAAAAACCTCTTACTTATAATACGCTAAAACTGCATCATAAACAGTTAAACTTAACATGACAACTTAACGATTCTGAACCCAAGAAAAAAGCAATCATATACTTTCCACTTGTCTATTCTTTCTACAACCTTTGGGGTCTAAACACCATACACAGAGGAATTAACATGGCAGCCCCTACAACCTTCATGAAACACAACTGAATTTAGTATCCTATTCTAATATATTGTATCTCTGGTGATTGCATAAAAGTTTTAATTCCACAAATAAATAAAAAAGCACAAACAAATCATAGCGATACAAAACAATGTCACCTACCATCTAAACTGAAGAAACAATAAAACCCCTATCACATTGGGTTCTGATTAGACAAGAACCCCACTCATTTGAATTGAAGAACCCAAATGATGGTCCCAATCTGGAATGAAATTTCCATCAACAGCACGACGATCGAAACGGGTCGGAAACTGGAAATGGGGTCCGGCGGAGTGTTGAAAAAGAGGGAGTAGAGTGAGGAATAATTTGGGGGGTTTGTTTGATGAGTAAAGTGACCGTTGGATTGGAGGAATGGAGAATGGGTTTGTGGAGGAGAGCGACATTCTTCGGAGAATGCTACGATATCGGAGACGTTGAATCCTTCTTCCGACATCTGTGTCACTGTGTGTATGTGTGTGCGTTTTTGGCGCGCAGAGAGAGAGATTGTGATTCGGGTGTATTTATACTCTGGGTCTCAAATAACTGACGCCTCTTTTTTTTTTTTTCTGCACTATTATTTTTTATTTTGATGAAATAAAAATAACTAGAAAAAAACTAGGATGTATTACATTTGTCATTGTGTGAGATATATTCTTTGTTTATTCAGTTTAGTTTATTAATATATATTAAAATCTAAATTAAAAAATATGGTTAAATTGAAAATTATTAGGATATAATTCTAGAATATATAAACCTTAAATATTCAAGTCTCAATTGAATAAAACAAAACTTTAAATTCCAAGATATCCAAAAATATATATTAGAAGGCCCATATTAATATAGGATGTTACAATGTATCACTCTATAATTGAGGGTGCATATATTCAATATAATAATTCAATAAGAAGCCCAATGAGTCCAGACATAAGCTTATAGCATAGATAGGGCAAATTAAAAACCGGCATTTTGACTTCCTAACTCCAATTTCATGTCCTCTGCAAATTCCCAAAACCAAAAAGTAATATACATGAATTTTATTGAATCGTGTTTGAAATGGTGAAGATGACTACTTATATTTAGAATTTTAGGTTATGGAATCTTACAATAGTTGCTTAACAAAATAGAGTGGTTTAATTTATTTTTTATAATTAAAGTTTCTTTACTGTTTAGCCAGAGAGACAAGAAGTAAAAGGAGGCCCAACCACAAATACTGACGGGTAAATCCAGCAATGGAGGCTCTCAAATAAACGAGACGTCCTAACAAATGCGCGTGCTAAAATATTAACAATACATTTAACAAAATGAAGAGAAGAATTCTGAAAGCTTACAAGGATGGGCATGCATTCTTCTATTAAATTGCCAGAAGCAAATTCACTTGAATTCTAAGAATTAATAGCATCTACTACGATCTTGGCATCTTCTTCGAACACCGTCTTAACAAGTTGGAGATTTGTGATTGGAAAGAGCCTCCATGAAGCTCATGGCTTCCCCAATATTACATCTACACGACCCGGAATCATCATGATTTTGACTGCTACAAATTCGCCTCTATCATCCAATTAGGGATGGCAATAGGGCGGGAATAATCTCCGTCCCGTTGTCGTTAGTGTATCGGGAAGAAAATTTCCTCCACAATGAAATTTTTATTAATTTTTTTTTTACCATTAGCCAAACAAATACTTGAAGAATTCCATAAAATTACATTAAAAAAACATGTAAGATATCTTCAAAATATAAAAAAAAATGACTTATAATATGATTAAATGATGAAAGTACAATCTATATAATTAAATAAGCTGATGTAATTAGGACATAAAGACAAATATTCAATTATATTTTAATGAATTTTCATCATTCCTCTATAAATATATCTAGTTTAATTAAGTTATTTAAAATATTATAAAGTATATATATATATATATATATATATATATATATATATATATCTTTATAAATATATAAATCCCCACTAAAAACGAGGATCCCAACCTCATTTGGGATGGATCCCCATGGGAAATGGGAATTCCCTACCCCATTGCCAAGCCTACATCCAATAACACCATACTAATTCTCGTTTCTTAGGTATCCAAAAAAAAAAATTGCATGTACATTAAGTATGAAAAACCCCCTTTACGTTTGTGCCAAGTGTGGCAAGTAACTGACAAAATAGTTGACGCTAATGTTAGTGTTTCATATTAATAAAATGTTATATGTATGTGGTTAGAGTTGTCAAGATGGGCCGGCCTTCAACCCACCATAATCCACCATTTGGCAGGACGGGTGGCCCACCATTTTGGCAGGCTAAAAAAACTTGGCCCAACCCAACCCACCGGCAGGCCACGGGCTAGGCTTGGCCAACCCGTTAGAATTTTTTTTCTTTTTTAAAGAAAAATAATATTTGGAATGTTTTTTACTCTTTACTCAACCTTATATGCATTGAATTACATGTAAAACATAAAAAAAATATTATAAAAAGTAGAAATTTCCTTAAAATTCTTTCATTCTTATAAATAAGTGACCAAATTTAATATATTAAACAACATTACTTGCATCAGAAAAAAGTAATTTTTATCATTATTACATACATATTTCATATATGTGTTAAATAAAACAAATAAATAAAAACTAAACAACCAAACAGGCGAGCTCTTGGGCTAACCCGCCCCGCCGTGTGCCAACCTGTTTAGACCCGCCTTTTGGTGGGCTCCTAAATATCTAGTCCAACCCTTCATTTCGGCGGTGCGAGAGGGCTGACCCTACAGATCCAACCCATTTTGACGGTTCTGTATGTTGTATATATTAATAAAATATTACATACAAGTGTTATATAAATGTTAGATATTAATAAAGTATTAAAAAAGTGTTACAATAATATTTTACATGAACTAAAAATAGTACAATCAAATATTTTATGATTTTATTGTGTTGATATGACCAAGTCAACTATCAGTTTGTCCGATCTCTTCTCCTTCACCACCCTCCGTTGTTGGTAAGTTGGTAACCACCAGAAAAGTCTCTTCCCACTTCCAACATCCTTATTCTGCCATAAAATCCATTTCTATACTTTCCAAAAGAAGTATTTTTGATTCCTTCATCTCTCAATCAAAAATACTCAATTTATATGTCAAAGCACTCATCTTCTTAAATCAAATCAGTTTCATGTATTTAATTCGATTTAAACTCGATTCACAAAAAATCAAACACAAATTTCAAATGAAATCTTTTTTCTTGAACTCAATTTCATGCATAAGTTTTTTTAAAAATTGTTTTAATGGTTAGCTATCAAGTAATTGAATGAATGAATCAAACTTAATATGTCATTAGAATAATAATTGTTTGCATTTTATCAAACTACCTAAAATTTTCCAACACTAGTTGTTTCAATATGGCAAGAAATTCAACCTCAAAGAATCAACATTAAGTGATTAAATAGAAAGATCATCACCATCATCATATATATGTCCAAAACCCCTTTGCCAAGTTCAAGACCATTTCTTTCTTGATTTCTTTTGGATCACGCTTGTCGAGTAAACCCTTAACAAAAAAGAGGACCAAAATCGTCAAACATTTAAAGGTTTTAAAATTAGAATCGCATCATCAAAATTGTTCAACAAACCCATTAGAATAAGGTAAACGCATTCTACCTGTTATATTGGAATTGACAATTATGTTTATGTGTATAGTACAAAATATAAGAGAATGAAAACAAAGTCACGAGTCAATTTCAGATCATTCTAAGGATTTCAAGTCTGAATCAAGAAAGGTGGTTTCAACTGTTGTTACTAAACCACGCGGCATCTCCACAGTTTTTGTTGGCCATTTTTCAGGTTAATTAGAGGCCACAATTATTTAAACGTGCCCAAAAAAACATGGGCTTATAATATGTTCTTAAATTAATTGGTTAAATGTTGTTATTTTGATTGTCTTTTCAAAATTATGTAAATAACCATTTGATTATATTTGCTATTTTCAGTTTTGTAAAATTTTTTTTTTTTTTAATAATTTTTATTTAGTTTAATAAGTTCGATTGAACTTATCGCTGAGCAATTGTGTCTCATACAATTAAAAATTTACATTTGTAGTCCACTTACAGGGTGTTCATGTGAGTTTAAAAGCTTATGATTTCCTTGAGAGTGTTTAGCTATATTTTAAAAATAAGATCTTATTTCATTTTAAAATAAAAAATTTGGAGTTTATAGTTAACTCTTTTTTGAAAAATAACAGAATCTCATAAACTTATTTCCAAAATAAAACCTTATTTCTTTTAAAAATACCTTCAAATTTAATCATTTAAATTACATAATTGTCATTACTATCTAACATCTTATAAGTTTCACCATCATATTTATCCAAACAGTTGAACAATTTATTTTTAAACTACAATTATACAACTTATAAGCTCTAAACATTTTATAAAATTTAAGAGTTCAGAAGCTCTTTCAAATAAGTTTAGCCAAACACCCTCTTAATGGTAATATATGTTAAATCCATGTCAGTATACAGATGGAAATCGTCGTTTGTTAATATTGTTAGACTAAACTTGATACAAAAATATATGTGGAACTAAAATTCAAATTAACAATTGAAACTCAAATTGTAAATTTCTTTTCTCCAACGGAGACATATAGATTAGTTGTTAGGCATGTAAAAAGAAATGTGTAAAAATGACCCAAGGCATCTTTGGAATTACAACAATTTTACATTATTTTAATATAAAAACGGTCACTGATCTTCAGTAGTGTGTAATACGTTTTACAATAAAAATGAATATTTCATAATGTTTTTTCTTCTTCTTATTATTGTTGTTTTTTTTAATTTGTCATATATTTACTAATATTCATAATTATTGTTACTTCAAATGTGGGAGGATCCAATAATGGATTTAATATATTTTATCAGTAATTATTTAGCTTCATTATATCAGTCAAATAAAAAAAAAGAATAAATAATTAACAAAATGATCTAATAAAAAAAATGAATAACAAGGTGTTTTTTTTTTTAACTTTCAACAATAACAACAACATTATTGTTTGGTTCATATTGTATTAAATATCTTTATATATATATATATATATATATATATATATATATATATATATATATAAATAAGAAGGACCAAAGTGCCACATGTCAAGCCTACAATGTTTTTATATTAAATATGCTAATTAATTGCTACAAATTTAATGTTGATAAGAAATATGATTATTACTCAATAATAAATAATATAGAAATACTGATTAGATTTGTCTAATTAACATATGCTAAAGTTCAATGATAGGAACTGCTATATATTGAAAATTTTTAAATTTAAAAATATAAAGAAAAAATCTAAATAGATACAAAAAAAAAACTAAAATAAAAGTGGGCAGCTTGAAAATTATTATTCAAACTTAATAATTATTGAAATCAAATAATTTTTTGAATATATGCTTTAAAATAAACTATGAAATTTATTTGTGAAATTTTGATTTTCATTTTGTCTCATTTAATTGAAAATAAAAGTTTAGGGTTGTTACAAATGTAAACAATAAAAAGCAAACTAAAAAATATGGTAGAGTGGGTTGAATACTATAATAGGTATAGCAATGTATTTTTTTTTTAAATGATCATCTACAAATGCAACACATATTTTGAAAATTAAATAATTATCTTTATATATATAAAAGTAAGACCAAAGTGCCATATGGCAAGCCTACAATTTTTTCATATTAAATATGCTAATTAATTGCTACAAATTTAATGTTGATAATAAATATTATTATTACTAAATAATACATAATATAGAAATATTGATTAGATTTATCTAATTAACATATGCTAAAGTTCAATGATAGGAATTATTATATATTTGAAATTTGTTAAATTTAAAAATATAAAGAAAAAATATAAATAGATTCAAAAGAAAAAAAAAACTCAAATAAAAGTGGGTAGCTTGAAAATTATTATTCAAACTTATTAATTATTGAAATCAAATAATTTTTTGAATATATGCTTTAAAATAAATTATGGAATTTATTTGTGAAATTTTGACTTTCATTTTGTATCATTTAATTGATAATAAAAGTTGAGTGTTGTTATAAATGTAAACAATAAAGAGCAAACTAAAAAAATAATGGTGGGTGGGTTGAATAATATAATAAGTATAGTAATGTATATTTTTTTCAAAATAATAATAATTTTTTTAAATGATCATCTACAAATGCAATTCATATTTTGACAATTAAATAATTATATATATATATATATATATATATATATATAAGTAAGACGAAAGTGTCACATGACAAGCCTATAATATTTTCATATTAAATGTTGCAATATCTAGAGTTAAAATAAGGAATGGTTTGAAAATTATGTGTTTATACAATAATGAGAAGATATGTAATACTACAACAAATGTAGTGTATAAGGAAGTTTTCCAAAATTTGAGTTGATAAGGATAATGGTTTTTGTCCATAGAGATATGGCAAAAACTTGTGTGTCCCCGGGACACGGATCTTAGATCCGTGTCCCCAACCCGACCCGCGTCCACGCGCCCTGAACGCGCGCGCGTGGGCACCCCCGAGCCCCTCCATGCGTGCACCTAATAGGTATCCCATGGGATACTTGATAGGTATCCCATGGATATCTTGATAGTATCCATAGGCAAAGTATTCACATGTATACTTGATGGTATCCACATGTATACTTGAAGGTATCCATGGAACCTTAAAGGTATCCCATGTATATCTTGAAGGTATCTCATGTATACCTTAAAGGTATCCACATGTATACCTTCATGTATCCAGTCATGGATACCTTGAAGGTATACATGTGATACCTTGAAGATATCCATGTGATACTTGCTCGCACCTTGGTCACCAAGTCGCGCGCGCCCATGCCCCCACGCCATGGATACCTTCAAGATATTCCATTCAAGGTATTCATGGGATACCTTCAATATATACATTAAAAAAAAAAATTGAGCAAATTTTTTTTTTTTAAATTTATGTGGGACCCGCAGGTTGGGGACACGGATTAGATCTGTATCCCCGGGACATAGGAGACCTACTCTAGAGATATTTTTTTGGTTAATTTACTATAATTATTACATCATATATCATTATTGAAAGGTTTATTTATTTTATGCATTCAAGATTTTTTTATCCAAAATTATAAAAAGATACTGAAATAAAAAAAATTACAAAATTGAGGAAAAAATATGATCAATGTGAAATGACAAATAAATTATGCATTTATCAACATATACATGTGAAATAAATAAATAGTAAATTATAAATTAAAATAAATATCATTCAAACTTAAAATTTTAAATAATATAAATAAATAATAAAATTTATTTATCATAAAAAATACCCCACACGGGTCTTACACTAGTTAATTTATAAATGAAAAGTTCATTATTAGATTAACCTAAACTATTTGTCCCAAATTTAATCGTCAATTGCGTTGTGCGCGCGTACTCAAATTTATTAGATTAAATTATAAACCATATTTGTCTACGTCTGACCAATTCAATTTCTTATTGCCCTTTTAATCCTTTTTCCAGTCAACAGTCAAATTCCTATGCATCGACATATTCAAATCACACCTTTTCCTTCATATCTTCATGCACTATATATATTCAAACCACACTTCCAACTTCATATCATCATTATTCATAACCTTCTCAAATAAATTAATTAAAAAAAAAAAAAAAAAGCCCCAACTTTCACTTCAATTGCCTCTAAACAAGATGAGGTGTACAAAAGTATTGATCATAGCTATTATGGCACTAGTTTTTCTGCAAAGTATAAAATCATATGAAGCTACTCGTATTCTTGATGAGGAAGAAGAGCAATGGATGAAGAAGGGCCAAAATCTTTTGTTGCCATCGTTTCAACGGGGTAGCAACGTGGGCCCACCATCGCCTAGTGGATGCACGTGGATCCCAGGCAGCGGTGGAAGGCCATGCAGTACCGCCACCATCACCCAACGGAACTTTGCAGTGAATGGGGCATATCCCAAACAAATGGCTCGGTTTGGTGTGGCCACTGTTACCAAACAAAGCTAGAATTGATATACTTTTTTTTTTCTTTTTTTTTTTTTGGTTTGGTTCAAGAACCAAGCTTGATCTCCTTTCTTTTATTCTTTTATGTGTATAGGTGTTTTGTGTGTAGAGTTTTAGATGGAATGTGGTAATTGGTTAATTGCCAATAATGTTGAAGAGGTAGGCTTAGTCTTTGAAATTGACAATTGATTAATTGTATGTATATGACTTGGCTTATTCAATGAATTCTTTTTGAAAGAAATTTCAAGGTTCATGACTTGTGGTGACACTGTGTATGATGGAAATCAATTTTGTCATCATATATTGAAATGAAATACGAAATTTCTATTTAAATGTACCGGAGATACTTTATATGTACAATCTCATCTGCGAATTCGGGACCTTATATTGATGTTTCAATATCTTATATTTCATTCTTTTCAACATATGTCACATAATACATAAACAAAAAAATAAAACACGAAATATATATGTAACGAAGATATATTACATGTGGTGCAATACAAGAGTTTTTAATACCCCTTAAAATTGTTTCTTCATCTTGACATACATTCTTTGAAATACAAGGATCTAATATTTCTTCAAATGTCTAAGTTACTAACACACCTATCACTAAAAGATTTATATTAAATCCAACACATAAACTATATATATGTGTGTATGCATGTGAGGCGCTCTAAAGAAGCCTAAAAGATATGGAATTCTTTTAAGGGGCCGGCTATCCGCACCCCATGTATTCTAAACACACCCCAGTTTTTATTTAAAAAATTCAAAAAAAGGAAAAATGACAAATTTACCCTTCTTAATAAAAAAAAAAACTAAAATTGAATTCCTCTCCTTCCCCCTTCTCCTGCCTCTCTTTTTTTTCTCTTTTTTTTTAATTTTTTTTTTCCTTTTCAATCCTCAAACCTTGAATCCCCTTAAAAATATCATTTTATGAGTTACAAAATATATAATAATCGTGTGAAATCGTGTAAAAAAAATAAAAAAATAACAACAAATCTGAGGACCCGTTTGACCCTGGTTTGTCAAACACAAAGAGGTGTGTTCGACCAATGGTCGAACACATTATAATGTGTTCGATCACCAGGAGTCGAACACTCTATAGTGTGTTCGACCAGGAGTCGAACACGTTATAGTGTGTTCGAACAATGGTTGAACACATAAGGGTAAAATTGTCTTTTTATTATTTCTTGCATTTTTTAAATAAAAAAATAAAAAATGGGGTGTGTTTAAAATATGTGGGGTGCGGATAGCCGGGCCCTTCTTTTAAACTGATGATCACAAAAAGCGTATGTAATGCCCTTTTTTTTTTTTGTATAAAGGAAATTTTTGGCTAAGACATTACGTACAAAATTTACCCAATTTATAATATTAAAGATAATTAAAATTAGGAATAATTTTGAAATACAAATTTCTAAAATTCATGAAATAAAACATGTTCTTCAGCAATCTTTAGAATATCGGTTACCAGCACCCACCGCTTGCGTTCCATGCCCACAAGTTTTTTAAGTTGAAAATATTTTTCATAAAGGGGTGGGTGTTTGAAATACACTCAGTGGGGGATCCCAGGACAACACTTAATAACATCAAATTTATAAATTGCAGCAAACATACACCTGGAACCATCGCTTCTCTATCGCAATCACATAGGTACAAGTTCTAACTCGACTTATCATAGATACAGCTACACATAACCATAACAATCAAACATAGCACTTAGTTGCGGGAATTAACCAGACTTATCATCTGTCTTGGGGCTTAAACCCGATATACAATCATTCACATAAATTTCAGTAATACAAACCAATAAATGAGCATTCACAATCATCATGTAATTTCATTCGCTTAGTAACATACGGTTCTTAGCCGCCATATATAGATACATTTCAATATCATATACATATATATTCACTTTGCCATTGCAATCACATGCACACACACTTGTTTCACACTTAAATAAACATTCTTTACATTTCCATTGATGAGTCCATAGTTCAACGTTCACAATTTGGTAACATTCACATCGGCATATTATAATAGGAACAACATCAGTTCACATATTCATAAATATCACGTAATTGAGAGTATGAAAATCATGAATGCATATTTAAAAGGAATTACCCCACCTTAGTAGAAGATGGAACGTCTATTTATAAGTTGTCACTACAAGAAATCACACATTTTGTGACGAATATTTTTGCGACAATAAAAAAATCATCACAATTTGTTACTTAAAGCCGACAAATGTTATATTCGTCATTAAAATACTAGAAATTGTGACAAAATTTTATTTTGTCACCATTGATAATTTTATTCGTCACTAATTTGTAAATTTCATGACGACATAAATTATTTCGTCACAATAATAATAGGTGACTATTTTAATAATAATTGGTGACGAAATTCGATGTCATAAAAATATATATTTTCATGACGATGTTATTTTTCGTCATTAATTATTCTAAATAATTGTTGACAAAATTATTTCGTCACAATAATAATTGGTTAGGATTTTAATTATAATTGGTGATGATATTCGATGTCGTAAAAAATAAATTTTTGTGACGGTGCTATTTTTTGTCATTAATTATTTGAATTAATTAGTTACAAAATTCTTTTGTCACGATAATAATTGATGACGATTTTAATAATAATTGATGACAATATTCGACGTCATAAAAAATATATTTTTATGACGATGCTATTTTTGTAATTAATTATTTGAACTTATTACTAACAAAATTGTATCATGAGTACATTAACATTTTGGGTTTTGAAAATTGAAAATCAATGACTTATATTAATAAGTAATGGTACTTTATAAAAAATAACAAAAATTATATGATAATAGAAAATTGAAAAATATCAAAAATTGAAATAAAAGAAATGCATGCAGGATATTATTACATGAAGCACCAGTGGTCTAGTGGTTAGAGTACCACCTTGGGCACCCGGGTTCAATTCCCAGACAACGCACAATATTGGTGTTGGTGACGTGTGCGCTGACATGATGACATGTCACGATAACGCTCAAAATCTGGGATGACGTGTGCGCTGACATCAGCGCTGTGATGAAGTGTCATGATGACTGTTGGTGACATGGTGACGTGTGCGCTGACATGATGACATGTCACGACAACGCTCAAAATCTGGGATGAAGTGTCATGATGACATGATGACTGTTGGTGACATGTGCGCTGACATGATGATATGTCACGACAATGCTCAAAATCTAGGATGAAGTGTCATGATGACATGATGACTGTTGGTGACATGTGCGCTGACATGATGACATGTCACGACAACGCTCAAAATCTGGGATGACGTGTAATCTGGGATGATGTGTGTGCTGACATCAGCGCTGTGATGACGTGTCATGATGACATGTCACGACAACGCTCAAAATCTGGGATGACGTGTGTGCTGACATCAGCGCTGTGATGACGTGTCATGATGACACGTCACGACAACGCTCAAAATCTGGGAAAGATAAATTTTAATGACAATAAATTAAATTTGTCATGTAAAGTTACACTTTTAGTGACGAAACACGAGTTATACTTTTACAATAAATTAAATTCGTCATGTAAAGTTACACTTTTAGTGACGAAACACGAGTTACACTTTTAGTGATGAAACACCATAATTAGTGACGAAATTAGATGTCAAATGCGACGTTTTATTTGTCACTATAGATGAGATGATATAGTGATGATGACCTTTAGCATCATCAAAATATGACTTTAAATGACGAATTCAAATAGCATCACAATTTACCTAATATGACGCACTTACAGCGACGTTCTTTGCGACGAAAATATTTCGTCACCAAAAACCTTTTGTGACGAAAAATGGTGTTTTTATGACGAATTTTATCGTCGTGAATTCTCAAATTTCTTGTAGTGTGTCGAGCAAACCTAGATAGTTCATCTTTCCTTATTTTCTTTAACTTCTTGGTAACGAGAACAATTGAAATGATTAGCGACGACTTGGAAGATAAAATAATGAAAATAAACAATTTTAAGGTTAAAGATAGAATTTTGATGAACTTTGTAACAAAATCGTCCATTAAAACATTGTTTATCCCGAATAAATAATATTTGAGTTATTATAGCTTATAATACAACAATTTAATTAATTTGATGGAAGATAATAACCACTGACTTCATTAAATGATTATAATTTTCCTTAATATTTTATTAACTCTCAATTATCAAAAGAATTAAAGTTTAAAAGATCATAAACTACTAACAAACATATACTTATCCTTATTTTAAGTTGGATTATACTCTGTTGCTTGTAATAAAATATAGGCAAAAACTTCTATGCACCAGTTGCACGAATTGCACCACACCTTTATGTTATAAATGTAGTACATTTATGTTATAAATGTAACACCTTTATGCATGTTCATTTTAAAAGGTATAAATATTTGTACATAAAGGTACTATATTTATAATATAAAGGTTTTCCGTGCAACTCTGTGCACCAGTTGCACGGAAGTGTTACTCTAAAATATATTATAGCATTCTATTATGAGAAATTAGACTTAATCATTTATATAGGTGTTTGGGCATATTAATCTTGGATTATTACATATATAATCAAATTATCATACAAAAAAATTGTTTAAAACTTTAATATACGCATAATTAATTTTACAATTTCTTAAGTTCTATAAAATAATGCCAAGGATACATATATATCACTAAATTTCCATATCAAAATCATTACAATTTCTAAGCTCAATTAAAGAAAGTTTCATAAATTAATAATTAATCAAATATGTTATGTCATGGAAGCAAAATTAAATACATAATTAAAATTGGTTAAAATGGTAAATTGCTTACCCATTTTGAGAATTTTTTTGTCTACTCTGAGTCTTTGTTTTTGCTTTCTTTATTTTCTTTCTAAAAATCAATTTGATCTACTCTTATAAATATGACACTCTAGTTTTTTTATGCTTACTTAGGCACACGTGTAGGATGGTGGTAAAATTGTTGAAACACTCATCCAAAAATTGTTGCCACCTTATTAACATCCATTATCTTCTCATTTGTTTATTTACTTATTTATTTATTTTCTTCTTTTCGTTTTTTTTTATATGTATGCATATATTTATTTACTTCCCTTAGTTACATAAAAAAGTAAATAACTCTCTCTCTCTCTCTCTCTCTCTCTCTATATATATATATACATGTATTATGATTATATATATGTATATATGTGACACACAAGACATTTAATTTTCATCTACAAAAGTTCATTAATTTTCCAATCAATAACTAATATAAACTATAAAAATGTTTGACCCTTAATTTTTCATTCCTAATATGTTATTTAATACATAAATTAAGGACTTCCATATTATTATTTGGGTCTCGTATGAATATGATGAATTCTTGATGTATTTTATGTAGTTAAATTTTAATTTGGGGTGTGATAGCGTAGCTTCACTTGCTAGCCTTGGGTAGATGTATTCACTCACAAAACCTCAAACCGAATTTAAAGCATCCTAGCACTTTATATAGAACTTAAAAAGAGGAAGTTACCAACACAAGAAAAGTTACATGATTAAAAGGTGGTTAGTAAAAATGTATCCCTAAAAACATGCAACTACTTCTCATGGTATGAATAAGTGTTCATCGATCATTGTACAACCGTCCATTAGATAACTTGATTCTTGACTCACTTTGGAATTAGGAATGGGCAAATGTCACAGGCGCGTTTAGTATTTGGTATAATGGTCAATTTTATCATAATAATTTTATAATTCACAATTGGTTTATTTTTATCTTAATTTAAACATCTTTTTACATAATAAAAAATTCACCTCTATCTCAACACAAATCACACAACAATATTTTATCATCATCAACTCATTATTTATAAAACTTACAATAAATATGACAACGACATACTTTTTTGACGAATTCCAATATGATATATGACATTTTTAACTATAATTCTATATCCTACTAAATCTTAAAACAAACGCAACATTTTCAAATTCTAAACTTAGAAAATCCTCAATCCAAACTTGAAAATTCACCAACTCTCGTTTCCAAACATTCTCTAGAATTAATGTTTGATAACGTTGACGCCTACAAAAGTCTGCCAGATTTAAAAGGATAATGCAGTTCGTACACAAAGTCCACACAGATGACTAATTATGGAAATGAATATTGAATTAACCTTTTCCAAGTCAATGGAAGAAAGTTGAGGAGAGCTCAAAGAAAAATTAATCCTGGTTCTGGCGAAATAAGAAAATAATAAGGGACCTTTTATTTTTAGGCATTTCAATAAAGATAAAAATATAATGAGTATGTCTCTCATACACTAGTTGTACGGATCTAAAATCCGTGCATCTCAACCCGATATATAATTTAATATTCATATATAAATAGATTTGTTTTGAAACAGTAGCCAACGTTGCTTTTCAAGATCCACAACACTTCTTTCTCCTCTTTTTCTTCAAATCGCGATATGTTTATTTTCCATAGGGTTCATTCTCATCTTCTTCAAATTGCGGTTTATTCTCTTTCTCTACTCTTATGCACAACACACATTTCTCTTCTTCTTCTTCTTCTCCATCTTCTTCCTCGTGACTCCATATTTTGTTACAAATATTTTAAGTATTAAAAATCAATAATTTCAACAAGATTAAACATGATAATTTGCTGGAAATTTGAAAAAAAAAAAAAAAAAAAGGGATTATAGAACATAAAGGTATTAGGTGTATTACATAAATATAAGAGTTGTAACACAAAAAGGTATTACATCACATAAAGGTATTATCTCATTTTACTGAAATATTGTTTGTATCACGTAAATGTAATAACCACATTACGTAAAAGTATTGGTACATTTACTTAAAGGTATTTAATGAAATATATTAATTGTATACATAAAGGTATTAATTTTATTGCATAAAGATATGAATTGTATCAAATAGAGGTATTACCTCATTTTACAGGAATATAATATAAAAGTAGTATTTGTATCGCGTGAAGGTATTAACCATATTACAAAAAAGTATTTAAGATATACTTAAAAGTATTACTACATTTACTTAAATGCATTACCTTATTTACTAATACAACGTAAAGATAGTATTAATATAACTAAAAGATCCAGTACGCATAACTAAAGATATGACATGTTTCACAAAATTGATAAAATGTGGACTTGAACATAGAAGTGCATGAAGGAGCGTGAGTGCGTTTGGGGACGCGTGAAAACGGGACATGTCGAGTTGCACACTAGATCTGTGCACCCGGTGCATAGGAATTTTAGTAAAATATAAAATATACCAAATCAAATATTTAAAATTAATATATATATATATATATATATATATATATTTAGCTTGCCACATAAAAGACAAAAATGACCCGGAAGGACTAAAATTCTCTTTATTTTTGCACACAAGAAGATATCCTAGATCTTTTTTTTTCTGCACTGTATATATTATTTTGATATCATATTTCATTGGCTAAAAATATTCATTGAAATCAATGCATGTTGTGGATGACAAAATAAAACATGAGGTTGAAAGGAAATTAAACATGAAGATATATATATATATATATATATATATATATATATATATATATATATATATATATATATATTCTCAATGTTGATTACCTTTTCTGTTCGGATTTAATTTGAACTCAATGAATTTATTCAACACAACTTAATAGAATTAACATATTTGAATTGACTTTTTTTTATTGAAGTCGTACATATTTTCTCGACGTGACTCATTCAATTTGTAAGTCTTTGAAAACTCTCGGTCAGCATTAATCCTTTATTATTATTATATTTTTTTTAATTGAATGAGTAAAATTCTAGTCATAGTTTTTAACTTTTTCCTTGCACTATATATATATATATATAAGCATGCATTGGCATCAACTTATATTCATTAGTTCCAATTAAAACACTATATATTTGTTCTTTCTTCATAACCAAATTAAAATGAAGCATTTTAGTGTTTTGATAGCTACCATTGCAATAGTTTTTGTGCTAAATATAAAACCATATGAAGCCACTCGAATTCTAGAAGATGAAAAAGATCATGAATGGATGAAGAAGGGCCAAAACCTTTGGCTCCCATCCTTCCAACGGGGTCGTGGCGTGGGCCCACCGTCGCCTAATGGATGCACATGGATCCCTGGCGGCGGTGGAAGGCCATGCACGGCCTCGATCACCCAACGGAACTTTGCAGCAATGTCAACTACTCCTTCTGTTCCGGCCACTTCTGGTGTCTATCCCAAACAAATGGTTCGATTTGGTGTGGCCACTAGAACTACGTAGATCAAGCTACAATTGACATACCATTTTTTACCAGGATTAAGATAGGTTTTTGGTTTGATAATTTGATCAAAAACCATATATATGTATTTTTGTATTAATTTTTTTTAGAATATGACAACTAATATATGTTTTAAGTCAAGAGAGATAGAAGTAGTTAGCATTTGTAATTAACATGAAATTGTAATCATCATGCATATATATGCCTTTGCTAATGGATTATTTATTCAAGAAATTTCAAGGTTCATCATGAGCTTGTGGTGGCGCCATGGAGGATTATACTCTCCTTAATTTCTTAATCTCCAATTCTCATATTTATTGAAATATATATATATATATATATATATATATATATATATATATATATATATATATATTAATGGATAAAACACGGTTTGTAATAGAACAATCAGACTCAAGTTAATCGAATTTTACTGCCCAGATATTAAGGTTTAAAGAAAAAGAAAAAAGAAAAGGATATTCAATGGGTAGAATGCAATTCTAGTACTATTCTAATTTGGGTTGACACTTTTGGTCTTGAAATTTTTCAAAAGGTTTATATCTTTATTCTATAGCTTTGTAGTTGTAACTTTTGGTCTTACATGTTGAAACATGTGTGTAATTTGAGGACCATGTTTTTTTAAAGATACAATATTGAATATAAACAATGTTTCAAACATATATAAATGAAATAATTGATTTTTTAGCTGCATAGTAAAAAGTACTCAATTTTTATACGTTATAAAACCAAAATCATCACATCCAATTTAAAGTATTTCAATTCGAATTTTCTTGACCAAACTTACTAATCCAACAATAATAATAATAATAATTTATATCGTTATTATTATTATTATTATTAATTTGAAATCGGTTTGGTAAAGATTTTGCCGCTTAGGAAAATATTGAAAATAAGGTTTAACCCAATTTAATTCAATATAGTTAGAATCTCGGCTCCAACCCGAGTATAAACTTAACACACACACACACACACACACATATATATATATATATATATATATATATATATATATATATATATATATATATATATCAAACTATTCTCTAGCTTCATTGGTTTTATTTACTCGATTAAACGTGTTCAAATCTGATTCTAGTGAGTGGTGACAATCAAAATCGAACAGAGATGCTATTTTTAATGCTGAATTCTTACACGCCCCTATTAAAATTTAGAAAAAGGGTTAATTGCAGCAAAGTTAACATGTGATTTGTGAGCCACATATTTTTAGGAGTCTTTTTTGTCCAAACATCTTAATCGTTCTTGTATTCAGAAAAATTCTTAAATATGTAATGAGAATACAACAATTCAAGTGTTTGGATAAAAAAATCCCCTTAAAATATGCCATGCACAAGTTACATGTCAAAATCCAATATAAATTATCGAAAAATTAATTTGGTTGTTTAAATGTCAAATTCGTATAATTTATATATATCGATGTCAAAAAATATATTAGTAATTATATATGTGCAAAATTGTTAATACTTTAATGGAATTGTTACATTTAACCCTAATAAGAAAATGCATATATGATGCACAAAATCCACAAAAAAATAGCATGGAAAAAATAAAGTAATGAGAAAGTACAAATCTGCAAACGGAATGTATCATCCGTTCAATCATTTCATTCCAAGTCAATGTAAGAAGCATGAGAAAAAGGTAAAGTATAATTTAAGCATTTCTTTTATGAACCGCAACCATAACTCGACAAAAAATTCTAACACAAAAATTCTGCAGTCAAATCAATGAAAACGGCCAATCATTCCATCTCTCACACACAAATCCTCTATTTTTATTGAAACACCATATATATAGTATGATTTTTATTACAGGGATAGCACCCAAAAGTATCACAACAAATATAAAGTATTCAGATTTTAATATACTAAATAAAATTGGGATCCTTTATATTATAAAATATAAAATTAGGATACTTTTTACTATCGAATATAATTGTACGCCAAAAAATACCACCAAATTATCATTGATTTGATGACGACATTAATTGTTCCACAACAACCTACCATCCAATCACTTTGAACGGCCAAATACGAATTAAGAGGGAATCTTTGTCAATTTGCAAAATCCCTATTTAACCCTATATTCTAAGGATTAAATGGGGATTTTGCAAAATCCTCATTTAACCATATATTGTTATGTAAGAGTTGCATGGCCAAATCTCATCACCGGTAAAAACTAAAAAATATCACTTGTTATTTCAGCTACTATTTCAATTTGACTTGGACCAAAAAAGTGGTAAAAAGAGACACAAGCCTATATTTTGTGGTAGTAAGAGACCCAAAACTATATTTGATGGTATATTGAGTAATAAATTATATGTTTGATGGTATATTGGATACTTTCCTTTTTTATTATATGGCAGATAAAAGGTAATATAAATATACAATTAACAATTCTAATTACTCATCATGTGTGTGCATATATATTTATATATGCATATGTCTTGGCTAAGAAATTGAATTCAAATAAATTCAGGCAAAACTTTTTAAAAACTAAGATCACAATCGACCAAGATAGATAAGAAAGAAAGAACGTTAAATGTGAAAATTGTACTTTCTACTTATTGGGATAACAAAAAACACTCTTGTTGACGTCAGATTTTGCATGGTGCAAAATCCTAGCCTAACACAAAGAAATATCGATCCGGCTTAAGGAAATCGAATCGGATAAGTAATATGAGAATCAAATAAAATAAGAAAAAGAATGGCCCGGTGCCTACTCGGGCAAATTTGCTTGGCTTATTCTGGTCGGTCAGTTTTGGCCGGCCAGAACGTTTTTATATAAGAATTGAGAGTAAAAGACTCTCTAATTACAATGAATTCGATCCTTTTGAATGATAATCGAGGCCCTATTTATAGGCTAGACCTGAGATATGAAAATTGGAAAGAAAGAAATAAATCCCTTGATTTTAGGGTACAGATAAGGGAAAAATGGATTAAATTCTATCTAAATCGGATAAGATTTGATCTTGATTTGTTTCCTTTCTTGAAGATTACTTGAAATAACTAAGTCTTTTCTACTCTTCTTGCAACAATGACCTCGATTTCTGGCCTTCTGGTCTTCTCAGGCCTCCTGGTCGGCTTGGCTTCCTCGGGTTAGACCCTAGCCCGGTCGGCCTGGTTAGGTCGGGATCTTGTTTGACCGGGTCGGCCCTTCTAGCCAGGTCGGGTCTTCTGGCCTTCTAGCCGGTTTTGGACTTCTAACTGGTTCTGGTCTCCACTTGGGCCGAACCCTAGGCCGGGTCGGTTTGGTGGGGGCTCAACAACTCTGATAAAGAAAATTTCTTGTATATATACTTTTAAACCAAACTATCAATATTAATTTAGTAAAATACTAAATTACAACTTTCAAACCAAATATCACCTATTTTTGCATTAAAGGCATCCAAATTTTAAATTATTACTGAGTAGCCGCCAACTTTGCGAATGAAACTATGAGGCCACCAAATATTGACGGTCATGAAATATTCTCTTTCTCCCATTTAATGTTGATGCTTAATCTTGAAGGCATTTATGTATTTTAATTAAACAATCTATTTTTATTTATTTTTCATGCATCTTCTTCCCTCAACTATGATTAGGGATGGTAATGGACCGGGTTCAAACCCGGCTCGTATGGGGTGGGTAAAAACCAGATCAAACGGGTTTCAGGGCAGGTTTGGACCCGGTCAAACAGGACTCGCCGGATCAGGGACGGATCTTGGTATTTGCTAGACTCACCCCGGTCCAGCCCCGTATATATATTATATATATTTTTTATATTTATTTCATATATAATTTTTAAATGTTGCAATAAAATACAATTTAGGTTAAGACATTTGAATAGTTGTGATAGAATTAAAACATTTCTAAATATTTCTATATGTTACTTTTGCATTGAACAATATGTATGATTTTAAAATGATCTATTTGATGTTGGGATTGTGTTTTAAATATTTGAATTTAATATGTTTTACGACTTATGACATGGATGATATTCTTTTTAATTATTGTAGTTTAAGTGTTTAAAAACTTAAATTTATGGTATATATGGTTTGAATAATTGTTGTTCTAGGGAAAAAAAAAAAAAAGAAACAAAAAAAAAAAACAAGTGGGGCGGGGCTGGTTTACCCGCTGGGTCCGCAGGATGGGTTGAGATGGGACAGGGCGGGTTTTTAAGCGGGACGGGACGGATCCTAGGTCTAAAAAACTTCTCGCGGACGGGTCCTGAGAAAGGCCAAACCCTTCCCAAACCCGTCCCATTGCCATCCCCAACTATAATATTCGACCACCATAATGTTAGTGGAAAAACCCCCAAAATATTAATTTGTTGCCTCAATCCCTAGATTTTGGGTCAAACTCAACCGGTCCCCTTTCATTTTCCAAAAAAAAAAAAAAAAAATTGTCTAAAAACACATCATCACCACCAAACTACCGCCGCCACAACCACCGAAAACATCCATGATCGTTCCTCAAGCTCAAAATCGAATTCCTCCGAACCTCAACCAAAATGTATAAAATTTATGACATATTAATTCTCTCGGCAAACCAAACCAAAGCTTCAATTCAATTTTTTAGTTCTCATTCAATTTAATCTGGAACCGAGCAAAAATAGAGCACAAATTCAAATTTACCTTGTATCTTGAACTATATTTCACACATGAATTTTAATAAATTATTTTACAGGGTTTTAATCCCCATGTTTTTAGCGTCGTGATTTAATGAATTTTTGTTATTTTACGTTATCTTTTAATGACTCGATTTTTCTCATTTATTTTGAATTGAAGGGGCATAATTTTGAGAATTCAAAATATTGTAAGAACTTATTTGCAATTTCTTTGGACTTTGCAAAATCATATTTTCCGCCCCAAGTTTTTTGGAATTTGATTTTCTTTCCCAAGTTTTTAGATTCTTTTTTAAAGAACTGAAATACCATCGAGAATAAGCATTTGTGGAGGAATATTTCACCACCGACAGCGTTTAGAAATGTATTATTAGTACAATTCACAAAGTTTAGAAGTTACTCAATAACAACTCAAAGTTTGAATATTTTAATACAAAAATGTTGATAGTTTGATCACTTCAAAATTATAATTTACCCTGGGTGGGGTGGGGTGAGTTAAATTTAATTGAAAATCACAATAACTAGAATTGAAAGAGGGTATAAATTTTAATTCAGAATTTTTTTATTAGAAAAGTACAAAAAAGGTACATAGTTTCATTATGGTCAAAATTCATTTTTGGCCCTATAGAAATTTTCGATTCTCAATTGTGGCCTATTTTTAGGCTTTTTTGGCTCAAACGATGAGTCCGTCTAATTTTTAACGGGGATACCACGTGCGGGGCACGTGGTCGTTAAGTGGCTTTTGTCATTCGCGCATTCCAGATAAGGAGACACATTTTTTTGTTTATGTAAAGGTCAGAAAACTTTGACCGGCCGTTACCGGAGATCGGATGATCCGATCGACGATTCGAGCCTGGATCGACGGGCTCGGCGGGAACTTCAACCTAGGCTCAAAAATTGCTCCGATCGGTGGCTGGATGGCTGGAATTTAAGAGAGAAAATTGAGTGTTTTAGAGAGAGAAAGGTCGTAACTTCTCTGACCGATTGTCGGAGAATGCGGCGGCTGATGGCTGTTTCGAGCTCGGAATTGGAACGGGCTCCGCGAGAAATTCAACCTAGGCTCAAAAATCGCTCCGATCGGTTGCCGGAATTTAAGAGAGAAAGTTGAGGGTTTTAGAGAGAGAAAAGCCGTAACTTCTCCGGCCGATTGCCGGAGAATGCGGCGGCTGATGGCTGTTTCGAGCTCGGAATCGGAATGGGCTCAGCTAGAACTTCAACCTAGGCTTAAGAATCGCTCCGATCGGTGGCCGGAATTTAAGAGAGAGAAAGTTGAGGGTTTTAGAGAGAGAAAAGACGTAACTTCTCCAGCCGATTTCTGGCGAATGCGGCGGCTGATGGTCGTTCTGAGCTCGAAATCGGAACGGGCTCGGCAAGGGCTTCGAAATGGCATAGGTTACGATACGTTTCGGGTTGGTGGAAAATCCGGCGCCGGCGCTTCGGTCGTCCGCCGGAGAAGATGAAGAGTTGAAAACTAACGTTTTCTGTTAACTGACTAACGGAGAGGGTTCAATTCGAGAATTTTTGAGCCACTTTTGAATATAGGAGCCATAATTGAGAATCGAAAATTCCTATAGGGTCAAAAATGAATTTTGTCCCTAAATTAACACAAATAAAGTTTTTGATCTAAGATCATTTAATTCATCCTCCATGACAACTAGCATATGATTTTATAAAAGTTGTATTATCATTATTTTTTCAATGAAAGAATCCACAAATAATAATATCTTATTTATATATGATTTTCAATTTTTGATTTTATTAAGTTTGTTTTTAAGTTTCATTTATTATGGGTCGTATGTTATTTGAAAATGGGAGAAAAAAATCACACACTGCAATCATATAAAATTTAAAAAAGGTTTAAAATTGAAAATCATAACAGTATATCCAACTATTATGAGGTGAAAATTTTAAACAGCTTTTTTAGGATAAAGAACACATTTTCTACCCGTTTTAATGAAATGAACAAAAATACCCTTTTATAAAATTAGGTATTAATTGATTTTAGGCATTACATTATAAGAAAAAAAATAAAAAATTACATGTATAATAGTCGATTTTTAGATATTATATTACTTACCGGTTGATTTTTAATTTTACATGATATAATAATCGATTTTAGATATTACGAGACAACATACTACACAACATAATAATCAATTTTAGGGTGAGTTTTATATGAGATCTTCTCACAGATCCTCTTATGTGTGAGATAGATCACCCCACAACCCACACTTCACAATTCATATATAAATTTGTGAAAATGAATTTAATTTATGGATAAAAATGATCTGTCTCACGAAAACTATCCGTGAAACCGTCTCACGCAAGTTTTTGTTTCAATTTTAAGACGTTACACAACTTAATTGTACATCGTGTGAACCGAATGAGTATTTTTGTCTCGTGAAAGAAAAATGGGTAAAAAGACATTTTATTCTTGAGTGGAGGACACGTTATCTCCAAGTGGTAAAAAATTCATCCATTTTTTTTCCAATTATTTGTGTTTCATTAATTTTAGATTAAAAAAAAAAACTAACATTGAGCTCACATTATCTGTCAATTGGACCAAAAAAATCGCATGTCGATTGCCACGTAGGACTAACTTAACAATATTAGACCAAAAATGTAATTTTGTTAAAAAAAAAAAAATGAAAGCGCATGCCTCTTTTTATCTAAAAAAAAAAACCTACTTAAAATTATCACTCTTAAACAATACCTGATTTTTTATATACTTTTCCCATTATTATTTGCGAATCAAAGGTGTGAGTGTGACCGTGTGAGCTACTAGGGCATCTCTAACCCACTGCTCAAATTGGGACTCAAACCCAAATTTAGAATTTGTGGGTCTCCAACCCAGCCGCAAATCACAACTCAAATTTGCTACTTTGAACAGTAAGTGGCAACTGTTCACAACTTTTTTTTTTTTGTTTTTATAATAATTTTCACTTATTTGATATTAATACACACATATACTATATAATATTTTACTATGTAAATGCGTATTACGAACTTTGAGATATCTTAATCGAATACTTTTGAAAAATAGCGTAATTATTAAATATAAGCACGAATTATAACTAATAGAAATATAATTGGAATATCATACAATATTTAATACAAATTACAATGAAATTTACTAAAATACATAAGTATTACAACATGTTAAATTTAAACTAATATTACACGTCATGCTAAATTTGCTAGAACAAAAATATAAACGAAATGCATTTAAACTCCATATATAATATGGATTTTAATAGTCCGGTAGACCACATCCAGACCCTCTAATATCATTAAAATATTCTCCATAAATATTGGAGGAATTTTCAGGTTGAGATTGATTCATAATTTTATAGTTTATAAATATTTATTTATAATTGAAATCAATTAAGTTAATTTTTTTTTTATGAACTTAAATACATAAATATTTGATATTAAAGAAAATTAAAAAAAAATTAAAAATATTGTAAAAGAATATTCCAATTTGAGTTTGAAGGGTTGGAAATGGTGGCAAAAACAAGATTTGAATCCAAATTTGAGTTTGTAGGTCGGAGATGGTCTTAGCCCTCCTAATGTTAGGAGAATAGTAACCTACATTATATCAGCAGCAGTCACCATTCATCAACAAATTCTAACTTAATAATTTTATTTTCCAGTCAAATCAATGAATATGGCTCATCATTCAAACACACAAAAAAAGAAAAATGTAATTCTTTATTTCCTTTTCAATTAACTTATTTGACTTTGTAGAAGTTAGTTTTCACTTTGTTTCTGCAAACAACATCCACAATTTCCTATTCCATGTTTTAATCTCATGTTTTATTAAATCAATACATAGCTTGCAAATGATGAAATAAAGCACTAGATCAAAATGTAGAATATTTATAATAACATTTGAATATAACTAGTTAAGTTAGAACATAGGAAATGTAATACATTTGAATATACATATTTCTCTCCACATGGCTCATTCAATTTCAAATTCTTTGAATATTCTCAGTCATAATATATCCAATTCTTTTTGATCCTTTAATTGAACATGCACAAAATTCTAGTCATAGTTTTTAACTCTTTCTTGCACCTATATATATGAGCAACATAGACACCAACTTTATCTTCATTATTTCCAAAACACTGTCTGCTCTTTTATCATAAGCATAAATGAGGCCTTCAAGTATTGTCTTAGCTATAATAGCAGTGGTTCTTCTGATAAATCTTCAACCAAATGAAGCAACTCGAGTTCTAGGAACGAAAGAACGAAGAGCGATGAAACAAGAATATCTTCTCTTACCATCTTTGCAGAAGCCGCCTTCGCCAAATGGCTGCACGTATATTCCTGGTGGTGGCGGCAGTCCATGCATGAACTTGGTTAACGAGAAGAGCTTTGCGGGCCGCCCAGTAGTGGGACCCCCTCCTCCGGTTGCTTCTGAAGGGCAAAAGAGTCAATTTGGTCATAGCCACTGATCATGAAGAAAGTTGACAGGTGTAATTAAAGCGTAACAGCTCAACTGATCAAGAATCCAAAAACGAACTCATAGTTTGTTTGATTTTTTATTTTTTTTATTTTGCGTAGGAGTTGAAGCGTACCTTTTTCCCTGCTTCATGTATGCAGTGTTTCTGTTCATGCATATTTGCAGATGCCAAAAGAATAAATTAACCAGAAAGTAAACTTCACTAATTCATGTTGATTCTGTGTAATTCATGCAATGCAACCATATTATCGCAGTATACAAAGATATATGATAATATAATCGGCATAAATTTCCGAATATAAACTGAAACAGAGGGCAACACGTTTCATCGTTGTAAGCTAACCTGGTATAAGAGAAGTTATCATATTGAATCAACACCAAGAGCTGAAACTCATAAAATAAAGGTTAGCAAATAAGGCTTTCAATTTATGCTACTAAGTATCCTCTAAGAACTCGTGACAATATGAAATAGAACAAACGAAAAGACAAAAAAAATCAAATTCCGAGTCTTAGGTAACAATTAACCAAATATTAAAGAGTACAAATTAGCTAGACAACAACTATCTATAGTTTTCTTTATCCCATAAAGGTAAATGCACTCCTACATGGGGTGTTGAAGATAAATTTAGAAATGTAAGTTTACACCTGGATGGATTATTTCATTAGAGCAGCAGATAACCTATTCTTCAATTGTTGGGCCCCACCGCTCGGTGTTTGTATGGTGAACGTATGAACAACTTCACCATTTTCGTTAATGGAGACAGTGGACTCTTGTGCCATCGCCTGATGCTCTCTCATTGCCTTTACAACGTTGGATACAGGGTGAGTTTCTAAAGGGCAAGTTACTCGTAAAACAGCATCTTCAGCCCTTTCATGAAACTCAAAATCCGGTTCCCTATCCTCGTCTTCCACTATCCCTTTCTCTCTTTCCAAAACCTTTATCTTCGACTGAAGATCCGAGATATAGGCAATTGCGTCACCAAGCAGAGATGCTTTGTCCATCTTTGATATATTCGGAACTACTGCTCTTAATGCGTAAAAACGCTGGTTAAGCTTCTCTCGTCTCTGTCTTTCTGCTTCCACATGGTTCAGTGGTTCGTCCCTCCCGTTTGCAGGCTTCCGGCCCCGTTTTCTGGGCCTTTGATCATCAGAAAGGAAATACGAGTCGTCAATGGATTGAGAGTTCAATCCCCCAACTAAAACATGATTCATGTGTGGGAATAGCTTCGCATCACCCTCGTCTTGATGCCCGTTTGATGGATTTGCGTAAACTTGGTTACCACTACTTAATCCTTGTATATCGTATGGGTCTGAATCATCTTCCACCTTCGTTGAAAAACTAATGTTTATAGTACCAGATTGTGACCCTCCAAGACTAAGTTCTCGTCCAAATATTTTGGGCAAAGCTTTGGCTTGAGTCGAGCTCAAGCTTACAACTATAGATTTAGCTGATCGAATCAAGAACTTATCCTCGGGTATAGACTTTCTAGACCCCATTTCAACGACCCCTGATTTAGTCGGAATAAATGCCACCGTCTCGAAGTGAGCTAGCCTAGCTAAGTACGACCTCGATTGGTAATGTTCTAGAGAGCTATCCAAGTTGGACACCCAAATAACTCTATCAGAATTGAACGACTGCGATGGAATCGAAGGCTTATCAAAAGGGAACGCGAAGTACATTGACGAGAGATAGAACATCTCCACATCCGAAATCCGATCCAACTTAGCAGCCACGTTATCAGCTTCCGATCCACCAAAACAAGCATGAACCTTATGAAGAACCCATTTTCTATGATCTCGATTCATTGGTTTTCCATCCTTTAAACCACTGCAATTCTCATCCTCACCCTCCTTTGGTTCTCTACAATGGCCATCACCCCATATCAATGCGGATTTACCAGATTTGGACTTGGATACGTGCCAATAAATGGCGTAAAGCCAATCAGATTCTTCAACAATCTCACAGAGAGATTGTTGGACACCAAGATCCCCACCAGATGAAGGGAACTCGGACAACACGTTGTTCGAAATCGACCATTCAAAATACTCAGTTGCCTCACTTCCCACCACACTTTCTACTATAGCTTTGTCCCCTTCATTCAACCAAAACTTATTCCCCATTTCTAAATGCCAAAAAAATACTCTATATTCCCCAAATTTGAACAATTCTCAACAACCAATTTCAAGATTCTGCAGCGCCTAAAACATAATCCAGATTAGAATCAAGAATTTCATTTGACCAAAACCCTACATCTGAAATTACCACAAACAGCCATTTCATCGAAACCCAGCTTCAAGAATGCCACTTGACAAAGGAATTTCATCAAGAACAAAGCTTTTCCCAAGAAAACCATACAAGAAACATGGGTTTCTCTCCAAATCAAGAATCTTCAAGACTTTGACCAATAGCAACTCATTTTCAGCCTCATGTTTCCTCACACAGAAAAAATAAAAAGAAAAAACCCAGAAAAAAGAACACGAGAACTGCGCCTCTAGCTATGGAAGAAAAGCATGTTGGATTAAGGATTAGAGTGGGAATTACCTGAAACAAGGTAGAGAGAAAGACGCAGTTTCACGTGACTTCAACTGGTTGTTTGGATCTCAACACCAAATTTCGCATTGAAATTGTTTCGTACGTGATAATTTAATAATGAATAGTGTTTACTAATTCCAATTAGTTTTGTATATTTATCTGTTCCCTCCCTCACGCACGTTGTGGTGGCGTTGCACACTTCGCGACGTGCCACTTGGCTACTGCGCCACTCATTCTCATTGGTTTTGGACCACCACCAAACTTTCAGCAACGTCATTCTTTTTTAATTTATTAATATTATAATTTACACACAAATTTCTATAAGATTCTCTTTCTATACAATCAAAATTAATTTTCGTTTTTATAAATTGTAGCATGACTCATCTAATGAAATTAAATTCTGAAGTGGCATCACAAAAATGCTATTTTATAATTTTTAATTAAAGTTTTAATTTTGTCAATGAGTTAATAGCATTTTGTTTTTGTTTCAAAATAAATGTAATTAAGAAGTTTAATAAAAAGATTGTTCTATTTATATTTACGATGTCATCAAAAAAATCTGAATTTAATGTTTATTCTGCTCCAACAATGATGTAAGAGGTTGCGTCAAGTTTTCTCAATCATCGTCTATACACCAGATTAAAGGTTGTGCCAATTTTTCTTAACCGACATCTATGCACCAAGTACACATGGAGTGTTCCATTTTTCTTTTATTTTTCATTTTTAATTATTTTTCTTTTCATTTTCATTTTTTTATTCTTTTTTTCTTTCTTCGTTTTGTTTTCTTTATATATATATATATATATATATATATATATATATATAGTTATTTAGAGTGTTCTTATGGTATGATATTTGAAGAATAATAATAAAAATCATGATTATCTAAATGCACATTAAATTTAAAATACTATAGAAATTATAAGTATTATAAAAAAACTTTACATAAAATTAACTAAATAATTAATAAAATAAAAATTATTGCCGTTTTTTTTTTTCTAATTATATAAAATGTTAGGATTAAATTACAATGTTGGAAAGTTGGTGATTTTATTTTGCAATTTGATCTTTAGATTTTTTTTTTTTTTTGGAATGATGTGGCATCTGACATGATATGTGACATGGCATGTTTGTCGTACACGTGGACTCCAGTCGCCGGAAAATATAAATATGGTCTAGACTCTAAATTGTAACAGTGATCATGATTTTTTTTTTTTTTTTTGGAATTATTAAAAAGTGGGGATAAATTTGCAATTTTTAAAAAAATGGTGATTTTTTTTTTCTCAATTATAACTTTTTTTTATGTAATTAACACTAAATTTTATATATGGATCATGTTTTGTAAGTGAATCAATAATTTGTTATTAACATTTCATAATTTTAAGATCATATAATTAAAATCTTATATGATAGATATGTTGAGGAAATTAACACAACGAGAGATACTGTATATGAAATTATCATGCAACCATCATATAAATACACTATATATGACCTATACTTCTAATATATTGAATGGTTGCATGATCGTTCCATTTCCAATATTTTGATATACAAATTTTGAATTAAGTAATCAAAAAAAAAAAAGTTTGAAATTCACATTTTTCGATCTAAAGTTATCAATCAATCATTTAATAGAAACAAAAGACCCCATTAACCATTTTAACCTTTGGCTGGGACAATACCGCAAAATATCAATATATTGTACTTTATCATATAAATTTTTTTGATACTATATCAAAATCATTAGTATGATATTGACTTGATAATTTAAATTTTACTATATTTCGGTATATACTGAAATTTTAAAAATATTAATATTAATCAATAACGTTTGGCCTTGAGTTCAAGTTGTGTCATAAACACAAACATATATTCAAGTTCGTATAAATACATATTCAAGAACATAATAAATAAAATCGAATGAATTCTATTAATTATTACCTTTAGTTATAAGCTCTAGCTCTCATATCAAGAAACTTGAGTTTAGTAAGTGAAACAACCAGACATGCGTCAAATATATATTACTCATTAAGCTCAATTCATCGACTTAATCACTTAATCAATTGAATCTAATTAAATATTGATACAACTAATATTCAAACAAACTCAAACAAGAATTGACTAAAATCCAATGATAATTCAAATAGATTAACCACAATAGAAAAGTACATCAAGCTCAAAATAAGTTGTACATCGATGTATTCATTATTTATTCTTCGAGAGCAACAGGGGTTGAATTTAATGCAACATCTTTAACACAAATAAAATACCTAATTAATTGTACAATAGACAAGGAAATATTTATTTATAGTAAACTTGATATTCTTCAAATTAAATTAACCAATAGTGGGAACACGAACCACGATGCCATAATCGTTAACCCAAACCCAAACCCGGTTGCACCGGAAGTCCTCAGGGACTGAAGTTCCCTCCTTGACCACAATCGCATTCACCCTTTCATTCTCTCTCTCTATCACCGCCGCCGCCGCCTCGCCGTTCGCCCTCACCAACTCCGGCCACGAATTCTTGCCTGTACCAATTAATCATATAAATTTAATTAAGAAAAAACAAAACAATATTATTCCAATAAGAAAAAAAATTATAACATCTTTATTTGGTAACTAATAAATACATATTCTCCTGACAAGATCCTCTATTCCATTTTGGTGTTTCATCTGATATTCTAAAATAGTCACCGCATGTACTTTAAATGTAGATATGACATTTCTAATTAACACCAAAATGTTTCATCTGGTGTTCCAAAATAATCACCAGACGTCAAATATAAATACGACATCATTAATTAACACATGGTAAAAATAATGGAACATAAGATGAAACACAAAAGTAGAATAAATAGATCCAATTTGAGAGGAGAGAGAGAGAGTGTGTGGGGTTCTTGCCTTTACAAATTGACATATCTACTTGGAATTCTTCAGCTACAATTAAAAGTTGTAAGTAATGGAGAACTATAATAGAGAAAGAGATGTGCATGGATATTTATAGAGAGGTGGAGAAGAGAGATTAAAGATAAGACATTTGGAAAGATGCAGGCTGCTGGGCCGATTTCCTTGAACAGTTATATGTGTGTGTGTGTGTGTGTTATAGTTATCTAAATAGCTTAATTAATAATTTGCATGTCAGCAATCATCTTTGACAATTTGATTTGTGTTCAAGGTGTGACGGCCCAGAATTTGGAGATATGCATATATTGTGATTCTGGCTTCTCTATGTCCACATCTGTCCTAGTTGCCTTTGTTCAAATCTAAACTATGTCTAGTTGGATAAAAGAAAACAATTAAATTTTTTACACGGTCAATGTTTCAATCAATACAGTTCATGTACTTTTTATTTTTTTGTATTTTATATTAGATAATATTTGTTGTATAATATAATACTTTTACGTATATTAAGCCTGTATGGGGTTCCGTCTCATGTAAGGAGATTTGTTAGACTATTACATATTTGTTGCATTATGTAATACCATTACGTATATCAAGCTTGTATGGGGTTTTGTCTCACATAAGGAACTCCATACCGGCTTGATATAATAACATAATTTATGTTATTGTATTAATATATGATATCGTCTTACAAACATATTCCATCGCATGGAATGGGTTGATCCGATCAATGTCTTAATCACATAAGTCATGTAATTCTTTTTTGTATATAATTAGGTAATATTTTTGTCTCGTGTAATATTTTTATGTTTTATGAATATCAGCCTACAGTATGGGGCTCTGTCTCACATAAAGAAACCAGTGAAACCATTTCATATAGGTTTTTGCGTAACACTTTTATGTGCATCATGTAATACATTTGATTCTAATATTCTAAATCCATGATTAATTTGAGAAACTATTAGTTCACAAGTAATATTTTTAGTCATATAATGTAATGTTTTGTGTATCATGTAATATTTTTATGTCTATCAAGCAATACTTTTAAAAATATCAGATGATACACATAAATTTATTATTTATCATCTTAATTGACTATGGATTCGTGTTGATCAAGATCACCTAGGTTTTTCTTGCATAATTGGAATTAATTAAATAGTTTAACCCTTAATTGTTTGTTTAATTATGTGTTATCGAAATGAAAGAATTACGTGAATAATTAATCGAACATTATATGATAACATTTAAAGAGATATCATAAGATAAGTCTCATTGCATAATATAATGTAATAAGATGAAGCCCATGGGCGCATGTTTGAGTACATAAATAGTGAAAATGTATCTCCTAGGTTAATTTTGGAGCACTTTGGAGAGGTGCCTCATTTTCTTTCTCTCTCTCTCTCTAGCCGGCCGGCCGATCACAGGCGCAGCCCCATCCCTCTCAGTTTCCGATCGAATCTTACACCATCTTGAAGCTCTCGCCGAACCCGTCCCAGATCCGAACTCAGATCGGCCATCCGCCGCCGCCTTCATCGAAAACGGACGACGAAAGGTGCGACCTCCACCCATTTTTTCCTACTTCTTCCCTCGGCTTCGTTTCTCTCTCCTTCTCGCCATTTACCGCCACCGTGTCTTCCGTGTGAGCTGGCGCCAGTGGTGCATTGGTGTGTCGTCATTCGGGTCACCATTGTACATGGTGACGTGTGTGGGGTACGTGTGTGGCTGTTGGGTTGCGTGTGTGTGTGTTGCTTGCGTGTGTACGCGCGTGCGTGGCTTGTGGCTTGGTGTGGGTGGTGTCGTGTCGAGTCCGTCGGCGACGCGGTGTTGCTGGTTGCAGCTGTCGGAGACGGTTGCAGGTGGGGCGGCAAGGTCGGGTAAGGGGTTTGTTTGGGGGAGAAGGGCTTCTTTTAAAAATTAAAAGAGTTGAGGGATCATTTTGCAAACCCTAGGTTTTTAGTGTATTCTCAATCTAACCCCTAATCTCTTGAAAATTGCATTTGAGCCCTCAAAGTCTTCGAAAATTATGTTTAAGCCCTCGAGTTTTTGGAAATTTCATTTTAGCCCCCAAAACTTTCTGAGATTTATGTTTTAACTTCAAGAACTTCTGGAAATTATATTGTGATCCAAAGTTTTAAGAAATATAAAAAAGAACCCCAAACTTTCTAAAAATTACAATTTGACCCCTCTGGTTAAAGTCAACATTTCCAAAATTTACAATCTTGTCTTTATACTCTTAAAAAACTCATTTTAAGCCCAAAATGCCTCTTTTCAAACTCAAAACCCTATAATCGAAATTTAAACCCTCAAGATCGTTTTAACGTTTTAAATGATTTCGAAAGCTCTCGTTTTCTTTCTTTCTCTTATAACGTCTTTCCAAAGCAACATTTTATACCTCGTTAAATGTTTTGAAGTTCCTTACGCTACGTTTATCCACATCGATCGTTCTTTCTTTTATCGTTCATTCTTTCAAGAGAGTTTCTAAGCTTAATCTTAACCGCTATAGTATAATTAGAGATCTAAAATGCTTTATGTTATGTGTAGGCTTATAGGACGAACGAACTAGCGTAGTGCTTTAGAGCTCAGAGATTCGTGTAGGAAAACCACCGAACTAGGTGGAGGTAACTTATGAATTTAACCTTTTAAATTTATTTTCTATAAGAATACTTAATCTACAGATAATGTTATGAATGCTCGACTGATGATTGAACGCTACGCGAACCTAAGATCAATAAAATGCTTCTTTAATATTATGATATGTTTAATTTCAATGTGATGATGTGATAATGTGTTGTGAATTACGTGTGTATGCAATAAACAACAGACATCAGTCTGTAGCTATATTAACGGGATTAAAAATCATTTATAAGATATGTGGTGTATAGCTTGAATCCATGCACCATAAATCAACTTAGCATGAAGAAGAAATAAAAGGGAAATGAAAAGAAGAGGAAATTCGATTTTTTGGCCAAGTGTTATAAGAAGTGCTACTTCACTTGTAAAAACGTATTTCAGAAATGCACTTTCAAGTTAGGTAAGTTGGTTAATTCATTTCTTTGTTTCTTGCTTCAGTTTTCGTCTGTTTTGCAGGTGGTTATTGCGGGGCGATTTTCTCGTTGGTTACTCAACCAATTCGAGTGAGATCAGTTGCTACGCGCTCATTAAATATCAGAGTTCAGTTCATTAGTTGATAGTTTTCACTTTTGATCAGAGTATAGAGAGAGAAATACTGAGAAAATAGAGCTGTGTGTATTTGTATGAGTGTTCTTGTGTTGTTTCTTGGTTTTCTTCTCTTGTAACTGCTACATTGTGATCTATTATTAGTGAAGCTCGATCTCCAGTGGATGTAGGGATTTTTAACCCGAACCACTTAAATCGCTGTGCATTGGTGTGTTTGATTTTTTGTCTTTCGATCTTGTTCTTCACTTGCAATTAGGGTTTCTATATTGCATGTTTTGGTTGGCTGAGTTGATTCAGTTCTTGGTCTGAGATTGAAAAATTGGCGTCGTCTGTGGGAAGAGATAGATCGAGAAATGAGATCAATACGATTCGACGTCGAGAAGTTTGATGGCACGGGGGATTTCGGATTATGGAGAGTTAAGATGCGAGCCATGTTGGTTCAGCATGGGGCTGCTGCTGCGTTGCAGAGAGAGGATGCATTTCCTGAAGCCATGAGAGCTGAAACAAAGACTGCTCTCATGGAGAAAGCCCACAACATGATCATTCTAAGCCTCGAGAATAAGGTGCTACGTGAAGTAGCCAAGATCGAGACTGCCAAAGAAGTGTGGGAGAAGCTTGAGAGCCTATACATGGTAAAATCCCTTGTTAATCGTTTATTCTTGAAAAAGAGATTATATGCATTCAAGTTCTTGGACAATAAACCAGTGATGAGCCAATTAGAAGAATTCAACAAGATATTAGATGATCTTGAGAATGTAGATGTCAAGCTAGCAGAGGAAGATAAAGCCTTGATGCTGCTGAGTTCACTACCTAAAAGTCTTGAAAATTTTTGTGACTCGATTCTCTATAGCAGACAGAAATCCATTACTCTTGAGGAGGTAATATCAGCTCTTAAAACTAAGGAGCTATCAAAGGAACCTGACTCGAAGACTCAAGGTGGAGAGAGTTTAGTTGTCAAGAACAAATTTAAGAAGACATTCAACAAGAAGGGCTCCAAGCCACAGCCCAAGAAAGGTGTTTCTCAAAGTCAAGAGAACAAAGATGATATTGAAGAGCAAAGGTGTTTCCACTGCCATAAACCAAGCCATTTTAAGAAAGATTGCTTTAAATTTAAGAAGCTACAACAAGAGAAAGGAAACACTACTTCAAAACAAGCCAACCATACCACTGAAGCATCAAGCTCAAATTCTGGATATGAGTCAGCTGAGGTCTTGGCTGTTACATCATCTGACACAAAGCAAGAATGGATACTAGATTCAGGGTGCTCATTTCATATGAGTCCCAACAAGAATTGGTTTCTTGATCTGAGTTTAAAAGAAGATGGAGCTGTGATGCTAGACAACAACAAGCTCTGCAAGGTGATGGGGAGAGGATCTATTCCACTGAAGCTAATAGATGGATCAATCAAGATTCTATCTAATGTTAGGTTTGTCCCTGAGTTAAGAATGAATTAGATTTCCTTAGGTATGTTAGACTCTCAAGGTTTAAAGGTATCAGTTGAAGGTGGAGTTATGGGGGTTTTCAAAGGCAGCAGGTTGGTTATGCAAGGATCAAATAAGTCTGACTTGTATTATCTAGATGGTACCACTGATATTGCAGGTTCTTACTCAGCTAAGGAGATGGACAAAACTCAGATTTGGCATAGAAGGTTAGCTCACATCAGTCTAAAAGGTTTGCAAGAACTTCAGAAACAACATGCATTTGGAAATGATAAGATTTCTGACTTAGAGTTCTGTGATCATTGTGTATTGGGGAAAGCCAAGAGGTTAAGATTCCCTGCTGGTACTCATACTACTCAGGAGATCCTTGGCTATGTACACTCAGATTTGTGGGGACCTGCAAAGACATCAACTAAGAATGGAGGCAAGTACTTTCTATCTATCATAGATGATTTTTCAAGGAAAGTTTGGGTTCTGATTTTGAAAAGCAAGGATGAAGCTTTTCAAAGATTTAAAGAGTGGCTTATGGAAGTAGAAAATCAAACTGATAAGAGGCTCAAGTGTTTAAGGACAGACAATGGCTCAGAATTTGTATCTAATGAGTTCAATAACTTCTGCAAAGGAAAAGGGATCTCAAGACATAGAACTACACCTCACACCCCTCAACAAAATGGTTTAGCAGAGAGGATGAATCAAACCTTGTTGGAAAAGGGTTAGATGTATGTTGACAAGTTCAGGGTTAAGTAAGAGCTTCTGGGGAGAAGCAGTTACTACAACTGCTTTCTTGATAAATAGATCACCTTCTTCAGCTTTAGACTTCAAAACTCCAGAAGAGATGTGGAATGGCAAGCTAGCTGATTATTCAAGACTAAAAGTGTTTGGATGTTTGGCATTTGCTCATGTGAAACAAGATAAACTTGAGCCAAGGGCTCTGAGATGTGTTTTTATAGGTTATCCTATTGGAGTCAAAGGATACAAGCTTTGGTGTATAGAAGAAGGAAAACAAAAATGTATTATATCAAGAGATGTTACATTTGATGAAAATTGTATGCCATTAAACAAAGGAAAGACAACTGATCAGCCTATAGTTCATGATGGAGAATCTGAGCTTGAGGTGGAGCCTAAACAATCTGAATCAGAAGAAGGTTCTCAACAAGAAGAAGCAGAAACAGAAGATCAAGAGGAAGCTGATATAAATGATCATTCTCTTACAAATTATCAGCTTGTCAGAGATAGATCAAGAAGGTTGGTAAAAGCTCCTACTAGATTTGATCAAACTAACAATGTTTCTTTTGCTTTTCTTGCAGCTAAAGAAATAGAGTTTTTAGAGCCATGCACTTACAAAGAGGCAATAACATGTAAAGAAAAGGATAGATGGAAATCTGCCATTCAAGATGAGTTACACTCATTAAAGAAAAATGAAACTTGGATAGTGGTTGACAAGCCAAAGCATCAAAAGCTAGTAGGATGTAAGTGGTTATTCAAGAAGAAGATTGAAGCATTTCAAAATGATAAAATCAAATTCAAAGCTAGACTTGTAGCTAGAGGCTTTACACAAAGAGAAGGAGTGGATTACAATGAGATATTTCACTTGTTGTCAAGCACTGTTCCATCAGAATTTTGCTAGCTATTGTAGCTCAACTTGATCTAGAATTACATCAAATGGATATCACCACAGCCTTTCTCCATGGGGAATTGAAGGAGCAGATATATATGCAAATTCCAGAGGGCTTGAAGATCACTAATGCTGATCAGAAAGCATGTTTGCTCAAGAAGTCTTTATATGGCTTGAAGCAATCACCAAGGCAATGGTATCTCAGATCAAAAAACTTCTAAATTCATAATTTGAAATGAAGGATCTTGGTGATGCAAAGAGAATTCTGGGAATGAATATCTCTAGGAACAGACAAGAGAGTGAGGTATTTCTTGATCTTAGTACTTATCTAAAGAAAGTGCTAGTGAAGTACCAAATGAATCAAAGCAAGGTTACTTCTACTCCCATTGGGCAACATATCAAGCTATCAAAGGATCAGTGTCCTAAGTCCAGAGAAGAAGAAGATAGAATGAGATTAGTGTCTTATGCTAATGCAGTAGGAAGCATTATGTATTCTATGGTTTGTTGCAGACCTGATCTAGCTCATGCTATGAGTGTTGTTAGTAGGTATATGGCAGAACCTGGAGAAGCATATTGGGAGGCTGTAAAATATGTTATGAGATATGTGAATGGGTCTGTTGATATTGGTTTGAGATTCAAGAAGGCTGCAGACACAAGTTTACCTATTGTTGGATATGTAGATGCTGATTATGCAGGTAACTTGGATAGTAGGAAGTCTTTAACTGGCTATGTCTTCACTTTGTTTGGAACAGCTATATCTTGGAAATCAACACAATAACCTGTGGTAGCATTATCAACAACTGAGGCAGAGTTTATAGCCTTAACTGAAGCTATAAAAGAGGCATTGTGGCTCAAAGGAATCTTGTCTGAGTTTGGAATCAAGCAAGAAAGAGTCTTAGTGTATTGTGATAATAATAGTGCTATACATCTATCAAAGCACCAAGGCTATCATGAAAGAACTAAACACATAGATGTGAAGTTATATTATGTCAAGAGACATTGTAGAAAGAGGTGAGATTGAGGTGAGAAAGATTGCAACAGAGGAAAATCCATTTGATGCACTCACTAAGGCATTACCTTCAGCAAAGTTCTGTCTATGCATGGAGCTTATTGGACTAAGGGGAAAATCAGCAACCGATATTACATGAAGGGTCAACTACAGTGCTGTAATGTCTTCATGCTATAAGGTGGAGAATTGTGGTGTATAGCTTGAATCCATGCACCATAAATCAGCTTAGCATGAAGAAGAAATAAAAGGGAAATGAAAAGAAGAGGAAATTCGATTTTTTGGCCAAGTGTTATAAGAAGTGCTACTTCACTTGTAAAAACGTATTTCAGAAATGCACTTTCAAGTTAGGTAAGTTGGTTAATTCATTTCTTTGTTTCTTGCTTCAGTTTTCGTCTGTTTTACAGGTGGTTATTGCGGGGTGATTTTCTCGTTGGTTACTCAACCAATTCGAGTGAGATCAGTTGCTACGCGCTCATTAAATATCAGAGTTCAGTTCATTAGTTGATAGTTTTCACTTTTGATCAGAGTATAGAGAGAGAAATACTAAGAAATGAGAGCTGTGTGTATTTGTATGAGTGTTCTTGTGTTGTTTCTTGGTTTTCTTCTCTTGTAACTGCTACATTGTGATCTATTATTAGTGAAGCTCGATCTCCAGTGGATGTAGGGATTTTTAACCCGAACCACTTAAATCGCTGTGCATTGGTGTGTTTGATTTTTTGTCTTTCGATCTTGTTCTTCACTTGCAATTAGGGTTTCTATATTGCATGTTTTGGTTGGTTGAGTTGATTCAGTTCTTGGTCTGAGATTGACAGGATAAGACAGGAAAAGCCCGCACCTATCTATGGCCACACGTCCACGTGTTATGTGTTGTGCTCTAATTGCTTTGTTTGTGATTGTTTATTATTATTACTGCTACTGTATGTTGATTACGCAAAGTACTTCCACTAGTGTATTCTAGACACTCACCCCGTATGTATTCACACTACAGATGCAAATGAGAATGAGGAGGCGTGAAGAGGGGGATGCCCTATCGCTAGAAAACGTTTAAATGCTTCCATAATTAGCTTTCTAAGCGATTTCAATTTGTTGTTTTGTAAAACTTAGCCGATTGGCATGGATCCTGTAATAGACTTCCGTTGTATGTTTCAAATATTTTCTGTTATGTAGAAGCGCGATTTTAACGTTGTTAAAACTTTGTCTCAAATGTTATCAAAACCTTGTTTCCGTTATCTTTTCGCTAAAGAGTATGTTTCTTTTTTATCTTGTTGGAGACCCGATAAGATAAACTCTGATAATTACATGCTTTCAAAATGGGGTGTAACAGAATTGACTTGATCGATCCATCTCACGTGCTACCTCTCGGAAATAAATATCTTGATGAAATTTTGGATCTCAAACTCTGATCAAGTATTACAGTATATCCCGTCTTGTACATTTGATCTTTAAAAAAAAAAATTGAATTAAAATGAAAAATGAATAACTAAATTAATTGAGACTTGATTAGGAAAAAAAAACATGAATTTTCGTAAAATTGCAATTCAACGCAGAGTTTTCAAATTTAACATTAAAATGAATCACATCTTATTTTTCAATTTGAGTCATCCATTATTTTATCGGTCAGGCAGCATTGGGCCCTGAAATTTTAAATAATTATAAATCATAATATACTTTAATAATTTAGAAATTAATTTTTGGAAACAAAAAATACATAGAATTTTTTAATAATATAATAAGCTATTTATTTTTAATGTTTAGGTGTAATTGACTTATCACTTATCATTCTCTTTTATTTACAATTTTAATTTTTATTGAGTCAATGTATATTTTTCCCTATATATGCATGAGTCACATATCTTCATATTCAATTTTACAATAAATAGATATTCAACCTTAATTTCTTTTAATCATTTTAGATAACTAATTCAAAATACATAATGTGGGTGTAAGTTTTTTGAAAATAAAAATGTGTAAATTATAATTGTGGTCACAAATCTTTGTGGTTTTTATAATAAATTAGTATCAAACATTTATGTTTATCATTTTAGTCATCGAACATATAATACAAATATGCTAAAACTGTATAGGTAGATTATCTCTAGTATAATTAATTTGTTTCAAAAGTTGAAAATGCAAAATATGATCTATAATTTAAAATTTGTGAAAAAAATATATTCAAAATAAAAACCTTAACATGTATTTATTCATATAAAATGAAAATTACATTTTTTTGCATATCTTTTATAGTATTGTTAGTTGTGCCCCTTAAATAAAATTTCTGGCTTCGTTACTAATCACTCTATTGACCAAACAAAACTTAAAAGAAAAATTAAATGTGAACAAAACAACATTTTTTTTTGTTTGTTAGAGTTGCGTACATATATTATAAGGGTGTAAAATGAAATTTTATTGTTGATTTTCTTCTCTCTTTTTTTTTTACTATACTCGATTGACAGTATAACAACCGACATTTTACAAGTTAGTTAGACACATGATTTACAAGTTAGTCAGACACATTTACCAATTTTCACTCAAAAATCATGGTAATTTAAATTCCAAAATAATTAAAAATTCAATATTAATTTGTTTTGCTAAATTTGAAAGTTCAAATTAAAATTAAACTTTATGAATTTTTTTTTTTATAATTAAACCATTACTTAATTGAAAAATAGTTTGGGTCCAATACATTTCATCAAAACATATACTACAAGAAAAATGAATATTTGCAACAATAAAATGTCGTCGTAAAAATAATTTGCATCAACATTTTGTCACTAAAGTCTCCTGACAAATAGTTTTTTTTGCGACAACAATAAAACCTTTTTTCATTGCTTTTTATGACAACATACTGCCAATTTGTATTAACATTTTTTTGCGACAATTTTTTGTTGCAATAACTAGATTTTTCATGACTACTTTTGTTGTAAAAAATCTTATTGTAAATACTCATTTTTCTTGTAGTGATATAACTTGAGCTTTTTAAGGTTTTTAAACCCCAAAAGTAATTTAAGTGGTGATGATGATGGGTTTTAAGTAGAGGTGCTCAAATGGTTCGAACCGCCAGTTCCGGTTCGAAAAATCGTGGAGGGCCAAATCGGAACCGAACCATGGGGATTCCGATTTGTAAACCGCCGGTTTCGGTTCGAATTGCCGGTTTGGAATGTTTTTTTCTTTTTTTTATATATTTTAAATTTTTTTATAATTTTTAAAAAATTAAATTTACATATAAATATTACTATTATTCATATATTATAAAATAACAAATTTTTTTGAGTAAATAATTTGATATAAATTAAAAAATAGAACTTACACTTGCAAGTTACAACAATACTACATTACAACTTATAAGTTCCAATTTCAAAAATTAGAAATTACAATTCAAATACAACCAAATACAAACCATAAACCTAAAAAAATTACAGTTAATAATAATAATCAATAGAACTTAAAATTAAAGAGTCAAATAACATAAATACATAATATTATTTATATAAAATATAAATAAATAAATAAAAAAAGACAAACCGACGGTTTAACTGCCGGTTCGAACCGCCGGTTTACGGTTCGAAATATGCCCGAACCGAAACCAAACCGTCGAACCACAGTTTAAAGGCGAAACCGAATCAACGATTTTTCGAACTATTGACCCCGATTCGATTCCGATTTTTCGAACCGGATGAGCATCTCTAGTTTTAAGTGGTGGGGGGTTTAAGATTTTATTTTCATTATTCTTAATAGCTACGAGTGTGGTTCCCTTTTCATTGATGGTGGATCTCCATGGCAAATGTTGATGATGCTATGTTCCTTTTCTTTTCTTTTTTTACTTTTTTTTTTTCAAAGAGTTTTGGCAAATGGTGACTTCTTATTGAGGGTATTTACTATTTTCTCCATGTTTTTTTAAGAGTTTTCATAGAAATCTTTTTCCTATTAAAGTTTTGATCCTTTTTTCTTGTGAATAAAAATATATTTAGTGGAAATATTAATTAATCAATTTTTTGGTGATTCATAAAGTATTAGTAGTTCACGTGTACTATACGTATTAGTGTTATGGCTAAAAGTATGACTTTTATACATAAATCAATTATTAATTTTTTGAATAACTACTAGCTGAAAGAATATTGAGCAACAACGGGCGCCAGTCATCTAGCTATGACTTTGAACGTGATACACGTAGTCAAGCAAAATAACAAAGTCGAAATTTCAACAACAATGGGCGCTAGTTGATAAGTAGGAAATAAGTGCATTTTATCGAGGGTATATTTATGATTTTATAATCTTTTTGATGATTGAATGCACCGATTTTGTACTTATATATGTTTTTGATCTTCAAATACTTCATATATTATTTTCTTGATTGTTTTAGGAGTTTTGGAGTATTTTGGAGTTGAGGAAGATGTTCAAATACTTCATATATTATTTTCTTGATTGTTTTAGGAGTTTTGGAGTATTTTGGAGTTGAGGAAGATGATCATGGGACAAGAAAAAATCAATTGGGCCCAACTTAATTTCTAAAGCCCAATACAATTAAAGAAGACAAATTATGGTTAAGAGAGGGAAAGAAGAGAAGGCCCAAGAATCAGCCATTTGGACTTACAAATCAAAGTGAAGAGAAGCGAATGGGCCGAGGCCATGATTTAGGGAAAACTAGTGGACTAGCGCTAGCCTCCAGGAAGAGCCGTACATATTTGACTTCCTTTGCAAGACATTATTCACGCAGGCTTAGGAGAGGGAATTGGTTGATCAGAGAGATTAGATTAGGGTGAAAAACCTATTTTTATTATTTTTCTAGATTAATTGGGATGAAGATAACAGTTGTTTTGGTGGATTCGATGTTAAGGATGTTCGGCTAATCTTTCAATTCCGGTTAGCAGGGATGTTTGAACTCATATTTCTTTTATGTTTTAATTAATCTCGTTTCCCCTTCTCGATGTTTGATTGGAATTGATTATGCTATCTGTGAATATTGTTTTCAATTGTTGATGCTTAATTTGGATTGACCACCTAGGTTAAGTAATTGATAATTGACTGCTAGAATTTTAGATCATGAATCCTAATTGTTGTGATTTAATTTTCATAAGTGGTAAACTAGAGGTCGTGCATCTCTAGGGTAGCATAATCCTAGATTATCGAATCGAGCTTGTGTATTCGGAGTCTAGTTCATCATATCGTCTTGGTGATTAATGCATTTAATGAATTAAATCTAGAAAGCTTATTTTAGGTTATTCAATTAAATTGAGTTAATTAGTGATCTTATCCTAATTTAACTAATCTTAAGAGACGATTCGGTTTAACAGAGCTTGTTGTTAGACTAGAGGTGATAATTCCATGATAATCTGAGAGAGGGGTGTTACATTGGTTAAGGCATAATTGAGATTGAAGGATAACTGAACTGTTAACTGGAATATTTGCATCCATTGATCTCTTGTTTAATTAGCTTTCTAGGTTTACTTTATTTAATTTAGTGACAGATAATTAATCTCAAACCTCCCCCCTAATTTGTTATTTTATTTGAATTGAACATATGTGACATAGTTAATCATCACTTCTTGTGGGATCGACATCTTACTTGCCCTAAATACTAGCTGGTTAGGATAGAGAAGAAATTTAATTAATTTTACCGCGTTGCGACGCGCGGTCACCAGTCATTCAGTTACGACTTTGTACAATTAGTTATTTGGTAGGGCATGGGTTTTGGGTTTAGATTGTGGGTTAAATAAATTTGTCTCACGAATGGAGATCCATTCGTGAGACGGTCTCATAAGAGACTAACTTCTGAATTTTTCTTATGTAATACTTAATTTGATTTTTTTTTCCTTTTAGTTGCGTCTTGACAATAAACAATTCAAGTATAAGGAGATTTGATAAGTAGAAGATTATATATATATATATATATATATATATATATAGTAAAAACTCCATACAGTCATATCGTTGGGACCGGGAAAAAATATTACTATACGGAGTTATTCTTATATAGAGTTTTACAAAAAAAAAAAAAAAAATTTCGTATAAAAAATAATATAAATATAAAAATAACATATACATTGTATATTATCTATCTCACAAGTTCATGTAACTAATTTAATAGTTTTGACTAAGAAATTTAAATACATACACTTGAGTTAAATCATTTATGATAAAAATGTTAAGTCATCTTAAAAATGTTATTGATTTTGATAAACAAAAATATAATTAATAAATATTTTTATAATATATTAATCATTTATTCCTATATAGAGGTATAAATCCTTAAGACGGGACTTGAAAAATGTATGACTTATGACAATGTGGAGTTTATTCTTATTTATAACTAGTCCCAAGTTGGGACTTGAACTTTTTATTACTATAGGGAGTTTATTCCTATATAAAGTATTACTATAGAGAGTTTTTACTCTATATATATATATATATATATATATATATAGAGAGAGAGAGAGAGAGAGAGAGATGAAATGACATTAATTTTATGTTATAAATTATGCACATTGTATGAGATTTTTTTGTTGTCTATTAGTGTTTTTTTTGTAGTAATTACTTACTCTATTTTGATTTTAGGGAGATCTTAAAGTATTTCATGTGGTTAAAATCATTTTTATCCCGTAAATTTGATGTTTTCCGCAAATGGTCTCACAATTTTCACTTATTTGAATTCAGTCTCATATTTTAAAACATTGTTTGACTTTTGTTCAATTTTGGCCGAAAAAATTCAGAATTCATTGAAAATATGTCATATGAGTCATTGAACGTGACATCAAATTTAGAGTTATTATGAAACGAAATGGAATGAAGTATAATTAACAAATTACACAGTAAGAAGACAATGAAGCTATATTACATGAACTTATTCATCATTTATTGGTTGAAAGCAACATTTTATTACAAGATACGATAAGATAATAAAATAGTGTGGGGAATTAAGATCAACGAACGATGGGAGTACCAACGACGTAGCCATAGTCATTGACAAAGACCCAGACACGATCACATCGGAAGTCCTTCGTCGTCCCAGTTCCGACTTTCAGAATAATGACGTTCACATTCATATTCTCTCTCTCTATCGTCGCTGCCGCCTGCTCCCCGTTCACCCCCTCCAACTCCGGCCACGAAGTCTTTCCTGCATGCGTATTCAACAAAATAAAAAATGGTGATTGATAAACATATATAGATCAAGTAAGATATTAGTGGAGAGGTGAAGGAGGGTGCATGGTTCTTGCCTGGACACTCAGACATTGTCGCTGGTGAATTGTGATTGCTGATAAGTTGCAAGTAATTTGATGATATTGTATGTACAATTAATATATATGATGTGCATGGATATTTATAGAGGTGGAGAAGAGAGAAATTAAAGATAAGACATTTGGAAAGATGCAGGCTGCTGGGCCGATTTCCTTGAACAGTTATATATGTGTGTGATAGTTATCTAATTAGCTTAATTAATAATTTGCATGTCAGCAATCATCTTTGACAATTTGATTTGTGTTCAAGGTGTGACGGCCCAGAATTTGGAGATATGCATATATTGTGATTCTGGCTTCTCTATGTCCACATCTGCCCTACTTGCCTTTCTTCAAATCTAAACTATGTCTAGTTGGATAAAAGAAAACAATTAAATTTTTGACCCGGTCAATGTTTCAATCAATACAGTTCATGTACTTTTTATTTTTTTGTATTTTATATTAAATAATATTTGTTGTCTAATATAATACTTTTACGTATATTAAGCCTGTATGAGATTCCGTCTCATGTAAGGAGATTCCTTAAACTATTTCATATAAGTTTTTGCGTAATATTTTTATGTGTATACATTTGGTTCCAATATTCTAAATCCATATTATAATTTCAAAAGTAGTATTTTTATTTATATAATTTAATATTTTTTGTGTGTATTATGTAAAACTTTTATGTGTATCAAGTAATATTTTCGAAAACATCATATAATAAACATATATATATATATATAATTTGTCATCTTAGTTGGCTTTGGATTCACACGTTGACAGAGATTGATTGACCGTTGATCGGTTTGACTCGTTTGATCCATCTCACATGAGATCTATTTTGAAAAAAAAAGAAAAGAAATGTATTGATGAAATTTTGGACCTCAATTTAAAGGATCAAAGTATTAAAATATAGTCCCTCCTGTACATTTGATCTAAAAAAAAAAAGATTTAAAATGAAAAATGAATGACTAAATTAATTACTTAAGACTTGATTGAAAAGAAAAAACACGAATTTCGTGAAATTGCAATTCGGCCAGTTACAGAGTTTTGAAATTTAATAAAATAAATTATAAATTTGATCATATTTTTCAATTTGAGTCATCCATTATTTGTCCAGCCAAGGGGAGCATTGGCCCCCGTGAAATTTTAACTAATTATAAATCATATTATGCTTTAATAATTTTGAAATTATTTTTTGGAAAAAGAAAACATAGAAAAAATTATAATGTAATAAGTTATTTATTTCTAACTTTTAGGTGTAATTGTGTTATCCTGTCTTTTATTTATAATTTTATTTTTTCTTGAGTCAATTAATGTATATTTTTCCCTATATATACATGAGTTGCATATCTTTATATTTTACATAAATTGATATTCAACCTTATATAATTTCTTTTAATCATTTTAGATACCTAATTCAAAATACACAATACCAATGAGTTTTCTTGAAAATTGAAATGTGTAAATTCTAGTTCTGGTCACAAATCTTTGTATTTTTTGTAGTAAATTAGTATCCAACATTAGAGTTTTATCATTTTAATCATCGAACATTTAATACAAATTTGCTAAAAATATCTTTGTGTTTTTTTTTTTTTGGGTACTAAATTAATATCCAACATTTAGGTTTTATCATTTTAATCATCAAACATTTAATAAAAATTTGCTAAAAAATTCATAAGTAGGTTGCCCCAAGTATAATTTATTTGTTTCAAAAGTTGAAAATGAGAACAATGACCTGTATTTTAAAGTTTGTGAAAAAATTATATTGAAAATCAAAAGTTCAACATATATTCATTGTAAAATAAAAATGTACATTTTATACATATTATTTAATTTTTATAGTATTATTAATTGAATCCCTAAACAAAGTTTTTTGACTTCATCGACTAAGCAAAACTTAAAATAAAAATTAAATGTGAATAAAACAACATTGTTTTGTTTGTTAGAGCTGTGTACGTATATAAGGGTGTAAAATGACTTTTTATTGTTGATTTTGTTTTACCCTGTTTGATTGACAATCTGACAACCGACATTTACTAGTTAGTCCGATACATCTATAAATTTTCATTGAAAACTCATGGTAATTTAAATTGCAAAATAATGAAAAATTCATTAGTGATTTATTTTGCTAAATTTGAAAGTTAAAATTAAATAAAATTAAACTTTCATGAAAATTTGTTTTTTAACCATTTAATTTAGTGTAATAATTGATACACATTGTACGAGATTTATCCATTGCATATTAACGTTTTTCTTGCAGCAATTGTGTACCCTATTTTGATTTTATGGGGATTTTATAAAAGCATTTTATGATGTGGTTAAATTATATTTTTGGTCCAATAGTTTTTACATTTTCGCAAATGTTCTCATAATCATCTCTTTCTCATAAACAATATTGTTTGATTTTGTTCCAATTTTAATCGAAAATTCAGAATTCATCAGAAATATATCATTCGAAAATATGTCATTCGGGCTCTCACGTCGTAACATCAAATTTGGAGTTATTCTGAAAGAAATTGGAACTTTAATAAACTAATTACATATGAGTAGGATATATAACATTGAAGCTATATATATTACATTTATTCATCATTTATTGGTTTAAAGCACCATAAAGTAGTTTATTACATGGAGAATAAGATTATGAAATAGTGGTGAGCAGCGGCGGATACGAAATGGGGGATAAGGGGTACAGCTGTACTCCAAATTAAATTTGATATATATATATAAATGATCAGACATATACTTCTTTAAGATTTTTTTTAATATCTCATGAAAGAGTGTCCGTATGCTCTTAAGCTCGTTTTTCCTCTGTTTAAACCCGTTTTTTATATATTTATTTTTAGGGTTAATTACGTAAAAAAAACACGAACTTATAATCTAGTTTTAATTGCAACATGAACTTTTAAATGTAACAACAAATGTTGAATTTAACATTTGTTTCAATTCATGATATGTTTGAACTTTTCGAACTCCAATTACTGACGTGGAGCCCGATATATATAAATTAATCCCCATCATCAACCACGTGGAATTAAAACAAAAAAATAAAAAATATCCAAAAAAAAAATGATTAAGAGAAAACAAAAACAGAGAAATGAAAACTCAGTCTTCACCCCCTCTCCGGCAAACACAAAACAACAACTCCAACCACAGAGCACAGAGTCTCTCCACTAAATTATTGTTTTATCAAAACTGGTATGTAGTGGGGCTACTTTCTCCATTTTTCATTTTATTAGATTTCTGCCTCCCCTTCATAATTTCTGATAATGGTGACTACCTTCAACTCAAATCGCGAGTCATAATTGTGTGGGGTTTAAATCTGAACTGAGGAGGAGAAGGCTTGATTCAAATTTGAATTTAATCATAGAGGAAGAAGAAGAAGAAGGTATAGCGGGAGAAATGGGGGCGTTGGATTTAATTTTTGGATTTTGTTTCTTTTTTTTTAGATTTTCTTTATTGTGGATAGGGTCATAGGGGGTTGATTTGTTTTTTGGATTTTCTTTATTTCTTTTATTTTTTCTTTACTTTGGATTTGTTTTGGTTTTTCTTTTTAATTCCACATGGATAATGACAATGATTAACTTATAAATTTCAAGCTACATGTTAGTAATTAGAGTTTGAAAAATCTAAATATGTCCTGAATTTAAACAAGTATTAAATTGAATATTTATTATGTTACAGTTAAAAGTTCATGGTGCAATTGAAACTAAACCCTAAGTTAGTGTTTTTTTTATGTAATTAACCCTTATTTTTAAAAGATATAATTTTAATTATTTCAATTAAAATTTTGAAAGAATTTTTTTAAGAAATAAAATAATTTTTATATCAACGTATAGACTATAGTTATATACAACATAATGGCCCAAATAATTATAAGCCCAACAATATAAGCAATATTGCTAATTGGACTACTGAATATAAACCCGTATGATGTAAATGAGGCTTGGTATATATAAGTTTACATTGAACACATCAACATATATTAGATTTAAAATTAAGACAAAAACTTTTGTGCACCTGGTGCATGAACCTTAGATCCGTATATTCGAATCGACCCGATCCATCATGCGTCCACACGCATCTTTAGGTCGTGGATAAAATCGGCCCAAACATGCTTCAAGGTGTCAAACCTTTATATTATGTTAACTATACATTTTAGTAGTGTTAGTCATACTTTAAGTTATGTTAGACATACATTTTATAAGACTAACTGTACATTTGTATTTTTTTTAGACAAACATATTAACTTTTCATTTCTTTTAGTTATAACAGTCATACATTTTAGTTATATTAGATATACATTTTAATTATGTTAGTTGTACATTTATATATTACATAAAGTATGACTATGTTGATACCTTTATGTAGTATTATTGGCATACCTTTTTTATTTAGTGTTAAAACATACATTTATATTATGTTAGTCATACCTTTAATTATGTTAGTTGTACCTTTATATATATATTGCATAAATGTATGTTTATGTTGATATACATGTATAAATAATATCATATAAATGTATGAGTAATATCACATAAATATAAATATCTAGAACTTGTGCCGAAATTAGGGTTTATTGTGCCGAAATTAGGGTTTCGGGTTAAAGTATTATAAATGTATGATATTTGTATATAAATGTATGACTAATATAACATAAATATATGACTAACATAGTATGAAGACCAACATTTTTTTTTTAAAGTTAAAGTATTGCACTAAAACTATGAAATCTGTAAACAAGGGTATCACTAATATAATATAAATGTATGACTAATATAATATAAAAGTGTGACTAACATAACATAAAAGTCAGTGTAAAAAAAATGTATGGATTTGGCCTGACCCGACCCGACCCGAGTACATGGATCTAAGATTGCACAGGGGAGTGACTCTAAAATTAAACCCAGTAAAGTAATTACATATTCACTGACGAAAAATAAAATAAACAAATAACACAGACGAAAAAAAAAGGAAAAAAACAGACATGGGTCATAAAAAAACTCTGGTTCGGTCTATAAACAGGTTTTCCCAAACCGAATATCTACCCGTTACAAGGCTCCAACAATATCAAAACTGTAAAAACCCTATAAACCCTAAAACAGTTGGGCCTTTCATCGACTTGAAGGAAACAGGGAAATCCCCATTGGATTACGAAATGGAGGTGGAAGTTGTCACAGCAGCAGCACTTATGGAAAAAGAAAGAGAGCTCACGAACCGCGTAATATGCCAGTTGTCTGATACAGAAAGTACACCTCTCGGAGCACCGATTTTCCTCCCTGAAAGCGCCGGCCCTAAGGAACTCCAACAACTCATCAATAAGCTCCTCAATAACGTAAGTGTTTTTATCTCAATATACTTTTGTTAAATTGTGGGATGGAAAGTGTTTTGATCGTTTACTAAAGCCACTCAGCCATACCTCCAAATTGTTGATCTGAATGGAATTGGATGTGCCGCGGGGTTTGTTTGGTTGCCGACTGTGATTGTGTTGCTTTCTTTTCAAGCTTTTAGTTAATATTTCCAATGAATGAGTATGTAGTTGGATTATAGGATTGTGCTTATTGAGAATATCCAATTTGATGTGGGTGTTTTATTTATTGCAAGAGGAAAAATTATCTTATGCATTTTATGTGTCAGTGTTGGACTTATGGAAGCACACCAAAATGACAACACACGAATCCGATAATCAGGGAGCTACTCCCGTTCAAGCCAACCGGCCAATAAGTAATTAATTTGATAATCCTCATCAACCCCAATTGAATGTTCTTATACTCTAATAACAGGCCCATGGGCCAACATAACGAAAATAAAAGATAAAAACAATAAGTAATAAAATTAAATAGTTTGCAGCAGGTTTTCAGCAATAGCAGCTAGACCGGAGCCGGGCGTCCCTTGCTCGCACGCCTCGTATAGACCACAGGCGTATCAATTCCCTTCCACGTAAAAGATGCCTTGTCCTCAAGGTGAAATGCTGGAAATTGCTCCCGGAAAATAGCTTCATCGACCCAAGTACAATCCTCTTCTCGTAGATTCACCCAAACTACAAGGACCTGTGAAACTCGATTATCTCCTCTCCAGATTTCTCGGAACCGCAACACCTTAAGCGGCTCAAACTCAGGGCCAGCGTCCAGACAGTCTATCGGCAGCGCTGCCTCAACCTTATGATCACCCACGGACGCCTTCAACAAGGACACATGAAAAACTGGGTGAAAACGGGTACCGTCAGGTAGCTTGAAGCGATACGCCACCTTTCCCACGCGTTGCAACACCTCAAACAGACTAAAATAGCGAGGAAATAGCTTGACATTCAAGCGTTTAAACAGGGACAGCTGCATGTACGGATGGAACTTCAGGAAAACTAAATCTCCCATATCATAAGAGATATCTCGGCGGTGGCGGTTAGTAGTGTGGCGCATATGCTGCTGGACTCGTTCAAGGTGGAAGCGAAGCTACCTTAAAATCCTATCTCTTTCCTCCAACTCATCTGCGACTACCTTGACACGAATTGCTCCGAGCAGCCACTGCATCAAGGTAGGTGGTTTCCTCCCATAAACCTCCTCAAAGGGTGTGCAGCCGGTTGCCGAATGAAAGCTTTTATTGAAACAATATTCAGCCCAAACCAACCAACGTGACCACTGCTTCGGATGCTCCAAGACGAAACATTGCAAGTACGTCTCCAAACACCGGTTCATCACCTCTGATTGCCCATCCATTTCGGGGTGATAGGCGGAATTCATCAGCAATTGGGTGCCCGTAGCCGTAAATAACTCCTTCCAAAAAGCACTAAGAAACACCGGATCATGATCAGAGACGATCGATCTTGAAACCCCATAGAGACAGACAATCTCACGAGTGAAAGCCACCACGACGCTATGGGAAGTTTGAGGTTGGCCCAGACCAATAAAATGGGCAGCCTTCGAGAGACGATCCACCCGACTAGGATGACATCCCAATCCATCATGGCAGACGACCTCGTTTACTTGGCAACACAGACGACTCTCACTTATACACCACTAACCATCACACATATCCACACACCTCGTAGCAGCGCAACTCACAGACTCACACCACACACATGTGGCAAAAAACGAGCAGAGGGGTGGGGGAAGGGTAGGCTGCGTCTTTCACAGCCATCTCATGATAGGGTGGCTGTTAAACACAAATTGAAACTTAAATTAACGATGGGCTCGAAGAAGGGTTCAACCAAACATTTTATAAAATTGTAAATTTTTCATAGGAACAGTGACCAAGCTATGGTTGATCAAAACACTATATTAAGCGTTTTAAAAGCTCTTCTTGTCCAGATAGTTTGCCTAATATTCAAAAGTCAACTAGGATAAAGATACAAAGATCAGATAACTCTGAAGTTTATGAAAATTCGAGTCACATAATCTTGATTCTAAAAATATATTTGTTTTAACGAAAATTGTTAAACACCATAGGTTCTTAAACACATAATTCTAACAAAAAAGCTTATACTTTTGTAAGTTTTGGTTTTAAATAAACACAATTTAATTACCATAAAACGTTGTGAAAGTTCCACACGGTCACTTAGGCATGTCATTGTAACATAACGTTAAGATTGTATGAATTGTAACACTTCTTTTTCATATAGATTCAAGATCATAAAATAATTAAAGATCATAACGTAGCATATCTTGTTGAAGCTGGAGCAATAGGATAGAAGTACATGTAAGTAGCTAATAAAATTTATTATAAAACAAGAGTGATACTTTTATTTATTTATTTTTTTTGTTGAAACAAAAGATGTTTAGAAAATAAAATATTTTATATGCTTTTTCTTAAAGGCAAAAACTCATGTGCAACCGTCACACCGTGCGACGGTTGAACTTATAGTACAAAAAAACATATTTATGGCCGTAAAAAACATACATGAATAACTCATACTTATACTGTAAAAAACATACTTAGACATACTTGAATCCTGTCGCATGTGAGATAATCTCACAAAAGACCAACTCTTTCTTAAAACTATTGTTCCTATCTACTCCTACGAAATCTATAAATCTGAATCCATAAGGATACAAATGTCCATTACAAAAAGGAAAAACAATAATTTAATTTGGATTAAACTCTTTTTTGGCTTCTTTCTCCAACAAATCTTCTGAGCTCAATTGATATTTTCTCTATCGAACACGTCTTCACAATTAAGGCAAATTCCAATTTTAAACTCAATTTTGCTTCAAGCACACAAAAATACATTTTACGATAAAGAATCATAAAATCAATTAATTAAACACGAACAAACTAAAATTAAAGATAGTTAAGATGATAAAAAGTATGTACTTATAACAACACATTAACAACACCAAAGGCATTAAGGAAACTCTCTAATACGTGCTACAAGCAAGTGAAAATCCTTTGTATTCATAATCCACAAACCTCGCAATTAGACCCTGCAAAATTTGAAAAAAATAAAATAATAATAATAAAACAAATTGTCATGGTAAAAGACTTTACTGTTGTAAGAAATTAAACCAAGAAATTACCTCCAGAAATGTGCTGCTAAATGGAGTTGCAACATATCAATGATAACCCTAATAACTAATACACAATTAAGGAGCTTTATTATTTTTATGCTCAACATCTATACAAGGTCATAACTACTAACTAGTATAAAGTTTTTCTTGAAGTTAAATTTCTTAATTCCAAGACAAACAAACTTGTACATCCAGTAAAAACCAATTAAAAAGATAGGTCTCAACAGATACATCATAGTACAACTTGAATGTATGCATGAGCACAAGTGTTTAAAAATTATGGAAAATTTTATTAACAATACTTTTGTCATCATCTTAGATAATTGATTCCTTGCAAAGATTTCAGATCACTAAACCTTTTTTCTGAGGCCACTGAATTCATTGCCAAAGAGATAAAAGTTAACTTGTGACTTCTCTGCTATAAAAATAGGTTTAGCCATTCCTGAAATTAAAACTCTCTTTCGACAATAGATTTTCCAAGAATAAATTTAGAGACGAGTATAAAAGTGTCGTTAATAAAATTTTCCACAATAATTTAAATGCTTGCATTGATACCTTTAAGTTGTACTAATGTGATGGAACTGACGAGACCAACCTCGTTTCGTTCTAGACATTTTAGAAATGTTAGTCATGGAATAAAGGAATTGGAGTTAGATTTAAACCCTTCAAGAAAATATTTTAAGCTCAGCCATGATGTTATAGATGTTGAAAGCATAAGAATAATGAAGCTACTCGACTGGAAATTTTACTGTCATTCATTGACTCAAATTGGATTTTTCGCAATAATTAAAACCAATTGATCGTGAAAAGGAAAATCGATCGATTGATAAAGAATCAAGGATGTGGAAAAATATCTAAAAAGTTCTTTAGAAATGGGAAACATGGAGAAAATATTTTTCATAATCATTTGAAGCAAACGCAAATTCTTGGAGGCTTCCAATAAGAAAGATTTCGATCGCCATTATAAAATTAAAGGATGGGAATAATAAGTTCAAAGTAATGATGGTTAAAAAAAAGGATAGAAATTGAAGAGAAAATGTATGAACATGAAAATGAGACAGTATGCACGTTTTATAATAGGTAAAATCCCCAAATAAGGGAAAAAAAATTAAAACTCATTAATTGTAAATTTAATATAGTAACTGGAGTAATAATCTCTTCATGGCTTTTATAATCTTTGACTTACAATATGCAAAAAAAAAAAAAAAAAAAAATGTTAAAAGTAATATTTAGAACAATACTATAATTTCGATAAGAAAAGAAAAGTGTATTAAATATACAATGAAACGACACTAAATATGATTTCTTTTTTAATTAGGAAACCCCATCAATATGGGACTCCATAAATAGGAATGAGGATTAGAATGGTAATTTCTTCAAGATTTCATAACCCGTAACAAGAAATGTGTGACAAAAATAAATAGAAAGCAATTAGTACATGAACTAATTACATAATAATTGTAGAAGTTTGCATATATATATATATATATATATATATATATATATATATATATATATATATATATAAAGAAAACGCATTAATGAAAATAAAATAATATCCTCTTAAATTTGGTGTGACAACTGGAGTGATAATGATCTCTCAAGAGTTTATTAACCTTAGACAAAGAATAATAATGCAAGAAAAACATTATTGACAAAAGTTATACGTATATCAGTATTATAATTTCGATAAGATTTTGCATATATTTTAAAGAAAAGTGTCATCATGAGTATAAAATGACTACACTAAATAAGATTTTCTGTAGAGAAACCCCATCATTACCGAACTCTATAAATAAGAGTGAGGATTGGAAGAATAATTTATTCAAGATTTTCATAATTATGTGTGACAAAAATAAATAAAAGAATTAAATGAACTAATATAATAAAATGTGTAGAATTTTGCAAATATATATTATAAAGAAAAAAAGCGTTGAAAAGACAATAATATCTGATTGAATAGTTATAATAGAAAATTTCAGAAAAAGGGAAGTGAAGAAAATATCTGAAAATGGAATGTGACTCACATCCAGTGAGGATATTTTCAAGAATTTTGTAATCTTTGACCAAGAATTCATGATCGATGAACATAAATGAAAAGCCAAAGTCACTCAAAAAAAAAAAAAAAAAAAAAAAGGTAATACACACTTATTTTTTATATAAATTTCGCATATTTCAAAGAAAAATGTTATTATTAGAATTTTTAATTAAAAGAAAACTCACTCCACGTTTTTTTATAATGTATTCATAACTTTTCCCTCAAATAATAATAATAATAATAATAATAATAATAATAATAATAATAATAATAATAATAAGAAGGTATTCATAACTTTTAAAATTTTGAAATTTTATACAAAAGTTTTAAACATTTGCCATGTCAAAGTACATCCATTTCGTTTTCAACAACTTAAATTTCTCTTTTAAACTTCTCTTTTTGTGAATAATTTAATTTCTAGGATTCTTTTGTCAAAGTTTTTAGGCTACTACACAATAGTTCTTGATTTTTAAAATAGAATTAGTTGTTTTATGGCTATATCAATTTGCTACTTGAAGTATTGCATTTTTTTTCCAGTGGGTAACTAAATTCAAAAAGTTTTGTGGATCATTTACGAATTTCCCCATTGGCTAACTAAACTTAATTTTTGATATATTTTCCGACCAAAATTCGGCCAAAAACTTGAAAATGCAATCTACCTACAAATATCAGTAAAAAATGCATGAGTCATATGTCAAAATGACTATATTTGAAGTCAAATTATAACTCCAAGTTGATTTCATATTCCCGTTCAATTCGTTCCCCAATCGAACAAAAATTATTGAACGGTTTTTGTTTGATTCAAGTTCGAATCGAATGAAATCGTGAAATTGACTTAGAATTATCAATTGCCTTCAAAAGAGATTTGACTCATGCATTTGATTGATGTTCAAAAGTAGATTGTGTTTTCGAGTTTTTCGATATATGACTATTTTTTGCTAGAAATATGTTAAAAAAAAACTAAATTTGAGTTGCAATCGTATAATCTTTTAATATTACGATTCCAACACATTTTCTCGTATAATATAATGCTAATTATAACAAAAAACTTAACATGTGTACAATTTGATCTGCCTGCCTTGAACGTATAAGGTCAGGTTGCATTAGCACTCAAGTGGGTCTGCTCATATTTTTACCCGTACAGACTCAAATCGTCGGGAAATAAAATAGTTATTCAAATTATAATAGTGAAATAAAGTTGGGAATTATTATTATTATTTTTTTTTACCTACATTCTAATCAACGAATTAAATTGCATTTTTTTAGATTGCTATATTTTTGCTATTAGACTTTTAAACAAAAGGGAAGTAATATTAATCATACATTTAATCCCATAATCTAGTGTCATTAACTTTAAAACGGGTACTCAAAATCCCCAATATTTGAACTTTCCATAACTCAAATTTATTTGGTTCAAAAATCAGTAAATGCAAACACTCCAAAAATATAAATAGAAACCCCTTCATATATATCTAACATTCATACAACATTACATAAAATTACAGGAAAAGGTACACACTTAATGAAAAAGTCAAAATGTAGATATATTGCCCAAATTAAACACCCCTCATCAAATGTTTGGGCACAACATTGCTCTTGTCTTTGTGATAATCATATATTTCAATTTGGGTATCGAAAAATGATGAATTCTTGCTTTCACTAGAGCTAAACATTGAAGGTGTGTTGCATTTTTTAGAATGTATCTTGCCAAGTGCCATTGTAAAGCCTTTTATTTTTACCCACACTATCTCACACTTACTTAGATAATTCTTTCATTTTCCCAATAGTACCAAATGCATTTTGTCCCACCTGCAAAACTTAGTAAAGGGTTTCTATTAGCGATGAAAAACTTATTATTTTAACAGGATAAATTTTATTTTGTCATTCAAACTAGACAAAAAAAAATTTCTCCTTTTACACTTATTAAGATAGATTTTAAAATTTGTTGCATTTATCACTATAATTTGCTCCATTTGGTAAAATTATAGTCATAAATGCACCTAACAGTCAACGGTTATGATTTGTTAGAGTTGAAAAAAAAATTGTAAAATTCTTATGGTAAAATATAAGAAAATATTGTTTAATAAAATGCAAAAAAAAAAAAAAAAAAATCGTATAATTCAGATGGCAAATTATAATTCATCGTAAAAGATAGTTAGAAAGGAAAAAGGAAAAAGAATTAGTTCTGGATTCAACCTTACCACTTTGAAATTCAATTTTTCATTCATCCATGAATCATTTCGGGCAAGCTACGCACCGACTCGAACCTCTCTTAGAGGAGAACACATCTCAACGTTTCTTTTCCTTATTCGGGTACGGGACCCACACAAAATATAGCCCCAAAATGAACATAAAAATCAAGATTTTTCCAGCAATCATCACTTTCCAGTTTCAGTTAGTGTCTTACTATATATATTTTAATTGCATAAATGCATTGGATTTTACAATTCCAGGTCAGGAAAATAGAATTAATTCAAACAATTGTACTTGAATAACATAATATCATAATAATGTAAATATTAGAGCGTAATCGAAATATCTACCACATTTTAGTAAGAAAGTTAACAACGTCAGAACGAAATCTAGACTGAGTTATGACACATTTAATTGAAAATCCAAGTGTAGGTATTAAACTTTTATATTGTAATATTCCTATTTCCTTTTTAATTTAATTTGCACTTTTATGTCAAGGAATTTAGTAAGCTTTCACTTCTCTGAAATTTTAGTAATCCATGTCTCGAGATTAATATTACGATTCCAACACATTTTCTCCACCACCAATATACACTTAGATGCGACTGGATTTTTTATTTTTAAAGTTGTAATTTAATATGGTATTCATATTTATGCATAGTCGAGTCGAGGTGTTAAGACAGACTAACAGGACAACTCGAACCAAAACCCACCGTATGGCGTGGCGTGGTCGTGCTGGGGCAAGCTGCCAAATCACATGAATATTTTTATATTTTTTTTAACTTGTAATTATTTTTAAAAATTAAAACATGCTACATTTAATATTTTATACATTTTACTGAATTGTATATGCAATACATGTAAGATACAAAAAGTTAAAAGAAAAAAAAAATCAATACAAGTCATGGTATATAAAGCTGAATTTTTTTAAATTTTTTTGTTAAACGGGGGAATTTCAGCAAAATTAGCAAACAAAAACGTAGGGGTTCTATGGAATCTATCCCTAAAGTTTAATGTGATTAATATTTTTTCTCAACAAGTATACAAATTTGAAACCATCGTGTGACTTGGCAAGTAGAAGGCACAACACACGATATTTTGGTGGTCGGATTCTAAATGTGTACGTCAAGTATGTTGAAATTGTTGGCCCGAATAGGACGTGGCCCATTTCCTCTCTACCTTAACTCAAGCCATAAGCTCAATCCTTTGGCAGCCCCTTTCTCCTCCTCTCACAAACAGTCAATCTCTCGAGTCTCTTGGGTTTCTCTTATGTGCCTTTAATTAGGCTGTCTCTCTTCTCCCTCTAAGTGAGGTGAAGCAACATGAAGAACCAGAAAAAAAAAAAACCATGGCTCTTCTCTCTTCCCTTCTTTCTTGTACAGCCTCTGTCCTTGTGAGAAGCTTCTAATCTGGGTTTGAGAGTGTCAGTGTGTTCTGAGAGGGTTTACCGGGTTTGGGCTTGGGAATTGAGTCTCCATGATTCTGATTGAGTCCCTTACCATTTGCTACACTGTGTGTGTGAACATCGAAACGAACTCAGATTATCTGAGCCAAATGGAGAAGACAACGGAACCTATACCCAACAAAGTATATATAAATTGTGACCACATTTGAATTTATTTGGAAGATGTATCAAGGTAGATGTCCTCTCTCATGACTATTTGGAATAAATTTAAAAAAAATATATATAGACATATGAAGGCTAGGATAATTAGTTCAGTTAAAAAAGGGCAGATTAAATCTACAAGAAATGTAATAATGTTATGCAAAATAATTCTGATATCCTAAGTCTTATATCTATCGATAAAAACTTTGGAAATTAAATTAATTCATACCATCGAGACTGGATAACATCGATCTGTGCAAAAGCTTCTTATTCGATTTGTATATGTGTGAAAAATGTTTATAAAAAGTTCAATAATTAAGGTGTACTGAAAGACAAAGAAAAAAACTCATGATCACATGAAGCTAGCAAATAAACTTGCAAATTATTTATTAGAAAGATTTGCAATAGAATTAGTTGATAGAAAAGAATGAGTAGGAAGTAACAAAAGAAAGGGGGTCACATGCATTAACACAATAGGAAGAAAATAATATAAGATAAAATGTACGAGAATGAAATGAAGTCCTCTATATATTTTAGAGTTAATTACGGTAACACCACCAAACTATGATCGATTTTGTACATATACTTATTTGTATATATTGGTGCCAAAAAAAAAAAGCTCAGTTGTTTATGTGCAAAATCGACGATAGTTTGATGAGGTTGTTGCAATTAACTTGATGTCACATGCAAGTCACGTGTCAAAATTCTGTAAAATGTAGCCAGAAAATTAATTTGATGATTTATATGTCAAACTCGTATAGTTTATATATATCGGTATCACAAAAAATCGATGGTTTATGTGCAAAATCGTTCATAGTTTGATAATATTACTGCAATTAACCCTATATTTTATAATAGACAAAATCTTTGTCAACGCAGAGGCAGAGGTAGAAAAATTCTCCGTAAATGGAATATGAAAAATCAGGTGATAATTTTCTCATAATTATCATAATATTTGACCAAGAATATGGAGAAAAAAAATCTTGAATAAAAAGGTGATATGAACATTAATATATAATTCCAATAGAAAAATTGACGCTATAACGAAAGTACATTAATTATTTTATATTTCTTTAAATAACATTTTTAATTAATTTGGTTATATATTTTAAAATTATAGAATTATCGATCTTTTATTTTATTAATTTTGGAGAGTTGTTTTATTTGCGACACAATTTAAGCATGTGCATGCGAAATTTACCATATGTCAGCATTCTAATTGGAACAAAATGCAATGTAAATAGTAATGTGACAGTTGTGTCACTATTTCTAGCAAATATTAATAAAATTCACACAAAATTAAGGGCAATAGGAATTAATTGTCAACACACACACACACACAAAAAGTATGTCCTTAGCTACACTATTGATCTTCTAATTTGCTCAAAAATTCTTTGATGTCTTAGTAGTACTGTTAATTCTAGACCAGCTTGCTGGTTTGAGATAATAAAAATACAAATCTTTATGTTTTCGGTTCTATTAATTTATTGCAAACACTAATTTCATATGGCCAGTTTCTATTCTTTAAGAAAAAAAAATCAATTTTAGCTTATTTTAAAATTCAGTTTACAAAAAAAATGAGTTTTAGTGACAACATTTTTTGTCACTGTATGCAGAAATGTCGTCACTATAATTTATAGTGACGACATTTCTGCATACAGTGACAAAAATGTTGCCACTAAAACTCATTTTTTTGTAGTTTTGCTCAAGTGAATTTCGGTAATGTTAATGTGGTGCTCTAAATCAAGGATTTAAATTGTATGTGGGGAAATTGATTTATTTGCATTGGACGTGGGGAAATTGATTTATTTGCATTGGACGGAAAATTCACAATTTTTAATTTGTGCATAAATCAATTTTCTCTAATATCAAAATGCTCAATTTGGAGCATCATATCTATATCATTGATATTCATGTTAACAATTATTGTCGAAAATTGAATTTCCAATTAAAATTGATTTGGAATTGAAAAAAAAAAAAAAAAAAACTCATAAAGTTAGTGGTCTAAAATGAGTTGTGCCCAGTTATAGAACCAAAATTCACAATTTATCCATATCATTGTATAAATATGTAAATATACTCTATGCAAAAAAAGAAAATATTTTAAACGCGAAAACATATTTTTATTAACACCAATTTTCATGAGTTTCGAGGTTAGTAGAATTCAAGGCTCAAAAGCTTGAGATCAACTGATGATTATTAAGTTGTAAAATTGCAACATGCCCAGGTTATCTTGTTAAGATGAGATGGATGAAAACCACATTAATTATCTTGTGCATAAATCTTTTCTATTATTAGAAGTAACTGTTGTAGGATTATCAGATCTAGAATAAATTTTTTACAAGAAATCAAATACTGATCTAAAATTATCACGAAATCGATAAGTGTGTATATGTTTAGATTTTGCTTTCCACTATAAATATTGTGTAACGTTGTACTACGTGTACTCCTCTGTGACTACATTGATACACAAAATGGAAAACCAAAAACAAAAAATACAATTCTTTAAAAAAAAACATAAAACTTGTCTAACATTAATTTGTACATGATATATATGATCCATCATCTCAAAAACAAAACCCATCTTCGATCTCTCCTTGTGCAAAGGTATAATCTCAGAGGCCCAAAATTCCCCCATCAATTCTTGCACATCATGTCTCTCTCTAAAGGAGACAGCCCAAGCCTTTAGCTTCGGAGCCTTTCATGACCCTCAACCTCTTGCAAGATGTAATAAACATATCCCATGGAACATCTCCAACAAGCATCCAATCCCCATCCTTGTCTTCATATGTTGGTGCATATTCAGATCCATTGTACCCTTCTCTCTCTGAGTACACCCCTGATACACACATACATATTATTAATTAGCAACCATAATTACACATGAGAGAGAGAGAGAGAGAAGAGAGAGAATGAATGAGATTGTTCTTACCTATGGTGCACTTAAACATGTTCTCCAAGGCCTTGAGTAGATCAAAGTAGTTGCTATAAAACTTGAGATCAATCTTCCTCAAATATGGAGCTCCATCCATGCTCACTTTCACAAACATACCCGACCCGTCCGATTCCGCCTTCTTTTGCTGCATTACATTTTTCCGGTAAGATCGAACTGGGGGCCACCCAACCACTTGTTCTCTGCAATAACATGCCACGTCAGCAACCGCTAACACAAACATATTTTTATATCTACACAAATATATAATCAGAATTTGAACTTACTTTGGAGCCGGGGCTCCGGATTCTTGCTCTTGACCCGTTTCAGAAGACCCACCCATTTCCGAGCTAGATCTCTTGTTGTTCTTCACCTCCGTTTCATCTCTCCCAGGCAACCCTAATTTCAGTTCGGTTTCTTTAAGGTTCAAATCACTCTCGTAAACCCCTCTTCCTTCCATCTCTAATTCCTGACGAAAAAATATAAACCCTAATTTTCTCTCTCGAGGATTTTCTTCGTAGAAAATTATAGAAGAAATTTTTTTTGTGTATTGGAGAAATGGAATTGAAAATTGGGAAGCTGTGAATGAGTTGTGAGAAAAGAAGGCAAAGTTATATAGATAGAGACATAAGCTGGATAGCTTATTCCCCGTGTGGTTGGACGGGCCCACGCGTTTGTGCCAGCACGCGCTGGTGAGTGTCCACAAACACGTGCGCGTGTCTTCAACGTGCCATGAAGAGCGCGTGGGGGGCACGGTCAGCGTGGGGACATGGACTTACAAGGGGAGATTCAGATGTCGGGTGAAAGAAGGGCAAATTTGATGCAAAGGGGGAGCAGATGTGGGACAAAGGCAACTGCCGTTATTCAAGGCTGTGGGCCCACTCCATCAACGGCTCCGATTTGCTTTTTCTGAGGATGAGATCTGGACCGTTTGTTACTAATCATTTTATTTTGCAATATAGAAGAGGAGAAAGAGGGAAAGGCAGGGCATGTGAGGTGGGGCCGGGGTTGTCGATGAATGAGTTGGGCATGGGCATGTGGGCTTTGATGAGTGGGGCCCAATATGTGTGTTGATGTATGGTAGCATGGACATGTGATTATGGGCATGCCCAACTCATTCTCCTCCTACCTTCACGGATGAGAATATAATCTCATGCTATAAATTTATTATTTATTAAACAACAATAATTTATCAAACTATGGAGATTATTTGCTATGAATTTCAAATTGTTCACTTGACTTGTTCAAATATGTGTATACATATATAATGTATTGAGATGGGTGTTAATACTGTAAAATATATTGACAAGGTTGTTAATGTTGTAAATTGTTTTATGTATTTTAATTTTATTGAATTGATCAATTCATGACTCATAGCTTGTATAATAGAATTAACATTTGAAAATAGGTTTTAGATGTAGATAATGAGACATCATCTCAAAAGATGACATATATATGAGTCAGTTTATATATAAAAACATTTGTTTTGTTCAAATTATACATGGTTTAACAATATTTTTTTTATAAATTTTGAATTAATTTACTTTTTTCTTAAAAAATTTAAATTTGATAAGATTTATTGTATGATACAAATTCTAATATAAATCAACTACTTGGATTTGTTTGATTCATATTATATATTGAATTTAAAATCTATTAAGATAAAATAGAATGATGAAGATTTGGAGAAAAAATGTCAAAATCATATATAACTTTGAGTGAGTCTTCTGTGGGACGGTTTCATAAATTTTTATTGTATTGTGTGAGACGGTTAATTCACAATCCAATCATCCACAATCCAAACCCTACAATTCACATGTTGTTTATGGATGATGGACTCTGTCCCACGATAACTATCTGTTTCACGTGAGTTTTTATATATAACTTTATCTATAATTAATTAAAAGTTACTTTGATTCCGTATAAACTATGTGCAAGATGTTATATAAAATATAATCTAAAGGCGGTTATGTCGGCTCAAGTTTATTAATGAAAATTACATGCTTCTTTTTCAATAACGAACTAATGCATGTAATGGGGGCGGGTTTTGTTCTCATTACGGATTTCTGACTGCTTTAATTTATTGTTTTTCTAGAATAAAATGATATATTTTTTAATTATACTCAAACTTATATTGATCTATATCTTCTCAAGAAAAATCTATACAAACAAATATTCATAAATATGCCACTTTTATTTTGTAGGTTAAATTGAATGAGTCTTTTGTAAGATCCACAACATACATCCTACAATTCATTAATTGTTTGTGAATTATTAAACTATTTATTAGACTGTTTCATATGAATATTTGAGGATTAAATTCCACCTATTTTAATTGTTCGTGTAATCAGACGTTGATTAATTAGTATACTTGTATTTCTTAAGAACGAAGTTGTTCAAAGAAGGGTTTACTAGCTAAAGGAAAAATAGTATTAAATATTAATTGATTTAATAATGATGATGATAAATATTTTATCTTTAATAGAATAAAAATAAACAAACCGTTCTATATCATAATCATAAGATAATTCTATTTAATAACAAAGTGAAAGATAATAAAACGATGGAAAGAAAATTAGAAGTATACAGAGCTTAAAAGAAAATTGTAGGAAATATAGCTAAAAAGGAAAATTGGGTTTTTCAATATTATATTATTACTAATACTTATAACAACACTTGGATACAATAAAATAGATACATGAATACTGAGGAAAAAAAGATAAAACTAATGGAATGGTTACAAAATTCAAAGGTTTTTTTTTTTTTGACCAAAAATTCAAAGATAATTAACTATTACGAAAAGTATGTTGAAAAAGTTGTTACAAAAATAAATAGCATAAACTCAAGTGAAAATGAGACATAGGATTCTGAATGAAAGGAAGGGACATAGAATGTTATATCAACTACTTTGGGCAACAATATCCATAAAGTCAAAAGGCATAAACTGTGGGCAGTGTGAGTAATTACACTTTAATTTGTTTAATTTAATTATGTTATTAGGTGGAGTAAATAACACACATGTAATTATACTCATGAAATTTGTAATTAATTGGAATCGATCCGAGTTAACCACCTTGTCAGACTTATATAATGAAACTTACCTATCATAATTTAAGGTCAATGGTCACATCACTTGCAACCATAATTTTGCTTTAAACCGGAATTTTTTTATTTTTATTTTTTTTAACTCATCTAATATATATGGTTATATAATTTTATGAGATGAGATCTCATTAATCATGGATTGATGATTGTAAATTGATCTGTCTCACAAAATAAAAAATTTGTGAGATGATTTGATCACAAAAATCGTACTCATTCTTGACTTAATTAATTATTTTATTTCGTTATTTGTTTTATCATTGTAAGTGGTATATGTAGTAATTGTGACTTTTTTTCAATATTATATACGTATATTTAAAATTTTAAAAGAATTGCAATATGATAGAGAGGAAAGTTGAACTTCTTGTTATGTTACTTAGGTATTGTATCTAGCTTTTTTAAATAAAGCAAAATAAGTTGTAGAACTACAAGAGAAATTGGATACAACAACCCCCAAGACAACGTTTTTTATGAATTTATGTAGTCTTTTCGAAATTTACAACCTTTTTTCCGAAAAGCGTTGTCTTTGTTCAAAAAATTCGCTAAAAGACAACGTTTTTTGTGGAAAAGACAATGTTTTTTTCGTAGGGTTGTTAAATGGCGTCTTTTTTTAAAAATAGATAACTTGTTTTATGGCATCTTTTTTTTTAAAAAGACAACGTTTTTGTGCAACGCTTTTTCAAAGAGTTGTCTTATGGCGTCTTTTTTTTAAAAAAGACAATGCTTTTGTGCAACACTTTTTCAAAGGGTTGTCTTATGGCGTCTTTTTTTTTTAAAAGACAACGCTTTTGTGTGTTGTCTTTTCATAGTACTTTTTTGCCAATAGACAATCCATTGTGCAACGCTTTTTTTATGTGTTGTGTTAATTATAAATTAATTGTTTTTTAATTAAATTAAATTTAAAAAAATTAATTAATTTATAATGTTATATTATATTATTTGCATTAATCTATAGATATATTGATCTGTTCGGAATTGTTCGGTGATGAAAATGAATTGAGAATTAGAATAAACAAAAGTAATATAGTAAGGAAGTAAAAAATAAAAAAGTGATCTATGATTAAATTATATTTGTAGCAAGCTAGTCATTTTAATTGTTGCGTTAATTAAGTTTTTCCTTTAATAGCTAGAGCAAAATAGTATTTTAATTTTTTAAGTTAGTTTACGTTATTTCAAACTACAATTATAAGCATTGAGAATGACTCTGAATTAAATAACACTTTATTTTATTTTATGGGATGAAAATCATTTGTAAAATATTGTATTGAGAAAAAAAAACGAGTATGGCAGGAGGGAGACTAGAGAAATTTTCTCTTCAACATGTTTTCATCTTATGATGAAAGAAATTGATACATATTACTTAAAAACACAAACAAAATTTTTGTACATTTTGATGAAACATACCGAAAAAAAAAAAAAAAGAAAGAACAAAAGTTAATTTTCTCGCCTATAAACGACATAAAAAAATAATAATCACATAATAAAAATCTTGATATTGGGAATTAAATATATTGTCTGAAATTTGAGGGAAATTAAAAATACAAACATAATGTTTTGTTTTGAAAAAAAAATAAAAATTCAGGAACGAAATTAAATTAAACCCTTTTCCCATTGCAGGTCATGTGCTTTTCATATCCATATGTTTTGACGGGTCACATTTTAGTAGTACGGCCACAATGAATGCTAAAAGAAACTAATTGTCTTCACCTTTTATGATTTATCTTCTATATATATATATATATATATATATATATATATATATATATATATATATATATATATATATTTTTATTTTTTTTTTTTTTTTTTTTTCAATATTCGAAATGAAGATTAATCACAATCTACATATATAAAGCCTCGATGAATAATTTTAAACCCAAGTTGTAACTCTTTAAAGGGATAAATTAAATGTTTGTGAATGAGGTATTTAATTTCGTCATGGGAAGATTTTTTTACTTTTTTTTTTTCTAAAATGTGTAGACTTGAATACATGAGTTACTTAAGAGAGAGAGAGAGAGAGAGAGAGAGAGAGAGAGAGAGAGAGTATGTGTATTAAATAGACTACATGAATTATCCAAGCCCATTTAAATTTTTATCAAATTTGAAAATAATGTTTGAACCAAATTTGATTATTATTAAATGGCATTTTAATTGATTGCTATGAAATTAAAAATAATTATTTCATAGTAACAAAAGTATTTTATATTCATTGCTTAACAAGAAAAGGACTTATATTGAACTTTGATTAATTCAAAGCACTCGAATTTAGCTTCATGTAGTATATTTTTTCTTTTCTAGAAGGATATGGATAATAAAAATAAATAAATGAAAGAAAGAACATTATCCCACATTTATTTAGTGTTGATTAAATTGATTAATATTGATGTAAATTTTAGTCCACAAATTTCAAAATACCGATTAAATGTGACATCAATTGCTGGAAAATTCAAAACGACCACAATTATAAACTCTAGTTGATAGATATTGGTGGGAACATAGTTAGTAAATATGAAAATGAAATAATTAAATATGGCGATAATAAATACATAAAAATCAAATCAAGTAATGACGTGAGAGACACAGCTTATTTTCATGTCAATCAATGTAGCTAGGGTTGGAAGCACCACTAAAAATGGTGAACGTAAATTATAGGAATACCATTAACTTATTTTTCAGGACAAACCAAACATTAATTACTTGAGCTATTTTTCTCCCAAAATATCACCTTTTTAGTATACAATTTTAAGCCATACAAATCACGCAATTAATTATTTTCATTATTCATAAAAAAAAAATACTAATCCGAATTGAATAAGAAATGTAAGTTGAGTTTAAGTACTCTTCCAACTTCAAAATCTATTGAATTTAAATTCATCGATAATGAAAATTACCCTTATAACTATCACAATATATAAAAGAAGTGATCAACTTCTAATTAATTCATAGTTCATTTGAACCCGTTGATTAAAATTTTTTTATCTTTTATCTAAATAATTTATATTTTACACGTATTATGAATCAATATATATAATGTCCATATTCATATATCATAAATCAAGCTACATGCCAAGTTCTTTATCCATTCTCTCAAATAAATCACAAACATGTCACACCCGTGGATATAGTACTAGCTAGAGTTATATACTTACCTCAAATTCTTGAATTTATCTTGTCTATACAAAAATAGAAGAGATTCTTTGAGAAAATAGAGTGTACATCTCATCTTGTCGATGAAACTAAACCCTGCACGAAATTGCAAATTTTTTTCTTAATATATATATATATATATATATATATATATATATATATATATCAATTGGATTAAGCGTCTTCAAACGATAAGATAATATACAGCACATATTTATTTTAAAACCTATTAAAAAGTTTACATTAATATATATAGTACTAGTTCAAAGAAAATCCATGAAAATTGAAATTACATGTTCATATAGCTAGCTGTAGATGAGTTGGAAATAGTTTTCTTCTCCCTTTATTATTTTTTGGACTCAGAATACTTTCCTTCATGCATATTAATTCATCTTAATAGTATAGTACTAAAGAGATTCATATTGGTCATTAACTTGAATTACTAGACTCAAAGGTGCATGGAGTTAAAAAATCAGTCAATTTTCTTATTAAAAAATATAATAAGATATATAGCACAACTATTGTGTGGGGTATTTTGTTCGAAGAATGAATTATATATGATGTTCCGATATATGTGGTGTACATGCATGATATAGTGATAATTAATTAAACGTCCTTTTGAATCATCAATGGAGGATTTCAAGCTAGCTCGACTCTTTTAGGGTGTCTTTCTGACCTATATATATATATATATATATATATATATATATATATATTGGGTCTCATAACTATGACGTTTTTCAATTTTGGTCTCATAATTATCATAATTTTTAATTTGATCCCACAATTTAAGAATTTATTTGTTTCAATCAAATTAATTTTGTCGAATTAGAATTTTCCAATAACCTACTAGAAGTGATGTGGCGAACAGGTGGCAATTTCTTATTAATATACATGTATATCATCGAATCCAGGGGTCATGTGATTCTCTAATCGATGTAAATTAAACTTATTATGTAACTATTATGACTCAACAGAAGTTATCAAATAACTATGAATAGCTCTCACGTGAGACTTTGTGTAAAATAGAGTTTATATGGATCAATAAAAACTGGTCAATTCATTCAACACGGTCAATATCGATCTCACATAAGACTATATAAAGCCCCTCTTACATAAGGTCTTATTTGAGAGAGATGGTTTCATATAAGTTTTTGCGATAATTATTCAGTTTAAAAGTACATAAACTAGGAAGCTACGCAGAACATACTTTGGCAATCCAGAAACACTTGTGGCCAAAACCCAATAGAGAGCTTCCCATGGAGTAAACAAGCCACTTGCAAGAATTCTTGAATTCCAAAAGAACAACTCAGAGATGGTGGAAAGTAGCAAGTTCTATACCCCATTGCATGCACCATTAATTTGGACAAACTAAGATGTTTCACAATGGCTACTTGCTAGGCCCAAACACTGCTGGCATTTCTTCTAACTGTTGTGAAGGTGAAACCCTACTAAATATTTTTCATACAGATATACACTATTACTATTAGGACCACAGACAAAAAGTGTCCCACTTCTTTATAATTATTAGATCTCAACTTTGAACAATTTTGGGGGCTTGTCTTGTCCAAAACATTACACTCCTACACCCTTCAATCCTCATCCACATTGTGGACCTCCATACACAGCTCAATTCAATTATTTGGTTTTCCAATTCTTTCTTTCTTTCACATTTTATTTCACACAAAAAAAAAATATATATATATATATATATATATTTAAAAGAAAGAACGTACCAACATGAATTTATGTTTTCAATTAATTGTCGGCGAATGATTTTGTTAAAGAAGTTGTTATGTATGTTCGTGCATGTTAAAGTATTAAATTAGTATTTATAAAGTTTGATCTAATAATAATTAATTCTTTCTTTTCAGCTATTGTTTTATCATTTTATGAGAGAAATGATGCGTTTGGTAGAAAAAATAAAATTAAAGAAAACTTTTGATGTGATTTATTGGACAATGTATACACACACACACACACGATACAAGCCAGTGAGGAAAATGTACTGAGAAACATGATCACACTTGCATGGTTATATTTTAAGAGATAGAATTGGAAAAGGAATTTTTCTAAGAGAGCGATTATAATTATTACACAAATCTTGTTTCACTATATTAGAATATGTCAATTCAAATCAATTAATTTTACAAAATGATGTTTTACTTGGTTTACTATATTACAATACAAATCTCACATAATGCATACTAACATATATGTGACATTATACTAATGTACTCAAAAATATGAATCTTGTAAGATCGTCTTACAAATTTAATTTTATGGATCCGATCAATATTTGTGCATAACAGATTTTCATCTTACAAAGATTAATTTGTAAAATCATCATACATGAGTTTTGGTATATCGTAAGATACAAATCTCACATAATGTTAACATATATGTGACATTATACTAAAAAATATGAATCTTGTAAGATCGTCTTACATGAAATTAATTTTATAGAACCGATCAACATTTATAGATAGCACATCACCGTCTTCTAAATATGATATTGTGAAATCATTACATATGAGTTTTGGTGAATTTGTAAAATATAATAAATTAATAATTAATTGTAAAGAGAGGTAGAGTTGGTTGGTTGGTAAGTGATATTGAAAATGGATATGAATGAGATGCATTGCATGGTAGGGATCCTAGGTTGAAGGAATCGATCAAAGCAGAGCATTTAATAGGGGATGAGTACACACGTGTGGATTATTAAATGCTGATGGCGATATGTGGGCCTCCCACACGTGCTGCTTAGGCTTTGGGTTGGCCCATTTTGGTTAAGCCTGAAAACATGACTATCTGTCCACTTCTCATGCTCTGGATCTCACAATTAACCCGAGTTAATTACTGAGTTAAGCCGAGTCGTGCATGAAGTATTCACAATTTAATGTTAGAAATTTTTTAATAAATTTAAATTGTTAAGTAAGTGGTTTAGTATTTAATTTGTTAAGCTCGTACATAAGTTTTTGAGTCAACTAATTACAATTAATTTTAAATAAAAATACAATTTATTTTACTTACAAAGTTGAGTGATTATTATCTAGGTCATTCATATATATTCAACAATCAACAAAAACAATGGTTATTCATTTTCTCTCTCATGGTAAAAGAATCACAAATGATTCAAAATATAGAATAAGACATTACTAGGCCCAATATTAGTTATGGTGTTAACAAACCATGTCAGAATATATATGCCTATTCATTGGAAATTAAGCAGTGAAAAGAATTCTGAGTTATTTAGTTAGTTAAATCATCGATTTGCATGTACATGCTTCACTGATTTGATTGGCCAGTTGACTTGAGATCAACAACATGTGTTTAATTTTCTTTTCTGATTTGTCATTTTCTTAATCGTAAATATGTTCTTACCGTTATAACAGTTACAGCATCAACTGTTATTCAAACATTCCATTTATATACTACAAGAAAAATAGCACAAAAAAAGGCTTGGAACAGTATAAACTTTTAATATAAAAATACTTGAGATATAATTAAGTCTAATTGTGTTTTGTATATATATAGAGTATCTGGACATGCAATACAAAAACATAAATCTGAGAATAGATTTTCAGATAAACTGATAGAATATGAGAAATGATAGGAAGATGGTGAATTTATCTCATATAACCGCATGTATTTGTTCGATGGGAACACATAGGCTCATGTATAACCTCATGTATTTGGAAATATGGAATAAATGCATTTCTCGAGATGAATTACCTATTACAGATAAGATCATTGAAGGGTGAAAGTCATGGTTATGATTTTCTGTTTAAAACCCGATTACCTGTAACTATGTTTTGTCCAATTGATTATTGGAACCAAAATTATGTTGCGGAATCCGGTTTTGAATAGATTATCTTGTTTTATTTGTACGGGGATGTTTCGATGAGATTTTCTCTAACAAGATTTTGTACTTCAAAATCCTAATGTATGTTTGTTTTCTTATTTAAATTTGGGTCACATAATCCAAACACAATCATTACTTCGTATATTACAATCATCATTACCAAATACAATTCTTCATATATAACATCACATCAAACTACCACAATAAAATATTACATAAATCCACATTTTCCAATATTGATTTGACATCTAGATTATAATGTTATCCTACTAAATCCTCAAACAAACACACATTTTCACTATTCATATTTACTGCAAAATCCAAAATTTCAATAACAGGATTTCCTCAAACCTCTTTCAAACATACCCTAAGGGTTTGAATACCCCGTGTATTCAACGTAATAAAATTTTCTTGGTCGATAAAAAAAAAAAGGTCCCTTCTATTCTAATCAATCATATATACCTCTTTGTGATTAAATTAATTAATTTACATATTATGTAGATTATTTCATTTACAACTAATTAAATATCATTATTTTGTTAACTAAGAAAATAGCATTATTCTTACTTAAAAGAAAATCTGCATTATCTTTTTATTTCGAAGTAAACATATTACAATATTATTCAATATAAAAAAAAAGTTAATAATTTGACTTGAAAAAAAAAAAAAAAAATTGTGTATCGCACCGGATTTGCTAATTGACATTAAAATAGCAATATTTCATTTATTGCGTACGTGTGCTTAAAAGCCATAAATGGGGCTTTTGATGACATGTCAGGGTTGGGCCCACCTTCCTAACATTAAAACAGTCCATGCTGTAAGCTTGGGCTTCTATGAGAAACAAGGGCCCATTAACTTCTTCTACACCTTATTTTTATGGAAGGTACTAAAGGCAACCCATAGATTTTTAAACTCACCCCAACATTTTGATTTTCCAATTAAAAAAGTTAAAAGATAATTTAATTCCAATTTTACTCTTAATAATTAAAAATAAAATAAAAAAAATTTGAAATCCTACCTGCTTTTTGCCACTTCATTTTTTCTCTTTTTTTTTTCTTCAATTTTTTAATTATTTGATGTTGTTTCTTTAAAGTTTTTGAGGAATTAAATGTTAAATTGATGATGGGCATCTCACGAATTAGTTAAATGTATGAAAATTGTATGAAAATCGAAAGAAAAAACGCAAAAAAATCAATCAAACAAGACCATGTTCGTTCGGCCCTGGTCGGGTTTGATTGATTTTTTTACGTTTTCTCATTCGATTTTAATACGATTTTCATACATTTGACTAATTCGTAAGATGCTCATCATCAATTTACCATTCAATTCCTCAAAAATTTTAGAGAAACAACATCAAAAAAGTTGAAAAAAAAAAAGAGAAAAATGAAGTGGTAAAAGAGAGGGTAGGATTTCATATTTCTTTTCTTTTTTTTAATTTTCAAGGGTAAAATTGGAATTAATTTTTTTTTAACTTTTTTAATTGAAAAATCAAAATGTTGGGGTGGGCTTAGAAATCTATGGGTGCCTTTAATCCCTCCCTATTTTCATTTTCATTTTTTTTTTCTTCTTTATTTATTACTTCAGTTCCCGCATCTAATTACGATTATATATATTATTTTTTAACTAAAATTGTAATTTGTACACAAATAGGTGATTAGTGATAAAGCTTCAGAGGTTGAGTTCATAGTAGTATAAAAATTAGATATGTATAGGATATATATATATATATATATATATATATATATATATATATATATATTGTGATTCTCAGTAAGAAAACCAGAGAAAACAATCAACCAAACCTCTAACCCTAGCTATGAAATAAGAACGATCAAATCACATAAAGAAACGAAGATAACACGCAAGAATTTAACATGGTTCGATCACATTAACTGTGATCTACATCCACGGGCCAAACCGAAGCAATCAATCCACTAAATGAGAAAGAAAACGAAGATTAACATCCACGGGCCAAACCGAAGCAATCAATCCACTAAATGAGAAAGAAAACGAAGATTACAAAGAGTTGCACAGGTTAGGGTTTACAGTGAACACCCTATCTTATTCACACAATATCTCACTAATCACTCGATGAATTGAACCCAAACTAGAATCATTTATGCACCTATATATAGGGAGGAAATCCCTGGAAACAGATCTTGAAAACCGTCGCTAGATCTCCGCGATTATCCGTTGCAAAGTGAGTTGTTCGCGCAATTTCTGGTGTGCAGGCTTCCTAATCGTTTTAACTGAAAAGATCTAGTTCAGAAGCCTAGCTGACACCGATCTTCCGCCGCCCGGTTCACCACTTTCTAGGCCGGTTCTTTCACCTCTGAAACCGGTTTTGGATTCCTTGCAATATATATATTGCAAGCCGGTTCTGGATTTCCTAGCTGATAGTATCAATATATATATATATATTTACCTACCTTTTATTTTACAATAAACATATGTTAAACTTTTGATTTTTAATTTTTTTTTTCAGAAATTTTAAATTATAAATCATTGTTAGTTTTTATTACCTTTTGAAATAAGTATATTATATTTGCGTATGGGTCACCTACAGGCATTTTTAACAAATTTGTGGTGAATGGTCAATCACTAAAATGATAAAACCAAAATGTTGGATATTAATATATTTATATATAAAAAAAAAATATTTGTGGCCAATTGACCATAAGTATAATTAAACATTCAGTACCAATATTCTATAACTGAAATTTGGTACCTAAAATGGTTTTTTTTTTAAATAAAGATTGAATAAATTTATTGAAAAATCTAAAGATAGCGACTTATGTATAATTAAGGGGAAAAATATACATTAACTCAAGAAAAAAAATTATAAATAAGAGACAATTGTAACTTAAATACACTTTATCATTAAAAATAAATAATTGATTACATCATAACATTTTTCTGCAATGTATAATATTTTACGAATTAATTCATGAACCTTTTAACGACCTTGCTTACAAGCTTACAAGACGAATATCATCAAGTTTGAGTTTGTTTATTAACTTTTACGAATTTAAACGATTTCAAACGAATTTTAATCGAATCAAACTTCAAATAATTTACGAACGGTTTGGTTCATTTACATCCTAATTAAATAATATAGAGAAAAGTGGTATTCATTATGGCTAAACAAGAAATGTAAGAGCTAGTCATGTTGAGATTTTTATTTTTTTTAGTGTTGGGATTAATAGTTGGGTTTTATTGGAGAGACGATGAACGATGGTGTTCTATACATATCTGTCTTGGATGTAATAAAAAAATAAGTTAATTTAAACAAAGCAAGCTCTCAAATCGTGTGATTACCTTAATTCTTTATGTAATATGTATTTAAATTTCCATAGACAATATAAGTAATTGAGTCAACAAAACGTCAAAAAAAATTTCTTCTCCATAAGAAACATGGATTTTGGGAAGATGGTTAAGTATCCATATGGTGTTTCATATCAAAGATGGATATCATCATAAAATTATATAAACATGAACAATATTTTATATTGCAAGGAAATCGTTTGCATAAAGAAAATGAATAAAAATCAGAAAAAAGAAATTATAAATCAAAAATAAATAATATGAGAATAATTTGTATGATATGAAAGAAATGATTTGTGTGGTGCGGCCGTCACGAATCCAAATATAAATTCTAGAAAGAATCTTATTATTCTTTAACCCACCGTCCAATGAGTGAATGCTGAGATATAAATGATTGATTTTTCTCATAATACATTTATGATTGCCTTAATTATCTCTCTCTCCATGCATCTCTTCAAACTACTTTTAATTATTCCTTTTTATTAGGGAGGGAGAGATGAAGAAATCGTAGTCCCCTCAGTCAAATGGAATGTAAATCGAGAAATGTGTTTAAGTGGCAGACGATTGTGAAGATCGTAGACGCCTCAGTCAAATAAGATGTAAATTAAGGGATGTGCCAAAGTGGCAAACGACTGTGGAGAGAGTCAACAGGTACAAACCTAATATTTTAGTGGAAATCTGTCACACAGGGTTTGAACCTACACAAATCTCCACAATATTTCAGTAGAAATCTGTCTCACGCGGGTTTTGAAGAATGTGTCCAAGTGGTAGACGATTGTGAAGATCGTAGACAATACTTCAGTGAAAATCCAGTAGAAATCTGCCTCACGCGATCGTAGACAATATTTCAGTGGAAATCTACCTCACGCGGGGTTTGAAGAATGTGTCCAAGTGGCAAACGATTGTAAAGATTGTGGACAATATTTCAATGGAAATCCAGTGAAAATCTACCTCACTCGGGGTTTGAAGAATGTGTCCAAGTGGCAGACGATAGACGCTCAGTCAGATAGGATGTAAATAGGATGTAAATTAATGGATGTGCCCAAGTGGCACACAATATTTTAGTGGAAATCCAATGGAAATCTATCTCACGCGGGGTTTGAACTTACGTTGCCGAAGGATTTCTCCTCATATCACCATAGCCTTTACCAACTTGGTTATGCCCTTGGGGCCACTTTTAATTACTCCTCTTCCTAATCCTTTTAGTTTGATATGAACAACTCTCTGTTCAATCGTCGCCCAATTAGGTGGAATGTAAATCCTTTTAGTTTGATATGAATAACTCTCTGTTCGATCACAGGCCGCCCAATTTGATGGAATGTAAATTGAGATATATATTCGAATAATAGAAATTTAGGAGAAAAATAAAATAATACAAACTACAGAATGTTACCGTACACCCCCAATCGATCGGATGAAATATAAATAAAGAAATAAATTCGAGTGGCAAACATCTATGGAGAAAATGTCTAACAATATACAAACTGAAGAACAGATTTGACTGAGAGAGAGAGAGAGAGAGAGAATAGGCTGAAAATGTTGTTCGAAATTGTATTTGGTTTTATCACATGAAAACCAATATTATGCTGCACAACAAAGCTCACAGTGGAAATAATCATATTTAATTTCAATTTGTAAACTTTAACATAATCCTTATCTTTTCCCTACTTTTAAATAACATTGAAGGATAAAAAAAAAAAAAAAAAACAAACTTTAACTTTAGCAAAAAAAGGAGCTCAGGAAATCAATGTTTTTAAAGCAGAACATATCACTGAGGCTTGATCAAAAAATTAGTTGTTGCACTTATCATGTTTTCTATACCACTTTAATGTAAATTTTGATCAAATGACCTTAAAATTGACTCAAATTAAATAATTTGTGTTATAATTTCAAAAATCAAATGATTAATATCCTTAAGTTATAATTTGTTTTCTCATAAAAATTATATCCATAATACAATCTTTCTAATTCTAATTCTAATTCGAGAGAGAGAGAGAGAGTAGGGAGGAGAGTGGAATGGGGTGCAGCGGCGCACATGGAATAGGGTTTGACTGAAAGGCAAGATGGGGCCAACTAGGGGTGGAAATTGGAACGGAAATTTCCGATATCCGCCGAATCCGATCCGAAATTTTCCGATTTTGGAACGAATATTTTTAATCCGAAATCCGAAAATCCGAATTCCGATTTTTCCGAAAATTTTCGGATGGAAATCGGAATTAGTTTTGAAATTTTCGGAAATTCCGAAATCCGATCCGAAATATTTCCGAAATTCAATTTTCGGAAATTCCGATTTCCGATTTATTTCCGAAATTCAATTTTCGGAAATTGGAAATTTCCGATCCGAAATTCCGATCTGATTTCCGATTTCCGATTTATTTCCGAAATTCAATTTTCGGAAATTTCCAATTTCCGATCCGAAATTATAAAATGTAGAGTTCGTAGAAGCATTTGAGAATCGAACACGAGACCTCTCACACTCAAAGCACGAAACCTACCATCAAACCAATAGTAATTGTTGTAAATAATTCAAACATTTTATACTATATACTATTTGCTATAGAAGAATACTATATACTATATAATAATATATATTATTCTTCTATAGCAAATAGTATATAGTATAAAATGTTTGAATTATATTATATAATATAATATATTTTATATACATTTACTATATGTAAATATAAATATACATATTATAGTATACTTTATAATACTATATACTATATAATATATTTTATATACTTTATACTATGTGTAAATATAAATATGCATATTATAATATACTTTATAATACTATATACTATATAATATATTTTATATACTTTATACTATATGATAGTATATAAATATATTATATACTATATGTATATAGTATAGTTTATACTATAGTTTTATTTTATACTATATACTATAGTCTATAGTTTATACTGTAGTTTTTTAGTATTATTTTATAATATATACTATATACTATAGTTTATACTGTAGTTGTTTAGTATTATTTTATAATATATACTATATATTATAGTTTATACTGTAGTTTTTTAATTATATTATATTATATACTATATACTATATGCTATAGAAGAATACTATATACTATATATTATATACTTTATGTTGTATATATTATATACTATATGTATATAGTATAGTTTATACTATATACTATAGTCTATTGTTTATACTGTAGTTTTTTAGTATTATTTTATAATATATACTATATACTATAGTTTATATTGTAGTTGTTTAGTATTATTTTATAATATATACTATATATTATAGTTTATACTGTAGTTTTTTAATTATATTATATTATATACTACATACTATATACTATATACTATAGAAGAATACTATATACTATATATTATATACTTTATGCTATATATATTATATACTCTATGTATATAGTATAGTTTTATTTTATACTATATACTATAGTTTATATTGTAGTTTTTTAGTATTATTTTATAATATATACTATATACTTTAGTTTATACTGTAGTTGTTTAGTATTATTTTATAATATATACTATATATTATAGTTTATACTATAGTTTTTTAATTATATTATATTATATACTACATAATATATACTATATGCTATAGAAGAATACTATATACTATATATTATATACTTTATGCTATATATACCATATACTATATGTATATAGTACAGTTTATACTGTAGTTTTAGAATTATACTATATTATATACTGCATACTACATACTATATGCTATAAAAGAATACTTTATACTATATACCATATATTATATACTATATAGTATATATTATATGTTATATAAGAACACTATATACTATATATTATATAAAATAAAAAGTGAATATCTAATTTCAAAGGTAAATATATCATAAATTTCATTAAAAATGATAACATTTTATATAATAGGAATAATGACCAAGAAAATTATACAAATTATAAAACAAGTATTTTAAATATCGAAGGATTTCGAACAAAACATTATCATAAATCATAATATAGATTAAAATATTCATTTGATTTGAGCTTTCTAAAAGAAAAATAACTTAATAAATATGAATTAATAAGTACAATTACTTACAAAATGATAATAGTTTATAATATAATTTTATAGTTTTATAGTTTTATTTTATATTATATACTATATACTATTCATATAAATTTTATAATTTTATTTTATACTATATACTATATACTATTCATATAAATTTTATAGTTTTATTTTATACAATATAATATAGTATATATTAAATATAAAATATGACTCAAAAACTAAAGGTGAAAAAAGTAAAAAAAATTAATATAGTATTTATATAGTATTTATAATTTTATTTTATTTTATAACTATAATTTTATTTTATAACTATTTATTTTATAATTTTATTTTATAACTATTTATATATTATAGTACATTAGCAGAATAATTAATCTCCCATGTCTTTGGTAGATACTATATTGATGTTAAATGCTTGGATATCATATTCGAGGTCGTATTATTTCTTATGATATTAGAAAAGGCTATATAGCTAATAGACCAACTAATTAATTCAGAAAATTTCTGAATATTTTAATTTCCGAAAATTCTGAAAAAAATTCCGAAAATTTCCGAAAAAATTCCGAAAATTCCGAAACTTCGGAATTCCGAAATTTCCGAAATCGGATTGGATTTCACATTTCCTAAAATTTTTGGATGGAAATTGGAATTGGTTTTTCATTTCCGAAATTTTTTGGAATTTTTCCGAAACACCCTATTTCCGATTCGATCCGTCCGATTTCCACCCCTAGGCCAACAGATTCACATGCCCGCTTTTAAGGGCCCCACTCTCTGAATCTTTCCAAATGACTTATCCCCTTATTTTTTTGGGTCCCACCATTCCCATTTCAACCTTTTCTTTTCCCCCCTTTAATGTTTTAGGGGAGTGTACATGTGTGTGTGTGTGTATTCCGATAAAATTTATCATTTGGCTGCTTCATTTTTAATTATTATTATTAGGTTTCAGTATTTTTAATTCTAAATATTTGATTCTTATAATTTTTTAGTAGTAGATTCTTGCATTTCTATATGTATTAAAAATTAAGTCTGGTTTATCTTTTATTTAGCCGCAAAAACTTATGAAGGATGGAACTTTATATAATTTTATTTTAAATGTTTCGATTAAAATTTTGGATTTTTTACTAAGTAAATCGGAGATCAAGTCAATTATGAAGAAATTTAAGCAGAATTAAATTTTAGAAACAGATTTAAAAACCAGAATTTAATTCTGCAATTACTCGAACACAATAACTCTTGTATGGAAACTTAGTCTTAATATTTTCCAAACCATGAGTAAAATCTCTGTATATATGTCCATTTAGATTTACACACTCTAACGTGTTTGTTGTTTTCCACACATATTATATATATATATATATATATATATATATATATATATATATATATATAATATTGTTCATCTACCCATTATGGATATATCTTAAAATGTTCAATGCTAATATGTAAAGATTTTATTTCTCTGAATATCTTGATTTGATTTTATTGATTCTATTAGATTTTTGATTCATCAACAATAGATACATTAACATGTGTTTACAGTGAATAGAATATTAATCTTCTATATATATCATTGATGTTTTAAACACTAATTTACCAATTCATTAGTGGCTCTTTGAAAGCTGGGTGCTAGTGCAACTTAATTCTGCAATATGGTTGAACTAACCATATATATATAAACGATTGAACTTACATCTTGGAGTAGTGTTTGTGTGCACCAAATGTATGGATCATGATCCATGCAATTGGACGTGCGGGTCGGATATGTCAAATCTGGCTCAGATCCACGCCCTGTTTTTTTTTTTTAATTTATAACATAACTTTATATTTACTGAATATAACATTTATATTACCGAGTATAACATTTATACATAAATATCATAACCTTTAGGTAAAATTACTTAGACTTTTTTTTTCAGTATAAAAAACATAATTAAAAGTTATGTAACTTTTATGTTAATCGAGTATAACTTTTACATACATATATCATAATCTTTAAGTGATATTACATAAATTTTTTTCACTATAAAAATTCATATAATGTCTTAACCTTTATGTTATAATAATTTAACATTTATGTTATATTAGTATAACCTTTATGTACAAATATCATAACTTTTATGTACTTAAAAGAATAACATAATGTTATATTATTATAACGAAAATGTTAAATTATTATGCATAAAGGTTATATTATTACAACATAAAGGTTTTGAAAGATATTATAAAGGGTGATTCTATACACATCTCATAACTTACTAAACACACCCCAAACATTGTGTTTTTATATCTTTCATTTATATAGAAATAAGGTGTGTTTAGTAAGTTATGGGGTGTGTATAGAATCACCCTATTATAAGCCCGTTATACACTGCAAAAGGTTATGCAAACATAACTAAGAGGTTAAGTTCGGCAAACTAAAAAGTTAGGGTCGGCAAGTTAAAATGTTAGGTCAATATAACTTGGAAATTAGGGTTTGAACTATGGCTTAGGCTAGGGTTTGGGTGTGTGGGACGCGTGAAATACACCCCCGGATTGGGTAGACCTGGTTGCACGGATTTAGGATCCGTGCACCTGATGCACAAAAAAATTTGTGTACATCTTGTACGTTTAAATATTTCAATATGATATATATATATATATATATATATATATATATAAGTAATTAATTGTATAATGATAACATTTTATTTATATAGTAATAAAATGTTAAAATGTCCATCATGAACAATTCTTAATATACCAATAATATATAATGATCTCATCCCTTTAAATTATATAATGTAAAATTAATAAATATATTAAATATCTAATACATCAACGATGGACATATATTAACGTGCCTACGATATGTATGGTAACAGGACTGTAATACTATCATCATCATTGCCAATAAAGTATCAATTCGTGTAAACCTCAATTTGGGTTATTTATCCAAAAAATTGAAACTAGTTGTTAATTTAATTTCTTTAAGTAGTAAACAATTAGTTATTCAATAATCAATTAATACTTCATCTAATCACAATTAAGTGTGGTTTTAAAAGTCAAATTTTTTACAACTATTTTGGTCTTTTAAAAATTTTATACAACTTTGCTCGAAAAATATCTATATTATCATTTCTTAGTTAATGATTAGGAATTTAATAAGACCCATTTTTTTATTAGATGGATTCTCATTCCAATTTAAGATATTAAATTCATTAACTTGTTAGAGAGTTAGCGTTTTATTCATCCAATTTTTATATTCTATAACTTATAATCACAAAAACTATAAAACCATAGTTAATTAGGATGAAATGAAGTATTTTTGTTTAACAAATTTTATATTGGTCGGTAGAAGCCCTCCAAATTGTCAAATGAATAATCACAAGCAGTTGACTGTTTAGGAATAAAATAAGAATAATTGTGGACATTAAGGTGTGTGAAAGAGACAATGTTGTCTTTTAAGATAAATAAGATATAAGTGATCCAATATAGAAGCGATGCATTAAAACATAGTTCAAGAAAAAGCGAGGCTTTGGAGGCTAGATTGGGCTTCATAAACAATATATTTACACGTGGACGAATTAATTTCACGATTTATAAGAAAAATGGTTTATGAAAACGATTTTTATTTAATTGATTTTACATTTTTATTTTTAAGAAAAAAACGATATGTAAATAGTTATTTCATTTCCCATAAAATTATTCTCAATGGCCAATGTTCCATTCATCATTTTTTTTTTTTTGCTTTCCAGAAACGCAATAGTTAATGTTCTGACGAAATTACCAGTGAGATATTGGATTTTAAATTCAATGAATTGTTTTAATTTTCAAATGAATTTGTACTAATGGTTTTCTTTAATTTCGATTAGTTTTTCTTGGATTAATTAATATATATATATATATATATATATATATATATATATATATATATATAATACTAGTAATTTTGGCATCGATGTATATAATTAGTCATGTCCCTCGTTAACTTATGTTTGCTCAGTTTACATGACATAAAACTGCACAAACAATTGATGTTACATAAAATTGGTTAATTAATTACATATATTATTACACAAAAACTTTTGTGCACCAGTTGCACAGAAGTGAAAATTCGTGCAATCCATACATTTATGTTATAAATGTAGTACCTTTATATACAAATATCCGTACATTTTAAAATGAACATGCATAAAGGTATTACATTTATAACATAAATGTACTACATTTATAACATAAATGTATGAATTGCACGGTGCAACTGGTGCACAGAAATGTTACTCATATTATTATGAATAATCCAATGGTTTATGATGGAACATTATAGAGTTGGAGTTTACCAAGATTACCAAATATTACGGAATTTATTCCAAAAAAGGAAATTGAAAATTTTGTTTTGTTTGAAAGAGATATTAAATAATAATCAATTGATTTTAGTGAGAAATCTATAAATATAATAGGAGAGTTGAGAGACTATTTTTAAGACACGTATGATTTTTGGATCTTTATAAAGACAATTTATATTACATTTAAAAAAAAGAAGAAGTTAGTAGTATATTAATGATATATATTAACAATGTAATCACTGAATGATGTGTATTGAAGAATAAAATTAGAAATGTTGTGAAGATGCAAGAGAAGATCGAAGAGAGTTTGGAACGTTGGATCTTATGTTCTATAACAAAAGGTGGGTTTGATGGATTTTCTACCATCATTCATACAACAATTTATTTTTTTATTACAAAGAATATAATTTTTTTTTTTACCACATTTTAGAAAATTGGACAACCTTAAATACAATTTTGATAAAGTGAAAAAAAAAATGGTTAGTTATTTTTTTTTTAACATTTATGAATTATATTGTGTAATCCTATGATAAAGTAAAAAAAAACAAAATTGTTAGTTATTTTTTTTAACACTTATGAATTATATCGTGTAATCCTATGATAAAATTATATATATATATATATATATATATATATATTGTTAGTTATTTTTTTAACATTTATGAATTATATCGTGTAATCCTATGGAAAAAAAAACACGTAGGTGTACCCATAAAAGGTTACACAATATGAAAAAAATATCATATCATGTAATCCCTTTATGAATCATATCGTGTAACCCTACTAAAAATAGATTTATATGATTGATTCATAAAGAATTACACAATATAAGAAAAATAAAATCATATAACCCCTAAATTGATCATATCATGTTGCGCTATGAAATAAAACACGACAATCAACTTTCACGATATATGTTCTCACAATCATTATTATGAAGGGTAATGTAAGTTTTTTGTTTTTTTTAACTGTGGTATAAATTATATCTACTGTATGTTGTGGTAAAAAAAAGTTAGTTTTATATGGATTTGTGGTACCTAGGAGTATTTTGCCAACAATAGTTCATTTTATTATTTAAATTTATCAATTTATACCCAATGTACATAATATTTATAAAAAAAAAAATGTACTGGAATTAAAAGGGCAGAGGGGCAAAGACACCGCAAACAATAATCGTGTACTCCCTCCATCCCGAAAAACTCTGCACACTTTCCTTTTTAATCTGTCCCAAAACACTTTGCATACCAAAAAATGGTAAATTTTATCACAATTATTACTCTCCAAATACACACTTATTTACACATAATGTCATTATTTTCTCTCTCAACATTTTATTACTTTTTGTCTTTTTCTTACATAATTAACCCTTATACCCTCAATCATAAAGTAAATATTCTTTTTTTTTCTTAAAAATTATGCCCAAATTAGTGTGAAGAGTATTGTGGGACGGAGGGAGTATTTAAAATTAGTAGCAGTATTCTATTTTCTAATTAAAATTAGGAATATGTCAAAACCAATTCCAGCAAGATTGGATATACAGCTCATTGATTGATCCACGTGTCACCTTTTCTCTGAAACGACAAATTCCAACCCGACCCCTCTCCCCCTATATTAATATCCCCATTTTGCCCAAACGCACTCTTCCCTTCCTCTTTTCTACTTTCTCCATTCACTCTCACTTATCTTCTTCTTCTTCTCCAATCATACCACCACCAACTATTCATCAACCACAATTTGTATAATTGATCAAAAAAGGACCTGAAAACTGAGAATTCGAGTGAAAAATGGTGGAGAGTATGCAGAATTTCGACGGCAAAAAGCTTGGTTTCGAGGAGACTGAACTGAGGCTCGGATTACCCGGCGGTGGTGAGAAAATTAATGCTAATTATGGCAAACGAGGGTTTGAAGAAACTGTAGATTTGAAGCTCAATCTCTCTTCTAAGGATATGGCTTTGGATCAGAGTACTGGTTTGAAGCAAAAGGATCTGAACAAGCCTGATTCTGCTAAGCCTCCTGCGAAGTAAGTTCCCTGCTCCTTTTCCTCGTCTTACTTCATGAATTTCGTCGAATTCTTCGTTCAATTTTACTGAGGAAATAGTGAAATTGAATTAGGGCACAGGTTGTGGGGTGGCCGCCGGTCCGGTCCTTCCGGAAGAATGTCATGGCGGTTCAGAAGAAAACCGACTCGGAGGAGAGTGACAAAGGAACAGCCGCCGCCTTTGTGAAAGTGAGCATGGACGGCGCGCCTTACCTGCGAAAGGTTGATTTGAAGATGTACAAAACTTACCAGGAGCTCTCTGATGCCTTGGGCAAAATGTTCAGTTCCTTCACCATAGGTAATTAATTTCCTTAAATTATCCAATTGTTTTCCCCTTTTTTATGAAAATCAAGCCTTATTTTCACATGAACTGAAACCAACAATTAGGTGTTAAATATTGTTTAGCTTTAATTGAAGCTTGCTGAAATCAGATCTTGTTCATATAGTATGAATATGTGTTAGTGGTTACTGGTTAAGTATAAATTGTGGTGTTTGTTTGAAGGTAAATGTGACTCGCAAGGAATGATGGATTTCTTGAATGAGAGCAAGCTCATGGACCTTCTCAATAGCTCTGATTATGTGCCAACTTATGAAGACAAGGATGGAGATTGGATGCTCGTAGGCGACGTCCCTTGGGAGTAAGTCGAGCTTAAAGAATCACCACTCAGTAATCTAGAAAGTATAAGAACTCAAGTTCATCATCTCATACTTATTACAACTATGTTGTTTCTTGTTGTGAATTGAATAGGATGTTCGTTGAATCGTGCAAGCGCCTCCGTATAATGAAAGGGACCGAGGCGAAGGGACTCGGTTAGTACCTTTAACAACCCATTAATTCTATCATAGCACTCTCAATTAACCTCTAAACACTTGGCTATTAAAACAACACACTAGAGTTCAATTACTTCAAAGTATGAATTACTCGTGCGATTTCATGAAAGTCTTAGCTGGCTAAATGTAGTCATTGGCGCACGGTACAAGATAGTTGATTATCATGATGATCGTGAAAACAATTTTGTTGCCTTTTTGCATCATATCAGCGGTGGATGCGTTAAGTTATACTTACACTAGGTAGTATAGGCAATAACAAGCCATTATTTTAGCACATACATAGCACATTGGCATCTAATGGTACAATTATACCAAAATGGATTGAAATGGGCCATTGATTTTGACATTTCAGCACCAAGAGCTATGGAGAAATGCAAGAGCAGAGTCTAAGGGCATTGAGGTCAATTCAACCACAACCTGCTCCTTCGATCTTAGTGGGTTGTACCAAACAAAGGACGTATACACGAGATGGATGGAGCAGGATGCTGGATTGTGTTTGTACTATTGTTCTATGATTGGTTTTCTTGTAATATTAATAACAAGAAAAAAAGAATCCTTTGTTACTATTTTACTCTTGTGCCATTGTCAGACTTTCTTTGTTTTCATTTGGTTTGGTTAGAATTTTGTATTAAATGTGCCTCAATAATGTCATGTTCAGATACATTTTGACTTGTATATTAAAGTATTTGTATGTGTGTTGCTCTTCTAAAACTTATTTATTCTTCGTTTTTTAATTCTCTCAATCATGTTTCATCTTATATATCTGTATTCAATATTACATCATATGTATACACATCATACATTGATGTAATAAAGTAAATGAGACATTATTTTATATTTATAAATTGTTTGGTATTGGTAATATTTCTTTTTACAGTTATGCAAAAGAAACTAAGAAAGAAACCATGAATGTTTATGAAAATCAAGTAGCCACGCGGGCTCAAATTTTGAGAAAACTTTACTCCAGTGATTATAAAAACACAAACAAAAATGAAGAATAAAGAAATGGAATTGTATGTATGGGAGGAGCAGCTTCATGTGCAGAATTAATACTTATAGAGCATTTTCTCTCAACTAATTATTTATTCATATGGAATTATTAGAAAAAAGAATGAGAAAATTCCATCAAAGAAGACTGATAGGTAGTGTCTAAACGAGTCGAGCTCGAATGAACGAGGATTTTTCGTGTGATGTGTTCGTTTGTTTATTTTAAGATGATGTTCGTGTTTGTTTATTTTAAAAATTGATTCACAAACATTAATGAGCAGTTCATGAACTTCATTAATTTTTAATAAAGCATAAGTTAAAAATCTTCATGTAGAAATCAAAAATATATATTCATGAACACTCGGTTGAAATCAAATGAATAATATAATAAATTTAAATTTAAATGAGTTATATTAGAAGACATTAAAATTCAAAATAAACATAAATGAATATTGAATAAACAAGTAATAAGTGATTAACGGATAAATAATAAATGAATAATAAATGAGAATTAGATAAACGCTACACGAAGATGTTCGTGAACATAAACGAACAAATTAATAAAAATCTATTTTAATGTTCGTTAACATTAAAAATGTTTTTATATTCTTTTCTGTTCATTAAAACAAATAAATAACATAAATAAATACTAATCGAGTTCAATCACAAGTAATTTATGGAATGTTATTTTCGTTTACAAGCCTAATAGTAGGCAAATACATTAGTTTTAAGGTAATTTTCAATTAAGAAAGTGTGCGATCCATGTATTGACTATAATCTAATATTTACAATTAAGATAAATAGTAACATGACTTTATCCCAACTAATTACTAAAGAGAAAATCATTTTATTTTTATAAAACATGGCAAATTGCAATATATATGCATAAAATTATTGTAATTGTTATACTTGTTTAAATGACTGGACCAAAAAAATGCTTTTTTGAATGATAATGAGATCGTTTAAATAACTCGGAGGAATAATTCTCTATTTATAGGCTTAGTCTTTCATTTGTTTTCTTCATGCTCGAGTAAAGTACTCGCCCCTTCTCTTCTCTCTCTACCCTCTCAATCACCCTTGTAAACCTCTCTTGTGTTTAATATAATCTTGTGTATCCTTGGTGTTCTTCAATACCTGTAAGTATTTATTTTTCTGCACTTTTTATTTATTTTTATGATATTTAAAAGCCTACCAATGGTGGGCTAGATCTATATGTGTTAGATCATAGCTACTGGTTCTTATTAAACATGACTGTTTAAAATGTAAATGGAAACATGAATATTAATGAAAGGTTAAAACACTCAGGGTTGAGGCTTAAGTCTAAGATGTTTATAAAAATCCTAATGTTCACCCTTTTGCCGTTTTAGCCAGAAAGGCGTTTAGGCGTTCATGGGTTGAAGGGGAAGTTATAAACATCAAATTCTTAAATGCTCAGTAAGTTCTAAGAGTTGAAATGTCTGGTAAAATTATCCTTTGGTCTTTAATATTCATACATCCTGGGTTGGAAATGGTATCAGAGCCATGTTTAAAAAAGAATAGTAGAAGATGATCTAACACATCTTCATAAAATTATGAATCTGAATCCTTTTAAGGTGAAAGATACTGTTAAAAACAGTATAACAGAGGAATATGACATTCCACAAAATTTAGATTTACTAAATAATTGGACTATTCCTAAGGTTAAACCAAATAAAATTTACCAGATAGGTACTTTTGAAATGATGGGATTTAAACAATTGGTAAAAACTACGGAATCATCTATTCCACTTAATAATCAAGAAATAATTTTAAATTTACTTGATAAAAAAGATATTATGCCTTTTATAAAAACGCATAATTATATACATATTGGTTTAGTACAAATTGCTTTTAGACCTTTAACATTAAAAGGTTTACCAGAAAGCTTTATAGCAGCTTTAAGAGATGGTAGAAATAAAGCTTGGAACAAATCCCTAATGGGAATAATTCAATCTAGTCTTGCACATGGACCAGTTTATTTTGATGTTTATCCTGATCTATGTTTATCTCTTACTGATAGTAATATATTAAGTGCTTTAACATTGAATGTTAAAACTCATGGTTATGATTATATTTCAGGATCTGAAATAATTTGTATATGTTATAGAATATACTATAAACCTTTATATACTATGAATCCAAGATGTAAAATAATGGATAAAAATATAAATGAAACAATTCTTATTAAAACAAACTTCAATAAATCTAATATCTCTACTAGAAGAGCTATTAAATGGGAAGAAATAAACTTTCCAGAAAAATGGACTATAGAACAAGATGTCTATAAAGAATCATTAATAAATAATGATTTAAAAAACATAATTCAAACAGAAGAAGGAACTGTTCAAATTCAATTTTCAAAAGAACAGAAAAAATTATTACCTTCATCTTCTATTTCTAGGACTAATTCTATGTTTAAAACTAGAACAACAGATTCTTATATTTCACCTTTAGATTATTGGGTAGATTTACCCCAAACATCTAGAGCCTCTACCTCTCAAATAAGAGAAGAAATAGAATGTGAAAGAAATAAAAGAAATCCTCATGAAGAAGTCTTCATTGATAGAAATAATATTGTTAGAGATTTTAATTATGGAAATATCCATAAAGAAAATGACACTATGTCAGATGCTCCATTTAGTCTTTAATGATTAATACAAAAATTGATTTTTCTAAAGGATCACCTGCTAGACAGGAAATAACTAAAGAATTTAAAAATTCTGAATGGATATTATTCAGAAAATGGTTTTTTGAAAACTTCTCTAAAAATTTGGATCAAATTAGAGATGAATTTTATAGTTATTGTGAGGAAAAGAATACATTAATATTCTTTGTTCCCTAGTTTATAAAAACTTATATTATAAATCATATTTCTGTTTTAGAAAGAACATATAAATTAACAACAGGACAAGAACAAAAATCTTTATATCTTCCAAGCACTTCTTTTCAAATGGAAAAAAATAATAAAATAATGAATTTCACAGCTTTTTCAAAATTAGTTGAAAATGATACTTTACAAGTTACTATAAAACACATAAATGTTTTAATGGAAAAACAAAATTATACCAATTTATATCTTAATATTATGGGAGAAGAATTAATTTCTTTACATAATAAACTAGAAACAATAATTTCTGCTATTAAACAAATTAAACCAGATGTCCATATAGAAATTGAAAAAGAAACTGATATAGTTTCTATAGCATCTACTTCTATACAACTACCTCCAGAAATAAAATATTTTAAATTAAAATCAACAAAAAATGATTTAGAAGAATTAATTACTGAATTATCTAACAAATTTAAAAAACATGATATTTCCAATTTAGATGAGTCACCTAAACAACCTATTGTTAGAAAAGATATATCTCGACAAGATGTTTTAAATAAAATTAAATGGGCTGATAGACCCACTCAACAAAAATTTTATTATGATAGACCAACTCCTATAGATGTTCTTCATGAAGAACAAAATTATTTTACTGAAAGAAGTTTTAATGGTAAAAGTATTTATGAATGAAGTGTTGATGGATGTGCTGATAGACGCATATATAATATGGCTCATCAAATGCTTATGTATAGTACTGTTTGTAGAGCAGTAGGAAATACTGATAGCAATATTGCTAAAATGATAATATCAGGATTTACTGGCCAATTAAAAGGTTGGTGGGATAATTATTTAAAAGATTATACTAAAGAAATAATTTTAACCTCAGTTAAAATTGAAAATAATGTTAGTACAGAAAATGTGGTCTATACTTTAATAATGACTATAATTGAACATTTTACTAGAAAATTCACAGATAATAGTGAAAATATAAGAACTCTTCTTAGTAATACAGTTTGTAAAACTTTAACAAGCTTTCGTTGGTATAAGGATACTTTCCTTTCAAGAGTTTATGAACTTCATGACTGTAATAGTAGTCATTGGAAAGCCAGATTTGTTGATGGTCTTCCCAGTCTTTTTGCCGAAAGAATTAAAAAAATTCTAGAAACGACAATCTTTATATTGATTATGAAAATTATACTTATGGAAACTTAATCAGTTGTTGTGTTCAAGAAGGAATAGCCCTTTGTAATGAATACAAGCTTAATAAGCAAATTAAAAAACAAAGTTTTATGGAAAGAAAACAATTAGGACATTTCTGTGACCAATTTGGTATAGAAACATCTAAAAAAGATAGAGATGAAAATTATAAAAAACATTCTAGAAATAATAATGAAAAACATTATAAAAAAAGACGTCATTTCTCTGAAAAATTTAAAGAGAAAAAGAAAAGAAGAAAAGAAACCTTTAATAAAGAAAAATTTGATAAAAAAACATATTGTTTGTCATAAATGTCACAAACCTGGTCATTATGCAAATGAATGCTGGACCAAGACAAAAATAAATGAATTAAAAATTGATGATAATATCAAACAAGCTTTAATTCATATTATGATAGATTTTGATTCAGAAAATTCTAATAATAGATCAAATGAAGAATCATCATATTATTCTGAAAATTTAAAAGATATAGATAATGAATCTCTATTTTCTAGTGATGAAGAATGTGATAATTGTATACAAGGAAAACCTTGTATAAATCATATTTATAATAAAAATGAAAAAGGAGATGAATTTTATCAACTTTTATCTCAATTTCAGGATTTAAATATTAATGTTATTGATAATAATTCCTTTATAGAATTACTAAAAAACATTAAAGACCCTGATTTAAGATCAAAAATTATTGATCAAATTGAAAATACACCTTCTACTAGTAATACTAGTACAAAAGAGGAAATTAATACTTCTAATCAAACATATTCCATGAAAGAAGTTAATAAACTTTTAACACATAAATATGGAAATAAAAGTCCTATAACTACTAAAGACTTATTAAAAGAAATTAATAATCTTAAAAATGAAATAAGAAATCTCCATAAATTTGATTTTGATCTTCATAATAGACTTTCCTTAATCGAAAATGAAAACTCTAAGGAAAAGGAGGAAGTCAAAGAAAAAGAAGGAAATTTCCTGTCCTTAATAAATAAAAATCAATCTTCAAAAGAAATTATTCAAATAATAAATATGTTTACCTCTAAAAAATGGTATACAAAAATAACACTTTTAATTGGTAATAATTACCAAAAAGAATTTTTTGCTATGATTGATAGTGGTGCTGACTTAAATGTTATACAAGAAGGATTAATTCCTTCAAAATTCTTTCATAAAACCACACATTCTCTTTCACATGCAGGAGGAGGTTCTCTGGATATTAGTTATAAACTACCAGAAACATTAATTTGTAAAAATGGAAGTTGTATTCCTACTTCCCTTCTTCTTGCAAAAGATATTTCTAGCCAACTCATTCTTGGCTTACCTTTTATACATAGTATTTATCCTTTAACTCGTGTTGATGAAAAGAGTATAATTGGTACTTATAAAAATAAACCAATTATTTTTCAATTTATAAATAAACCAATTCAAAAGGTTCTTAATGAAATAAAAGATCAAATGGATAGAAAAATATTTCATATTAATTCTTTAAAAGAAGAAATAAATTCCCTTACTATTGAAGAGAAATTAAAAAATCCAAAACTACAGGATAAAATAAAATTTATTTATAACAAATTCTCTCTTGAAATTTGTGATGATCATCCTAATGCTTTTTGGGATAGAAAAAAACATGTTATTTCTCTTCCTTATGAGGAAGACTTTAATGAAAAAGATATTCCTACTAAATCTAGACCATGTTAGATGAATGCTGAATATTTAGAATTATGTAAAAAAGAAATAAAATCTCTTCTTCATAAAAGATTAATTACTCCTTCTAAATCGTCATGGTCTTGTACTGCCTTTTATGTTAATAAACATTTTGAACAAGAAAGAGGTGTATCTACACTTGTCATTAATTATAAACCCCTTAATAAGGTTTTAAAATGGATTAGGCATCCTATTCCTAATAAAAAAGATCTTATAGATAGACTTTTTGGAGCCTTAATATTTTCAAAATTTGATTTAAAATCTGGATATTGGCAAATGCAAATTGAAGAAGCTGATAGATATAAAACAACTTTTAATATTCCAATAGGACATTATGAATGGACAGTTTTACCTTTTGGTTTAAAAAATGCTCCATCTGAATTTCAACAAATCATGAGTGATATTTTCATTCCTTACAGCAATTTTATAATTGTTTATATTGATGATATTCTTGTTTTTTCTAAAGATATTGAAACTCATTTCAAGCATTTAAAGATATTTAGAAAATTGATTATTCAAAATGGTCTTGTTATATCAAAACCTAAAATGAATATATTTCAAACAGATGTTCGATTTTTAGTACATAACATAAATAATGGAAAAATAATTCCTATACAAAGAAGTATGGAATTTGGAAATAAATTTCCAGATATTATTACTGATAAAACACAATTACAAAGATTTTTAGGAAGTCTAAATTATGTTTCATCCTTTGTTGAAAATATTTCAAAAATATCTGCTATTTTATATGATAGACTTAAAAAGAATCCTTCTCCTTCGACTGATGAACACACCAAGACTGTTAGGATTATAAAAGAAAAGGTTAAAAATATTCCTTGTCTTATGCTTGCAAATCTTCAATGGGAAAAAATAATTGAAACAGATGCTTTAGATATAGGATTTGGAGGAATTTTAAAACAAATAAATCCTAAAGATAAACAAGAAATACTTGTTAGATTTTATTCAGGAAAATGGAATCCTGCACAAAAAAATTATGCAACTGTAGCTAAAGAAATTCTTGCTATAGTAAAATGTGTTATAAAATTTCAAGATGATTTATATAATCAAAAATTTATTATAAAAACAGATTGCCAAACAGCAAAAGGTTTTTTTAAAAAGGATTTTAAACATGATATTTCTAAGCAAATGTTTGCTAGATGGCAGGCTTATTTAGCTCCTTTTGATTTTGAAATTGTTTATAAACAAGGAAAGGACAACAATTTGCCTGATTATTTAACAAGAGAATTTCTTTCATGACTACAGATATGAGTCAACAAGGAAGAGAATCCTATTTCCCTAATAGGGGAAGAGGAAGAGGAAGAACTCCTCATGTCATTGCCCAGCATGGCAAACAGAAACTGATTTCCCAAAATATTTCTGGATCAGGAAACATGCCTGACAAAAATCATCCATTATAAGGAAATTTTCAAAAATTTCTAAAAACAAAAAATCAGGAAGAATCTTCCTATGCAAGTATTACTACTGAAGAAAAGAGTAATATACTCTTCAAAAGAACTGAGTTTAGAGATTTAATTCTTCTTATAGAAGATAAAGACATTCAGTTGAAAGATAGTCCATGGACAATTATAGAAAGATATATTCCAAATGGAACTTTTACATGTGGTTCATATAAACCAAGAGGATTTTATGAACAAATGCTTAAAGCATTAGAAAGTGTAGAAATTGAACACTTCAATTCTGGAAATAACCAACAAAGTGAGTACGCTTACTCAAAATTTACCATCAAGAAGATTATATCTCTTGAAGAATGGGGAATATCTCCACTTATTGAAAAGGAAGCTATGCATCCTACTCAAAGACATACTTATAAATTTAATTTTTGGGATTATGTCGAAGGTTTTTATAAAATTCTTTTCTTTGAAAATAAGAAAAGAAAACATACTTGGCTTATCAAGATATGTAGCAATTGCTCACACCATCCAGTTAATAACTGGTTTTATGATTGGTGGAAAATATTTGGTACTATGGTAGATATTTTACCAGAAACATATAAGAATCTAATGGAGGAATGGACATTAGTATCACCCTCTGTTGAAAAAAATACCATAAAGGGTCAAACTCCTTGTAAGTTTTTCATGGAATCAGGTATTCCATGGATATGGTCACCAGAATTCGATTATACCTAAAATGGTACTCCTTGTTTATGGAGAATTGGTTATACCAAGATGTGGGATAAGATGACAAGAATTGATCCTACTACAGGGGAATTATATTCTCAATCTACCATTGACAATCTTAATGAAAAGATAGAGTTTTATAAACTCCAAAAAGAAAATAAAAAAGAGGAAGAAAATGATTCTAATAGTCCTTTCAAAAGAATTTCTCAAAAATATTCTGGAACATTTTCCAGACAAAAAATGATTGAAATATACATTGAAGAAATGAAAAGTGATCTTTTCCGAAATCTTCAAAATACAAGTTCAGGTTCAAAATCTGATACTTCCATGTTATCAGATTCCAGTAACAGGGAAGAAACAGAGAATATTTTCTCTGATCAGGATGCTCAAGACCAAGAGGAAGATAATCCAGATTTTAGTGTGTCATTTGACATACTCAAAGAATCTCTAATAGAGAAATTTAAGGATTAAAAATGATTCTGTATTTTATTACAAGAAACTTTCCACACTCTGTGGAATCCTTATTTTAATCCAGTTCTTTACGAAGGTTATGGAAGTATGAATAGGGTCTTCACTATCAAGCACAAAATCAAAATCATTAAACAGATGATTAGAGAAACAAAAAATCTTCTCATTGATGATCCATATTTTCAAAATGAAGAAAATACAGCAAGATTAGTTTATCTTTTCAAACTCAGAGAATCGCTTAAAGCATTCAAAACTCAAAGTTCTATCCTGGCAGCATAAGGACAAAAGGAAATGGCAGACAAAGAGATAAGATTCTCTACTCTACTTATCTTAGTGGACCCTTGTAATAGACTAGTGGACAATAAAATCCATTATATAGAGCATCTCTACTGTTTGCTTTTATAAAGCATCTTTGTAATAGTTAGTTTTTTCTCTATTTATAGGCTTAGTCTTTCATTTGTTTTCTTCATGCTCGAGTAAAGTACTCGTCCCTTCTCTTTCTACCCTCTCAATCACCCTTGTAAACCTTTCTTGTGTTTAATATAATCTTGTGTATCTTTGGTGTTCTTCAATACGTGTAAATATTTATTTTTCTGCACTTTTTATTTATTTTTATGATATTTAAAAGTCTACCAATGGTGGGCTAGATCTATAGGTGTTAGATCATAGCTACTGGTTCTTATTAAACATGACTGTTTAAAATGTAAATGGAAACATGAATATTAATGAAAGGTTAAGACACTCAGGGTTGAGGCTTAAGTCTAAGATGTTTATAAAAATCCTAATGTTCACCTTTTTGCCGTTTTAGCCAGAAAGGCGTTTAGGCGTTCATGGGTTGAAGGGGAAGTTATAAACATCAAATTCTTAAATGCTCAGTAAGTCCTAAGAGTTGAAATGTCTGGTAAAATTATCTTTTGGTCTTTAATATTCATACATCCTCCCAGGGATAAAACGGGGAATATTAAAGACCAAAGGATAATTTTACCAGACATTTCAACTCTTAGGACTTACTGAGCATTTAAGAATTTGATGTTTATAACTTCCCCTTCAACCCATGAACGTCTAAACGCCTTTCTGACTAAAATGGCAAAAGGGTGAATATTAAAATTTTTATAAACATCTTAGACTTAAGCCTCAACCCTGAGTGTCTTAACCTTTCATTAATATTCATGTTTCCATTTACATTTTAAACAGTCATGTTTAATAAGATCCAGTAGCTATGATCTAACACATATAGATTTAGCCCACCATTGGTAGGCTTTTAAATATCATAAAAATAAATAAAAAGTGCAGAAAAATAAATATTTACACGTATTGAAGAACACCAAGGATACACAAGATTATATTAAACACAAGAGAGGTTTACAAGAGTGATTGAGAGGGTAGAAAGAGAAGGGACGAGTACTTTACTCGAGCATGAAGAAAACAAATGAAAGACTAAGCCTATAAATAGAGAAAAAACTAACTATTACAAAGATGTTTTATAAAAGCAAACAGTAGAGATGCTCTATCTAATGGATTTTATTGTCCACTAGTCTATTACAAGGGTCCACTAAGATAAGTAGAATATAGAATCTTATCTCTTTGTCTGCCATTTCCTTTTGTCCTTATGCTGTCAGGATAGAACTTTGAGTTTTGAATGCTTTAAGCGATTCTCTGAGTTTGAAAAGATCAACTAATCTTGCTGTATTTTCTTCATTTTGAAAATATGGATCATCAATGAGAAGACTTTTTGTTTCTCTAATCATCTGTTTAATGATTTTGATTTTGTGCTTGATAGTGAAGACCCTATTCATACTTCCATAACCTTCGTAAAGAACTGGATTAAAATAAGGATTCCACAGAGTGTGTGGAAAGTTTCTTGTAATAAAATACAAAATCATTTTTAATCCTTAAATTTCTCTATTAGAGATTCTTTGAGTATGTCAAATGACACACTAAGATCTGGATTATCTTCCTCTTGGTCTTGAGCATCCTGATCAGAGAAAATATTCTCTGTTTCTTCCCTGTTACTGGAATCTGATAACATTGAAGTATCAGATTTTGAACCTGAACTTGTATTTTGAAGATTTCGGAAAAGATCACTTTTCATTTCTTCAATGTATATTTCAATCATTTTTTGTCTGGAAAATGTTCCAGAATATTTTTGAGAAATTCTTTTGAAATGACTATTAGAATCATTTTCTTCCTCTTTTTTATTTTCTTTTTGGAGTTTATAAAACTCTATCTTTTCATTAAGATTGTCAATGGTAGATTGAGAATATAATTCCCCTGTAGTAGGATCAATTCTTGTCATCTTATCCCACATCTTGGTATAACCAATTCTCCATAAACAAGGAGTACCATTTTCGGTATAACCGAATTCTGGTGACCATATCCATGGAATACCTGATTCCATGAAAAACTTACAAGGAGTTTGACCCTTTATGGTATTTTTTTCAACAGAGGGTGATACTAATGTATCTTGCTAAATAATTTCTACCAATCATAAAACCAGTTATTAACTGGATGGTGTGAGCAATTGCTATATATCTTGATAAGCCAAGTATGTTTTATTTTCTTATTTTCAAAGAAAAGGGTTTTATAAAAACCTTCGACATAATCCCAAAAATTAAATTTATAAGTATGTCTTTGAGTAGGATGCATAGCTTCCTTTTCAATAAGTGGAGATATTCCCCATTCTTCAAGAGATATAATCTTCTTGATGGTAAATTTTGAGTAAGCGTACTCACTTTGTTGGTTATTTCCAGAATTAAAGTGTTCAATTTCTACACTTTCTAATGCTTTAAGCATTTGTTCATAAAATCCTCTTGGTTTATATGAACCACATGTAAAAGTTCCATTTGGAATATATCTTTCCATAATTGTCCATGGACTATCTTTCCACTGAATGTCTTTATCTTCTATAAGAAGAATTAAATCTCTAAACTCAGTTCTTTTGAAGAGTATATTACTCTTTTCTTCAGTAGTAATACTTGCATAGGAAGATTCTTCCTTATTTTCAGGATTATATTCCTGATTTTTTGTTTTTAGAAATTCTTGAAAATCTCCATATAATGGATGATTTTTGTCAGACATGTTTCCTGATCCAAAAATATTCTGGGAAATCAGTTTCTGTTTGCCATGCTGGGCAATGACATGAGTTCTTCCTCTTTATGACCTCATTCAGGAAAATAATATCTTCTTGTTCACCAAAATGTTAATCATAAGAAACGAATATTAACAAGTTGTTCCTACAATCACTTACTAGGACTAATCTAATGGTCCACAGTTTCATTACCAGATTGTGTGACTCATATAAATACCATATTTATTTAGACTAACCTTATTAGAACTGAATCCCCTCGATCAAGAATGGAAACATCTTTCATCACTGCAGTTACAATTTTCAGTAAATCATATGAATCTTTTCATGTAAAGAATAGTATTGGAATATAAACAATAAGAATTAAAATGGATTTTAAAATAGAAAGGACAATCAGATATTATAGCTAATAAACTGTGAATATAACTGAAAACTGAGTTACTTACAGAAGCAACATTCGGCTATTATTGGACTTGTTTTACTCAAAAAACATGGGATTTGTTTGAGCTGAGAATGTATGAATATAGTCGTTTAGTTCTTGGCCCAGTTCAACTTGGAGAGTCGACTGACTTGATTATCAAATCTGCATTTTTCTTTGACTTGAATATAAGCTCTGCATTTGGCCGGTCGTTGTAATCAATCTGCAAAATAAATGATCGAAAATAAATCACTACCTTAGTCAAACATTCAATGCCTTGTCATTCTTAACCTCAATTGAGCAAGATTTACCCGCCATTTAGCAACATCAGGTGGTTTTCCTTCAACAGCAAGCGAAAATCAGTATTAGTCAACTTCTATATAATTTACTGTTTCATTCTATGCAGTAATTATAGGTCAGTCCATGCACCTGTCGATATATGTCTTTTCAAGACCCGTTGCATTGCTTTATCGATGTCCACATCAATAAACCTGGAAAGTGAATGTGAGGTACTTACTGGTAATAAAGGTAATATGATTTTACATCTGTATTCAATCTTAGAAAACTCTTCAACCAGCAAACATATTGTAAGTAAACAAGACTCGTGACTCGTCCTTAAACTAAATAGATAGTCCCACTTTTGAATCTGTATTTAAGTAAGCAGATACTACAACATAATATGGAACTATAACCCGGAATCTTAGCTCATCAATCAAAGAGAAAGGATCAATCAACAACCAATATCGGTAACTTGCCTCTAAGGGCCCAACACATTCCACACATAAAATAAAGACAAAATTTTGGACAATGCCAAAAGTAAGCAAATACTGACAAACTATAGAGAAAAGTTGATTTTGCATAACAACATATATCTCAAGGATCAGCTGCTGATTTTGCTCGGTAAAATAAAAATGGAACAATTGTGCTAAAAGAAATCATGTTTGCCTACTTTCATAGAATACAGACAAAGAAAAGTAATCAGAAGAGTGAGTTACCATTTCTCATCAAATATAGATGAGATATCCCTCCAGACGTCCTCATCCAAAAGCAAGTAGTTACCTTCAACTATCACTACTTTATGCCTGTAACAAGGAAAAAAACTACGTGTAACAATAAATAATATGGCTGCAAACAGCAGCCTCATAGTTAGGTTCTATTCAACAATCACTAAATCCAGAAGCACTGCATGTTCCTCCTGAAGTTCTACTTAAAAATCAATGATGAAATATTAGTATACTAGTAGGAGCATTGTATAACCAACAAGTTTATTATCCGATGAAAACACTACATTAACATTTCCAATGCATTCAATACCTCGTTGCAAATTTCTTTTGTTAAAGAGATAATGATGTTGCTATTCTACCTAAACCAAATAAGGTCAATAGTTCAACATTGACCAGCAAGAGAACAACAGTACACTTAATGTCAAGCAAGCTGGTATTGTAGGAAAGAACACGTAGATGACTTAACGCAAAAGTCAGCTCTTCAGCAGAGGACATCTTTCTACCATTAGTCTATATCTTCTGTGAGTTCACATTTAACTTTTTTTTTCTTTCCTTTTTTTCCCTCTCTAAATCACCCACCTCACATATGAACACTCGGATTCCCATATGCACTGATCATTAGTTTTCGAATGCATATATATTCAAGGCAGTGTACTGGAAGTCGATAATTATTATATGCCTGATTATAAACTCAAAACACTGAACAACAGATTCTTTGCAATATTCTACATGGGTAATTTTCTGTATGTATCATGGGGGTCATATTTAAGTCATATATTGATACGATTGTGTATCGAAGGCGCAAGAAAAATAAGGGGTCCGTTCGTGGTCAAGGCCCATAGGGGTTATTTATTATCTATTGTTTTAATTACTGCTTTAAATTTGTAAATCTGAGTGGGCCTTATTGTTTTGGGCTTTAGAACTCTTTAAGTATTACTTTGTTTTCTAGATTAAGGGATTTTTGATCATTGTTGGATTTCGGCCATAGGCTTGGGAAGGAGGTTACCTCCTGGACTGTTTTTATATCATACGTTGCTATTGAGAATTGTTCCGTTCTTCTTCCTGTCTATTCCCTGTTCTCAACATATACAAACCGATTGGCACTGAATTACTGAAACAACATCTCTGTGAACCTTTCAATACACATTTCAACCATCATGTACTGAATGTTTATACTTACTGAAGACTCACGAAGATATCATCTTCAACAGGATCACCCACACCATGGTCAAAGGATGGTGCATACACTGACCCCTGAAGGAGAATACAAATAAAACACAAAAACTTATGAACACATTTGTTAGTATCAATATTAAACATGTAAGATTAGAACATGAAGAATGACTTCAGCAATATGCTGACATTCAAGGCAGTGTCTCAAACAAGACAGCATTTTACTCTTATTTAATTATCTAACTCAGCAGTAAAGTAAATGCAAAGCCTAACTTTAAATAATTCCATGTCGAAGGTAAACATTCTATGCAAGATAATCAATGATCACCTTGTTTTTCAGATTTGTGAGACATCTCAAGAGTCGTTCAGGGTCAAATGTCCAAGGAGCTGAACCAGAAAGATAATTATTTTTCATGCATACAAGAGTCAGAAAAAGTTAATAAAGAAAAGTACTCACATCCTCTCCTTGCATGAGCTTCCTCTGGATCCTAATAAGCAAAGGACATAAGTCAAATTGCAGAATCGCCAATGAATAGTAATAACAGCAATCACGATTTTTTCAAGGATGTGAGCCCAGATATTTAAACATATATATACATAGACATAGTGCACAGCTAAAGAAAATAATAAATAAATTAGATTGGTAACTTGGAAGAAGAAGAAAACAACATATATATGCATATACACACAGCACACCTAAAGAAATAATAAATAAACTAGATTGGTAACTAAGATGAAGAAGCCCTTCAGGACATTTCTTAATTGCATTTAGCATGAGGACGTTATTGAGATACACATCATAGGGCATCAACATTTTAAATCCATTTATGTGGCAATTAAAAGTTCAATGCTCCTTACTCAACTGTACACCAAGAATTAATCACAAATAATGGCATTGTCCTATTTTCACTTCTATTGCTCTATCTGGGCAAAGTTTATCATGAATAGGATATAGTAAAAACCTGATATCTTCAAATCATAAACTGATAATATTAAGACTAAACAAAGGAATTGGTATCACACACAATACAGAAATTAAGTTACTGGCCCAGAGATTTTAAATCTCCTACAGGCTACAGAAACTCAAATAATAACATATCTTCCTAATTATACTCTATTGTCACTTATATGCCTAATACATAACTGCCACTAACTAGTTGTTTTCTTAACATATGAATCATATACCAATAGGAAACCTAGGAGCATATAAATGTAGATTATGAAAGGCAAATATGTTGACTGCATATGATATAAGTTTCCATGTTGATCGATTGTATTTTAAGTTCTCCACTTTTACACCATATAAAGGGCAGTTAAGCCACATCATAGAAGAATTATTCAAGAAAGTAAACCAAACAAAGTTAGGTTGAGATACATAAGATTTAGTAAGGTACAACCTTCATTGCATCCAGCTGGCTGCGATAAAGGTGGAATCCATCCATGGGAAGCACAATTGCAACTTCTGGGGACTCCACTTGAGCATCAAAGCAAGAAGACTGTTGAACCCATAACTCATTGACACGACTAGCTACCTGGTATGCAACAGTGCTCTTCCCAGCACCAGGAGACCCACACAGACCAATAATATGCCTGCAAGTGAGTTCGTATCATTCTCTGTATAGTTTAATGTTTGATGATCACAGATAAGAAGAAGTTTCTAAGTACTACAACTCTAGCATAATTGTTACATACAATCAAGTGGGTAACTAATCATCAAGATACTTGAGCAGTTACGGATGCCTGCAGGTCAAAGAGGACACCATCTATGGACTGAAGGGGCAATGGATAGGAGAAGAAATTGTTAGTTCTCATTGCGTCATAGTTGTAGTTGCGTAAAGACGCAACCATGCTTCTGATGCCTAAGCCATGAGGCATGTCTGAGAAGCGCGCCTCTTGTACATGAGGCTCCAAATTACTTAAAATTTTGAAAATTCTAACAAAATGAAATAAAAAATATTATTAGGCAACTGAAAGCTCATATAGCAAATAAATATTAATTTTCCAACACACAAGTTATTACACACCCTAAAGTAGTTGTATTTTCAAGTTAATCATTCAAATCTAATCACAAATATTAGCAGCAGCGGAGGTCAGCAGCCTGGTGGGGCTAAGTAGTGGGGAAAGGTGCCGAGGGCTGTGCATAGGGGCACACCCATATAACCATGCCCGCCTCTCCACAGAAAAGGCGAATAGCCCTGCTCCCTCTGTGCCTCACGCCCGCCTCTAATAACTATGCATTGTTTTTTATATAGTTAATGTAAATCCCCATCATACCAACGGAGTATATTTCTCACAGCCAAGGAACATTATTATACATATTTTAATACTAAAGAATTTATAATCGAAGATCTATCTCATATATACCCATGACCTAAAAGAAAGTAATACTCTTTTGCTGATTCAATAAAAGAGGTTTAGTACCGGTGCTTTCTTCCTGACATGATGACTGCCGCAATCTATAAGAATACAAATGCGAACAACTTCACAAAAATAGTTGCGGGAAGAGATGTTTTTCTAGTAACTAGGCATGAGGTAACGTTTTGAGATGAAAAAAAATGATTATTCATATTATACACTTCTGATGCAATATCTCAATGCCAAAACAAGGATAACAGATAGAAGATTGCATTAACAATCTTGCACATAAAACATCCAAATATTTTCATTTTAACGAGCAGAATTGTTCAGAATAAGAATTCAGAACTCACTTAAAATGGGATTTGATTCAGCTACTGCGGCACAATTATTTTCAGCGGAAAGAGCAGAACTTTTCAGAATAAGAATTCAGAACTCACTTAAAATTGGGATTTGATTCAGCTGCAGCAATGGGAACAACACGTTCTGCCAAGATATCGTATATATCACTCATGCACCTGATCGAACATAGTTAGCTCAAAAGGAACACACACACACACACACCAACAACAAAATAAACAAGAAAACAAAATGCACAGGCAAAAGGTTATAACAACTTATTCTGTAAAGAATCGAATAAACACCTATGAAAAGAAACATTCATTGGAAGGAGTAACTGAAAAGCTTCCTTATTTTTTAGAAAAATCTCTATAAACACAGTTGAATGTGCTACTTTTTAAAAACAGTTACCACATACATGCCATTCCCAAGGCCAGAGAGACAACTTAAATTCTTTTACATTTCCTCATGGAAACATCTTAATTCCATCAAGGAAAAAGAAGATTCAATATCAAATCCATGGATTAGAGATGAGTGCCAAAGTTTAGAATTTCATAGGCAATGCCCATATGCGGAAATTCAATATAGGTTTCCCAAATGTGTCAAAAGAAACTTTAAAGATATAAAACCATATCTCTAAATGCAAATGAATGTGTTCGAGGACAAAGAAAAGGTTTATAAACAAAATTAATCATTAAAATCACACAAATTTCACTATGAAAACTTGTCTAATATGAGTTTAGTACTTATTATAAAGACAGCATACCCTGCCTCTATGATGGGAACTTCCTTTAACTGACAATTTAAAACCTGACAAAAAGATTTCCATAGCAATATCAACAAAAAGAAAACCTCAAGACAAGAAATCGAAACCTTATGCTACATAAAATAAATGAATAAAAATGTGGAAAACTGTCCCCCCAAAAAAAAAAAACATAACCTGCGTATGATTTTGCTTCCAAGTTAAAATTTCACTATGACCCAGCAAAGGCCTCGATGCTCTTGTTCTTGGAAACAAATGAACTTGATTCCATTTCGGAAACCATGTATTTTTCGGTAGCAATGCCTCTGAATTCAAGTATTACTACAATATGTCAATAATTGCAATATTGAAAGGTAAAAATTGCAATAACATAAATTCGAAGCTTGATATCATGTTCGAGTGTACACCACTCCTTATAGCGCATGAAAATTGCATGCAAATACTAAAATTAACATGAGATTAGGGAAAAATCTCCCAGAAATCTAATCTCCGATTAAAACACAAATAATAATCAAACGCCAGAAAAAAAAAAAAAAAAGGATGGGTGATGGCACCTGAGAATGAGGGAGATTGGTTGAGAGCTTTACAAGTAGTGGAAATCGAGGAAACCTCCATCATCAACCTCTAAGTTCGGTGTCGATTAAAGGTCAGATTAAGCAGAATGGTTCGAGAGTGTGAAATCAGCGTTTGCTTTGGGCAGATATAATTTTGTAGATAAATGTACACGTATACATATTTTAACGGGTAACTAATGAATAGATACTGAATAGACCAGTGTATGAACCGGCTATACACGCTCCACCATCTTCTAAATACATCTCATAATAAATAAATAAAAATCTCATAATCAAAGTGATAGAAGAAAGATGAATTTGGAATGTTTGATTCAAGATTTTTAATGCAGTTTAATATTTCGAAAAAAGAGATGTTAATTAAAAATTTTTTTTGAAAACACGTCGTTTGGTATGTACAGGTTGAACATTACACTATGTGTTCGACTTTTATAAGTCAAACACTCTTAAAGATGTTCAACCATAGGTAGAACATTACACTATGTGTTCGACCATAGGTAGAACGATACATTGTGTGTTCGATTACTAGTAGAACGTTACACTGTATGTTCGACCACTGACGTACGGTAGAATATTACATTGTGTGTTCGACCACAAGTGGTTGAACACATTACTCTGTGTTCGACAAATTAGAGTCGAACAAAATGATCGAAATTTTTTATTTTCAAACTTTTTTTAACGATATTTTCATACAAATCCCATCATTTTAACTTCAAAATATGTATAAAACAATGATTTTTTATGGATGGACATAGTTTCTTCATCAACAATTTAAAAAAAAAAAAAAAATAGTGATGTAATGTGAGTTCACAGCAAAGAAGAAGAGGAATTATTTTTTTGGGGATTTTTTATTTTTCTTTATTATAAAGGGTATAATTATATTGTGGTGGGGTGTGTTTAGAAAACTTTAAGTAAAAATAGATTTATTTTAGGATGTGTTTAGAAAATGAGGTGTGTTAAGTAAGTGGTGGGATATGCATAGTCGGACCCCTGATGTATATCATCGGGGGAATATATCTATTCCTATAATATAAGCATGTTAGTATGTGACATATCAATGCATCAAAATTAGGGACTTGCTTACTTCTATTATCATAATTCATACATTTTGAGAAATAAAAAAGTATCAATCATTATTTTTTTTCAATAAATATTATATGCAACACATTTCATGGTCTTATCGGCATACCCTCATGAGTATGATAGAATTAGTTCCCCGAATGAAATAAAAATCTCAATTTTATGTTGTAGTTTTCAAGATTTATTTGGTTAAAAAATTGTGGGCTAAAAATTTTATATGTGTAATTGTAAAATAGATATATCACGTCACATGCCATGTTGGATGCCATGTAATTCCCAACGAAAACAAGAAGGTCAAATTACAAAATAAATCACCACATTTTCAAAAGTTGTATTTTTATTCTAACTTTTTTGTATAATTAGCAAAAAAGTCACAACCTATATTCATTGATGCAATTCAAATCTACAAGTCTATTCTTTGGTAATCTAAGTTCATGTGTTCAAATAAATTTATATGTGGGATATTATGTAAGCCACACAATCTTAAAAAGTAATTTATCTACTTCAAAATGATGTTGTTTCAAATTAAGGATAAATTATATTTATTGGAAGATTGTCTATTAAATGTATTCGATGTGGATAATTTTTTTGAATTTTTTTTAAATTTAAAATAGCAATTGCTATACTTCAAAATAAGAAATTATTTATATATTTGAAATTTGATTAATTTAAAAAGTTTTACAAAAAGAAAAAGAAAAAATAATGGGTTGATTAAAATTATTGTTCGAAATTATTAATTAATGAAATTTAATAATTTCTTGCAAATATATGTCTTAAATTAATTATGGAATTTTTATTTAGAAATTTTAACTTTTATTTTTGTATCATTTATTTGAAAAGAAATTTCAAGATCTATTCTAAACTTTGACAATAAAAATCAAACTAAAAAATAGTGGAAATGTTGAATATTACAATAAATATAGCAATATTTTTTTCAAACTAATACATAAAAAAATTAATTATATCTTTTACAAAGGCAAATACATTCCAACACTTAAATAATATATTGTCACATTATGTTATATTTAATGCTAAATTAGGTGATATGTATTGCATAAAACCATAAATTTATTTTTTCTATAAAAATAATATTTAAAATTTTTAAATTTTATTAAGTTTAATTTAATTTTTAAAATCTTGTGTTTCAGACTTTCGTCCAACAATTTTCATGTTATGATAATATTATAAATATCTCATATTATGATAACTATATTATTTAAAATATTGTATTATAGTTTGCTGAATAATACCAATAATTTACAATATATATACACACACACCGATAATAGTTTATAAAATATTTTTGTAATTGATTATAATTGAATGTCGATATTGAAAGCAAATTGAAAAAATGATGAATATTCAAAGTTAAAAATATTTATAATTTATAGTAAATAATATTCAAAATGATCTCAATATATAGTTTTATATTCTCAATATTCATCATTATGATATTGATAATCATAATGGTGGAAAGGATGATAATATATTAACATAAACAACTGATAGAAAAAATAACAATATTTAATCAAAAATAAATATAAAATATCTCAATATCCATTTAAAAACCAAAGTGATTGCACAAAATATCTAGGAGGGTATGGTTGGTTAATCATTGCAGTGACACAGACAAGTTAATGGAATACAATGATAAGTAATTTGGATGGGATATTATCATACCAAATCATCTACTCTTTGTAAGAATATAAAGCAGTACATGTACATCCATCACACGAAAAATTACGTGTACATCCATCTGTCTTTAACAAAATAAGCAATTACATTAAAAGCAAGACATTACGATAAATATTATATAATGTAGAATAACATGGATATTTTGCAATATATGGATCATAGTTCATAAATATTTTCGTATTAGATTACAATTAAATGTCGATATTAAAAAATTTTGATAAATTATTATAGATCATAAAATATGTTCGTATTTTATACAATTGAATGTCAATATTAGAAAATTTTGAAAAATAATGAAAATTGAAAGTTCAAAATTATTTATGATTTATAGTAAAAAAAAATATAAAATAATCTGAATATATAACTTGACTTTCTCAATGTTCTTGGTTATAATGTTGATAGAAAGGATAACAATATTTTATCAAATATTATCATAAAATATTTAAAGGGGCCCGGCTATCCGCACCCCCAAAATTACTTAACACACCCCACAAAATTAAATGAAAAAGAAATGATATATTTAAAGACATTTATACCCTTACTATTAATTTTATATACAATTATCAATAAATTACACATATACTATACACATCCCAAATAAAAAACACACCCCATTTTCCAACACACCCATTTGTAATACACCAATTCCTTCTTCTTCCTCACATAATTTTTTCTTGCAAACACATTAAAGCTCAACACCAAATCTCCAAACCCTTACCACCCCTCAACGTACTCAAATATCGTCATGTCTCAAGAAAGAGTGGAAGAGATGGACAATGTAAGTTGTTTAGATGCTTTTTACCGTTCGTTTTGTGTATATTGAGTGAAAAAAAAAATTCTCGCGAACGCGATCGGCCTGTAAAGGCCGAAATTATTAAGGTATGTTCGACCATCAATGGTCAAACGAGATGAATTATGTTCGATTAATGGCCGAACAATTCACTTATTGTTCGATCAAGGGTCGAACAGTATGAAATGTTTTCGGCCACTATTGGTCGAACAGATATATTTTCCTGCAATATTTTGTTTTTTATCAATGTATTGACTTGTACATTTCATACATTATAGTCAATTGATTCAAATGAATCGAGAATGGGCATTGTGAACGTCATCAATCCAATGTATGAGCAGATTGATTTTTCAGAAGAATTTAGAACGAATGAACTATTCGATGATCGCGAAGCGTTGGTTGATTGGGCAGCTAGGGTTGGAATTCGTCTGAACATGGTTGTGTTGGTTAGACGATCGGATAGTGGAGACTGTGGTAGACGAGCTCGGGTATTTTTAGGGTGTGAGCGTGGTGGTAAGTATCGTCCATCGAAGACAAAAGTGATGGTAGACACTTCTACCGATGTTGAGAAGAAGTCGTTCAAAGGCCGAAATACTGGCACTAAGAAGTGCGATTGTCCTTTTACGCTGAAAGGAGTACAGTTGAAAGAAACTGGCCAATAGTGCTTGATCGTTCAATGCGGATCGCATAATCACCCAATGGGGGTGAACTTGGTCGGTCACTCATTTGCAGGTCGACTAACAAGTGTTGAAGATCAAGTCGTTCGTGACTTGTCTATGAACAATACCAAGCCGAAGGACATATTGAGCACTGTCAAACTTTCTTTTCCGGAGAATGCGTCGACCATGAAGACCATTTACAATGCTCGACAAAAGCATAGAGTTCTCAAGCATGGAGGCCGTACTCAAATGCAGTTCTTGTTGGGAAAATTAGAGCTGGAGAACTACTACTACTTGGCCAGGAGATGTGGTCAAACAGATATTGTTACCGATCTGTTTTATGCTCATCCGACATCCGTGGATTTGTTACGTGCATTTCCTTTCGTGCTATTGATGGATTGTACCTATAAGACCAATAGGTATAGGATGCCACTATTGGAAGTAGTTGGTGTCACGTCTACAAACTTAACTTTCTCAGTTGCGTTTGTGTATCTGTCCCACGAACGTGAGGACAACTACAGATGGGCGCTAACTACATTGAAAGGATTAATGAACGACCAATGTTTACCGAAGATGATTGTAACCGATCGAGAGCTTGTACTCATGAATGCTATCTCGGTTACGTTTCCTAACTCGAAGTCGTTGCTATGTCGGTGGCATATCAATAAAAATGTTTTGAGCAAGTGCAAGGGCTATTTCAGTCGAAATGAGAAGTGGGAACAATTCAACCATTCTTGGAATATGTTGATATTAGCTGAGGATGAACACAGATTGAACGAGTTGGTTAGGAGACTTGAGGAGGACTACAAAGATTATCCTAATGCTGTTACATATGTCATGAAGAACTGGATCCACCCGTATAAAGAGAAGTTTGTCTCTTGTTGGACTGACAATATCATGCATTTTGATAACACTTCTACTAGCAGGTATGCTCTTACGTAGATGAGTAACTACAATGGTTGAAGTTTTCTATTACAATTTACGTGACTCTTTGAATTTTTTTATATCTAGGGCCGAGAGTGCACATGCCAAACTCAAAAAACAGTTGGGATCGAGCCAAGGCAATTTTGAGACATCGTGGGAAAGAATCCATCATCTCCTCATCACGTCACATACGAATGTGAAAGCCTCCTTCGAACAAAGTATCCATGTGGCGCCACATCGTTATGCTTCTCCTTTGTTCAAGAATATTCGAGGGTTGGTGTCGCATCATGCACTTGGTAAGATGTTTAACAAGATGAGTGGTGTGGATAGTTGTGGTGTAGATCCTCTCATTTGTGGTTGTGTGTTGAGGAGGACGTGTGGCTTGCCTTGTGCACACGAACTAGGGGAGTTGATACGGGATGGTTAAGTTGTCCAACTTGAAATGATTGACTCATTTTGGAAAAAGTTGGATTCTGAGCCAACGAAGTGTGAAGGACAAGGCGAGGTGAACGTTGATGTTGGCAACCGTTGGGTAGAAACAGTAGGTGATGTTAAGAACATGTTTGACGCTGCCTCGGAGTCTCAGAAGTTGTTGTTGCTTAAAAGACTTCGTGAGATATCCATACCGTCGACAAGTTTGCTGCAAGACCCTCAAACGATCACACATACCCGTGGTAGGCCTAGCAAAGCGAAGTTGAAGAGAGAGTCGTCGACAAAGCATAACCCTAGTAGGTTTGAATACGTTGAATCGTTTCATGATAGTTGTTCGACACCTGTCGAGGAAAACACATACGTTGGTGAATCCACTAAGGCCACTCCCGTATTCTCAACCTTGAAGAGGAAAATGCAACCAACAAAGCGACGTTCTTTGCGCAAAGCTGGTGATGAGCTCTTCGTTGGTCAACTTCTTCCTATCATGCAAGGGCACGTCCTGAGTATTAAAAATCCATTGGGAGACGGTCATTGTGGTTTCCGGTGCATAACCCACGGACTAGGATTGAGAGAGAACTCATGGGCACAGGTTCGTAGCGATCTAATCGATGAGATAAAAAATTTTGAATGGTTATACAAGAATATCATCGGTATGCACGACCGGATTGAACATATAACTACGAACTTGACTTGCCACGAGAAGCCCATTTACCAAATCAATTATTGGTGGGCATTCCCCGAAATGGCATACTTGGCGGCCAATGCTTACAACATGACGGTTGTCCACCTGTCGGTAACGGTTCTACCCATGAGGACACAGATACCAACGAAGCCTCAACTCGTATGCATGGCTCTTGTTGGCAACGATCATTTCGTTCAGGTAATTTGGATATGTTAATTGTTTTGTTATACTTGATGATCAGTTATTAATATGTATCTTATATTACATGTATTTTAAATCTTACATAGGTTAAATTGGCTAACGATGCACCATTACCACCAATTATTGATCGGTGGTTCGAAACCCGGCTACCATTGGCGAACGGGTGGTCTGAATATTTTAGAAGACGAATCATGGATTATGCACTACAAAGTCGAAGTGAAAGTTCTTTGATGGGTATTGCATCAATTGACATAGATGAGGACTAGATTTATATAAACATTTGTATTACATGTACGAAACAATATTTGACAGAATTTTGTCTCCGAATATTAATTGATGGATGTTTGAACAATGGTTGCTATATAACTTGTGAACAATGGTTGCTACATATCTTGTTCTGTTGGATTAGTGTGCAATATAGAATCCACAATGAAGTCTGTTTTCTACTGTTCGACCAACGTAAGCCGAACACATAGTGCTATGTTCAACCATCCCTGGTCGAATAGTTTCAATTAAAACCCCAGTTTTCCTCCTGTTCGACCATCAATGACCGAACTTTGATAATTTGTTCGAACACTGTTCGAACACATTCAATGTTGTTCGAACTCCAAGTGCCAAACTCCCTGAAATTTACTATGACAATGTTCTGTTCGATCGATAGAGATCGAACAATAAATGTTTTGTTCGGCCAGTCTTAGTCGAACAGGAGCAAACATGTACGTATCTAGTATGTTCGCTCACTCATGGCCGAACTATTAATGTTTTGTTCGGCTAGTGTTGGTCGAACAGACTTTAAGTTGCCTCCTAAATTGAGCCAAATACTCATAAGTCACCTTGAAATACTAATATGTAATTGACATAAAAAAAACCATAAGAATCAGTTAATTTATCAAGCGAACATTTAAACTTCCAATTCAGGGTTTAACACAAAACATAACAACAAAATCAAAATAAAGTGTATCTCAGTTTGGAATCCCCAACACTAAACATAACACCCTCATCTATCCTCTACGACCTCGACGAGACGGACGATTTGAGGCCCTTCGTGACGACTCGGGTTGATCGTTGTTATCGAGTCGCAACGCACGGTAGGCCTCAATGACATTTGCAATGAACGGGTTTGCATCGAAACTAGTCTGGTCCAAAAGCCACTGCTGGTGGAACGGCTCGAGATGTCCACCGGTAGTGTTGATCATCTCCCACGGCTGCGAGCCCCGAGGTCGAGAAGGTGGGACACGATGCTCGGGCACATTATCCGGGTTTTGAATCCTCGGATGCGAGACCAGATTATACCACTCCATGTAGTCTTCCGAGCACTCCCAGTCTGGATACGCACGTCTCCCTCGACTCTCCTCGGCCAGAACATGATTCCTCCAAACTCTAAAATATGCCCCCAACGCGTCCCAAGTAACTTTGTATTGGAGACCATTCTTTCCCCGTCGGGCCAGCATCGGACAGAGTGGGTCATCAGGAATGCGTTGAACATACCCAAATTGCCGAAGGACACGATCAGGATGATACGGCTCAACAATGTCGAACGATCTTATGCATCCTTGATAGAAACTGACCGCTTCCCGAGGATGATGATCTCTATATTCACTATATGGCACCCAGTTAACCTACATGCACAAACTATTTAAACTAACAGCTGTATATACGTAGTAACACATTATAGAGATAAATTTAATGATAAACATAAATTGTATGTCCTTAATTACTCACGTCTGTTGCCGACATCGTGTCCAATTGTTCGCGAATAGCCACCACCCGATCAAGGGTCCCACCAGGATGTGATCGGTTGATCCATTTTCTTGCTAGGGGCTCTCGGGCCTGATAGTTCACATTGTGTGTCGGCCGGAAGACTGGAAAATACTCGTAGATCCAAGCCTAATACAATTAAAACCAAATTAGATAACATGTTCAATCGATGATAGATGCAAGAAACCTATACAAATACGTTACCTCGAGAATGGTCAGGTAACCACTCATTTGGCGAACCCCACTCCGAGAGGCAAGTCCAAGTTGTCGATACAGGTACGCTAATACAGCCGCTCCCTAGACATATGTGTGGATACGGTCTAAACGCTCCAAAAGTCGTAGGATCTTCGTATCAACTCTGGTTCCAGTTTTGTCAGAAAAGATTGTGCATCCCAAAACAAACCACAGATATGCCTTCGCTGATGCCGCCAACTCGTCTACATTGTTCGACGAAGTCTGTCCTTCAAACTTAGACCGTAGCCATTCGAACTTGACACTGCTTCCTCGGAGCCCGGCGAGGGCATCAAGTGCGATGCTCTCGGACACTCCCAACAACCGTCTAATCAAATTAACGGCCAACTCAGGTCTCTCCCGACTTGTTGGTAACATCACCGACTGTCCACTCACCGAGAGGCCAGTGATACAACGAACATCATCCAACGTGATCGTCATCTCACCCCACGGCATGTGGAAGGCGTTAGTTTCTGGCTGCCACCTCTCCACGAATGCACAAATGAGGTTTTTATTCGGCGTGTTATATGACAACCACCTCAGATTTGGAATGCTCTCACACCGTTGGAGTGATAGCAGGAAGTCTCTGGACACATTGTTGAAATTCCATGTGTCCATCTTCGACGTGTGACACCAACACTTCAAAATAGGCCGCTCCGATCCATGCCAAATCGAATATGCAATATGAGTTTTGAAACTCGGAATGAGGGTCCAATCGACTGGCCCACCGGGACAAGAATCCGTTAATAGCTCCTCCTCGGCCGACGGTTCACCTTGTGCCTCCTCGGTATTCATTCCGTCATCTTCCTCCTCTTCTCCATCATCATCAACCTCCGCTTCTGGCTCTACTTCCGGTTCGACATACTGAACTATGTCAAAACCACGCCCAGGTGCAATCGGTTCCTGTTCTTGTTCGGGTTCCGATTCTTCGTTTCGACGCCTCTTGTTTGATGCGGTGGGTCGTCGCCTTTCATAAATTATATCCTGTCCTGAAATTTAAATGTATCGAAATATAAAATTTCAGGTAAGCAATAAAATACATGTGTAAAAAAAACTACAAAATAAATCTGTTCGACCAATATATGTCGAACAAATTGTTACATGTTCGACCTTCGATCGAACAATCTACAAGACGTTCGACGATGTTCGAATCTATATGAATTTGTTCGACCAATGTATGTCGAACAACGTGAAGGACGTTCGAACAGTGTTCGAACATGTATAAATTTGTTCGAACAGTATTTGAATCTGTATCAATTTGTTCGACATGTGTTCGAACATTGCCAAATTGTTCGACTAGTAGTCGAACATTCGACTTGATGTTCGACACACCAGGGCCGAACCGAACCCTCGACGAACTCCCAGATTCAACATCGCTACACTACGTTTTCCGGCCTAAATCTACCACAACTATACTCTTCTATGTCACAATGTTGGTCAATTTCACCCAATAGAACAACAAATTTCACTCAAATTCATCACAAAAATTTGGAAAAAATAAAAAATTGAAAACTTACTTGAAACTTCATTGGCATTGAATGGATCCATTCTATGGAGATGCTTGGATGAATGTGATAACACTTTAGTTTGTTCGAACTTACACCGAACAAATTCGTCGAACAAATTCGTTGGAAAAAATTGAAAGCTTGGGTTGAAATGGGTTTGAATGTTGAGAGGGTGGGGTGTGAATTACATTTGGGGTGTAATAAGTAAATTTCAATAGTTTAGGAAGAAGGGTATTTTTGTAATGTGTAGGGGTGTGTTTAGAAAAAATTAAGTCAAATTGATTAAAATGTGGGTGTAATTAGAAAATGGGGTGTGTTAAGTAATTTTGGGGGTGCGGATAGCCGGGCCCTATTTAAAGATGTTCAAATATAAACATAAATATCAAAAGAAACAATATTTTTCAAATATAGTCATAAAATATTAAAACATATTCAAAGATAAACATAAATATCAAATGATGTCGATATTATAAACATAAATAAAGAAATATGTCAATATTGATAACCTACTCAAAAGGTTTCAATATTATATCAAAAGTTAACATAGGAATTTTAACTAAAATTGTTAAAATACACATATTAGATTTCAAATATAGAATAAATTATAAATTTGAAATTTGTTTAATTTAAAATAATAAGAGAAAAATACAAATATTTTAAAAAGGATTATTCAAACTTATTAAATAATGAAATTGGATAATTTTGCGAATTTGTTGTTTTATAATGAATTATGAAATTTTTTTGAGAATTTTTTTTTTCAATTTTTAATTGAAAAAAATATTTGAGGTTATTCTAAACTTTAATAAAAAATCTAAAAAAAAAAATTGATGGGTGCATAATAAAATATATTTTTCCTATATAATAAATAAAAATTATTTATATTCCTATACAAATGCAACATATATTTGAACAATAAATTATATATTAATCTAACTTTTTGTTGGGATATTTTTGATTAGGTTTTGATGAGACAATGTATATTTAGATGAGGCTTTAGAGTACCCATTTTCCATGTTTTATAAGTGGATTGAAATCTGATATGTTGTAAATCTTAAAACATGTACTCTAAGTATAGTGTATCGGAAAGATATAGAAAACTGATCCTAAGCTCATGAGTAGTCTTGGAATCTGCTCCTGAAGAGGAAGATCTGGAAGCTAACCAGGATCGGTAAGCAGATGAAACAAAAAACGGACTGGAAGACTGGAGAATGGCTGCAGGTTTCAAGAACAGAAAGTTGTTTTGAAACAGGAAGTTGATGCAGTTTAGAAAGCTGGCACAGAACAACAAACAGCCACTGGGAGAATGGCTGCAGGTTTCAAGAACAGAAGCTGTTTTGAAACATTTTGTTCTTGAAACATAAAGTTGATGCAGTTTAGAAAGCTGGCACAAAACAACAAACAACCACTGCATTCTAAACAGAAAGTTGTATACATGTCTAACATATTCAATGCAGTACGAGGTATATATTGAATACCATATGAGGAATGGATCCTGACAAAGACTCGTTAGATAATGATTTGTGCGAAGCCAATGAAAGGATGCCACCTGGGACTGCGGCTCTGCAACAGTACAGTAGCTGATGAGTGGCGCCATTAATGCGCATATCAGACAAGGACATCTCTTTTCCGCAGATTCATCAGCCGCATTAATTGCAAAGATTTGCAAGATCATTTTGAAAATCAACAAGGACAATGTCTCTCTTCAACAAACATTTTTCCAACTGATATAAATAGAATGAAGGAGTGACCATGAAGACAACTGAACACATTGCGTATATTCTCTAAGCTCTTCACTTCCAAGTTTTCAAAAGATTTATCAAGTTCAGTCACTCAACCTTCAAGAAGCAGTCTATTCAAGCTAGCACTCGAGCTCTCAAGTTCAAGGTTGTTTCAAGTTCACAACAGTTGAAAACCATATACTTTTAACCATTTGTTGTGTGCTAGGTTGTTTTAGTTTGGTGTACCTTAGTTGATAGGATTAGATCCTTGCTAAGTGTTAAGTCTTGTGTAGGCTTATAACTATGTGTGAGTTTTGTACCCTGTGTGGGATAGGGCCTAGGAATCTAAGGATTCTAGTAGGTTGACTTGTGTTGAGAAGAGGATTGTAAATAAGTGTCTTGTAAACCAATCTGACTTAACAAAGTTCCTCCTTGAAAATGAGTAGAGTGGACGTAGAAGGCTTACACCACCTTCGAACCACTATAAGCCATAAATGTTTATTGTTTTTATCTACTTGTTGCATTGCATTGATAGATCATGTTGCATACATCACAAACATTCTAGTAAAAACCTGTTTGATAAAAGCATACTAATAAAAGAAAACGTTTTACAAAACAGAAACTCTATCTTTGTTTTTCCGCTGCATACTGTGATTCACGAGCAAGAAACCTGAATCAGCATTCTGTCAGGTTTCTGCTTGAGTCAAGTTACTGCTTCCCTATAGGAACATAACCTATTTTCACTAAAAGTTTTAAAAGTTCAAAATTAGATAGAGGTTCATTCACCCCTCTGAACCTCTGACCACTTGGGACCAACACTTTTATATTTAATGCTAAATTAGACAATGTGTATTGCACAAAATCATAAATAATTTTTTCTTATATAAATATTTTGTTACGTTTTTCTAATTTTACTAAGTTTAGTTTTAATTTAAGAAATTTGGTTAATTTATCAGAGTTTTTTTTTTAATTAGGGGGACTCTACCTTGTTTTGGTTAGAGTTTGAGGTTTATGGTTTAGGGCCCACAGTTAGGGATTTTCATTTTGAAGAACAACTCCTAAAATGACAAAGGATTTAGGTGTTATCCTCAACCTATATATAATCGAAAAAAAAATAAAAAAAAAATCAAATACATCTGATGAACAAAGGGTCTCATGCCCACGTTCTAGTTATCTTTAGTAAAGAAAACAACTAGGACAAACAATCACTAACCACTCAAGGTGGCCAAAAAGAAATTAAAAAAAAAAAAAACAACAAAAACAAGACAAAATCTATCTTACAAAAACATTTGGATATCACAGCTGGTTCATACAAACAAAATTAATTAAATATCAAGATTTTATATATATCCATCAAAAGTATGCAATTTCTGAGCCGATCCCACGGCAAAAATAAGTATCAAGATTTTATATATATCCATCAAAAGTATTTATCGCGAAGTTATAAAATTAATAAATTTCCTTCCTAATCTAACTAACTAATAGATAAGGCAAGTCGGAGTCGATCTCACAAAAAGTGAGAATTAACTATGTCACCTATGTTCAATTCAATTAAATAAGAAATGATGGTGGGTTTTGGATTTGATTAACTATCACTAAATTAATTTACTAACCTAGAAGGTAAATTAAATAACAAGAAATTAATAGATGAATGTGTTCCAGATATCAGTTCACTTATCCACCGGTATCAATCATCCCCCAATTAATGTAATATCTCTCAAATTTTCATGGAATTATCACTCATAATCTAACAATAAACTTTGTTAAACCGAATCGTTTCTTAGAATTAGTTAAATTAGGATAAGATCATTAATTAACCTTATTTAATTGAATAACCTAGAATAAACTCTCCAAATTTAATTCATTAAACGCATTAATCACGAAAACGATAGGATGAACTAGACTACGAATATACAAGCTCGATTCGATAATCTAAGATTATGTTACCCTAGAGTTGCACGACCTCTAGTTTACTACTAATGAAAATTAAATCACAACAATTAGAATTCATGATTATTACAATCAATTATCAAGTATTTAACCTAGGTGGTCAATCCAAATCAAGTAATAATAAATTGAAATCATGTCAATCAGATAGCATAAACAATTTCAATCAAAACATTAAAAGAGAATTACGAAATTAATTAAAACATAAATAAATACACGAGTTCAAACATCCCTTCTAATTGGAATATGGAGTCTAACCTTGCATCCTTGAAATCAAAACAATGAAAATCCAAGAAGAATTCATGAGAAAAACTAATCTAGAGGTGTTTCTTGCTCCCCAAGTCTTCAATCTCTCTCTAGCATGTCTTTCTTTCTTGGGGAGCACTCCAAAATTATGTTATGACCTCATCCTAGGCAAGTGGGCGAGTTTTAAACCCTAAAGAGATGGGCATTCATCATTTTTAAGCCTAAAAATCGCTCAGAATTTCGCTGGGCCGCGGTGGACTTCACATTGGTAGACTGAACCGATACTGGGCTACCCAGTGTACTGGGTTTTTGAAACCAAACTGGCCCAACTTCGTTTCGGCTTCATTTCTCAGCCCACGAACACATCTCTTGGTACAAAAAATACTCCAAAATTCCTGAAATAATTATAAAAATAATATATGAAGTATTTTGATACAAAAACACATATATGTAAAAAAAGGTTCATGCAATCACATCAAAGTGCATAAAAACCCAAATTTATCAACTCTAAGATGCACCTATTTTCTACCTATCATAAATACAAACTTTGAGCAAAGGATATTGAACCACGAACTCTGATTGTCCGAATTGAGAAGTGTAATCTCGCTCTGTAGTTGCATTCAACTCAATCTAGACATGTGTGTAGAATGTTGAAACCTATTGAAGATCGATCTACAACGTTTGAAGCGTTGCATTATAATTACTATAAGAAACATGAATAAGGGACTAGGATTTAAGGGTTAGAGTTTCAGGTTTAGGATTTAGAGTATAATTTGTTTCTCCTTATTTAAACGAGGATCAAAGAATGTTACTTCTATCCTCCAGTGACTCAAACCCAAAATTTAAATTTAATTAGGTTGCATGCACTCTCTATTACTATGATATAGTTTTAAAGTTTGAGGAGTATAGTTAAGGTTTAGAGTTAAAGGTTAGAATTTAGAGTTGGGGTTAGGGTTTCAAGGTTTAGGGTTGGGTTTCGAGTTTTTTTTTTTTTAAAACAAAATCACCCAAAGAAGGTGGGGGATTAAGGCACCATCCTCAGCTTATAGATAAATGCAATGAAAAAGAATACATCAATGGCCAAAAAGGCCAATGTTCAAATACTAGCTATCCTATGAAAACAAAGGAAATAACTAGGACAAATAATCACAAACCACTCAAGGTGGCCGAAAAGAGATCAAAAGCAAAGAGAGAAATGAGACAAATTTATCCAAAATAAAAGCTCAGATAACGCAACCGATCCATACGAACTAAAGTAAGCAAGTATTGAGATGTTTTCTGTCCATCAAAAGTTTGTACAGTCTAAGAGGAGGACCTCTGTCGAGTAAGAAAATCTGATGGCTGATTCCCCTCCCTATAGATATGGGTGATCCTGAAATGCATCTGGCAAAGGAGAACACGAAGTATAAAACTATAAATAGAGGATGCTGGATAATCCACGAACCCAGTATGTCTACAAACTTTTGATAGACAGACAACATCTTGATACTTGCTTACTGTTGATAGAAATATTCTTTATTTCTTGATGTCATTTACAAAATGAATATACACAAGGTATAAAACCTTTTCTAAAACTATACAAGGAAAGAGTCAATGAAATAATGATACAATCCCTAAATTGTAGGATCGAGATATGATAATCAAGGACCAAATCTGTGATTTATGTTATGCTATTATCCCCCCTCAAGCAAGACGTGGGATGAGTCCAACGCGAAGCTTGTCACGGAAGAACTCGAAGAGTGGACGATGCAATGCCTTTGTAAAAATATCTGCCACTTGCAAGTCGGAGGAGATGAATTTGGTCTCGAGACAACCAGCAAAAATGAGTTCACGAACAAAATGAAAGTCAATATCAATATGTTTAGATCGGCGGTGGGAACTTGGATTTTGACTTAGGAAGACTGCACTGTTGTTGTCTGAATAGAGAATCGGACAAGAGGGAAGCTGAACACGGAGTTCCCGTAGAAGCTGAAGAACACAAACAATTTCAGAAGCCGCATTTGCTAGAGCACGATACTCTGATTCACAATTGGAACGTGAAACCGTGGGTTGTTTCTTCGCACTCCGAGACACAAGATTACCTCCAAGATAAATGGAGTAGCCATAGGTGGTCGCGGTGGTCCATCTTTGTCTGGCGGGCGTGGACAAAAACAGGGTGGTAGGGGCTCTTGGCAGAAACGTCCACCACATTTATTTCTTGATACCATGTTGATAGAAATATTCTTTATTTCTTGATGTCATTTACAAAATGATACGGTACAATATATACATAAGGCATAAAACCTTTCCTAAAATTATACAAGAAAAGAGTCAATGAAATAATGATACAATCCCTAAATTGTAGGATCGATATATGATAATCAAGAACAAAATATGTGATTTATGTTATGCTATTACTTACTTTGGTTCATATGGATCGGTTGTGTTATCCGAGCTTTTATTTTGAATAGATTTTTCTCATTTCTCTCTTTGTTTTTTATCTCCTTTAGGCCACCTTGAGTGGTTTGTGATTATTTGTCCTAATTATTTCCTTTGTTTTCATAGGATAGGATTTGAACATTGGCCTTTTTGACCTTTGATATATTCTTTTTTTGTTGCATTTATCTATAGGCTGGGGATGGTGCATTAATCCCCACCCTCTTTGGGTGATTTTCTTTTTAAAAAAAAAACTTTAACCTCTAAAGGTATAATAGATAAAGAATATATTAATGGGATAGTCGAAGTAAGACTGGTAAATCATTGGGCATCATTAGGGTTGGGCAAAAAAAAATTAAAATCATCCGAACCGCTCGAACCATTCAAATTGCACCGCCAATTCTAACCTTTTTAATAAATAGTCAGTTAATTTTTTTTAGGAAACTCGCACTGCATAAACGGTGCAATTTACATTTCTTGTTCAAAACCGCACTATCAGATATATATATAATCCAACTTTGATTGTTATTTGATCTTGTAGTTATGTGATGGAATGAAAACGTATTTTATTATTCTTAATGTCATGTCTATATATGATTTAGAGATGATATCAAGTAGAGTTTTAATATATTTTGAGCTACTACTCATATGATCAAATAATATAATTATGTGAAAAACATTTAGAACTATCATGAATTATCAATACTATAATATTTTTGTTTTAAATTTGGATTAATATATGTTATCCTTTCAGTTTGATATGAACAACCAATTCACATGGAGAAGTTAAAATGTTATATCGTGGTGTTGTGGAGAATGTTTAAAAGAGTAATTATGTTAATTCTGTGTTGATTTTATAAGTTTAAAAAACCAACCGAAATCGCTCAAAAACTGTATAATCAAGTTTATTAAAAAAAAAAACGCAATTTAAATTTGAAAATTTAACTGAACCACATGTGGTAAGGTAATTTAATTTTACACAAAAACAATCACAAAACCGAACTGTGGTCACCCCTAATCATCATGTATTTCATTAAGATATTTTTTTCATATATTGTTCTCATCATACAACAAAAAAGGAAATTTATATTGGTAACATTGAAATTTCCACAGGTAATATGTTTTCCAACGGAATATTTTGTCGATAACATGCTCGTCGGTAATATCGACGGAAAAAAAATCATCACTATTACTAACGGGAAATTATGTCAGTAAAGTTTTTACTAACGGAATTGAATAATGGTGTTGTGGATATATTTTCATCAAATAATTGTGGACTAATTGCGAAAAAAGGCAATAGTTATGAGACCAAATGTGATTTAATCCCAGTTTTAAAACCTACTTAATTCATTAAAGTGAATATCCCATAGTAAAGTTTTAATACTGGATATCTAAAATTTGAGATGAAACAATTGATGTTGAACATTATGGTTATTCAATTATTGATACTCCAGATAATATTCTACCGCGAACTACATTTGATTTAACATATCCATTTTTTAATAGTATATATTGACTTTTTTTAACATAAATCTAACAATTTAAGTTTTCCTGAGAATCGAACTATATTAGTTCTGACTCTTGATGTGATTGACAAAGTTAATGATTATATGACTACCTTGGATCACAATGAAGCAAGAAAATAACTGAATCCTGATACTTCATGCAAATATGATGTTTGTGTTGATGTATTGTTTGATGTTCACACATCTGAATTTTTTAATGTAATAAATTGTTCCTGAGTTCCAAATCGAGTTGATGTTAAAGATAGGTATGTTGATAATATAGTCGAGATTTATTGATCACTCTCTTGGTTTGTATAATAGGACATGATTGGTCATCACGTATCCAAAAGCAAATGTTTTAGAAGCCAAGATTTTACATGGCAACATTGTCATTTAGATTTCCATGGATAACCTAATGTAGATGGAAGATTAGATATATTTGATGCAGATTTAAATATATTTAATTGTTATTAATATCTTTCGGTTGATTTATGTTTATCTTTTAAGATTCTAAGTTAATATTAGTATAAATAGGGGTTATTTTTATTATTCTAAGCAGTTGGTTGATTTATGAAAAAAAAAAAAGAGTTTCTCCCAATCAACGGATAGTAATATTCTTTTATCACGTTTCTACCTGTTTCAGGATTTTGTATGATCTGGATGTAACGGTTTTCATGGTTCAAGTTTTCACCACCTTCAATTCATATGGAGATGTTGAAGTAGAAGGTGATTACACTAAACCACCAATATTTGATGAGAAGAGTGTTGATGACTTTTCCTCGATTGATGATGGAGACTATGATAGTCCACCCATTTTCGACGAGGAGAGTGGTGATTTCTCGATTGAAGATGCTTACTATGATGGTCTACCAATTTTTACGAGAAGACATGCGATTCATTTTTAGAGATTGTCAACGCTACTGATTGTCCTTTTATTTTTAGCGAGGGGGAAGAAGAGTCTCACTACACCTTTGAGGATGACAAAAAACATGGCCAAGAACAAGGAAGGAAAGATGGGAAAATTGGTAAAAATACCCCGTATATATATACCCTAATTATGATCTTACCCTTTTATTTTTTGGGTTTTTGAAAATACCCCGTATGTTGGCTCTTCTTGTCAAAAATACCCCGTCACCTGCTGTGGTAAGTCACTTGGTGACGTGTCCGGTTATTTCACACGTGGAATATATTTTTCAATTGTTTTTTTCCAAGTCACCGGACAGGTGTCAAGTCACATAATCATCCTACACTTAAGATAGAATAGAACGGGTTAAGCCTTCTAAATCTCTAAATTAGAAAAAAAAACCCTATTTCCAGAACAAAAATCCTCAAATCCTATTACCTCCCAAACACAATCCTCAAATCCTCACGTATTTACAATGAAATTTAGAGACAAGAACAAGAATGGTGATCCCCCTCCTGAATACGGTATGTATTTAGAGTATTTTAGGATTTTATTTTAGTGCAATATTATGATTTTTATATTTGATGTTTAGGGCTTGGGTATTGTGTTTGTTTACTGTTTTATGTTTGTTTTTGTCGATTTATGTTGGATACATTCGATTTCTTTATAGTTTGGTTGTTGGTAGTTAGAATTTTGTTGAATATTTAATATTTTTTGTCGGGTTGGTGTATGTTTGACTGAGCCCTTGTGTTTTATTTACGAAAAACGAATCTTTTGGGTAGAATACAAATCAAAATGACATGTGGGGACCGATATGTTGTTTTCCTATTATTTGGTGTAATACTTTTTAGATACCCAATAAAAGACATAAAATTTGACTAATTTTCTTGTTAAATTTTTTGATTACAGGGTTAAACAATAAGGAATATACCTTATATCTCTATTTTGGGGGGCATTTCAGTAGTAAGCATGATTCATATGTAGGGGTGATTTGTTTAAGTTTGATTATGTTGATGAGAACACACTTACTTTAAAGGGGCTTAAAGATCTGGCTTGTTATATAGGTAGTAGTAGTTCCATCAGTTTGTTTGTGAAAAAAATTGGGTCTGAAGAGTTCTTCCAAATTCATAGTGATTCTGAGTTGAAGGAGTATTGTGTTGATGTGTTCATTGGATTGAGAGAGTTAGCATTATATATTGTAGATGATGAGGTGGAAATAGCAAGAGTGAGAGAACTACAAAGAAAGGGTAAAAAATAGTTAGTTGATAAGGATGAAGGTAGTGAAGGTCTTGATGATAGTGATTATCATATATCTGAGGAGGAGGGTGATGATGACTTACTGTATAAGAAGTATACTGATGTGGATGTTGAGGGGTTAGGGTCTGGAGAGAGGGTTGAAGAATTAGGGTCTGGAGATGATGACATACTAGTTAGTGAAGAAGACTTTTATAGTGCCAAGTCTTCTGATGATGATGGTGATATAGAGTGATCCATTGTGTTTAGAAGCAACCAAAAATATAATCCGACTTTTCTTCTTGGGATGATATTCAGCACCAAAAAAGAGTTTAGAGAGGCTGTTGAGTCACATGCCATAATGGAGAGTAGGAGTGTCAATTTTCCTAGGAGTGATAGACATAGGATTTATACAGTGTGTGTTGATAAAGATTGTCCATGGAGGATCCATGCTCTGAAAATGCAGCATGATACCTCATGGGAGATCACAAAATTGTATGGAGATCACTCTTGTGCCCCTACTTATAATGTGAAAAACATGAAAGCAACATGGTTGGCTGGAAGATATGGCTATCAATTTAAAACTGATAAAAAAAGAAATGTGCATGCTTTTAGGGAAGATGTTGTGTCTGATGTAAGATGTCATGTCAGTTTTTGGCAAGCTTATAAGTGTAAACAATTAGCACTTAAGAAACATGAAGGAAATGCAGATGACCAGTACTCATTCCTTTGGAGTTATGCTGATGAGATTAGGAGGACAAATTCTGGGTCAACAATAATCATGGGTGTAGAGCAGTTGGGAGAGCAACCTATATTTGACAGATTATACATTTGCTTGAGGGCTCTAAAAGTAGGGTTTATTAAAGGTTGTAGGCCAGTGATTGGATTAAATGGTACCTTCTTGAAAGGACCTCATGGTGGGATTTTGTTAGTTGAAGTAGGAATAGATGCGAACAACAATAGTTTTCCCATTGCCTATGCTATAGTTGGTAAAGAATCTGGGGAAACTTGGGAGTGGTTTTTGAAGTTGTTGATTGGTGATCTAAATATCCAGGAAGCTTTTAAGTGGACTATTATTAGTGATAAGCAAAAGGGGTTGATAAAAGCTGTTCATGATCTACTTCCAAATGCTGCCCATAGATTTTGTATGAGACATATGCATGAGAATTTCAAGAAAGCTGGGTTTAGAGGGCACCAATTTAAGATAGCAATGTGGAGAGCAGCCAAAACAACAACAGTCCAAGAGTTTGGGAGGAAGATGAGTGAAATAAGAAAGATGAATGAGAAAGCTCATGAATAGTTTGATGATAAGCATCCACAACAGTGGAGTAGGTCACACTTTGACATCTACCCTAGATGTGATATTCTGTTGAATAACATGTGTGAGTCTTTCAATGCTAAGATATTGAGGGCTAGAGAGCTTCCAATACTGTCAATGTTGGAGGAGATCATGAATGGTCTTATGAAAAGAAACCAAGAATACAGAGATAGAGCAAAGAAATGGACAAGAACTTTCTGCCCTAAGATGAACAAAATCATAAGTCATAATACTTCAAAGGTTGCAGATTGTATTCCCATCAAATCTGATGATACACATTACCAAATATCTTGTTTTGATGGGAGCCAATTTTCAGTGGACTTGGAAAAGATGAGTTGTGGGTGTAGAAAATGGGACCTTACTGGGATCCCATGCAAGCATGCCCTTTGTGCCATTCATTGTCAAAAACTTGAAGTTGATCAATTTGTTCATGATTGCTACAAGGTGGCAACTTATAAGAGGGCTTATGAATTGGCTATAATGCCTATAAATGGCAGGAATGAGTGGACTCCCTAAAGTTGTATCCCTCTTTTGCCCCCAAGAAAGATACACACTGTTGGGAGGCCACCAAAAGCCAGAAGAAGAGAGCCTGATGAAGTTGTGCAAAAGAGTAAGAGGAAATGAAGAGGGAGGCCAAGAAACAGAGATCAATTCAATAAAAAGAGAAAACAAAAGACAGTGAAATGCAGTAAATGTGGCAATCAAGGACACAACAAAGGGGGATGTGAGGTAAACATACTAGCTAATATGTTGGTAATTATCAAATTTTGTAATTCTGATTTTCTATCTTCTATGTTGGTAAATTGATATTAACTTTGAAATGGCAGAAACAAGGAACTGAAGAGCTTCATGATGAGCAAGATTTCCAGCAAGTCCTTGATGATTGTGGTCTTGGTGATCTTCTCAATGAAAGTAACATTGAGGACATATTCAGTGAAAGTAATGTGGAGGAAAACTTGGTAGATGATGCTCCAATAATAAATGAATCAACCAATAATATTGAGGTAATGAGTGGTTTATGTACTTAATTGCATTTTAATTTATCTTTTGAATTTTGTATTGTATGATGACCAGTACACATTGATTAACTTGACTTAAATAGATGGAGAATCTGGTAAACAACACTGATGACATATGTTTAAGTCAATTAACTCAAGTGAGGGATGATGAAGGGGCCCAAAACATAAACTTGGTAAGATTATCATTGCTTGGTTTCCTTCCTTTTCAGTGTGTGTACTAATTTAGATTCAAAACATATGTTGATTTTCTTTATCTCCTTCTTGTTAGACTGAGAAGACTACAAATTACAGAGTTCATAAGCTACAACCAAAAAGAAAAGGAAAGGTAAAATTGCAGTCTAAATATATTCCTTTTATATTATATCATGCTTGTCACTAATTTGATTATGTGTTTTATTGGAATAGTGTGATATAGGGCCAATATTTACTACTCCAAGGGTGAATATAAGAGCACCAGCCCCCTTTATTGGTGATCAATTCATCCCAAGATCACCTTCATTTCAAATGCCAAGTAGTAGTCCAATCCTCCAAAAACAAGGGAAGAAGTATGTGATGCTCTCAAACTTGGGAGTCGTCATGGATCAAACAAGGAAAATAGAGATAGAGAAGGAGAAGGACAGGGGGAAATTGAAGGATAAAATGTAGTTGTTTCCTATCTTAGATTAATTATCTTGTTTTGTTGGATATGGGAAAAACTTTGTTCTTTTGTTGTTGGCTTACTGTGATGTGCTTACTGTGTTTGTTGGCTTACTTTGTTTTGTTGGTTTAATGGGCCAACTGGATTAGAATGACTATAACTTTAGGTTTTAGATATTTAGATTTTGTTGGCTTAATGGCTTAGGAAATCAAAACATTATTGGTGATAAACAATATTATGCTTATTTTGTCACTAGTTTGTTGTTGGCTTCATTGGATTATGATTGCAATCAAATCTTGTATTGCCATTTTCAATTATTGGTAAGTAGATTAACAGGATAATTTAGTTTTCAATTTAGTGTGTGTACTAATTTAGTTTTCCTAAGAATTCTTTTATGTTTTGAGAGGATTTGGGAGAGATGATTGACTGTTTTATAGGATTTGGGAGGGAAATAGTTGGATTTTCCCTCCCTTTCTCAATTGGCATGTGTATTGAGAAAAAAAATCAAAAAAACAATTACACATGTGTATTTAAGTGTCACGTCAGCCCATGACCGGTTGGTGACTTACCACAGCAAGTGACGGGATATTTTTGACAAGAAGAGCCAACATATGGGGTATTTTCAAAAACCCAAAAAATAAAAGGGTAAGATCATAATTAGGGTATATATACGGGATATTTTTACCAATTTTCCCAAGGAAAGATTGTCGAAAATGACAATTTTGAAGAGAAACATCTAATGATAACAAAAGGGTCACATGAGTGGAACTTGACAAATCAAAAACATTCGATATGGATGAGTAAGTCCAATAAGATCATAGAAGAAGAGTTATATTTCCTAGTTTACAAAATTGGGATGGTGGTATTCAACTTCTTTTCTTATTTGATATTTCACGTGCCCCACCACGGATTTCTTGTCTACTTCTGAAGCTGATTTCGATTCGCCTCGAATCGTTCCGAAGACGGGAAGAATGATGAAGACGAAAGATTAGATATATTTGATTCAAATTTAAAATATATATTATTGTTATTAATATCTTGAGGCTGATTTATGTTTATGTTTTAAGATTCTAGGTTAATATTAGTATAAATAGGGGTTATCTTTATTATTTTAGGGGTTGATTGATTTATGAAAAAAAAAATTCTCTTGAATTATTGTTACATCCGGTATTCTTCGAATCAACGGATAGTAATCTTCTTTTATCACGTTTTTCCTACATCATAACCACATTCAACTATATGTTATAATCTTGAGGGTTGCAGTCTCAATGGTCATTAATCATACTAAATTAAAAAATTTGATTGACAACAAAAATGATAATATATAATTTTGTTTCAACGAGCAATGTTCTATGAATCTATATCAAGAGACCTTATAGAAAGTATAACCACGTAACCATGTAATTATTGTGATATTTGTGCTCGTCTACTTACTATGGAATTGTTTACATTAAAGTTTTTATTATTACGTATCTTTTGATTGCTTATTAGTTTTTTTTGCACTTAGATATAAACTTTTGAAATAATTTTCAGTGATAAAATATCTCATCCATATGGTGAAAAACTAGTTTATAAGATTTTTAATGGGTAAAATGCATAGAACTCCCTTGGGTTTTGAAATATCTGCGTCGGTCCCCCTTCTGTTAAAAGAATGGCAATATTTACACCTCTGATATGATTAAGTTTGTGCGAAATCCCCTATTCCGTCTAACTTAATGAAAGTTCTGTTAAAAGAATGGTAAGATTAAGTTTGTGCGAAATCCCCTATTCCGTCTAATTTAATGAAAGTTCTGTTAAAAGAATGGTGTAATATTTACACCTTTGATATGATTAAATTTGCGCGAAATCCCCTATTCTGTCTAACTTAATGAGAGTGTGCTTCACTCGCCTCATTTGTGAATTGTTGTAGATTTTGCTTACTTTTTGAGTTGTGTAATGACTATATTACCCTTCCATTGTATATAAAAGGTATGTATTGATCTCTTTAAAATTATAGCATACAATCCCCTCTTTTACTCCAATTTTCAACTTGTAATTTTGATTCTAATTGTTTAGATGGTAAAATTTCTGTATATTTATTTTTACAAATAAAATTTGTTTATATATATATATATATATATATATATATATATATATTGTGCTTATTTAATTACAATTTTTATAATTACAAAATCATGACAAAACAACATAGTAGAAAATGAACACCAGAGTTTGATCAACCAATATGTAAAATAACAAAGATGCAGAATTTGAAGCATTACAAATAAAATGCCAAACACTTATAACATAAAAATGTACATCCCAAACTCTATCTCAATGAATCAAACTCTCCTCTGTTCCTTCCTTCATCAATGGCAGAGTAGGAATGCTCTGTTCATGCCTAAAGAAATCATCAGGATCAACCCTACTCTTCACCCTCACAAGCCTAACATAGTTGTCTTTGAAGTACTTGAATCCCCACGAACTAGACTCAATGAAACTCGACTCGTTTTTATTGATCCCCAGATCAAGATCCCTGTAGTTCACATGAGCTTCTCTTGGCAGCATTGCAACATAAGCCCCCATGTAACTTATCCACTCCATGTGCTTTGCTTCAGATTTGGGCTTTTCGTCGTTCCAAAGTATTAGATATTGTATATTGAAAATGACACCTTTTCTATGAGGAAATGGAGTTTCGGATTCCGAGATTTTTCCCATCATTCCTCCATATGGATTCCATATCATCAATGGTGAATCTTCCTCCATTAGCCTACACAGATGGTGTGCATGGAGAAACACTACATAGATGGTGTGCATGGAGCATTTATGAAAATCAAAAATTAGAAAAGGAAAAAAAATCTCAAATCGAATCCAAACCCCATAAAAACGAAATAAAAAGAAAAATCACACTTAAACAGTTAAACCTAACATCAATTGGTTGATTTTCAAATTAGGGTTCCGAAAATTAGAAAGGGGAAAAAACCCCAAATTGAATCCAAACCCCATAAAAACGCAGTAATTTTCAAAGCCCATAAAGACACAGTAATTTTCAAACCTAACCTAACTGAAATATCGAACTTACCAGCAATGCGGCCTTCTTCAATATCACTTTCACGGAAAAACAGCAACGTGGCCTTCTTGATTCCTAAATGCAGTGGGTATCACTCTCTTTTTCTTATACACTCGATTTTTGGTGAAATTGAAAGAAATGGGATTTGGGAAGTATTTTTGGGTGAAATTGGATGGAATGGAATGAGATTTAGGAAACCTTAATTTTTCCTCTCTCTCGCTACAGTTTGAATTCACTTCTAATCGTGCTGTGAAAAGTTTGGTTAATATTAGGGGCATCATGGGAAGTTCACTCCAAAATTTAACACCGTTGACTACGGTTCTAAAAAATGGGACGTGTGCTGACTTTTTGTCAACCCAAGTGTAATCCTTGTCATTTTGAAAATAAATGGGGGAGTGACGCTGATTTTTCATAACACAAGGGGATTTCATGCATTTAACCCAACGTTAATGTTTGAGTTGATTGAAATAAAATGTATGCTCGTCTTATTCAAGCATGTGTGAATTGTCTTTTTTTTTATAATATGACAAGAAAACGCACAAAATTATGCAATCACAAAAATAGTAGAGAAAGAGACCTAGGCTGCTGTGAACAAGGAAAAATATGTAACAATAAAGAGAAACACTCCTGTACCTGATCCAACCCGCCCATTTTCTTTTTTTTTCTTTTTTTTTTCTTCTCTGCAACCTAGCGCCGCGCCTCCCCCCTTCTTTTCTCTTCTCCTTCTCTCTTCTTTACAGCCCTTCTTTTTCTTCTTATTCTTCTCCTCCTCCTTACGTCAAGAATAATTGTAAAGAAGGTGGGTTGAAATTGAAGGCGAGAATCAAGTGTGTGACTGTAAATTTGAAGCTTAGAAAACATAGAGTTGGCGTTTGGTTTAGGTATGTGTGGAAGGATTTGCAAATTGCAGTTTTGCAACTAATATGTTTTGTTTCAATCAAATTATTCTTCTTCTTCTTCTTAATATATTGTGTTTGATTTTAAATCTTAAAATCATGATTCCATAAAATTGTTGATTATTTTATTTCAATGATCTAGACATTGAAGATCAATCGTGGTTTAAGTTTGGTACATGTTTTTATAATACTCGGAAGTAATATGTGTGATACTTAAAAGATACTTCTATAATACCTGAAAGACATTTATGTAATATCTAAGAGTAACATATACAAATACCTATGAGGTATTTTACCTAATAGAAATATGTATGATACTTATAAGTTACTTGTGTAATACTTGAAAGATATTTATATAATACCTGAGAGTAACATATGCAAAAACCTATAAGGTATTTATGTAATACCTGAAAGAAATATGTATAATACTTAAAAGATATTTGTGTAATACCTAAAAGGTATTTATGTAATACATGAGAGTAACATATACAAATATGAAATATCTATAAGGTGTTTATGTAATACCTGAAAGTAATATGTATGATATTTAAAAGACATTTGTGTAATACCTGAAAGTAACATATACAAATACCTATAAGGTGTTTATGTAATACTCAAAAGAAATATGTGTGATACTTAAAAGATACTTATTTAATACCTAAAAGGTATTTATATGATACATATACAAATATCTATAAGGTAATTATGTAATACCTTAAATGATTTCATGACAATTTGAAGAAGAACAAGAAGATATACAAGAAGAATGTATTAAACAAATAAAAAGAATAACAAATCAATAAGAAAAGAGATTAAGAAGAAGAAGGAGAAAGAAGAAAGAAGGAAAAAAAAAAGAGGAAAAAAAAGAAAACAACACTGTTTTTGCATAATACCTTAAGGGTGGATATATGATATCTGAAGAGTAAATGTGTGATACCTTATTATAATACATTATATACAATCAGGTGCGCGCGCGACGCACACCAACTATTGTGTGGCCGCGCGTGGGGACGCGTGGACGTACTTGGGAGAGGCCCACGCGTCGGATTTGGTTGGGGAAACGGATCTAAAGTCCATATCCCGGGTGCATATAAGCTTTTGCCAACAATAAATGTCATTACCAAATTATTATTTATCAAGAAGTATTGTCTTTCTTTCAATTTTTTATTGGGTTAATTACAGAAAAAATCACAAACTTAGAATTTAATTTCAATTACAACATGAACGTTTGACTATAACATCAAAAACTTCCAATTTAACATATGTTTCAATTCAGACAAATTGACTTTTCGGGCTCCAATTTCTGATGTGGAGCCCGAAATATAAAATTGAAACACAATAATCATCCTAGTCATTAACCCACATAGGATTAAAAGAAAAGAAATAGAAGAAAAAAGTAAAAAAAAAAAATTTGACAACTGCTCCCTAATTTCCCTCTTCTCGGTCTTCTTCTTCTCTCTCCCTCTCTCCCTCTTGTCACCACCGGCCATCCTTCTCTCGTTATTGTTTTTATTATCTCGTCTCGTCGTCGCCACATTTTCCCCCCTCTCACGGTCGTCATTTTTCAAAATTAAACCCTAAAATTCAAATTCAAATTTCAAAAGTTGATATGAAAATTGAAGAGTTCAAAACAAATAAAAATTACAAATCAAAACATCTTTTGAAAGCTTATATATTGGAGAGCAAAATTTGTAAATCAATTTGTGAAACCATATGCAAAAACGAGAATCAAGAAATGAGTTTTGTTTTGGACTCCCAAATGTATTTCGATCGATTTAACTAAAAAAATTAACAGTTTTATGTAAATTGACATGTGTATGTGTTTAGTTTTGAGTAAAGGATCGTTTTGGTACCAATTTTGTGTATTTTGGTTGAGAAATGAAAAAAAATCAAAATTTGAAAGCTTGATGACCAACAATGGAGTTTTCCGGCGAGATGGGTGGAGGGTAAAAAGATGTTTTGGTGGATTTAATGGCTATTTTTCTGAAAATTTTGAAGGGGAAATGATTTGGGGTTTATTGAGATTCATTTTGTAAAGTTTGGTAACAGATGGAAAAAATTTGGAATTTTCCGACAGTGGTCCGATGGCGGCGAAGCGGCGGCGCCGGCTGGAAGAGATGCAGCAATTAAATTTTATTTTTCAATTTGTTTTTATTTTTTGCTTCTCAATTTTCTTTTTCAATTTTTTTTCTTTTTTAATTCCACGTGGGTCGATGATTGAACTTCAATTTTACATCTCAGGCTCCACATCAATAATTGGAGCCCAAAAAACCCAAACATGTCCCGAATTGGAATAATAGTTAAATTAAATATTTTTTATGTTACAGTTAAAAGTTCATGTTGCAATTGAAACTAGACCCTAAGTTCGTGATTTTTTTATGTAATTAACCCTTTTTTATTCCATGAGCTAATTAGCTGTGTGTTTGTTAGAAGTAAATTGATGCATAAATTAATCCGAAAACTAATTGCTAGAACAAAGAAGTTCTGCAATCAGTCTTTTTCCCATAATTCATCCCTTGGATATGTTTGGTTGCTATTCATGACAAGTTTGAATTCAACTTCAAATTTTAGAATCTATATATATATATATATATATATATATATATATATATATATATATATATATATATAAAGAACATTCAATAAAAATAGTAATAATTAATTTTTCCTCCTAAAACTATTGGGACAATCGCACGAAATCTCTCAGTGATTTGGAAAATCGGCGTGAAACCCCCTTATATTTTAAAAATTGTGTGAAACCCCTTTATGGTTTTCTAAATATAGCCCAAAATCTCCAACTCCGTTAATGTTGAAGGAAGTGTCATCCACGGGCTCATCATGTGTGTTTTTTGTGTTTTTTTTTATCTTTATGCTATAAAATGATATATTTACCTTTTTTTGACAATATTAAAAGACTAATTCTCTTGTGGGGGTTTCTTGCAATTTGTTTTTTATTAATACTAACGATTGGTATGTGTTTTTTTTTTACTTTTGTTAGTTCAATTCTTTTTTTTTCAATATTGATTTTTCTTTCTTTACTTTAAATTTATTTTTTTACCATGTTAATTTTTTATTTAGTTATTTATTTTATTGTTATTAATGACAAAGGTTGATACATATATTTCTTTCTTTACTTTTATTTTTTCAGTTTTTTCTTTACAATGTTAATTTTTTATTTAGTTATTTTTTTATTGTTATTAATTCAACTATTGATGAAGATATATTAAAAAGATCTTACTCGATATTAAGGAAAATATAAAATAATTAAAAATAAAAAAGACTCAATACTTAAGAATTGTTTGGTATAACAAATAAAATTAATCATACCATGAAACAATTAACATACCAATTTATCAGAAACAAACAAAAAATAATTAAAAATTATACATGAAAACTTGGAACATATCAATGTGTAAGAGACAAACAAAAAATAAAAAATATTATATCGAAAAATTCCGAACATACCTTGTACTCGCTTTAGGTTCTCATTCTAAAACAAAATGTACTTCAATAACAAAATTCTCATTGTTCATGTCATTAATCATCTAGATTTCTCCGAAAAATCAATGGATTTTTTATTTTTTTTGTATGGACATGGAATATTTTTTGGAAAAAAAATGTAATCTAATTATATTGAGGATCTCGTTAATTACACTTTGGGGTTAATTTGAGGTGAAAATAACATACTATCGAATATTTTCACATCCTCCTCATCAATAGTCGACATTAATAACAATAAAATATATAATTATATTTAATATTAACATTGTAAAAAATTAAACTGAAAAAACCAAAAGCAAATAAAGAAATATACATAGCAACCATTGTCATTAATAACAATAAAATAAATAACTAATTAAAAAATTAACATTGAAAGCAATGAATGGAAGAAGACAAAAGTAAAAAAGAAATATAAATACCAACCGTGAACATTAATAACAATAAAATAAATAACTAAATAAAATATTAACATTGAATTAATTGAAAAAAAAAGTAAAAACAAATAAAGAAATATGTGTTAATATAGAAAATAAACTTGAAGAAAGTGTTTGCAATTGCAGGAAATCCCCCACAAGTGAATTAGTCTTTTAATATAGTTAAAAAAGGTAAATATGTCATTTTATAACAAAGAAAGGTGAAAAAATACAAAAAACGCATGCAAAGTACATGCTATCACTTCCGTTAATAATAATGGAGTTGGGGATTTGGAGCCATATATAGAAAACCACAGAAAGTTTTCACGCAATTTTAAAAGCACATGAGTGTTTCACGCCGATTTTCCAAACCATAAGAGGATTTCACGCATTACATTTAAAATGAAAGAAGTTAGAACATATATATATATATATATATATATATATATATATATATATATATATATAAGACAAATCTTTTGTAAGCTGCTTGTGTGCATTGGGGGAGGGGACGGTTGGGAAGGGGATGCACGGTGTATTGTGTTTGGGGTTTTCTCTTCTTTTTTTTTTCTTTTTTTTTTATGTAAATCATAATTTTAAATTACTTTTTTTTTCATTTACAATTTGTTCATCATGTATCAAATTTGTTGTTTTTCAAATATAATTATAAATTAACTTTATTTAAATTCATTTTTAATACACACATGATGTACTGAACTTTTCATTACTCTTTGTAATTTTATTTATCATTATATTTGTATTTTTGTTCATTAGTTTCAAATTAAAATTTCTTCATTTAACATTAGATTTCAATGCATGACATATCAAATGTATCATTTTATGATTTTTAATTTGTTATTTTAATGCATATATATATAAGCAAAATAAAATAACTAAAATATTTAAATATTGGTACATTGAATTTTTTTGTCCATCACTTATAGTAGTTTTGGCTATATGGTAGTAACCTAAAATATTTGAGTAAAAAAATGTATTGTATGTAAAAACTATACTTAAAAAATGTATGTAAAAAATAAACTGACAATAAATAAAATTTTAATTTGTTTGAGAAAAAATTATTCAATAGTTTACTAATTAAAATCTAACTTAAAATATTACCATTCGTGCATCATAGAGAAATACTAATTCACTTTGAAGTCAGGATCAAACACACCCCACTCGCAACATAATAACTACCATTCGTGCATCATAGAGAAATACTAGTTCACTTTGAAGTCAGGATCAAACACACCCCACTCGCAACATAATAACTAAAGTTATCTCGTCTATTAGAAGTGAATAATACAAGTCCAACAAGAAACATTTTACAAAATCAACTAAGCCAAGAAAAAAAATAATGATAGTCAGGATAAATATGAAATCCGGCAATCAATGATGTTACAAATACAGGACACGTTTTATTAATAAGAGGATTTCACAGTAGTAATCCTCTTTTCATGAATGAGAGTATCTCCTAGTGATGCAATAAAAGGGAATACATTTAGTACATAGCAAGGCATCAGCCTCTGCTCTACAGATAGTGTATAAACTAAAGATATAATTGAACAATCATGGTAGCATACCATGCCTCTTATAATTTGAACAGATACATACTTCAGGTCTTCTAGCTTGAGTAACAGAGTCGATGGCGTGTTTTCTACGGGCCCACAATCACTGCACAGTGGCGTTTCACAGGCCTTTCACAACTCTTCTCATCCTCGGACTGCTGCAAGGTGAGTGTTTATCAAATTATGATCCCGAACATATGGAAAACAATAAGAGCAACTTCACAGCATTATACTTTGATCAAATGATTTTTATTTTCATCAGTCTAAGTGACTTGATTACCTGAGGGCTGCAAAAATATGGAAGACGAATTCTCTTGGAGCCATCGGGTAGACGTTTGGAAGGGAATTGATTTCCTACTGCTGAATAGTCACTGTCAACCTGAACAAATTTGATGCAAGTTTGAGATAGTGTGTTGTTTTAACATGAACATATCATTAAATGTATGAGAAAAGTCACAGCTAGAAAGGTTATTCATAACAAACATGGATCAGTATCACAGTACCTGAGTCTCAATGGTTTTGATCAGCATGTTTTCACAATCTGATGCATGCACACTTTCTAAATTAGGGCACTGAAGTAGCAGCCTCTCTGGGGTCAAATGAAGTGGCAATGTCAATTTCCATGAAAACAAATTGATAACATTTGAAGACATAACATCATCTAATGCATTCAAAGAAAGTACCTGGATGCAAATTTCTGCAAGAGTTGAGATTCAATTCACTAAGATGAGGGCAATTCAAATATAATGCCTGCATCAAAATTTCTCACGTTCAGATCACAAAACAGGAATACATGTAGAAACAAGAAGAGATGTTTTTGACAAAACTTACATCCAAGCCGGAGCAACCCCACAAGCTTAGTTTCTTCAACCGGCTATGCTTGATAATTAACTTTTGGTATGTTAGGTGCAACTTGCTATTGGGTGTTTTCTGTAATTCAGAGTCATCATCTTCTTCATCAGTGGGCTTTTCAATATCTGGATCACTTATGGTCATTCCACAGTCCATAAGTTCCAATCGAGGCAGTTGAGCGGCAGCAAACTGAATGCCACCTGCAGATATGTAAGATGTAGAAAGAGATCAATAAAATGATGGGGAATATCCTGTTTTAACTGTTTGATAACATGAAAATAGGATATGAAAATTACTCGAAGTGATGTTGGGGCAAAGAGCTAGTAGAAGTTTTGATAATGTCTCGGGAAAGACGTTGCAGATCATTCCAATGCCACTGTCAGTGATGCTAGACCTAAAATTAAGCAACAAATTTTATCAACTGAGTGATCCACAAAAATATACACTAATGTAAAAAAGTCAAAAGTGCCAGAAGACATTTATTATCTTTCCCATGTTTTGCTCTGATAAAAAGTGCCAGAGTTAGGCCCAGAAACATACCCACTAAGATCAAGCAATTCCAACTTTGAGAAACTTGACGCAATAGCAGCCACTGATGCATCAGTTATCCCTGATCCAAGAACAAGAGAAAGCATTCGCAGTCCCCTGAACACAGAAGCATATACAAATAAGCTTTTAAGAAATTAGAAATGGAAGCAATGGCACAACAAAATTAATACCAACCTCAAATTGGCAGCTGAGAGAGCAAGCACAGCATCATGTGCAAGCATAACTGAAGCAACATGGATGTTCTGAAGCTTGGTGCAGCTTCTTCCCAGAGCATCAAGAACAGCGGTAAGATCAGTGTTATCAGTCTCTTGACGAGAAAAGTCCAAAGAAATCTCCTTCAAATTGGGGCAGTTAAAAACCTGTGCATAACATTGCACAGAGAAGGTGGTCTCATTTAAACAGATGATACAAGAGGATGCAGTACAAGTAACTGGTGAACTGAGTGGTAAGTACCATCTTAGAGAGAGAGTGAAGATCGGAAAGCCAAAGACTAGACAGACTAGTAGATGAAAATACAAAAGCCCCCAGGTTGCAGCACCCTTCCATCTTGAGACTGGTAAGGCACCTTTTGTCCGCAACAAAACGACTCAACTCATCCCTGAATGAGATCACAGGATAGAAACATTTACTTCCAAGACAAAAACAATCTCAAAAATTAAACTGGGAAATATTAGGCCATTTGAATCGTAACATTAAGGAACAGTAATATTTAATCAAAATATAAAGCTCCATAATTTATGGTCAAAAAACATAATTGAATCAAATCAAAGCAATTGGATAAAAAGGCACAACATATATAGGTGGAATCCCAGAATCACTACAAACAAATACAATTTATTAACAAATCAGCAAATTTCTACCACAAAATAAGGTAGTTAAGCAAACATGGACAATATATTCAGCTCAAAAAACAAACATGTTGAAGCAAACAGCAAATTTATCTCAGAAGAGAAGCAGCTAAATTTGATTCTATTGCAAAGATCTATAGATTATTAGATCTCCCAAAGGGACTGATTTATTGTAAGTCATCAACATACCACCACAACCTATAGTTGAGTAAAATGCAAGAAAATGATGATTATAAACAATAACAGATCTCCCAAATTTACATGAATATATAGTAAATATCCTTAGAAGATACTAGCTAGCAATGTGTAATTCAACAAAAGATAGAGATCTGCAACAATGAGTTAGAAATGATACCCAGTGATCCGATTGACTGAGGAATCAGATGTCAAAATCTCCAGAGACTGCAAATTAGGGCAAGAGAAGGCGATGCAGGCGAGCATCGTTGCATCAACATCACTGCAAAACCAAAAGCAAGAACAAATCTAAGTTAAAATCAGATCAAATCAGACTTTGCCCAAGCATTCAATCATCATCCTCATCACAAGCATTGTATTTTTTAAAGTCTTATCACCAGGTTTCATCAAATCCTGTGCTTTTATTCCAAATTCTAACCCCTTTTGAGGTAATTATTCAATTGTTCGTTTTCACTTAGCATTCTGATACAAATTGTCTCATATCAGGATGCATCAAGTTTCCTCACTGCAGATCATTATCAATTAGCAAATTTAATTAAGCAGTGAGTTTTCATTGGTGTGGTTGAGGAGATCGAGTTCACAGAATCATAGATCTATCACCAGTTGTCAAAACCCTAACCTTTCGATTCTAAGGGAGAGTTTCAAAAGTCCAGGGCATTTCTGCAGCACGGATCCAACAAATCCAATCTGCGCCGTCGCCGGAACTCTAAGCCGGAGCTCCTCCGCCGCACGCCAAATCTTCTTCGTCGTCTCTCTCCACCCCCTGCAAACCCTCGCCGCCGACAACAGCTCAACCGGAGGCAATCTCCTAAAAACCTCCCACAAACAACTCACCGGCAGCTTACTCGACCCATCGAGATCCACCTCGTCGTCCAAATCGTACTGATCCTCCTCCAACTCATCGATCGAGTCGGCGACACTAACATCGTCAAAGGAGAGAGCTCTCCGCCACCTCGGCGGCGGCGTAGGACGCGCCACCGACGCAGGCGACGCCGCCACCAGCTTCACGGAGGCGGAAGAGTCCGCGGCGGCGGCGGCAGGCGTAGAAATGGGGGTGGACACGTCATCGTTTTCGGAGGTGAAAGGACACTTATGGCCCTTCTTGGGCAAGCCGCAGCGGCCACAGCTGTAGTTGCCCCTCTTCTTGCCGCGCTTAATCAAGAAGGCGGCATCGGAGACGGGGGTGGCGGGGTGGGGTTGGTGGCCCTGCATGAGCGTCTGTTTGTTGACTCAAAGCAGAGAGGGATAGAGAGAGAGAGAGAGAGAGAGAGGGGAGAGAAATGGCGGAAATGGCGAAGAAATAAAGGGCGGGGAGGCGCGGGAGAAGTGGGGAAATTGGCGCCTGCGTTTTTGAAATTATTTTTGTTGGTGGAGAGGAGCCTCTTCTCTCTGGAGGCGCCTTCCTATTTTCGCACGTGCCAACCTTTGACCTAATTCTTTTCTTTTTACTGCGCCATTAATTCTTATTTTCTTTTTCACTTTCTTTTTTACTTTCCTTTTTATTTCTTACTAGAAATTACAATATTACTTTCCTTACAATTTCATCGTGTTAATAGAACAATTTTTGGTCTCGTAACTAACTATAATATCTTTCGATTTTAATTTTATAATTATTACGATTTTCAATTTAATCACATGATATAGAAATTGTTCGATTTCAATCCAATTAAAGAATGTTATGTGTTAAACTTTTATTGATTGAATGCCGAAATCAAAATTCTAATAAAAATTTGACATGTGACAAAAAATTCAAATTTTTTGGACAAAATTAAAATAAAATCAAACAGATTCTTAAATTATGGAATTAAATTAAAAATCGTGATAATTATTGAATCAAAATCTAAGAACACCATATTCATGTGACCAAAAATGGTTTTGTACACTTTCATATCTTTACCATTTCTGGTTGGATTTTGCGAGCACGATTATTTGATCAAAATATCCGAACACGGACAACTCTACCTTCCAACAAAAAAAATATAGGAAAATTTGTGTAAAGAAAATAATAATAAAGGAAAATTTTGGATCTGAGATTAGAAGAGTTGATTATTGTCAATAAATATACCAATTGTGGTCCCTTTTACAAATACAGCAAGAATCTGTGACAAATTTTGAGAGAAACGTATAGGAACTTTCAATACTTCTTTTTTTTTTTTTTTTTAATAATAGTAGTGGATAATATTTTTTACAGCTACCATCATTTTCATCTATTATCTAACCAAATAGTAAACTCCACTAATTTTGAATTATATGTGACATTTAATATTTCGATAAATTTTTCAATTTATAGTTTATTTTTTAATTCTAAGTTCAATTTTTAAAGTTTTTAATGAGGGACTCAACTTAACCATTTTTTTAACACAAAAACTCATGTGAGACCGTTGCACATGCGACGGCCATACTTATGGCTATAAAAGACATACTTGAATAACTCATATTTTTACTATAAAAAAATACTTAAAAAACACATATTTATAGCTGAAAAACACATACTTATATCTAAAAAACACATATTTGAAATTTAAATTGAGTTCTCAATTCAAGACAAAATTCCATTTTCTTTTTCTTTTTTCTTTGTAATTATATTTATAAATTTATTTATATTTTAATATGTATTTATATTTTAGATAAATTAAAACAAGTTAGTGCATTTCTGGAACGATCTTCATCCGATTTGTATTAATTTATATAAAAAAAACAAGAAAGAAGGAAAGAAAAATATATTTAATTCGATTCATAAAATATAATTTATATTAAATTGATTAATATTAAAATTGGGATTTTGTACTTTTATTCATAAAATTAAGAAAATAAAAATAATTTTAATTTTATGAATTGCATTAATTTTATGTATATAAATTAATACAAGTCGGGTAAAAATCATTTCAAAATTGCACTAACTTGTTATAATTTATTTTAAATATAAATACATATTACAATATTAATAAATATATGAATATAAATAAAAGAAAAATGAAAATGAAAATGAAATTTTGTAGAACTCAATCTAAATTTCAAGTATTACATTAAGAAAAAAAGGTTAAATTAAGTATGTTATTGAGAAACTTTTAAAATTGGTTTTAGAATTAAAAATTAATCCAAACATTTGATCTGACAGTAGAAACTCGATAAATTAATACTCAATTATTTAATAAACTCTCTAAGATAATATTTGTGGTCGGTCCGACTCGGGGATAGGGTGCTAAATTAATAATTCGCTAAAATTATAAGATAATACATTTTTGATAATTTCTATAGACCCCATATAAAATATAAATTAATAATTCCTTATATACTACATATTACATGAATTATTTATGAAGGTTTCTTGAAAAATGACTCAATTGTCTTTTGTTTTTTGTTGAAATCAATTTCACATTGCATCTCGTCTCTAATTTTCCTTATCATTGTAAGAACTTCTAGTGTTGTTTTCTCATAGCTCAATAAAAAATTATTCAATGTGATTGCCGCTTTAATAGCCTCGTTTCGCGAAGAGGGCTCCATGGTAGAACTCTCATCATCATCTTCATCATCTTTATCAGTTTCAATTACGCTCTCAATAATTTATTCATTAGTCAACAACTGTGCAACTACATTTTCTTCTGGGTGGTTCAGGACATTTTCGACATCTATTGCATTGCGATAACCCAACTATTTGATCAAATTTCGGAGTTCTTGAGTGCTTTCACCACCTACCTGTTCATCGAAGTTCTCAAAAGTCATGTTATCTGTTGATCGAAGTTTACAATGACGAAAGCACTTCACAATTGTATTTGCACGAACATCCATAGTCCATGCTGAAATTGCAAGATTCATTGCATCTAACACATTTATTTTTACTGGATTTGGAACCCCTAGTTCATAACCCTCCAAAAGACTTCTATAAAATCGACAACGATAATGCATCTTAAAAGCTCGTATAATCCCCGTGTCACAAGGTTGAATTTTGAAGTTGTGTTTGGTGGCAAAAAAAATAATTCAACATTTCGCAATCCTTCAATAATTTTTGGATGAACAGGGCAATTATCCACAATCAAGAGAATTTTTCTTCCAACCATTTTTTTTATCAAGTTGGCGAACATATTTTTCAAATAACACCCCAGTCATCCAAGCTCGTTTGTTAGCACGATACTCACAGTTCAAACTGTTCAAGTTTACATTCTTGAAGCACCTTGGTTTAGCATATTTCCCAATAATCCATAAAGGAATTTTCTCTGAACCGTCCTCATTACAGCAAATAACAACATTTAGTCTTTCCTTGTCTTATTTTTTCCCTTCAAGTTGCATTGTTGCAAGGGAATGATCCGGTTGAAGTCTAAAAAACAAACCTGATTAAGATTAAAATATGTAAATAATTACATCACTAAAGTACAAAATAAAAAATAAAAAAATAATAAAAAACAAACTTGTTTCATCCATATTAGACTACCTACACTCATAACCCTCCATCAACTCAACTCAACCTAAAATAAAATATTAATTTCTCTCTCGTCCACCTATTCAACCTACAACTCAAATTAACTTTATCTTTTTTACCCACATCCACAACCCAACCCAACCTAAAATAATAATTATTATTTTATTATATATTAATTACATATATATTTTATAATCAATATTTATTATATTTAAAATGTATAAAAAATACATTAAATAATTTAATATTCTAAATCTATAATTATAATACGAAAAATAATTTAAAACACATTTAGAAAAAGATACAATAACGAAATTACAATTACAACAGTTGAAAGACGAAATTGAAAAAGAAATAAATCAAACTACAAGTAGATGCATGAAATAAAAAAAATTACAAATACAAAAGATGCAAATTACATATTAATTCCTATCTAGTTCCAAATTTTTGTCATATATGCTCAATCAAGTCGTTTCTTAGAGCGTTGTGAGCTTCTCTGTTGCGAAGTTTTTCCCTATTAATCATATAAGTGGACAAGTTTGCAATGCGTTCAGTAGAGTATTGAAAACGTTGATCATCATTTGTAGGATCATCCACTAAAAATTCAGTGGGATCAAAATAATTTTGGTAAGTGTCTCGTTCATCCTCTACTATCATATTATGCATGATGATACACACCATCATAATTTGTCCCATCAACAGTTTATCCCAAACAAGACATGGACGTCGAAAAAATGCGAAACGAGCTTGTAAAACGTCAAATGCTCGTTCAACATCTTTTCGCATAGCCTCTTGGTGTTGAGCGAACAACTTGTACTTTTGGAGCTGTGGAGAAGTAATTGACTTGACAAATGCAGACCATGAAGGATATATGCCATCAATGAGATAATATGCTCTATCATTTTCCCGACCATTCACAAAGTATCTAACCTTTGGTGCTCGATCTTCCAAAATATCACTAAAAACTGGAGATCGGCGGAGTACATTAATATCATTACGCGAACCTGGTGTTCCAAAGAAAGCATGTCATATCCATAAATCATAAGATGCAACAGCTTCCAAAATGATTGTTGGTTTTCCACTTCTCCCTGCATATTGTCCAACTCATGCATTAGGACAATATTTCCATTCCCAATGCATGCAATCAATACTACCTATCATGCTTGGAAATCCACATTGTTCCCCAATATAGAGCAGTCTTGCCAAATCATGTTCATTGGGTTTTCTGAGATACTCGTTACTGAAGCAGGATATGACCCCTTCTAGAAATTTTATGAGAGCTGGTCTTGTCACAGTTGCACTCATTCGTAAGTATTCATCAACGGCATCGGAAGATGTCACATACGCCAACACCCTCATAGCTCCAGTGCATTTCTGAATCAGTGAAAGACCTTGTCTACCAATTGCATCACGCCTTTGTTGAAAATATACGTCATTGGTTATTACAGCTTCCACTATACGAAGGAATACTGATTTTTTCATGCAAAATCTACTTCGAAAGACCTCAGGAGTATACGTCGGTCTATCGACAAAATAGTCATTCATCAAACGTCTCTCACCAATCTCCCGTTCTCTTTCACAAAATCTTTTTCTAGCTTTAGAAGTGTGATCTCCTATGACGAGATTGTGATTATTTATAATCATATCTTCTATGATACAATCATATTGATGATTTTGTTGAGCAACTCGTTCCTCTCATTCATCAATTTCTGATAAATTATTTTCAGAAATGGAGCTTGAATCTGAATATGCGGATGAATTTTCATTGAGAGACATTTGTAAAGTGGATTGTGAAGGAGAGTAAGATATAAGGATTTGTATATATAGACAAGTGTTAAGATATATGCATGTGATGAAAGTTAAAAATTGACAAGACAAATGCATGTGATGAAAGGTGAAAACTGGTACGAAATTGACAAGTGCATGCCAAAAAGTGACAAGACAAATGCATACCAATAAAGGTGACAAGTGCATGCCAATAAATGTGTAGATAGATGCAACACTAGTAGAAATAAAGTCACGTGCTTGCAAAAAGTGCAAAATGTGTAGATAGATGCCAAAAATTGACAAGACAAGTGCATTAATTACATAAATTAAATGACAAAATTAAAATAACATGAAAACAAACTACATTAACTGTTTGGACACAACTTCCATTAAATGACGTTTCATCTCTTCTTCTTCTGGGATAAGTTATCTTTAGCCAACAATATTCTCAAAATACCAGAATTTATCTTCATAATCTTCATTTGCTTCTTTCTTTTCTCAAATTCGAGTCTGTCTCTTCCTAGTTGGTTCATCTTTTTAGCTTCACTTTCTCTAGTGAGCCATATTGCACGAATTTCTGCAACAATTTCAGTAGAACTTGCATATTGTGAATTCTTATCTTTTCCCTTTATTTTTGTCATATCTCGGCCTATGGGACGAGGATTAGTTGAGTATCCACTGGTTGGAGTTTCAATATTGGATGGGGTGGAATAATCTCCACTTTCATTGATTTTTGCTCTCTTTGAGCTACCACAACTTTCTTCATTATCCTTTCTATTTTCATCACTCTCTATATTTTCTTCATGTCTTGAACCATGATCTAGTTTTAAAGCCCATTTTCATTTTAACTCATAACCTCATTGAATACAAACAAGTCCTGAAACTTATTACCACCCCCTGGTTCTTTTCCAAATATTGCATGAGTTTCTCCCTCAACATCCATCTGGCTCATTCCGCTTCTTTTTCGAGAATGTGCTTCAGTATAAGCAGCAATCCATTTATTTGCACTCTCATTAAGTCGTTTCCAACGACCTTTTAGAGAGTCCGCATTTCTTTCGCTTATCTCCTCCGCATTTTCATCTCGATGATTTGTGTACATTTTATGTACTCGTGCCCACATAGAGATAGACTTTTGATTTTTGCCACGTTTGCTATCTTCACTAACAAAACACCAAGACGACATTAAACTTACATCTTTTTTCACTATCCAACCTACACTTTTTACCCCCTTTTGATTTGTGTTTCGTTGTTGAACATTTTAGAACAAATTTCGGGAGATATTTTGTGGTGGTTGGACATGCTCAGAGGTAGGATCTTGATTTACATTTGGAGAAAATTGAGAGTTTTGATAATAGCTTGGATAATCTTCTGAGAGAGGAAAAGATTGAGAATTAAAAATTGATTGAAAGTTTGGATAATTTTGAGAATTTGGATAATTTGGGGAGTTTGGAAAATAATTAGGATGGTTTGGATCCATGATTGAAATTGAGAGATAAATGATAAAAAAATAGAGAAAATGGAGAATTTTAGATGGTGTTTTAAAATATGTCAATACTGGTGTCTATTTATAGAGAATTAAAAAATATGAATTTGATATATATATATATATTTTTTTTTTTAAATACATATTATCCACAATATTTACAATATACATTTTATTCATATAAAATCTAATTGAACAAATAAAAAAATGATATGTGTCAAATTTTAATTGCATGCCCCAAATTGAGAAGTTTGGTTGATAAGGTTGATATTTCAACCAATACTTCAACCGGTTGCCACCGTGGCATTTATTTCCATTTTTTTTTGTCTTTTTCCTCATTTGGGTTGACGACCTCTGGCGATGTGGGTAGTCTTAAAGATGTCTTTCATTTCAAACTGATCCACTTTGTCTCTTATGGTTTTTAATTTGTCCTACATGCCCTCCATTTCAACTGATCCACTCTCTCCGAAACGCCGGAAATTTTTAATTTCATATCTTGCTTTGAACTTTCCAAGTCAACCAATAGAAAAAGTTAAGTTTGGAGTATCCATAGGATACATATCCTTCATTAACTTTTTCACCTTCTCGATGATTAGTTCACCTGTCATATGCACATGTTCTTGATATTGAAGAATCCATTCATAGAGAGATTTTTCTAGGTCAGGAAATTTTGTCGGTTTGTGTCGCTTAACATCACCTCTTTCGGGAGCAAGTGAGAGATACTCTGAAGACCGCTTAACTGTATTCGATATTGTCCCTTGACTCACCTGCAAACCATAGTTACTAAGAACCCATTCTTGCAATTGCTTTTGAGTGAGACTTGGATTATCCTTATTGTGCTTGCATAATGCTCTTCGAATCTCGTCAATCATTGTTGTTTTTTTCACACTTTTAAGATGGGAAGCCATGTTGTGTGTATGATTTGTTTGTGTTAACATATTTTGATCTTGTATTTATATAGAAAATATTTTTTAATGTCCATAAAGTGATACATTGAACACAAGAAGCATAATAAGGTGGGAGATTGAAGGGTTCTTTCAAATTGAGCCCTTCATTTGATATATGTACGTAGATGTATTGTACAATAATTAAGTGGAAGTTTGAAAGGTGTTTATAAATTGATAAAATGTTAATTAATATATAAATTATTAATTATTAATTAATAAATTTTGGTGGTCCATAAGTATTAATTTATAGAGTTTCTACTATATTATGAAATTTATCCATATCTTCTTGGTAAATTACAATGTGTCACTTCATTCGCTTACTCCAAACCAGCATTTTAACTCCAAAAGAAAATTCATATTTTCAAATAGTAATTTTAATGAGTTTCTTCCACCAAATTCGATATCATTTTCACTAAAATTCTATTATTAAATAATTGTAATCTCATTCAGACTATCGATATAAATGATGTCTGTGTATTGTTTGATCGTTTCGATTGATTCAGTTGGAAATGGAGAAAGTTAATTTCAATTAATGGATGGAAAAATATCCATAAAAAAAAAAATACTATCATAATTCATTGTGCTCGGAAATTGTAATATATATGTTACTTGATAAACCATCAAAAGAAGCAAAAACAAGTACACTAATAATAACATTGATAATATTATATACATTTTATCATTTTATATATTACTAAAACCTTTATGTACAAGTATAATAATCTTTATATCATACTTTAACTTAAAAAATATATATAAAGATTATATTATTATAATACAAAAGTTTAAAAGATATTTTATGTTTGTATTATAGTGTAAATGTTAAACTAATATAACATGAAAATTACGCGAATATAATATAAGGTTAATAAAGGTTAAGCACACATGAAGAGAGTGTGGGTGCAGATATATGGGCGTGTAGGGGCGCGTGAGGCGCGTATTAGGACGTGTGAATCTCACATTCAGATCAGGTGACACGGATTGCACGGATCTTGACCCGTACACCTGGTGCACACAAGTTTTTTGTGATATATATCCAGTAATCAAATTTCTCTAAATTATCTAAGTTTATTTTTCTTACTTAAAAAAAAAAATTGAACGAATATTTGAAAATAGTCCAAAAGCTATGGGTACCAACAATTTTCGAAAAATATCACAAGGAAGACAGATGATGATGATGGAATTGTTTTTTTCTCAACATACAATATTTTATACACCAATACAAAGAGAGTAAATAATGCAATAGTTTTGCCGAAAATACAATAGATTGTGGATTTTTGCTCAACTCCACCATCACTCTTTTGTGTATGGTCAATTTCCATGCATTGAGCTCCATGTGAAGTTGATTTTGGTTATAACCATATGTATTAATTATTATTATAAATAATCTTATGAAACTGTCATCTAATATTGTGATGACACCTATATTTCATACATAAATTTGTAAAAATTGATTTGATTTATATGTGATAAAGCTCCATCTCATTCAGATATTAGTGTGAGTTTCAAAATAATTATTAATATTGTGTTTGGATTGAAGAATAAGATATCCACAATAGCAAATTCATTGATAATGTTTGGATTCAATATTTTCATTTTGAACTGAGTTTTTTTAGCAATTTGAGTGAATTTTAAATTACACTCTAATTTGAAAGAATTTGAAATGTATTCATTTTTAAATCTTGTATTTTTATCACTCAATCCAAACACAACCTAAAATTACTTCAAATTGAGAGTTTGATTTCAAATCCATTTACGTTAAAACAACTACAAATTAATTTGATAACACGAATTTTAAATCCATCATCAATACCTTTAATCTAAACATTAACTTAGATTGTTTGTAAGAGTTTATTTCTTACATTTAAACTTTGTAAGATCTGTTTGATCACTGGTGTGACAATAGAAACACTGCTTAGTTACCATCTCGCATTTCATTTCATAAACCCATACCAAATATGTGTTAATAAAATAATTAAATAATAAAACATCATCAACATATTCACTTTACAAGTAATACATTAATAGAATATAATATAAAATAAAACACTATTTTGATGAGGAAAGATTCAATATGCAATTTACTGTTTTCTGAGACTTTGAAGGAACAGGTTCATGATCATCACCATCAAGCATAGTAAGATGGAAGCAACAAAACTTTTATCATTTCAATGTTGATGTAGTTAATATTTTTTGTACAGCAATTTTGTTTCTTTAAATACTCTTCATATTTCTAAAAAAGTAAAAAAAATTAACTAAAAAAAGAGAAAAAAATGCAAAGGGTTTTGCAGCCAATCTGAGGTCACAAAAATGATTGATTTTTAGTTAATATAAAAATCAGAAACAATTATGAAGGAGAACCTTTGGAATCTGTTGTGCTATCTGATGATTCTGATTGTAAAAGGTAATAGCAACACACATCAGGGATTACAATGAACAAAAATCTACTCATTAAGAAATAGAAAGAGGAGAATAATGATATACTATACCCTAAAATTCTTCTATGCAAGAAAGGGAACATGTAGAGAAAACCGAAGACCTGTATCCGAAGACGCTTTTATTTACATCTCTTCATCGAACTGTCACACAAACTCATTCCAGCTAGGAAGCTGTCCAAAGAGGGCCAGCACTGAGGTCATCCACATCTTCCTCGGGTGGGTTAAAGACAACTTCAGGCATACCCCTACAAAATAAGACGGATGTGCGTCAGGCTAAATGTCGATCAACAATAATTATCTGACATACTTGATGAATCATAAATTTAGTTACGTTAGGAAGAAAAAAGAACTGCTCGATTTGGGATTACCAGAAAATTAATAGAAGGGCAGACATTGGAGTTTTCTTATTATGATGGAAACTTAAATGCCAGAAACTCATGTTGCATCAAATTTGATGTTTAAAAGAGTAGTAAACTAAAACAAGAAACTTGGAGAGCCAAAAGAGTTTGCAAAGAACAAGAAAACAAATACTTAGCATAGTTTTTCTAACTAATGAGAAAAAATGGCATTTCATATTCATCATTTCCCACCTTCAGGTTTCTGACACTGCACTTTTTGTTAATTGATTATCTTGTGCCTTGTTTTTTTTAAGAAATGGAGGACAAATCAGTTAAAAATCCTGAACAAACAGTACTAGAAAGTACAAGGTAAAATTAAATGAATATGCAAGCTGACATGTTACAAGTTGGCCAAAATACTGCTGCACAATTGAAAGGTACTTCAATCATGAAGGCGAACAACAAACATCGAACGACATTCTGGTCCCTTTGCACACATTGCATGTCAAGTCATCACATTATGTAAGAGAACCATGCAAGTATTAAGGGCATGCTTCTGAAATGATTAGATGCCTTACCGAAAAAGTGATTTCCATTCATGCAGCAATATTTGATCACTTAATCCCAAACAAAATTAAACACCAGCTGCAGCTTCGATGTTGGAATCTGTTTTTCCCTAAAAGATGAAAAAAGACGAAAAGTAATTAGCAGCTATGTGTCATTATCACCAATTGAATCAAGAGGAATACAATTACTGATATGGTAATACAAAGATGTCTCTGGGATTTCATCTGCTTAAAGTGGATCACTATACTATTGAATGAACTGCAACTCACTATTGTATACTCCCTCCGTCCCGCTCAGATTTGCACGTAGGGACGGGCACGGAGGTTAAGAAAAAGCTGCTTTTGGGCACGGAGGTTAAGAAAAAGCTGTTTTTTGAGTGTTAATGTTGAATAGTAAAGGGCAATTTTGTACATTTTATTTGCCATTTTTGGAGTGTGCAAATCTGAATGGGACGGACGAAAACGGAAAGTATGCAAATCTGAGCGGGACGGAAGTAGTATAAGATATGATTCAAGAAACGAAGAAAGTGAAACTTAAATTCCCGCGGGGGGGGGGGGGTGTTGAGCAGAGGAATAAGAGAATAACATGAGAGAAGTATTTGCTGAAACCACCATTTCCCCTCTATTTGCCACTGTTGAGCTTTTCATAAACTAGCTACACCATTATCACCTCCAATCCCTGCCTTTGTTCTGCTTTCAACCATTTGTAGCACACTGCACACTCAACTCTACCACCTGCTGCCCCGCATGCCATCAAATTTTTTAGTCACACCCAAATCAGTACTTCAAACATACCAAATTTCCCCTAGACCTATCTCCAATTGACTACCATATGAGTTGCCAGTTCAGCCATTACCACTTTTTTTTTTAAAGGTTGAACCTCTTTACAGATGAGTAGGACAAGCAAGGATTCAAACCCTCAACTTCCTCTCTGATAGAGGAGGTCGGGTACTAGTTTACCTAGCATGAGTTGGTTAATGGTAACCATTATGACAATTGGAAAGGACTCCTTTGACATTCATCCAAAAGATAATCAGATTTCAATTTCTAGTATATAATTAGAGTAACAATGTGTAGGTTCTGGGAAAACTGTAGTTATTAATATGCGGTAAGTGAGTGAAATTTATTCGTCATCTCTAACAGAGTTTAAAGAAATCTTCTACAGGAATGATTGGTTAGCATTTGGGGCTAGTGTGGGAAGCTGTCTTCGAGAAAGTTGTATTGGGAGAAAGATTAGAGAATCAAAGCATTTGGTTTGTGTTTGTGTATGTAATAGATAGTTTACAACAAATAGTAAATCAATTTCTTTTTTGTTGGGAAAAAGGGTTCAAATGATAATCTTTTGATTTGCTTTGTTATATAGAATATAATATATGCATGATGTATTGTAAATATATTAATGTTGTGTTTTATTTTAGAGGAAGACAAAAACTACTGTAGATGTCAATCAAGCACTTCTTGTTAGGTAAATAGGGTGACAATAGGTATGAAAGAAAATAATATAGAATAATATATATATATAAATAGAAGATGGCTGGGAGAATAATATGTTATATGCAGTTATTCGGAGAAGCAATAAAACAAACATAACTTTAGTTTTGAGAGAGAATTGCTAATGGGGGATGATACCAAACATTGCCCGAGCATTCTGGAGCCTGAATGCTATGTTAGAGAACTTCGAAAATAGTATTACCTCTGTAGGAGTACTTCGGACCTTCCGTATAGGTGTTCTCATGGTGACAAGCTCCTCTGCTGCAGTAGGATGTATACCCACTGTAGCATCAAAGTCTGCTTTAGTCAAGCCAGCTTTCACAGCGACTGCAAACCCCTGGAATCAACATTTAAGGATGTCATACTATGGTGAAAACCTCCTAACTTAGTCACTAGTGAAAAAATTAAGCTTATATAGCCACAACTTAAGTTTCATACTTTTTAGCCATTTTTGTCAATTGTATTCTACTAGGATTTGTGGTATGGGCTAGGATGGAACGACCTGTATTTGGATGTACAAATGTAGATGGAACAGCCTAATTCCATTACTACAGAATAGAGTTGCTATGGTCTGGATTTGAAGGCACGGGCTAGTGTAGGTGGTAAGGCCAGGGCTTTGATAGCACAAGCTGGTATAGGTGGGTACAGCTTGGATTTTGATGGTGCAGGAATACAGTATGATGGTAGGTTTGTATGAGCCAGAAGAGTAGAGATGTCACAAAAAATTTCCCTTGGCTAAAATAGAATAAGTTTTAAGTTGTGGCTAAAAAAGAACTTTTTCTATCGCAAGTGGCTAATTTTAAAAAATTAAAAAATCCCCCATACTATATGAGACAGACCATCAGGTAAAACAATATTTGGTTAAAAATGAAGACTAAGCAGAGGAGGCAACCTGGACAATTTCTGCTGAGTCTTCACCACACATGTGCAGACCCACAACTTTGTTAGTCTTTGCACAAACAATAAGTTTCATGAAAACCCGGTCAGGCAGGCCAGAAATAGTAGCCTTTAGAGGTTTGAAATTTGATGTATAAACATCAATATCACCATATTCCTCAATTGCCTGCAACATTTTTTGTGTTAGGAATTGCAATCAAACGAAATTTACAGCTACACAAACCCACATTCTCACCTGCTCTTCGGTGAGACCAACTTGTCCAATAGGAGGCTGAGAAAAGACTGCAGATGGTACAGCACTGCATAGACAGAGGAACATGTTATCAGGGAAAAGAATCTTTAAGTTTTCCATATGTCTTCCAGAAACATCTGCTTTCTCCATTTTGATTATGCGATTATTTACATATCTAACCCACCATAGATTTCAAGACTATAGAAAGAGCACCTGTAATCTGGTTTTGTTGGTTCATTTGCAAATAGAGTTTTTGCTAATGCTCCTCCTTCCATTAGGGCGACTGGGGTCAAATTTATTCTATCAGTAACATCTCCGACTGCCCAGATTGATGGAACAGAAGTCTGAGAGTATTCGTCAACCTGAAAAAATAATTGAATAAAAAATATTTGTTCAATTATTTGTTCAGTAAAAAAAAAAAATGCAAGGTGACTGGGGATCATGGGGAATGGGGTGAAGAAACTTAGAAGACAAAACCTCTATGGCTCCATTTTTCGACAATTTCACTCCAGCAGCTTCTAGGCCTAAATTCTGTTGCAAAATAACATTCATTAACAAATTAAAAAATTGTTATTGCTCCATCATAAAATATAGCTGATTGTGGATAATAACACATCAAAAGTTATTCAGAGCAATCAACAAATAGGTCACGGATCTTTTCCGTGGTTTAAAAAATAGTAAAGCCACTCTTCTGGACCAATTATTCAGAGAAGAATGTACAAAAACAATGAAATTGAGGAAAGCAACCAAAGCATTGTTAGACGTCAAAGTTCACAAACATAAAATCTTCACCTTCGTATTTGGTCGTCGTCCTGTTGCAAACATGACATGAGTAAAGCCATCAATGGTTCCTTTGTTTGTTTTCAAAGAAAGTAATCCATCTGATGACTTGATTATTGCCTGAGGCGTCTCCTCAGTATGAAACTCTATTCCTCTTAATGACATTTGTTCTCCAACAAAGTCCCTGATCTGCAGAACAAAAGAAGAAGTTCTTACATTTACACATGAAATATTTGATGAAGCATCATTTGATACTGATAGGATAACATTTTCATGGCAACACCTCTTCATCAAAACCTCTCAACAATTTTTTCTGCCGTATGAATATATGAACATCGCTCATCAGACCATTGAAGATGCCAGCAAACTCAACTGCAATGTAACCACCCCCAACTATAGCAATTTTCTTAGGTTTTGAAGGCAAATCGAGGGCAGCGTCAGAATCTATTGCATATTCACTTCCAGGGATATCAGGAATGAAAGGGCGCCCTCCAACAGAAACCAGGATATTCTTTGCTGAGTAGAGCTTTCCGTTAACATCCACTGTATGCGGATCCACAATCTGCAGGTAAAGGTAACAATCAGGAACTTCAAGCACATGGATTATATATTTGGCAGGTCTACAATATCACCAACCTTGCCACGTCCTTCGATCATCACGACACCAGCATTATTCAGAATGTTCTTGTAAATACCAGTAAGGCGCTGTAACTCAGCATTCTTATTCGCAATCAAGGTGCTCCAATCATGTTTAGGTTCTGTTCCATAGTTCCATCCAAATCCACCACTCTCTTCAAACTCATGAGAAAATTTGGATGCATATACAAGGAGCTTTTTTGGCACACATCCTCGGAGCACACACCTTCACAAGATTGCCAGAGACTATTACACATTTCAAGAATCTTCCTGAGGTAACACTGTACTATGCCTAACGCACTTCATATGAAATCAAATATTTTCAAAACGTAAAAGAAAAATAAAAAAAAGAGTTAAATGCAATTCATTTCAGCTAAAGTGGAAAGAAAAATGATTGGCCCTTGAGAGAGATTCAAATCATGCGTGTGAAACTATAGCAACTCACTGAATATTCATACTCATTGAATTTGACTGAAGAGCAGTAAGATCAGCTTTTAATGTTCATACATAATCAATATATTTGTTTTATCAAAAATGATTAGCCATAGAACTGAGCAAGAATGTAAACTAGTTTTTCAGCAATTTAAACAACTATAGTAGTACAAGATTCTGATACTGAATTCATGTATATATCACAGAAACCCATACAAAGACAGATAAAAGGAAACTACTTTTGGTGAGAGAAACTGTCACTCAAAGAAGCCAATGACACAGACAAAGTTTTTATTTATATTTTTTATAAACAAGATCCATCTCAAGTTTTAATGAAGTAAACTAATCTCACATTAAGTCAAAACAATTTAGATAGCCAATGACACAGATAAAACTCTACTAGGATTTTTCCATATTCCAATCTCACATGCATTATGTCTCTCATGTTCCAATAAGTGGGAAATTTTTCATAGCCAATGACTCATAGTCATAAACTCTACCGAGCTCTTTCCATCGGCAATTCTAAGCCCAGAATTGTTAAGATAGAAGCAAAAGACAGTATAACTGCATTAGGAATTGACTTGCATCTTCCATTCTATCAGCCATATCACCATTCTCTTGAATTAGTATTATAAGATAAGGTGATCCTAGCCTCGTCAACAATGATAAAAACACTACGAAGTATAGAAAATACAGTGTTCAACATTTCACTACAATTTTCAAAACACCAGCAACAAAGCTAAATATCACTGGACGCAGAAGAAACTGAATTAACTACCGCGTGTACACCAATTCTCACAAAGATACGAGTCTACTTGCGCGCCACTTCAGCAATTTTCGTGGAAAAGTGTGTGTGTGTGTGTGTGTGTGTAGAGAGAGAGAGAGAGAGAGATTATGATTGAGAACATACGTGCCGCCATAGCCACCAGTGGAGTCGGAGGAAATCGTTCCAAAAGGCAGCTCGCAGACGGCAACTTTAGCCCCAAAATTGGCGGCGAAACGAGAGGCTCTGACGCCTCCGCTGCCGGCGCCGATAGTGAAGAGGTCGAAATCGTAGTGGCCGGGCGGCTCGGCACCGTTGGTGACCTCTGCCCTAACCACGGTGGTAAAGCGGCGGCGGCTCCGATGAGGAGAAGAGAAGGAAACGGAGAAGTATCCAGAACCAGAGGACAGAGATTTAGTGTAGTGCGAGAAAGAGAGCAAATTAACAGGAAATCTATAGTTGCAGAGGGTTTGTAAGGCCGGAAAACTGAGGGAGGAGCCGAGCCTCGGAGTGCTGAGAGAAGACGCCGCCGCCGCCATTGATACGGTGCTTCAGCTCCGTTGGCAAATTATCTTTATTAATATACAGTCACAGACTACAGAGAGTATCTCCAATTTTGCTTTCGCCTTCAACCCATTTACATTTTGTATTTTTTTTATTAATTTATATTTATATTTGGTTTTAAATCTATATATTTCTTAGTGTTTATATTAGAATTATTTACCATAAAAAACATAACATTTAGACAAAATGTCATTTTAATTTTTTTTTTCTCAGTTTGCAAATAATAACTTGACATTTTATATGTAGTTGCAATTTTCATTTCGGTCAATTTTCGAAAAATAATTTATCAGTTGCCAACAGCAATTTTGACTAGTTCAGTCTTCTTCAATTCCAACATTTTTTAAAGAAGTTTTTCCAACACAACTTTACGGCTTTTTTAACAGAAAATTACAGTTTATGAATTCTTTTAATAATATATGGTGCAAAAATGGTGAGTTAATATATTAGGTGAAGTCCCCACTCTTAAAAGCGACTTCCATATTATTTTAATTATATTGAGTGTTGTCGCCATTAATGGAGGCGACATACTGACTGTCGCCACTACAAGAGGCGACTCTAATTGGTAAAGTTGACTGCCAGTGTAAATGTAATTTTATACTTAATTTTTACTACAACCAATAGCAACCCAAGAGAGAGAGTGTGGGGAAAGATAGTAGTGTTTGAATTAGTTTGACACTGTAGCGCATGCATAGTCTTGTCTTATCAACTAGTTACTGTGTATCCGTGAAATTTAAATGTTGAGCATTGTTGTAAAGAGTTATTCTCTCCATTCTTGTTCACTACTCATTTCTCATTTCTCCATCAGTTTTTCTTCTAATTTTAGTTCCTCACCCTACACTGCATTTTTCTTTCTTTTCTTAAGCTGTTGATTATATATTGCATTCGTTTTATTTGAAGGAGAGAGTTCAAAAGAAGATAAATATAGTAAAGAAAACAGGTAAAAATCTTATATTAGCTATTTCAGAAAAAAAAAAAAAAAAAAAAAAAAGCTAAAGTTTTTAACATTTTTATTTTTCTTGGCTAATACTATTTTATTTTATTTTATTAACAAGAGATGAAACCATAGCAGCTGGAATACAAAACTTCACTTCCCAGGAAACATTTCAAACAAAACGGTATGTTCAATGGATTATTTTTTAAATATTATAGAATGATTATTTTAGCCATTTGTTAGGGTTTAATGTATGTCCATAATTTTATATGTAATCATTAGCTTAGTTATAATTATGTATGCGGCTAGTTAGTTTCTTAAATAATTATTAGCTTGTTAATTAAAAATTGTTACTGTTTAATTATGCTAATTAAATTTTGGTTTAACTATAATATATACTTATTTTAGTTATATATTTGGTGTTATAATATATAATTATTTCGTGTTATAATATAATAATAATAATATATATACTTATAACTTAATTAGTAAAGTTAATTTATTTTATAACTATTAGAACCATATTCATGTCTATTAGAGATAAAGCTCCTCACTTCATCTAGATGATAGTATGATGTTATCATAAAGGATTAGATAATATAAATGTAAGAAAAAACATTAATCAGGAAAACAAAATGCTATCTAGAAGTATTAATATAATTAATGATCATTCATAAATAAATACTAATATTACATATATGGTTATATATATGTAATATCTTTTCTGAGTGTATTTTATAATTATATATATTTGAAGTATAGGTTATCAACTAAAAACTTAGCCAACTGTAAGCAAAAAAAAAAAAGATAAAATAATTGGTTTATGTAATTTGAATATAAGTGAATTTTTTTTTTTTTTTTTTTTTTGAAGATTATGGATGCTTCAAACAATGTTGGTATTGTGGTGCATCGTGGATCTAGTAGTGATTGTCCAATTATTGGGGCGAGACGAGTTTCTCGTGACATAGGATATTCTGGGTTGCTTTTTGTGTTATACCAAATGATGGACATCAACAGTAGTCAATGCATGTTGAAAATATTTGGGGCATTGTGTGAAAATAATACAACATCACACCTGATTCCAATCAATAATGATGAAGATTTATGGTTTTTCTTTGCTCCTGATGCGGGGAATCAATATGTGTATCTCCATGTTGATATTCAAGAATTGCAACCGAATATTGGAATCGAGATGCCATCGAGTAATGAGTATGATCAATATGCATCTTATTTAAGAGGTGATGAAGTATGATCGATGGCAAAAAGAAGCATTGCACATGTTTGTAAATGTTGTCGATTATTCCGAGCAATCAGCTTCAGTGGCAGCGTTTGTTCCAGGTTCAACAAATCGATTCACACATGTGGTAAAATTATCTGAAAGATCGTGCACATGTGGCCAATGGAAACAAAATGGCATTCCATGTTCACATGCAATGCAAACTTGTCGACATTATGGAGTGAACCCGATGATCTACATACAGTCATATTATAATACATCTTCATATATTGATACATATAGTGGGAAGTTTCAACCATTACCAGATGAATACTATTGGGATGAACCATCTTTTTTGTTGTGCCACAATCCAGATTTGTGAGTAAGTAGGCGGCGGGGACGATACAACACTACTAGAATTCCTAATGAAATGGATTGGCCAGAAACATGTGCTAGAGCTCAGTATGTCAATGCAGAAGAACGTAATGCAACCCAACCAGAATCTTCTAGTCGTCGTAGATGATCTAAATTTGTTGGTTTTAACTTAAGTTATGTTGTAATTCAAGGATCGTGTGTTTTAATTATTTTATGTAATTCCTAGACCATGTGAAACTATTATGAACAAATCTTTGTACTTACTTTTATGTTGTGCGATTTGAGATGTATTACTAAATATTTTATCCAAATGTTTTCATAGCAATGATCACAAATGCTTAGTAATGATTACATATTCTTACTTTAAATAATTGTATTTATTTTTTATACATATTAATGTATTAGTTGTCTAACATTTTTTATCCAAATGTTTTTACAGAATGGATCACTTTGGGAAGTATGGACCCATTGATGGAAGGATTCTGACAGGACAATCTCAACATCGTTCTCAAAATGTATTTGAAGGTGAAATAGAATCAGTTTTTAGATGTAGACACGGGAGTGGTATATTTTGGAGATTAGATGCTCGTGATCTTCATGAGGATGATAACGATGACGATGATAATGAAAGACTTAAACGTAATCAAAGACTACATTGTAGGGTTATAAACATACTTTATACGATGGGTTTTTATGGGGTGTATAGGTGTGGTGATTTCAAGATTAATCGACATTTGGTGACGTCACTAATTGAGAGATGTATGTCGTAGAGGACGTCACACTCAAAATTGGGCACAGACTCACAGTGAGTTTGTGACTTTGTGGGTTAATAGAAATTGGGTTGTTGCTTCAGGCCCTTTTATTGGTTAAAATGAAGATGATGTAGACATTGGATATATGAGTTGGTATCAAAATATTACAAGACGTGTAATCACTCCAGGGTTAAGTGTACAAGAAGGATACCAACCGGTAGCAAATGCATCACTAGAAATTTTGGTACGTAAATATATATATATATATATATATATATATATACAAATACATTTTTATACATATATATTATGATTATGCATTGTGTATTGAATGTAATTTTAGGAAAAAATAGTTGAGAGCATGCATCAACTAGCAGTTGACGATCAAGAATATCTTAGAGAGCCCACGAGAAGATCTTTTGAGGAACTATATCAGCAGGCTAGACCCCACTTCAGTGATCGTCGGCCATCATTTCATCATCCCCCTCCACAACATCATGCAGAACCGCAACAAATGTCATCTAGTGGATATCAACAAGGTAGGAGACCTAGTACATCATCACATAAAGACTTCATATTTAGCGATGATGCTACAACGTCGTGTAACAGACCTTATCCATTTATGCCTCTTGCAGGAGATTTAAGAGGTTCATCATCGTCTTCATTTTCTGGACATCATGGTGTAGACACGCATCCTAATTATTATGTTCCACCAGTGGCACAACAAAATCCCGATTATGTCACTCCTTATCGTGGTTCTATTGATTATGGTCAATCATTTACTGCCCTTTTGGAGTTAGGGCAATATCCGAGTGACTTAGTATTTTCAACTGACCAACATCTAGCTTATGGAGTTGATCGTCGTAATTTTAATGTCTCTCTTGTTCCATTTGAAACCGGTCCGAGCATAGGTCATGTTGATAGACATTCAAATAATACATCATCATCAGATCGTCCGACTTTTAGTTTGAATATCACTCAAATAAATGATGATCGAACGGAGTATGCATCAGATAGCGAACATGATGCACATGAAGCTCAAGATAGAGGAAAAAGAATCAGACGAAAACGTCGTTGTGGAACTGGTCATTATTATTAGATTTATCTATTATTATTTGATATGTGCGTTTCCCTCTAATGTTATTTATATTTAAGATCATGTATAATATAATTAACACTAACTTACAAATAAAATGATTCATCAAGTAATAATTATATGATCTTAAATATATAACTATAAATTAATTTTAACAAATTAAATTATAAATAGGTTTATAAAGAATAAAAAATAAAAAAAAATAAGTGGTTGCCTTGTGAATACAAATATAAAACAAAATCTTTTACATATAAAATTGCTAGCTCATGTACATACACTTTGCTGTGGTAAGTTGGTGGAGAAATAAAGTAATAACATTAATTGAAGCCGCCTCTCGTAATGGCGATGAAAAATTAAATATTTAATAATTGATGGATGTCGCCTCCATCAATGGCGACATTACTCAGGTTTATTAAGTTTATTAAAATAATATGGAAGTCGCCTTTAAGAGTGGCGACTTCACGTAAAATATGAACACCCAATTTTTACACCATACATTATTAAACAAATTAATAAACTACAATTTTCTGTTAAAAAAGCCCAACTTTACACCTCAATTGTCCCTCCAAATTACCCTTGAGTCTCACAAAACAAATCTTATGATAACTACAGATCAATCCACAAAAAATATTTACAATTGTTCAATTTAAAATAAAAGGTCAATCTAACTCATACAAAACAACAAGCCATCCAACAATCTCTAACTCATGAAAAAGTTCAAATCTAATTTTGCAATCCTACATTGAATTTTCAAATGAGGGCAAAATTCAACTTACGACTAGGATTAAAAAAAAAAAAAATTATATATATTGCACTAACACCACTAAACTATCAGTGATTTTGCACATAAACCACCAAACTTTTTTTATGGCATCGTTATATATAAACTATACGGGATTGACATATAAACCACTAAACTTTTTTTTCCGGAAAAATTCCGGCACGTGACATCACACATGACATATTTTAAAGGGTTTTTTTGTCCACACAATCGAGTTGTTGATATTCCCCTGTACTCAGAGAATTTCAATAGAGTTGTGTGGATGCCACAAAAGAATTTTGATGGTTTGTGCAAAATCACTAAGGGGGTGTTTGGACTGGACTTAGGGTGGCTTTAGCAAATCTGGATTTAGGCTTTATAAGGATTTTGTGAGTTTGAATTTTGAGTAGAATTATAGTTAAGATGTCATTTTCACATAAGGAATTGTAGAAAAAGTAGATGTTTTTTGTTGGGAATTGTAGAAAAAGTAGATGTTTTTATTGAGAATTGTAAAAAATACTCCCTCCGTCCCAAATTATTTGTCGTTTTAACACTTTTCACGCAGATTAAGGAAACTAACAAAAAGACCGATCTATTCCTATTTAATACATATTTCCAATGTCTACTTTAAAATAATAGAGCATTTAGTAAGGAATAATAAATAGGGGTAAATTTGGAAGAATTTGGGAAAATATGCCTTGAATTCCTATAACGTCAAATAATTTGGGACAAATCTCAAAAGCTAAAACGACAAATAATTTGGGACGGAGGGAGTAGATGTTTTTATTGGGAATTGTAGAAAAAGTAGGATTTTGCAAATCCTTGTCCTAACATGAACTGGACTGAGTCCATCCAAAATCCGGATGTACCAAGTCCAGTCCAAACATCCCCTAATAGTTTAGCAACGGTAGTGCAATTAACCCAAAAAAAAATTCCACCATTCAACTTATGGCAAAATTCAAAATTAGGGCAGAAATCAAATCAAGGCGCAATCAATTTAGGGTAAAATTGGCCAATAGACTATGAACTACAAAACACAATGCATTATTCAAAATAGGGCATAAATTAAGGGTATGTTTGTTTCGGGTTTCACAAATCCGAATTTGGGATTTTAAAATCTCAAATCTTTGATGTAAATCCTTAAATAAACAAGGATTATGAAATCTATCAAAATTCTACTCTATTTAATCATTACATCAACTAATAATATAATATTACACTTACTAACTTTTCCAGCATTGAAATCTTACCCTATAAAATCTCATAACAAACACAGATTTTAACTATTTACCTTTATTTACAAATCTCAGGATTTCAAAATCCGGATTTCCCCAATCCTACATAAATCCAAAACAAACATACCCGAATTGTAACACAAATTAATAAGCAGTTGATTATATCAAGTATTGCAACATTCACTTTATAAAAATGACATTTGTAGAACCTTCTACTTGGACTCGTATGTGGTGGAGGTCAAATGTCGACATAAATATCCGTACAATTTCAATTATATATATATATATATATATATATATATATATATATGAATTTGACAAAAATTGGAGAAGGATGAGAACCACTAAACATAAACGGCGAGAAGACCGGTGTGCGCTACCAAAAGTTTGGCAGGAAATAAGAAGAAAGAAGAAAAAAAATTATGGTTCATTTTGTAAGATAATTATATCATATATTTTTAAGGAACAATGTCGTTTCATACAAATGTGGAATTAATTTTGTAATACTGAAGGTGATATCAAAAAAGAAAAATCATGTAAGTTATCACCTTCAGTATTTTTGTTAATAATGAAGGTGATTTTCAATTGTATAGTAAGTTATGACCTTGGGTATTTTTTGTAATCAGATTTTTTACAATTGAAAATCACCTTCAGTATTACAAAAATTATATTAAAATAACAATTTGACATCAGATTAAAATGACAATTTGACTAAAAACTGTGATTTTTACCCAATTCAATCTAAATATTAATTACTGGTTTTGTTTTCTTTGAGGAATTGCTAATTGTAATTTTAATTTAATATTTCAAGTAAAATTGAATTCTTCAGAAAATTTACTTTTATATTATAACTTTAATTTACTTCGTGCATTGAATGGAAATTCTCTTTTGATAGAACACGACCAACGTTGTCCCAAAATTGAATAAAATATAAGCGCGACGTATTACATAGTTTTATGATTATGTACAATGAAATTGTAATAAAAAATAGTTTGATGGATAAAGTACAAAAACTTGAATAGTTTAATGGATTCAGTGTGTTAGCCATAACTTTTTTAAAATTATGTAATCATCCCATTATTCAATTCCACTAGGCAAATACTGTTTCTAAACCATCACTCATAATAATGGACTAAACATACTCAAATTCGGAATCCTACTATTCTGCACCTGGAATACTTATCTCTATTCAATACAGACCAATGAATAAGTTCATAAACTTTTTATCCGTAAATGAATAAAATAATTAAAAATCAACATCTGGAAACCATTTTATCAGTTAATTAATACAAAATGGAACTACATTTCAGACCATCCATCAATTATCTCCGGCAAAGTACATAGTAAAACACCTACAAGCAAGTCATCAACAATCTTTCATCCGAATGTATTGACTTCAGAAATTTTCACAGTTCCTATATGACATTAACAAGTTAGAAAATTTACTTCTGATCTGTTTTAAAGTACATAAACGACAAATTCGATATACATACATCATTGCCTCTCTCTCTCTCTCTCAGAAGATCATCGAAGATATCACTACCCCCACCATGAAACAGGGCCTAAACCATCACCATCAAGAGAACCCTGACATATTCAAAACGATGTGTAGTAGTTTAGTTGACACGAGGTTGTAGAGTCACAAAATAATCATTGAAATATATATATATATATATATATATATATATATATATATATATATATATATATATATTATAAAGGGCAAGGATCCTCAAGATAGCTTTAACCGAATTCTAGTAAGAGTGGGGGGGGGGGGAGAATGAAAATAATATTAAGATTATAAATTAGAAAACCACGCAAAAAATGATATATATTCGGCATGCTCTTCTGGCATTGATCATTTTGTAAATGTTCTAAAGATAAATCACGTTTATTTTTTTTAAGAAATTAAAGTGTGACTTACGGTGATCACCATAGGAGCAAAGGGCTTTGCATTTTTGTGATCCGACTCATTTTCCGGCTCTAAAGGTATGGGTGGATAACTTACACCATGAACTCTGAACTTTATCTGCAATCAAGCAAGAAAGTAAGAAGGTTGTATCACACGACAAGTTTCAACAATTGCTGAAGTAATGATTGAAATCATATAAATAGACAACAACCTCAGCTGACCCGTCGATTGGGTAATTTTGCCCATCATACACCCAGCTCCACATAACTCCATTTCTGAGGAAAGCAAAGAAATAAGATTTAGAGAGTACAGATCAAGGGTATGATTTGAAAAAAGAAAAGGAACTGGGCATTAAGTATATTATTTATAGAAATTTGATGACAAAAAAAAAAGATCCTTACATGTGATGTGGGTCAGGCTGACTGTGGTTGGGAGTGAGCAACAATGGGACAGGTACATATATGTCATCAAAAAATCCAAGTGACACTGCCAACGATATGTTCAAGAATTAATGTGAAATCACCAAAAACTTTGTGGCACAAAAACTATATTAAAACTATAGAGCTAGTTCTTCAAAATAATGTCATGATGCAGTGATCTTCCTTAATAACACAGGCATAACTGCCATGAAGACATCTTAAAGTATAAGATCAAGGAAGAATCTTTTCCTACTTAAATGATACATAAAGATAGCAGAATTGAGGATAACATATTTTAAGGTACCAAATCCACAGTTGTTAAAGGCTTACCCAAGGCTCAAGGCAAGCAAGGTGCAGCCCTTTGCACCTTAACTAGCAAAAGACGATCAATTTTGCAAAAGAATGCACCTTTGTTCGCCTTGAGCCTCAGGTGAGGTGCCCTAAGGGTGTGCCTTCCTAACATTCTTTGTGTATTTGTATTTTTTTAATATAAAGTGTGCTTGAATTTGAACCCATTGATTTAAAAATGAAGAGAACTTATGAGAAGCCTTAACAGACCTAACTATTGCGAGGAAAATAAATAAGAGATCAAGTTAAAATCAAAGACTTGGAACATTTTTTTATGCTTTATGCATGTCAAGAGCACACCTGCTCTTTGCACCTAGGGTCCAGGACTTCTTTGCTCCTTTAACAAAAAATACAAAATCTGCAATCATGCAGTATAACCAAGCATAGATATATGCTCTTCCAATTGAAGATGACGACGATTAAAGATGACTCATGTTATTAGATATAGTTTTGAGCTAAAGCATCATTAATAAGTGTGAGTAACAAGCTAAACAATCCAGGAACAAGGTCATGAGAATGAATCTCCACTCAGCATTAAGTTATGACAATGAAACTCCTAAAGCAATACAGTTTTCCAGTTCCTGAATTGTAAGGAAGTCCCTCCCTCATCTACCAACTATGACCTTGGGCCAACTAGAATCAACTTCAGATTTGATCCCATTCTTGTAACATAATTTTACAAGTAGGGAAAACTCAAGCAAGATGATCGTGGTGGCACTTGAAAATGACCAATAAAACTCATAATAAACCAGAACAAAGTAATAAAGCAAATGCATGTCGTACAGCGTAAACCATCGGCTGTAGATTCTAGCAGTTGAGCTGATATGACCTCTCCCTCGAATGGGCGAAACATCACCAATCTGAATTTCACCTGAAGAAAAAAAAAAAAAAAAAAAGGCACACAGTCACGATTCAATAGCATATCCACAAATCACAGAAGACATTCTACAAATCCTCTGGACAAGAAAGACTATAGTAAGTTGCTACTAAGATTTAGCTAAAACTTTATCTCACAGAAAGCAGAATTATTGAGTTAACAGAATAATCATAACCATTAGATTATGTAGAACAACGACAAAATCACCTAATACAAAAGAAAATAAATTTTGAGACAGGATTATGTATTCAGTTTACCGTGTAAGTTGAAGCCCCTTCACTAGGAAATATAAACCCACCATCGATGGATCGAATATCATACACGCTTACGCATAACCCTAATTTGTCAATAACCTGAAATAATTGAGATAACGGAAGCGAGTAAGAAATTGAGCGAGAGAGAGAGAAGAAGAGAGAGCGATAAGGACAAACCTTGTCTAAGAAGATCGAGTCGAGCTCTCCTTTAATGGCCTCGTTGAGCGGTCGGTTGAGGAGATGTGGAGGCAACCTTAGATTGTGCTCTATTTCACTCAAGAAAAACATTTCTTATACAAACTTGTTTTCCCTTGTCGCCGAAAGATAGACAACTGGGATATCACTATAAAAAATTTCAGAGGATGAAAATGTATTTGAGGACTTCGCAGAGAAGGAAAGGGCGGAGAAGCCGCCGGAGATTGGGGACGAGCGGCGGCGTAGAAGGAGAGCAGTTGGCGGCGTAAGAATGTCAGACTACCCGAACTCACAACCTCTCTCAACCCCATCTAAAATAAAATATTAATTTATCTTTTATCCACATGTTCAACTTATAATTTAAATTAACTTTATTTTTTTTTACTCACATCTACGACCCAACCAAAAATAATAATTATTATTTTATTATATATTAATTACATATATTTTATAATCAATATTTATTATATTTAAAATGTATAAAAATTATATTAAATAATTTAATATTCTAAATCTATAATTATAATACAAAAATAATTTAAAACACATTTAAAATAAGATACAATAACAAAATTACAATTACAAGAGTTGAAAGACGAAATTGAAAAAGAAATAAATCAAACTACAAGTAGATGCATGCAATAAAAAAAATTACAAATACAGAAGATGCAAATTACATATTAATTCCTAACTAGTTCCAAATTTTTATCATATATGTTCAATCAAGTCGTTTCTTAGAGTGTTGTGAGCTTCTCTGTTGCGAAGTTTTTCCCTATTAATCATATAAGTAGACAAGTTCGCAATGTGTTCAGTAGAGTATTGAAAACGTTAATCATCATTTGTAGGATCATCCACTAAAAATTCAGTGGTATCAAAATAATTTTGGTAAGTGTCTCGTTCATCCTCTACTATCATATTGTGCATGATGATACACGTCATCATAATTTTTCCCATCAACAGTTTATCCCAAACACGACATGGACGTCGAAGAAATGCGAAAAAGCTTGTAAAACGCCAAATGCTCGTTCAACATCTTTTCGCACAGCCTCTTGGTGTTGAGCGAACAACTTGTGTTTTTGGAGCTGTGGAGAAGTAATTGACTTGACAAATGCAGCCCATGAAGGATATATGTCATCAGTGAGATAATATGCTCTATCATTTTCCCGACCATTCACAACATATTCTCGACCTTCCAAAATATCAATGAAAACTGGAGATCGGTAGAGTACATTAATATCATTGCACGAACCTGGTGTTCCAAAGAAAGCATGTCATATCCATAAATCATAAGATGCAACAGCTTCTAAAATGATTGTTGGTTTTCCATTTCTCCCTGCATATTATCCAGCCCATGCATTAGGACAATTTTTCCATTCCCAATGCATGCAGTCAATACTATCTATCATGCCTGGGAATCCACGTTGTTCCCCAACATAGAGCGGTCTTGTCAAATCATGTTCATTGGGTTTTCTGAGATACTCGTTACCGAAGCAGGATATGACCCCTTCTACAAATTTTATTATAGTTTGCCTTGTCACAATTGCACTCATTCGTAAGTATTCATCAACGGCATCAAAAGATGTCCCATACGCCAACACCCTCATAGCTCCAGTGCATTTTTGAATCGGTGAAAGACCTTGTCTACCGATTGCGTCACGTCTTTGTTGAAAATATACGTCATTGGCTGTTACAGCTTCCACTATACGAAGGAATACTGATTTTCTCATGCGAAATCTGCGTCGAAAGACCTCAGGAGTATACGTCGGTCTGTCGACAAAATAGTTGTTCATCAAACGTTTCTCACCAATCTCTCGTTCTCTTTCACAATATCTTTTTCTAGCTTTAGGAGTGTGATCTCCTATGACGAGATTGGGATTGTTTATAATCATATCTTCTATGATATGATCATATTGATGATTTTGTTGAGCAACTCGTTCCTCCTATTCATCAATTTATGCAAAATTATTTTCAGAACTGGAGCTTGAATCTGAATATGCGGATGAATTTTCATTGAGAGACATTTGTAAAGTGGATTGTGAATGAGAGTAAGATCTAAGGATTTGTATATATAGACAAGTGTTAAGATATATGCATGTGATGAAAGTTAAAAATTGACAAGACAAATGCATGTGATGAAATGTGAAAACTGGTACGAAATTGACAAGTGCATGCAAAAAAGTGACAAGACAAATGCATGACAATAAAGGTGACAAGTGCATGCCAAAAAGTGACAAGACAAATGCATGTCAATAAAGATGACAAGTGCATGTCAATAAATGTGTAGATAGAGGTTGTGATGCCAAAGCCCTACGAGAATGACCGAACCAAGAGAAAACGGAACGAAAGTTCGAAGAAACCCTAATTCCTCGAATCCCAATCTATTCTTCAAGTCAAAAAAACGAACAAAAAACGACTTTCACAGTACTTATATGGTCTCAAAACTTCCCAAAAATCCTAAACGACTTAAAACTCAAATTACGAAAATTCGAAAAAAATAAATAAAAATTGGAAAAACAGTAAAATATCATTTTCGCCCCTCAAACGGCCTCGGATGGCCAAAATCCATCGTCCGTCAGCACTCATTCTATGGAGTGCTGAGTTTGATTTCTCCGGCCGTTTCGCAAGTAGTGTGCGAATTTCAAAGCATTCTGAGTTCTCGACAAAACTGCATCGTGTTGCACTAGTAGAAATAAAGAGTCACGTGTTTTGCAAAAAATGCAAAATGTGTACATAGATGCCAAAAAGTGACAACACAAGTGCATTACTTACATAAATAAAAATTACATTAATCAAAATTACATTAATTAAATGACAAAATTAAAATAACATGAAAACAAACTACATTGACTGTTTGGACACAACTTCCATTAGATGACGTTTCATCTCTTTCTCTTCTAGGGATAAGTTATCTTTAGCCAACAGTGTTCTCAAAATACCAGAATTTATCTACATAATCTTCATTTGCTCCTTTTTTTTCTCAAATTTGAGTCTGTCTCTTCCTAGTTGGCTCATCTTTTCAGCTTCACTTTCTCTAGTGAGCATCATTGCACGAATTTCTACAGCAATTTCAGTAGAACTTGCATATTGTGAATTCTTACCTTTTCCCTTTCTTTTCGCCATATCTCGGCCCATAGGACGAGGATTAGTTGAGTATCCACTGGTTGGAGTTTCAGTATTGGATGGGGTGGAATAATCCCCACTTTCACTGGTTTTTGCTCTCTTTGAGCTGCCATCGCTTTCTTCATTACTCTCTCTATTTTCATCACCCTCTATATTTTCTTCATGTCTTGAACCATGATCTAGTTTTAAAGCCCATTTTTCATTTTTCCTCATAACCTCATTGAATACAAACAAGTCTTGAAACTTGTTACCACCCCCTGGTTCTTTTCCAAATATTGCATGAGCTTCTCCCTCAACATCCATCTGGCTCATTCCGCTTCTTTTCTGAGAATGTGCTTCAGTATAAACAGCAATCCATTTATTTACACTCTCATTAAGTCGTTTCCAACGACCTTTTAGAGAGTCCACATTTCTTTCGCTTATCTCCTCCGGATTTTCATCTCGATGATTTATGTACATTTTATGTACTCGTGCCCATAAAGAGATAGACTTTTGATTTTTGCCACATTTGCTATCTTCACTAACAAAACACCAAGACGACATTAAAGCTACATCTTCTTTCACTGTCCAACCTACACTTTTAGCCCCCTTTTGATTTGTGTTTCGTTGTTGAACATTTTGGAACAAATTTCAGGAGATATTTTGTGGTGGTTGGACATGCTCAGAGGTAGGATCTTGATTTAGATTCGGAGAAAATTGAGAGTTTTGATAATAACTTGGATAATCTTCTGAGAGGGGAAAATATTGAGAGTTAAGAATTGATTCAAAGCTTCGATAATTTTGAGAGTTTGGATAATTTTGGGAGTTTGGAAAATAATTAGGATAGTTTGGATCCATGATTGAAATTGAGAGATGAATGATAAAAAAATAGAGGAGAAAACAGATAATTTTAGATGGTGTTCCAAAATATGTCAATATTGGTGTCTATTTATAGAGAATTAAAAAATACGAATTTTGATATATATATATATATGTATATTTTAAATACATATTATCCACAATATTTACAATATACATTTTATCCATATAAAATCTAATTGAACAAATAAGAAAATGACATGTGTCAAGATCTAATTGGGTAACCTAAATTAAGGGGGTTGGTTGATAAGGTTGAAATCTCAACCCTTTTCCCAATCGGTTGCCAAGCTGGAAATTGTTTTCATTTTTTTTGTCTTTTTGTGCATATGGTCGGCGACCTGGCAACGATGTGTGTAGTCTCACGCTGTTGATTCTGCTTAGACTATCGGCGTCGCTCGACCCAACCTACAAATAAAATATTTATTTTTATCTCTTTCGTATGGAGAATCACAATTCAACCCAATTTCAATTTTTTTATATTTTATTAATGACATCAACTCAATTCAACTTAATATTTTTATCTCTTTTTAATAATTATATATTATTTTTTAATTATATTTAAAAAATGTAAAAAATAAATGAAAAAATATTTGATATATTAATTTTGTAATTATAATAAGAAAATATGTTAGTGTTGAACTCTACTTGTAGAGAAAATAAATATTATGAATGTTGATAATTTTTTAATAAAAATTATTTTTAATATCAACACTTTAAATTATATCCAAAAAAATCTATCATCATCAATAAAATTGTGTCATGTGTCACTTGTGGATCAAAAGATGATGAAGTAGAAAGGTTGTGACATTGATCATCATGTGACCAATGTCATGACACTAAGTGACAATTTCTAATATTTTTACACAAAACTCATGTGAGACCGTCGCACATGCGACGGTCATACTTATAATAGAAAAAGACATACTTATGATTATAAAAAACATACTTGAATAACTCATGTTTTTACTGTAAAAACATACTTAAAAAACACATTATAGTTGAAAAACACATACTTATACCTGAAAAACACATACTTGAATTTGGTCGCATGCAAGACTGTCTTATAAGAGACCAACTCATATTTTTATTATTACAATTGTTTGTCATTTGTGACATTTGGGTAAAACGTCATTGATAAAGCAAGCTCTAAAACCCGCCACCCGATTTATCAAAGATATGGGAGGGACTAATTTTAATTTACAAAAATTAAAAAATATCATTTACCTAGAGCCGACAATTTGATTTCGACCAGATGGGCTAGCCCGAACGGTTCGTAAATAAGGTTGGATTGAATTTTAATCAATAGTGGTCTTGCTAATTTTTTTTATCTTTTATGCAACTTGCAATTTTACACGTAATTCAATTCCTTCTCTCATGTTTTTATTTATTTTTTATTTTTACCTTATTTATTCTTTTTTTGAACCTTAATTTATTTTTTATTTTTACCTTATTTATTTTTCATTAACTAATTTAAATTAGTGTTGTAAGAATTAGAATCCACTATTAAGTTATGTGAATTGAATTGAAAAGTTTTTGAATGGAAAAGAGAAAGCAAAAAAGATGTTCCAATGGCATACTTGAGTTGGTAAGAGTTGTGGTGATGCGCAGAGAAATCATTTTGTAGTGATGTTGGGAGAAATCATTTGGCAACACAGGTTTAAATATCGCGTGGGGGTAGATTTCAATTGAAATATTGTGGAGGTTTGTCTTGGGATTTGTATCGTGTTGTCTCTCTCACAGTTGTCTACCACTCAGTCATATCCCACAATTTTCATGCTCTCTGCCACGATTGTCTGTGACTCGGACACATCCCTCAATTTACATCTCATTCGACTGAAAGACTTACAGTCGAAGGTTCTTCATCTCTCTTTAATCTAAAGAAAGCAAAAAAGATTAGACTTAACCACTTAATAATTTAATTATATTAAAGAAATTATGTTTAATTAGATAAATAGAATACTATAATTTAAATTGTATGCATTAAATTATCTTGTTTGAAATTCTTTCTCCATGCAAATTGGTTTAATAATTTAATTAATTAACATTTTTTTAATTTTAAAAAGTAATTAGGGATTTGAGTCAATTTGGCCCGTTGGCCCGGTTACCCGAGTAAGGTTTAGCTACACTCCAAATCTACAGGTCCGATCAAAGGATGGGCCAGCTCAGTCCGTCTTGACTTCAACATTTTTTTTCTTCTGCACTTTCTCTCTATTTTTCTTTTTTTTTTTACTTCTTTAAGCTTCTTTTTCTGAATTTATTCAGGAATAATAATCAATATAATGTCAAACATTTCACGAATTAATTAAATATATGAAAATCGTACGAAAAAAAGAAAAAAAATCAATCAAATTCAACTAGCTCTGTTCAATTCTAGTTGGCCGAACATGTAGAAATAAGTTTGGCCACATGATGTTGAACTATAACATGTTCAGCATCTAGTGGCCAAAACATACATTTAGGTGTTCCATCATTAAACGGAGCTAATCAGGTCTGATCAATTTTTTACGTTTTTTTTCTTCATATATTTAACTAATTCGTGAAATGTTCGTCATTATGTTGACATCCCATTACTCAATAAATTCAAAGAAAGAATATCAATGAAATAAGAAAGATAAAAAAGAGCGAGCAAATGAAGGGAGGAGAAAGAGGGCAGGATTCAAATTATTATTATTTTTATATTCTAAAGGATAACATAAATATTTTTATGGGTACCCATCCCTTTCTACCCCTTTTCATATAACAACATACAATTTTACCCCCAAATATAACATATTATCAAAATATACTCATTCTCCTCATATTATATTCATATCTACCCAAAAGTCAATCATTACACATTAATTATCTTACACCAACTTCCAAAATTTGTCTTTTATGCAAAAAATACTCTATTTCCACTCCAAATAGTGATTATATCCGGCTTAAGAATACATAGATAAAATCAGGCCCAACATGCTTCCGTAAAATTAATTAATTAATCCCCTAAAATTTATACCTCTTTTTGACCGCAACAGGATCGGGTGAGATGGTTTGCAAAGCCACCAGCTAGAAAATCACTGCCCCCAAACCTTTTTACGAACAGCTCCTCACTGTGCAACTTCAACTCCTTGAGGAAGATGATCTGCAAGTTATCTAGCTCCTTCAGCAACTGTACAGCACAACCTTGGTTCGTTTCCTACACCAGGTGTACAAGGTATTCCTTCCAGGGGACAAACAAATCGTACTAAGAACACATGTTGAAGTAAAAGCCTTCTTTTTATTAAGAACTTGGAAATATATTTATTACATAAGTAATCTCCTGTTGGGAGGAGAAAACTTGTTTAGCCTCTCATAGAGAAGACTTGAAAACCTAAACACATCAACTTAAAAACTATCTAAGAATACAAAGATGTTTATTACAAAACTAGGGATAGATGTTTTGAAGAAAACTGAGGGGAATAGTCGATGTCTTCAGCTTCCTTCACTCTGTCTATTTATAGATAGAAATCCGGACGTGAAACTCGGATTTCAAACTCTCTTGAATGAGCTGGCTGGTTGCCTTCAATTGTGGCCAATCAATGTTCTTTCCTCTTTAATGTCCCGTGACTCAACCCATGTTAGGTCTGTCGGGGAATCATTTACTTTTGACTCATCCTACCATGTGAGGTTGGTTGGAGAGTCACTTTCTCGTGACCTATCTCATTTAACTTTATCGGGAACGCTTTAATAATTTGGTCGTTGTGGTCCCCGGGGATAGCGTTTCTTCTGTGCTGGACCCTTGTCTTTAGTGGCTCCAGCTCCCTATCGATCGGGTTTGGGTCGGAATCCTTTCCCAAACTCGGGTTCTTTCTGTTCAGGGCACGCTTGACAGATCCGATCGGTCCATCGTCCAATGTGTGCCATGTTACAGAATTTCCAGTAAGTTTCTTTACTTGCCGGAATCTTGTTTTCCCATAGGATCTTTCTTTTAGTTTCAAAAATTTCCTCTGCAAATCCTGTCGTCGATCCAGTCATTGTATTCAGCATGAAAGATCCATTGGCTGAATTCTAGAAGACTTTAAATGGGTATTTGACCTTGTCCATTTCTGTCAGACAAGTCCAAAGTCCCCAAGCTCGTCATGTAGAAGCATCGTCTTCATTGAAGGCTCCTACCAGTATCGGGACATTTTCCGGAGAGGTTGCCTTTATGTATTTTAAGGCGTTCCCGTCCGGTCTACGAAGCTTGATAAAATGAAAGACTTCATGGAAGCCTTTCTTAGCTGGTTCTGGAGCAGCACTAATGAAGTAGAGCTCCAGAATGTCTCCTCTAGACAAGTGTTGATTGTTTGCCCAGGTCTCGTAGACTGTTTCCCCAATCCATCTCGGTAACTTTGAGATTTCTGGGAAACCAGGTGAAATGGTATAAACCGAAGCTAAAGCTCCAAAGTTATACCATTCTTGTACCTCGTTTGGATGACTTCCGGGTTTCATCCAAACTCTTGGGTATTTCCCGGATACATCAATGATTGATTTTTCCGGGTTTATCTCTCGTCTTGTTGCTAGTTTCTCCCATTGCCTTTGATATACCTGCATAGGAGAAATCTCGTTAGTGTGAGCTTGAACCTTCGTTTTGCCTGTCTGTGGCCTCAGGTTCAACTCGACCTCTTTAACCCCAGAGGTACTGGGTTGACTTGAAGGCTCGGGTTGTGACACCGGAGCTTCAACATTCGTTACAGGTTGTTCATTCTCAAGGAATGGATCCCCTGTAACACTCGTAGGCATGGTATTTGAATCCATAGCCTTCAGGTTAGAGTCCCGATCTCTAAGTTCCCATTTTTGCACCATAGAAGCATGCTCGTATTAGATCAGAAACGATTCCTGATCAACTCGTTGAAGTCGTCCAGTAACTTCTGCATTGAGACATAATGTCCCAAAAGCTCGTTCGAGACTTTCCAGATTTTCCCGACATGTCTCACTCATTTGAGGACATCGTCAGCGACGCGTCCTTCCATCTCGTGTTAGGAAATCTGCAAGAAAATTCTCATGAGATTTCACAATGACAATATCATAATCATAATATTAACATTCAGCTTGCCATCTAAGTTTCCTAGCATTTTCTGGTTTTGATTCCATTTTATTTTTCAGAAATGCTTTGACACTAGAATTATCAATTTTTAAGGTAAACTTTTTAGCCAGTAAAAAGAGAGGCCATTTTTTGAAAGCCTTTCTGATTGCAAAGAATTCATTCTCGTTGATATGCCATCGAATTGCTTCTCCATCTGAAAACAGACCGCTGCAATATCTACATGGCATTTCTCCGTTTGGTGCGGCTTTCATAAGAACTGCTGCCCACCAAAAATCACTGGCATCTGTATACAGAACCAGTTCATCCTCGTCCTGAGGAATAGCAAGTTTCGGAAGTTTGTTATAGACTTCCTTGAGTCGCTTAATCTCTTCTCGATGTTCCTCTTCCCATTTGAATATAACATCTTTCTTGAGTAATGGGTTGAACACCTTCATGTGATGTGCCGAATTGTTGATGAACATTCCAGCAAAATTAACAACTCCAAGAAAACTTTGAAGTTGTTTCTTGTCCTTGAGATCATCTGGAAATCCTTGTATCTTTTCCACAATGTGTTTTTGTAGGATGATCCCAGATTCATCGATTTCAATTTCAAGGAATTCAATCTGTCTCGTAGCAATTACTGTCTTCTTTTCAGAAAGCACTAATCCTTCTTTATGACAAACATCTGAAAATATTTCCAAATGTTTGAGATGCTCATTCATGTCCTTCGATGCTATGAGGATATCATCGATGTAAACAAACATAAAGTTGAAATAATCTTTGAATAGATTATCCATCTTTCTCTGATATATCTGGGGTGCGTTTGCCAATCCCATAGGCATCACGTTCCAGACATAGTGTCCTTGTGGTGTGGAGAAAGCTGTGAACTTCTTACTTTCTTCCTCCATCTTAATCTGGTAGAATCCAGACTTGCAATCGAACTTTGAGAATATCTTGGCACCTTTAATGCAGTTAACCAAGTGTTCTCTACTCGGGATGTAGTATCCGTCAAACTCCAGAATGTCATTAATCCCTTTGTAATTAATAACAAGTCTAGGTTGACCTCTTTTGATTTCTCCATGATTCCTTACTAGAAATCCAGGGTTGCTGTAAGGAGAAACTCTTGGTGAAATCAACTTAAGATCCAGATGTTCCTTAAGTATCTTCTGCATATCCTCACGATCACTCTGATTCATAAGGATTGGTTTGAGTCTCACGAACTTATGTTTCTTTCCAAGTTTAACCTTTAAGGATGCTTTGAGCTCGTTCCTATCCCACCATGCCAAAGGATCTTCGTTGTAATTTCTTTGGATCTTTTTCTTGAAATCCTCGAGTGATATTTGTTCTTCAATGGTAACATCACTTGGTGGATTCTCCAATATGGCTTTTCGCAATTCTGCAATAACCTCTGGTGGAACTCGTTCTTCTCCTTGTATTCTGAATGAATACAAAGTATTATCCCATCTCTTGGTATCTTTTTGTTTCGAACCAAATTGTCGAAAGGATAATAGGGCATCACCAAATCTTCTTTTATCCGCCATTTTTGGATGTCGAAGTTTAGCTTCATCACCACGCTTGCTGCGAAAATTAATAGGCATTTTTCTGTAGAGTGCCTCTCGCAGTCTCTGGACAATAATCTTATGATCACATAATATTGTGAAAATAAGCCTTCTTGTCTCATTTTCCTGTGTAAAACACTTGAATGTTTGTAGGAAATTGTTTCATAGCAAAACATCTGCTCATGTATCATGGAAATAGATTGGTGGCGTTTTTACTTTGTACCATGGGGTACCGCCCGCGCCTCCGATCATGATTTCTGCTTGTTTGATTCCTCTATTAAGGATAAGAATCCTTTTTGAGAAATCTCTTCCTGCAATGGCTGGTAGATCTTCTCCAAAATCTTTAGGAAAGACCCCTTGCTTTGCAGTGCAAATTCCTGCTTCTAAGTCAACATAGGCTGCGAAATACTCAGCCTTGTACTCACCATATATCATTCCGATAGAAATGTATATGGAGAATGGACTAGTGGTCATCTGATTCTGTATCTTTTATCAGCTACTGTGAACTCCATTCCATCTTGTAATCTTTCCCAAGGCTTATGATCCTCAAGAAAGTCGATACCCAGTACTAATTTCTCTAGGATTCTTCCTACAACACCTGTGATAATCAATTCAATTTCACCCATCTTTAGGCTCCCTTGAAATCTTCCGACTATCGGTTGTTGGAGATAATATAGAACATCACAAGGAAAAATATTATCCTTTTGGGTGATGTCGAATATTACTTCAACTTCTCTCCATCCTTCTGGACATTTCAGCTCTCCTTGTGTTTTGAATACACCTGGGATTCGCTGAACTGTACAAGGCCTTTTTTCTTCCCAATGACTGCTACTCATCAGTCTATCTTGTTGGAAAGAAATCCTTCTGGTCTCCATTCTGAGGCTCTGACTCTTATTAAAGACCGGTTGATCTTGGATCTTCATATCGATCTCCTTTATAGTTGGAGACTCGATCATTTCTGGAAGAACCACCGAAGCGAAATCCTCAAATATTCTTGGGACTTCGATAAATTCCTTTCTCAAGAATACTTCTGAATGATGTGTATTCGAGAGAGCATAGGAAATCTTGTATGTGATCGAGTAAGGTTTATTTCCTTCTTTCATCAAATCTTCTCTTTTGAAATCTTGATGAAGGGTTAAGACTCTGTTGAAATCTCGATCTCCCAGATTGTATGCAATTCTAGGATAGACATTGAATGCTAGTTTCCCTGCACACAAGTTTCCTGTAACCGCTCCAAGGCATGAATCCTTGAGATTGGAGATTCGTTTGTCGAAAATCGCAAGATTGAGTGGTGAATCTATTCCTTCTTTGAATGTTGCTTTAATAATTACTCTTATGGCTCCGATGTGAATTCATGAGAGTATATTTGCAACTTCCCTTTTCACTTTGCTTTTGATATCCCAAATTTCTTTGTAGGGGATCAACTGCATCTCGATCAAGTTACTTGTGAATTCCATTGGAATAATAAATTCACCAGTAGTAACTCTATGGATAATTTGGTGCTTCCTATTTCAAACCCCAAACTTATCCAGTGCATTCTCCATTGCTCCAATGGTAAAACCATCATACATTCGAAGCTTTGGATCCTCTTTCATAATCCTCATTAGAGTTTTATGAGAGATTGTTGTGTGAGAGAGGAAACCTTACATATCCTCTCTTGTTGTTTGAAGAATTTCTTCTTCACTCCGATTCTGATGTGGATTCACTTCCATCATCCGAATAGATCTCTTCTTCATAGATACTTTCATCTGAGGGTGGATCCTCAAATTGATACACCTGTATAAGATCTTGGTAATAGACAGCTTCTTCGAATTCTGGTGTTGATTCGAACTGTCTTATACCTCTCTTCTGGTTGTCCGGGCAATCTGTTGAAATATGTCATCTTGCTCCACAAGTCCAGCAATTACAGTCTTTGAAACTTTCATTAGCTCTGGTTTGAGCTCGCCTGAAAGTTCTCCTTCCTGGATTTCTGCTAGAACTTCCTTGGTTAAAACCTGATGAAAAAGTTATATTCCTGCTTGGTGCTGGTCTCTGCCCTGATTTATAACTTCGGGCCTTTTGTTTTGACCACACTCTTCTAGGTCTCCATGAAGACCTACGACCTCCTCTTTGGTTGTCATCTCCACGGCGGTATGGATGGCTTCTCAGCTTTCTCCTTTTATGACTCTGTGGTTGACCTCCTACTACTGTTGGGATGTCATTATCTTGGCAACACAGGGGAACCATTTTATTGATTCCTCGGAGTCTCTTGTAGTTCTTGTAGAGTGCTGTCTGGTGGCACCATTCGGCTAACTTGGCTTTTAAGAAAGACATTCTTCTGGCCACGGTGTCCAAATCGTCAGCACTCTTGTATTCCCTGATGAGCATTTCTCTCCAGGGACTTGGAATCTTCGCAAAGAAAAGTTACGAAACCACTTTCTCATCCACCTTGGACTTCCATCGGTACTCGGTGAATAGCTTGATATATTCATCAACATGACAAATATCATGCAACTCGAGGCAGTAGAGGGCTTGTTTATATCTTTTTCGTTTCTCATCTTCTATTCCCTCGAAATAGCCTATGCCGATAAAATGGATTTTGAATAATTTTGCCATATTATCGACAATCTCTTTCAATGACTCACCAGCAGTAACATCGTTCCTCATTTCTGGTGTTGTCATATCCCATGCGATCTTTGCAGATCCTTCAAGACTCATCTCTAAGAGTAGGATGAATCCTTCTTTTGTAAGGTCAAGGGTTCCTGTTGCAACCCTCATTCCTGATGCCCATTCATCGATAAGGACTTCTCGATTTTTGAAATCTGGAATATCCAGATTTAGCATTAACCCATACGGATGTATAGGTTCAAGCTGTGTCTTTCCATAAGGCGTATTCATGAGATTTGGTCTTCTGGGACGTTGTCGAGTTCCTGAAACGATAGGATCTCCTCTTGTTATGAAATCTCCAGCGTGCGGCATTGGTTCATCCACATGATGTGAACCTGAGCTTTCTGCAACGTTGGGATCCATAGGTGGAGGTGGTCTTTGGTGTTGGTCACGTGTAACCAAAGCTGAACCATCTCCTGTGTTCATCTTTAGATCCATAATACCTAATCCTGCGAAGGACTCGGCAAGTTTGTGTAGATCTTCAAGATTGATCTTTTCCATATCCATCACTTATTAGTTTATGATGGATTTTCCTTTGATGATAGCGATGAGCTTTTCATCTCTGGTCATTGGACGTATGACTTCAGTTGGTATCCCTTTTTGGTGTAAATAGGGTACGGTTCCGAAATCAATACGTTTTCTTCCTCCGGTAAGACTTGGTCTGTCCTCTAGGGTTTTTACTCGTTTTTTAATATCATGAAAGATTTCAATGGTTTCCTTCTGATATTTTATCATCGTCTCCATCTGGTTCTGGATCTGATGTACTTGTGTTGGTAGATGATTATGGCGGTTGCCATAATTCTGCACTGTCTTCTGGATTTCTCTAAGATCTATAGAGATCTTAGATGTATCTGGAAGTATCTCGATCCATCCAGGTTCTCCTTCTATCATCAATGATTTAGATGAACAATTGTCTGGAGGTTCATCAGTTCAGTATATAACATTAGGTTTACCGAATGAAAACTCCTGTGATATTCCGCTTGTCTATTGCATTGCCTTAAGGTTGCCCTGTCGGCTCCTGCATTCTCTTATTCAACATATTGATTCTGCCAATAATTGACATTATCTCTATGTTCCTGTTCATACATCGCCAAAATTTGACGATATCTCCTGTATGGTAAACATCTTGGACAATTGTCCAGATCCATATTTTCTCGAAATTCTCCTCACCAATTGTTAATTACTTAAACATAATAAATATAAAATCCAAGTTCATAATAAACCTAGGCTTTGATACCATTTTGGTCCGGTATTCTTTTCAGGTTTAATTTTCTAAAGAAATTGTACGTGGCGTTGTTACTCATTCCAGACCACTGTTTTTTAGACAGTATTGGCACGAGAAAAGTATTCCAGCTTATATACTTTTCCCAAAGAAAATATACCCGTTTGATTGCTCGGATTATATCAAAATTTGGAGTTAAACTTAATTAAAAAAAACATAGATTGGAGTTAGTAAAATGATGGTTGGAAAAAATTTTGGCGATGGGTATAAAGATTGATTAAAACAAGTTTATCACTCCTGTATAAAGGGGAGTGACACTCCTGTGCACAAGGTGCAACGATACTGTTATATTATATGAGTGATACTGTTATATTAATATAACAGTATCATTCATATAATATAACAGTATCACTCATATAATATAACAGTATCACTTCATATAAAACAGTATCACTCATATAATATAACAGTATTACTTCATATAATATAACAGTATTGTTGTGCACAGATTTGGATTTGTGCACCTTGTGCACAAAAGTGTTTGCCGTATAAAGGGATATTAACCCATATTTTTATTGGTATTTATATCATGCGGGTCCGGGTCCGGGTCCGGGTCGAGTGCAGTCCTTATGTTTGTTATTTAATTACACCATCTTGGGCCATTACTATATCCAAGCATCTGTTTATGTGATGTGTGATTCATGAAATCAAGATCACAAATTGATCGAATATTTCAACAGTTTAATTAATCACTTTCAAATGCATATCCAATCTAAAATCTTATAATTTATTTTATGGTACACGTCACATCACTCGTAATTAGTATTAACTCATTAAATTAACAAACAATAAAAAATAGAAATCTCATGGTATTAACCATGAATCTTGTCCATAAAAACAAGAGAATTACATAAAAAAGAGTAGATGTTTACAGGCAGAGAGAATCAACATAGTATTGCTGAGAAAGAAATATATAAGACTAAAAATTTAAAGAGACAGGCCAGATTCCTCATCCTCTTCAAGAGAGGAAACATAAATAAAGTAGAGGGCCCAAATCAAACCAAAGACACCAATAATGATCCAGCCCAATAGGTTATTGCTTAGCCCAAATGGAAGCCCAGTTCCCTCAGTGCTCAATCTGTCGTCCACCAGAGCCAGCGCGGCTGGGCTCGACACAGCCGCCGCCGCACAAGCCGCCGCCATCATCGAAGCCGCCGACCCCAGCTTCGACTCACCCTCATCAGACTTCCCCTCCATTGAGCATCTCACTTTCCCCATCTTTGAAAATGATGGCAAACCTGCTCATTTTCATTTTTTCCAATTATTTAAAATGTAAATTTATAAACTTGATATACAATAATCTGTATTGAAAAATATACATGATTTAGTGATGATTTCAGCCTCAATTGGAAAATGTATTGAGTCCAATTTATTTATGTAAATGATTTGAAGTTGAGAAAAAAAAATTCGAGAATGATGTTGAATAATTTATTTATAATTAAAATTGACCTCCACTCTAGACTTGTGAGACCAAATACCAAATAACAATTAAATTTTTTTAATTCTTCGTAGAAATATCCATTCAAATAAAATTACCAATTATGTAATAATTATTCCTATATTATTTAAGTGTTGTTCTACATATTCATAAAAAAATTGAGAAATATGAAATTTTACTTCGTATATCCTCAACTAATTAAGAAATTATGAACGAAAATCAAAGTAATTCCAAAAATCATCAAATTCCCAGATTTTAACTAAAAATTTCACAAGTTAAAATGAAAATTAGACTTTTTTAGGAACAATGATTGAAATACTTTTGAAATAAAATTGCCAAAAAGTATTAAAACTTAAACATTCCGAAACAAAATTGAATACCTACAAGTCTACAACTGCATTTAAATGAGATGTGAGTGAGTATCTATAACTCAAGATCCATTGATCCAAATAAAGCAATGGCTATCATCGGCTGAAGCATGCAAAATTAAACCATTGATCCAGCTTGATGCCCTTTGGTTGTTGATGAGATAAACAGGGTCGATTTGTTAGTATTCTATTTATACGTTTTTTTTTTAATTTATCAATGAATACGCCACCGTGTCGGAGAAAATAAAAAACCATATTAGAGGTGCAATGTGAGAGAATCTCACCGAGAACGGCGGCGGGGCGGAGGGCGGAGGGCTTCTGCACTAGGGCGGCGCGTGCAATTAAGGAGGTGGAGGTGCAAGCAGAGATGGTGGCCATTTTTGAGTGAATTGATCGACTCTCTGAGCTAATTCTCGGCTACTGAATTCTTCAGTGTGAGTGTGTGGGCACAGAGTATCATCTAATACCTCTCTCTATATGAGATAATGAGAGAGAGAGGAACCAGCCACACATCAGGATTGGGTGCATAGCTTCTAATCTGTAACCATCCAACCATATTTCGCCACGTGGCACATCATCTCATAGCTACCACTAGTATTTTCCAATGAGTTCAAAGAGTGGGAACCTGGTCTATGTCACACCCTAAATAATAATCAGAAATGCAGAAATTTTATAAACGTGATATTTTTGGGAGTCTTGCCCGCTCCATCTGGGATATTTATCAATTTAAACTATTAAACGAAATTCCTTTAATTTACCACTATTATATTCATTAGAAAACACAACAAAATCATTATATTTTTTAAGATGACTAAATTATCTAATTCGAAATATGGAAGACTTAAACTGCCCCTTCATTGCCACTCCTAAACATCAACAATCATACACCCATGCAACTCGATTTATTTTCTGGATAAAATATCGTATCATCTCATAAATACGAGAGAAGAATATATGGATTAGTCTGAAAGCACCATGCAGAGCATGAAGAGCCACATAACACCTTGACACAAAACCAGTTACTCCACCGAGTGTAGAATGAAAGAGACTATTTTACTTGCAAAGTTGGCTACACAAAATAGATGGTTAATCCATAGACCTTAAACAAGAGATGACAGTGTTAGGCCATCACTGATATAACACCAACATGCCTGTATCAAATGACATCCAAAATTAATTAGGGCCAATATTAAATTGTAAGGTAGAATACATAGTAATGAATGTCTCAAGAATCTCATAACATATACCATTCACCATATCATCGGTACATTAGCTCTACATGAGTTCTATATACAACATATCTCCAGGAAGAACCATCTCATGGGCTTGCTCGATTTTTTGCCCATTATTGCTAATAACGGACTCATCTACTTCTAAAATGGTGGCCAGCTAAAAAATATAGCGTAAGAACGAATAAAAGAAGATCAAATTTACAAGTAACAATTGCTCAAAAATGAGAAAGAATGGAGTAAGTATATGTGGTTCCTACATTACTCATCATGTGGGATCTAACTACTCATGAAACATTGCATTGTTGCAGGTATGGATGTTCATACTTGACGTGTTTCCTCCAAAAGGGCTTGTATTTCTCGATTCCAATATCCAACCATGGTTTAAGGATACCGTCGTAGTGTAGAACTGCACCATTATCTATGTCGTTCTCCCTCACAGCAGAGTCGTAGCCCAACCCGAGCACATGCCACCTCTTATTTAGAGCTACCGTTTGTTTGTAAAAGGTTACCCAACCAATGGGCAAGCTTCCAGCTTTCCATAGAGGCCTTTGATTGCCCTGAAAGAAGAATGCATACATTAAGATGAGCTAAAATGTCATATTATGTACTTGAAATTTACAGTTCACGAACACAGTGGTAAAAAATTTGTACTGATGATTTAAGGCATCCGTGAATTCTCATTATTGCTTCATTTGTTTTTCTCAGTAGGTCCTTGAACTTTTATTTGTCTCACAAGGTCTTGGGAGTTGGTTTTTTTAGGAAAAAAGTTTTTTAGTTCTATAACTTTGGCTGGATTTTTAGTCCTTTATCTATTCACTGAACCATTTTTGTCCTATAATTTGAAAAACTTTTAAGACTTTTAGTCTGGTTATCTGCAACAACAGGTCAAAGTGATATGTTATTGCTTATTTGACATCCAAACTACGTATTATAAATGAATAAGTTTCTATAGCAACTAAAAGAAAAAAAGTATATTACTTCAATAGTAGCAAAAGAGAAGAAGTCTAAGACTCTAACGCTATGTTTGGACTGGACTTGGCCGATCCGAATTTTGAATGGGTTCAGTCCAATCTATGTTTGGACAATAATTATCAAAATCCTTCAATCCTACCTTATTTTTCCTACTTTTTATACAATTTCCAATAAAAGCATCTACTTTTTCTACAACTCCCAACAAAAAACATCTACTTTTTCTACAACAATATGAAAATGACATCTTAATTATAATTCTACTCAAAATTCATACTCACAAAATCCTTCTCAAGCTCAAATCCAAATTTGCAAAAATCACCTTAGGCCCAGAACAAACATAGCCTAAATGTTAGAACTCTTTAATGCTTAAAATAATTCAAATTCCAAATAGAAACAGTGTAGAGAGAAAATTGTCAATGCATTAACAACACTGAGTCATTAAAACCTATCATAGCAGGTTACCAAGACTAGAATTAGAAGTTAATAAAATTACAGGACTAAAATATAGAAGTGAATAGATAAAGGACTGAAATTCTAATAAGACAAAGTTCAAGGACTAAAAGACTAATTTTCCCTTATATTTTCATCACTCGAGGCCTCTTTTCTGATGTTGATGTTAATCATTTTAGCGGTACCGAAACAAAAATTAGGGACCTAAAGATGTTCTATAGGGACCTACCGGAACAAAAATTAGGGACCTAAAGATGTTCTATAGGGGACCTACCGGAACAAAAATTAGGGACCTAAAGATGTTTTTGGCAAAAAAGTAATGACTGGCACATAAAAAAGCAAGTGCAAGAATAGCAATACAAAAGGTATGAATAAAATTTACTGACCCATTGAAGGTATCTGTGATAGAGCCCAGTAAGATCTCGCAGTTTCCATCCATGAAGGTCAAATATATTCATCCCAAAAGCCCATGTGCATGTGTTAGCATCGAATTTATTTGCCACAACGGGGTCTGTGAAATTGACCAGCATATCCATACGATGGAATGAAGGCTCCCCTTCAGTACAAGTCTCCACAGCAGCATTTACTTTCCCTTTCATGTTAACGCTCCAAAGTCTAGTTAAGTCCTTTTTCACTACCACATCATGATCGAGAAGGACAATCTTATTCAAAACAGGAAAAACATCTGGCAAGTAAAACCGAAGGTAGTTCAGCTCAGATGTATATCGTGGATCAACAGAACCTTCCCTCTGCAAAGTTGCATTATATTTGGTGATTAGCCATCCAAAACTTTCAATGCTCTCCACATGAACTGTAGCTTTGCCAGGAGGGTTTGATATGAACCACATAGAAATTGCAGGGAGGTTGAGTGAATCTGTCACTATATGAAATACTACCTTCCCTGGTTCCTGTCATACAAAGAAAATTTTCAATCTTTATTATTTCTTTAATAAGCATCAGGCAGTTTCAAAATTTAAATTAGCCTGATATCTTAACCTGCTATACTGGCAATATAACTTTGTCTTCCACGTTAAAAGTTGAACAAAGATGTGATGCAAATATTGAATGGAGCCCTAATAGAATCTCACACAAAAAAATTGAAGCGATCATTTGATTTTCTTGGTATAAAACAGCAGTAACAGCTTTTTTAGTTATCCTACCTCAGGTAGTCTGTTGCTGCTTATTATCTACAGTTGTAAGCAGTGCAGGTGGAAATTTCATTGTTAAAAAACAAAAGGATAAAAAAAAATCACCAGAAAATGATGACATTGAGGGCAGCACTAAAAACAGTGATACCTCATATATCAACACAAACAAGTAACAAATCATGGAAATACGTGCAAATGCCAAAAAACTGGAAATTAGAAAGTGCCAAGTAAATTCTTCAAAGACAAGTTGTCATTCAAGACATTTGAAACGAGAACAGTAATAAAAAAAAAACTTCTCTCTCCCTTTCAACCTACAATACAAACAGGCAGCTTCCAAAATTTGTGAAATTAAATTATATACAGTTGAATACATGAACACAGAGAAAGAAGTTATCCATGCAAAACAAAGACGGGAAGCAACAGATACATACCCTGGCATTTGACACAGTTGAGTTTACAACAACTGCACAAGCCAATACATTGTCGGAGAAAACTGCAAAGTGATAAAGATGAGGATCGCGTAGTTTATGTTTGTAAGGGACCTCCCTTTTCTCAGGCTCTAGGGCAAAATATTCAGTAGTCAATCTCATAGACAGGCAGTGAAGCCCTTTTGGGATGGTTCTTCCGCCAAGTGCTCTTAGGAAAGTCTCCTGATTTCTCTGTGACCGGACCTGCTCTTCAGCACTATAAGTCATAGCACGAAGTTTCTTTATCATCGCAACACAATCAGGGTAAAGACGGCTTGCTTTTGTCAAAGTGGTATCCATTGATTTCATCTTCTGCAGAGAACTAACAGAGCAGAGGTTTATAAATTTATGAAACTTTAACGAAATCTCGTAAAATAGTCTTGTCGTGCAGTGAGCAATGCAGTGAGCACCATAACGTGAATCTGGCATCTATAATTGCTTTATGCCAATGTGTTGAGTTATTATATCAGAACATAACAGTTGTTACGAGCTTGGGCAGCATAGAAAGAGATACTAGTATATGCCTGATGGAGCTTGATTTAACTAACAATTTACAACCTTCCCAAATAAACTAAGAGAAACATACAATCACCAGTAAGAAACTCAAAAGAAATCAATAAAAAAATAAGAAAATTGTTGAACTCATCAGTAAGCTGATTTGACATCCCCAAAGCAATTTGAACTCAACAAACTCACTCAAACACACTGCTACTGAACTTCAATCCTGACACAGGAAAACTAAGGCATAACAAAAGAAGAAGAATGTGAAATGGCCAAGATAATCCTCTATTTATATCCGAAGTTTCTTTTACTCAAGGTGATTTTCATTCACAGTAAGCATCAAACATCAATCAGTGACTTTGTTATTATTTTACTTCTTTAAGAGGGCAAAAGTGGACCTCTCCAGAGAGTCCAGATGCCTATAGTTGATATTCATAAATAAGACATGGAAAAAGTACCAAGAATAATAAAAAGTTATCCAACAGAATATAGCAACACGATGAACCATAAAGGTCAGAGAAACAACACTTGTAACGTCGAGGAATCTTAATTTTCAGTTGTAAATTGCTTTAATGTATCTAACCATATTATTTTTTGATTTTTCAGTTCAAACAGACAGATAACTGTAAAGAATAAAGAATATTAGGAGGCAAACATACCCCTTTGATATACGAGAATCTTTTATGGACTGACCCAAGGCTCGTTCTAACTCTCTAAGTCGAAACTTTAATTCTCTGACAAGATGAGAACTGCTATTTGTTGGTATAAAGTGTAAGTATACTTTTGCCCTAATCATCTGGTCTTTCATCTCTTTTTGCTTCTCATCGAATGTCCTTGGCCTAGTGCGTACAACTCGGTCATATTGTACCTCGTGTATATCTGACTCTTCCTTTGGTGAACCAAAGAAAAAACAATGAGTGGAATAAAAGAAAGCAGACCGAAAGGATGATATGAGTTAAAGAAAGAGAAGACTGCAAATGCATATGACAGAGAGTGATTTCGATGCATAATCACCCAGCCACACAGGTTAAATAAAGCAAGATGCATTTGAGTGAAATGTTCAAAAATTAAAATTGACAGGAGAAGCAGCTTTGCTGCCATCCTTGCGCTGTGAGCAAACATGTGCATATGATAGATTCACCGCCTGATGTGCTCTTGTACATCAGAGTACCAGAAATTGCAAATATTCAAGGCTCACAAGTACTTAAAAGTATATCCTTGTGCTTATAAAAGATCCAGCACCTCTAGGGAGCTTTCGAGAACACCATGTCGAAGGAACTCCACGCAGTACCAAACAAGAGAGAACCAGAAGAGATGTGAAACAGTTGCAACACAGTGAAATTATTAGCTCGATACCAGTACGTGAACAGTCTCAATCTGAGCAAACAGAATAAACAATAAATTACAAGAGCAGGTTCTACACACCCTAGCAGAACTTCAGGAAACATTTCTCAGATATAAACTAGTGCAGGCATCGATTAGGACTATCCCATATGTTCACTTCATCAGTCACATGCATCACTAAGTGCTCTCTTCAAACTACTGATAACTAATTATAATTCTAGCAAAGTTTAGCATTTCATGAACATCACTCACTCAAAGCAAGCAGAGTTTTATAGTTACTGTAACCAGAGCATGTAACTGAATATCTACATTCAACATTAGCATAATATCCAACTATAGAGAAACCCAATGTAAACATAAACATGCCTCCTCTGCTCTCTATTACCATTACGAGCGCCAGGAAATGTAGAGGTTAATGCAGCATAAACTACCTTTAGATTAGTAAAACAACTAGGAACAAAAGAACTTCAAAAGAATTAGTCATTCATAGTAACACACCTTCACTCTAGACATGGGAGACTTTCTCTCTGTCGGTCTATTTTGGCCACCTTCATCTGTGTTATGTCTGTTTGCTGAACTTCAAAAAAAAGCAGATGGAAATGTCACAATAATTTACTGCACAGTAAGTATCAGATAACTTTGATGGAAAGCAAACAAACAATACAAACCATTGGTTTCCAACGAGTCAGCATCACTTTCTGCAACTCTAACTTCACCATGTCTGGTGTACTCGGTAGAACTAATGTTAACCACAGAGTTAGATGTATCATCTTTGTAGACCACCCGAATTGGTTCTCGCAAACTTCCAACTTTTTCCTAAACCGCGAATTATGGGAATTCAGGATTATGACTACCAAAATGACATAATATAGTACATATTTCACAAAAACAAATCAATATATCCAATTACCTGCTCTATTGCACTAAGTGTTTGAGCCTCCGTCCTATGTTTCTGTGCAAGGAAAATCCCAAAAATAGACGTTTCAGTTTAGATCACAATATACAAACACTCCCAAGGTAAAATATTAAGTTAATGATCTCAAACTAATTTCAAATAAACATAAACCCAAGAAAAATGAAATATGTTCATTTGTCACAGTGTGACATATATAAGAAGATTCATCTTCAACGTTCATCATGCGATCACAAAAATACCAAAACAAAGAAGATTAACTCTACGTAAAGGCAACTATTTCACCAATATACATATCAACTTAAAGCACCAAAAAAAAAAAAAGTGATAAAGTTAAACTTTGATGTCAAGCAATCAACTATCGGAAAAGATACCATTGCACTACAAACAGTATCAAATAACCGCTATCCATATCAGTTAAGTAAAAATAAAAATGTCTGTAAGTTATGAAGATGAGAGATCCATACAATGATAGATAAATCTTCAACGAAGCCTCGAGATACTGCACAAAAAACAAAATCCACAAATCAGGTTACCTTTAAAAAAAAAAATATATCACTCACATGCGAATTCAAAGTAAAAGAGACGGAAAAAAAAACAAAACACTCACCATCGGACTTAATGTGTTTGAGCCTATACGAGAGTAGAAAAATAGGAATCAAAACAGAGACACAGAGAAAACAGAGGATCAAAGTCCTCGAGTATATACGCAATGGCCTCATCAAATTTGCCAGCGGAATCGAGTTAATCAACGATCCTCTGCATCGGAAAACCAATAAAAATGCAACGAATCGCTGATCTTGGATATCCGAAATCTGGAAACTGGAAAAGGAGTGGAAGATTTAGGAGGGGGAGAGAGTGGTTAGGGTTTTTCTTGAGAGTAATAAGATCTCGAGGAAGTCATTTCCGTGTGAGGTGAGTTTCTTATATCGTGGAAAATGAAAAGAAAAAGAAAAAGAAAAAGGAAAGAAATAAGAAGCGGGGAAGGCGGGGAGAGGAGGTGGTGGCACGTTCATGTGAAGAAGGAGGGTGGAATTGGAATGTGAATGTGATTTTAGGGATTTATTTTAATTAATTCTAAAATGGGTGGGGAATAGGAATATATATAAATCGGGGTTTTGTGCAGTTTGAGATGCGGGAATTCCTAGGTAATCATGGGATTGGGATTTGGGGGTGGTCCTACTGCTCACCGTTTCTTTTTTATTTCATACTCCCTCCGTCCCACAACACTTTGCACACTTTCCTTTTTAATCTGTCCCAAAACACTTTGTACATCCAAAAATGGCAAATTTTATCACAATTATTACCCTCTCAATACACACTTATTTACACACAATGCCATTACTTTTTCTCTCTCAACATTTTATTACTTTTTGTCTTTTTCTCACATAATTGACTCTTATACCCTCAATCAAAAAGCAAAGATTCCTTTTTTCTTAAAAATTGTGCCCAATTTAGTGTGCGAAGTGTTTCGGGACGGAGGGAGTAATATTAATCCTTACTAATTATCATAATATTCATCTTTTTAAATGTTAAAAATGAGGTGTATCATTTGAACTATAATATTTGTGTGATACATAAACTAAACTAATTTTCACTAATTTATCTATGAATTGTGATTGGTGGATTGTAAGTTGACCCGTCTCACGTAACACGATCCAGAAGACAGTCTCACATAAAACTCATTTATTGATTAAATGTTGGATTTCATTTCATGTGACAGGTTGGATCTCAGATTATAGGAAAACCAAACACCATTAATGAATTGGCAAAACTTTGGATTTCATTTGGTTAGACGGGTCGGATCTCGATTATAAGACAATATGTCGATCCAAAACAAAAAAATATGTAATATTTTTGTATGTATTAGGTAATACATTTTTTATGTATATCATGCAGTTGTATTCTGATCATGTAATATTTTTGTTTGTGTCGTGTGATATTTTTAGGCATATTATATAATATTAAATAATACTTTTATAGTTTGACAAACAATACTTCAGGTAATATTTTTATGTGTATTATGTATATGTGTGTACGTATCATGTAGTATCTTTGCTCCTAAGATTCTAAATCCACTATATTTGGAAAATGAGTATCTTGTGGACTTGATGCACATGCAACTTGAGGGTCAGGTCCAGGTTTGGATCGACCCAAATCCGCACATTTTTCCTTTTTTTTTCCTGACTTTTATGTTATGTTAGTCATATATTTATGTTATATTAGTCGTACATTTATGTCCAAATATCATACTTTTATATTCAAATATCATGACCTTGGTGCAATACTTTAACTTTAAGAAAAAAAAAAAACATTGTTAACCTTTATACTATGTTAGTCATATTTTTATGTACAAATATCATACATTTATGTAATACTATAACTCTAAAAAAACCCTAATTTCGGCACAATTTGGTACATGTTTACCTTCATGTGACAATATTTATACTTTTATATCAACATAATCATATATTTATTATTATATAAATGTACAACTCTAACATAACTAAAATGTATAACCAAAATAACTAAAATGTATGAAATATATTAATAGTTGTCTAAAAATATGTTAAGTTACTCCTAAAACCCCTAAAAAGTATGACTAACATGACATACAAATATAACTATCATAACATAAATGTATGACTAACATGACATAAATGTATAACATCTTGGAGCGAATTTGGATGAGTTTGGGCACATCCACCCAGGCGTGTGGGGGCGCGTACAGGCTCTTGGGTGGCAAATCTGGACGGGTTTGAGCCAGGTCGGGTCGAGTGCATGGATTTTTGATCCATGTACCAAGTGCATAAAAGTTTTTGTATTGGAAAATTATAATTTCACACATAATATTTTTTTTTCATCATGTAATAGTTTTGTGTGCATCAGTACATAATACTTTAAAATATTATAATTTGGTAACTAATATTATATGTGTAACACTTTTGTATGAGATAATACATTTATATGTAACAAGTAATGCTTCTAATTCCATGATTTCGAATTAATGGTTAATTTGAAAATTCTAATTTGACAATTAATACTTTTTATTCTCATAATTTAATATTTTTCATATATATTATGAAATAATTTTCAAAGTATGACATAATATGATGATACATGTAAAAGTATTATGTAATATTTTTGATTCAACAATATTGAATCGCGTTGATTAAGGTGGATCAGGTGGTCCGTCTCACTACATCAATAAAAATTAAAGATAGTGATACCGTCCACAGATTTTTATTGCATTATGTGAGACGGGTGAATCCACAACTCAACCACTCACAACCCAAACCCTACAATTCACTTATTGTTTATGGGTGATGGGGCTCCATCTCATATAAATTTTTGCGTTATTTCTATACTTAATTAGCATCTCTACATCTGTAAAATAAGAGTTAATTTAATTAAATGATTAGTCAACTTTTCTAAACTTATTGATTAATAAAATTGAATAATTTTTGCAAACCTACGTTTTAGGATAAACTATGAATTTTCTTGGAAAATTTTGATTTTTAATTTTTTATCATATAATTGAAAAGTAATTTGTTGATCATTCTAAATTTTAATATTAAGAAAAAAATTAGAAAAATATTGTGAGTATTGAATATGTTAGCTATAACAACATATATTTTTTTTCAATATAATAAAAAATTATTTATTTCATTAGAAAATGCAATATATATAATTAAATAGTATATTATTTAGACCAAATTATTTTTAAAGCTAAACTAGATGATATGTATAACATAAAACCATGAACAAATATTTGATGTGAATAATAGTTAAATTTTACTATGTTTAATTATTTTTATTTTTAAAACTAATTTATTGCACAACTCATATGCTAGTAAATTATAACAAAGTCATATTCTTGAAAATTTTCAAAAGTAATATTTGTAATTAGTTTTTCTATTTTTCATTAAAACAATGAGAGCCACCTAAGACCTAATATTGCCAGATGAGTTGTTCGGATTTGATAATAAAGAGAAACTGGACCCACAATTGGTAGGTTAAGTGATATTTTGGTCACGAAATTATTTGATCATTATATTTATGAAGATAGGCTCTTAATTATTACTCGATTTGTGTTTGACTTCTACTTGGTGCTTGTTATAATTTTCTGGGAGAATTTATCAATTTATTAATACCAATAATTGAGGGATGATCAAAGCTAATTTGTGCAAGCAGAAAATACTGATATAAAATTATATGATGGGGCACTTAATTTGTGGTTACATTTTCTAATGTACTAGAAATGCAATGAATTTTTTTTTAAGATACAATGAAATTATTTCTAATGTACTAAATAGTGAGAGTGTCACACCATTTCAACTATGTGGCAATTGAGTTATATATGTATATATTACATGTAATTTTAAAACTGATTTTTATTTCTTTGTTTTTATTTTGAAAGAAAATGATTTTATTTTTCAATTTGAAGACCAAGTGAAAGCGGCAAAAACAAAGTATTTTACTTTAAAATACTTTCAATACATACGCTCATATGTAATGACAATATATTACTAAATATTTGAATTTTATGATAATAATCAAAGAACATAAAATAAATATAAGTATTTTGTGATAATGACATCTCTAATAAATTACGTTCTCTCGCAAAATTTCAACCAAATCAAATACAACTCATGATTTTTGCCTTTTGTTTTGTTTTTTTAGGAAAATACAGATAGTTTAATATTCTTGTGCAGTGTTATTAATTTTCTTATTTAATAATATATTATATTTTGCTAATGATAATATAATATAAAACTAATATCATATTACAGAAGTATTAATGAAGTAAATTACAATTAAAAAAAGATCCAAAATATAAATCTTTAAACTATAGTTAATCACGTGTCACGTGATGATCACGGGGAACTGCATCACGTAAATATACATCTTGGAACTAATATATTGACTTGTATTTTTATTATTTAATTAATTATCTGATTATCTTCAAAATAAAGCAAACAAGGTAGACCACATCTTATCCCATCTATTTTCTGGGATGCATTTTTGCTATTCATTCTGCGTATGTCGACACATATACATATACATATATATATATATATATATGTGTATATATTTATTTATTTATTATTTAATTAATTATCTGATTATCTTCAAAATAAAGCAAACAAGGTGGACCACATCTTATATCCCATCTATTTTCTGGGATGCATTTTTGCTATTCATTCTGCGTATGTCGACATATGTGTGTGTGTGTGATACATGTGGGTGTGTATGTTTGTGTGTGATAATATAAATAAACTTTTATATAAAATAGGTGGAAAATATATATTTAGATATATAAGTGTAGATCAGTAGATGGTGTTAGCAATTGATTTTATTTTTGTAAGTATTTATTGTAGAAAATTTACTTATAACGAAAATATATAGTATTTGAGAATAAAATTAAGTAGTGATTTGATCAAAATTGTGAAATCTAAGTGTTTGCTAGATAATCAATTTTTTAAGCAAAAATAGAGAGTGTATTTTCAAAAGGACTTCAATTTATTCTAACAATTATCCAGAAAGTGGTAGAAGCACTTTGTAGCTTAGAAGATTAAATGGCACTTTTTAAAAGTTGCAAAATCTTTTAAGACCAATGAATTTGAGAAAGACATAAATTCATTGGTTATCATATTTGAATTTGAAATCCAGCATTTTATTTTAAACATTTTTTTTAACAATACAAGTGAATTTAAATCTACTCTAATTTGGATAGATTGAAAATCTATTAATTTCAAATCATGAATTCAAATTCACCTCTCCAAAATACAACCCCAAGTGTTTTTGTTTATTAAAAATTGAATTTTATCGTTCCAAGTTGTGAAAAATATAATTACTCTGCTAGACCAATATATCTCAGAGTTTAGACCGATAAAAATCTTTTAAAACATTGAATTCACATAAGATCGTCTCACATATATAAATTTTATCAATAATTCAAATCTATCTTCACAGTTGAATATTTATTTTATTAATCATGAATTAATCAATCTCATAAACTTAAATTATATTATATGAAAGATATCACCGAGAGTGTTATTAAAAAAATGATTCTAATGTTAAATTATATTATATGAAGATATTAAAAATAAGTGATTCTAATGTGAGTGTAGCCAACAAATAGAAGGTGCCACTTGGAGCCCACGTGACAGAGTTGGGTTTGTCAAATATATATAGTGTAATCTTTGCAAACTCAATAATGAAAAAGATAAAAATAAAAATTGAATAAGACAGAAACTAGACAAAAAGGGTATACATGTTTTTAGGGACCATGATTCACCAAATCTCATGAATGATTGGTAATTTTATTTGATGTGAAATTCCTAAAAACACAAAATTGAACATTTATAGTACTTTATTTGAGTTGATGCACATTGGTGTTACAAAATTAATTTGAGCATTTAATTTGGATTTTAAGAGTATGAAAACATTGACACTTTTTTTCTTCAAATTCCAACATCAAATATTATTTGTGGTTATGTAACATATTATTGGAGTATATTAGTAAAGTGTTTGGAGCATTTGATAGCCCATTGCAAGTTTTATTTGCTTGAGTGTTTCAGAGATCTCTGTGGAATTGTAGAATGAATTAACTTAGTTAAAAAAAAAATGACAATTTTATTTTTAAAATTTCATGAACAGAAAACAGTTTATGCAATTATCTTCTTAAAAATATCGTGTACATTATCGATAAATATACATTCCAAAAATTATTATTTTAAATGTAGCTATATACAAGTGATCAAAGCTATTGGATGAACCAAAAAAAAAATCTATAGTGAAATTATTTTACAAATCTAATTTCATGAGACGAGTCAATACATAATTTATAAAATAAAAATAAATTTTTATTGCAAATAATAAAACTTCGAATTATATCTATGAAACCATTTTATATAAGTTTTTGTATTAAATTTAAATACAAAGTACAAACCCATTAGAATAATCTGAAATTATATCCTTCAAATTATTTTACATTTGAGAATCTATCAAAAAAAATTCGAAATTGATTCATAAAAATAGATTTGGTTATGATTAATGAACTCCGTTTGATAAAATTTTATTGGTGAAATAATCTGGTTTTAGTGTGTGATTAATTTATTACAAAATACAAAAGTAAAAGACTAAATAGTCCATGTTTTTGTTTCCAAAACTCTTGGCCGACATGGGAGAACACGTGTCGAGTTGTCTTTTTGCCTGTTAAATTTATTTGCTGGCTTTATTGTTTTCAATCCATATACACCTTTGTTATCATCACGACTCTTCTTCTTTGCGTGTATCATAGGTAATTAATAAAATTGCATTTATTTAATTCTCTTGTTTCCTTTTATTCTAATTTTTTTTTCTTCAAATTAAACCATGAAATATGTGAGATATCCTCGACATATATATTATCACACCCATAGATTAGAAGGCCATAAATCCAAAATAGCAAGAGGTATTTTATTCTAATTAGTATTTATATGTCTATATGTGTGGTCTATGGAGTATTTTTTTATAAATAGTATCATATTACATCAAACATTTGAGATATTTAAATATAAAAAATCAGCGTAACTAACTATTCTTGCAATTGATTGTCCACCTGGTTACATAATTTTATAATTCAGTTATAATTAAATTATTATTAGTAATATGTATTATATAGCAAAAGAAACCTTTTTTTTTTTTTTCTAATACAAAACATGTTTTGAAAAACTATTTCAAAATTTAATTTTCATTTAAATGTTCACTGTTTACCTATTTTTCTGTTCAACTGCATTTATAATATTTTACCTATATCAGATCACATTAGTGGTTGGTTCCCGATCAAATTCGATCGATACTAAATACTAATAAACATTCGTTTTTAATTTTATTTGCACAAAGAGTTTTCCACTTTCTATTTTTGGAAAATAAAATCCGAGTTAATTTTTTTCATTTTTATCAAAAGTTTGTTTTGTAAATTGTAATCAAGTTTGATTTTTTCAAGTTTACTAATATTCTACATCTTTCTTACTATTGTACATCAAATACAAATATATTTACCTTTGCAGCTGAAATGAAAACAACTAAAATTTGAAAATTATATAAAATTTTAAAGGCAAAATGTTCAAATAAGCCACTAAAGTTCACTCTCATTTCATATATTCCATTAAAATATTTTTCGGTATAAAAATATCATTAATGTTCACCTCTAAATATATATAATCCACTCAAGATTTATTTATAATATAATATACCAATAATGTTGTAAAATTAAAATATTTACATACTTTAAATTTTTTTGACCTCATATTTTATTTTACATATTGAGAACAAAAAATATATATTTTATGAAAACATAAATATAATAGCTTATTATATATATATATATATATATATATATATATGTGTGTGTGAGAATATATATTATTATTAATTATTATTATTATTTACACTTTTTTACTTTTGAAAACTAAAACTAGTAAACAATTAGGTTTATTTGAAATAATAATTTCACTACGCTATTAAGGATATTATTTTTTAATTTAAATACAACTTAAAATCTCTATATTATATGAAATAATACATGAAAAAGATATCATAGTTGTAAAAAAAAATTATTCCAAATAAACCTAATTGTTTAATAGTTTAGTCTTCAAAGTAAAAAATGTAAATAATAATAATAATAATAATAATAATAATAATATATTCACACTCACACTCACACACACACACACACACATATATATATATATATATATATATATAAGCTACTATATTTGTGTTATCATGAAATAGTTTTTTGCTTTAAAATATGTAAAAAATATGAGGCCAAAAAGAGAAAAAAATTAAAGTTTGCAAAGATAGAGAAAATGAGGCTGGCGCGATGCACCATTGGGCATAGGATACACAAAGAAGTGCAGGTGTTGCTCAAAGTCGCATGTTGACAGTAGCGACTAGGGGTTAGGTAAGAGTTTAATAATCCCAACCTAAATTTGTGGTATCAATTACTGATTATGAAAAAGACATCTCACTAAAATTAAAGGAAATATGCCTTTCTAGTGCTCTACCCAACTAGGGTTGTCGCTTACAAACTTTATATAATAATAATAACAACAACGACGACGACAATAAGACAAATTTTTAGTTGTGATTGTTGCATCATGCGATGGCTGGGTCGTATCGAATCAACGCATGGGTCAATCGGTTTAATAGAAATATAGATATAGATATAATTCTAAATTTTATTTAAATTTTAAATAGTATTCCAAATATTATTGTGAAAATACTATTTCGAATAAATCTAATTATTTAATGGTTTTAGGCTTCAAAAGTACAAAAGGTACATAATAATAATATATAATAAGCTAAGATATTATATTTTCATGAAATATATATATATATATATATATTTTTTGTTCAAAAAAAGTTGAAAACATATGAGGTCAAGAAAAAAGAATTTAATGTGTGACATATATATTTTAATTTTACAACATTAACAATGTTATTATACCTAAATAAAATTTAAATGAGTTATATATATTTAAAGGTAAATATTAATAATGTTTTATACACAATATATATCTTTATACATATGTACCATCATCCAATTATTTTCTTTGTAAATTATCATAAAAATGCAAATTGTGATAATTAAAGTTCGAACTTGAATTACGCAATTTCTCTAATTTTTATTACCCCCTTTCTCCATTGCCCCAAACTTATTAAAAAATATATATAAATAAAACTATGGAGATGATTATGCCTAAATTGCGAGTATATGAGCTTCGCAGTAAAGAGTTTAGACAGTTGAATAGCAGTTGGGCCAAAAAACACAAAGTGGACTTTGTTTAGGAGATTTACTTAGTTCTCAGTATTCTAAAGTGAGCCCAAAAGCAGAATTGAGGCCCATACACTCCATATGGGCCCAACTTATCTAGGTTCCTCAATTATTTTTATTTTTATTATGTAAACAATAAAGTATAGGATTCTTATGAGAGATCTTATAAATTAAATTGACGGGTTAATTCACAACTCATGATAACCCATATCTTATGAATTATATGCAGCTGGTTTAATGATTTACTATATCTTTTGATTTATAACTTCAGATAAAATGTGATTAAAACTACACCTCAAATCTGCCTAAAATATGAATAAAAATGTGATTTATAGTGTGAGATTAAAAAAATCATTTTACTATAGAGAGTGTGGAGTGTTACTTACATCTTTTATTAGGTGTCATAAATATGTCACCCATCGCATACCAAAAAAATCTTAATTGCAACCAATAATTTTTTACAACCTCAAGTATTTGAAAACGAATTCAAGATCAATAGTGTACAATTAAGAGATTTCCAGATTAAATATTTCAAAAAACATTGATTTTGTATAATTTTATTCATTATTCTTGGCAAGAACTTGGGTGAGACTGGTTGGATGGATCGGACATAAAAAATTATGTAATACTTTTTTGTATATTAGGTAATACTTTGATATAATATGATGCATTTTATGTTTGGTCAGATTATAAAAAAATATGTAATACATATTAGGTAATAATTTTCTGTATCTTAGGTATAACTTTTGTATTATACCTAAAAGAAAATATGTTCTGATCATCATGTAAAAAATATTTATAAAAATATTATCTAATATACACAAAAATATTTACATAATTTCTTATGTCCGATCCGATCCGACCCACCCGTCTCACGAAATGAGATCCGTGAGACGGTCCTACACAAGAGTCGCTCATTATTCCTGTAACTCCATATATAGTTTTACCCTTTCTAATACATTATTAATCAAACTAACTAATAACATCTAGTTCATATTTAATGTTTCATCGCATATTTCATCATCTTTAATAGCTATAAATCACATATTAATTAGTAATATCATTTAATATACCGATTATATCTGAATATGAGATCAAATACATAGTTGAAGAAGTGCTGCGATGAACATGACACAGATGCAGGCCTGGAAATTGGGTGAAAGATGGAAATGGAAAAACATAATATGAAAAGATTTACATGATAGTTTATAAGTAGGGCCCACCCACGCATGATTCGAGCAATCATATGTAGTTTAGTTTCAGAGGTTAAATCATTGCACAACTCCATTTGAATTTTCCAGGTGCTTCCAATTCAATTTTTGCTATGCTAAAACCAGTTTTAATTAATTCCAATGGTATAAATTATCTTTTCATAATTGTGCATAAAAGTATACGTACAATAAAAGTTTATATAATATTGACTTACAAATATAACATGTAAAATTAATCTCTTTATATAGACAATGAAAAACACACCCATTTGGGGCAATTCATTATTAGTTTTGAAATAAATCATGGGCTGGTGAATTGTCTTATATATATATATATATATATATATATATATATATATATATATATACACACCATAGTATCATACTCACCACATCAAGTTTGCATCTCATATTCTTCAATAAATAAATAAATATATATATATATATATATTTGTGTTTAATTGTAGAATCTAAATTCGATTATTCATATATTTGTATTTTAATATTCTATAATAAGTGTAAAAGTACTACTGATCATAAACGTCTATTGCAGCCATTGCCTCTCCATCCACACCCCTCTCTCAAATAATAATATATAGATTTTCAAATATGATTTAAAATCTATAGTGAAATTCCAGACCTCCAAATCCTGGTACAAATATTTTCTCCTTATATATATATATATATATATATATATATATATATATATATATATATATATGTTCTTTCAATTTAATCCTTAATTATCTTCATTTTGTATCAGATTATCATTTATTGTAACTATTTATAACTTTTGTAGTTCATGTTTTAATACTTCATTGGGTTTATAGTCATTTTATATACATGATCTTAGTTATCGAATGTTTCTTTTATTTATATGAAACAATATTAAACGATATACAAATTGAAATATTTAGAGTAAGATTTTTACTATCCACCAATATTATCAATACTAGACATTTCACAATTTCAAAATTAATGTTTAAGAAATCCTAATCTAAACATATTCATATAATATTCTTAAAGTGCAAGTTTTAAAAACACATTTTTAGTTCGCTTTATATTCGTAACATGAATTTTGAATATTAACAACACAAATGATTTATTTCAAAATATTGTCTATTGGATACATAATCAGACATTTTGAGCTTCATTTGGTGATGTGAAACACGAAATACATGTCTTTATCCTAATGGGGTCCAGATATGTCGTTGATGACTAGGATGATGGCACACATTTCGAATTCCTCATTACTAACTGAAGCTTGAAACACGCAGTTATATATTGAATTGACATAAATTTTGAGTTGATGATTTATATTCTTGACATTCAAAATTCATATTATAAATGAAAATGGATCAAAAATTGATATTTTTATCATTTTATGTACTTTATCCTAAATTTAAATCCATTTGTCTTTCAACCAATGTATTGTCGTCCCTATTGATTTGTATGGGTTTCAACGAATATGAGATTTCAACCACTTTATATCAATAATCATGTCAGCACTTAGAAATAGATGATTTTAATCTCGGATCCAATGATTATGGGTCGAATCATGCTCGAATTTAAAACTTGTAATTTTTTTTTTCTTTTTTTTTTTCACAAAGTCTCATGGACTAAAGTGTAAATGGGGACATTTAATCATCAATATTGACCAATTCGATGTAACAACTAACATGTGTGTATTCTTTTTGACTGAGCAACAATATAATTAATTCGTGTCACGAGTTAAGACCATTTGAACATCTTTAATTACAATAATAATATTATTATTATTAATTGTTTAAGGTTGTTTATAGATTTAAAAAACAAATAATATTTGCTCATATTTTACCAAAATTTGTCCTCATTCACTACTCTAAAATTAAATAATATATAAAAGTGATTATTAGATATTTATCTATAATGGATATATTTAACTATGGGTAGATTGATTTTTTTTTATCAAATTTCTTAATCAAGTGTGTAAGATTCTAAATCCATATTAATTTTGGGATGAAAAAATTATATAACTATATATATAGAATAGAACGACTACATCACCTAACATTTAATAGATATATTTAATGTACAACTCTGAATAAAATTATAATCTAAAAAAAAAAGACAAGTAAAATTTGAAAAAAAAAACAAATCATTAACTGCTGTCAGAATACACAGATAAAATGAGATAAATTATATTTTTGTATTTACATGGGAGAAGTATATGATATATTTCCATACTTTTCCTGTAGCTGCTTGACTATTCCAACCACTCTCCCAACACCCATTTTCTTTCATTTAATTTAAGATTGTTATTTTCACACCTACAAAATATCAACTAATAAATGTTGGGATCACTTGAAATCGGTTCAACTAAATTTTTTATGCATGTCTTGGATATAATAAAATAAAATGTGCAGTTTTGTGCTATAAATTTCTTGTTAATGTATAACAACAATGTCATTTTTGTTGGGAATAAAATATTCATTCATTCCTATAGAAAAATGAAATAAAACGAAGAAACATTAACAACAAACAACAAAACAAGTATTTATGTGGAAAATTTCAAAATTGAAGAAAAATCACGATCCATGAAAGGAATATCACTACAAAAAAAATTATTACAATCATATAAAATTTTCCTCTCTCACCCAACACTTCTACACATTATAAGTTTTTGAATGACTCTTCAGCAGGGACGGAACCAGAATCCAGAATTGAGGTGGGCCATTAATAAAAAAAATTTACACAAAATTATATATAAGATATTTATCATCAAGTATCCCAAAATATATCATTACATCCCAAATTTTCTAAAATTTAGAACGTCGCTCTTGCATATCACGAAAGTCATCTACAAGTGAATTTATGCTAAACTTTTTTGCAATTTGCTTCTAAGGGGATACTTCCTTAATAAAATTAAAAGTTCTTACTAAATATATATATATATATATATATAATATAAATTTTAAAATGTTGGGGGGCCAAGGCCACCCTGGGCCTTGGCATAGTTCCGTCCCTGCTCTTCAGGGTCCTTCTCACAACACTCTTCCAAAAGAGAATATAAGAAATGAAGATAATACAAAAAAAAAAAAAAATTAACTGGCCTAGAGATACTATCGAATTGGTAAGGTATGTGGTTATGTAAGGAAAAGTTTTGTCACTCGAACATATCCCTCCATTCACATCTCCACCCACTTGAGAGACCTACAACTAATACAAATCAAACACAAAACTAAAGTGCAGTTATTGGTGCATTTATGACAAATACTAGGATTCTTAAATAGTCCTAAAAAGCTTCCATTTATTTACAAACCGATGTGAGACAACAATTTCTTTTATTTTAACATAACTCCAACACTTTTATGTATGTGGTGATAAAATGAAATGAGACTTTTCATGAATTGAATGAGAATTTGATGTGCTTATAGAGATCCACATTCCAACCATTCAAACTTTTGATTAGAGAGAGATGCAAAACTTCCCCACGTGATTGTAGGCCCCTCAGTCATATGAGATGTAAATCGAGAGAGATGTGTTTGAATGACAGATACACGTGGCCTCCTCAGTTGGATGATATGTAAATCGAAGGATGTGCCCGAGTGACAGACACCTGTGAAAGAGAGCCAATATGATACAAACCTTAGGACATACCTCCACAATATTTCACTGAAAATCTACCTAATACAGAATTTGAACTTATGCTGACAAATGATATCTTCTCATATCACCATAAACCTTACCAATTCGGTTATGATTCTTGGCCAATTCATAATTGTATGATCATATAAAGGAGAACACAATGTTTAAAAAATCATCTATTATTATTTTTAATCCATTCATTTTAATTTGATGCAATCAAGTCCTAGCCTTTTAAATCAAAATGTTCTACTTTAGTTTCATGAACTTACAAGTCGTTCAAAAAGTTATAAACACATTTAGACTGTTTTGTAGAATTTTAAAAATAAAAACTTCTTTCATTTCAAAATAAAAGGTAATAAACTTATAGATGATAAGTATATGCAGATACTCTTCATAATTTCCATAAAAGAGTTTAGTAGAAAATAAGAATTAGAGAATATTTACTAAAAAAATGAGATATTATTTCTGAAAGAATGAGAATTATTTGGAAATAAATCTATCTTAACCAATACTAAAGTACGTATTAATCGTAGTTGACTGCAGATTTGATTGGTTATATGTAAGAGTTCAGAGAAACATCCACGTAATTAAATATGTATTATATTTTTGGTTATTTGCTTATCAAACAATGTCATAATTGATGACTTTAGATTCCTGTAACATCATAATTAACTAATTATCACACAAGTGTAATTCAATGCATAGTGTAACAAAAGTCTTTCAGGAAGAAACCTATAATTTTAATTTCATTGACATATTAATTAAACACAAAAACTTACGTGAGATCGTGGCACATGCGACGACCATACTTATACTTATAGCAGAAAAAGACATATTTATGGCTATAAAAAATATACTTGAATAACTCATGTTTTTACTGTAAAAACATATTTAAAAAACACATGCATATAGTTGAAAAACACATACTTGAATTTGGTCGCATGTGAGACTATCTCACAAGAGACCAATTCTTAATTAAAATCTATTAATTTTATTAAAATACTTAAATTCAACTTAATATCAAGATTGTCATCTCTATCTAGCCAAATATTTTTAATGAATTATATAAATCTATATGCGTATTTCCGTATAGAATAAATTAAATAAATATTGGAAAACAACGTAACGCTGATAACTTTATTCCTCGGGAAGTTTTTTTTGTAATATCATTTACATTGAACAAGGTCTCAGGTTCGAGTCCCCCACCACCGTTGTAACTAAAAAAAAAAAAAAAGCACAGCTAAAATAAATATATTTTTACTTCAAATTTTCTAAACACACCCCACCACATTATAATTATACACTATAATAAAAATAAATAAAAAATCTCCAAAAAAAGAATCCAAACTCATGCTACTTCTCTCTTTTTTTTATTCCTTTTTTTTTTTGAAATCGTTGATGAAGAAACCATTTTCATCCATAAAAAAAAATCATTGTTTTATATATTTTTTGAAGATAAAAGGATGAGATTTGTATGAAAACATCATTAAAAAAAGTTTGAAAATCGAAGTTTTTCGATCATTTCGTTCAACACTGGTTGGTTGAACATACAGTGTAACATTCTACCACCAGTTGTCAAACATACAGTGTAACATTCTACCAGTGGTCGAACACACAGTGTAGCATTCTACCGGTCGAACACGTGTTGTAGCGTTCGACCTGTAGAAGTCTAACACACAATGTAATGTTCGGTTTGTGCATGTCGAACGACGTATTTTTAGCAACAAAAAAAAAAAAACATCTCTATTTACGAAATATTTAACTACACTATATAAAACTATAAAAACACATGAAAATCTGAATAATACATTCCCAATACATCTTCCATCTATCTCTTTAATTATTATTTTCATAATTCAAGATGTGTTTTTTTTGTTTTTTTTATTTTTTAGTTTTAACTTAAGGTTTGAAAAATATGGAGAAGAAGACGTAAAAGAAGGGAATACTATTTTTTTATTTAAAATAAGGATATTTTTATCTTTTTATTTTTATTTATATTATTAATTTTTTTATTTATTTTATTATAGGGTGTATTTAGAAGATGGTGGGGTTTATATAGACCCATCCATACATTATTTTACTTCGTTACTATCTAAAATGCATTCTTATATGTTAGTGATCTAACTTGGAAATAAGAAAATACCAACCAATTAAACATCTTTTAAAAATATCAATGGTTCATGTCATTTTACTAAACATAATATACTCAATTTTTACACAAAATTTAAATCGAATATTAACACAAAAGCTTGCGTGAGATGATCTCACGGATAATTTTCGTGAGACGAATTCTTTTTACCAACAATCCGAACCCATTTTCATTAATTTATATGTGAATTGTGTAGTATGAATTATGAGTTGACCGTCTCACACAACATTATGCGTGAAATGGTCTCACATAATAATACCTACTCAAATATTAATATAACCATGAAGTATTAATCCATGGTGATCTATATAATAACAAGATAAAAACAAACTAGACGTGTCGTAATAACAAATACAGAAGGTGTTCTAGAAAAAAGAAATGACATGTTTTTCTATATTTAGAAAATAACAACGAAACTATATTTAAAAAAATAAAAATAGAAATTTCCAAGAAAGAACAACTAAGCATGACTTGTACACCCAAGTACAACTCTCGGTTGTAACCACAACCTGTCCCATGTTTTTCTGCTGGCATATATATAGCCTTGGAACTTCCCTACGTTTCTATTGGGTGCGTGCTAACATGCGCAATGGTTAGGTGATAATGTGCACCGAGTAGCTGATTCATGAATATGTATCTTTGGGCCCACACGCCGATATCCAGTATAAATTATTTATTTTCTTGAGCGAAGCATTTATCTATTAAAAGTAAAAAACTCTAAAAATTGAGCAACAAAGATCTCAGAACAACGGGCTAAATTAATAATGTTTGTATTTACCTATTTTTATATTTTTGTAATATATTTGAATTTAGCTTTCAATTTTTATCATCTTGTTCATCAAAATGCTATGTTGGATCAAATTAAATGTTGTTTTAAAGATTTTGTTATAGACTAAAAAATAAAAAAATAAAAAAAATATACTCTTAACTAAAATACTCATGAATTAAACGTAAAATTTTAATATAAATTATAACTTATGCATTGACTAATCTAACAAAACTCTATCCATAAAAAACTTATATAATGTTTGTGTTTATAAATGATTAGTTAACGTATTTTCTATAAAAGTATTAAGTTAAGATTTGAAAACATATCAATCCAACTATGAAAAAACACTAAACTATATGTGAATAATATAATATTGTATGTAACGGGAGAGTTAATAGACATTTTAAAATCCTTTCAATAAAATAAAATAAGAAACTTTAGTATTATTTTCATCTGCACAGATAATATCATAATTCGCAATCCAAAATACAAAGACACACAAAATCATAATAATAATAATAATTATTATATTTATAATTATAATATACTAACTTATCATATTAAAATGTATTTTTATGTATACATAAAATTCACGAAATTTGAATCAAATTTCAATTAGAACAACAACTTCTTAAAATACAAGGGAAAGAGTAATTAAAGGTCAAGCTGGAGTCAGTAACTCCAATATTTACAAAGGCGTAAAATACAATTTTCAGTTTTTTCACCTAACTTTTTGTGTACATGAAATAATTAAATAATTAATTTGGAAGCAAGGCAAATATTAATACAAAATTTCGAGAAAACCGCGAGACGAAAGTCAAAATAAATTATTGTCCTTAACAATATCTGTAAGATCTCGTGTAGCCTTTATGAAAAAGTAACACAGTTTTAAATAACATTTAAATTTTCAAAAGTTTCCAAAATATAGGCCTGCTCTATTATCAAATTCACAGAATAACATTTCATTTTGTCAACCATTGTGCATTTGAAATTAATTCAGTACACTATTCTTAATGCTACTCATATAATTACTTATTATATATATACATCCTATAATTTATATTAGGCTTACGACATCATAATATCAATATTTTAATATCACTATTAGCTTTTCGAAAAAAAATCAATTAACGGATCATTTTTTTAATCGATTAAATTGTTTACAATAAACTGAATAATATATGTCCAATATATATAATTAAGTGCTGAATTAAATAAACTAGGTACCCAAACACATATATCCAAAATTAGTATGAAAACAAATTTTTTTGACATATTATTATTGAATTAAATACATGTCCATAGAAAGAGAGAAAAATTTGAAAAAATAGAACTAAAGACGGGAATTCAGATCCTTACAAACAATTACCTTTTTTCTTTTTTAAAGGTTTGAATAGAGAAATAATTAATTCGGGTCAACATTATTATCTGGTACCCGGTTAAACCGGACCGACCAACCCTAGGTTTAAAACAAAGCCGAGCCGAAAATTCCATCAAATATTAATAAATCTGAAAAAAAAAAAGAAGTAATATATTTTGCTTCATGCTAATTGTAACAGCGAAGCCCCTCTCTCTCTCTCTCTCTCTACACTCCCTCTCTCCTCTCTTTCTCTCTCTCGATTTCGACTCCCAAATCCCCACTCACGAATAACAGATATACACACAGATCATCAGGGAGACGCCATCACTCGAGGCTCTAGCTCACGTTCTCTTTTTCCCCAAATCCTCGCAACCTGAATTCTTCTTCCTCAGATTTGCAGGTCCATTTATCGATAATCCTTCTCGCATCTCCGTTTGCTTCACCTGTATGTTTTATTCTGGCGGTGCTCGGGGGTATTCTATTTCTGATGATAATTTGTGGGTTTTGGTCTATGGGCTTAATGCAGATGAATTAGAGCTACAAAGAATGGACGTAAATCCTGTCCCTCATGCGATGGTGCTAGCATGCACCGCATAAGATACGTGGGGTTCGAGAACGGTAGTTTTCGTTGATTTAGGAGTGAATTGGGTAATACGATGTCGCATCAGGTGGTGAAAGTGAGGCGGGCGGCGGTGGCGCCATGCATGACATGCCCTCTCTGCCACAAGCTCTTCCGCGAGGCCACCACTATTATCGAATGCCTCCACACGTGTGAGTGCTTTGCTCCTCTGTTCTAATCTGGTTTGGTACCGTGATTTTTTTTAATTGTTGGTTGGTTAGTCGAATTTTGATTTGCTTTTGAGTTTTGAGCGCGTGTTTGTCTCTACGATCTGGGTTTTCGAAACGCGGATTTCTAGGGAGTGATCTAGGTATTTGGATTTGTTCATCGGTATTTATACATATTTTTGACTTCGTTTCGTTGAGTTTGTGTGGCCATGGTGAGAGTTGTGATTAATTTGATGGTGGATAGGAATTGGGATCAGTTTCTAGAGGTGTTACATGCGAGTAGAAATGTCACACATACATGATGAATTTCCTGATTTATTGATCTAATTGCTACTTTTGGAATGTCTTTGCTGTAGTTTGGCAGGACTATGTGTTACTACTACCTGAATTTGGGTTAATTGACTATAAAGAAACGTATATCCTAGACTCCTAGTTTTTCATATATTTACAGTGTCACTTCTAGAGACATTGGCTTTAACGAAAGCTTACATCGTTAGTGGTAGGAGAATGCTTTCGTTTTAGATCCTCAAAACTTCTTGGGATGTTTTAGTTATTGGTGGTGAAGACTTTATTCCTGTTGTGATGTAATATTTAGTGACAAGGTTGTTTAGACGATTAGATTGCGACAGAAAGACCGTTTACTTGTATATATTGTCTTGTACTATTAGTTTCTTTCACAAAATTGTAGTAGTTAGAAATTGTTAGTAAAAGGCATTTTATGGTGGTTATACTGGTGACTTTTCTGTTATTCTGTGTTTCTCTGTTGTCATGTTCAGATATCTGAGGTCAAACTATGACTTATGGTCTTCTCTTGGTCAGAAATTTTGAATATATTTTGCTGATAATTCTCCTTTTGTTTCCTCTGCCTATAGTTTGTAGGAAATGCATAGAGAAGAAGCTGTCAGATGAGGAAATGGAATGCTGTCCGATATGCAACATCGATTTGGGATGTGTTCCAATGGAAAAGCTGAGGTCAGAATCTGTGTTATGTTGTGTTCTCCAGTTGGTTTTGTTATCTCTCTTTCTTTTCGGAAACCGCATGACTCGGTGCCGCAGATATACACACAAGTAGATCAGTACTTATGAGTTGTTGAAACTGTTGTTTCTATGTTTATGGGGTTTGCTCTGTCCATGCACCTATGTTTTAAAGTTTACTTTTTTACGCAGTATGTGCTTCGGTGATCATAAAAGCCCTCCACTGGACATGTTTATGCTCACTCCGTACTCAACCCAACTCACCTCAAAGAGATATGGGCTTCATGATAATAAAAAGATAGAGAAACTGCTGAGAATAGTTTAGAAATACTGAGAGCAAATCATGATCCAGACTAGGCCCAACTTTTGCAATGTTTATAAATATACAATTGACTGAGATTAAGTGTGTGTGTGTGAACTTTTTTTGCTTTGGGTGGACAGTGCATAATTTTGGTGTCTCATATATTTAAAAGCTCACATTAGCAAATCAAACTTGTTTTTCTTTTGCATGGGTGCCTACAAAGTGCTGATTCGTGTAAATTTGAACGAAAGAAAACTTTATATTTTGTTTAATCCGATATTCTGTTTATCAGGCTGGATCATAATTTGCAAGATGTGAGGGCAAAGATATTCCCTTATAAGAGAATGAAGGTGAAAGCCCCTGAAGTTGTGTCTCCTGTTACATTACCTGCGAAGAGAAAGGAAAGGTCTCTTTCATCATTGGTAGTTAGCACCCCCAGAGTATCGGCACAGAGTGGAATGACTGGAAGACGATCAAAATCTATTACAAGAAAAGCATCAAGGGGTGCTAGTTTTACAATAGAGAAGCATGTTAAGAAAGAAGATGACTCCATCGTTGACCATGAGAGCTCTAGCTCACCAGATATGCTGAACAAATTTACTCAGAATGTGAGGCAGGTATGTATATAGTTCTGAATCTTATGAACACCAGCACATAATCTCCTACAGATTCCATAACCTGCAGTTGCAAATACCACTCCATGCTTACTGGTATTGTTGTTGCAGAACGCTGCTGCTAGTGAGCCATCCAATCACACTAGTTCTGATAAGGGAAGAGAAAATGGATCTGAGGCATGGGATGGGAAGGTCGATCTTTGGAAACCTTTGAATTGTTTGGTGGAGGCAGCAAATAGGAGCAAGTCTTCAAAGTTTAGCATTCAAGGATCTGTTTCTAAATCAGAACCTCCACATTCTCATAAGATTGAGGGGGTTCTAAGTAAGACAAAAAGTAAAGAAAACAGGCAGAAAACAAAAGTTCAAGATGAGAAGAACTGCAGTGACCATACACCTCCAGAGTCGGAAAGGCCTAAAAAATTGCGCAGAATTCGTCAAAAAAAGCCACAGAATTTTGGAGAATTCAGGGTTCCCCCCCAGGCCGTGCTTGATGCTGCCAGTGCTAAATTTGAGTGCAAAAATTATCCAATTTGGTTTTCACTGGTCTCTGATGAGCAGTAAGTTTTCTGTACAGGATTAATCTTCTGAATGACCAAATATATATATGCTTGTGTCTACCTGTATCCTTTCTCTGATCTCTTAATGCATTATTCCAGGGAAGGAGATGCACCACCCTTGCCTCAGATAGCTGCAAGTTTTTTAAGAATAAAGTAAGTCCTGACTAACTACTTCCATCTTAGCATTTTGATCAAAACTGAATCTTTAAACCTTAATTTGGTCTGAGCATATGCCTTGCCTTGTGAAATTATATGACCTGCTTTAATTTTGGTTGTAATGAAGTCAACATGTCTCTTATGAAGATATGGGGATAGTAATTTGTCAAGGTATTTATCAAACTTGCCTCTTGATTCAAAGAAACTTTAATGTTGGATATAGTCTGATGAAACCACATTAAGAAAAACGTATTAATAGAATTATTGATTGTTCAGTCCTTTTTTATTAGCTAATGAAGGGATAACGGCTTTTAGCAACCCAACCTAGATAAATTTAGGCAGCCGATGAGATGATCTCAGTATGATCACATATCAGGACACATTTTTTCATAAATGCTTTTGTTTGTGTGTGTTTTCCTTAAATTGCACTTTTCAATAGTATCCACATCCAAAGAATCCTTTGGAAAAAATAGACTTGTCATATCATTTGTAATTAGTACACTTTCCTCTCATCTACTTGCTATTTTAGAACAATATTTCCAAGAAGTAATTCTTCTGGGATTTGGTTTATATAGGGAAGAGGTGCATCTGTCCCCTAAACTATTCCCCGAGGACTAGTACTTGATGCTTCCTCTTTTTTTTTTTCTTTTTTTTTTTCCTGAAATCAGAGCCTAATAAACCCTTTTTGTTAGCCATGTAATTAATATACTTAGTTTTACATGATGTGGATAAATGGAACCTGCATTATTCTCTTAGATGTTATCTGTAGTGTGGGTGACCACATTAAAATTAATCATTAAATTAAACTTAAATAGATAATTCAATTGAGACTTATTTATCAAAATTTTCTATGATGATTAATCATCCCTCATATATACAATGCTGTTGGTGTATATATATAAAAGGTAATGTATTTTTTTTTAAATTACTAAAATGGCAATTTCTACAATAAAAAGAAATTTAATGCAATTCAGTTCAAACAATTTCCAGAATTTTCATATTTCATTGTCATATTTCTTATACATTCAAGTACACTTTTTTTTAAATTTAAATTTAAAATATAATCAACTGTAGTAGCAAAACATGAAGAGAATTGTGTGCATCCCTTTTGTCCACATCTGATAAGTTGTTCATTTTTTTGAAGAAAAGGAGCTTCTTTGTTTTGTTTGGGAAAAAAAAAAAAAAAAAGGCTTGGTTGGGCAAAAAAAAAAAACAAAAAAAGTACTTGGAAACATTTAATATCCATTTCATGAATCTGCTATTTCTGATGTCATTGTTGCTCTGGGGTTTTCCTGCCTTTTCTCTAACTTTCTGAAGCACGAATTTTTATGTTACTTGAGTGATTAGACCAATTTGTTTGGAGAAAAAAAAAACCAAGAGGAAGGTTTTATTGAATGATGGTAGGCTAAGAACGAAGTACAGGAAATTATTTTCCCAACAGCAACTATAATCCTGTCCCGAAGTACTAATTTCCGATGCCCTCCTATCTCATGGAGGACTTTATTTATAACCAATACAAAAAGCTAATTACATGCTATTTAGATCCTTGAGTTTGGTCACTTTTATTATCAAGTCTGTTTGGATCCCTTGGATTAGGTCTGGGTCTATAAGCAATCCACGATTGCTGCCCATGGGATATGCCTTCTCTATCAGAAAGTGGTTCTTGGTGTCTATGATTTACCCAGGATGTAGCCATCAATTGCACTTGTTCGCATGACAATTTAGTTTTTGAAGGAATTACCCTTTCTATGTGGGAATTCAGGACTGTTGGTGGTATTGGCAGGTTGAATAATACCCACAGGATCCACAAAAACAACATTGATGCTAAGTCGCAACTTATATCTCTCCATTTGCATAGATGTACTAACTTCAGTTTTGATGGAATTTGATAAGTACCACTTGATGTCCAACTTCCCTTGGACTCGTGTATAATTCTCCATTGGCTAGTTTTGGGCCATGGTAAGTTTCTGATGCCAGAAAAAGCGAGTGAACTATATCTACGATAAGCTATCTAGTAAACAAAATCAGTTGTAAATGTAATAATTATAAACTCTATCTTGCAGTTGGATTTCTTGAGATGCCATATAAGTTAGGTTGACTGCTTAGCTTGAATGAATCTGTCTTAGTGATCTCATGTATACTCTCAGCTGAACTATAGAGTACAAGTTATCTTCCTTGAAGAAAACAATGTAGTCATACTGTTAATATCTTAGTCAGAGGGGTAGCACAGATTTGAGTTCTCTAAGCCTATGATTAAATCCCTGCCATGGCTTTGTATAACTATGTGATTCAGCTTTGTGCATCCTGATTTTTTGATCCTCCCCCCTTTTGGACTCATTGATCCTCTTACCGAGTATACGTGCTATCTGAGCGTAACACCACGGTATGATTCCATCATACTTGCATTTAAAAAAAAATTCATACTTTGAGGATTTATTAGGTGTAAGTTAATCATTTGGATGACTATAGGTCTTTCGTTCACTTAATATGAAAAATTTTCAATTGTCAAATGATTTATTTGGTTGGTAACATTAGGACTCGGATAAGGCTTTACCTTTAGAGTAGGACACTACAGGATTTGTAGTTGGTAGGTTGTCAACTTGTTTTAAGTTCTTTGATATTCCATTTATTAAATTATATGTTTTGTTGGACAATGGAAAAAGTAGGATACAACAACAGAAATTCTGGAAAGCTCACTCTGAAACCACCCGTGAAGAAAAAATAAATACCCTAGGAAAACTATAAAACGTAAAACTTTTGTAAAAAGTAACGATATTCAACTCACTTTTGGTGGTTGCTCCTATAAGCAAAAGAAGATTCAAATTGTGGACTCTCATCTGATAGAACTGCTGATGTTTTAAGTACAGTTGCATACTTGAAGGTTCAGAGAGATGCTTTTGAGCAAATGAGTGTGTGGCAATTTAATTCTCTCTCATGAAATCCATTGCATTGTTGACAGGGATGGCAGTATACCGGTCTCTTTTATACAAAAGTACCTCAAGGTGAAGTTGGATCTTGAAAGTGAAAATGAGGTAATAGCTCTCACCCCTTGGTTTATGGGAAACAACTTTCATTTACCAGTGCATCTCGTTTTCTATATATAATATCACTGTGCACAGCTCATTCAAGGAGCTCGTTCTAAATGGAAAAATATCGTTTAACTTGCACTAATAATAAAGTTGATTTTGCAGCAATGAGCTAATACAACATCTTGTTTACCAAATCATTTTCCAGGTTGAAATCAAATGCATGGGACAAACATTGATCCCCACTCTTACACTGAACAATCTAGTTGATCTGTGGCTCCAAACAACAACCAACGACAGAGTGTCAGCAACACTTGGTTCATCAGCAAAGGATTTCGTGATGGTTTTAGGCTATGCTCGCAAAGGACCTGATTCTTGAAAGCACCCACGACCATTTTTAGACCGTTTCCAATAATCTCTATGCTATTCGAGTAAGGTTGCTCTTGCAATTTGTGGAACTGAGGCGTCTGTCATGGGCACGTCATAAGTTGATCGGATTGCTTACACAACGTCCGAGCTTGCATTGGGGAGATGGAAAGCACATTCGTGCAAGTTGCAATGCTCTCATTAGTTTGGAAATGAGTTTTCTGTTTCTGCATTTCTGTAGTCTTGCAAGAGTCAATTCTGTAGTACTACTGTTTGTCTATGGTTGTTTTACACTGGAGGGCTTTTCGACTTTGCACTTGAAAATTTTGTTTTGGGCATTCGTCCAAGTTTGCACTTGTTATACTCCAAGAATCGGGGAAAATGTTGAACTTTTATGAAAGCTAACAGATTCCCAGTATTTGACACACTATTAAAAAAATTGGATCTTATTATTAAAATGATGTTGATTTTGTGTTGTGGGGGCAGAATGTGATTTCCCAAAAGCTGAGAAAAATCTTTGGCTTGTACACTAATGTCACAGATTCTTAATTAAAAAGTCCTTAATTCTTCTTCATAATACATGACATATTTGTACTATCAAAATCTTAAAAAATCCAATCCAAAAACACCATCAATTTTCTTGTTTGGAAAAGAGAAAACATCATACATTCACATAATCATCAAAACAAAAAGGGAGAAAGAGAGATCCACATATACTCGAATTTCTCAAACCAAAATCCATTGGAACAGAGTACAATTATTGAAATCCTATGGTACATCATCCCTGGGCAAAGTATTTATAATTTCTGAAAACTCATTCACCATTATAATTCCTGCAACAAAAAATTTCGCAAAAATACCACACCTATTTCTTCTTTCTTTGTTCAAAACCTAGCTGCAACGACAGAGGACAATCCGCCATCGTAATAAACCCCATCTTCATCTTCATCGAGGAACAAATCCTCCGTAACCCTAAAAGTCGCGTGCAAAACAACCACCGCCGCTCCGATCAAAACAGACACCAACACATTCAGCCACACGCGCGTGAGAACCAACCCCACCACCGTCACGATCCCGAGCCCAATCAGCACCACACGATCATCCACCGTGCGATTGAAGACCACCACTGGCTCGTCGCGGAAGAAATAGAGGAGAATCCAAAACACGAATATCACTAAAAACACTATCATTGAAATCGGATGATACAGCAGGCTGAGGAAGAGAATGAGGAGAACAATCATGGCGTAATTGACGCGGAAGTAGGAAAGGCCGCGCTTGAGGCGAGATGTGAAATCGCCGAAGCTAAGGGGAATGGAGTAGGAGGATGGGTGGGCGAGGAGCTCGCGCCATGGGCGGCGAGTGGCGAAGAGTTCCTGAGTCCGAGATTTGGCGCGGTGGAGGACCCCGCTGCCGCCGACGTACGGCGGAAGGCTGCTGTATCCAGGTGACGACATTAAATTGGAATTTGTTTATTAATGGAAATGGAGAAAAACCCTAAAACAGACTCCGATTCTATTACCTCATTCGTTGGTTTTTCTTTTTGTTTTTTGCAGGCCATTGTACGTCGTCGTTTCGATCTTGGAAGTGACAGTGACAGTCCCAGTCCTGGTGGTGACTGGTGGCCTGGTGGGTGAGTTTTTTCCAAATATTAAATAATTAACACACATATATAATTGACTGAGATTTTCTTATAAAACTCCCCAATTAAGAACAAAATAATAATAATAATAAATTGTAAATGTATGAGTATGTCTTATGTGAAACAATCTCACGTGAGATTTTATAGAGTTTGTATGAATTATTAAAAGTGTGTTAATTCATTCAATACGGTTAATGTCGATTTTACGTAAGATTGTATAAAACTCCGTCTTATATGAATTTTTGCGTGAATGTATTTACTCAAATGCGATATAATTGAAAGAAATGTTGATATAAGTTAAAAACTAAAAAGAAAACAAATAACTAGAAATAAGATTTGGCCCCTTATTCAAAGGAGATGAGAGAAAAAATATATTCTTGTAATGTTGAGTCAGGCTTAAAATCAGCCCTTGTAAATGCATCACATGACATGCCATAATTCTTCACAGTAAACAATAACCAAAAGCCATAAGCTCCCATCAAACTCAAGTTTTTTTGATTTTAATTAAAACTTAATAATGAATAAATCCATGCCTTGTCTGTAGTGAGCCTTGGCCCAGTCTGGTTTCAGCATCCCAACATATGCTTCGATTTGATAGAGTTTTCGAGTATCGTACATTGCAGAGGTGTTCCACCCACAGAATTAGCTTCCACCAGCTTGTGATGGAGAATCCATGGCGTTCAAAATTCAGCTATTTATGATATAGTGCAGAGAGCAGAGCCCCTGTATTTGTTTCAGTACGGGTATATTAAAAGTACGATTTTGGCTGGAAAAGCTATGTTTGGTTCCATTTATCAATTTCCCATTTTTAGTGGAGGGATTATAAAATTGAATGAGATCACATCGACTCATCAATTTTGATCAATGAGACAAGCTCTAAAAATGAATTTAATTTCATTTAATAAAAATTAGAAAATTTTAGAAAAAATATATTTATTGTTTTGTGTAACACATAGCTTAATTTAGCATTAAATCTAATAATGCCAAATTAATATATTACCTAATTTTTTAAATATATGTTTCTTTTGTAAAGGAATATGATTACTTTTTATTTATAATTTTGAAAAAATATGTAATGTAATGTATATTATATTATTCAACATTTACTTGTTAAAGTTTAGAATAATTCTAAATTTTCATTTTTAATTAAATGATGAAAAAATCAAAATCAAAATTTCCCAAAACAAAAAAAATTCATAGTCTATTTTAAAACACATATTCGCAAAAATTATTCAATTACATAAATTAATAAGTTTCATAAGATTGAATACTTTGAATAATCATTTTTAATCAACCAACTTTTGTTTCAGTTTTTTTCTTTTTTATTTATTTATATTTTCTCTATAAATTTTAAACTAACAAATTTCAAATATATAAATGATTTTTGTATTTGAAGTCTAGCATGTGCTATTTTAACAATTTTAGTAAAATTTCTTACATTATTTAGTTATATTTACTATCAACAATAAATTTGATATATTAATTAGCCATATTAATTAGCTTTAAAATTCTATTTATTATATATTTAATTTATAAAAAAAGAAGAAATTAATGTGAAAAAAATGTAGAGTTGACATATGACACATGTGATTTTACATTTATATATATATAAAGATAAAGATTACAATTTACAAACACAAAAACTAAAACATGTTCTAATTATCAACAAATAAAATCAATTTTCACAAATTTATATTTGAATTATAAATTATGGTCATGGATTCATCCGTCTTACCAAACTAGATACGTGAGACGATTTTATCTAGGATTTGAGTCTATTATAAATAGAGTACAAGTATCAATAAATTAGCATATTTATCCTTTTTTTATAACCCACTTTCACCCTTTCAGGTCATATACGATGATCATAATTTTCTGTTACATTTAATATTTCATTCTATATTTTATTGTTTTAAATATATGCTATGTTTTAATAATATCATTTGTATACATAGTGTATGAAAATTATTTTAAAATATCAGTTGAAAACATTTATTAAAATAGAGTATCTCGTTTACATTAGTATTGTATTTGTATAAAACAATAATAATAATAAGTGACTTATATGTCTTTTTTCGCTGTTTTCTCAACATTTTATTGGTCCATGTTTTGTCTGGTTTGAGAGGTTTTGGGGGCCAATTTTTGGGATTATTGTTGTTCCTATGGTGCATTAAAAAAATGATTTTAGTTTTTTAGTTGCTAAAAATTAATGACAAATAAAGATAAACTGTGATATTGCTCCGATCCGATGCTCTTGTTCTTCAATCCAAAAACTCGAAATCTCGAACCCGATGACCTGCAAAACAAACACCGGGAGGGGTTCCCGGTGACGGGACTCCGACGCTCAAGTCAGTCAAGAGAATCATTGATTGCAGAGAGAAAGCGTATATGTGTGTGTTTTTGTTATAATTGTGTATCTAAATAAAAGAAAGAATTTAGCATGTATATATACTCCCTGAAATACGTGGTAGTTAAGATTTGTCCCAAAAAATATGAGTAACACTTCTGTGCAACTGGTGCACAGAGTTGCACGAAATATCTTTATGTTATAAATGTAGTACCTTTATGTACAAATATTTGTACCTTTTAAAATGAACATGCATAAAAGTGTTATATTTATAACATAAATGTACTATATTTATAATATAAAGGTGTGGTGCAATCCGTGCAACTGGTGCACAGGAGTTTTTGCCAAATATGAGATATGGGTAACTGACCCGCTGAAATAGCGGTCAGTTGGGATAAAACTTGTTCGTCACTTTTCAATGTTAATTAGTTCGTCATCATGAATCAGTTCGTCGTCATCATATATCAGTTCGTCATAATGTATCAGTTCGTCATCATCCTATATCAGTTCGTCATCGTGTTCCATGACTAATTCAGTTCGTCATTTATCAGTTCAGTTCGGTTTCTGACTTCAATGTGAAATTAAGGAAGAAAACTCGGTTTAGATAAGTTCGGTCATATCAAACTGGATGCTTATTTATAAAGTCACAAAAGCTGACTCCCAATATTTAATAAAGTAGTTTTCTAATACAGGTTTATTAAAAAGAAAAGAAAAAAAAAGCTTTTACCATCTTTTAAATCATTAAACTATTATTTCATTGAAACAAATGGGGTCGCGCTTAGAACAATTTTATTTTGAATGTATAAATTAAAAAAAATTCAAGATTTAATCTTTTTGGAGCTAAAATGGGAAAATGTGGTATCACCTTTTGTCGCAGAAAATAAGTTTGACAGTTTACCATTTTCATATAAACTGCAACTCTGCAAAGCTGCATTTATTATTCCTACTCTCTTCTTCTTTTACCAATTATATTTTTGTTTACTTTTTTTTTTTTTGGTTTTAATTATCAAGAAGTGAAAGCACTAAAGATGATTATGGAAGTTATAGTTCCAGCTCAAGAAGACAACTATATATAGAGCCAATGAACTCAAGATTTCATTATTTATTCACTCATCCATGCAGGTTATGCTTATTTATCTATTTACAATTTAAACACATATATGTATAGGAAAATTGAGGTTTGCTATTAATAATCTTCTTCTGTGATTACACAACACAACTTTTGCTAGTCATTTTGCAACAACTACCATAAAAGTAACCATTTTTACCTAGTATTTTATTTGATTCCATTACCATGTGAATCAATCTTGTTCAATTCAGTAGCTCTGTATGTACTGATAATATCATTTTTATAGGTACGATGTTTATTGATTAATTAGTTATTTGTTATTCATTTGTGGATGACTAGCATATTCGAGGAGATTATTGAACGAAACTGAATACGCACATCAACTAATTGCATCAAAATTGCACTGAATTGGATAAGTCATAGTAAAATTTACAGTTTTCAAAGAAATGATTAAAATATAATATAACATGGAAAATTTTATGAACTACAAATATGAATCTAGGAAACTATTTTATGTAAAAAAATTAGAACAACAAATATCTAAGATTATTAAATGTTATATAACAAAATCGTGTAATAGTATACAAAAGCACTACCAGTATATAAGAATAGCATAAAACAAATAAATAAATAAAGTTCTTAAATGACTATCATATGATTTCTTCACAATTTAATATGCCAATAAATTAATAACACCTTACCAATCATAGTTATGTTTATTCAATAATATTATTTAAACAACTGAATGAATCTAGCTAAGATTTGTATCATAATTAGCACAATACTAATTATATTAACGCAAAAACTCACGTGAGACCGTCTCACGGATCCCCTTTCGTGAGACGGATCTATTTGACCCACTCAAATCAAATTAAAACCTACAGCCCAGCTTCTCTGCCAAGCCCATTACCCCAGCCCGCAGCCCAGCTTCTCTGCCAAGCCCAGTACCCCATCCACCCCAACCCGCAACCCAGCTTCTCTGCCAAGCTTAGTAATCTGTTGTCTTATACTTATAGAGAATATTATGCACCACTTTATCATTGAAAATTATCTTTAAATTAAACATTAATCTAAATGAAAATTATAATCTTTTTTATTGGGCTAGATGCCCATTTTTAACCAAGAGTTCTTCTCTACTTTTAAAAAATTTTAAAAATCAAATTTGAAATCTATTAAACATTTTAAATAGATAAAGACTCATATTATAACTATGGGAATATTGAAAAAGAAAATTTTGTCAAACACAAAAGACTTCTAGTAAAATCAAAATTATCACAAGTGTTGTCGAAAAAAGTATACAAATGTCATATTTTTACAATTATAATTATGTGTTCTACAACTATAAATGTGTGTTTTATTTATAATAGTTATAAAATTACGTGTTTTAGTGCTATAGGTATGCGCTTTATTCTTAATAGTCATATATGTATGTGTTTTATAGCTATAAGTATGCGATTTACTAAGTATGCACTTTATTCCTAATAGTTATATATGTACGCGTTTTATAGCTATAAGTATGTGATTTACAACTAAAAATATGTGTTTTATTCTTAATAGTTATAAAAGTAAGTGTTTTATTGTTATAAGTATGTGTTTTATCCTTAATAGATATATAAGTATGTGTTTTAATGTTATAAGTATGCTTTTTATTCTTAATAATTATATAAGTGCGTTATACAATTATAAGTATGCAATTTACAGCTATAAGTATGTATTTTACACTTATAACTATGCATTTTAAATAAACGTTTTTATATAAGTGTATATCATTTACAACTATAAATATGTGTTTTAAATAAGCGTTTTTATAGAAGTATGTGTTTTACAGTTATAAGTATGCGTTTTAAAGTTATAAGTATGTGTTTTTTACTCTTATATATTTCAAATTTTGTTATAAGTATGTATTTTACACCTATAAGTATGTGTTTTTATTTTTAAATACTTAATAAATTAATTAACATAAGTATGTATTTTTATACATGTGTTTTCATGTTGCTATATGAGTAAGCGTTTTGTATAAGTATGTATTTTGCAGCTATAAGTATGGATTTTAAAGTTATAAGTATGTGTTTTTATTTTTATTGGTATGTTGTAATATAAGTATTTTATATAAGTATGTGTTTTACAGTTATAAATATGTATTTTAAAGCTATAAGTATGTGTTTTTATTCTTATTGTTATTTTGTAATTGGATGAAATTAATGCGATTTTATAATAATCTAATATATTAGATTTATTATACAAGTAATGTGACTGACTCAAATCAAATACATTATTTGGACATTCTCCACGTAAAGAAAGCTAATTAGTTGGGGAACTTAACAAATTTAAGTGCAAATATTTTAAGTGCAATGATGTTTCTGATATTCTCAAATATAATAATATACATGAGAGAATATAAAAAGTGCGTTAATTTGTGTGTGTATATATAGGGAGTATGATGTGCATGTGGAGTGCAGAGAAGAGGAGAGATTGAAGAAGTTGCAATTCAGTTAGTGCGAATATGGGTTAGGGCTGGATAGGGTGGGTGGGTGGGTGGGGTCATGTGTTATGGTGTGGGTCAAATAAGATCCGTCTCACGGATCGTGAGACGGTCTCACAAGAGACTAACTCTTATATTAAAAAATCATTGTAATTTAGTTAACTAAAATATACAATTCGCAACTATATATTTAAAGTCTAGCATGTGATATTTTAACAAATTTTGTTACAACTCCTATATTAAATGTTTACTATCAACATTTAAAGTGAACATTATTAAATAACCATATTAATCAGCTTTAAAATTTTATTTATTATATATATTTAATTTTTTTTAAGAAATTAATAAAAAAATGAATGTTAATAATGTGGTACATACAGTCATCCTTTTATATATATAAACATTAACCTTTTATATATATAAACATTAAAGACATATATAGATTATAGGACATTTATGTGAAGAGGGCTCCATAATAATTCCTTACTTTTATTTTTTTCTTAGAAAGTAGGTGTGTGCTTTGAAAGGTATAATTACACCAACCACTCCCCCCAAAAAAAAAAACTATTTAAATTAGAATCGGATTAAAAAAATGTAACAAAAGAATTTAATCGGAGATCTTGCAAACTAAAAATAATAATAAACTATAGGTTGCAATTCAAGAAAAAAATAAAAAACAAAATTGCATTGTGAAAAAAACACCATATTACATATTGCAAATGGAACTTGACCCCAATGGATATGGCTTTCATCACAGTAAAGCAAAATCATCCAAATTACAACATGTTGATACTGTGTTTCACTCTATAAGTATAGATTGGTACAGTATGATATCATCATTATATTATACAATATCTCTTACATATCATGAAAGAATCTATACGTCTTAATATCAAGGATGATAAATCGAACTGCCCCCACACAACCCAATATCGCGACTATTGAAAACAAAGCAGCAATGGCAGTGTTGAGGAGCAACTACGGGAGGCGAAGTGTCTTCCGTCTAGGCATTTTTCCAGCTTTCATATAAGCTATAACGGGGAAGACGAAATCTAATGGAGTGAAACCAACAGCTCCACATATAGAAACAAAGTCCCCGAAAAAAGGCATGGCTGATGATACGAGTGTTATAGCACCTATGTATATGGATGTGTAAACGAGACGGTATATATAGTTGTTTCGAGTGGTGGTGTTAGGCTTCCCGGACGGCATTCTTCCTTCAAAATATGCGTATGTTGGCCTGCAGTAAATCTAGACGATAATGATATTAGAAGTGTCAATGAAAATGTTGTATTTTGGAGAATTGGATTGAAAGAAGAGGCGAAATCAAGAATTATAGCCCATAGTAATGAGGAATATCATATAATGAGAAGCGAAAAGATTAAAAATATGATTAAGAGCTTATAAGCTCCTCAACAGCGTTATTATAAGATCTTATTTCTTTATAAACTCCTTCAAATTTGATAATTTTAAATTTTAAATTACACATCTATCATTACCATCATCTTATAAGTTTCGATCATCTTATTTATCCAAACACTTCTACAACTTATTTTTAAAATAAGTTAAAACATTTTATAAGCTCTAAAAGCATATTCACAGATGAAATAACTTATAAACTCAACTTTATCTATGAAGTGAAGCTCTCTAGTTAATTAACTCAAGAACAATAGTTTACTTGCTACTTTTTCAAGAAGAAAAAACAGGGTACATAGTTACCTGATAGCATCCTGATATTTGAACAACTGCAAATAGATTGGCCATAACGATAGTCCACTTAGGCGTTGTGAGAGAAGCCACGATGTAAGGCTCGACTTCTGAACCAAATGCCCAATACCCCAAAAACGCTAATTGCCAGTAAGTCGAGACGATGATAGAATACGCTGCTGAGACCCCTTTATACATATTCCTTTTGGCCGGCTTCCTCACTGTGCTCTACCAGAATTATTAACACACAAAATAAAAATCACTTTCTGTTCAAATAAAACACAAATTATAGCATCGAGAGACAGTTACTTGCTTGTATTTCTGGGAGCATGGCGTCTCCAAAAGAGAAGGCAATTGCACCTAAAGCATTGAATACTCTAAACACCTTCTCAGACGAGCTTCCTTGCAAACTATAGTTGACCGATTTTCTATCCCTCTTCTTCCCTACAATGATGTATGCCAATAAAACACATTTCCTCAGAGAAAGGAATAATCGAAACGAGCTTAAAAACCTACCACTATACACAGTTACTCCAATGGTTGTACCGGCAAAACCAACGGTGCTTAAAGTGCACAAGGCATTCACCCATCTCAGAGAATGAATGTCTGGGAACTGAGAGAGAACGAGTTCAAAGGCCCCGAAAAAGATAATGAAATGCTGCAGTGTCAAGCTACCGTCTGGATGATAGTATTTGTGCACTGCCTATCAATAAAAAAGAGAACAATTTTTTTAACATAAATTCAAATTGTCATTTGATTTTATAAAACGTACTTAGATTAGCAACCTTAAGGCTACTCCCAGCAGCGATTTGAATGGCTATGTTATTTCCGAGAGAGGCCACCTGCTGAAAAAATGCAATAGACCAGTAACCCCATGATCCTTCAACATATCAAATCAACCAACCAACGAATAATTCAATTATTTTTGACATGAAAAGGCAACGAGTTGAAGAAGTAGAAAGAGAGACGTAAAGAAAGAGTGTAAGAAGAGACAACCGTAAATACTATCAGCAAGATTTCGATAAGTGGTGTGCCTTTTCCCATCCCATCTCCACAGGGAAGCAATCAGTAGGCTCGAATACCACGTGACAAGAGTCCCTGCCACTAAAGTCGCCGCTCCTACATTGAATTGGAGTATTATAGATCGGATTCGCAATCAAAATCCCACATGAATTTGACGCGAGAAGGAGCATAGATGTATGAGTATGGACAAGCATCTTCATTACAAGCTCATTAACTAAACTATGAGGTCTCAATTGCAAGAGTATATCTAAGTTCAAAAGTGGGAAATACCATATTATTCTGTGAATATGGAGCCTCCAAACAGTGATAGTTGTTGTACTAACAAGACCATATTTGGATTGAAATTTAAAGAATCCTATAATCTTACACTCTTTTTTCTACAATTTCGAACAACATTTACTTCTTTTATTTTACATTCTGTAACTAAAAAACAAAAAACAAAAAAAATACAATAACATTACTTGCTCTACAATTTTCAATGTAAAATTGACATCTTAACAGTAGGCTATGCTACAATATCCCAAATCAAACATAAAATTGTCAAAATCTTACAAAATCCTCAATAAATTCGAAGCAAAACTTGCAAAATTCACCAATTAAGTCCAGAACAAACATTACCTGAATCATTCCTTTTTTTTTTCTGTAAAATTCAATGTACGATTTGAAAATGAATAGCAAAGGATTAAGGTTGATAGCATAAATTGGAAGCAAATGAATAGTATAATTAGAAAGAGAAGAAAGGAAATAAATCTGACCGAGTGGCCAACCGAGAGAGGCGACGGCGAAAGGGAGCGGCGCATAGGCGGCGGGGGTGGCGATGGTGGTGGCCACGTGGAAAGCGGCGTGTTTCCAAGTGCCTCTACCTTGATGCTCCTCATCAATAATCTCTACTTCTTCTGCTGCAACATTTACACTAGTCGACGCCATTGAAGGAAGCTTGTGAAGAAAAGAAGGATAGGAAGAGCAACAAAGTCCAACATTTCGCAAAGATGCTCCTTAATTAATCCTAAATTCAACTGCAATCGTCAAGTTGATATTGACACTAATTGAGTTGAAAGATTGTAGTTCAACTCCATCTAGCTTCATGCTAAATTTCAGAAACTCCAATTTCACTTCATCAACCAGAATTGATCAATAATTTTGAGTTTCATTTAAATATTGACTCTAAAATTTACACAAATTATTTTAGGGTTTTACTGTGTATATTCTAGTATGACTAGGTATTGATCATTTCTAAGTACTTGTTATGTCATTAAAGGCATTTTTAATACTGCTAGTATTTTACTATAAATTTTAAATATAAAAATTATTATCCATCTTTAACATTTTGCATTGAAAATGAATTAAAAAAATGAAAAAGGAAAAAAAAAAAAGGAGAGTACAACATGTTTTGACCCTGCAATAACCTTGGTGCAAAGATAGCAATTAGAAAAGTTGGTGCAACCTTTTACAATACAACTAAAACATAAAAACATCAAATTCAAATATTTAAAACGCAGTGTTGAAAATATCCTTAATTGTATTAAATGGACTTTGACCCTATCTAAACACATTTTAGTTGAGAAAAATATGCCCCTATAGCCAAGTTGGTAAGGTTTACGGTGATGTGAGGAGAAATCCTCCGACTTCGTAGGTTCAAACCTCATTTCCATTGAAATATTGTGGAGATTTGTCTTAGGACTTGTATTCTATTTGGCTCTCTACCACAGGTGTCTATCTTGATGCTTGTACCATATTTGACTTCTACACAGATTTCCACTGAAATATGGTGGAGGTTTGTTTTGGGCTCTCTCCCAATATGTCTTTGGGGCTTGTACCATATTTGGTTTCTACGTAGATTTCCATTAAAATATTGTGAATGCTTGTTTTGGGCTCTCTTCCGTAAGTGTCTATCTTGGGGCTTGTACCATATTTGGCTTCTATGCAGATTTCCACTGAAATATTGTGGATGTTTGTTTTGGGGCTTGTACCTTTTTTTGCTCTCTTGTATCCTATTTGACTCTCTCCCACAAGTGTCAAGACATTTACACCTCCTCTCTGTGTTTGCCACTTGGATACATCTTTCAATTTACATCTCATCCGACAGACCGACCTACGGATGGATGGACAGAGTTCTATTCATCTCTTCCTAATAAAAGTAGAGAAAAAGATATCCCACTCATAATGAAAGGGGAGAAAAATTTTGATTCCAGAAAAAAACCACCCCAGATTTTCTATCATTTTTTGTATTTTAAAATAATAATCATATGCAATGTATATTAAATAACATCATTAATTAACTCATGATATATATATTAAATATTTTAATATAATACCGTGATAAATACTTCAACAATACTTTATACGAGACGGTTTCACAAAAGATCAACTATAGAAAATAGTGCAATTCGGTTATGTTTTGTTGGTTTTGAAGAAACATAGAATTTAAGTGTGTTCACGTTAAAGTAAATTAGCCCAAAAAGTCGAAATCCCCAAATTATGTGTCTTATGTGCCATTTTTGAGAAAAAATTGAATGTGACGTCAAATTAGGACCAAATCCATGTCATCAGAAATATACTACAAGCGATTTTTACGTATTAAGCAAACACTGCACAACGACGTCGTTTTACCAAAGATCTCTCTGATAAAAGTCTGCAAGGACGTCCCCAAAAACCTCGCATAAATCTCCCGGAGATCGTAGGCGGCTTCTGGGTTTTCTCAAATTCTGTTCTTAATATAGCATATGAAAACCAATCATCAAAGCATAAACGCGCACAAAAATCTGTGAATATCGATTTTGAATCATGGTTTATATTGAATCCTGGGACGATTTCGTCGAGAAGTCCTTTCAATTGTTTCGATCCGATCCCGAAAAGGTAAAATTCCTTGAACTACACTTTGCTACATTTATTTTATTTTAATTGATCTTCTTTCACTTATCTTCGGTGAGATTGTAATGGGTATGTTTTGTAATGGCGCAGACTCGATATGTCATGAAATACAGGCATTGCGATGGGAAATTGGTTCTGAAAGTCACCGACGATAAAGAGGTGAAATTTCTGAAATCGATAGCTTATTATTCTTCAAATATGTTCTATCGTCTTGTGAAAAAATGATTTGGTTTGAAGTTTTGTTTATGCATGCAGTTATAATCAATTAAATGACAAATTTCAATCTTTTTTCCTTTCTAAAAAGAAATGTTAGATAACTCTTAAATAGTTGAGAGGACACTCTTTAGTCAGTTTTATTTGTTGAGCAGTCATTGCTCCCTTTTGTTTGTCATGTCATGTGGTGAGTTCATGATTATTGTTGAGTAAGATTATGTTGTTATGTGATCATGCCAGAACATGTATTCACATATATGGTTGGGAATGAATACTTATTGTGTGAAAGTTTAACTTTTTTCAGTTTTTATGGGGTAAAGATATACTGTGCATTTGTGGCAGAGATGGATGCAAATGAAATTGTTCTTGGTTGTCTTTCAATTCAATGGGAAATGGAGAGTGAGAATTTTCTCTGCATTTGAGAAATTTCTGCAATTGATATAGAGTTGATATATAAGTTTGGATCTGGTCTCTTGATGTCTTGAATAGCTAACTAGTAATGTGTAAATTTCTGAAATGAATTGTGGAATTTGGCCTTTGCCTCTAAATAAAATATAGAACTAACAAAAGTATCCGGTTTGGTCTAATTTTATTTTGTCTGTTTTTCCTAATTGTGCACACCCTGGCCTAAGTTTGTGAGTAATACTTGAATTAAGTGTATTCATTTGCTTTAAAGAAGGATCATCATATACAATGATCTATCATTAACACAAAGGAACCCCGACTTTTCCCTTTGGTGAATGCAAGACTTTTTGTGGTTAATGAAGGATTGTTTCTGTTTTTATTGAATCGGATAGGTCTTGTGGTTATTGTTCTGTGCTGTTGGACATGTAAGGTCTTGAGTTTCCACCTATCAGGAGGATATCTTTACTGAAATTTAGCCAAACCATCTGGGAATAGACCAGTTGGTTATGATAATGTTCAGAGTACTAATTTATTGTTCTTAATAGGTCCTGGGTATGTCTTAGGTTTGCTCAATCCTTCATCATGCATCAGTTAAACCATCCAGTAAGGTGAAAGTTCTTTCTTTCTGTTTGCATTGCATGTCATAGCTGGCATTTTTGTATTAGCCTGTTATTCTGCACTATATCTTTTTTTTTTTCCCAAGAATTTAGCTTGTCGATGCTAGAGATTTTGAAATTTTAGTTTGATATGGGCATGATTCTGTTTGAGCTAAGTGAACCATTTGAATAGTTTATTGTGCACGTTTGTTGGTTGCTACATTTTCAAGAGAACTTACAAGAGTCAATGGAACATCGAAGTTTAGTCATAAATCATGTTCACTAACTGATATTCTATTTTCTTTTCAGTGTATCAAATTTAAGACAGACCAAGCTCAGGATGCAAGGAAGATGGAGAAGTTCAATAACATCTTCTTTACTTTGATGGCTCGGGGACCTGAAGGTATTGCTTTTACTAATCATTCCATTGCATACTGCTAGCAGCCCATTGTCTAGGTTGAGTATTAATGGGGAGGGCCTCAGCATCTTTATGTCCACATTTATTGTACATGTCAGTTTTTTTATTATTCAAGAACACAGCAAACTAGTAAAGATGTGTGATTTATAAAGACACTGATTTCAATCAACTATCAAATCAACTTGGAAGATGTTGGTAGCTCACCAATTTTTGACGACATTGACTTCACATGCTTATCCATTGGAATCACATACAAGCCCTCTAATTAGCCATCATATTCTCGGTTTTTTTGTTTGAGTTTTGATTGAGTTATATAATTTATTCCATTCCTAACTGTGCCAGATTCATTGCTTAATTCTTCTTGGAAAAGCTTTTAGGCACCTCCTATGTTCTGGGATATACTGAAGTTGCTGCATTAATGAATGCTGCTCCTTCAGCCTTTTTGAATTGTTATGTTTCTTTTCCTGCAGTCAATCGTTCCCTAAACTGGATAAGTAGATGATAGGAGATAATCAAGATAGAATGATCCTAAGTTTGGTTTTCCTGAAACCTTCCTAAGTCCAGACACTGCTTCACTCTCTAATGTCCTTTTAGCACAAGTATTAATCATAATACAGATAAATCTTTAATAAATAAACAAAAGAAAACAGAAATGTTAACATATTCTTTTAGTATATAGAAAATGCCACAACATATCCAAATTGATGGTATTACCATACACTGGACAGAGGTAGAAGCTAGAGGCCTCAAGAGCCCCACTTGAGGTGGAAAAGTTTTAGCAAAAACTAAGTTATTAGTTATTGATTTATTTGTTTATTCTTTTTTAATGTTATGTTCTGGTAAAGGTTTATTGTGGAGAATGTATTTGGAGAAATATACAAGTGAATGCGGTGCATGTTTGGTTTCGTTTTGAGAAATGGAATGTGTTTGTGGAGTGTAATGATTAGGATGCTTTGAATATTTTAGGGAAGTATAAGATTGCTTTGGGAGGAAATATATTAGAGAGTGAACTAATTTTTGGTTTTGCCATCTGAACTATTATGTTTTTGATACTTTACTTTCTAAAATTTTGAGTGGCAGTTTACCCCATTACAATACGATTATCGCATTTTACCCTCTAAATTCTGATTCATCCATGCAGTTGAATATTTTATCACATATCATGCACATTTTAAGGGTAATTTATCACTCATTAACAGCTGCCATTTTCTCTTTTTTTGTGAACTTAAGTCTTGAGCAGCATATGAGGTGCATTCCATATTCTAAATCAATCAAATTATCTTAAGGTTTTTAAGTGATAGCTAAGATTATTATGGTTTTTGAAAGTTGACAAGTCTTCTCTCTTCCTAGTAGACACTTGAAATTTGGTTTACAAGTATAAATCAGAAATATATATGCCCTTCTATAAATGTAAAAACATACTAAAGCCTATGCTAACGAATTACAAATGGCTCCAAAGTCTAGGGGTTTTGAGCTACAGACTATTTGATCTTCACCACATTCATATATTTGCTGCAACTTCTTTTCTTGGTCTGTAACGGTGTTAGTTCTACCTCATGTTTTATATATTGGCATGTTGTGCTGTTTTCTTTTTCATCTTCACGCTGAGTATCTTGTGCGCTTTGTTATGGAAATTTTGTCATATTTTCACAGCGGACATATCTGAAGTTGGTGGAAAAGAACAAGTGGAAGCACAACCAGCCAGGAAAGGAAGAGGAAGGAAGCAATAGTACGATCTTTCATCATCATCTTCTCAGTCAGCTTGGGCAACGCCAAATTAGTCATGAGAACGATTTTATGAAACATTGGTTTTAAACCACCTCATTCCGCTTGCAAAAGCATTTTAAACCCCCTTCGCCCTAACTTCCTCCAACCAGCATTTCATGTTGGTCTCTCTCTCTCTCTCTCTGAACTGTTTGTTTTGTTATGAAAAATCATATGGATGTGGTCTGTAATGATCTTAAATTATACTGAAATTATAAAGATTGTTGCATCAGATTGGCCTATGTTGACAGCACATACTTGTTGATTATTGTCTAGTTTAGATATTTAGCTGATTCAAATGATAAGACTGTGTTGTTTCATGTGTTGTAGTAGTCTTGTTAACTATTGAATATTCAGGGTTACTAATCCAAGGTGTGCATTCTTTCCTACACCCAATGGAGTGTAGATCATGTCTAATATCCATCATTTATTATTGGGTAAAAAGAAGTCCTCATTAAAGAAGAGGGCTCCTAGTCTTGCTGGAGGATAGTTTGAAGCTTGTGGGAGCAAAAACTGCTCTTTTTTTAGTAGTGCTATTAGTGGATTCACTCCAAAACCGGATCATTGAGACATTTTGTGATGGGTGAGACTACACAATTCAAAATTTACCAAGCACACCTTTTTTTTTTTTAAATGAAAGGCATATAAAAACACAATTTTTGGGGTTTATTTAGTATTTTTGGAGTGTATAATCCACCATTTTATTATTTATGTAGTAGCAATTTTCGTGGGGTTGAGGGTTACTATCCCCATATTACTCGGACGAATGTCGGGAACTGGGTAAAAAAAAAAAAAAACATAGTTTAGGTCCATCTTTCTTTCTTTCTTGAAATTGAATCCTTGTAATTTCTTAAATTTTAAATTGGGTCCCTCTATTTAGTCAGCAATCTCTATTTGACTCAAAAACATAATTCAATTTTGTTAAAATTAATGTATAAACCCATTTTTTCCAATTAAATTATACAGATCTAATTTAAAGTTATACAAAAAAAACAAAAAAAAAAACATATAGAGACTAAAAATGCCATCCATGAGCATAACTAGGAACCAAAAAAATGATTGCAAATCATATTGATACTAGTTGTATGAGTTGGAATCCCAATAAATATTTTACTCCTTTTAGAGTATGACCTTGGTACAGGTACCATTAGATTCAAGGGTAAACCCCAGAAACTACCACATTTTTTATAGTTTGGAACAAAAATACCACATTGGATAACAAAGTGACAAAAATACCACAAATTTAGTTAAAGGGAATTTTGAACCCTTTGAACCCACTTTAATTTTACTACTTCCAAGCACATTTTTCTAATTCCAATCAATATGCTATCCAATTTAATTAATAGTTCTACTCCAAATATTGAATAGATCCGAACCCGAAAATGAAACTTTAAAGATTGATTTTCTTCAGGAATGAGTATATAGGCTGGAATACTTTCCTCGTGCCAATACTGTCTAAAAAACAGTGGTCTGGAATGAGTAACAATGCCACGTACAAATTCCTTCGGAAATTGAAAATCTTAAATGGGGCATAAAATCGGGAATAAAACGTTGCGTGTGAATGGTATCAAAGCCTAGGTTTATTAAGAACTTTTACGTTTATAATTAATATTGTTATGTAATTAACTATTGGTGAGGAGAATTTCTCGCGAAAAATATGGATCTGGACGAATGTCCAACATGTTTACCATACAGGAGATATCGTCAAATTTTGGCGACGTATGAACAAGAACATAGAGATAATGTCAATTATTGGCATAATCAATATGTTGAACAAGAGAATGCAGGAGCCGACAGGAAAACCTTAAGGCAATGCAGTAGACAAGCGGAATATCACAGGGGTTTCCATTCGGTAAACCTGATGTTATATACCGAACTGATAAACCTCCAGGAAATAGTTCATCTAAATCATTGATGACGGAAGGAGAACCTGGATGGAGCGAGATACTTCCGGACACATCTAAGCTCTCTCAAGATCTTAGGGAAATCTAGAAGACGGTGCAGAATTATGGCAACCGCCATAATCTCTACCGACCCAAGTCCATCAAATCCAGAACCAGATGGAGACGATGATAAAATATCAGAAGGAAACCATTGAAATCCTTCATGATATTCAAACAAGAGTAAAAAACCCTGGAAGACAGACCAAGTCTTGCCGGAGGAAGAAAATGTATTGATTTCGGGACAGTACCCTATTTACACCAAAAAGGGAAATCTACTGAAGTCATACATCCAATGACCAGAGATGAAAAGCTCATCGCTATCATCAAAGGAAAATCTATCACAAATTAATAAGTGATGGATATGGAAAAGATAAATCTTGAAGATCTACACGAACTTGCCGAGTCCTTCGCAGGATTAGGTATCGTGGATCTAAAGATGAACACAGGAGATGGTTCAGATTTGGTTACACGTGACCAACACCAAATACCACCTCCACCTGTAGATCCCAACGTTGCAGAAAGCTCGGGTTCACATCATATGGATGAACCAATGCCGCACGCTGGAGATTTCACAACAAGAGGAGATCCTATTGTTTCAGGAACTCGACAACGTTCCAAAAGGCCAAATCTCATGAATACGCCTTATGGAAAGTCACAGCTCGAACCAATACATCCGTATGGGTTGATGTTAAATCTGGACATTCCAGATTTCAAGAATCGAGAAGTCCTAATCGATGAATGGGCATCAGGAATGAGGGTTGCAGCAGGAACCCTTGACCTTACAAAAAAAGATTCATCCTACTCCTAGAGATGAGTCTTGAAGGATCTGCAAAGATCACGTGGGAAATGACAGCACCAGGAATGAGAAATAATGTTACGGTTGGTGAGTCATTAAAAGGGATTATCGATAATATGACAAAATTATTCAAAATCCATTTTATCGGTATAGGTTATTTCGAGGGAATAGAAGAGGAAAAAAGAAAAAGATATAAACAAGCCCTCTACTGCCTCGAGTTACGTGATATTTGTCATATTGATGAATATATCAAGTTATTCACCGAGTACCGATGGAAGTCAAAGGTGGATGATAAAGAAGCTTCACAACTTTTCTTTGCGAAGATACCAAGCCCCTGAAGAGAGATGCTCATCAGGGAATACAAGAGTGCAGACGATTTGGATACTGTGGCCAGAAGAATATCTTTCTTGAAGGCCAAGTTAGCTGAATGGTGCCACCAGACAGCACTCTACAAAAACTATAAGAGACTCTAAGGAATCAATAAAATGGTTCCCCTGTGTTGCGAAGATAATGCCATCCCAACAGTCGTGGGAGGTCAACCACATAGGCATAAAAGGAGAAAGCTAAGAAGCCATCCATACCGCCGTGGAGATAACAACCAAAGAGGAAATCGTAGGTCCTCATGGAGACTTAGAAAAGTGTGGTCAAAACAAAAGGCCCAAAGTTATAAATCAGGGCAAAGACCAGCACCAAGCAGGAGTAGAACCTATTCATCGGGTTCTAACCAATGAAGTTCCAGCAGAACTACAGGAAGGAGAACTCCTTCCTGGCGAGCTCAAACCAGAACTAATGAAAGTTTCAAAGATTGTAATTGCTGGACTTGCGGAGCAAGAGGGCATATCTCAACAGATTGCCCGGACAACCAGAAGAGAGGTATAAAACAGTTCGAATCAACACCAAAATTCGAAGAAGCTGTCTATTACCAAGATCTTATACAGGTGTATCAATTTGAGGATCTACCTTCAGATGAAAGCATCTATGAAGAAGAAATCTATTCGGATGATGGAAGTGAATCCACATCAGAATCGGAGTGAAGAAGAAATTCTTCAAACAACAAGAGAGGATATGTCAGGATTCATCTCTCACACAACAGTCTCTCATAAAACTCTAATGAAGATTATGAGAGAAGATCCAAAGCTTCAGATATACGATGGTTTTACCATTGGAGCTATGGAGAAGACATTGGATAAGTTGGGGCTTCGTAATAGAAAGCACCAAATTATTCATAGAGTTACTACTGGGGAATTTGTCATCCCAATGGAATTCACTAGTAACTTGATCGAGATGCAGTTGATCCCTTACCGAGAAGTTCAGGAGATCAGAAGCAAAGTCAAAAGAGAAGTTGCAAATACACTCTCATGGATTCATATCGGAGCCATAAGAGTTATTATCAAGGCAACATTCAATGAATGAATTGATTCGCCACTTAATCTGGCTATATTTGAAAGCGAATCTCGAATCTTAAGGATTCATGCCTTGGAGCTGTTACAGGAAATTTGTATGCAGGAAAATTGGCATTTAATGTCTATCCTAGAATTGCATACAATTTGGGAGATCGAGACTTCAACAGAGTCTTAACCTTTCATCAGGATTTCAAAATAGACGACTTGATGAAAGAAGGGAACATACCCTACTCGATCACCTACAGGATTTCCTATGCTATCTCGAATACACATCATTCAGATGTATTCTTGAGAAAGGAATTCATTGAAATCCCGAGAATATTTGAGGATTTCACTTCTGTGGTTCTTCCAGAAATGATCGAGTCTCCAACTATAAAGGAGATCGATATGAGAATACAAGACCAACCTATCTTCAACAAGAGTCAAAGCCTCAGAATGGAGACAAAGAGAATGTTTTTCCAACAAGACAGACTGATGAGTAGCAGTCATTGGGAAGAAAGAAGGCCTAGTACAGTTCAGCGAATCCCAAGTGTATTCAAAACACAAGGAAAACTGAAATGTCCAGAAGGCTGGAGAGAAGTTGAAATAATATTCGACATCACTCAAAAGGATAATATATTTCCTTGTGATGTTCTATATTATCTCTAACAACCGATAGTCGGAAGATTTCAAGGAAGCCTAAAAATGGGTGAAATTGAACTGACTATTACGGGAGTTGTAGGAAGAATCCCAGAACAATTAGTGCTGGGTATCGACTTTCTTGAGGATCATAAGCCTTGGGAAAGATTACAAGATGGAATGGAGAATGATACAGAATCAGATGACCACTAATCCATTCTCCATATACATTTCTATCGGAATGATATATGGTGAGTACAAGACTGAGTATTTCGCAGCCTATGTTGACTCAGGAGCAGGGATTTGTACTGCAAAACAAAGAGTCTTTCCTAAAGATTTTGGAGAAGATCTACCAGCCATTGCAGGAAGAGATTTCTCAAAAAGGATTCTTATCCTTAATAGATGAATTAAACAAGCAGAAATCATGATCGGAGGCACTGGCGATACCCCATAGTACAAAGTAAAGACGCCACCCATCTATTTCCATGATACAGGAGCAGATGTTTTGTTAGGAAACAATTTCCTACAAACATTTAAGCGTTTTACACAGGAAAATGAGACAAGAAGGCTTATTTTCACAACATTATGTGATCATAAGATTATTGTCCAGAGACTGCGGGAGACATTCTACAGAAAAATGCCTATTAATTTTCACAGCAAGCGTGGTGATGAAGCTAAACTTCGACATCCAAAGATGACGGATAAAAGAAGATTTGGCGATGCCTTATTATCCTTTCGACAATTTGGTTCGAAACAAAAAGATACCAAGAGATGGGATAATACTTTGTATTCATTCAGAATACAAGGAGAAGAACGAGTTCCACCAGAGGCTATTGCAGAATTGCGAAAAGCCATATTGGAGAATCCACAGAGTGATGTTACCATTAAAGAACAAATATCACTCGAGGATTTTAAGAAAATGATCCAAAGAAATTACAACGAAGATCCTTTGGCATGGTGGGATAGGAACGAGCTCAAAGCATCCTTAAAGGTTAAACCTGGAAAGGAACATGAGTTCGCTAGACTCAAACTAATCCTTATGAATTAGAATGATCATGAGGATATGCAGAAGATATTTAAGGAACATCTGGACCTTAAGTTGATTTCACCAGGAGTTTCTCCATACAGCAGCCCGGGATTTCTAGTAAGGAATCATGGAGAAATCAAAAGAGATAAATCTAGACTTGTTATTAATTACAAAAGAATTAATAACATTCTGGAGTTTGATAGATACTATATCCCGAGTAGAGAACATTTGGTTAACTGCATCAAATGTGCCAAGATATTCTCAAAGTTCAATTGTAAGTCTGGATTCTACCAGATTAAGATGGAGGAAGAAAGTAAGAAGTTCACAACTTTCTCCACACCACAAGGACACTATGTCTGGAACGTAATGCCTATGGGATTGGCAAACGCACCCCAGATATATCAGAGAAAGATGGATAATCTATTCAAGAATTATTTCAACTTTATGTTCGTTTACATCGATGATATTCTCATCGCATCGAAGGACATGAAAGAACATCTTAAACATTTGGAAATATTTTCAGATGTTTGTCACAAAAAAGGATTAGTGCTTTCTAAAAAGAAGACAGTAATTGCTACGAGACAGATTGAATTCCTTGGAATAGAAATCTACGAATCTTGAATCATCCTACAAAGCCACATTGTGGAAAAGATACATGGATTTCCAGATGATCTCAAAGACAAGAAACAACTTCAAAGTTTTCTTGGAGTTGTCAATTTTGCTGGAATGTTCATTAACAATCTGGCACATCACAGGAAGGTGTTCAGCCCATTACTTAAGAAAGATGTTATATTCAAATGGGAAGACGAACATCAAGAAGGGATTAAGCAACTTAAGGAAGTCTGTAGCAAACTTCCGAAACTTGCTATTCTTCAGGATAAGGATGAACTGGTTCTGTATACAGATGCCAGTGACTTTTGGTGGGCATCAGTTCTTTTGAAGGCCACACCAACCAGAGAAGTGCCATGCAGATATTGCAGTGGTCTGTTTACAAATGCAGAAGCAATTCGATGGCATATCAACGAGAAAGAATTATTCGCAGTTAGAAAGACGTTCAAAAAATGGTCTTTATTTTTTCTGGCTAAGAAGTTTACTTTGAAGATAGATAATTCAAGTGTCAAAGCATTTCTGAAAAATAAAATTGAGTCTAAACCAGAAAATTCTATTATGATATTGTCATTATGAAATCTCATGAAAATATTCTTGCAGATTTCCTAACACGAGATGGAAGGACACGTTGCTGACGAGGTCCTTAAACGAGTAAGACATCTCAGGGAAAACCTGGAGAGTCTTGAATGAGAATTTGAGACATTATGTCTCAATGCCGAAGTTGCTGGACGACTTCAACGAGAAGATCAGAAATCCGTTTTTGGTCTAATACGAGCATGTCAATTCGCTCAGGGACAATTGTTCCAAGCGTTGCATAAGTCTATCCTCTAGGCTGCATCTATTACGGTGCAAAAAGGAGAGATTAGAGATCGGGACTCTAACCCGAAGGCTATGGATTTAAATACCATGCCTACGAGTGTTACAGGTGATGAAATCCTTGAGGATGTAAAACCTACAACGAATGTTGAAGCTCCGGCGTCACAGCCCGAGTCTTTAAGTCAACCCAGCACCTCTGGGGTAAAAGAGAGAGAGTTGAACCTAAGGCCATAGACAGCCAAAACAAAGGTTCAAACTGACGAGTTTAAAATTTCCCCTATGTAGGTTTACCAGCGACAATGTGAGAAATTAATTACGAGAAGAGGTATCAACCCGGAAAGAACCATAGTTGATATCTCAGAGAAATATCCCAGAGTTTGGATGAAACCAGACAGTCATCCAAACGAGGTCCAAGAATGGTATAACTTTGGAGCTCTAGCTTCAATTTATACCATGTCACCAGGATTCCCAAAAATCTCGAAATTACCGAGATGGATAGGAGAAACAGTTCACGAAACTTGGACAAACAATCCTCATTTGTCTAGGGGTGATATTTTGGAGCTCTATCTAATCAGTGTAGCTCCAGAACCTACAAAGAAAGGCTCTCACGAAGCCTTTCATTTCATCAAGCTTAGAAGACCGGACGGTAATGCCTTGGAAAATATAAAGGCAGTCTCACCGGAAGAAATTCCGATACTGGTAGGAGCATTCTTAGAAGATGAAGCTTCTACAAGACGAGCATGGGGACTTTGGGTTTGTCTCACAGAGATGGACAAAGTCAAATACTCTTTCAAGTTTTTTCAGAATTCAGCAAATGGATCATTCCTATTGAATTCAATGACTGGATCAACAACAGGATTCGCAGAAGAGCTCTTCAAAACCAAAAGAAGAACTCTCTGGGAAAACAAGATTTTGGTAAGTAAAGAAACTTACCGGAAGTTCTGTAACATGGCGCATGTGGGAAGATGGATTTATCGGATCTGTCTAGCATGCCCAGATCAGAAGGAACCCGAGTTTGGGAAAGAATTTCGACCCAAACCCGACCGACAGGCACATGGGTCTAACAAAGACAAGGGCCCATCACAGAAGAGACGATATCCCCGGGGACCACGACAACCAAACTTTTAAAGATTCCCCCGACAAAATAAAATGGGATAGACCACGAGAAAGTGACTCTCCAACCAACCTCACATGGTGGGCTGAGTCAAAAGTTAATGTTTCCCTGACAGACCTAACATGGGCTGAGTCACGGGGCATTAAGAGGAAGAGCACCAACTAAAGCCGAAAGGGACTCCCCAACTACTTCACATGGGAACACTAATGGAGTAGGCCAACTGGTATTAAACAAGATTTGGAATCCGCACTTCAAATCCGGATTCATTGCCTATATATAGCAGGAGTTGAAGGAAGCTGAGTACATCGACCATTCCCCTTAGTTTTCTTACAATAAAATCTTTTGTAATAGTTTTGAGTGTTCATAGTTTTATGTGTTTCGAGTGTAAGCCCTCATATATAAGAGGCTAAACCAGTATTCTCCTCCCAAAAGGAGATTACATATGTATTAAATATTCCGTTCAAGTTCTTAATAAAATAAAGGTTTTTGCTTGCAACATGTGTTCTTAGTACGGTTAGTCCGTCCCTTGGAAGGAATACTTTGTACACCTGGTGTAGGAAACGAACCAAGGTTGTGATGTACAGTTACTGAAGGAGTTGGATAACCTGCAGATCATCTTCCCCGAAGGTTGAAGTTGGACAGTGAGGAGCTGTTCGTAAAAAGGTCTGGGGCAGTAATTTTCCAGTTGGTGGTTTTGCAAACCATCTCACCCGATACTATTGCGGTCAAAGAAAGGTATGAATTTTAGGGGATGAATTTATTTTACGGAAGCATGTTGGGCCTGATTTTGATCTGTTTACGTTTTATCCGGATATAATTACTATTTGTAATGGAAATAGGAATTAAGTGGGAAAACATTAAATGCTTCAAGTCAAATCTTTGGAATTAAATAAGAATGTCATTAATGCTAATGATTGAATTGTGGTAGAAAATGAAGTTTTATAAGAAAAATGGTATTTTTGTCATATTTTTATATGAAGTGGTAGTATTATCCTAAATTATAGTATCTGTGCTAGGACAAACTATTAACCCTTAGATTCAACTTAAAAAATACATGTAATCATATAGATACATTTTTCCATTAAAGAATCACTTGCTCTATCTTCAAATTGACAAATATTTCATCCTAACATGACACTTGATAAAACAGAGGTGCATGCACGAACCTCTACAGTAATCTCTGTGAAATGCTGTCCTTTTTGGGCAGTCAGATCTTTATGAAGAATGTGACACGTCCATTGCCTACCTCTCTACTCTACATAGGATAAAGTGTTTTATTCACTTCACTAATCAAATCCCATGATTCCCATCTTCAAATATTAAAAGTACTAATTTCAAACGGGCCTTTATGGGATCCCAAAGCACAATTTTGGCCTTTATATGCTTTTTGGCTCACAAAAGGGAAAGTGTTGTCTGAAAAGTGATGCTTAATTCTTACCTTTCTCTCCAATCCAAGTAAAGTTACCAATCTAACCTGATGAGTTCAAATAAAATAAATATTATATAGTTCTTCTCATAGTTTTGTAAATTTTAGTTTTATAAAACGGATCAATTTATAATTCGTGAGTTGTGATCTATAAAACAGAGATTGAATAATAGAATTACCACATGGTTTTAGTTCAGGTGATATATTTAAATTTTTATAAAGATATAGATTGTGTTGATTAGCCTTCGAATCTAAATCAAGTAAATTTTAAACATTTTTAAAGATACATGTTGTGTTGATTAGGGTTTATAGTCTTTATTTTCTTTGTTACACTTCCTATAACTCATTAAAGTATAGAAACTAATGAATAATAGAGTTCAATTTCATAAAATTAAATCAGTGAATAAATAAATTAAAAGGAACTTCCTTTTTTTAGTTATAAAAAAAGGGATAATTTTAAGAAGAAACTTTATTCTAATTTGTAATGGCAACTAAATCTTTCAAATGTTTTTTTCTTTTCTCAAACTTTAATCTTTGGCAATTTCAATAATCAAATGGTTTTCTTTTTTTCTCAAACTTTAATCTTTGGCAATTTCAATAACCAATTCAATATTCAATCATTTTCTAGGTTTAAATTCACAAATCTTGTTTGGAGGATTTGACCGATACGATTTTGGAAAAGGGTTAATAAAAGAGCCGCAATCCATTTAAATTATTTTTTAAAAATAGTAAAGTTGTATTTTCTTTTTTTCCCTGTTTTATATATATATATATATGTTTGGTATCATATGTGGAAAGCAAGATTACTTATTAAAGAAGTATTAACCATTTACCAGATCAACAAAAAATAGCCCAACTTTTTTGTTTGATGATTGAAATTGTAAAAAATTAAAAGTTTGTGATAATATTTATTAATTATAAAAGTATATGTTGCAATTATAAAATTAGGACTAAATTTATGAATTTATAAGCAATTAACCAAAAAAAAAAAAAAACAAGAAAGAGAAGAAATGGAGTTTGGTTGGATGAAAGAAAAATTAAAGTGAGGAGAGCAATAAAAAATTGCACAATAGTAATAACAGGAAGATTATTATTTATAAAGATAAACAAAATAGGATCTTAAATATAGTATATCCTAATATCAATACTTGAATAATTTTAGGTTAAATAGTATATATACTATTTTGAATTTTGTATGATTTATGGAATTGAGGGTAAAGTGAATTTGTTAGCTTATAAATCACCTTTTTTAATTGCAATCGTGGCAGGGAGATTAAATTCTGAAACTTTTTTTAAATTGAAAAATGAATTAAACTATTGACAGATTAAAAATGTTGATTCATCTGCTAAAAAAATAATCAATATTGTAGTATTTTGGTAAAATACACTTGTAGTATATATGCGATAAAATCATATTACCCATGAAAACTCAATTTCACAAATCAATCTTTATTTTGTAGATTGTGGATTGAACTCATCTCACGCCATTGAATTTGTGAAATAATTTCATAAGAGATTTTAATTCAATAATAAAACCCTACTATTTACTATAAAAGATCAACAAATATGACAAAATTTAGAAAGGAAGAAAAAAAGAATAAAGTTATCTCCATACTACTACTATGATGGTAATTACATAAAATCTTTGGGATGCCAAAAATAGAAACAATTTCATCCAACAAAAATGTGGGTGGCATCATTTACAGAGAGGGAGAGAAATAAATATTAAATTTTGTTTTAAAAAAATCATATATATCAAGAGTTGAATAAACCCGTGATATAAAATAATAAATAAAAAGGAATAAATGGTGAGCAGTATTCATGTGATTGCGATGCAAGTAGTCAAAAGATGATAAATCTCAAAAGTGACATTTCGAGTATAGTCAATTGACAATTCTAATTAAATAAAGATTAAATTAAATTATCTGCTACCAATCATTTTGACTTAAAATGTGCTTTGTGTAATAAAGTATGAGATATGATGCAGTTGGCCTATCGTGAAATCAACTAATCAACCGAAACACGACGTCGTAATTAAGTTTAATTATTAATTTTCGAGATATATTATTTTGTCATACTTAATACTTTTTTATATCACTCACATCTCGTGGCATTGCTGTTTTTTGTTGTGTTTGATTACCATGTTTGCTCTAGCCACGACATATTTTAAATTATATGAATATATCTTTATAATATATAAACAATATAATATTAGAAAATGTTTTTACATGAAATAAAAATCAAAGAAAATAATGGGTATTGAAATATAAAGTGTATGATTTTTGTGCCACGTGAGTTAGCAATTAAGTAAAATGGCACTGAAACCATGTACTATAAATCGTGCTAGTGTCTCATATGTAATTATTACATAATGCCTTAATAATAATCATTAAGGTTTTAAGTCCTCGATTATGCATTATATTGGATCCAACTTTGGACTGAATTGTGATAGAATCGGTTGGTCTGGGAGAATTTAAGGAATTACTTCATACTTAAATGAATAGGAGTTAATGCGAACAAACTCAAGTATGTTGTTTTCAGGTATAAGTATGTATTTTTCAGCTATAAATATGTGTTATCTAAGTATATTTTTACAGTAAAAACATGAACAATTCAATTTTTTTTTTATAGCCATCAGTATATTTTTTACTGTTATAAGTATGGTCATCGTATGTGCGACGGTCTCACATGAGTTTTTGTGAATTAATAGAAAATCTATTGTAACGATACAATAACAATTACCAACTACCGACTATTAAAATTATTTCCTATAAAAAAAAAAACTACCATGTATAAAAATAAGAGCCCTTCTTTTGTGGGATTGTTTCTTAAAATATCAATCTACAAATGAAGTCTTATGTTTTAAAAGATTATGATGTAGATGATTAAGTTTTAACTTAATCAAAATGTGAAATGAATTAGTTGAGTTCTATTATATAATACACTGTAATATAAATTGTCTAAAGAAACCAAATAAATTCATTATTTTAATTTAAACAAATCTATCTAGTTAAGCGATATCTACAAGCCTAAAACTATGATGAATAATTTTAAAAAAAAAAACGAAAAACAAAAGTAAAAAAAATAATAGTAAAGATAATAAATAATAATTAAATAACAGTAAGTGAGAAATAAGAATAATTATATAAAAAAATAATAGTGTGACAAAAGTTGTTGAGGCTCTTGAGAATTTGAAAATGATATTAAATAGTCGCGAAATTTGAGAGCAAAACGACGTGGCTTTGAGTCTTGTATTGGAAGAAGCAAAAAGGACGCGCTAATATCTTTGCATTCATTTAGCAAATGAGTTGTTAAATATGTCCAAAGTGGACCCCACTTCAAACCTGTGACAGGGACCACAGTTCATACTATCTCAAATGTTATAAAAATTTATATAAAATGGAATTACATATATAATTTCTTAAGGTGAGTTCAACTACCTACAATTCATATTTATTATTATTATAATAATAATAATATTAATAATGAATTGTGTATTTGGTAGAACCTATAGTGTGTACGGATTACAGTCTCAATGTACTATTTTTAACTTCAATACTTATAATGAAGGAACCAATTTTATGAATACGTATAATAAGAAAATAATCATCCGGTATTTATAAATTAAATTTTGTCAATAGTTAATGATTGTAAGTTTGATAGAATTAATTCAATATTTTATGTTATAATGAAAATACCCGACTCCCTAAATTATTTAATAGACTCGAGTAATATTAAAGTTGTGATCATGGTGCATATAGGAGCCATCATAATACAAAAAATGATAGAACAAAATTTTACAAACAAGATACTCTTGTCCAAAAATACTTTTAATTGCGCAATTAAATACATTCACAATATTTTATAAGATATCCATTCTTTTATTTAATCAATTGATAAAATCACATCCAATTTCTCTAGGGGATGTTTGGACTATGATTCCTTTATGATTTTGAATTGTGAACTTTGGAAAATTGGTGAATAATATGAATCTTTCTTTGGTGTATAATACATTTTACAATAAACTGTCAAATCATGTTTGGAATGCAAGTGATCTGGTATTATTACATTATTTTCATTATAAAATTAATTTTAAGTACAAATAATTTTGTTGATCAACTTGTAAATGATAAATCATATTTAAATAGGTTTATGAATAAGTTCGGTTACCTTTACAATAACAAGTAATATTTTTAAATAATATCTTTCATTAAATCATATATTTCAGTGATACAAATAAATAACTTATGAGTAGACTACTAATACCTTATAAATATACAAATAATATGACTCACTAAAACATATATTTCCGTTATACAAGTAATATTTTATGAATATGCAACTAATACTTTGAGAGTATACAACAAATACCTTATGAATATATAACTAGTATCAAACTAATAATACCTTGGGTACGTACACCCGAAAGTATATAAGTTTTTGTCTATAGTAAATGATAAGATTCTGTTTCATAAAATTATATTCCCTCGGTCTTATAAAGAAAAATATGTTTACTATTTTGTCCGTCCAACAAAAATATCTATATTAATATGTTGATATATTACTTTAATTTTTCAATTTCATATATATCTTTAATTAATTATTATATATTGATATTACCCAACTTCAAATACCTATTGTCCAATATTACTTTTCAAAGAAAATGTTTCCTTCAGTGTCAATCTCAATTAATTAAAGTTAAAATTACTACTCCTTATTCCTTGAACAATTTAGTGAAAAATAGTTCCACCCTTTATATTATTTAAAATAGAAAAACGATATCTACTGTCAGTTATCGAATACGACAACCATGTCCCGTGTGTATTGATTAGTTTCTGTGTCTAGAATATAATTAAATGAAGACTAGTATATTACTCAATTATTTGTTATCCTTCAAGTATTGTCAACAATGTAGCAAAAAAAAAAAAAAAAAAAAAAAAATATATATATATATATATATATATAATTTTTTTTTCTTCTCTGCATTTGTTTTCTGGGTTGTGCCAATTATCTGACAAAAGGCAGGTCTCAAGTCTTCTCTTTCACACCTTTCAATCTCTTTCTTTGTATCATGGAGATTGAAAGAATTTAGGGTTTTACACCATTTTCCCCCTCAAGTCTAACCTATCCTCCATTTTTTCTGACTTTTTACCGCACCTCCACTCTACTTCCTTGGCTCAATTTTTCTTTTTGTTGTTGGTGGATTTTCCGATGGTTTTTCTGCTCTATCCATGAATGGTGAATCGATTTCTTGCTTGCTGTCTTGTGATTGATATTGTGAGAAATGAGGATTGTTGAAGATCTGTTGAGCTGAGATTTATTAGTTTGGAGAATTCGCCATCTTCACCTCTAATGTTGAGCTGGGATTTTGTCTTTTCTGTTTTAGGGATTAGGGTTTCGTTACCTTCGGCTTGATTTTGTTAAAACGATGGAGGAGGTTGAAATTGCAAATAGCGCAGCGATTGATAGTTGTTACAGAGTGATGAATCTCTTAACTCAGCCCCAAACTCAGAATCATTACAGAAATTTTGCCGAGCAAACAGGGGATGCTGTGCACAAGTTCAAGAAGGTTGTCTCTCTCCTCAATTCCAGCTGTGGCCATGCTAGAGTGAGAAAAGTCAAGAAATTTCAAACTCCCTTCCCCCAAAGCATATTTCTGGATAATCCAATCTGTACAGCAGATGATCAGCATCCGAAACCGCGTCAGCTTCTTCGAATTGATCCAGTGGAGAATAATCCACTTCAAGAATTTGGATCGAGCATAAAGAGTGCTCTCACATTGGGGAATCCCTCTTTGGAATTGAGCTCACATGGGAATAATCTCCCTCAACTTGCTCACCAAACACCATTGCCCAATTACCATTTTCTGCAACAGCAGAGGATTCAACTTCAACAGCAGCAATTGAAACAGCAATCTGAGGTTATGTATCGGCGAAGTAATAGTGGCATTAGCCTCAATTTTGACGGCTCTACATGCACTCCGACTATGTCGTCTACTAGGTCGTTTATCTCTTCATTGAGCGTAGATGGAAGCGTTGCTTTGGATGGAAGATCGTTCCATTTGATTGGTTCATCTCGTTCTGCAGATCAAAGCTCGTATCATCACAAGAGAAGGTGCACTGGGAGGGGAGAGGATGGTAGTGTCAAATGTGGTGGCAATGGTCGATGCCATTGCTCAAAGAAGAGGTCTTTCTTTGTTTTAGCTTGTATTTAGGCGTTTTTCTATGTCATTCTATAGCAATTGACACTTGGAATTGTTTCGTTTATCGTTTATATTTTTCCCTTTGTTTGCAGGAAGAACAGGGTAAAAAGGTCTATCAAAGTACCAGCAATAAGCAATAAATTAGCTGATATCCCACCTGATGATTACTCATGGAGGAAATATGGTCAGAAACCAATCAAAGGGTCTCCTCATCCAAGGTATGGTTTGATGCCAATATTTCAGTTTGTTAGGTTGTCATGGTGACTGATTTTGTTCTTAAGTTGTTTGAATTGAATGTCTCGATATAGTCAAGTGAAATTGTTACAAACTGCTCAATTTGTGGTAAAGTTATCCTAATTCATTCTCTTTGTATGTCCACATTATTTCATGGTTTGTTGCTCGTTTGTCATTTTATCATTCTCGTTATCTTGTAGAGATACAGTAAATTAGCATGCTACTAGCTACCAATTCCCGGTCTATTTGTGGCTTATAAAATTATTGGAAAGAAAAGAGGATTTGTTTGGCGGAGATGATAGTTTATATGACAGAATGCTTGGTATAAATCTCCAGCTGTTAGTTAGTAGTCTCATTGCATTCCCTCTGGTAGTAGAAGATCACTGGCCTTGATTAGGTCGTTTTATGGTTCACCAATTCAGTCAGTCTCTTTGATTGCTCTTTCAATAAGTTAATTACTGACCTTTGAAGATGTACATTATGGTTGTAATAAGTGCTGTACAATCTGAATATCACTGTTGTTTTGTTACCACCTCTCTTGTTTTTCTGAAATAAATGGTTTTCCAGCTTTCCTTTTGTTAGTTAGCAAACGGTACATTTAAAAAACTACTAATATATTAGGAATAGTACTGATTGTATTGGGTTAATGCAGGGGATACTATAAATGTAGTAGCATGAGAGGCTGTCCTGCTAGAAAACATGTGGAGAGATGCTTGGAAGATTCGTCAATGTTAATTGTGACATATGAAGGTGAACATAACCACCTGAGTTTACCTGCACAATCCGCAAACACATGAATCTTACCGGTAAGCTAGGTCAAGATCATATCGAGCCATTGCACTTAACCCTTTTGTCATCTGTTGAGTTGGCTTGAATGAAGTACATGTGTACATATGTTGGTTGTTGAAGCTTGGGGGTACATATACATGGGGCAAATTTATGGTTCAGATCTTTAGTTTGGAAGTTGTTTGTTCTAAATGTTGGTAAGACAAACAAAATCAAGAATTGAGTTCATGCTGGAAAGTAAATGATTCTCTCATCTTAAGCATTCATTTAGTTTTCAAGAATTTGCACTTTATGCAATTTCTATGCTTTCTAAGTTTCAATTGCCATATACTCCATTACAACATGCATATAAGAAGCTATATCCTGCACATGTTGTCTTAAAATAATTGATATGTTAGCAAGTAGCTATGTAGCATAATGCAATCCTGATTCCTGAGTCGACACTTATCGTATTACCTGCACATACAAGGTTCACTCGTTGCTGTTAAGAGTAAGGTTATTCTTTGTCATCCGAGCTATACACATCTTGGCACAATTTCAACCTTTTTTTCTTTTTTTCTTTTTAATGTTTTGTGAAGTATGCATAATTTGAGTGTTCAAAAGTATGCATAATTTTGATGACAAAGTGTGTTCTTTGTCAATTGAAGATGACTTGAAGAACTAGAAATTCAGTTCCTTTTCATGAAAAATACTCATGCCCACTGTAGGCACATTAAGTGTATGAGTGAAAATCGTGTTGTCTTAAATCTTGTGATATGAAATTAGTAATTATATTTAGATGTCATATGTGACATATTATCAGTAGATATATTAAGATATGCTCACGATGGTAGGTGGCCAAGTCTCTATTCCATTTGTTTGGTAATTACCTATTTAATCAAAATGATTTTTAGTATCTTGCCTATGGGAGTATCTCAAGACATTTTGCGTCTCCAATTTGTGTTTTCATATGCACATTTTTTTAAAAAAATTTAGAAAATGTACTCTTTTGTTCTGGAGAGTGATATAGTGAATCTCCAAATTTGGACATTATATATATATGATTGATTGAACCATTGTTTGTGGAATCAGTTGACATCAAAACAGAAAAGTGATTATCTTTAATGTTAGATTTTATGATTTCTCAATGTGGGCTTACATGTTTTATTTTCAATTATATCATTGCTTTTTCTAATATAAGTAATTATTGAATAAGTATTTAATTAGTGGGCTCAGAAATATTTTTAGGTACGTTTTTGTATGGAGAAGCGACAGATGGATTCCTAATTGAACTCGTAAAACTAATATAAATTCACAAAGCCCAACAAAGAGTAAACTAATGGAGCATTCTACAGTGATTTAATAATCCATAAATTTGTATGGGTCAATTGACATGACATTATTTGAAAATCATAATTTTGTGAAATTTGAAAAAGGGTACACATCATCCATTATATCAAGATATTAAACTCGATTAATGATTTATAATCAAAAAATAAACTCGATCAACGATTTATTCAGCATGATTAGTATACATTCAAACGATGCAAAAACTCACATGAGACCGTCTCATGGATTCTCTTCTGTGAGACAGATCTATTTGATTCAATATCTGACCCGGCCCAAAATAGAGCCCAACCAAAAAAATATAATTCAACCCAATATATCATCCACCAAGCCCAACACACTATCCACCAAGTCCAATATACCATTTACCAAGCCCAACAATTTGCATTCTCACACACGTCGCATGTTGCTTTCTCAAGCACATTTCACTCACCGTCACACGTCCGTCGTACACCGTCGCACATAAGTCGTTGCACACCGTCGGACATCTGGTAAGTTTTGCTAATTTCCCCCAATCGGATTGTGCTAATTTTTTACCTCAATTTCATTCATGGAATGTACTTGGTGTATCATTTTTATTACTTTTTAAACCTCAGTAAAATTTATGTATGATGCAATTGAAGTTTTCTATCTCCACATGATTGATTTTGATAGAATGGATAGAATGTTTGGTGTTTTGAATGATTTTCATGATGAAGAGTATTTAATTTTCTATAAGCACTCTAGTTGATGAAGGATATCAAGCATTCACTTCTCCTTCAAGTTGTGTATATGTGATATAGAAGACCTTGCACTATTTGTTAGGGTAGATCTTGTCTTAAACTTTGATAATTTTGAAGACTAAGAATAGTTATTGTTGTAGAGAGGAAACATGTAAAAATTAGTAATCATTTACGAGGGAGATAGTGTTGATTGGGATCTCTATGAGGTCCACAATCTAGTGAACCTGCATCATCTTGAAAAACTAAAAATCTGTTTAGAGAGAGACAGTATGATCCCTCATGAATCTACAGAAGAATTTTTTATTTTCAGAAAACAAGCACCTCTTATGTTGATTTGTTCCCTATTTGGACTATACTTGTGATAATGTGCAAATGAATTCACTTCCTTTCTCTCTCTAAAACTTGTCTAAACTTCCCGTTCACCTGTCTCTCAAAGTCTAGTTTGTTGCCTCATTGGTTGAATAATTTTGAGAAATTAGCTTCCATCAAACATGACTTAATTGACAAACTGTTCCTTCAATGCAAAATCCTTAAGTGTTGAAACTGAAGAACCGCAACTGTGAAGATTGCAAATGGGAAACAACTGAAGGTGGATTTGCTCATCTGTAGGTTCTGCAAATTACATATACAAATGAATAACTTTGTATCACGTTTGCTGTCTCAAGTGGAAATACCCGTTTTTGTTATTGATTTGCTGGTATTTTCCTTTCATTTGTTGATCTTTAGTTTTTTATGTTTTTGAACCAAATATTTTTTCTACTTGTTGAAGTAACGTGTTTCTTTGTTTCAATGTTTTTTTACAAGGTAATATTTTCAATTATGGTGAAAGAAAAGACAATTCTTGAGTGTTCACCTCGACAATCAAAGCGGAAAAGATATGATATTGTGGCTGCAGGAAAGAAACCACAACAAAAAGAAATTAAGACAAAAGTTTCAAAAGATGAAAAGAAAGAGGAAGAGAAAAAATGAGAAAAAAAATTAAGTTAAGTGGAGAAAAAGATGAAAAGGGGATTGCTAATGAAGAAAATAATATGTAATTATTTCTATTTTCTCACCGATTTTAAATATAAGTATGTGTTTTGCTATCATAAGTATGTGATACCTGAATTTAAGTATGTGATTTTATCACTGAATTTAAGTATAAGTTAAAGTATGTCTCTTGCATCATTAAGTGTGTGATTTCTTGACATAAGTATGTGATTCCTGAACATGGGTATGCGAATTTTTGACCGAATTTAAGTATAAGTATTCCTCTTACATCATTTAAGTATGAGATTTCTGTCTACAAGTATGTGAAAGTTTGACTGAATTTAAATATAAGTTAAAGTATGTCTCTTACATCTTTAAGTATGTGATTTTTGCCTACAAGTATGCCTCTTACATCATTAAGTACGTGATTTCTGGACATAAGTATGTGATTCCTGAACATAAGTATGTGAATTTTTGACTGAATTTAAGTATAAGTATAAATATGCCTCTTACATAATTAAGTATGTGATTTCTTAACATAAGTATGTGATTCCTGAACATAAATATGTGAATTTATTACTGAATTTAAGAATAAGTAAAAGTATTCCTCTTACATCATTTAAGTATGAGATTTCTGCCTACAAGTATGTAAATGTTTGACTGAATTATGTATGAGTTAAAATATGCCTCTTACATCTTTAAGTATGTAATTTCTTGATATAAGTATGTGGTTCTTAAACATAAGTATGTGAATTTTTGCCTGAATTTAAGTATAAGTATTCCTCTTGCATTATTTAAGTATGTGATTTCTGCCTACAAATATATGAATGCTTGACTGAATTTAAGTATAAGTTAAAATATGCCTCTTACATCTTTAAGTTATGTGATTTCTTGATATAAATATGTGATTCCTGAACATAAGTATGTGAATTTTGAATTTAAGTTTAAGTATGTGATTCTTGAACATAAGTATGTGATTTGTATTTTTGATTTCTGCATATGTTCTCTTTATTTGTAGAGACTTTATAGCTCATTGTAGACCTCAAGGTCTTTGTCATGTTGTTAAGAGCCTTAATGAGAAACAAAATGAAGATGTAGTGAGTATAGGTTTTGGTGGTTTGCTAAAATTGAAGCTTGATAGTTATATTCTTAGTCATATCATGAAGTGACTTACAAATAATTTCAATGGAACCAATAGAATGCTATCAATAAGCCCAAATAGGAGTTTTGTAGTCACATCGAACGATATATGTGATATATTTCTTTTACCTAAAAGGGTAAAGAAATAATAGAACTTGGAAGAAATCACAAGAGTGTTGAGTTAGGTACATTGAAAGAGAGATTTGATATTGATGTGAAGACACCTCTTAGTAGGTTGAATAAGCTGATGTTAGAGGATTTGAAAGAGGGGGTGAGGATTTCAAACGTATTTTTACATTATACAACCTATCAACATTTCTTACTCCTACGACAAATAGGTTTGTGGATTTCAATGCGTATAATTCAATCAGGGATGTGGATAAAATATGTGATTTTGATTAGTGTGACTATGTTTTGAAGAAGTTATGTGTCGCTGTTGACAGTTACAATCGAAATCGTTGTCAAACGAACATAAGTGGTTGTGTTTTGGCCCTTCAGGTTATTTATTTCCACAAAATGAAGTGGCAATGAAAGATTGAGCCCTGCACATTATCATTGATCCAACATTGGGACAATGAGAAGTTGAGGAAAAGAATGAAAAATAAAGTAAGGACATGTAAGTATGGACAAGGTGAATGGGTAGAGTGCTACCCAATAAGTGGGAAGAAGTGATATAAAGAAGTAACAATTGAGAAAGAGGGGATTGGTGGTGATAAGAAAGAGGAAACTCATGTTGAGGAGAAATTTGATGAGGAAGAGATCATTGAAGGAAGAAATTTCATTAAATTCTTTATACCAAGGGGGAATTAGATGATAAAACAATCCACGGCATGACTAAAGATGTAAGTTATTTATATATTTGTTAAAAGTATTCCATTTTGTTTCCATTTATATATTATAACGTAATTATATTTCCATTGTAGGATGTTGTCCATGAGACTTTGCTTCTCCTAAAGAGAGATGTTTCTATTGTTTCAAACTTCCATATGGCAAAGTTGATGAAAGCTAAAAGTGAGAATTTGATGGACAAATCTATTTCAATTTCTTCTGATTCGCCTACTGAATTCAGTGCCAAAAGTGCAAAATGTATAGATGATATAGTAGAGAATTTTCTGGTGATGAAGATTAAGAAGTTCTCAAATGATATGCATATATTTGAATAATTAACTCCAGAAGTGACTAAAGTGGATGATACTTTAGAAAATGAGTCTGAAGATCTTTTGATTGAAGAGATTCAAAAGGTAACATCAATAAGTTTGAAAAAAAATGATCGGGAGAAGGAGAAAATGGGTGAAGCAGTTGTTGTTCTTAATTTAGAGGAAGAAGTTGGATATATTTGCACATTTTTGAATGTGAATAAAAAATTGTTTTCTGAAGTGGAGGGGGAGAAGAAAGAGGTGATTGATTATTGTTTTTATCAAACAGACAACCGTTCAAAAGACAAGTTAATTATAGTATTTCATATTTTTGAAATTTATATATTTATTTCAGTTTTCTCTGTTCTCATGTTTCTTTTGTTCTTTTTTTTTTTGTAGTGAACTTGTCTTCAAATATGGTAGTACTAATACCATTTCATTTCAAGAAATACAGTCACTGAATACATTTCAACAGATCTACACAAGTATTATTAATGCGTGGGCATTGATATTAAATACTACACATCAAAGGAAATGCTTTATTTTTTATTTCGGACATAGTGTAAGTGTATTTATTACAAGTATGTGTTGCACTTATATAAGTATGTATTTATCTTATATATGTATGTATGCCACTGGTCTAACATTATATCTTTAAGTATGTGATTTCTCTACATAAGTATGTGCTTTTTGCACATAAGTATTTAATTTTTGACTGAATTTTAATTTATGTATAATTATGCCTCTTACATCTTCAAGTATGTGATTTCTGCACATAAGTATGTGATTTTATGACTGAATTTATATTTATGTATAAGTATGACTCTTACATCTTTAAGTATGTGATTTATGCACATAAGTATGTGATTTATATAAATAACATTGCAACTTCTTTTTGTTTTGCAAAAGCTTTATTTGAATACGATTGTTGATGGCAACAATGTTGAAGAAAATGAAAAAAGTGTTAGAGGTTGTTGGAAACAGTGGTGTTGTTTGAATAATGCAAAGTTTGATGAATTTGATATGGTAAGAAACAACACAGTACTATTATTATTTTTATGAACTGTTTGTTGTTTGTTTATGAAATTGTAGTTTTTTGTGTCAATCCATATGCATGGTCATTATATTGGTGTTGTGGTTAATTTGATCGAAGGAAAGATGTATTATCTAGATAATAAAAAGCATACATATCCAAAATCGTTCATCAATGTTGTTCAAGTAGTGGTATGTATTTTTCTGTTTTCTTAATATTTTATGGTAAGTTAGCTATGTATTGATAGTTTATTTATATATTTATTTCCGATATAGCAAAATCAAATATATGTGTTCCTTGGGGAGGTTAATCACACAAAAGCAGATGATGTTTTTAAATGTATTTTTGAGAATGTCAACTTTAGTTTGCAAAAAAAAATACAACAAAGATCTAGATTGTGGTGTGTTCCTTATGCACCATATGAAATTTTTTGAAGGGAATGTCTATGAAAGTCCGGACTTAGGCAAGCTATAGATTTTTAATATGTTTTGTTGTTTTGATTCTTTGAGAACTAGTTTCTTACTTATATTGAGTATTTTAATTTTATTCTTTGAAGGTAATGATACGACAATTGTTGAGGGCTGAATATTTAGTTCAAATTGTCTTAAGTGACATAAATGAGTTCAAAGATGAGATGGTGAGAAAAGTATCAGAATTCTCTTTGAAGAAACCACAACTTATTGAGACATATGGTAAAAAGAAGAAAGATGAAGATGTCACTAAGAGGAAAAAGAGCGAAAGATGAAGTGTTCTGATTATAGCTTTTTCATTAGGTCATGAAAAACTTGTTGGCTTATCATTTTAAGGGAAATTATATAGTTGTTGGTTTATTCTGATATACTTGTTGATTTTATGATGCACATGTTGCTGCACATGTATGAAGAGTGCAATGTTTTTATGCAAGTATGTTACTGCACATTTTCTTATCAATTATTTTCTTTTGCAGTAATTAGTTTGATGATTTGTTGCTGCACATTTGTAGGTGACTTCAATAACTTTTTAATCCATGTTAGGTGACTTCAATATTAGAGTTTATATGGTGTGTCAGGATGCATAGACCATTCAAAAGAAAAAAAAAAGAGGAAAGATTAATAGTAATGGTGTTACAATTTAGGATAATTTAACAATAAATATGTCTTTTATATATATATTTGTCTTTCAAACATTCAAGTATACGTTTTTTTATTCTATTTTTTACATCTGTTTTAACAATTAAAATATCAAGAAAATAATTATTTAATATTTTTCGATATTAATATTAATATTAAACAATTTTTTAATATTAACATTAATATTATTTGTACCTTTTTACTGAATTTAACAATAAATATATCTTTTAAATATATAAGTATGTCTTTCAAACCTTCAAGTATGCGTTTTTTCCATGCATTTTAACAATGAAAATATCAAGAAAACAATTATTTAATATTTTTCAATATTAATATTGATATTAAAAAATTCTTTAATATTTTTTAATATTAACATTAATATTATTTGTATCTTCTTACCGAATTTAACAATAAGTATGTCTTTTAAATATATTAGTATGTCTTTCAAACCTTCAAGTATGCGTTTTGTTATTCTATTTTTTCCATCCGTTTTAACAATGAAAACATACAAAAAAACAGTTATTTAATATTTTTCAATATTAATACTAATATTTAACAATTATCTAATATTTTTTAATATTACCATTAATATTATTTGTACCTTCTTACCGAATTTTACAATAAGTATGTCTTTCAAACCTTCAAGTATGCGTTTTTTATTCTATTTTTTCCATCCGTTTTAACAATGAAAACATCAAGAAAACAGTTATTTAATATTTTTCAATATTAATACTAATATTAAACAATTATTTAATATTTTTTAATATTTAACATTAATATTATATGTACCTTCTTACCGAATTTAACAATAAGTATGTCTTTTAAATATATAAGTATGTCTTTTAATCCTTCAAGTATCCGTTTTTGTATTCTATTTTTTACATACATTTTAACAATGAAAATATCAAGAAAACAATTATTTAAGAAACTCGGAATCGTTTTAAGAATAGATTAGAACAAAGTTTTATGATCATTTCAGAATGCCAATAAATAGAAAAAAAGAAAAAAAAAACATATATTTCACTTCTAACATTTCCTCTAGGAAAATTATCTTCTATATATTCTTTAAGCAAACATATTGCCTGTAAAAAGAAAAACATGATTTTAGTCAAATTATTTATTGTAGCAAACACCATTCTAACAAAAAAAATTCAATAAAATTTTTTCACTATAACAAGTATGGAAGTGTAGAAAATACATCACTCACAAAATATAATAGAAGAGAAAGTTTATCTCGAAGAATAAACGCAATCTGAGTATCAATCTTCCAATATTTTTTTTGCTAAAATAAATGCAGATTAGGAGTCTTGCTTCCAAACTCCTTTTCTTGATTTGATGTATCAGTTGTCCTTTTTTTCTTTTTAGAATGTCCATTGATCCTTTGTCTTATCCCTTTTGTAACAGATCGTAGGATCCAAAATAATATTAGTTGTCGAACACGAATTAGTAGAAGGATTGTACTGATCAATAGAATATCTTGAACTCAACATTCCATGAATAACAACACAATCTCTATTATATCCGTCTTTAACAATCTTTCTTGCATCTTCACAATGTTCACTTTTCAACACAAGATTATAATACTTTCGTATCATCTCACGACGCCAAAGTATGGATCTCTTCCTACTGTCAGGTAACTGTTGTTCTTTGTTTAAATTCTCTCATATTTCTAACTTTGCATATCTTGTCCATCTTTTAAGGATGTAAGACTCAGGTATTTTTGTTACAGAATGAATATGAAACACTCTTAAACAATGATAACACAGCCACTCACATTCTTCAAATTTTTTGTAGTCACAAATGATCAACATATTTCGACAATCAATGTAACATGATGATATCCTTCACCATCACACAAAATGTCATAAACCATCATGTTGTCATCAAGAAAGACAATAGCAGAACTTCTTGATATAGATTTCAAAAATTCAGCCTCAAAATCCTTGAAATGAGATAACATATATACCTTAGAAACGTGTTTCAACATTCCAGTCAATGGGAGTACTAATGTTAGATTTGATTTTAAACATTGAAATTCATCAAGTTGTTCTCTTGTTCGCCAACGTTTTATGGTGTCCTTATAGATACCAAAAAATTCTATCAAACTTGTTGTTTTTTTCACGTTGAATCTAATGACATGATTTGTACTTTCACTTCGTTGAGAAGATAACAATTCAACTAAAAAAAAGTCTTTACTTAGTGCAGTAGCCCATTTTTCTTTCAAAGAATACAACCGTGTAAAACATGTGTGTTCTTTCAATCCATATTTTGAGACCATTAATTGCCAGCACTTTTCAAACTCATCTGAATTAGCATATCCTGTCAAGCATTTATTAAATGCTTCATTGAAAGTCTCGTCTCGTTTGAATTGTCCAAATCGACTGATAGCATTCTGGTAAAGGTGCCACAAACATAGTCTATATATTGTCCCAGGGAAAACCTATATGATTTTTAGAGAAAGTTAATAAAGAAATAAAATAACAATGCTGAACAAATTTACAAATATACAATATTTAAACAAATATTTATATCTGTAAAACACATATTTATATCTATTGAACACATACTTGTACTGTATAGACTATAACAGAATATGATTTGAACAACTTTGTATTACCTTTTCTATTCCATTTGAGATCGTTTGATCTTAATCAGTGAAAATCGTAACAGGACATTTTTCACCCATTGATTTTTAAATGCTTCAAAAAGCACTCAAAGCTTTCAATTTTCTCATCAGATAAAAATGCACACCCAAACATTGTGTTATTCTAATGATTGTTGATAACCTGATACCAACGAATGGTGCACAAATGAGATTATATCGATTAGTTCGATACATTGTGTCAAAGACTACAACATCACCATAAATGTTGTAATCTTCTTTCATCATTGAGTCCCTCCAAAACACATTAACCAACTTGTTATTTTCATCTAATTTCACCCTAAAATAGAAGTCATCTTCTTCAACATCTTGTTGATATAGCATATCAATAATTGTTTGTGTATCACTCCCATCTATTGCCTTTATCTTCAAATGATTAGAAAAATTCAAATGGTCTTTCAAAGTATCCCCAACATGTTCTTCACCACCAGCATTATATGACATATAGCGATATGAATCAGTTGGTCTCATTCTTAAAGAGATCATTTCTTCTATTATTTTACCTTTTTCATTACTCATGAAAATGGCTCCATTCTTTTTGAGTTAATGTATGGTTATGAAATAATACATGATGTATAACTTCAAAAATTCCCTCAACATTCATTTTTACTCTTAATGAAGCTTGTCATCCTATTCATATAACATGAGCTCTCATTTTATTTGTTGAATCAATCTCTTCTATATTCTCCAAACGAGAATCGTCATTCCTTTTGAATCCAACACAAGAACAAACATAATATTTCTCCAACACAACATTTTCATTATCATTTGACATCCTAATAGTTGATTTACATACACTAAATCCAACCTCACGAGCATGATTGCAATATAATTCATACATTTCATCAATGGTGTTTCTTGTCAGCCTAGAAGACTTCCAGTAAAATCAAAACTATCACAAGTATTATCTGAAAAAGAAAAAAAAATAAAAAAATAAAAAATAGTTACAATTATCATACTATTGGGTAAAAACATGTATACTTATGAACATAATTCTAATACTTGAATAGAGAAGTATATAACAGAATATAGCCGTAAAATAAAATATCATACTTTTTAGCAAAAAATAGATATTTATGAACATAATCCTAACACTTGAATAGAGAAATGTATATCAGAATATAGCCGTAAAATGTCATACTTTTTGGCAAAAAAAACAAATATTTATGAACATAATCCTAACACTTGAATAGAGAAATGTATATCAGAATATAGCCGTAAAATATCATACTTTTTGGCAAACAACCGATACTTACCAACATAATCCTAATATTTGAACAAAATTACAGAATAACATGGAAACTATAACAGAACAACACATACTTTGTATACAAGTAGTACTTAGATAAGTATAATTAATACTTTTAAGAACGATTTACCTCCGACATACTCAACTATAAGATCTTCAGTTTCCTCCATTGTGCAATAAGATTTGATCATCAATTCTACATGCAACAAGTGATCTGAAGCATATATATGCCCATATATTGAAAAAATATCTTAAATGCCTTCTAATTATCTTCATAATATCTCAAGATGATAAAAAGATGTTTTTGATAAAAAATTGGAAATTTTTTTGTAAGAGCTCGTCCTATTATCAAAAGGTACAAATTTTCTTTCATTGATGTAAATTAAAATTAGAGAAGAGTAACAAAGCCTTTGAAGAGAGTATTGGTGAAAGGAAAAGATGAATCAATGGAAGACATAAACCTCGAAGAATCAAAAATTGGTCAGAAATCTCACTTGAATCTTATCGACGGTACGACGGTGTGAATCTTCTCACAGGATCATCTCTCCCAATGCTATGCGATGGTGCGACAGTGTGGGCTTGGATAATCTTCCATTCTTTCTTATTCAGTTTTAAAGTTGTTGTGCATTGGACTTGGATAATTTGAGCTGAGAGTTTGTATTTGGCATGGGCTATTTTTGTTGTAGGCTGGACTGGGTCTGGATCAGATAGTGGGTCAAATAGATTCATCTCACGGAAGGGGATTCATGAGACGGTCTCATAAGAGACCTACTCTTTAAACGAAGGAAGCTACACTTATAATCAAGTTGTATTCTTAGATAAGGTTAAATATTTAAATCAACCTATACTTTTCGTGTATTTACACATCCCAATCTAAACTTTATTTTTTTGACCGGTTGTAACCTAAAGTCCATAAATTGTACAAGTTGCAACCTTTGATGAATTTTTCGTCAAATCTCATACACGTGACATTCACATGTCAAATAGGGGGTTTGATATTTCCATGAATTATTAGAAGACAGTTGTTGTTAGATAATTGACTATTGTTTTTTACAATTAACTAGTAATTTAATTTTGTTTCTTTTAAAATGGCCTCAACAATTCATGGAAATATCAAAACCCCCTCAAATTGGCATGTGAATGTCACATGCGTGAGATTTGACCGTAAAAATTTGTTGGAGGTTGCAACTTATACAATTCATGGACTTCAGGTTACAACCGGTTGAAAAAGAAAGTTTAGATTATGAAGTGTAAAAATATGAAAAGAACAGGTTGATTTAAATATTTAACCCCTAGATAAGATCCAAAAACAAATTAAATTAGGGGTGATTTCAATTTGGAGCAATTCGGTGATAAGAAACTTGCTTTAAAGTTTAGAGAATTTCGAAGTATATAAAAAATATTCTGCATAATTGCTCCATCAAATCGATTCAGTTCCTTCAGAGATTTAGATTTAATGAAGTAGATCAATTCAGTTTCAGAGATTTAGAATTACAATTTAAAATAAATATTCATTCAAACAAAATGCAAAATAAATAAATAAATTGTGTGACGTTGGTTAATTTAAATCTTAAAACAAGTTATAAATTAATAAAATAGACTAGCCAAATTACTAAAGTAGTAGTCTCTTCTCAAAAATAATAGATTACATTCAAATTTTTCTTCAAATTATATATTTCAAATATTCTTGATCTACACCTCATAAGAGGTTATCAAAAATTTATCTTTTAAAAGAGAAACAAACATAGTTTTTATAGTTAATTTTAAAAGAGAAACAAATATAGATTTTATAGTAAAATTTGAAGATAGATATAAACTTGAATTGATATATATTATGCATTACTTTATATAAGTTATAAACTATTATTCAATTACTAATTATCATAGTTAATAAATTTTATGTGTTCCCAAAATTATTCATTATAAATATTTAAGTTAATTGCATTTGTTAACATGTATTATGCGAGTTTTTTTAATTTTGCATTCTAAATTATTTTTTTTCTCTGATCACAACTTATACTACACGTTTTGTTAACTTTTACAACCTTCGACCAACATTTTCCCAAGAGAAATGACCCACATGATTTTCACGTTCTAACTAAGGATTATTTTTCTTCATTTTCTAGGCCATTAACTTATTCCCCTCCAAAATCGAATTTAGCCCTAATTTTTCCATCATTTCCTTTACAAATTTTTTGAGTAAATGAAGAATGATGGTGTTATGATCTCTTTATCATTGAAAATAACTGATGAACCGAATTTACACATATTCTAAAAGTGCAAATGACAAAAATAACCTTCAGTTATCACGTGAAAATAACATGAACTCTTTTTCGCTGGAAAATGTCGGTTGGAGGTTGCAAAAGTAAACAACACGTGTAGTATAAGTTGTGGTCGGACGAAAAAAACATTTTAAATGTAAAATTAAAATACGCGCATAGTACATGTTGGAAAATGAAATTAACCCAAAATATTTCACTTTATTTTTAATTGCTAATTTCTTCTATGAAATCTTAAAATTATAATAGAATTATAAAATAATATAATTCAACCAAAATTGTAACTAAGACAATATAACAATATATAAAAATGGATTAAATGATACATATAAATTTGTATATAATTATATCGTTGAAATCGGTTCTATTTAGTTCTTTAATTCGTTACAATTCGGTTTGACACAAAAAATAATCGAGTTGTTCGATTCAAATACCGTCAAATCGATTCGAAGCTATTTGGTTCGATTTTCATATGATTCAATTATCTCTAAAATCTATGCTCATTCTAAATTAAACTATTTGATATTTGATTCAAGATGACGACCAAATTTATTTCAATTCGGTTCAATAAACACAAGATACGAGTTAGAACCTAATTTTACTTTTGATAATCAATAATATAAAATATCAGGCTAAGCTCATATATTCAGTAATTAAAAAGGATAATAAAGTATAAAACACATCAACAGTTAAATTTAATTCATATTTGATTTCATAAAAGCTTATTCAAATTTGATTATGATATTCAAAGAAACTCAAACTTAATTTTAAAGCTTGATAAAAACTCAAACGAACTAAAACCACGATTTGTATAAACTCCATTTACAGAACTCCAGAATCTAGATGTTGGTAATCTTACAAAAAAGTCAATATCTGCTAAAAGTAGGCTTAAAACTTCTTATAATAAAAAGCGGGCTTGGGCTTTTCTATTTATACGTATAGCTCTAAACCTCTTATGATATCAAACTTGGGCCGGCCCATTAAAAACTAGCTCAATTTTAATTGCTCTAGTTTTTATCCCCTACCACCCTTCCATAATAATTAAATTAAATAATCCAATGCACTCCTTACATACCAATGATCATTTTGTTTAAATTGATATACTTTAAAAAAATAAATCACTCTGACAAATTTAAATACATACTTTTCACTAGCTTATTTTATTTCAATAAAATGAATTCAACCCACCTATGTTTCATATTCTTCGACCAAAAGGGAGAAAACGAAACCACTTTAATTTTTTAAAATAATTTCAAGAGATCGAATTTATAATTAATATAAAAGTTATTAATGATCATTTACTTTAATTTGTGGGATGTATGGTTAATAATAATTCAAACTTCAAACCTCCCATCTAATAGAAGATGTTAGATAATAATTGTTACCTCAGCTCGAATTAATTGATTTAAATTCATCAAATGTATTTATAAATTGAGTTTATTGTGAAATTGTCTCACAAACCTAAGTATGTGAGACGAGTTAAGTCAAGTACATTTAATGTACAAATTTGTATACATCTCTTATAATTAAAGCAAAAACTTGTGTGCACTCGGGGCACTGATCTAGATCTAAGATCCGTGCCCTCAATCCAACCTCACGCTTGGGCCATTTCTATGTGTGCCCCCGCACCCCCACGCACAGCCACACCATAGTTGGTGTGCGCCACGCGCGCACTTAATAATTCATAGTGCATCCTGCAAAGGTATTAGGTTTATACTCTTAAGGTATCACAGATTTACTTTTAAGGTATTACTGCAAATAAAAAATTCAAGGCTTGTAGGCATGTGGAACCAACTAGTACATTTAGTCCGAGGAGTGGCTGAATCTCTCTAATGCATACGTTTTAAGTATTATATTTTTACCTTCAAGGTATTATATAAATACATTTAAGGTATCACATATTTACCTATTTGGTATTATATATGCACTTTTAAGATATTAATGTTTATAGTATAAGGTATTACATTTGCGCATATTTAAGGTATTACATATTTATCCTTAAGGTAATAATGTTTATAGTATAATGTATTACATATGCACCTTTAAGGTATTACTATTTATAGTATAAGGTATTACATATGTACACATTTAAGGTATTACATTTTACCTTTAAAGTATTAAAGTTGATAGTTTAATGTATTACATATTTATCTTTTTAAAGTATTAATGCTAATAGTTTAAGGTATTGGGTATAAGTACATTATGTAGTGAGTTTAAAATTTTAAAATTTCAAATACACGATTTTTATCATCTTCATCCCTAAAATTTCTGCAAATTCATAGTACTCAATCAGTAACATCAAACTGAAATCCTTGAACAACAGAAATCCAAATCATTTTCTTTACTTTTACCCTCCATTTTCTCTTTCTCAAACCCTACTTTCTAAACTTCAACTCCATCTCCACATCTATCTCTTTTCTTTCTTCATTTTCTCTAGGTGCAGGGCCCTCAGGCCTTCATGATGGAGAAGGAAAAAAAAAGAGAAGAAATGGAAAAAAAAAGAGCGTAATGAAGCGTGATGAAGAGAGGAAGAAACAGAGAAGGAAGAATAGCCATGGAGAAGGAGGAGTAGCCATGGAGATAGGAAAAAAAAAAGGAATGAATGGGGAAGAAGCAACGTGGAGAGGGCAACAAAAAAAGAAAGAATTATATATATATATATATATGTGGAACCAGGTCGGGTCGGAGTCGGTTGGGGCACGGATCTAGGATCCATGCCATTGGGGTACAAGAGTGCTACTTTATAATTAAATGAGTTTGAGACTCCTTGGCCTCTCGGAAAATATAATTCGTGGAGTTGGATTCTTATGAACCAATTGCAAAGATCTAATCTGAGCCGAACCCATGATCCACAACCATATTTCTTATTCTCTTTTTCTTTCTTCTTCTTTTTTTTTTCTCTCATACAGGCTCACTCTTCTTCTTCATGATATTTGAAGGACAACCGACTACTTGGTTTTCAAGGGCGCGGATAAAGATGTTGTGCTTGATCCAATCCTCTAGTTGATCTTTTTATTTTATTTTTTATTTAAATATTTATGGTGTTTAAATGGATCTTAATTTTTTTTTCTAATATACAATCTTGTAGAAATAAAGAACATGACAAGCTATAGAAATGAAAATATCATGAGTAAGCAGAAAAAAATATTGTAGAAGGTTAAAAAATAGTTTTATTATTTTACTGAAATATATATTACATAAAAATCTTACTAGTATCATATAAGGTATCACTAGTACTATATAAATATATTAACTCAACTTACTAAAATATGACGTAAATGTATTACTTGTGTCATATAAAGGTATGCACCTCATAATGTATTGATATCACTCCATTTGCTTAAATGTATCACCTGAAAATGATTTTATTATTTTACTCAAATATATTAATTGTATCACATATATGTATTAATTGTATTATATAAAGGTAGTATCTCATTTAATTAAAATATAATGTGAGGGTATTACGTGTATCACGTAAATGTATTAATAATATAGCATAAAGATATTAATACATCTACTTAAAGATAAATGATTTTATTGATTAGGTCTCGAAAGATAAGTTAACTATCAAATGTGAATATGAAAGATAAATCTTATCAATTTGGAACTTGAAAGATTGGAAACTAACAAATTAAGATTTCAAAATGAAACGGCGTTACCATTTCTCTATTAGGCATTATTACATCCTATTTCCATTGCAGAGTGGCAATCAAATCACGCCGACATGTCAATTGAAAAATGAAAATGAAAATTAGAGTGTAAAACTTTAAGAGTTAATTATCATTTTACGCAGTAACTTCTCATGTTTGGCAATTCCGGTCATTAACTTTTCAAACTGGCAATTTTATCCTTTAATTTTTGAAAATTGGAATATGTAGACCAATTTCAGTCGGAAAGGCCAAATTGGGTTCAATTCGCTAATTTGGGGCTCTTTGGCCAAATTTAAAAAAATTTACTAAATAACCTTACAAGTAATACAAGAGTATTAAAAAAAGTAAAAAAAAAAAAAAGATTAAAAGTTAAAGGATAAAATTGTCAGCCCAAAATTAGCAAATTTGGTTGAATAACCCGAAATTAGGGCTTGATTGCCCAATTTAGCGCAATTTGACCTTTCGGGATGAAATTGATCTAAATATTCGAATTTTCAAAGTGAAAGGATAAAATTGTCAACCCAAAAGTTTAATGGTAGGAATTATCAGACTCGATAAGTTATTGGGTAAAAATAATAATAAACTCAAACTTTTAATTGTTATTTTTATTAGTTATGATTTTTGATAAAATATCCACTTGAATACAAAATTTATTGTTTTTACATACTTTCAAAATATGGTCCATTTTAATTACTATTAGATACATATAAGAATAGTAATCAAACACAATATACCTGTAAATATATCAATATTATCATACAAATATTTATTCAATATATCCCATATTATATCAATATTTTGTGATATTGAAATTTTTGTCTAATAATATATATCGAACAAATATTTGTATAATAATATTGATATCTTTACACTTTTTTGCGATATTAATTTTTGTCCAATAATATATATCAATCAATATCAATATTTTGCGATATTGTATCCAATATAATATCGATATTTTATGATATTGATTTTTTTCAATAATATATATCGAATAAATATTTACATGATAATATTGATGTATTTACAAGGGTAATATATTGATAGTCTACATAATATTTGGTTTATTTTAATTTTTCAATTGACACATCAACGTGATTTGATAGTCATATCAAATATGAGGAGAGAATGAGATAATGCCTAATAGAGAAAAGTTAATTTCGTTTCTTTTTGAATTCTTCATTTGATATTTTCAAACCTTTAAAAATTATCTTTCATACCCTGAATTGATAGTTAACTTATTTAATTCTTGATTTGATAGTTTCAAATCTTTCAAGTTGCTGAACTGGTAAGATTTATCTTTACCATGTACTTAACTTATCTTTTGGGGCCTGAATTGATAAAATCCCAAGATAATCCCTAAACTTACTTGACAAAATGATTTCGTTATTTTACTAAAATTAATTTATTAGTGTATTACATAAAAGTGATAAAATCTCAAGATAATGCCTAAACTTACTTGAAAAATAATTTTGTTATTTTACTAAAATATATTACGGCATGATTGGTATGATGGAATGAAATTAGGTGGGAATGAAATTAAATGAACTTAAAAATGGAATGATGGTGGGAAAGAAATGGTATAAAATACTTATGAGTAACACTTCCGTGCAACTGGTGCACAGAGTTGCACGGAAGACTTTTATGTTATAAATGTAGTACCTTTATGTACAAATATTTGTACCTTTTAAAATGAATATGCATAAAGGTGTTACATTTATAACATAAAGGTACTACATTTATAACATAAATGTGCGGATTGCACGGTGCACCAGTTGCATGGAAGTTTTTGCCAATACTTGTTCCTATAATTAGTATCACAAAAGAATAGGAAATGAATGAAATAATCATTATCATTCTATTTTATAATTAATTACTACAAATAAAATCCATAAATATTAAATCAATCTTTATTTGACCAAATTACCTTCCACTGTATATGATCTTATTTTAAAATTCTTGTTCCATATATTACTCAAATTTTATTATTTAGTATATTTAAATTTAGAAACAAATCTTTTTGCGGAAAATTAGTCATTGCACTAATATTAAGGTACATTAGATTTAAATATTTTAATTTTAATTTTATTATTAATTTACTAATTTGTATTATTTACATATTCTTAAAATAGCTAAATTATTTTATATTTATCATAATTTTTACTAATTATTTATATGCTTTTATATTATTTAAATAATATTTTATATTATCTAAAAATATTTTAATTAGTTACAATTTATTTATATATTTTTATATAAATTATTATTTATTCTAATATTCATATATCTTATTTGTATATATTTACAAAAAAAAAATATTTAGAAAAATCTTATACTAGAACTAAAATTATTTGTATTATTAATATTATACTCATACTATCTTTATGTTTTTAAGAATTTTACATTCATTCATTACTTTTATACTAGTTATGTATTTAATTGTATTATTTTTTTATATTTTTATTTTATATTATTTTTATATTTTATATTTTTATAAATAATTTAATATTATTTAAAAAATTATATAATAATTTAATTTTGGGAATTTAATTTGTAAGAAAATAAAATAAATAATAATGAAATTATCAAAATTAATAAAACAAAAAGTTCATTCCTTAGAAGACAAGAATACATAATACCATGAGTGTAGGAAGGAATGACTAATCCAATGTCTATGGAATACCAATTCGTATGGGAATGGTGATTCCCACAATTTAAAGTATACCAATAAGAAGAATACGAATGAAGGTAGGAATGATGATTTCATTCCCACATCATTCCATCGTACCAAGTATTAGGTGTGTTACATAAAAGTATTAGGTGTACCACATAAAGGTATTAGGTGTATGACATAACCATCATCTTATTTTATGTAATAATGTAAGAGTATTACTCTCATAACATAAACATGTCATTAGTGTAACTAAAATGTATCACTAACGTAACTAAAAAAGATTATATAGTTGTTGAAATACAAACAGACGGAAGAAAATGTGGCATGGACAGTTGCCACGTGAAGAGATTATATGTTTGTTAGAATACAAACAGACCGGAGAAAATGTAGTGTGGATAGTTGCCACGTGAAGAGATTATATGTTTGTTAGAATATAAACAGACCGGAGAAAATGTAGTGTGGACAGTTGGCACAAAGACTCATGAAAGCACGTAAAAATGGATCGAGTCAAAATGCACGGATTCTGTTGCAAAAGAATGTTTTTTCCGTAGTCATGAGATCATCTCACCCATGTTTTTACGATATTTGTATTGATCTTTATAGTATTATTATTAGTTTATTTTAATCTAAAAAGGAATGACACTAGTGTGCACGAGAGTGGGGTGGTGTAGTTTGGGACACGAGTCGCCCATTTTGTGTGGCACTGGATTTACTATCATTACAATATTAAACGTACAATGGTTTAGCGCATAAGAATCTGAATCCAACATAAAATTGAAAAAAAAAAAAAGAAAAAAGGATATTTTTTTTAGTTACACCTTTTTTTTTTTTTTAACACGCCGCTATTACGATATTTATTAATTTATGGTATTCATATAAAGTTGGTAGTAGTTATTTAAGAGAGGGTATAATATTTATCTTCACACTATATATATATACACACACACACACAATGGGGCCACAATTACCTCTCAAGTCTCAAACAATTATCTTTAACAAAACTAAATGAGGCACGTGTAATGCATGGATTTCTATGAATTTGATTATTTATTTTTAGAGAAATACATTGAGGTTTTTTTGAAATAATATTTTAAAATATTATTATGAAAGATGCAATATTATTTTTATAAATCGCTACCACCTTATTTATTTAATTTTATTTATGTATTGAGCTTGTCCTTCAAAAAAATTGTGTTTGGATAATGTTTTTTAATTATATACTGGTGGGTATCAAAAAATATTTTATTTAAAAATTAATATTAATAATTAATAAATAAAAAAAGTGATGAGCTAGAAGGTGTGAAAGGGAGGAAATAAAAATTAAATAAAACTTGCATGATTCAAGTTCAAATTCAAGTCATCACAATATGTACCTTTATATAAGTGGAATATCACTAAAGCTATAAGACACATTATTTTTATAGTTGATGATGCAATCATACAATTAAAAACAAAGCAAATATTCTTGTGAAACTGGTGTACGGATCCTAGATCCGTGCAATTCGAGACAACCCGACCTGGTACGGTCCTCCACGCACTGGCACACTCCCCACGTGCTAGGGAGAGGGCGCCACACACTTAGTATATTTTCTACATTTTTTGGAAAATATGTATACATTTTAGTTATAACTTTCATACAATTATAATTAATATATTTCAATAAAGTAATAAAATTGTTTTTAAGTAAAGTAAATGCACTAATACCTTTATGTAATGTGGTTAATACCTTTACGTAATGTGTTTAATACTTTTATTTGAAACAAGTAATACAATTATCTTCTATTCAGATAATACCTTTATGTAAATGATATAATACTTTTATGTGTTACAAATGTTACATTTATACGTATTCAATAATACCTTTAAATTATATAATGATGACCTTTATGTTATAAGTATGATACTTTTATGAGATAGATTTCTTATCCTAATTTATTTCAGAAATTGTATCAAACTCATCAACAAATTCATCTTCATCAGTAGATAACTCAACTATTTGATGTGTATTTGAACGATCACCTATCATACAACATTAAGAATACGAAATTAAACACAATTTCCTGTTTTTAAACTAATAAAGATGAGTTGTTTTTTCGCACGATTATCTGAATTTTTTTCTCATCTTCCATGTTTCTTGTCTGCAATTTTCAGTTGTTGATAATATATTTCATAAAGGTTCGAGAAGGAAGCGTGAATGGAGAAGAAGATGTGAGTGGAAGATGGAGAAGAAGAAGAGAGAAAAGAAGGCAGAAGCAGAAGAGAAACACGGTGAAATTAGGATATATATATATATATATATTATCTAGATCCGATTTCGAATCAGACAACTCAGTTATACGGATGTGAAATTAGGATATACATATATATATTATCTGGATCTGATTTCGAGTCAAACGACTTAGTTGCACGGATTTAAATTCGTACAACTGGTGTATGGGAGACCCACTCTAAAAACAATTATCTTTAATGATTGAGATGCAATTTTATTTCCTTAATCCAGCCAATAATTGTTTGTTTACACAAATGAAATCTATATCTATACTTATATAAAATCAAAGAAGTTGGAAAAAATTTCAGAAATACCATTTTCCCTCCTAAAAATGTCAAATCATTAATATTATTTATTTATTTATTTATTTTGGTTTTTTGCATATTTAATTTAATTGTTTTCCCAAGTTATTATGCAATATTTTTTTTAATGTAATAGGCCTTTTCATAAATGAATTAATTGTATTAGGAATTGTAATATTGTATAGATTTTTCAATTTATATAATTGGTCCATTTGATTTAATATTATAATTATTTTATTTGTTCATATATATTTTCTTGGTCTTAATTAAATTAATTTTTATTGAATATAATTTCATAAATCCCAATAACAGATATTGTTCAAAAATAAACTTAATAACAAATATTAATTTATTTAGGGATATCTAATATCATATTTAATATATATAAATAAATGTAACATTGTTAAAGAAATTTATATATAATATGTGTGTAGTAGTATGGTAATGGAATTATATGTCATTCTAAATATTTTTTACATTAATAGTTGTATATTTAAATATGTAATATCATCAACATTGTACGGAAAATATTAATATCCTTTACCGATATATTTTGATAATGAAAATATCATTAAATATTCAAATATAAAATACATGATTTGGCTATCTGTCATTTTCAATGTTAAGCGATATTAAAAATGTCATTTTTTTTAAATTCAATTTATTTTACAATGAAGGTCTAAAATACATTATTTACATTGTTTGCATCAAGTTCTTAAGTAAAATTTCCTTTTTTTGTGTATTGTTTCTAATATATATATATATATATATATATATATAAAATTTAAGTAATTGGGTTTAATTTGAAATTCATAGTTGATACAAATTACCCAATTAGATATATATATAATAAACAAGATTATTATGAATTAAATAGGTATTTAATATATATATATATATATATATTATATAGTTAAGTAAATTCATATTTTTTTAATTGTTAAATACTTTATATTTTCAAAATGTTTATAATTAGTTAAACTGTATTATAAAAAAGTTGATATTTACAACATATTATATAACAAACCGTGCAATGCACGGGGACAACCGGACAACTACTAGTATATATAATAACAATTACCCCTAAAAATAGAAATGACAAAAGTTTTACCGCCCATCTCCCCTTACTAATATTAGAAATATTATTAAGTATTTTTTTTTGTGTGTATATATATAGTATATAATACTCTTTTATAATGGACAAAATCTTCAAATAAAAAATTTAACAAATTTTTCATTTTATAAACTTAGTAAGATTTATATTGATTTTTTTTTTCTACAAGAAAACTAATTTAACACATCTAATGTGTTATAAATTTATACTCATTTTGATTTGAACATATGATATTTTAGTTGTCAATTCATTATATTGTTTCATGAAACTGCAAAATTTCAATCCTACGTAATTATTATTAATCTCATTTCTTAATATTAGAAAAATCATTTTTTTATTGTCTCGTTTATCTTGATTTTTTTTTCTAACAAAAAATAACTTTACATATCTTATGTGTTATAGATTTAGTACCGTGAATATTGATTTTTTTTTTAACATATGATGTTTTATTAGTCAATGACATAGATATTGGATTAATCAATTCATTATATTTTTTCGTGAAATTGCACAATTTGATCTTACATAATTAATATTAATCTCAAATTATGTAAGTTTTTGTTTTTATGCATATTAATAACCTCTTAAAAATATATCATTCAAATATATTATATGTATTAGAATATCTTGATATAAATTAATAATAGATTGTAATATCATCTGATTGCATAGTCAATCAATACTATATATAAATATAATTTATAACCAATGATTTGTTTAAATATGGACCTAAAATCAATTTAGATTAAAAGAATATTATAGTGAAGAATATTATATATGGCATAAATATCAATTGAATTTATTAAGAATTTCCAAAAATATTGATTTTGAATAGTGAATATATATATGGTATAAAAACAAATAAATATATATATATATATATATATATATGGATGGAAAATATGATATAGTATTTGATCATTTTGATCTCAAACACAATCCGGCGTTGGAGCAGATTTGGAGCAATAACGTGATAAGTTTTTTAATTATATATAACTAATATATATGCTATCAATTATGATTTGTTTAAATATGAACCTAAAATCAATTTAGATTCAAAGAATATTATAGTGAAGAATATTATATATGGCATAAATATCAATTCGTTTTTTAAAATATATTTCATGGTTCCTAAAATTGCAAAGATCATTGACAAGATTAGTTTTTTCATATATTATAAATAGGTATCATTTTAGGAATATTCAATACGTACTCATCCAAAACTCACGTATAGTAGCAAAAGATTTTGAAAAATTATCATGGCTCCCGTATTCAATGTGGTTAATGACATCAATCTCTCGAAGACATTATGGGCTTTGAAACTTCGTTTGGTGAGAGCTTATGATATACCTGCTTATGGAAATAATAGAGTTGTATACAGTAATGAGTGTGTTTTCAAGGACAAAGAGGTAATGCGCAAAACTTTATTTGATTATATATCTTGATGTATGATCTATTTTCTATTATATTTAAAGATTTTGTTATAATGTTTTTTTCAGGGTTCTACGATACATGGTTTAGTTTGTAAACCATACTTGGATAGTTACAAACCTCTATTGAATGAGGCAGATTTATATATAATCTCTGATTTCATTGTCTCATTTATTTTGATTTTTTTTATATTGTCTCATTTAATAATGCGTGTAAAATTGTGATAATGTCTTATATACAATATAAAAAAAATCAAAATAAATGAGACAATGAAATCAGAGATTATATATAACTCTCCCTCATTCAGTAGAGGTTTGTAAAGATCCAAGTATGGTTTACGAACTAAACCATGTATCGTAGAACCCTGAAAAAAACATTATAACAAAATCTTTAAATATAATAGAAAATAGATCATACATCAAGATATATAATCAAATAAAGTTTTGCGCATTACCTCTTTGTCCTTGAAAACACACTCATTACTGTATACAACTCTATTATTTCCATAAGCAGGTATATCATAAGCTCTCACCAAACGAAGTTTCAAAGCCCATAATGTCTTCGAGTGATTGATGTCATTAACCACATTGAATACGGGAGCCATGATAATTTTTCAAAATCTTTTGCTACTATACGTGAGTTTTGGATGAGTACGTATTGAATATTTCTAAAATGATACCTATTTATAATATATGAAAAAACTAATCGTGTCAATGATCTTTGCAATTTTAGGAACCATGAAATATATTTTAAAAAACAAATTGATATTTATGCCATATATAATATTCTTCACTATAATATTCTTTTAATCTAAATTGATTTTAGGTCCATATTTAAACAAATCATAATTGATAGCATATATATTAGTTATATATAATTAAAAAACTTATCACGTTATTGCTCCAAATCTGCTCCAACGCCGGATTGTATTTGAGATCAAAATGATCAAATACTATATCATATTTTCCATCCATATATATATATATATATAGTGATTTGTTTTTATACCATATATATATTCACTATTCAAAATCAATATTTTTGGAAATTCTTAATAAATTCAATTGATATTTATGCCATATATAATATTTTTCACTATAATATTCTTTTAATCTAAATTGATTTTAGGTCCATATTTAAACAAATCATTGGTTATAAATTATATTTATATATAGTATTGATTGACTATGCAATCAGATGATATTACAATCTATTATTAATTTATATCAAGATATTCTAATATATATAATATATTTTAATGATATATTTTTAAGAGGTTATTAATATGCATAAAAACAAAAACTTACATAATTTGAGATTAATATTAATTATGTAAGATCAAATTGTGCAATTTCACGAAAAAATATAATGAATTGATTAATCCAATATCTATGTCAATAATGAATTGACTAATAAAATATCATATGTTAAAAAAAAAATCAATATTCACGGTACTAAATCTATAACACATAAGATATGTAAAGTTATTTTTTGTTAGAAAAAAAATCAAGATAAATGAGACAATAAAAAAATGATTTTTCTAATATTAAGAAATGAGATTAATAATAATTACGTAGGATTGAAATTTTGCAGTTTCATGAAATAATATAATGAATTGACTACTAAAATATCATATGTTCAAATCAAAATGAGTATAAATTTATAACACATTAGATGTGTTAAACTAGTTTTCTTGTAGAAAAAAAAAATCAATATAAATCTTACTAAGTTTATAAAATGAAAAATTTGTTAAATTTTTTATTTGAAGATTTTGTCCATCATAAAAGAGTATTATATACCATATATATACACACAAAAAAAATACTTAATAATATTTCTAATATTAGTAAGGGGAGATGGGCAGGAAAACTTTTGTCATTTCTATTTTTAGGGGTAATTGTTATTTTATATATATATATATATATATATATATATATATAGATTTAGGAAATATTTTATAACCAGCACACCTTTTTAAAAATTGCCCAATTGTAGGGAGTTTCCTAAATTTAATCTTATTATTTGTAATATTTAAAAATTTATGAAATCGTTTTTGTTTTATGTAGCATTGTCATTTTTTATTTTATTATTATTTTTATATAAATCTAAAAAATGAATAATGTTGAAATCAAAAACTTTATGGACACATTTTTATATTATTATTTCCTAAGTATTAACATAAATATTACATAAAACCAATTTTTTCTGTAACTTTGTTTTAAAAACATTTTGTAAAAGAGAAATTATGATTTAAGTCATTTGATTTTTTTTAATAGTATGTTAAATTTAGAAATTTACTTTTGGAATATAAGACATTATCACAATTTTACACTCATTATGAAAATGATTGAATATTTTTTTCTAGATTAACTATGATAAATTCAATTATTGAAGTAGTTAAACAACATATGATGAATATATGAAATATTTAAAATTCATAAATTATATGATATTAGATTAAAAGAAATGGCTTTGAAAAACTATATTGTTTTTCATGATCAACAATTTTATATCAAAAAATTACAACAATTGAAATGTATATGTCCATACATCACATGAGTATCAATGAGATAAAAATATTCTTTAGAACTTGATTTTTTTTGTCAATATCAAAATATTTGAATTTTATGACCATGCATGAGTAACAAATTAAATTGAAAGTAATCTCAAGAAATTTATTATTTTTCGTATTCAACATATTCATATCAAAACATTAAAATAGTACTCCATCCGTTTCAAAATAAGTATCGTTTAGAGTTTAAATTTTGTTTCAAATTATGTGTCAATTTAGGCTTTTATGCAATTTTATTCCCAAATGATCATTATTAATATTCATTAGCTAAAATATAGATAGTGATTTAATGTGATACTTTTTATGAAATTAATTTGATTCTCTTTTCAATTTTGAATCCTAAATTCCTTGATTAGATAATTAAGGATATATTTGTCCAATTTTTATGTTCCTTAATCTATGACAAAAACTTCAAATCGACATTTATTTTGAAATGGAGGGAGTAAAATTTATATCCCCGTGCATTGCACGGGACATATACTAGTTCTTAACAATATATATCTTACCTAGAAGGCCTCATTATCAATAGTCATATAAGTTCGAAAGTTATAAATTTTCACTATTTGAAATTGAATTTAACAGCAATGTGATTACGTCAATAATTTCATTAAATTAAGGTAAATTGCAACTCTATGACCAAAAACACTTAACGGTTTAATTTAGTATCATCATATTCCATATTTTATAGAGTTTTAACTTTTATTTTTTATTCATATTGAGTCATTTGTAAGCATGCTATTGCATATTATGTTGTTTTATTGAATTTATAAAACTTTTATTTTTGGTTATTTAAAATGTTAACCTCAAATTGGCTAAACAAAATAGATTTAAATACAAATGCTAAACTTAAATTAGTAAAATAAAGTAGATTTAAGTTGCATGATATATTAAATTCATATTAAAATATTAATGAATCATAAATGATAAATTTTATATTCAAATAATAAACTCTAATTAATAAATTAATAGAATCATAAATGACGTTATAGAGAGTTGATGACACACAACATATTTAACTGTTAATTGTTGTAAAAATCACAAATTAAAATTCTTTGGATATTGGCATCTACAACACTGTTGTAAAAATAGTCGGATTTTATGTTTTTCTTTTCTAGCAATGTTGTAAAAATATGCGCTAACATTTTTTAACTATCAACTTTACTATAGGCTAACATAGGTTAAAACCTGCAGTATTCTTTTCTTTTTTCATTTTCAAAATCTTAAATGAAGAGAACAGAAAAAATAAGAAATATTAGGAAATATTCCATTTTAGTGTATCAAATAATGCAAACTGTTGGAAATTAATGACAGTTTTTATAGTAGGATAGTGTGAATTTTACAATAAAATACCATGCATATGCCCTTTAGATATCTCATGCAAATCGAACTAACAAATGAAATTTGGTTTTGAAGGTGTTGACGTGTTTAGACAGCTTGACATGTCATCGTTAGCGTGTAATTAAATTTTTTGAAAAATACACTTCAATGACGTCATTTTATACTTGCGGATTAAATCACGACCTTTATATTACATGCAAATTTAACCAACTATTGATATTAACAAAATAAACATGATTGGATATATTATGCAATTCAAATCACTTATTTTTTATTTCGATTTTGAAGTTGTTAACAAGTTGTACAGATTGACACATTCGTTGCCAAAGTGTAAATTTTAAAAAAATATCACGTGTACAAAATGACATCACTGTAACTATGCCACTTAATTTCACAGTAATTGTGGAGACAAGCAAAGAGTTTTGATTTGAGATTTTCAAATAATTATATATCGATCGGACTTGATTCGAACATAAATCATAAATTGTGAAGAGAGTAAATTTTTGTGTATGATCTGTTCATTTCTATTGACAAATCAATAAAAAGCATTGATTTGAAAATTTTCAAACAAGTTTTCATGAAATTGAGCTTGGTTTGAATGAAAATCATAAAATTAACTTGAAGTTTTTATTCGGTTTGAAAATAAGGTCATTTTGGTATATGATTCGTTCATTTTGGTTGAAATTTGGAGAAAATAAAAAAAAATTTAGTTTGGAGATTAATCCTTTGAATTTTTCGATATTTAAGTGGCGGAAGTTATAGTGCTTTGGAGTTGTTTCGATTGTGGTTTCTCCCAAAAAATGAAAAGGAAATAGTTGTTGGCAATATCTACTCAATTTGTAAAGTTTGAGAAAGAAATGTGTAATATCTAAAAGTTATGTTAAAATTGCAATTACAGTAAAGGTAGTGATTTAATTTGTAAGTATAAAATAACATCGTTTAGCTCACATTTATTTTTTTACTTTTTAATTACATGTTGCAAGATAATCTGTCAAGCTGCCAAGACACATCAGCCAAGGTAGGCTCTGTGCTAGAGCGAGAAGGTCGACGACCTGGGGCCCCAAATCTATATATATATATATATATATATATATATATATATATATATATATATATATATATATGATAGTATTAGATAATTAAAACATTTCTCAATATAATATATAATTGATAATAAATTATTTGTGGTCCAATTTTTATATATTTTTAAATTAAAATAGGCCAATTTATAATTAAATAACTAAAAATGTCAAAATCAAATATTTGTGTTCTAAATTATCAGAATTTCGGTCATGTACATGTGCAAACAAATTAATAGATAGTTGATTGATTAACCTTTCCAAATTAAAATGCCTAGCTTGGCTTCTAAGGGTAAAAAAATATTAATAAAGAGCACTACTACATGTTATTAAGTGTTAGATACAACACATTGTAAACTAATTGTGATTACATTATCAAATTCTTCTAGTTTTATGGTTACATCTCTCAATTTTAGTTCTCAATTTTTTTTTAAACTAGAGCCCCATTTTGTGTTAATTGAGTTGCTGAAAGTTGATATTTGTTCAGAAGTTTAGAACGAACAAAGAAGCATATTGAAACTTGATCTATGTACACAATTTTTTGAAAAAAAAAAAGATTTTTTTTCTTATTCTTTTCAATTTTTAAATTATATTTATCATTTATGAACAAATATTTGATTTTCCTCCACAAGGCTCATTTTCTCCTTTTCAGTCATGGGCCCTCAAAATGTCAAGACCGACCCTGATATGCGCATTCAAATCACATTCTATCATTTGATTTGATTTGTAAATAATATCCAAGGACATGCTATATTTGGTAATTTCCAAAAATTTAGTTAAATTCACAAACTAAGTAATGCCTATGATTCAACGAAAATTAACACCATATTCAAGTAGCTTAAGAAATGCAACTTGTCACAACTTCAAATACACAACCTTACTTTTATATATAGATTTTATTTTAATTCATATTAATATTAAGACACTTTTTCCTTCTCTTTCATTTTTTTATTTTATTTTAAGAATGAGACTCGAACATTATACAAATATTTCTATTCAAAAAAAATTCTTATTCTTTTAATCCATTCACATCTGTTTTCACTAATTTCATTTATATGTCCTTTTAGAATTTCAAAATTATTTATAAATATTTGTGTTTTTAATTTTTGTGCGGCTTTATTGTAAAATTATCTCTATCAACATCTTTAAAATTTTTTGACAATTTTCAATCTATTATGTGAACTTGCGATATTTTAGATAAAATTTAGAAATTCGATAAAAATCCTTTTTCGTAATTAATTTGATTTTCTTAAAAATTTTGGTTCCAAATTTCTTGATTAATTGAGGATATATTAGTTAAAATTTAGCATTCCTTACTTTTTAAACTCTAAAACGACAATTAAATTGTATCGGAGAGATTCTTTTTAACTCATTTTCCTTGTTGGATTAGTTTCATCCATTGTATCTAGTTATTTAATATTTTATTATAACTTTCATACTACTCCATGAACATCATTTTATTATATCCTCATCTCATTTTAGCAATCTATTGTGTAGTGATTAGGCCTTAATACAACATATAGTCTTTAGAAGACCTCACAAATAACAATGAACCCAAGTCAAATAATAAATTTACTCAATCAACTTCAAATTAGGAGAGTTCCATCTCAGAACTTAAGGGATTAATCCTTGTTGGACAACAATTACAGTAATTAAATAACTTGATGATTTCACGATCTTAATTGGCATCATTTGCGTTTTTTTTTTTTTTTAATCTGAAATCAGGATCTTAACAGGTTTTGAATTTAACATACCATATGTTTGTGACCTCAATGCAAATTATAAATAAATTTTATTAAGATGAAAGAGGGATTCGGACATTATTCATCTTCAAGCAATACATAAATTCTTAAAAGAAATGATAAACTTTGTCCAATCAGATTTGACCGATTATAATTGTCCCAATAAGATCCAACTGATTTGTATTCACTTATTTCATCCCTATTTTTATTAATTGTTTGATTAGGTGTGACCATTTAAATTCAAACATCAACATATTAGATATGAATTTTTTATATCACAAGTCAGAACATTTTTTTTTCATGTTTGTCATTAATTTTTTTTCCTTTGCATATCCTCCAACTAATGATGGCTGTACCCTTTCTTTATAGGAAAAATAATAATGAATATTGATATCAAGGAAAATATTTTATTGTTTTCCCATTCCAACTGTATCTATTTTTACATTTTATAAAAAAAATATATATATATATATATATACACACGGCCATTTTTAATCATGCTTATTGATATAAGTAAAAAATACACCCAAAAAGTAATTTATGGTGAAATGCAAAACTTACATGGTTCGCATAACAAAATTTAATTAATTTACCTAAAATAAAAAGTGCATTTTATCTATAATTATATCTCTTATTTTGAAGAATTTCAAATTAGGAATTTTGATAAATGAAATTATATATTACAATATTTCTTAAAAAAAGGTCACCACCAGCTCCACATGCATTAGATCGGGGCAGCAATGCCCAAAAGATAATTTTACGTGTTTTTAAAATTATATATGTGGATAAAGGAAAATTTATATAATTTTCATCCCTTAACTTGGTTTTATCCACGTTAACCTTTTACTTATTTTATTTTTGGTCCTTCAAAAAAAAAAAAAAAAAAAAAAAAATATATATATATATATATATATTTTTTTTTTTTCACTTGTGATCTATTTTTACGCGAAATTTCAATTTAAATCTATGTGGATATCAATATTACTTATGTGACTTCGAATTTAGGAATTCCCTATTTACAAAGGGAAATTTCAACTTATTTATCAATTAAGTTGCCAAATCATTAAAACATGAAGAAACAAAATTAAATTAAAACATGAGTAGGCATGATTTATAGAAATGAAATTTGACAATTTTTGAAAAGGAAAATAAACAACAAATGTGAATGAAAAAATAAAAAAACATTTAGCAATGTGGATTAAACACTCTAAGTACCAATGCATGTATGAAAACAAAGTTCAAGAGTAAGTGTTTCAATGTTGTTATGGAATGTTTTTGTTTGATTCGAGTTCGAATCGAACGAATGTTGTAAAAATGATAAGAGGGAACAATTTCGTTTGAATAAGGGTCATTTAGCCTTGAATTCGTATATTTTGGTTGAGATTGAGATGAATTGAGAATTGGAATTTGACGTGGCGGCAATGGTGATTTCTTGGTGAGGGGAGGTGGCAGTGTTCGGTGGTTTGGAGGGTGTTTGGACCGCTAGTTACTAAAAATTGAAGGGAAAAAACTTACTCAGTCAATTTGTGAGGTTTAGGTTGAAAGATGAGTAATTTTAATAGTTTTTCGTAGGGATGGCAATGGGTCGGGTTCAAACTCGGACCCGCCACAAACCCGCCCCGTTCGGAGCGGGTAAAAACCCGGTCAAACGGGTCCCGGGGCGGGTCTTTGTATTTGTCGGACCCGCCCGGATCCGCCCCGTTTAATATATATATATATATATATATAAAATTATATATATTATTAATATTTAATCACTTGAGAAATGAGACATTTGTGTTATGTTTTTAATTCTATTATGTAATTTTGCATTGAACATTATATGTATGATTTTAAGATGTGTTTAAATATTTGAATTGTATGACTATAACATGGATGAATTTTTTTCATGTAGTTTAAGTGATTAAGATTCATATATATTGTATAATATTTCGAATATACATTGTTTCAAGGAAAACAAAAGAAAAATAGGAAAAAAACACAAAAAATAAATAAATAAAGCGGGTCGGGACGGGTTACCCGTCGGGTTTACCCACCGGGTTCACGGGGCGGGTTTTGGCGGGGCAGGTCAGGTCCCGAGTCTAAATTTTTTTGGGCGGGGCGGGTCCTAGGACAGGACAGACCCGTCCCAGACCCACCCCGTTGCCATCCTTGGTTTTTTTACGGTGGAGGGTCGTGTGTAGCGTTGGTTGTGCAGAAGATGATGAAAAAAGATTTTAAACAGTTATATTTCTATTTATTTATTAAATTGTTTATGATGTGACAACACAAAATTGTGATATCAACTTACTTTTCTCTAATTATTGAGGACCCTCAATTGCAACGCCACATAAGCGATTAGGCGTCCACATAGGCTGGAATTAGATTTTCGAGCAAAATCAAACCACAATTGGAAAAATAATAATTGTTAGATGAACAAATTTAGAATATTTAAAATTGATGGTAATAAAGTAAACACAATGTTTAAAGACGATTAAGTGTCCACATAAACAAGAATCAAATTTTCGAGTAAAATCAAATCAAAATTGGAAAAAAAGTAATAGTCAGATGACCAAATTTAGAATATTTAAAAATGATGGTAACAAAGTAAAGGATAAAATTTCAAATTTTTTCCTTTTTTTTCTATGTTTTTCATTGTTATGGTAATTAGACCCTAGTGAAAAATAAATGCAGGCAATTTGATGAATGTGGTAACCAAATCTTTGAAAACATTGATTTAGGAATATAATTAAGAACATGAATGAAATAAAATCTGTGACAATCTCAAATGAGGTTGATGCTATATAGAAGAATATTAAGAAGTTTATTTTTTTTAAATCGTTAAATAATATTAATTTCATATTAAAGAGTTTAAATTCAAATACATTCGACATACCTAGGCAATACAAACATGAAAGTTTGAATATGATATTACAATTCATTCAAACTAGAATAATGGGGGAAAAAGGCATACCCTCTTAAATTCAAAGAACACCAATAATCATCTAGAGTATAAGTTAGACATTGTATTAGCAATTAATATTACTAATATGTCACAGTTTGTGATAATCTTAAGGTGATGTTTGGATTGATGTTATGTAGGATTGGAGAAATTCGACTTTGAAATCCTGAGTTTTTGAAATAAAGGTGAATAGTTAAAATCTGTATTTGTTTAGAAATTTTGTAGGGTAGGATTAATACTGTAGATGTCAAATCAATGCTGGGAAAAATGTTAATATGTAATATTATATTATGAGTTGATGTAATGATAATGATTGGATGATTGTAATAGTAGAAATTTAGGTGTGTATTGAAATTTGTGTATTAATAGGTTATAGTATAAAATTAATGAGAGCAGGTCTTGTGTGAGACCGTCTCACCGTGAGACGGATTAAAAATATTACATGATATATACAAAAGTATTACATGATACACATAAAAGTATTACATGATACTTGTATTATACATAAAGTATTACCTAATACAAAACAAACGGGAATTTGGTTGAATTCAAATCCCAAATCCCGACCAGCCAACACTAATCCAAACAAGCTGATTAAATGAGTGATAATAACGTTTTGGAGCGATAATGTTGGGAATGTGAAATTATTAATATATAAAAGTTTTGATCGGATAGACACTTTTCGAATTCGCATCATACGTACTTCTTTGAAAATAAGAATGAAAAATTAATATACACGGATGAAAATCGATACACATGGGTGAAAATAGATAAGTATCAGAAGAAGCATGCGAGGTGTGCATTCTAAAAGTGTCAATTTTATAGTTTCATTTCAATTCATTGAAAAGTTATAGAGCTGATATAGGGATTTACAAATAGCACTGACCTTAATTAATTTGAGTACTTTCAATATAATTTTAACATCTTCACAAATAAGAGGTTCGTGTTTATATTAAAAAAAGAAAAGTAAAATTGATAATAAGTTTTAATGTTCACCTCTTAAGCCCTAAGTATTTTTGAATTTTATCTTCTCACTAGTTTTAAAATATCCTAATCTATCCGTGTTTTAAAATTATTGAGAGTCGTAAAATAATCAAACCTTTATTCGGAGTTTAGTTCTTGAAAATTTTGTTTAAATTCGTTTAGTGAGGCTTGTTACAATAAATAAATAAGTTCAAATATTTGATAAATTAAGTTCAGCTCAACTTGATTATAAATGAGTCAAATTCTAATGATTACATAACTCTATTGTACAATTCTAGAACTATCTCTCTTTATAGATTATCAATTCCAATATATAATTATGAAATAGACTTGAACCAAGTATAATTCTAGTGTATATTATAATCTTAATTTATATTGAGTGTCTTCTTATAGTTCTTATTTGCACAATTACTATGTATTCAGTCATTATCTATCTTAGGGAACTTGATTTCAACATGGAGGTTTGTCTCACAGTTCTTTGGTATACTTGGCATGAAGTCCAATGTCATATGACTTGGTCATGTATCGATTTAACGTTTATTTATGTCTTTCAATAGATATTATTGTTCTTGCCAATATATTTACTTGGTTTAGTTTATTTTATCACATTTATTTATGTTACAATTTGATAATATATTGTAGATTTTTTTTTCCTTGACAAACTAAGCTCTTGTGATGTTCATCTAATGTGTTATTTGAGCGAACTCAATTTATTTGTGATTGGATTTGATGATATAGTAATTTAATAGGAGTTGATTGCTGTAAAATGTATAAAAGAGTTTATTCACAATCACTTTATGCAAAGACTTGGTGAAAATTTGAAAATAGAAATAAGATATTATACAAGTTTCATATGTGGAGTGTATTTTGAGATTTAAAATAGCATTTCTATAATATTAGTATTAAAAAGTACTATAAAACTAACTTGCTTTTGTGAAGTAAAGTTTGATGGTTTTCAAAAGATTATAGTAAGTTCAGGTGATTTGTAAATTAAAGTCTTTTGGCTAATTAAGATAAAAGCGAAATATTTTCACAATAACTTTTATCGAATCTAAATATAATTTTTTTCCCACTATTTGATATAAATGAATTTCCATATCAATAAAACAACGGTATTTCTCGACCAATCATTACAAACGAAGATTGCTCCAATAGACGGACCTCACAAAAAGATATCTTCAATAAATGAAGAACAACACGAGACAAAGTTAACGGTTTCTAATTTTGTTTTACATTATACCTATACCATGCAAAGAAACGTGTAATGTATAATGGAAAGAAACAACAAACTTTTTTGTCATTTCAATATGGGATGACAACAACGTTGTTCCTTGTCATTTTAGTTGATAATAAACAATATTAGTCGATCAAATTAATTTTACGATACAAGTTTTGTAAAAAAATTGTCCAGTATAGCTTGTTAGTATTCTTTAAACATGTAATTACGAATGTGTTCATCTTCGATGCAGTTGAAACCAACATTTCCCTAATCAAATCTCATCCGATTTACAAGATTCTCGATTCCACGGACTCACACATTAATCTAGTATCACACCCAACCTTAAAATGGCCATTACGTTTGAAGCATTTTCACGTAATGCTCCAAAACCACAACACGTTCCATGAAAAATGTTGTCTCGACCACTTGATCTTCTGAACACAATATCTCCCAAATCCTTAATCTTCATGGCTCGAGCAAACAATCCCCAGAAAGCTTACGAAATTCCCTACAAAATGAAAAAAGAATCATTCCAATCCACAAACCCTAGCTCATGTTATGCTCGAATCAATGAAGCGCAAAAACACACTTTAGATCCCTAAAACAGCCAACCTTGCTATGCTTTCCAATCCGCCCCACTCATCAAAGCGCGCCCACCGTAGATTAAATCCCATCGCACGGCCCAAATTCAAAATTTCTGTGTAGCCTCAATCCGCGTGTATTGCCTCTCCACCAATCAGCTTTCATCTTCTGGATATTACCCCTTCAACGCTCACTATTTAAATCCGCCCAATTTTCTCCCATTGTCTCACCCCGAATCCACCACTGGTAATTGGATTCCTAGTTCCAGCATAGATCTACTCTCTAATTTCCTCAATTCCCCAAACCCTAGTTTCTGAACAGAATTGACATGGATTCTGAAGAGAGGAACGAGCAAGATGTGTTCCCAGCTGAGCCGCCAGTTGAGGACGAGCCGCAACCCGTCGTCGAGGAGTCCGCCAAGGAAGAAAACCCTCCGGCGAAATCCACCAAATCCAGGAGAACTGCTGCCGTCAAGGAGACGAAGGCGAAGAAGGTTCCAGCGCCGAGAAAGCGGGGCCCACCCGCTCACCCTCCTTACTTCGAGGTATTGAGTAGTCCAATTCTGGTTTTCTACGTTTCGATTGTGTTGAATTGGGATCTGATTGTCTTTTTGTTCATGCAGATGATTCAGGATGCGATCGAGACTCTGAAGGATAGGACAGGATCGAGCCAGTATGCGATTACCAAGTTCATTGAAGAGAAGCAGAAGAACCTGCCCCCGAATTTTAAGAAGCTTTTGCTCGTTCAGTTGAGGAAGCTTGTGGCAAATGATAAGCTTGTGAAGGTTAAGAATTCATACAAGCTTCCTTCCGCTCGCTCTGCCAAGCCGGCGGTTGCTCCTGCTCCGGCTAAGAAGAAACCGGCTGCTGCTGCCAAGCCGAAGCCGAAGGCTGCTGCTACCAAGGAAAAGAAGGCTGCCGCTCCGAAGGCCAAGGCGAAGCCAAAGCCTAAGGTCACCGCTGCGAAATCAAAGACGGTTGCCGCTGCTAAACCCAAGGCAGCGCCGAAGGCGAAGCCGGCTGCCAAAGCTAAGCCGGCTGCGAAGCCCAAGGCTGTGCCTCCTGCGAAGGCGAAGGCGGCTCCTAAAAGGAAGGCTCCGGAGAAGCCAAAGGCTGAGAAGAAACCCCCTGCTAAGGCGGCGAAGAGATCGACTAGGTCAACTCCGAGGAAGGCTGTCGCGGCGCCTGTTAAGAAAGCTCCGGTGGCTAAGAAGGCGGCGCCGGCGAAGAAGGCACCGGCGAAGAATGCGAAGCCAAAGACGGTGAAGTCTCCGACGAAGAAGGCTGCGACGAGGAAGGGGAGGAAGTAGAGACCGGGGGTAATCTGGGAAAGTGATGTTTGTTGTAGGGACAATATTGTAAATTTATGATGGGTCTTTTAATGGGTATAGACTTTAGTTGCCCAGAGAGTGATAGAATCGGATTCTTTTTCCTTTTTTCCCCTTTCCATTTTCTTTTCTTTTTTTAAAATCCAGTTCTTAGGGCTTAAACAATGGATGGATGTACTTCAAATCTTTTCTGAAAGGAATCAGTAGGTTATCTATTAACGTATTCTCGTCTAACTGTTTTTCTTTTGATTCTTTATCTGCCATGAATTCGCGTTTTAGCTAATTGATTGCTTTCAATGGTGTTCCTCTGTGAGGACGGCTAGGGTTTGTTGCTGAGTTGGATGTTGGTGCGCGAGGGCGAGGCATACAATATGCGTCGTGTTCACGTTATCAACATGAGGTGGTTGCGTGAGATGATGCTTGTTTGGTGTGGATGATTTAATGAGAGATGTGGATTCAAATTTTGTACGTAAAGCAGAGCTTGCAAGGGACACGTACACAGGCAATGTACATCAGCTTTATGGGTAAGCTAAGCCCATTTCCTTTTTTTTCGTCTTTTGGACTGTTGCTTATTATCTTATCCATTGCCAACGGAATGCTTGCATACCTGTGTATACCCTGGACTCTGAACTTTTAATCGTGCTATTAGATGCACAATTTGATATATTTGTCTGAAGAGAAAAAAACCCTTCATTGGCACATCCTTGGGAAATACCTGAACTCATTTGTTTATTATTTGAAATAATTATTAGGAGCTCTTATTTCAGTGTGTAAAGGTGTTGTTTTAGTAACTACATGTGCTGCAAAATTTGAAAGAAGAGAAAAATCTTTCATTGGCCGATAAACTAGACCATCTAATGGAATGATGACCTCAATCTGATCATTCATTGAATGATTATCAGTCAGCTTGTAATGCTATTAGGAGCTCTTATGTACAGGTGTTGCTTTGAGTTATTGGAATGGAAGTGCTCTAGGTAACAGGATGCTTGTGCTGCTATTAGGAACTGTGTACAGGTGTTGCTTTGTGTAACTAAAAGTGTTCTAAGTAACAACGTGTTGTGGCTATATGAAGTGTCCATATTAACGACAACACAGTCCGAATCTGAAAAATTGGCGATATGTTGTTTAAATTAATAACACTGCACAGCTAAAGGCCTAAGAAAACAAGTTGGATTGATAAGGAACAGATAAAAGCCTATAATTAGTGATGATATTGTTATAATTAATGGCAGACAGCTAAAAGCCTAAAAGATAGAAGTACGTTGCATGTTGTAATACGATGCCTGAGCTAACTTCCTTTTTAAATTTTTTTTGCGCGTCTCAGTTTTCAGCTGCTACCAATATTAGCTCTACTGTTCTAGAAAGTTGGTGCTTATTCTAGTATACACGTAATGTCTTACTTATCAATTATGACATAGATTTGCATGAGCTTTGTTGACTAAATATTTATATCGTAGATTCTGGACAAACTTTACCTATGTTTTTCTTTCTAGATCTTTTGCCTAAACATGCTTGGAGTTACGTGGCTACCTGCTTAATTATTAAGATGCCCTGAACTCATGTTAATGCTAGGAAGCCCTGCATTCGTAGATTCTCTTTCAATGATGGAGTGAATTTTGGCGATGGAAGTCTTAAAGTGGATTCCTCATATAGATTGGAGTTGGCGTATTCTGAAGATGGTCTATGGACTTAAAAAGTTTATAGCCTTGTGAGTATCTTGATGTCAAAAGATCTTATTTACAAAGTACTTGGGGTGTCTTTATGGTGTTATTATCATGATTTTTAATTTTCATGATTATGCAAAACCTACAAATTTCTTGGGACTGGGAAAGAATTTTTTTTACCTTTTCACCTTAAATATCTATGTTTGTCGTTTGGTGTCTGAATTATCTGTTAAAAGTATTTCAAGTACTTTCAATTGATAGTTTCTGAACTTATCTGGGATTTTTCCGTTATTCATGTGCTGTCGCTGCACTTTTTAACAGTTAACTCTGATAAGTCACCGACAACGTGACTCAAATGCCTGCTTCCTGCCATCACGTGTCTCATTAATTCTTGATTGTCTGATTTAGCATATTCTTTAATCAACCGTGTGACACGTGGATGAATTTCCACTTGGAAATCTACTATAGTTTACACTATCTTGTGCATGCTTGACTCCTGATCTCATTATTCTGGTTGCAATTCTCTTTAACAATCGCCAACTTACACCATTTAGTCATTTCCTCAGATTTGATTTTTGCAGTCTCTATACCCCAAAAGTCAATTATCCATAAAACTTGGGTATCTAGTATTTAAAGAATAGCTTCAAACTCAGTTTACTCCAGCTTTATGATTCCTGGGTTTAGAAAACCTTGTGTTCAAGATTCTGTTGGATAATCATTTCATTAATCAAACATCAGCATGATCATCAAAGCCCATTCTTGCTACTTGTTTGTAATGCAGACATCATTATAAAAATTGTAGTGGCACATAATATGATCATAATTATTTCATGTTGAAGATATGATGCCCATCTTAGTTAAAATGCTACCACTTCATGTATTGTATCAATTCCTACACTATTGATGAATGATGGACAGTTCTGTATCTAACAGGTAGCAAAACATTTTAAAGTGGCCATATGATATCCTGTGTGATTTTCTTAGCATATGAGAAGCTTTTCAAATGTAAGTACTAAGTTAATCTTTCATATACTGCAACAATTGTTTTTAATTTATATTCATGCTGCATGCTATACTAAAAGTGTTCCCTTCTTTAACTGTGAATTTCCTTTGTGTGATTGGTAGATTAGTGTATGATGCAATAAAGTGATGCTATGTGTTAATTTGGTAATTGTATTGATTCATCTTTTGATTAGTTAGGCTAGGTCAAAAGAAGTCCTATTTTCTACATGTCCTGCTGATACTGATACTATAGTGGAGATTGAGAAGTCCCCTATCTGGAAGCAACTTAAGTTCTTGACATCGGTCGGAGGTGTAGGAAATAAAAGGCTTCTTTAAATACTTGGAAAAAATTAAAAGGCGTACCAATAATTTGCCATTTTTAAGTGGATCAGTCCCTTTTTTGAAGCACTCACAGTTCTTGAAAAAATCTCTGAATATTATCTATATTAGACCATGAAAAGTTGATACACAACCATCTATCCTTTTTCCACTATCGACAATTTCCTTGGAACTATATAGGTTTACTTAGTAAATCTCAGAGCAATATATCATGTACTCCGTGTCATGAAAAAAATTACCTTAGTGTTTGTCTTGTCTTTAGTCATTTGGTTGAACTTGAGAGTAAAGTCTTGTTTCCTTATAACATTTGATCTGGCAGCACAAGTCAAAATCATGCAGAAGGAAAAGGAAGGAAACATTTTCCATCTTCATGTGTATGAATAATTGTTGCAATCCTTGGAAGATCCACTCATTCGCTTGACTATTGGGATTTTTTTACATGCTTATACATGTAATTCTTGCATATCTGCATATGTTGGATTTTAAATTCATAGTATTGACATGTGGATTGCCTTGGCCCTTAGAAGGCAGATAATTATTCAAGTGTAATTAGGAGAACTTGAGGGCTATATATAACCTGTGTGAGCCTGGACTTTTCAAAATGTATCTGGAATTTCTTTAAACTTGTTTAGTTATTTTGGTTATAGATTCCATCCTGCAGTTCTTATGCTATTTACTTGCAAAATTTGATATGGATGAAATCAGTCTTGAAGAAAATAAATCCTTTACTGGCTCATAAACTGTCCTAGGAAAATCCATGAACTAAATTTGATTAAAATTTTAAAGATAGTTTCAGCACGTACATGTTGCTTTAGTTTCTTAATATGCTCTAAGTAGCTAAATGTGCTACCGCTGCAGCTAATTACAGTTAACATTAATGAAGAAACAGCTAAAAGCCTAAACCAACAATTTATTGTTAAAATTAATGAATACTATTTTAGGTGTAGGTCTAGGAGTGGGAGGGGAAATTAATCAGTTCCTTTTGTGTTAATTTTATTTTAAGCATCAATGCATGATTGTGAGGATCTCTTCCTTTTGTATCTACGTGATTTTAGGTATGATTTAGGGGATCATTTCCTTGTGTGTCTACATGATCTTTAATTTTTTTGTGGGTTTGGGTGGGTTGGGGGGGGGGGGATCATTTCTCCATGTCTACATGATCTTAGGCATGATTGAGGGAGATCATTTCCTTTTTTTGTATTTACATGGTTCTAGGCATGATTGAGGAGATCAGGATTTGGAATAAATAGAATTATAGAAGAGGGTGAGACATTTATGCTGTGATTTTGTTAGGTTAATAGGTGATTATGAGTTTAGTAGGAGATATTTGATTTACCCCTGGAATTGTAAAACAACCGTTCTCTTGTTTATAGATTATCAATAACATTCAATTTAACTTGATTCCAAACATTACATTGCATGTGGCAATGGCCTAAGATGTTGCACACTTTCCTATTCTTTTGTTGCAAAAACTTGGAGGGAGGCTAATGCATATAAATATTTTACTTTAAGTAGAGTCAAAATGGAATAGATTATTGTACTAATCTTAGAAGGACTGATGGAATAAATTAAAGAATTGACGGGCATGAACTAAATGCAACTAAAAGTTCTAAATATATAGGATCTATCATATAAGAAAATTGAAGAATTGATAGAGATGTTGCATATATGATATAAGTAGGTTGAAACAATGGAGAAGTACGTCCTCTGTACTGTGTAGTCGTAAAGTAATGTTGAAATTCATAAGATTAATGATGCTTTATGGGCCAGTGTTGGGGGCAACTAAATAGAAACAAGAAAAAAAAGAGGGTAGTAGAAATGAGAATGTTAAGATAGATGTGCATACAAATTAGGTTAGATTTATAAAAATAATGAACGCATTATAAAAGAAAGTGAGATTGCCTAATAGATAAGAAATTGAGAGAAGGCGCTTAAGATGGTTCAGTATTTTGAAAAAGGGAAATCATTAACTCAAAGTGAAAGAGGAAAATGTGTTTCGGCCAAACTATTAGAAAATACATGGTATACTTAAATTTTAGTGAGAAATGTGTTTCGATCTAACTCAATGGCGTGATGATGCATGTAGTCGAACATACTGGGATAAAGGCTTAGTTGTTGTTGTACAGTTTTCAACTACTACAGAGATTTTGCTTTAATGTTTTAGAAAGCTCATATGTACTTTGCACTAGTTTGCAATGCATAGGTAGAACTTATTACTTTGCTTTAAAGCTGCATGTCTTGGTTTGTTAAATATCTATAGTAGGTTTGGACAAACTTTACCTATGTCTTTATTTCCGGATCTTTTGCTTAAATAAACTGAGTTACTTGGCTATGTACTGAATCAAATGGTTGGACTCTTTTAATGCACGGGAAACCTTGATTTTGTAGATTCCCGATTTCCTACTAATTATGGAGCAAAATTTTGGTTCCTGAAATTCCAAATTGGATTCCTCATAAAGTGAGGAGAAGTATAATGGACGTATTCTGAAGATGGTTTATGGACTAGACAGCTTGTGCATTGTGAGTATCCTGATGTCGAAAGATTATATTTCAAGGTTCTTGGGTGTCTTCATGGTGATTGATCATTATGAACTTAAATTTACATTTTTGTATCATGAACGCACCTACATATCTAGGCAAGATTTTAAATTCTCCTTTTCCTTAAATATCTAAGTTTTATTGTTTGATGTCTTAGATATTGTACTTCCAACCGACAAGTTTATGTATTCATCTGAAATTCTTCAATTTCTCGTGATCACTCTGTCCCCTGATGGAACTTGCTCAATGAAGTCATAGACAACATGGCTTAACTGCATGCCTTTTGTTATCACATATTTCCCTAAAACTCTATTGCTTGGCTCAACATATTCTCAAACTAATCACGCTACTCACAGTTAAACTTCCTTTTGGAAATATTTGTTTTGCTCTGTCCTGTGCATGGCACCTTAATTCATTATACTAGTCGCTATTCTCTTTAGCAGTTGTCAACCTACACCATTCTAGTGATTTCCTCAATTTCAGAAACAATCATTGCACTCCTTTTTCTTATAAATGTAGATTAAAACATCAGGTCAAACAAAAATTGTTTAGTCAATTTCATATATAGCAAATTTCTGGTGACTAGATGCTCATTTAAGCAATTATACATGGTTCATTCTTTTATTCTTCTTCGTGTGTATAATTGGCACCCTGGCTTACTTTCCTTTTATGTCATAGGCTCATAGCCGTTGGGGTCTTCTGTTGGCTTGACATTCATAAATTCAGAATAATTTGATTTCCACATCTTTATGTAGAGAAGGCACTGTAAAAATCTCCCTACAACTAATTTCTTAATGTTATTTCTCTTTCTGCGGTACATTTCTCTAGGTAATTTCAGTGAGGTAAACCTAGGGTGTGTAATGTGATGTGAAAGATTCTCTTTTGATAGTTAAATTTCCCATTCATTATCGAACTGAAACTGGGGAAAAAAGGCTGTGTAGGTAAAAAGATGATTGCTAGGCTTACTTATCTTAACTTGGTTCATTGTTTATGTATGATGAACCTCTAGCCTTTTCCATGCATTTATGACCTTATATCTCTGTTAAGACTTATGAACAGAGCTGGTTCATTAGTTATATTAGATTTTATAATAACATATCGCAGTTGAGTGCTCATGCTGCTAAAATGCATCTCTGGTTAGTTTTTTTTTTCCTGATTTCCTAACCCCCACCCCCTCTTGTTTAGGAATGATTCGTCTCTTAAAATTGTGATCCGCGATCACTTTATGGATGGGAATACTGTGGGAAGAGATCAAGAGAAGATCAAGTCTTACCTTGTGAGTACCTTTGTCCAATTGACTTGCCTTATAAATGCTACAGAGGTTTACTTTTGTAGGTAATTTTCTTGCGTGCATGATTCTGTTGATTGGAGCTGTTTCTTTCGTTGCTTCTTATTTCTTTTTATTCATTTCAGTATGGTGGATTGCGAAAATCTTAAATTTATTGTCACCTAGATGTGTTGTATCAATTCTATGACCTGTTACATTCCCAAATTCAGCTGCAACTGGGACAACATTGGTGACATTTATCCGTTTGTTGTTTATATTGCATCAAGTTTATCTCTTAGGTGTGCATTTGTTGGTTACAATTCGTGTAGAAAGCATGTTTCATTGAGTTTGACTCCAGATTTGTATAACTAGGCTTATGTATGCTTTGAAGGGATCCTCGAGGGTGATTCTGATTCTTCTTTTCTATTCTCAACACCTAAGTTAAGTTGTTTGAAACTTGTAGAAACCATAGTTTTAGGGTGATCATTTCCTGAGTGAAAGTTGGTATAATTAGAATTCATAATTTCTTTTTCACAGTTTTATATTGCAAACAGGTCATCTATTTGAGTTCCAACCTTGGAAAGCCCTAAAATGAAAGTTGACGTGACCCTTTAAATGCCAACTCAACTGAAAAACGAAAATTTAACGAACTAATTAAAGTCAGAAAATTTAAGATTCCAAACTCCAGATGATTTCAATGTTGAACAGATAATGCCTCAATTTTCCTAAGTGGATTTTCTACCCAATAATATATAGTTATGATAATAAAAAAAATATTGTTTTTTTAAATTTGGAAGTACATTAATAATTGACAAATTCTTGGGTAGGTCTGATCTACCCACAACATTACCCCGCTGGCCCAATTTTAATTGTCCGAATTTCTTTTAGGGTGGGACTATCCATAATCCATTACTAAATATAGCAAAAATTTATGTGCACTCGAGGCACGGATCTTAGATCCATGCTTCCAAATTGATTCGGCGTGTGGGCCGTTCCCAAGTACGCCTATGCGCCACCTGATAATATATATAATGTATTTTGCGTAGGTATTATGTTTATACTCTTAAGGTATTATATATTTACATTTAAGATATTATTGTAGAAATCTTTCTCTAGGTGTGTAGGTATATGAAACCAACTAGTTAATTAATGACACTTTATGTTCTTCGTATAATTCCAGTTAGTTTGAGGAGTGGCTGAATCTCTCCCATACATATGTTTAAGGTATTATATTTTTACCTTTAAGGTATTACATATATACATTATGAGGTATTGCATACACATGTTTAAGGTATCACATTATTATTTTAAGGTATTAAAGGTAAAAGTTAAAAATAGTAATGTGTATATATATATTTGTTAAAAAGGTATAAAACTTGATAAGCTTGATCACAAAACTTAATAGTATTGTGGGATTATAATAACAAAATAAAACTAAAATACCTTTAACACAAATTACTAATACTTTTAAAGTAAACTTATAATACATGTAGTGTATTGATTACATAAATCTTCAATGTTTTGCCCACAAGTAGTCAAAGAAATGCATTAATTGTTCGTTTAGTGAAAGTATCAGTTGTATGCTCTTAAGGTAGTTGTGCATTCTTAAGTTATTAATTGCATACTCATAAGATATTAGATGTTCATTCAGTGAAAGGTATCAAAGGTATTAGTTGCATACTCATAAGATATTATGTGTTCATTCAGTGAAAAATATTAGTTGGTATTAATTGATATTCTTAAGGTATTAGTTGTATACTCTTACGACATGATTGATATGATGAAATGAAATTAGGTGAGAATGAAATGATGATGGGAAATGAATGGTATAAAATACTGATTTTTGTGATTGTTATCACAAAGGAATATGAAATGAATGAAATAATCATTATGATTATATTTCATAATTGATAATTATAAATAAAATATATAAATATTAAATAAATCTTTATTTGATCAAATTATCTTCCATTATAATTTTATTTAATATTCATATTCAATATATCACTCAAATTTAAAATATTTGGCATATTTAAATTTAAAAATAATTCTTTTTACATAAAATTAATCATTGTACAAATATTAAGTTATATTATATTTATATTTTTTTAATTATATTATTGATTGATTATTTGTGTTATTTACATATTCTTAATGTAGTTAAATAATAATAATAATATATTTATCATTTTTATTAATTATTCTATATGATTTTATATTATTAAAATTATAATATATTATTTTATATTATCTAAAAATATATTTTAGTTACAATTTATTTACAATTTTTTTAAATAGCCTATTATCTATACTGATATTCATTTATCTTATGTATATGTATGTATTTACAAATATATATATATATATATATATATATATATATATATATAAATCTTAAAAATATAATAAAATAATATTAATATAATTTTAATAATACGAATACTTTTAGTTTATTTTTAATAAAATAATATTAATATAATTTTAATAATACGAATACTTTTAGTTATGATATAAGATTGTTATATTTATTAATTATTTTTATACTATTTATGTATTTAAATTTTTTTTGCTATTTTTTATATTTTTATTTTTTATTAATTTTAAATTATTAATTAATATTTTATATTTTTAATAAATAATTTTATATTATTTATACAATTTTATACTCCCTCCATCCCGTGATAAGTGTCACACTTTTCATTTTTGAACGTCCCAAAATAAATGTTACACTGTACATTTACTAAAAATGGACATTATAATAATAATATATCTCATTACCTCTTTCCCTCCACTTACATTATAATAATATATCTCACTACCTCTTTTCTCTCACTTACATTATAATAATATATCCCACTACCTCTCTCCCCCCACTCACATTTAAATACAATAATTCTTAAAAATAGGACCGAACATTAAATTTGACATTTATCACGGGACGGAGGGAATATAATAATTTAATTTTAGAAAGTTAATTTGTGAAAATATAAAATAAATAATGATAATATCAAGATTAATAAAAAAAATGTTTATTTTCTTGAAATTAGGAATACATAATACTATGGGATAGGAAGAAATGGTCATTCCCTCATCCATGATAATAACAATTCCCATGAGAATTACCATTCCTACTTATAAAACATACCAATCAAATTAATAAAATTTATACCAATGCATGTTTTATCAAGTAGCTGGATGTCCAAAAGGAAAATTTATTAAATTCTAATATTCTATTGTAGTCTACAAGAACGGGGCGTTACAGGTGGTATTAGAGCGGGTCTGTGATTCTGTAGACTCGCTGAACTATTTTGTTTCTAAAAGTGTTTTGTCCCAATGTAAATTTTTATTAGCTACTAACATTTGCCTCTACCCTACCACTCCGGTTTCACTAAGGTATGTTATGTTAAGATGTTTATTGGCTTATGACTATGGATCTATGTGGGGGTGAGAATTTTACAAATCTCAATGTTATGTTACAAAGATATGTTGATGTGATTATCTAGGACTTTTGTAAATTGTTATGGCTACGGAACTGTGTTGATATAACATTTTCATAAAAGTATGAGCTTTTTGGCTATAAAATGTGTCTGTCAATGTTTTTCTTGTAAAATCACTTAAATGGAGTATGATCTGGTTGTTGTTTTAGGTCATTGTTGTTGACACACTGCTTACTGGACGCCGCCACTGAGCCACTGTGCGCATCAGCATGAGCTCGTGTGCGTAAATGGCTGTTCGCAGTAGTTGGTACAGTGTTGTGTGATAGATTATATTATGTTAGGCTATCTGTGAGCTTTATTTGAATTGGTAAACACTGCCACTAGCCACTGCGTGTCGGGTGAGTTAGTGTGTATGTTTTGCCAAGTCGTTGGGTTACATAGGGATGAGATTACCATGAGCCCTTGTTTATAACAAGATGAGCTAGTGTGTGTGTTCTCCCTAGTACACAGGTGTGATACGTAAAACCATGACTAATGCTTGAGGTCTATGAGGACCAGGTGTGGATGTTTGTAATATGTTTCGTGACATTTTGCTTATGATGTACTTTTATGGTTAATATATGCAAGTTGGGTATATGTTATCCTACATGATAATTTTATGCTATGATGATAAACGAATGACAGAAAAATTTATTGAGGTTATTAATTGATTTATGGAATAATCTTATTGGTTGAGTATAATGTCACATAAACACTTGTGCAAGATATAGCTTTCATAGAATGTGACGATAGCTTTCACATGTTTTGAACTTCAAGAATAGAGTGATGCTAGAAATCTCATGATGGATAAAATTTCTAGGCCTACGTTCATGATAACGATACACTTTGGAATTTTAACTGATTAAGCATGGGTTGGATGACCTCGGAGGAAAAACGATGACTGTTGATGTGTGAGACTAAATTGAATTCAAGATATGATACCCTAATTTTCTCTTGGATGTGAGTCAGATATTTCGTTCTAGATTCAATTCCTTACACCTTCTCTTGACCCAACATGAAGAACATTTGAAAGTTACGTAGGGTACCTTGCGAAAAGAAAAATTGTACGAAAAATTTAAAAAGTACGAGTTCTGACTGGATAATGTCGCTTTTCTCGGGCGCATAGTTTCTTTAAGGAAAATCAAGGTAAGTCCAGCAAAAGACGGTTAATAAATGGAATGCGCCAACCAACGTAAATGAAGTACGATGTTTTCTGGGTCTGATTGGGTGCTATAAAAGATTCATTGACGGGATTTTCAAAGATTACCACCCAGGGAAGACGAGTATGGTCGCCAAAGCTCTTAATCGAAAGAGCTGATGTGAAGTAGCTTATAGATTAGCCCTGTAGCCGAACTTCATAGGAATCCATAATGTTTTCCACGTGTCTATGCTGCGTATTTGATTCAAGCCACGTCATTGAACAACAAGAGATATCGGACTCGAGTAAAACTTGACATACGAGGAGACTCTAGTGGCCATCCTGGATAGAGAATTCACAAATGGAGAACTCGAGAGATCGTCTTAATCAAAGTTCTTTGGAGTCGCCACAACATCAAAGAGACAACTTGGGAACAAGAAGAAGAAATTTTGGCGAAATACCCAGATTTGCCATATTGCGATACGTATCCAAATTTCAAGGACAAAATTTCTTTGAAGGAGGGAAGGATGTAACATCCCAAATTAATTAAATTTAGAATCTATTAATTAAGCTTAAGAATTAATTAATTAAAATTAAATGTTGCTAATTAATTAATTAAGCTAAGAATTAGTTAAGTAATTGGTAATCTTAAGTTATAACACCCTATTTAATTAGTTAAAGTGTAAAGATATATATATATATATATATATATATATTTACATATATAAATATATGTATACGTACATGTGTATAATTAATTAGATATAACATTAAGTAATTTATTTGTAGTAATTATTTATGTAACATTAGGTAATTAATTAGTTAATTAAAAGAAAAGAAAAATTTTGTTGCTTATTCATCTCCAGCTTCTCACCACCACCAGCTTCACCTCCTTGTTAGTTGACACCTAATTAACTTAACTAGCTAGAGTGTGAAAAGGGGGGAAGATAATTATAAAAAAAAGAAGAGAAGTCCTGCAACATTCACGCACACACACAGTTTCTTTCTCTTCTCTCCCTCTCGCTCAAGTCTCTCCCTCTCAAGGTATCCCTCTCCATCTCTCTCCCGATTCTCTCTCTCTCTCTCCCTCTCTTTCTCTCACACCCTCCCTGCTATTCCTACTCTGCTGCTGTCCCTCCGCTCTGTTTCTGCTGCACGCGGCTGCCGGGAGTCGTCGGGGGTTGCCAGTGCAAGGAGCGCAGGCGGGTGGGCTGTTGGCCGCCGCTGGGAGCGGCGGCAGGTGTGGAGCACCGCACTGGGAGGTCTGGTGCGCGGCGGGAGAGGTCTGGTGCGCTGGGAAGGGGCTGCAGTCGGGTGCCGGGAGTTGGGCTGCTGTGCAGCGCCGGGAGCGCTGGGCGCCGGGGACAGGGCTGCTGGTGCACTGGATGCTGATGTGCTGAGTGCTGTGATCGATGGGAGCACTGCTGGGCACGACGGGAGCGCTGCTGGGCGCTGGGACGCGCGCTGGGGATGGCGCCAGGTCAGTTCTGAGGCTAGTCGACAGCCACCTTTCGTGCTGAGTTTGGGTGAGTTGTAGTGTAGCTATGGGGGTGTTTTTGGGTTGTTTGAGTAGGTCGTAGTCTGGTGAGTAGTCGGGGGTGAGTCGCTGGCGACGCGGGTCGTCGGAGTCGGTGGTAGCAGCCCCGGAACAGGCTGGTCACAACAGTTTTGGGGTGATGGAAAGAGGGATTTTCTTTTATGTTGCAGGGGTTATTCTTATGTGTTTAACATTGCTTTGCAAAGTGCAATTTATATTCAATTCCTTTTTGCTTGGCAAGGATTATTTTACATCCTGCAAGTCAATTTTAGCCTTGCAAATTAATTTCTGCAAATTGAGTCTAAACTTCGCAAACTAAATTTTACTTTGCAAATTGGATTCTGCAAGTTGATTTACTTTAGCTTTGCAATGTAATTTCGCAAACTCAATTTTTACTTTGCAAACTGAGTTGCAATTTTGCAAATGGAGTATTAACTTTACAAATTGAGTTTTTCTATTTTGCAAATTAAATGCAACTTTGCAAGATTGAATTATTTTACAAAATTGATTTAATTTCGCAAGAATGAGTTATTTTGCAAGATTCATTTACTTTGCCAAGTTAGTTTAATTTCGCAAGATTTATTTATTATGTAAGAGTTATTTATTTTACAAAGATGATTCATGTAGCCGGATTTAATATTTTACTCTAGTAGGTTTAGTATTATTTTTCTATTATAAGTCCTAGTTTGCACGAAAACCCATTTTTGCCATGTAGTACGAGTTCTCTCCTTTTACATTCAAGATTCTTACTCATAAACCTTGATCATCGACCCTATTTAGGAATGTCTTAATTCATGTTTTAGCCAAGCTGTGAGCAAATTCTTTAAGCCGCTAAAATAGGTTCTATTCTTATACTTTTATAGGAATCATCGGCGAGGAATCTCCTAGTTTTTCTTGAATAGTAGCGGTTGCCAGAGACACCATTTATCTAAGGTGGGGGTAAATTCTTACAAATTACATAATGTGAACAATGTGCGCTCTTACATGCCATTACTATATATCGGTGAATATAATTTGAATGTTTTGATGTGATGACAGAGTGAAATGTTTTGTACTTCATGAGTGATGAAATGTAGTGAAAGTTATAGGGAAATTCCTGTTTTTCCCATTTATGTGATCAAGTGCTATAAAGTGCAATAATTGGCTGATGTGAGTTGAACATGATTGATTTGTAAATGTGGCAAAATGTGCCTGTTACGTGACATGAGTGATTGTGCAATGTGGGTGAGATGAGAGGGAGTGTTATGGAGTGATAAGAGTGAACGAGTGTTCTGGAGTGACAAGAGTGAATGAGCAATGTGGGTGAGATGAGAGGGAGTGTTATGGGAGCGATTGTTTTCAAGAGTGGCATAGATCCACACTAACCCCAAGGTGGCTAAAAGCCACATAAAAATGTTTTCACGGCGGCTCAGAACTGTATTTTCAAAAAAGCGGCCTTAAAACCGCATTTATGTGCTGTGAAGTGATATGGTTACGTGTTTCTAGTGGTTAATTGTTCATCATCCCACCCCACTAAGTGATTTAATGCACTCACCCCTTTATATTAAAAATGTTTTCAGCTTAAGGAATCCTGGAGCATGGTGTACAAGTGGTGGATGCTGGTAGCCAATACTCTAAGGATTGTGAAAGAGTTTTATTAGAAGGGAAAAAAGTGTATTATTTTGTTGTAAAGAAAACGATCTTGAAATATTTTGGAAAATCTAGTTTGCAAAATTGTACAGTTTAACTGTATATTATAAAGAAAATATATTTGTCTTCCGCTGTGTATGACACGTTTTATAAAATAGGGAATGTTCGAACGGACTTACCGTTCTTAATTTTTTTTTTTAATTACCTTGAAAATGCATGTTTTATCAAGTAGCTGGACGCCCAAAAGGATAATTTATTAAACTCTGATATTCTATTGTAGTCTACAAGAACGGGGCGTTACATAAGGTTTCAGTTGTACATTCTTAAGGCATCCGTTGTACAATCTTAAGGTATCAGTATACTATAAATTGTAAATTTAAAATCTTAAAATTTTAAATGCGAATTTTCATCATCTTCTTCATCGAATTTTCTGCAACTAATTTCATGAAATCGAATAAAAAGAAGAAGATGAATGACATGACGCTGGAATAAATAACTCAATAAAACAATACTCTTCGAATATGAAAAATAGAAAGAAGATTAAGAACAAGGAATTACAAACATTATTTCGTGATTCAAATAAGAAATCACCTCCATTGAATCATGATTTGAAGGAGGAGATGAAGATGAGAAAATGATGATACATAGAATGGCTGTGAGAAATGTTGTGATTTTTCGAATATTTAGAAGATAAACCGTAGAAGAAGAGGAAGGAGGTGCTACATTAGGGTTAATTTAAGGAAAAAAAAGGGTGGCGGGTCATGGGTCAACGGGTTGGATTGGGAGCACGAATCCTTCCGGGGCACACAAGTGTCACTCACTAAATATACCCTACTTAAAAATTAGGGTGGACTGTCCACACCCAAAACTTTTCCAAAAATATACATCGTACTTAATTAAATCAAAACTAATTATATATTAAAAGTCTAAAATACCTCCAACCCTAATTATAGAATTGGTGAGGAAAGGAAATGTACCTCCGCTGCCTCTTTATCTTCAAAATCCTCAAAACCGGTAATGCTCTTTTCTTCTTCTTCTTTGGTTCATTTCTTCTTCTTCTTTGGTTTTGAAGCTTACCATAACAATGGTTGACTGAGTAGAAAAAAGAAGAATAGATAATGCATCTCGCTTTATAATCGGCGTTCGGCCACTACAGGCCGAACACAACACTAGGTGTTCAATCTAAACTATTCTAAAGAGACCGAGATTATATCAACACTCATCAAGTTCGCCTTATCGAATCTGGCTAAGATGGTTTGTATTTTACGAGGTGAACGATGTGCATTCAATTCTTTCTCGATCTCTTCATCAAATTTCGAAAACTGAACAATGAGTATCATTGGAATGTGTCGAATTTGTGGTTGTGGAGTAATTTCTACCTAAAAAGTTATTTAAAAAAAAAGAAAGAAAAAAGTTGTAGAAGAATTGGAGTGGATTACTGAAAGAGAGAGGGACGGGCAAATAAGGATGAAAGTGGATTAGGTTTTTTTTTTTAAAATTATTTTCTTCCAAAAGGATGAAAAGACCTACCTTTTTTAAACCCACCCCATTACTAAATATACCCCAATTAAAAATTATTACAACTTATATAAACTCTAAACACACCCTAATTCATCCCAATTTTACCCTTTTGGAGAAAAATAATTAAAAACAAAAAGAAAAAACCTGAAACCCCAGTCTCTCGCTTTGTCACCCCTTGCTCAATAACTCTTAAGGAATAAGTCATTCCACAACCACAAAATCGACCTATTCCAACTACCCATTATTCAGTTATCGAAATTTGATGGAGAAAGATCGAGAAAGAATTGAATGCACAACATTCGACCCGTAAAATGCGACCATCTTAGTTAGGTTCGACCACCATAAGTCGAGCTCGATCAGTGGTGTTCGGTTGCTTGTGTTCGAACATTGTTCTATAATCTCAGCCGAACATATGGAGTGGCCGAACGTCAATTATCCAGCGAGATGCATCATCTGTTCTTTTTTTTTTTTCCTACTCATATCAACCATTGTCACCATAAGCTTCAAAACCAAAGAAGAAGGAATGAACATAACCGATTTTAAGGATAAAGAGGTAGTGGAGGTTCGTTTCCTTTCCTCCTCCAATTCTATAATTAGGGTTGTGTGTTTTTTAGACATTTAGTATGTAATTAATTTTGATTTTATTAAATATGGAGTGCATATGGAAAAGTTAGGGGTGTGGATAGCCCCACCCTTTTCTTAATTTCTCAATCTAAAAAGAAGTTGGCTTCTACCGTCCAAAAATGCATGTGATACTTTTAATCGTATAATGTAATACATGTAAGTACTAAAATGCAAATAACATATCAAGATGTAATATTTTGATGAGTTCAATATAATACTTTTATGAAGATGAAGATATAGTTACCAGATCTGTGAAATATAATTAGGGTATCATATTTATCATAATGTGCTCATTGAACAAAGTTATTAAGTGCCTAATTGGTTATTAAACCTTAAATAAGGCTTCTCCTACAAACAAGTACTGTATTTGAATACTACTTTTGTCGCTTTCAAAATTTTTCTTTTTTATTTATTTATTAAAATCACTAAATTGTCCTATTTAATATAATAAACCATTTGAAACATTAATACCAAAACATGATATTTTTACTTTTTTTTTAATTATTTATTAAAATCACTAAATTGTCCATACTTAAAATAATAAACCATTTGAAACATTAATACCAAAACATGATATTTTTCTTATCATTTTGATTCTATATAATGTTCGAATGTTGCTCTTATCGCTTTTAAAAATTTCCTTTTTATCATTTATTAAAATCACTAAATTGTGTATACTTAAAATTATAAACTATTTGAAACATTAATACCAAAACATCATATTATTATTATTATTATTATTTTGTTTCTATATAATATGTACAATCAATATAATATAGTTTACATAATTAATTTAGATATTTATTGAAAATAATTAGGGCCCAATTTTATCTTCGCACATAGCCTCCCAAAATATTAGACCAGTCTTATGCACGGGAGAGTTACTCCAACTCCTAATGTCATATGAATTGTAATCTGATTTTAACGTAGAGTTTACTTGTTCAATCGGATATTCCACAAGTAAATACTATTAACCAGTATAGATATTGTGTAGTGAAAACATTTTTTCACCGTTTTTTTTTGTCCCAATTTCTTTTTATTATTATATAATTTAGTTTTCTTTTAGATATGTACCTACCAAGTGGAAATGATTTAATTTTGTTTGCTTCCCATCAATATTTTTGGTCCTCTCATACATTTTCAATATTCATTAAATTATGAATAAAGAAAAATGCCAAAAAAAAAAAAAACAAATTCTCATAAATTTTTTTAAAAAAATCAATCAAATGAAAATTGAAACTGGAAAATAAATAATCTTCTGAAAAAATCAACGCGGAAAAGAAAAAAAATTGGTAAATGTGAATTAAATGAATTCATTTTTGAAAATCATTAAATTTGTGATCTCCATTTTTTCTGACTTATCGAGGATGAGAGCGAACATAAGCAGAAATGGAAAATAGGAAAATTATGGAAAATTGTTGGCCGCGGTGGTGGAGGAATTATCAGTAGGGACGACGGAGGAATGAAGAGAGCGATTGGGGAGAAATGAATTAATTCTTTTAATTATCTTTTTATAATTTGGATTTTCTTTTTAATTTTTTATGACTTGGTATTAAAAATTGTCACATAAGTGCAAATTTCTCTTCATTAATTAGAGATTTTCTATTTAGTTGTCACTAAGCAATTCATTTTCGATTTGGGGTCACATAAGCAATTTCGGTTGCCACATCAGTGGGCGAGAAAATTTGAATCAAAATTGAACTTAACTTGCAATATTTTCAAATTTAAAGGACCAAAATTGCAAACATATACATATTCTTAAAAAAAAAAGAAAACAAACGAAAAAATCTTACATATTGATTAACCTAATATATAATTATGCAGATAAACAAGTTAATAAACCTTTTTTTATAGCCTCTTGCTAAATAAAAAATATATTATCTAAACCTACTACATGATTCCTTGTATTTTGTTTGTTGTAATTGGAATACTTGTATGATTGTTTTCAACAATTATAATGTAGATATCATATAAAAACACAAAAAGTTATAGTTTATTGAAATGAAGTCTTATTATTCAAATTAAATTTATGAAAAAATTCATTTTCATAAATTTATATTTTTAGTGGATTTTATGATACTAGTCTCACGAAGAGACGGTCTTATAGGTAAGAATCTCAAACAGTGACTTACCAAAACTAATGAATATTTGATGAGTCTATACTAGATGTCTTGATCATGCATACAAAGATGATAACTCAATTCAGTATTCACTTCAGATTTTTTTAGTTTCGATTGATTTGTATCTATTAAATAAATAGTACACGATTGTAAATGTGTACTTTTTACAGATGACATGACAATTAAATACTTTTCTCTTTTTTAGTTTGTATTGTTTCTTAATAATTGAGTTTCAATTATTCATAAAACAATTACTTATTGTAAATTATCATTTTAAATGTGTATTTTAAAATATCATTTATTACTTATACTAAATTTGTAAGGAAGTGACAGTTTTATAAAATAATAGACTTATCAAAATTCAAATTTAAGATAGGGTAAAAAAGAAAAACTCATATCAAATATATTCCATTTTACACTTTACAATATCATATACATGGATTTTGCAAAATACAATAATTCTGACTGTCACGTCATCAAATCTCGTCGGAGATTGTTCAAGCACTAAATTTTGCACTTTACTATATGCACTTTAAAAGTTTTCATTTCACTTTATAAATTCACAAATTTTGCAGGCTACAATATTTTCAGCTGCAATGTCGTAAAATTTTATCGGAAATAGCTCACTCACATGATTTTTAAAGTAAATTTATATTGAAGATGTCATTTACAATATCTTCATTACCTAATCTATTTTTATATTATTATTATTATTATTATTCAATTCTAAGCCCTAATTTGAGAACAAGAAAAAATGTATCCCTCTAAAAATTAGATCGATGAACATGAGTTGTTTTCGATAATATTTTATGATGTGGTAGTTGGAAATATTGTAGCCTGCAAAAACCTTGTACTTTATATAGTGAAATAAAATTTTTAAAATTCATATAGCAAAATGCTAAATTGAAATGCACTTGAAAAGTCTCCGGCGAGATTTGATGACGTGGCAGCCGAATTTATTGTATTTTGTAAAATCCGTGTACATGATATAATAAACTGCAAATATTTATAAATGATATTGTAAAGTGGAAAATGAGATATACTTGAGATGAGTTTTTGTTTTTTAGGTTCCATAAAGATACTTTAAAAGATTAACTATCGAAAAAATTACAAACTTTATTCAATTTGTAGTTTTTTACAAATATATTTGAGCCATTCAGGGTTGATCGCTTGAGTAGCCCTACCTAATAGGGGCAATGGTCCCCTTGAAATTTAAAAAAATATTGAGAGGTATTTAGGTAATTTAATTATTTTAATTAATAAAAAAATAAAATTACCCAACCTACCAACAACGACAGTTCCTCTTGCTGGTTTTCTTCCTTAATTTTTTTTTCTTTCGCACAACATAAACAAGCATTTTCTCTTAGTCTCTCAATTCATTTTCCATTCAATTTCTGTCACGCCCCATTTTCATAACTTAAAATATCAGAGTTTTCGTTGCAGGCAAGTAGTAAGAGAGAGAAGAAAACATGTATTCAAAACTTTACAGAATTACAAGTGATAAAAGATCATCCATACAGAAACTTTACAAATTTTAAACTTGCGGTTTTATATATTCAAAACCATCGGCACAAAGCTGGAAGGAAATATTGAAATCTAAGCAACGGAAAAATTCATACAGGATCCATTAAAAGAAAAGCGGTTTAACTTTACAAACGGATAACAGACATTGTTTAGAAAACTACGGATGGAAAGAAATAACAAGACTTCTTATACGTCATCCCTCTCTCTCTACGCTTCCCTGTTTCCATCATTTCATGTAGAGTGAATACACGCGGGGTGAATGCTTGGAATACACTCGTGGGGATACTTTCTAAATTTAACGTTCATTAAGCAGTTGAAGTAAGCAAACATTCACAAATACAACAGTTAAATACAACACATAAATTCATAGCACATAGACTCATGGCATGTAGCTATAGATAGGTGCGAGAGCAGCTCGTCTTATCCTAAAAAGGTTTTTATCCCATTAACATCTTTCATTACAGACCATTGGTCCCTCCATAGCATGATCATGAACCTTAGTCCCTTCACCATGGATATGATATGCATGCACATTCACATAATTCACAACACGTAAACACAACACGTAGGATACAATCATTTCATATCATTTAAGAATCGTTTCATTATTCTTAGGTTCACACACATGCGTTCGTTTATCGTCATTCATACATTTAATAATGGAAATGTAAAGTTTAGGGTTTAGAAGTTACCCCCACCTTATTCGGTGGTAACCCTCGTGAAACTCTGATTCCTAAGTTTTTTCTTTCGCTTGAAAGCCTACACATATAAATGAGGGTTCTTAGATTTCCTATTACGTTATATATAAATTAAGATTAATATAGAAACTCTCTCGAAAAGGAGCGATAGAGAAAATAAAACGAAATGGAAGCTTTCGAGGTCATAAGGGGCGTTGAAATGATTTTGGAAGCTTAAATCTTGATTGTAAGGTTGAAAGGGATCGACTAGAGTTTAAAAGGAGGAAAAATGAGCTTAAACGGAGTTTTTAGAAGCTTAAGGGCATTTTTATAAATTCTGAAAATGTTAACTTTGACCAAATGGGTCATTTTGTAAAATCAAAAAAAATTTGGGGTCATTTTGATATATTTTTAAACCTTTGGGGTCAAATTATAATTTCAGAAGATTTGGAGATTGAAACATAAAGTTCAGAAACTTTTAGGGGTTAGAAAGGAATTTCCAAAATTTTGAAGACTAAAACGATATTTTAGAAAGTTCAGGGACTAAAACATAAATAAATATAAAATCTAGGGTTTGCACCCAAGCCCCTGAATTCTTTCAAATTTACAGAACTACCCCTCCATCCCAAACCCCTTTCTAGCCGCGCTTCCCTCCCTTGCAACCTTCACCAACCGTCACAGCCGGCGACACCTCGTCGCCGGTGGAAACGTTGGACCACGCATACACACCCACGCATGCTAGCGCACCCACAATCACATACACACACCAAACGCAGAGCACACACATGCACACGAGCGCACATCGCACACAAACATGCACCCGCACCGCCGTTCACGGCGGCGCCACACCAGCGACACTCCAGTGCATCCTTCGCGCCGATTCAACAAAGACGGGGACGGTAGTGGCACACGACGGGAGATGGGATGACACAGCCGAGAAGAAGAAGAGAAAGAGGAGTTCAGAAAGGGACGGTGGCGGTGCGCTTCTCACCTCCGATCTACGGTGAAGGGCGGCGCCCGGGGGAGATGCCGAGCCTAGAACCGCGATGGGCTTGACGGGAGCTTCTTTTCGGGCCGTCTATAGAGGCCGACGGACAATTGCCGTGCCGGCGGCGAAACAACATAGAGAGGGGAAAGCGGCGCGCAAAGAGAGAGATGAGAGAAAGAGAGAAAAGAGAGAGATGAGAGAGAAAGAGGGTACTCACTTTCAAAAAGTGATCTAAAAATAATCCATTATGTGTTCCAATTTTATCTTTATATGCTCCGATTTTGGGCCACGGGCACCTAATGGGCTATCCATCAACCGATAAATCTAGGGCTTCGACATACGTCATCGTCTGATTGTAGATAATAGCTCGATTAATAAATTATGCATTATTTTATTTTTCTGAAACGCGCATAATAAAATCAAACAATTAGAGGTTGAATTATTTAATTAATCCAATTATGCATCGTTTTATCCTAGGTGTTACAATTTTAACATAAAAATTATATATATTTATGTTAATTTCTTGTTTTTCTTTTTATCTTCATTGTCGTCGATCTATTATATCTTAAGTTGTATACATGATATAGTGATTAATTGGAAAAGATTGACGAATGATTTTGTATTTTATTTACTAATTCTTTATGCTTAACGTTATGGAAAAAAAACTCATTGAAGTAGGAGATGGACAAACTTATGTTTGTTGAATGACTAATTTACTTTGTTGATTAAATTACTATAGTATTTAGTTTCTGTATAGAAAGGAAAAAAACCAAATATTCTATAAAATTATAACTTTTGTATTCTAATAATGATAGTCAATATTTAAGTTTGGGTTGAGATATAAAAGAATCTCTCAAACATTGAGTAAATGAAGAAAATAAGATGAAAGTTTGTAATTCAAGTGCTGAGATGTAGTTAGGTTACTAATTTTAGAGTTTAGTATATCATAATGTAAAGTATTCACTTTATTGAAATTGTAACAAATTTATACTATTAGTTTAAATTTATTGTATTTTTATTAGTTGATTTGAGCCCCCTCGATTGAAATTTTGGATCCATCACTGACGCCACTAATAGTAACAGACTTCATCCATTTTATTAATATATCAATTGGTAATTTCACACTATACATGTTTTAAAAAGTTCCTACACTACAATATTCTATAAAAAATGTTGTAAAATATGTTGTTCAATGTATCTACTTGTATGAAACAATACATCCACAATATAGAAGTAACAAATGAAAGAAAACATAATTGAGAAGATGGAGATTTTTATTCATCAAAATCCTTTTACATTTCATTGAGTACAATATATGTATAAGAGTATGAACTTTAAAGGACAAATAATATAAAGGGTTGTCAAGAGTAATGTCCATCCATTTATATATGGATTTATAACACTCCCCCTTGGACATTATGATTTGATATATATGTCTCATTAAAAACTCACTAGAAAAACTCAGTGGAAAAAAATTAGACGTGAAAAGAGTACATGACATGCATGTTCTTATATGTTGCACTAGTTGCCTCATTAAAAACCTTTAGTTAAGAAAACTCTTTGGGAAAAAACTTAGTAAAGGGAAAAAGAATACATCCACCGATCTTCAGGACCTAGCCTTTAGGGTTAAAAGAATACATCCACTGATTTTCAGGACCCAACCTTCAAGGTTATTAAAGTTATCGCTCCTCCTGAAGACAACAGTCTTTCAAGCCTACACATTTCAATATCATGAACATATGATTCAAATGTAAATGTAGGAGGGGATTTAGTGAACAAATTTGTGAGATTGTCATTATAATACTCTTTTGTATGAATATTCATCGTTCTTCTAGAGCTCATGCGGATAAAAGAATTTAGGAATTACATGTTTCAATAACTTTCATTTAACATACTCATTACTCTTTTGTGCAACATAAGCTGCATTGTCCTGATCAAAAAAGACTGAGAGTTATATCATGTTTACTAATACCACATGGCTCACAAATGTGTTTTATCAAAGATTTTAACCATACACATTCTTGCGAGAGTTTTATACATCTTTGAGTGGTTTGAGAAAGAGTTAACCATAGTTTACTTGATAGACTTCCATAAGATTGTAGTACCATCACAGAGAAATAACTAGTGCGGGATTAGTATTATAAGGATCAGACATATAACCAACGTTTGAGTAACCTACTAATGACTTACTTTGATTTCTAATGTAAAGAAAATCAAGATTTTGGGAACCTTGAAGATATCGAAAAATATGTTTAATTTCATTTCAATTTCTCCTTGTAGGAGAAATACTAAACCTTGCTAGTAGATTTACTCCAAAGCAATATCAAGTCTAATGCAATTTGGTAGATAAAAGTAATTCGTCAATTAAACTTTAAATAAGGAACTTCAGGTCTTGAATATATATTTAGTATCTTCTTTAGGTTTAAATGGGTTCATGTCCTTTTCAAGGGATTGGAAACCATTGGTGTAGTTAGTGGATGAGACTTATCCATGTAAAATCTTTTCAAAACCTTCTTCAAGTAGGTTGACTTGTGTATTAAAAATTCATTCAGGAAGATGCTCGATCTGCAGGCTGAGACGACACTTGGTTTTACTCAAGATTTTCATTTCTAATTTTATCTTTAAGATTGAACTAACTTCCTCAAATTCCTTATGCATTCCAATAAAATTTCTATCATTAACACACAAAGATGATACAAAATTCATCTTAAGATTTCTTTATAAACACACAAGGAAATACATCATTGTTTATATATATTCTTTCTTCAGGAGAAATTTACTTATTTGATTGTACCACATTCTACATGATTGTTTTGGATCATACAACGACCTTTGTAATTTATTATTATACATATTATGATTCTCATCCTTCCTCATTAGAGGAATGTAAAATCCATCATGAATTGTCATATAAATATTCTAATCTAAATATTTGTATAGATATGTAGTAATAACGTCCATTAACTGCATTTCTAAAATCATATTTTTGCTAGAAGTATTAAGTAGCGGAATGTTATACCATCCATAACAGGTGAAAATGTTTGATTAAAGTTAATATCGGGTCTCTGCGAGAACCCTTAAGCTATCAGTCTCGCTTTGTACCTCACCATCTCATTAATCATTATACTAATTTCTTTTTCACATAAATACCCATTTATATTCTATAAGGATAACATTCTCAAGGGTACATATGATAGATCAAATAAAATTTCTCTTGTTAAGCGAGTCTAACTCAGCCTCAATTGCATGTTTTCTAATATAAGCGCTTCAGGACTCATACATTGATTCGGGTTCTGAATCCAAATTATTATTTGAGATAGTAAGAGCAATTGCAGAGACAAAAATATTGTCGACAATAGTAATATTTATATAGTAAGTTTCTCCTGTATATAAAACTAGTTGGAACTTCGATATTTACATCAACCAGATTCTCGTTATTTCCCAAAATATTTTGATCTGGTCGTTTCGCAACCCCAGTATTTTAACTATTTTTTGCACGTGCAATGTTAATAGAGTTTTCTCGTCTTTAGAACGAATCTCTTTAGGAGATATTTGGAGTGACTGAATATTTTTATTAAATTATATTTTTCACGGATTTATCTTTTGTATTCATAGGCATTTTAAGACTTTTACGCTTTTAGCGTAGAGGAGTAACTATTGTTGTACTTAATTTCATAGGATCTTCCACTTTTTGTGGTGCATTTACAGTAGGTATATGAAATTTTTATCACTCATTTATGATTAGTAAATGGATTTGGCAAATTACTTACTAAATACTGCAAGTTAATTATCTTCTGAACTTCCAGTTCAGTTTGACTTGTGCGTAGATCCAAATAATAAAGATTATTTCATGAAATTTCTCGACATTCTTTTAATTATTTTGAGCTCTTATCTCCCCTTAATACCGGGAAATGATCTTCATCAAATGTGCAATTAGCAAAACAAGATGTAAATTGATCTTCTATCATGAGCACTCGGTATTTTAGGATGGATGGGGATTTAAAACAAATATATATACCTAGTTTTCTTTGAGGTTCCATAGAGGTTCGTTGTGGTGGTGATATATATACTACACATCCAAAATTCACAGATGGGAAATGTTTGGTTTTTTCCACGCACTAGTTGTAAAGGGGAGTATTTATGATATATAGTAGGACGAATTTGAATTAGAGCACATGCATGCAAAATTGCATGACCCAACATGAAATTGGTACGTTTGATCAATGATATGACTAGACCATTTTGAGTGTGGACGTAAGTAACAAATGTTCCACATTAATTCCCAATCACATACAATAGTCTCAAATGCTTTCGATGTGAGTTCACCAGCATTATCCATTCTAATGGATTTAATTGGATAATCGATAATTGGGCTCTAAGTTTAATAATTTTGGCAATGAATTTTGCAAAAAATATATTATTTCAGGTGGATAATATACACACATGGGACCACCTAATAAAAACATCAATTAAGACCATGAAAAATAATGAATGGTCATGATGCTTGATAAATTGGTCCACATATATCTCCATGAATCTGCTTAAGTAAAATAGGAGATTCAAATCCAATCTCAGTAGTAAAAGGATATACTACAAGTTTTTCTTTTGAAAGTCTCGCAAATTACTTCTTTGTAGAAAATATTCTATTGTTTGATATACTATGTCAAATGAAATTAGACAAAATCTGACATATCAGTTTGTATTATGTCATAGGGACTCAATCGCTCATATCATAATTTTAACGAATTTGGATCATGGAATTTTTCACTCCATTTTAAAAATGAAGATTAGAAGGTTGGATGCATGTATATACAATTCTGATGAGAAAGAAGAAAATTTTGACTTATTGCTACCAATATTTTATGGACCAAGCCATTTAAAAGGTATTCTTGAATGTTCTAAGTCTTGATTTCAATGTGAAAATCATTCGATCCGATGCCCTTAAAACTGACAAGAGTACATTTAGATTGGGGTATATCAACACATCTTTGATAGTTAATTCAATACTCATAGGGAGAACTAGTGATACTCTACTAGAGTCTACTATTTAAAGATTATCTTTGCAACTATAGTAACACCCCATTTTCTTAGGCAAAGTTCGAAAAAACTTCCTATCTTTGAGGATATTGTTTGTGATAGCACTAACTACCAAATATATAATATTCTCATTTTCCATATGCCAAGAAATCCACGATGCACAAAGAATATGCAGAAAATGAGTACTTTAATATTAAATTGAGCTTGATAATAAAAACTTGGAGGAAACCACGACATTTTGATAAAAACAAATTGTCTAACAACAATATAGAATACTCAAGCCTTCAAGAAATTATTATTTTAATGTCCAAGCTTGTGTTTGTGTCAAACAAATTGTGTAATGAGATTAAGAGAAAAAGTTAGGACTTTGCCTTCAGGGCATTTGTGGAATGAGAATCATGTATAATTGTTTTATTTAAATAGTGGAAAATTCATGTCAAGTAATTATTTTTATCAAGGGAGCGTTCAGAAATTTCTCCCATCATAACCTGTGACACTAGAAAAATCCACTTCCAGTTGTTTGTACTTTAACTTATAGTAAATTTACACAAAATTGTCACATTCTTAAAGTTATCATAAAGATGCCAAGTCAATAGATCCATGTCCACAAAAGTCATCACTTATAAGACTTTTGGACTCCACGGGCATTAAAACATAATTTTAACATCGTAGTAAATTCCTCATCATAGCATTCATTTCAATAACCCACTAATCGAACCAACTTTAATAGAAAATTATGGATTATGAAATTTTATAATCACATCCGCATAAGAAGCTTCATTTTCATGTAGGATATAAAATCTTCTCACTGAATATGATTTCTAATTCATAATGGGCTTACTTCTGGGATTCATATAATTCTAATCATCTTTCCTATAAAGATAAATAGTCACCTTTCATAACATAAATATATCAAATTGGGATACATCAACACAGGTAAAGATTTTCATTGATGAAGCAAGTATATTGTAGTATTGATCACCAGGTTAGAGTAAATACAATAAGACTTCACAAGAAATTTATACATACCCAAATCAAGAAAATATACCAAATTGCAGTACATATGATAACTGTCAAATGAAGAGCTTATCCATAAAAAGGAATATTTGATTGAAGAATAAAAATAAATTTTACCCTTGAATCTGCCCCAAGTTCCACAACTACTTATAATAAACAAATTATAAAGAGAATTTATGTTTCAATAACCTCTACCAGTGAAACTATATATGCAAATTTTCACATAATGCAAGAACAATTAAATTAGAATCTGCAGAACCTTGCAAATTAAAGTTACCATTTATTTTCAAGTTTCAAGATACTTAGTCAAAAAAGGGGGGGGGGGGGGGGGGCAAAAATCATCAAACACAGAAATGAATTTGTTTGAATATTGCTATATCGAATAATCTGTTAAATATATTTAGTACATGTATATGTGTATAAAAAAAGTCTATTTAACTTCACAGAATATTGTCATGGTGTCACAGTAGCATGATTCTCAAATTCATAAGATATTGATACAACTAGGATTCACAATAACATTTTATTATCTTATGTGCTAAAAATAATATATAAAGAAACATGTAAACCGCAAAAAAGAGAAAAGGACATTCAATCTCACAAAAATATATACAAAGAATGATACTGTAATTGATGAAAACATAAACGAGGTTTCAAGCTTTAACATCACATTTCACTGAGCATTAAATATAACATTTCTATTTAAGTAAATCACTTATCATATTAGATTGAATTAGTAACGTTCACCAGAGGATAGAACAACTAGGGAGGTAGAGCATTCGTGCTGATAACGTGTTGTAAAATATGTTGTTCAATGCATCTACTAGTATGAAACAATACATCCACAATATAGAAGTAACAAATGAAAGAAAACATAATTGAGAAGATGAGATTTTTATTCATCAAAACCCTTTTACATTTCATTGCGTGCAATATATGTATACGAATATGAACTTTAAAGGACAAAGAATATGGAGTGTCAAGAATAATGTCCATCCATTTTATATATGAATTTATAACAAAAAAAACCTGAATAATGAGATTGTAAAACGTGAAGTGAAAAATATAAATATTGAAAGGATATGGGCCACGCAAGATAATCAATAAAGTAAGGGACCATTATGCAATTTACAAAATCTACCTGAAAGCTATTCGGCTTCCAACAGCATCTGTATCAGTAGATATGCTCACCCTTGACTTTCTGTAAAGAATTATAAAACGCACCGTTTCATGATTTCCCTGAAGTCTTCGTGATCTCCGTTCATGCCCTTCCCACCATGACCTTCAACTCTAATGATGTTGCTTCCACGGTCCGCCTCAATATCGGTGAGTCTTTGTGTGTGCGTTCAATTTTGTCTCTTACAGTACTCAATTTAAGAATTGGTATAATCCCTAATTTCAATAAAGACGAACTCTGTCCAATGGAACCCTGTGTCCACTTAAGGTCTTTTTGGTGTTGGGTGTTTGCTGTTTGGTATGTTTTTCTCACTCGTTAATCTTTTGAGATCATGGACTAATGTATATAGGAGATGATGTGGAAAACAATCTTTGAATTTTTTTATCTTGAGCTTTTTTTGAAGCTTAATTAATATTAATTCAAGAGGGAAATTGTGCCTATTTCCATAAGGGAAATATCGTAGAGTGCTTTTAGTGTTGATGGAACATGATAGCAGATTCATAGTGCACTATTGGAAAAGATTGGACTTTAAATGAAGTTATCTTGATTCAACCATATATTTTTTTTATTGAATCTGATAATTGTTTTGGATAGTAATTTATCGTTCAGTTAATATCAATCGCACTAGAGCAAGCTGAGGAAATAGGTTTTGCACAAGGAGCTAACAGAGTTCATATTGGGTTTGCTCAAATCTGAGGAAAAATGGTGCTCTAGTTCGAACGTGCATAAGTTTGTGGCTTTGGAGTCTCAACACATCAACTAGCAAAGTTTATTTGATTATATTGCTATAATTACAAGTTTTGTCAATGCAAAGCATAAAAAATTCTTTATTGATAGGAATTGTAACTGATGACTAGGATGACAGGATATACAACTTCTGCTGCCATAAATAGATTCGTACTCCTATTCTGTTATTTGTAACAGTTAAGGATGTCTTGACAGCCATAAGAATAACAAAACTTGATGGCTCTGTAGAGTTATTTTCTTAGTCAAGAGCCTCAAGGCTTTTCATAACTTAATGTTGTGATTTCCCATTCACTTAATGTCTTGTCTGTATCTTCTGCTTTCTGTTGTGACAACTTCACTATAGCCTAGTTATGTCTAATGGCCTCTGATATTCTTCCCAAGGGGAGCTTTCAATACATAGTAATAAGTATTTTGGGGAGTGACTCACATTTTAGACTAAGTATCATGGCCAGAACATTTATGATCTATTCAATTGATTGAGATTGTAGGTGATAATTTGCTTGGTGTGTATTTTAATTTGGGTTGGTGTCAGTTTTGTATGATTACTTTCAATTACTTGGCGAGAATTGAGTTGTGGTGAACACGAGTTAAAATTTTTTTTCCCAATAATCTTTAAAATTTATCCAACTAAAACTTGAAACTTGCATTCTGCGGTCACAAGAGACTATTTGGCAAAGAAAACAAAGATAAGTAACTAAGTTTTTGTGTCTTGCCTGGCATTAATTGTTTTTTCTAAACCAGTACTCAGACAGTCTTTATTATCTAGTAAAAGGCTGAATATTGTTATTTATTTCAAGGTGGCAAAAAGTTTTGCACAACAATTGATACATTGACTCAGCGCGAGCCTGATTCAATGCTTGCAGCAATGTTCAGTGGTCGCCATACTGTTTGTCAAGATTCTGATAAGGTACATGCGCTCATATAGACATTTATCTATAGCGTTACTGTTTTGAAAACAATTTTTGTACGTAGCAATCTAAAAATAGTTCTTTTATCAACTTGCATTATTCTTCTTTCAATCACCAAAAGAACCTGGATTAGTATCAGTAGCTCATCAGCTCTCTACAATTTCAGATTTGTATTCTGTCAAGTTTTCATATCCATTCCATATAGTCTAAAAGGTTTTAACTGTTACAATTGCAGGGCTATGTTTTTGTTGATAGGGACGGGAAATATTTTCGGCATATCCTGAATTGGTTGAGGGATGGTGTAATTCCTTCTTTGACGGATTCTGAATATTCAGAACTTTTACGAGAGGCTGAATATTACCAGCTTCTTGTGAGCCATCTATTATTCTTTGCTAATTTATGTCCATGAGTCCCTTTACTGAATTTATCACCTTCATTGATTGGAAGTCCTTGCTTAGAGTCTTCTTGGTAGTTGATTTCTTGCATCGATGAGTACATTCATTTATCTCAAACCTTCCTGTTGTTTATGTGCAAGTACAATACTATATTTCTCTGCATTTAAATAGACTATTGTTCATGTACCAAGGGCAATTGTCTTGTTACTGGGATGAGGCTTTATTCATATGATCATTCTGTTCTTGAGTTTGCCTTTAAATGAACCTTATTTCGTAGTTTAGAATATATTCACAAGGAGAGTTAAAAATTTGTGGTCAATACTGGAAATGCAATATGGTATTTCCTCGATATGATGGAAATTATGGTAAAATAGTGAAGTGACAAAATGGTAATTGATGTTTTGTTTCAATGAGCATCGTGACTGTCTGCAATCTCCTTTCCAATAGAATTCGTTTGGTATCTTTTACATTACAATTGGCATGATCTTCTAAAATGGAATTTGTTGATGCATGGAGATGATAAAATCATTGCATCTCCTAAACTTTGAGAATTATCATTAATATGTTCTTTGGCGAACATTTTCTGCAGATTTTTTGTTTCTTCCTTGGTTCTTGCTAAAGTAAGAGAGACTATGATGATACCGTGTAATTTATTTTTCTGGCTAAATGATGTTTCTTGATGTGCTTGGAGGATAATTAAGCATGTTGTCTACCCTTTTCCTATCTGAGGAGCTACACGTGTTTGATTCCAGGGGTTGATGGATAGCATTAAAGTATCTTTGATAAGGAGGAAGGAGGACGAAGACATGGGTACTGAATTGACGCGCATTGATATCATTAAATGCATACAGTCTGAGAGGGTCAGATTTCGAGGAATCAATCTCTCTGGTGTTGATCTTTCTAAACTGGTATTATAATCAGCAGCTCACCGAATGACTGTCTGATACATTTCGCTGTTTTCCCCATGTTTTCCTGTTTCTGTTTTTATTGGAAGGTTCCATGCTTAAGAGTGCGTTTGATATGTGAATTGTGATTAGTATTTGAGTAAAATGGCTGACGCATAAATGGGCAGAAAATAGTTTGTTTATTTTGCAACATGACTTGACTTTTAGAGCCTTCTTTAATGTTTTTTCAACTTTCTCCTTAAATCTGATCACTTTTCACTTTCCCCTTTCAAAAAATGCAGGATTTGTCATTTGTGGACTTTAGTTATGCATGTCTGAAGAGGGCATTTTTTTCACGTGCTAATCTTCAATGTGCAAAGTTCAGGGTGAGTATCCTTATTCCTCCAAGGAAGAAATGTCTTTATTGCCTTTTTATAAAAATTGAACCCAATTGTAACTATCCATCACCTATAGCATTCTTCCTTTGACACAGGATGTCGATGCTGAAGCTACCATATTTCACAATGCTACTTTGCGAGAGTAAGTCTATCTCTTTATGCAGTTTTATCTTCCTAATAGATTTCTTTCATAAAATGTAACGGGATTCTTCTGGAACGTTGAATGGTGGAATGGCTGGTCATCTCCTACTTGAACTGCCATCTAATTATGCTTAAAATCTATGTTCAAATTTTTGTCAACTTTAATGAATTTGTTTTGCCTAGGGAAGATGTGAGTTCACTGGAGCTAATCTTCGTGGTGCTGTCTTAGCTGGTACCAATCTCCAGAGTGCAAATCTACAAGGTATTTCACTCACATTTTGAACTGAAAAGTAACTTCTCATTAATTTATAGTGAAATAGGCTGTCACAAAATTTTGTCAGAATTTCGATAAATATCAGTAAATGTCGGTAAATGATTTATTTTGTAATAAAATTTTATTATGAATGACTTCACTTATCAAAGAAAAAAATGGATTTTGTACCCTAATAATTTTATTTATTTAATAATACAAACCCCATTTTTTTTTCTTTAATCCAAAAAATAAAATTTTATTATGAATGACCATCACTTTTAATATGATTAGGGTACAAAATAATATTTCTACCTTCACTTTCCGAAGTTAACTAAGAGAGCTACACAAGTTTCAAGTGTATCCAACACACAAATTTTCTAATGAAGTAAAGGGAAGCGGACTCATCAAAATTGGAATCTTGGTTCTATAAAAATAAAGTGTATCCAGCTTCTGGAAACTTGAAATTTTTAGCTTATATATTGCCAGAGATTTTTAGGTGTGTGTGTACATATGCACACACGCGCTCATGCACATATTACACGCACAGACATGCATATATGCATGTATTTTTGCAAATAAATTATTTATTGTTAATACTCGTTGACATTTCTAATAGTATAAGGACATGTTTATGTTGATGAGTGACAGTTCTATTTTGGAGGTTTTCTTTCTTCATTCATTCAATCACTCCTATCTGATCCTGTTTGTTGCCTAATTCCTTGAACTTTTCAGTCACTACTTAATCCAGGCATAAATGTTATATCTGCCGCAATCATATTATTGTGTTGTTTTGTTTTACTTGCCCTTTCCATACCATGTACATGTTTTTGCCATTTTCTGTATGTATGATTTTTGAAGCAATAGTTAACTGAGTTGTTGTATGTCCTCATGAGTTTTCTTTTCAAATCGCAGATGCTTGTTTGGTGGACTGTAGCTTTTGCGGTGCTGATCTGCGTTCAGCACACCTGCAGGTTTAGCATACATAAACACTGCACATGGTTACTCCCTCCATCTCAAATATATAGTCCATTATTCCTTTTTTGGCTGTCATAATATAGTCACGTTCTATATTTGATATTATTTTTTAAAATCATATACAAATATGCCATTATGTAATCTTGGAAATTTTAAGTGTTAAAACACTTTACATAAGGGCATTGAATGAGTGAGTTTGTATTATTTCTATTCCAATACCAATCTTAATCTGTGAAAAAACCAAAGTGGATTGGATTATATTTGGGTCAGAGGGAGTATATTACTAACCTCTGTTTTTTCTCTTTCCTTGTGATCCTCCATTAACTGCCAATCTTATCCAATTTTCTTGTGTCCCCTAGTTTTTTATTTACACTATGCGTCTTTTTGTCCCATGTTTGAATAACACAAATTCTTTTGATCAATTTTAGTCTGCTGATCTTACAAATGCCAACTTGGAAGGAGCTAACCTTGAAGGAGCTAATTTGAAGGTTAGAATAATTGTATCCTACTAGTACACTTGTAAAAGCAGAAATGACATTTAGCATAGAAAATTCTTTTCAGTTATTTGATTTTTGTGTTGGGGAGAATAGACAGCTCAATATGTTGGTGTCTTATTATATTGTAACACGGTTTTTCCTGTTAAGAGTAAAAAAGTTATTATCTTGACAAAAGTATCTCCGACATGTAGTTGCAATGGTTTTAGAGAACGGTATTGATTTGTTTATTTGTGTGGAAGCTTTTTGTGAATGTTTCTTTAATTCCACTTTGTGGAATTTTTCATGTCTGATTTTATGATGACTGTGAGAAAGTAGTGTTAAAAGACAAATCAACGTTATATCTACTGAGCCACGTATCTTTAGATTCATGAGATTTTCAATGCATGTTGCTTGCTCTTTCTGATAGTTACAGATAGCCGCTCCTTTGAAGCATCCTCCTATTTACACTAGATGAAAAAGTGAGGCATATAAACTACTTGTGTATATGAAAGGTCAGGCTAGCCTGAGAGACTTGGAGTAGTTTATCTGACTGTACATGCATGTGTGCATGGTTTGATTGTACTCATCAGTGAAAAAAATTGAAAAGGGATTGAATTGATTAATATCGAATTTTATAGTCTGAATCTATATAATATTAATTTTGGTTTGTAAGCATCAATACATGGACTCGAGAGTTAAAACTCATGTCTGCAACTCTTTTATGCTCTTTTTCCAGGGTGCAAAGTTAACAAATGCAAATCTGAAAGGAGCAAATCTCCAAAGAGCATATCTGAGGCATGTAAATCTTCGCGATACAGTAAGTGTCCTAAACATCTACCAGCGTAGGAAATTTTCTTCTCATGACTCATCAACTTAGATCTGGGTTTTGAAAAGAATTATGATCAATTAGCTGCAGTAACATCACATATATTTGATTGCATGTATATAAACTGAAATCCAGTTGAGAAATTATTCTGTATATAATGTTTTTCTTTGTTTTTTGTTGTCAATCAATTCATGTCCTTTTGATTGAAATGAGTAAGAAATTCTATTATTTTTTGTTGGGTTATCTGGACCTTTATCCTTTGTCTGTTTGATTAATTCTTAGGAATCAGTTAATCAGTGTGATGGTTGAACTATGAGAAGCTTTATTGGAATATCCTGTTGTGTTCATACTAGTTATATATCAAGAGCGTCATCACAGATTCAACAAGACCACCTCAACTTAGATACAGATGCTCTTTTCATGGGTAAAATGTCGTAGCACCATTAGAACGTGCACCTAATGAGATACCAATTGATTCTATAGCATTATACCACTTAACTTTTGATTCTATATTTGTTCGGTTTTGGTGGAGATTAAATACCAATTGATTAAATACTCTAAAAATGAGCTTTTGAAGTGCTTGATAATACGATCAATGAGTTCTTGAAAGGAAGAAGAATTTGAGTAAGTTTATGCGTCGGAGAATGGTAAACTGTAAATGTATTTGAATAGGATACAGAGATAAGTTATGATATAATTTTGCTTTGCTGCATTAAGATACTATATATGGCTTCATTTTAAAATTGATTCAGAAACTAAACATTGGTTTCATCCTTGATGATCCTACCATGCTTGTTTTTTGACAGGATCTCGAAGGCGCAAGACTTGATGGTGCCAATTTATTAGGAGCAATCAGGTGATGAATAAGGAAAGGTTGAAGATGGAGGTTTTCTGGTGAATGAATGACATATGCTTCCTTCTTCTTTGTCTTAATTTAACTTTCATGTCAAAGCTGTTGCCTTGCTCCATCACTATTCTCTTTCAGACACAAATATTTCAAACACAATTGACTTATTACTGTGTGGCATTGTGTGTAAATACTGTCATTCACATCTATATATCTTCCAAGTTTGAAGATGGTTCAATATTAGTGTTTCTCTGATTTACTAGAATGAAGAAATTTTAATTAATATATTTGCTTAAGTTGGTGCTTTCTTTGAGTTTGTAACTTATAGATTCCTTTGAAAAAATACAAAATGGCCAAAACAAAGTCGTTTTAAGCTACAATAAAAACTACTGTTGCCACCCCACAATATAAGATCTTTTGAGTTACAACGCATAGTATCACGAGATCCTCTATTTTAATGTATTTTTTCATTGGCTATTCTAAAATAAACACGTATATTCGTCTCTCATTTTTTTGTGAAAGAAACTGAATTTATATTACTATCATGGAATATAAATGTGTTGTTATTGCATAACATCATCAACCAGTTTCTTGGAAAATTGACATATTTGCACTTCATTTAATCAAAACTAGAGAATGATAATTGATTTGTAGGTAAGAGAGAGAGTTCAATTAATGAAGCAACACATGATACAAGTAATTACTTTGCAGATATGTATGCTTAACTCATGAGCATACCATTTCAATATCTTGACTCAATTTCTCTTGATTTCCAACAATTATGTAACTACCTTTTCCAAACCACATGCCTTAAATCATGAATACTAAAATCCAAACATTATCTAATCCTCATGTGTGGACCACTCTCTTATTGTTTCAGCTCTCTGAATGGAGTACTTGAGTTCTTTCTGAATGTTCAACCTGGAAGGTGACAAAACGATGTCGTTCCAAACAGAGCCTGCTTCGAAAGCTGGATGACTACCCTTGTACAGCTCGAATATCGAATCTGCTCCTTCATTCAAACTCCCTACCACTTTCAAACATTTTATTTCATCTGGATCTACCAACAATGTCTTGTCCTTGTCTTTCCATCCTATCAACTTTAGACCCCACAAATTATAATTAATAGATTTCCAAATCACTATTTGTAAACAACAAATCTAGGTAAAGAATGAATGATTATACCTTAGGAGGGCCTTCCAATGCATTGGTGCAGTAGAGCCTAGCATTGTCTACTAAATTGCAGTATGTTGAAAATGCTTCTGCAAATCTCTTGTGTGATTTTAGCTGAGAATTCACTCTCACTGCTCTTCTACATATTATAGCTCTCCTATGCAATGCCAAACACATGTATAGTTTCATCACATAAGTACAAAGATATCATCATCCACCAAATGGATTAAATTTGAGTACCTTATTCCTCTGATGACTGCTAAATACGCATCACAAACAACTCCAACCAGCTCAATTCTGTAGGGCCGTCTCTTCTTCACCCCGTCTTGTTCTTGCTCTTCGTCTAATTGCTCCCAGTAGTTCTCACTCACCACTCCATTGTCATCTACTCTGTAACCAGCTCCCATTCGGTATCTACGCCTGTGAACATTCCTTGCCATGGTTATAGTCTGCACCACGAATGGCAGCCATGAGAGGGTCCCATCCATGATCACATCTCTCCCTTCGTTCAGGGCTGTTACTAGCAGAGACGAAGCTGCATCTGTAGATGATTGGTGTACCTACCAAATGCATAGACTCTTGTCATATAAATATTAGAATATGTATTCTGTTTTACATTTCAATTCTTGTTTGAATACCAATTCAGCAGTTTGAAGCATGTCATGATGGCCCCGAGAGCTCAGTGCCCTGTAGATAACGTCCGTTTCTTTGAAGGCGTCCGCCTCTATCACAACAGCTTGTCCAGATGCTCCGGCCCAGAATGCTCTGTTCAAACAATGAAATATAAGATAAAACACTCTAATTGTAGAGAATTAGCTTTAAACTCGATTCTCTTACTCCTTGAGAATGTCCTTGAGCACGGTGCTCTTCCCCGCCCCCATCCCACCGCCCATGAGGAGGAGCACCGGGCTTCTGTCAGCATGAGCCATCGGAACCATCACATTCGTGCACTGTGAATCATCGAGTGACACGAGCCCAATGGCCTTCATCTCCTCAACTAATGTAGTGAACACTCTTGCCACCTTGAGGTTCTTGGTGACCCTTTCAAACCTCTGTTCTCTTTATTCCAAAAGGATTAAATGGAGTTAATAATACAAAGGATCCATGTTATTATGTTATGAATTGAAAAGACATAGTAACTAGCTAGCTACCTGGTTGCAGCCATGACAATGTGCTTTAGCTTCTTTTTTGGCTCTTCAGTTCCCAAAACCTATTAACAATTAGGTCAAAATCAGCATACAAATGAACGAAAACGAAGGTTAGATAAGGAAGAAGATGATCATGCCTGAGTGAGCATATAAGAAGTATGTCTCCAGTGAAAAGCAAAGTAGCTGAGAATACATCTCTCAAATTCCTCAACCAATTTGATAAACAGAGAATCAACTTCAGGATCAGTTGCGAAAAACGAGTACATATCTTCTTCACACCCTTCCCCTTTCCTAATGTACTCAGAAGCCAGCTTACAGAGATGTGGGCATTCTCTTCTATCTTTGAATCCCATCTGCCTCGCTGCAATCGACACACAATTAATTGCAACAAAACTAGATCTAATTAATCAAATCAATCAAATGAGGAAACGATGAGAGATGAAGAAGATGATGATGATGATGATCAATTACCTACATAGTGAGAGAACTTCTCAATGTGCAGAACCTGGCCAGTCTCTGGATTCACTTTAATCTTAGGTACAATCCTTTGATCTCTGATTTTTTTGAGGCGGTAATGCATCGCCGCCGCTATCACTAATCCGATGCATGACGCGACGATTATTTCCGTATTCGTTGTCTTCCTGTTGCTGCTAATCATATCATCCGCCATTCATTTATCTCAGAATCCAATATGAAGAATTGAAGAAGATGATGAAGATGCAGATCTCATGCAAATATGCCACCTTTTAATTGTTTTTTCTTTCATGAGAAAAAATGCCAGTTGTTATAATATTAGTATGTGGGCTTGGGCCTTTCTCTTGGGCCCAACTCTTTACGTAACGCCCAGACCAATTTCAAAGCCCACCCCCCCCCCCCCCCCTCTCTCTCTCCTGTAATTCCAACGTTACACAAAGCTATGGTTTCGAGAACATGTGCTCGTCGAGCTGCGACAGCTCTCGTTTCCGAACCTTCTGGAAGAGGTAAGCTCTCAACGATTATGATAAACCCTCACAATTTCATCACTTCAAAATCTGGAAAGCAAAAATCACTGAAGAAACACGAACAAATCAACGTATCCGATGCGCTAAAACAATTCAACATCATGATTCAGTTGCAACCGCCGCCACCAATTGAATCATTCAACGCGGTCCTAGGTCCTGTTGCCAAAGCCAAGAGGTACCCGGAATTTATCCGTATGTTCAATCGGATGGCGGAAGTTGATTTGCAGCCTGATTACATTGGATTGAATATTTTACTTAATTGTTATTGTGAGTTGAAGATGGTTGATTTAGGGTTTTCTGTTATGGGTGGGATTCTGAAGAGGGGCTATGATCCAAATATTGTTACATTTACTTCATTGATTAAAGGTTTGTGCATTGCGGATAGGATTAATGATGCTGTAGGATTGTTGAAGAAGATAATTGTGATGGGTTTTCATCCTAATGTGAAAACATGGGGAACTTTGGTTAATGGTTTATGTAGGAGTGGAAATGCAGAGATTGCTCTGAGGTTGCATCAGGAAATAAGCAAAGGAAATTTGGGGTTTGGTGTGAGATTTAGTCCCAATTTGATTTATTATTGTTGCCTTATCGATGGTCTTTGTAAGGAGGGAATGGTGGAAAAGGGTAAAGAGTTGTTTGTAGAAATGAAAGAACGGGGTATATCGCCAGATGTGGTTGCGTATGGCACTTTAATTCATGGTTGGTGTAGGACGGGTGATTGGGAGCGGGCGAAAGAGTTGTTCTTCGAAATGATGGATCGAGGTATCCGTCCCAATGTTATCACGTTTAATATGTTGATTGATGCACTTTGCAAGGATGGCAAAACCGATGAAGCGAGTGGGATGTTGGATTTCATGATTCAAAGGGGTGAGGACCCTGATTCTATAACGTTTAACACTTTGATCGATGGATATTGTTTGGAGGGTAGAATTGATGATGCAAGAGATTTGTTTGTTTCAATGGAAGCTAAGGGCAAAGAAAGAGATGTATTGACCTACAATGTGTTGATTAATGGTTATTGCAAGTGTCGCAAATTGGAAGAGGCAATGAGCATTTTCAGAGAAATGCTTAGCAAGGGATACGAGCCAACAGTAATCACTTACAACATTTTGTTAACTGGTCTATTTAAAGAGGGTAAAGTTGAGGATGCACGCAAAATTTATTTGGAGATGAAAGATCACAATTTGACACCGAGTTCTGCTACTTATAGTATATTATTGGATGGTTTTTGCAAGAATGATTGCCTTGGGGAGGCAATAGAATTGTTCCAAACTCTCGAAAAGTCAGGCTATAAGCATAATAGTCTAACTTGTAACTGTCTTCTTGATGGGCTGTGTAAGGCAGGAAAACTTGATCTGGCTAACGAGCTGTTCGAGAGATTTCCTGAAATGGGCTTGGCACCAACAGTTTTTACTTTTTCAATCATGATCAATGGGTTTTGCAAGAATGGACAGTTGGAAAAAGCAAATAATCTGTTTCTGCAAATGGAAAAAAGAGGTAGTACTTCTGATGTAGCCATCTTCAATACACTAATGCGTGGATTCTGCAATAATAATGATGCACCCAAAGTGGTTGAACTTCTTCATAAAATGGCAGAGAGAAATGTGTTACCTGATTTATACACAACAACTATTATTGTGGACGTACTGTCAAAAGATGAAAGTCACAAGAAATTTCTGAAATTAATTCCGAAATTTTCTGTCAAGGCTTTAGAATAGATGACGTGGTAAAAGAAGTGCCAGAATTTAATGCTATTCCACACAATGTCAACAGGGAAGACACTGATCAAGAACAGCTCACATGAATCACAGGAATATTGGGAAACATATTGGTTGTGTTTTAATCTAGGAGATAGGGCAACTGCTTGAAGTTGTCACAGAGTAATTCTTCCAAAAATGTCTCACTAATGATAGAAGATGGTCATGTGTATTGCAATGAGGGGACAAGCAAGCATTTCGTGATTCATTACTGAATGGATCATAAGGCTACGAAGTCTGTTGGCTCCAAAGTTATATTGATTGCTCTTATTTATCACCGTTAGGACGCTCAGCATTCTTCCAATGCAATTTACTTTTGATCTTTTGGACCAACTGTGATCAATCTAATGGTGGAGATCCTTAACTCAAATCTCGAGTTCTGAGGCCATCATTGGAGAACCTTAATCTCAAATCTTGAGTTGTGAGACGATCAGCTAGCACTTGACGATTCCATATCATACAAAGTATTCATGTGTTGGGTATCTTATCTTGAGCATTCCATGTGATACAAAGTATTCATGTGTTGGATAATTACCTTATCTTCTGAAGCTATTCATTTGCTAGTCATGCAGGCCTTCTGTAATTTGAAAATCATCGTTTAGATGGTGTCATAAAGTAGTGAGCAACTTTGGAATCATTTTTGGTTTCAAGAATTTGAATTTGTGCTTGATCAGGACATCATAGTGCTGCTACAGAGTGGATGAGGATTCCTGCAGCTCTCCACCTTGGATGTTTTCGATCTTTTTCAGTATGTGAGTTCCTCTTCTGTAACTCTGAATTGCTTTCATCATTAAATTTAAGTTTAATGAACTTTAAAACCTTCTGCAATATAATACTTCAAGTGTAAATGACTGCAACTGCGAGCACAACTTTATCCCTTTAGCTTAAACAAATGTTACTTAAGATTCAAAGCCTAGCTGTTCCATGACATCTCACTCTGCCAGTACTCCAATCTTTGACATTGGGTGATTAATTGAGGGAAGAGATGCATCTGGTCCAAGTTACCCTGTCTGATAATATATTCAAAGAGCGATTGATTGACTATATTGTAACACTTAACTTTGTAGTCTTTCTATATATTGGACCAGTTTCATTGTCATTTGACCATTCTGCTCCAACATAAGGCCAGCTAGTTTGTTATTATAACAGCTCTGCTTAAAGCCCTCCACTACTCTGTAATCACTCTTTTTTTGTGATTCCTATGCTCTATCACCAACTGGTCCTACCATATAAAGTGTACGATAGCACTGTCTTAGTCCACAGCCAAATGCTTCAATTTTCCTTGAATGCAACTAGTTCTTGTCCTAAGCTAGCACATGGAAATAAAAATTAGGGCAACCCCTCAACCTCTGTTTTGTACTTCCTCCATCTCACAAAGATAGGCCTTTATACTATTTTCATTCGTCTCATAAAGATAGACCTGTTACTATATTAGTGTGGTTTTTAACTTGTAATTCCATATATGCCCTTATTTATTTTTTAGGAAAAAAAAGTTGCATTGAATGTGTGGTCTTCATTTGTTCATTTTTGACAAATTCCCATAATCATTTCGTATTTCCAAATTTTCATTAATGATTAAATTGAATTACCACTACACTAATCAATAAATGCTCATTTTAATTTATGTTCATTGTTAAAATGTGAAAAAAAAAAAAACTAATACTCCATGAATTCTTTGAATTATTTAGCTCAAAATATGCGAAAATTTAAATTGGAGTAGAATTTGAGTTTCAAATTTTGTTGAAAAAATTTAGTTGCCTCTCTTCTAAATTTGAGTTGCAATTTTGTTTAATTTTTTTAGTTTTCTCTCTTCTAAATTTTTTTAGCTGCCTCTCTTCCTTAAAAGTAGAAAAATGTATCTTGAGACAAACAATATCATTAATGCAATATTATAAGTGTGAAAATAATTTTTGTTTCAATTAATGAAACTTCAAAATTGGAGTAGAATTAATTCTTTGAACAATTAATGTATGATAAGGGTATAACTGGAACTTCAAAAAATTTCTTAATCTATGTGAAAATAGAACTAGGCCTATTTTTGTGAGACGGAGGGAGTACTTCACAAACTATTGTGAGGAGATTTGTAAGACAAATACCCAAACCTCAAGGGGTTCTTGTAGGGATGGGGATGGGGATGGGGATGGGTTTGGGTTGAACCCTGACCTAGTGTGGGTTGTAGTTTTTTATTCAAATGCGCCCCGTTCATTTCTTGGCCAAAAAATAATTTTGATGATATATATATATATATATATATATATATATATATATATATATATTGCAAATATGTTATATTTAAAAATTAAACGGTTCTTCATAACATTAGTGGGGTGTAGCAGATTATGAGACAAGCATATGATATAAAATGGTATACAATGTTTAAATTTTTAGGATGTAACAATTTGTGATAACTTTAAGGCTAGGTTTTCTCCATGAAAATCATTGACTTTTCGTAACTCATCACTTTCCATGTTAACCCGCTACAACAGGTAATTTTTTTATTCTTTTTACCGCAAGTTGTCCCATTCAACTTTGCAACATATAGCAACCTTTAAAGTTGAAGTATGATAATATATTGTATGATATCAATAAATCAAATTACTCATAAAAACTGATCGAAACGTCGTGTGAGTTTTTTAGTTTTTTCATAGTTAAAGAGTTCATTTGTAATTTTCATGGTTTAAGGTTTATTTGGTAATTTGAACAAACTTCATAGTGACATATGTAATTCACCTGAAAATAAAAGGAAATTTACCTAGTGGTTCAAAAAATTGATCTTTTTTAAACATATAGGACTACAAAACGAAAGGTGATAGATAGAGAACGAAAAACCCAATGAGGCAAATTTAGAGGGCTAAAAAACTTCTTTTCCCTAATAATAAAAATAAACAAAAAAAATTAGCATATTTTCCAATAAATAAGTGCATAGGTTCAAACATTCCTTTTACTTGAAATATTTATTTTATATTGTTTTTTCTATGGTAATTACTAGTTTAGCTGTTTTAAATTTCTTGGTAGATTGATAAATTAAATCCAAATCCCCCTCTTTCTATTTGTTTGATAGTTAACACAAGAAGCACAATTAATTTATCTACTTTCCGTGGGATCGACTCTTCACCTGCCCTTGCTATTAGTTAGTGAGATTAGAAAAATATTTAATTAATTTGACGTGCCTTGACAACACGGTCAGAATACATTGGGTGATCATCATCTAGTTACTCAAATGTAGTAAATGCTCCCTTACTTTGAGGAAGAGATGAGGATCAAATTTAATGAGTGTTGTAAAGGTTCACATTTTGGTTTTAATCGATATATATATATATATATATATATATATATATATATATATATATATATATATATATATATGATTAACAAAGAAGTTGGTAAAAATTACTGATTTGCCATTCCCCCAACTATCAACCAATAGAAAAAAAAAAACTAGATAACTTTTAAATATCTTATACAATAAGCTTCACATATATTTTGCATGATAAGCTATTTTATAATTTATATATAGAAATACATATGAAACAAAATAAGTTATCTTAAATGATATGATTAAATTTTAATGATATGATTAAATTTTGAAAATAATGAAATTTAAACATTGTTAAAAATAAAAAATTTTGAAAATTAGTTTATAATTTTAATATATAAATGTGGAAAATATTTTTAAAATCTAAATTTCATTTTATGAAGGATTGTAAAATGTTTAAAAGTTTGAAGAATATTATAAAAATATTAAAATAATAATGAAACATGAAATTTAGTTTATGTTTAAAAAATTTATGTTTCAAATTTTGAAATAATAAGATCCATGAATAACTTTTTAATATAACATCTTCATTATATTATTGCAAATTGTATATATTATCATAATAAATAATAAACCGCACATCTTGCCTTGTCTCATTAATTCACTTTGGCACAACAAATTTATAGCGATTGATAAATCTAATGTGCATGTAAAATAAATGTGATTTTTCTTTTACATTGTGGTAATTAGCATGTGGCTGATAATCAGATCAGAGTCAATGAATATCTTAACATGTTTTAACTGATTATGGTTACTTGTGTTGCGATTCTGCAGATGCATATTTTATGATGGAATAATGATCAACACAAAAACCATGATGGCTATTGAATCTCTCTACTGAATTTGTTCCTGGTTAAAGGTTGATATTCTTCACCATAAACTTGATAGCCAGCTGGCACATTCAGTTCACACGTATATGTCCTTAATAATATTGTGTTTACGAAGGTAAACATGATACACGAGCATGTCTTCAATGGATTTCGATACAGTATCTTGTGGTGTTTGGCAATTTGCTGGACAGTTTTGATAGAGTTCTTGATCTGTTGCAATTGTTGTGTTTGAAGTTGCATTTGCAGATGCAAATGCAACAACTTATTACATTAGGTTAGGACATGAATTGCTTAAAGTGGGCCATGTTAGATTTCTTCGTTCAGATTGAGCATAATCATGTCTTTGTTCAGATGTTCTTTTGCAGTTGTTGTGAGAAGAAGCTAACAAAGGGAAGAAGAGAGAAGGAACCTGAAATATGATCTTTTTTCAATTTGTTAATTTAAATAGAGTTTAATATTTTTTTTCGTCCATCTAGTTAGGGGGTCTGGACTATTTGCTTTTTTTTTGTTCGAGCTGACAATTTAGGACATTATTTTCTAAATTTTAGCAATTACTGCCCAATTTTAGCCCGAATTGCTTATTTGGGCTGAAATTGCTGAGTTGGCAAATTGATTTAGCAAGGTGGAATTTTTCTTTTAATTTCACTCTGCCATGTGTATTATTTATGGGACCCACCACTGAAATATCACAAATTCATCCCCAATTTGTCCGAGGGAAAATTCATCCCAAATCGCAACACCCCCGATCCTTCTTCCCGATTGTTTTTCTGATGACGTTGCTGCAGATGTTTTTCATCTATTTCTCACCGTGGGAGGCGGAAGTCGTGGTGGGGCGAGGAGAAGACGGAGGCGGTGGAGGAGGTGGCGGCGCGGGAGTATTTGGCGTTCTTGCGGCCGCCGCCGCCGATGGGGATGTCGTGGAGGGTGCCGCCGTGGGTCCAGTAGCGGCAGACAGGGGAGGTTCTTCAAATAGAGATCCTTTTTCCACTTCCATTACCAATCTGATTCCCCACTTATTTTCCACCACCTTCCACCACCCCATTTTTGTTCTCTCTCTTCGAGCCACCCTTTTTCTTCACCACATTCCAAGCATTCTTCCTCAATTTCCCAGACCCTGTCTCTCCACATGAAAACCTAAAAATCTTGCCAAATCTCCTCCACCAGCGAGACCCCAATCCCTACATCACCACCGGCGAACTCTCCAGACTCATGGAGTAGAAGCTGGCCCGTGGGAAATGGAGGCCACGCCTGTTATCCTTCGTTTCCTCCCTAGACGACGCCATTGTGAGAGTCACCTCGGGGAAGGTGTTTGCTTCCTTGCCTGATGTTTCGAAGGCCGTGTCGGAGCTAACAGTCTTGAAGGGTGTGGGCCCCGCCACCGCCTCTGCCGTGCTCGCCGCCTATTGGCCGGATGTCGCGCCCTTCAGACCACCCACATCGCTGCAGGTCGCCAACCTAGATTAGGACAAAGACAAAAAAAGAAAAAAAATGGAAATTATTTACATGGTGGCAACGGTTGCAATTTGGGTTGAAATACCAACTTTATCAACCAATTATGGCAACTTGGGGCATCCAATTAAAATTGGACACATGTCAATTTTTTATTTGTTGAATTAGATTTTATATGGATAAAATTTATATTGTAAATATTGTTGATAATATGTATTTAAAATATATATATATATATATATCAAAATTCATATTTTTTAATTCTCTATAAATAGATACCAATATTGATATATTTTGGAACACCATCTAAAATTCTCTATTTTCTCCTCTACTTTATCATTCATCTCTCAATTTCAATTATGGATCCAAACCATCCTAATTATTTTCCAAACTCTCAAAATTATCCAAGTTTTGAATCAATTCTTAACTCTCAATCTTTTCCTTTCTCAGAAGATTATCCAAGTTATTATCAAAATTCTCAATTTTCTCCGAATCTAAATCAAGATCCTACCTCTGAGCATGTCCAACCACCACAAAATATCTCCCGAAATTTGTTCCAAAATGTTCAACAACGAAACACAAATCAAAAGGGGGCAAAAAGTGTAGGTTGGACAGTGAAAGAAGATGTAGCTTTAATGTCGTCTTGGTGTTTTGTTAGTGAAGATAGCAAACGTGGCAAAAATCAAAAGTCTATTTCTTTGTGGGCACGAGTACATAAAATGTACACAAATCATCAAGATGAAAATCCGGAGGAGATAAGCGAAAGAAATGTGGACTCTCTAAAAGGTCTTTGGAAACGACTTAATGAGAGTGCAAATAAATGGATTGCTGCTTATACTGAAGCACATTCTCGAAAAAGAAGCGGAATGAGCCAGATGGATGTTGAGGGAGAAGCTCATGCAATATTTGGAAAAGAACCAGGGGTGGTAACAAGTTTCAGGACTTGTTTGTATTCAATGAGGTTATGAGGAAAAATGAAAAATGGGCTTTAAAAGTAGATCATGGTTCAAGACATGAAGAAAATATAGAGGGTGATGAAAATAGAGAGAGTAATGAAGAAAGCGGTGGCAGCTCAAAGAGACCAAAAACCAATGAAAGTGGGGATTATTCCACCTCATCCAATACTGAAACTCCAACCAGTGGATACTCAACTAATCCTCGTCCCATAGGCCGAGATATGGCGAAAAGAAAGAGAAAATGTAAGAATTCACAATATGCAAGTTCTACTGAAATTGCTGCAGAAATTCATGCAATGAGGCTCACTAGAGAAAGTGAAGCTGAAAAGATGAGCCAACTAGGAAGAGACATACTCGAATTTGAGAAAAAAAAAAGGAGCAAATGAAGATTATGAAGATAAATTCTGGTATTTTGAGAACACTGTTAGCTAAAGATAACTTATCCCCAGAAGAGGAAGAGATGAAACGTCATCTAATAGAAGTTGTGTCCAAATAGTCAATGTAGTTTGTTTTCATGTTATTTGAATTGTCATTTAATTAATGTAATTTTAATTAATGTAATTTTGATTTATGTAATTAATGCACTTGTGTTGTCACTTTTTGGCATCTATGTACACATTTTGTATTTTTTGCAAAACACGTGACTCTTTATTTCTATTAGTGCAACACGATGCAGTTTTGTCGAGAACTCAGAATGCTTTGAAATTCGCACACTACTTGCGAAACGGCTGGAGAAATCAAACACAGTACATCATTGGAGGAGTGCTGACGGACGATGGATTTTGGCCATCCGAGGCTGTTTGAGGGGCGAAAATGACATTTTACTGTTTTTTCAATTTTTATTTATTGTTTTCGAATTTTCCTAATTTGAGTTTTAAGTCGTTTAGGGTTTTTGGGAAGTTTTGAGACCATACAAGTACTGTGAAAGTTGTTTTTTGTTCGGTTTTTGACTTGAAGAATAAATTGTGATTTGAGGAATTACGGTTTCTTCAAACTTCCGTTCCGTTTTCTCTTGGTTCGGTCATTCTCGCAGGGCTTTGGCATCACAACATCTATCTACACATTTATTGACATGCACTTGTCACCTTTATTGGCATGCATTTGTCTTGTCACTTTTTTGCATGCACTTGTCAATTTCGTACCAATTTTCACATTTCATCACATGCATTTGTCTTGTCAAATTTTAACTTTCATTACATGCATATATCTTAACACTTGTCTATATATAAAAATCCTTATATCTTACTCTCATTCACAATCCACTTTACAAATGTCTCTCAATGAAAATTCATCCACATATTCAAATTCAAGCTCCAGTTCTGAAAATAATTGTGCAGAAATTGATGAATGTGAGGAACGAGTTGCTCAACAAAATCATCAATATGATCGTATCATAGAAGATATGATTATAAACAATCCCAATCTCGTCATAGGAGATCACACTCCTAAAGCTAGAAAAAGATATTGTGAAAGAGAACAGGAGATTGGTGAGAAACGTTTGATGAACGACTATTTTATCGACAGACCGACGTATACTCTTGAGGTCTTTCGACGCAGATTTCGCATGAGAAAATCAGTATTCCTTTGTATAGTGGAAGTTGTAACAGCCAATGACGTATATTTTCAACAAAGGCGTGATGCAACTGGTAGACAAGGTCTTTCACCGATTCAGAAATGCACTGGAGCTATGAGGGTGTTGGCGTATGGGACATCTTCTGATGCGTTGATGAATACTTACAAATGAGTGCAATTGTGACAAGGCAAGCTCTTATAAAATTTGTAGAAGGGGTCATATCCTGCTTCGGTAACGAGTATCTCAGAAAACCCAATGAACATGATTTGGCAAGACTACTCTATGTTGGGGAACAACGTGGATTCCCAGGCATGATAGGTAGTATTGACTGCATGCATTGGGAATGGAAAAATTATCCTAATGCATGGGCTGGACAATATGCAGGGAGAAGTGGAAAACCAACAATCATTTTGGAAGATGTTGCATCTTATGATTTATGGATATGGCATGCTTTCTTTGGAACACCAGGTTCGTGCAATGATATTAATGTACTCCACCGATCTCCATTTTTCAGTGATATTTTGGAAGGTCAAGCACCAACGGTTATATATGTTGTGAATGGTCGGGAAAATGATAGAGCATATTATCTCACTGATGTCATATATTCTTCATGGGCTGCATTTGTCAAGTCAATTACTTCTCCACAGCTCCAAAAGCACAAGTTGTTCGCTCAACACCAAGAGGCTGTGTGAAAAGATGTTGAACGAGCATTTGGCGTTTTACAAGCTCGTTTCGCATTTCTTCGACGTCCATGTCTTGTTTGGGATAAGCTGTTGATGGGAAAAATTATGATGGCGTGTATCATCATGCATAATATGATAGTAGAGGATGAACGAGACACTTACCCAAATTATTTTGATCCCACTGAATTTTTAGTGGATGATCCTACAAATGATGATCAACGTTTTCAATACTCTACTGAACGCATTGCGAACTTGTCAACTTATATGATTAATAGGGAAAAACTTCGCAACAGAGAAGCTCACAACGCTCTAAGAAACAACTTGATTGAGCATATATGGCAAAAATTTGGAACTAGCTAGGAATTAAAATGTAATTTGCATCTTCTGTATTTGTAATTTTTTTTATTTCATGCATCTACTTGTAGTTTGATTTATTTCTTTTTCAATTTCGTCTTTCAACTCTTGTAATTGTAATTTCGTTATTGTATCTTATTCTATATGTGTTTTAAATTATTTTTGTATTATAATTATAGATTTAGAATATTAAATTATTTAATGTAATTTTTATACATTTTAAATATAATAAATATTGATTATAAAATATATGTAATTAATATATAATAAAATAATAATTACTTATTTTAGGTTGGGTTGGGTTGGATTGTGGATGTGGGTAAAAAAAGATAAAATTAATTTGAGTTGTGGGTTAAATAGGTGGATGAGAGAGAAATTAATATTTTAATTTAGGTTGGGTTGAGGGTTGCGAGCGAGTGTGGGTAGTCTCATGTCCGATGAGGTATGAATTGAAGAATATTTGTTGGTGATTCGATGATTGATGATGAAGCTTTTTTCCCCCTTTTGTTAATTTGAAAATGTGTATCAGAAAGCCCTAATTGTGTAATTACTTTTAGAATAATGGGAAAGATGATGATCAAATTTACATTGAAATTGGCGATGAATTTTGGGGATGAATTTGTGATGTTTCAGTGGTGGGTCCCATAAATAATACACATGGCAGAGTCAAATTAAAAGAAAAATTCCACCTTGCTAAATCAATTTGCCACCTCAGCAATTTCAGTTTGAGTAGGGTTGTCACGTGTAAAAAACATGCAATTTCAGTCCAAATAAGCAATTCGGGTCGAGATTGGGCAGTAATTGTTAAAATTTAAAACAAAAAGTCTTAAATTGTCAATCCCAAAACAAAAAGGGCAAAACTGCCAAACGCAATACTTAATGGGCGAAAAAAATATTAAACTCATTTAAAAAAAAAAATTTCTTCTTCGATGGCACCCAAAGTTCACGACTTTTTCAAATTTTTTTTTTTTTTCCAAATTACAAACCAACTCAACTCATGCCACCTATAATCTATTGTACATTTCTCTACAACAATGTACATGGCTTAAAAATATCTTTACTTACATACACAAAATAATAAAAATATTTTTATTTTGATAAGAATAAAATGATTACTGATATTCGTCTTCATCTTTGATAAAAAAATATCTTTGTCCAAAATGGGACCAATACCTTTTTTGAAGGATATGAAAAAACCAAGTCAAAAAAGAGGGATGGAAAAGTTGGTGATTCTTATTTTCTAAAATATCAATATGAACAACAACATATGACCAAGAATATATATATCACCAAAATTATTACCATACAATCTGGTTTCAATAATGGACGTAGTGTCTTCACTCATAAATTAAAGGACCTTTTGCAAATAGAGAATTTTGTGTCGTAGAGTAGCTTGGCAGTATTATTGATATGCTTCAATATATTTTCCCTTTTCAAAAAATAAAGTAGCCTACAACTAAAAGAACAACCCTTATCGAATATATATATACACACACCAAGTAATTATTCCCTAGAAAAGTAAATTAATTCAGCAATTTTTTTGATGAGATATAGGTATTATATATTATTCAGCAGAACCTATAAGTTAGAACATTTTATAAGATGTTTAAAACTTAATTATAAATTCTTAAAAAGTGTTTGGTAAGTTTTCAAAAAACAAAAAGGTTTTTTTTTTTCTTTCTGAAAATGAGATATTATGAGATTATAAGTTGTTTTTTTTTTAAGCTGACCTTATCTTATTTATAAAATAAGATCTTATTTTGATATACATTAAAGTTACATATTTAATGAAATTAGACAATTGACATTACTACTATTTTAAAATTTTCGTTATCTTATTTTATTTAAATACTTCAACTTATTTTAAAATAAGATCACACATATTATAAAAGTTTCAAAAACATCTTATAAGATGTAAACGTTTATGACATATCTTTAAAATATAGTCTCGTTTTTTATTATCTAAGCAAATAAAAAAATTTATAATTAAGGATGTCACAAACATTTAGTACTTATCACTTATTTTAATTTTTTAGAGGTATTTCTGCATATCGGGCAAAAGAAAAGAAACTTAAAATTAATGTCTATACATAAGTTTTAATTAAAACTTTCCATCATGTAACACCTAAGATCGAAAAACTATATATAATATCATTCAATCACCAAAATCCTTGTTATTATTATTATCAAATTTCAATATCAGTTACTTAATATGATTTCATCTTCAGTGCATGGTATGTTATGGTAAAATAAATATAAAAATAAGAACACCAAATTAAATATTACTCTACACCTATTTCTTTGAGGAAAAAAAAATGAATCGCTTATTTAATAATGGAGGACACATTGATTCATTCAACATCGATAGTTCGATCTACAAGCCTTTGTTGCAAATACACTTGTATTCCCTGCAATGGAATAATGCCACGTCATCCTTGCTTTTAGGGATGTTGCAAGAGCATCTCCTTGCAGTCAAAATCTATATCTCACCCGTGTATCACATCACAAAACACATTATGTTGATATAAAAAATAATAGTTGTTACAATTAACAGTACAATTGGAAAACTTTTGTTCATTCAAAACTATGTAGTTTTCATATGATACACAAGTAGAACATAAATTGATATCGAGAGAATTCAGAAAATCTCGTGGAAAAATATTACTTCATCATCTTCCTTTGTGTCCATATATAGAGAAATGATATATACATAGGAATATTTCCTAAGGAGGATTAAACACTTTTAAACACAAGAAAAGAAACTTAAAATCTCATCTAAATTATGGAAATCAAATTAAATCCATCTCAAAACACATCTAATAGTTAAATATTTTGATATAAGTAGCTGTAATTATCAATCCAACAAGTGAAATATATAAAAAGTGAAATAGAACAAAGTAGAAGAGAAGATTGGAAGCCTATTAGGTATTTGGATTTCAAGACTTACCAATAATTAGTTGAAGAGATAGATACTGTGTTTGGAGTTTGATCGTTTTATTGTCTCGATTTGAGGGGAATGAAGCCTGGTCCGAAATCTTTCATTTTCGATTTCATTTACTTATATGGAAGACTTCGTACCAGACAACATTCCCCTCAAACATTCGTTTATGCATATCGATCAAAAATGGCAGAAATTAGAAAGAGAAATGAAAGAGAAGAATTAATGGAGTTTAGAGAGAGAGAGAGAAGAGAAGAAAGAGAATATTGCCATGCATTATTATTTATCATGGGGTCAGGTGATATATATACGTAATTCCTCCTTTTGTCACATGACAAAGAATCCACTTTCCACCTCCAACACCTTCATCACACTCTACTCTTTTCACACCTTACATTAAATTACACCACACGCTTTTAATCTAAAAATTCTATATTGAGTTTATATATATATATATATATATATGTGTGTGTGTGTTGTTACAAAAACTCAAATCTTTTTTCACGAGAATTTGTAAAATCCTTGGGAAATTGGCACACTATCACACGTAAACCATAAATTTGGGGCTCTCCAGCAAATTAGATGATGTTGCACCATTTTGTAAAGTTGAAAAACTATTTTTTGAATTTTCTTTTTCTTTTTTTCTTTTACAAATTTCCGCATCAAAATCAGTAAAATGGTATCACATTATCTAAGTGTTTGCAAATACCGACCCTAATTTGTGTTATTATTTCCAACGTATTTTGTGAATTCGGTTAAGTTGGACACACTATAGATATTTGTGAAAGCTTACAAAATATACAAACCTAAAAATAGTTAGAAATTTTGAAATGAAAATAAAAGGATAGCTTCTTAAAAACTAGCATTATTGAAAAAGTTGTTTCATAGAAGCCCACACTACATATTAATTATAATAAATGTTACAGTTGCATCTGCAGAAAACAAATCAAAAGAAAATATTATAAAACTACTATATATATATATATATATATATATATTGACTAAATTAATGTTAGAAGTAAAAATATATATGGTTTAACTTTTAATTAATTTTTTAAATTAAAAGGCATCATTTTTATGAATCGTCTAAAACCCCGAAAATATTAAGCAACCGCTGTTATGTGTGTAACCATAATATCATGAGAAATATGATGATATAATTTTTATTTTGCAACTAAATTCAGTGGGAATATAATTTTCAGCTGGCAAAAAAAGAGTAGTATTGTAGAAAAGATTTCGTATTGGTATATTATTTTTAAGTGACGATGAAAAATTCAATTATAAATTATTAACCATAATACTTAATACATCAAGATATCAAAAGGTATATGTATTCAGCTAAGCTTATCTAAATGAGCTTGTTGTTTCAATGTACGTATTTTAAAACAACTAGTTATGATGCATGGTATATATGCAAAACAAATAAATTGACATGATTATATCTTTAAAAAAAACCCAAATGGAGCTTCGTGACATAATAGTGATGAAAATCTTGTAATTTGAATTAGTTTATGAAAATCATTCTATCTTATTTTAAAAAGTACGTTATGATCTCTTAATTTTTTATTTTTTTTTTAAAGATAAAAGTCACTCATTACTTAAAGAGTTTGATACAACAAGATCACTCATAAAAGACAGAACAACAACTCAAATAAACAGACTATCATAATAAGGAGATTCCCTAACCAATACATGAACAACCTTATTTGTTTGTCTCCTAACAATAAAGTTTAAAGTTATGATCTCTTTTTTTTTTTTCTTCTGTCTTCTAACAGTAAAAAGTTTAAAGTTACGATCGATCTTCATTTTTTTTCCAAAATTAATTAGTGCATATAATTTCCTTACAAAATATATCAACCTAGAAGTTTATATGAAACTTTTTCCCTTTTCAATTACTAAATTTATCAAACATTTTCTATGAATTTATATAATCCTAAATAAATTATTTTTAAAACTCTTAAATGACGCATCCTCTAATTAAATACGAATAGAATCACAAATGGAACTTAAACCTACAACTTTTAAATCTGACTTTTAATACTACACTAGATTTGGGACACCTCGATCATTATTATATTTATAGGTCAACCACATTCCATTAAGCATTCAAATTTTAGATTCCTAGGGTTTGTTTGAACAACTTTTTGTAATATACTATTGTATATAATTCATTGGTCAAAGGAATATCACAGTTTAATTTGAAAATAAAAAGCATATATATATATATATATATATATATATATATATATATATATTAAATAGGCTTGAGGGAGTGGAAGGGAGGAGATAAATATTAGAAAAACTTGCGTGATCCAATATTTGAACCCTGGTCATTACAATATACATCTTTATAAAGGTGGAATATTACTGAGCTACAAGGCTTGTGGTAAAAAATAAAAAAATAAAAAAAAAAAAAAAAAAAAAATATATATATATATATATATATATATATATATATATTCTTCGGTGGCTATAAGTTTAGTTTTGTATTGATTTGGGAATTATCCCTCTAATTATTTGGTCAACTACTGTTTTATTCAATGTTTCTTCAATTACTCTTTTACCCCATATATGGCTATCATAGTAGCTAGCAAAATTTTTTTTTTTCTTTTTCTTAATTTAAGAGAATCAAAAGATTTCATTCCTACCTCTCAGTGACTCAAACCCAAGATTTAAAGTTTAGGTAGCAGACATTTTTTATCACTAGACTATCATGTTTCGTTAATCATAATAGCAACATGAATGAGAATATGCAAACATATGTTTCATGCTTAGAATTACTTGCTTAGGGTGATCATTTTGTCGATGGATGGCCTTATTATAAGTGGAACTAATTAGATATCATTGAATCTGGTGTCTAGTTTTCAAGTAGATGATTGCAGTGTGTTGAACTTCTCATATCGAATTTCGATATAAGAAAAATTAATACATGAAGTTGGTCACTCATTTAAAGTTGTGTGTTGAAATGCTGAGTAATATAAATAGGCTTAATTAAATGTTTATCCCACATTACTCCTTTATTGATGTTGCTTCCATTATGAACAATGAAAAACGAAATGAATATATCAAATGATAAACAATACTGGGTGATCAAGTATTATCAGTAAAATTGAATGATACAACTACGATACTCTTCGAGTGAGTATAAACTCCAATAAAAGATAAAGAGGAAATAAAAACTTTCATTAATTAATATCAAGATGAAGAACATGGAATTACAGAGAGAAGTGATTTGGGTCGTATCACCCTTCCCCCCATCGAAAGGGACAAGGCAGAAATCAGGAAAAGAGTGACTCAAGCGATCCACGTCCTCCCAAGTAGAATTTTCAAGAGAAACACTAGACCTGGGGTATTAACTTTCCATGTCCAAGAATTTGTCGAGTAGCATTATTAGCAGAAGATTGTAGCAGTGGATGATTGTTCAAGGCATTAAGTGGAAGCACATGATTGGCAGTAGGGGGCTCTCCTCGAAATGGAAGACGGGGTGAATTTTACTTCCGGGAGGTATGGGGCCTGTGCTACAGATGATATATTGTCGGTATGGTTGAAAATGGACCAAAACCAAATCTCCAACATAAAATTAAACATCTCGATGATGAATATTAGCCATATATATAAGCCATTCATTGTTGAGCATGTTGTAAATTAGTTTTAAGATGACGAAGAAGCTCATCTCATTCGCTCAACAATTCATCCAAAGTTTGGAGTTTAGAAGAATGTTGCTGGTATGACGGAATAGAGGGCTTGAAATGAGGACATGCCAATACTAGAATGATGACTAGCATTATAGGAAAATTCAGCCCATGGCAAAAGAAAAAACCAAGAACTTGGCTTCTCTTGGGTGAAACAAGTGTGCGATTCATGTTAGAAGGGATTTGGTTCACCGTGAGAAATCGGTGATAAAGTTTCCACTATATATAAATCTTTGTTACAACAGATTTACAACAAATTAGGGAGAATATTTCCCAAGATATAAAAAGATCTATCTTATTTTACACATCAATTAAATCTTCTAATTTATTTATCATATCTTCTCTATTATCCCCCCTCAAGCGAAGTGTGGGATTAACATCAACACAGAGCTTGGAGCGTAAAAATTCAAACATAGGACGGGGTAAACTTTTAGTGAAAATGTCCGCTAGCTGGAGATTAGATGGAACGAACTGGGTCGCCAGTTGATTCGCAGCTACTAGCTCACGAATGAAATGACAATCAATGTCAATATGCTTGGTGTGCTTGTGAGCAACTGGATTTTGACTGAGGAATAGAGCACTCTTGTTGTCACAAAGCAAAAGCAGACGAGAAGATGGAAGTGCATGGAGCTCTTTGAGAAGATGGGACAACCAAACCATCTCTTGAGCAGTATTAACAAGTGCACAATATTCGGATTCACAACTAGTGCGGGCAACAGTAGGTTGTTTCTTAGCACTCCATGAGACCAAGTTGCCACCCAAAAATATGGAATAGCCATAGGTGGAACGACGTGTTTCCACACAACGGGCCCAATCAACATCAGAATATCCAACGATGTCAAAGTCCGAAGAACGTGTAAAGGCTAGACCGTAATGTATCGTGCCCTTGACATAACGAAGAATGCGCTTAACAGCCAGAAAATGATCGGTGGTGGGGCGCTGGAGAAATTGGCTTACATGATTTACAACATATGACAGATCTGGACGAGTGATCGTCAAGTATTGTAAGGCACCAACAAGGGAACGATATAAAATAGGATCCCTGAAAGTATCGCCATCACTGACTAGGGATTCACCGGTAGCCAATGGAGTGGAAACTGGTTTAGAATCGAGCAATTCAGCTCGTTTAAGAATATCATGAGCATACTTGGCTTGCCCCAAGAACAAGCTAGAAGAGGTATGAGATATCTCAAGACCTAAAAAATAATTAAGCTGCCCAAGGTCTTTGACAGCAAACTCCTTGTAGACTCGAGCAATGAACTGGATAGCATCAAGGGATTACTACCTGTGACAATAATGTCATCGACATAGAGAAGTAAGTAAATAATAAAATTTGGACGATGAATAAAAAATAAAGATGTGTCAGAACGACTACGAGAAAAACCCAAAGAAAGTAAAAAGGAACTAAAACGATCAAACCAAGTACGGGGAGCTTAACGAAGGCCATACAGAGCCTTCTTTAACTTACAAACGTGGTTAGGAAAATGAGGATCAATGAAACCCGAGGGTTGAGCCATGAACACTGGTTTGTCAAGAACTCCATGAATGAAGACATTTTTGACATCCAACTGATGAAGAGGCCAGGACCACTGAGTTGCGAGGGATAGAATAACACGAACAGTAGCTGCACGCACAACAGGACTAAACGTGTGAGAAAAATCAAAGCTAGGTATTTGAGTAAAACCTTGAGCGACAAGATGAGCTTTGTAACGCTCAACAGAACCATTAGAATTAAATTTTGTTCGAAAAACCCATTTTTAACCGACTACATTTTCATTGAGAGGACGTGGTACAAGATCCCATGTATCATTAGAGTGAAGTTCATGCATCTCATCCCTCATAGCACGTAACTAGTGTGGGAGCTTTAAAGCAGATTTAAAACCTTTGGGTTCTACAGAAGAGGTTAGTGCAGATAGAAGAGCAGTAGAAGCAATATCAACAAAATGACGGGATTTAAAAATACCAGATTTTGCATGCGTCTGCATGGGATGAGAAGAACGCGGCACAACATAAGCTGAGGGAGGCACGTCCAAAGCTGGAGGTGGCATCGGAATGAGAGGCTCGATTGGAGACGGAGTTGGCGGATTGGCTGGAGCTTGAGACAAAGGGTCGACGGCAGGCACCTCGGGAGGCTGGGTCGGAACCGAATCAAGCATGGAAATATCGGAACACAATGGACAGGACCGATGCATGTATGTAGATGGTGGGTCTGTATATGGGGAATGGCCCTACGTTGGCCCAGAAATGGAATCTGGGTTGAAGCCAGCCGAAGCGGACTATGAAGGATGGGCCTGAGAGAGCCCAGTCGCATCCGGCAAAGAAGCAAGTTGAGGCTTGGGTAATGCCGTACAAAACCGAAGATGTTGGGCTTGGGAAGGCCCAAGTTGACCTTGCAAAGAATCACGTACAAAGGGCTTAGGAAACGAAGTAGAATCCTGAAACTCAATAAATCGAGAGAAATCCAAAAAATCAGTAGAGGAGTCAGTATACGAATAGAAAAAGGAAAAACAGTCTCATCAAACTGAGCATGACGCGTGACATAAGTACGAAAAGAGACAGGATCGTAACACCAAAAACCCTTATGAATACTACTATACCCCAAGAAAATACAAGGAGAACTACGAGGGGCCAACTTATTTGAAGCATAGTCACGCAGATAAGGAAAAACACGACATCCAAAAACCTTAAAGAGACCATAATTCGGGACTGATTTAAACAAAACCTCGAAAGGTGACTTATTATCAAGCAATATACTAGGCAACCTATTTATAATATAAACAGCCATTGAAAAAACATCTAACCAGAACTCAGTAGGGGCATAAGCATGAAATAAAAGAGAAAGACCAATTTCAATGATATGTCTATGTTTACGTTCAGTACGGTCATTTTGTTGTGGAGTGTATGGACAAGAAAAACGATGCAAAATGACACGAGAGACAAAACGATCAGTAACACGTTTATTAGTAAATTCGGTGCCTCCATCACTTTGAAAAACCTTAACGTTTTTATTAAATTGATTATTAACGAGTGAGAGAAAACGATTAAGAATTTCCAGAAATTCAGATTTGGCACGCAACAGGTAAAGCCATGAAAAACGCGAGTAATCATCCACAAAAACAACATAATACTTAAAGCCATTAGAAGAGACAATCGGGGCAGGGCCCCACAAATCACAATGAATAAGGTCCAAAACACTTGAAGCACGCTTATTATTTAAAGGAAACGGTAAATGCTTGCTCTCGGCCAACTGGCAAGACGAACAAATAGTAGGCTTGGGCAAAATAGAGGTTATAGATAAATGGCCCAATTTAACGAGTAAATTAATAACAGAAATAGAAGTGTGTCCCAAACGAGAGTGCCATAATTCAAATGAGGACTTTGAAGCACTAGAATTTAAAGCAGCAACAAGAGCAGCAGAACCACGATCAAGAATATATAGACCATCCCTACACCTCTCTTTTGCTAGTATCTCTTTTGTCTCCCGAGTCTGAACCACAAAAGACTTATTAGAAAAAACAACATCAACAGGAAGATCCGTGGTTAGCTTGCTAATAGAGAGCAAATTCTTTGTAATATGCGGGACAACTAACACATTTAAAAGAGGCAAGCGATTATGAATAAAACGAGAGCCTAAATGAGAGATAGAAAGAGCATCGCCATTACCAACGATGACAGTAGCATTACCAGTATAGGGAAAAAGGCATCAAGATCGGAAGTGGAAGACGTCATATGGGCAGTAGCACTGGTATCAACGTACCAATCCGAAGCAGATGGAGTCATAGAACATTGGGCCTCAAACGCTTGAGCCAAGTTAGCCGTTTTGGAGGGATTATGAGCATATCTGTCTGGATAGTGGTTGGCATAGTAAGGGCCTTGGCAAATTTGGCAACGAGGAGTTCATTTTTTACCGCCACCCCCCGAACCCCCATGCGAGCCACCGTGGCCACCACGGCTCAAGTTGTTAGAGCCACCGCGGCTGTTGTGAAAGCCGGAACCACCGCTAGTATTGGAACCTGCACCACTATGATTAGAATAATTGTAACATGCCATGATTCCCACGTGAGGAGTTGCCACCACGATGAGACTGCTGACCATGCGACGCACCTCCACCATGGCCCGAAGCACCAGAACCACTTGAGGCATAGAAGACAGTCGAAATGGGAACAACATCGACAGCCTGACACACTTGATCATGTAACTCCTGGTCCCGTGTCTGGCTGACTAGGTCGCAGAAGGAAACGGGAAAGAGCAGCGCCATGCGGAGATCGATGAAATGCCGAAACTGATGCCCCAAGCCTCGTAAAAACCAACGAGACTTGTCATTATCGGACACGGGCTTGCCAATAGCAGTGAGTTGATGGCACAGAATGTTGAAATGACGACTGAAATCGATGACGGATTGAGAGCCACGTTGCAAGAATTGCAACTCATCACATAGTTGATTGGCCCTGGACGGTTTATTAAGACTGAAAGCTACCTCCAAGACGTTCCAAACATCAGCAGCGGATCGAAGGCCAATTATTTCAAACATGGCTTCCTCAAAGAGAGAAGATAAAAGCACATTGAAAACTCGATCGTGACGACGAAGCCAAGCAGCATGATCTGGATTATCGATAGTGGAGGATGCACCTTCAGGTGCCTTTTCGTTCGCGATAGTCTTCGGCGGTTCTGGATTGGAACCATCGAGATATGTGTGCAACCCGTCACAACGAAGTACAACAATCACCTGATCTCTCCACAACAAGTAGTTCATGGAGGATAAACGGATGTTAAGGAGATGGGCCATGTCATTGAGTGAAATTGACGAAGAGTCCGACGTCATGGAAAGAGATGAAGAGGAGATCAGAGAGAAAAGAAAAAATTGAGAGAGAAAGACGTGATGGAAGAGAGAAGAGGGTTTCTGGTAGTTAGGCTGATACCATGTTAGAAGGTATTTGGTTCACCGTGAGAAATCGGTGATAAAGTTTCCACTATATATAAATCTTTGTTACAACAAATTTACAACAAATTAGGGAGAATATTTCCCAAGATATAAAAAGATCTATCTTATTTTACACATCAATTAAATCTTCTAATTTATTTATCATATCTTCTATATTTTACACATCAATTAAATCCTCTAATTTATTTATCATATCTTCTCTATTAATTCACCACCTCCGATTGGCCATCGGTCTGAGGATGATATGTTTCCAAAAGCCACTTAGAAAAATGGGATCACGATCCGAAATAATGGATGTTGGGAAGCCATGTAATTTGATAACCATATCTGTGAACAACTCAGCTGTTTTGACGTCAGCAAAGGATGATGGTAGATGATCAAAGTGTGGTGAGACGATCGACCACAACTAAAATCACTGTATCCTCGGGAATTCGGAAAACTAGTGATAAAATCCATAGTAACATCTTCTCAAACAGATGATGGAATAGACATGGGCTGTAAGAGGCCCGAAGGGGGCTGTGTGGAACTCTTGATTTGTTGGCAAACAAGACAAGAAGAGACAAATTGTTCTACATCACGTCTCATGTGTGACCAAAAAAAGTTAGCCGTCAAACGAACAAGGGTGCCAGATGAACTATATCAAGCCCTTTAATTGGCAATATATACAAATCAATGACGAAATCATGTTTCTGAAGCTGCAATATAACTTATGCCGCTGTGCCTGAAAAATGAGAGTCTCCAATACCAATGTACAACCGAAATGAGTTGGTAGCTTGGACGGGAAGATTCAATTCTTCCACACAATCGGGATTGACGAAATTTTGGATGCTCCCACTATTAATAAGGATATGTAGTGAATGACCATTGATACAACCAGATAAACGTAGAGATCATGGATTGATCATGTATATTTTCACAAAACATAATCTTTGATATTTTAATGTGTATTTCTTGTAGGAGAAAGAAGAATATTGATCAAGTTTTCAAATCCCTACATTCCATGGGCATATATCTTCCATGATATCAAATCTGTTTTAGATGGTAACAAGTTCCTAAAATTAGGGATATGAGTATATTGTTTGATATGTTTTTAGTGCAAATTTGAACACAAGATTTAGGGTGATTAGAAATGTGCAAATTCACATGAAGATCATGAACAAACTTAATGTTAGAGTCTATATATTGGAGATTGAAGACTGTATTTTATAAGCAAGAAACAAAAATATATTTTGAGTGAAAATCAATCTTGCCTGTGTGAAGAACATTTTGAACAACATTTCCTATCTAACCTTTTGTTAAGTCATAGAGACGTCTTGTTCTTGACTATTTTCGTTTAGATGAGTTTGTTGGTGTTCTCTATTGGTTGTCCACATCCTTAGGTCTTTCTTTGTTAGATATATTAGACGTGTGTATTTTCAAAGAAAGTCTTTCATAGGATCTCTTTGTGTCTTTTGTAATCACTTTCATAAGTAATATATTTTGCCCCGTTGGCAAATACTCGTGAAAATTTCAATTTATTCTTTCTTTATCGTTTTTATTTCATTGTGTGTTATGTGTGATGTTGTGACATCTGGAACAATATCATACACTTTGGTTTGTTTTCGTACAACTTTTTGGCCCACCAAAACTTTCATACACACACACATATATATATATAATCTAATTTTAATATTAATTAATTTGGGATTCATTAATGTTTGTATTTGGATAGTAATGATAAAATGTCTATCGTTGGCAACTCTTAGTATGTCCACCGATAACGTGACCCCTTAATTATATGAAAAATAAAATTTATAAGTATACTGGATATATGTCGTGTCAACGGTGGACACATTTAATGTACTCACGGTGGGTAGAGTAACAATACTGGTGTATTGTATCCTCTTATTTTCATATACAATCAATTTTATACATCACTACAAATAAAAATATATATCAAATTCATGTTCGTGACATACATATATCAGAGGAAAAGTATGCTTAATTTATCTCTTCTATAATAATTAGATAAGATAATCAATACAATTGCATGTCTAAAAAAATGCCTCTACAAGGAAAAAACAAATTAGAGACGAAAAATATTCATCTTTGTACTAGTAACGAATTTAAGAATTGACAAGTTACTAAAATATCGGTTAACTGTTGAAAATTTAGAAACAAATTAATTTTTTCCATCTATAAATTTGGAATTTCCGTCTCCATTATAGAATTGGAAACAACATTATTAAAGACTGAAGGTGTGTAGCGAGCGTTCCTATACAAAACAAATAAAAGTAAATAAACTAGAGATGTAATGTTGCCTATACAAAACAAATAAAAGTAAATAAACTAGAGACGTAATATTATCTATGATGTGGACAACACTATAGATAACATGCAACGGAAAATCAAATAACAAGAAGAGAAATTTTTATCCACAAGTATAATAAATATTCGTGGAGAGCCAGCAGGGTGAAACTTTTATTAATATATCTTATTAGTACAAAACACAAAGTGTTAACTTTCAAATTATTCTACATGGTTTAGTTGCATTCATGAGAAGTTTGTTATGTTAGTTAGGGTTGTGACTGTTTTATTATATTTTCTTCATATTGTTTCGCTTCTAGAATCATCCTACTAGTCAGATTACGATGTTATATATAGAGATCTCTTCCCTTGTAATACACACTTTTGCATAATAAGAATTCAATCAAGATCTATAGAAATATTCCTCCATCTATCTTCTTCTTCATTCCTTCTGTTCTTGATTTGCTTTTATAGAAAACATGTAAATTTGTACATGTTAACATGGTATCAATTGTTTTTTTTGTTTCCGCTTCATTACTTCATTGATTTCTTGATCGATTCTTTTCAGAAACTTTGTATTTTCTGTTTTTTCTAGAAATTTACTCTTTCTGTGATTTCTTGATCATATTCTGTTGTTCTGATGGAGTTTATTGTTCGTAGCAATGTCTGAATCTGCGCAAACTAAGACCAATCAGGTCAATCAGACGTCTAGAGTTGTAAATCCGGCCGATAATTTCAATTCTCCGTATTATCTACATCCTAGAGACAATCCGAGTGTTGTGATCGTGTATGAGTAGTTTTCTGGAGACAATTATACTTCCTGGAGTCGAGCAGTCTCCATAGCGATGAATGTTAAGAACAAAATGACATTCATTGATGGTAAACTTCATATACCTTCGAATTCATCTTCTGTGGAATACGGTTGTTGGCATAATGTTAATAATCTTGTATTATCTTGGTTATTAAACTCTATTTGCAAAGAGATCCGGTAAAGTCTTTTGTATTTTTCATCTGCTCGTGAGGTTTGAGAAGAATTACGCATTCGTTATGCCAAAAGCGATGGGCCTGGGGTATTTTATTTGGAGAAATCTTTAAGTTCAATCACTCCAGGACATCAGTCTATTACTGTTTTCTATAGTCAGTTTAAATCATTGTGGGGTGAATATATTAGTCATCGGCCTATCATTAAATGTTCATGTGGTCATTGTCAGTGTGATATTTCTTCCAAAATGACTACTGTTCAACAACAAGATAGGGTTATCAAATTCTTGGTTGGTTTAAATGATACATATGCTCAGATTAGGAGTCAACTTTTGTTAACTGCTCTTCTATCTAGTTTGACCAAGGTTTATTCTCTTCTCCTTCAAAAAGAGTCTTAGAGGGATTTAAATAATTCGAAGGATGCTGATATGTCCATGGATTCCTCAATGGCTATGCTAGCTAGACCTTCCACTGGTTCATTCTCTTAGTCTCAAGGTTCCAGGCCTCCACAGTCTGGTTATAAGTTTCAAACCAAAAAGAAAAATGAGATCAAATGTTCTCATTGTGGTCTTTCTAATCACACTGTTCATAAGTGTTTCAAGTTGATTGGCTTTCCACCTAATTGGACAGGTGCCAGAGGACTAAGACCACAGGTTCCTCATAATGGCCATAATCTTCCAGCTGCTCATTCTGTTGTGGCTAATAATTCTAATGATCATGTTGATGCTATTTTTAATGCTGATATGGTCAATCAGTTTTTAGTTTTTGCTAAATCTCAACAGGTTGCTTCAACCTAAGCTATTGAAGATAATCAGCCACACATGACAGCAACCACTATTACTGAACATGTTTCTGATATTCCAGGTTCTACTTCTTCTTCTGTTTCTGCTCCACTCCATTCTTGGATTATTGATACAAGGGCTACAGACCACATTATCTGTGATATTTTGCATTCTGATGTTCCTCAGTCTATTAATTTGCCTAATGGTCAAACTACTAGAGCTACTCATGTAGGCACTGTTCAATTGAGTAATTTTTTGGTTTTGCATAAAAATTTATTTGTCCCTAGTTTTTCCTATAATATTATTTATGTTTCTAGTCTCATCAAATCTTCTCATTGTAGTGTTCATTTTTTAGAATCTCATTGTGTTTTATAAGACATGAACAACTTGAAGATGATTGGTTCTGCTAAACAACAGGCTGTTCTTTATCATTTGACTTTAAACTCTGGATTTTGTTCTGTTGCTAATATTTCATATGTCACTCCTAATACTTGGCATCTTTGTTTAGGACACTTGCATAATAATAGGATGTCTTTGATTCCTTAAACTGGTTGTATCAATTTTGATTTTTCTGCTTGTGACATCTGTCATTATGCTAGATAGAAAAGATTGTCTTTTCCTGTTAGTACCAGTTCCACCACTCATGTTTTTGACCTTATCCATTGTGATACTTGTGGGCCTTTCTTTACTCCTCATAATGGTTACAAATATTTTCTTACAATTGTTGATGACTATACAAGGTGTATTTGGGTTTATTTGATGACTGCTAAATCAGAAGTTAAAAATCATGTTATCTTTTATAATTTTGTTCTTACTTAGTTTAATACTAAAATTAAATGTCTTCGTTCTGATAATGGTACTGAGTTTTTGTTAAATGATTTCTATCATGATCATGGTATTATTCATCAGACCAGTTGTGTGGCTACTCCCCAACAAAATAGTTTGGTTGAGAGGAAGCATCAACATATTTTACAAGTAGCTAGAGCCTTGTTTTTCCAATCTTCTGTTCATTTGCACTTCTAGGATGAGTGTATTTTAACTGTTGTTCATATCATTAACAGGGTTCCTACACCTTTATTACAAAACAAAAGTCCATTTGAACTATTGTTTAACAAATTGCCTAACTATTATCATTTGAAAGTATTTGATTGCTAAGCATATGCTTCATCATCTTCTATACACAAACATAAGTTTGAATCTAGGGCTATAAGGTTTGTGTTTCTTGGTTATTCTTTTGGTACTAAAGGTTATAAGTTGTATGATTTACATACTCATAAAATTTTCATCTCAAGGCATGTGTAGTTTATTGAACATATTTTTCCTTTTCAGCAATCTCCTACTTCTACTCTTGATGTTTTATTTCCTGATTTATCTCTCCATGATTCTTTCTCTTCTGCTCCTTCTAGTTCTATTCCTAATGCTTTGGAATCTCCTTCTACTTCTCATATTCTAGTCCCTATTTCTTCACAAAATACTTATTCACAGCATACTTATATTCCTTCTTCCTTACCTGACCTTCCTTCTACTAAGCCCAATCCTATTGTTCCTTCTTCTAATCCAATCAGAAGATCAACTAAACATCATTATGCTCCTAACTATTTACATGTCTATGATCATTCTTTGCCACCATCTCTTCACAGCTCTCATTCTGCTCAACCTGTTTCTTCTGGCAATCAATATGATATATCTGATTATCTTTCTGCTTCTAAACTTTCTGCTAGTTATAAAGCCTTTACTGTTGTTATTACTCATATTATTGAACCTACCACATATACACAAGCTAGTAAAAGTGTTGAATGACAAAAGACAATGCAAGCTGAACTTACTACACTTGGACTTTAACTATTTTACCTCCCAACAAACATCTTATTGGTTGTAAGTGGGTTTTCAAATTCAAATATAAATCAGATGGATTTATAGAAAGATACAAACACCGGCTTGTAGCTAAAGGATACACTTAAGAAGAGGGTTTGGATTATTTAGACACTTTCTCTCCAATGGCTAAACTCACTACTGTTAGACTACTACTGGCAATTGTAGCAGCTCAGAATTGGCATTTATATAAGCTTGATGTGAATAATGTCTTTCTTCATGGTGATTTGGATGAAGAGGTATACATGAAACCTTTACCTGGCTATACTAAAGCCAATTCTTCTACAGTTTGTAAGTTAAACAAAAGTCTATATGGTTTGAAGCAAGCTTCAAGGCAGTGGTTCCACAAGCTTACTTCATGTCTCCTTGCTTATGGTTTTACACAGTCCAGGTCTAATACTTTATTGTTTATACTCCTTAACTCTTCATCTATCACTGTTCTTTGTGTTTATGTGGATGATATCATCCTAGCAGGTAATGATCTTACTGCCATCATTCATATTAAACAACATTTAGATAACATTTTTACTATTAAAGATCTTGGTGTTCTTAAATATATCTTGGGAATTGAGGTTGCCAGATCCACCAAAAGTATTACTTTATGTCAAAGAAAATATGTTTTGGACCTTCTCAGTGACACAGGTTATCTTGGTTGCAAACCTTGTTCCACTCCAATGGATTCCAAAGCTGATCTCACACCACAAGCTGATTCAGTCTATGTTGATGCTTCTGCTTATAGGAGACTGATTGAAAGAATGTTATATCTGACTATTACAAGACCTGATTTGTCCTATAACATTCATACACTCAGCTAATATTTATCCAAACCAATACAGGTTCACCTTGCAGCAGCTCATAGAGTATTGAGATACCTTAAGAAAGATCCAGACCAAGGTCTCTTTTATCCTAGCACTTCCACTTTGTAGTTAAAGGCCTATTCAGATGCTGATTGGGTTAAATGTATTGAAACAAGGTAAAGTATTTTAGGGTTTGCCATCTTTCTTAGCGATTCTTTAATTTCTTGGAAAACCAATAAACAACCAACTATTAGTCATTCTTCAGTTGAGGTTGAGTACAGAGCCATTGCATCTACAACTTGTGAACTCCAATGGCTTGTCTACCTGCTCAAGGATCTTACTATTGCTCACAATCATCCTGTCTTACTTTACATTGACAGTTACCTTTTGTATTGCTCAGAATCCTTATCATCATGAGAGAACTAAATATATACAGATAGATTGTCATTTTGTCAGGGAAAAGATACATGAAGGATTGGTCAAGCTTATTCATATTCATTCTCATCATCAGACTGCAGATATCTTTACAAAAGCATTGTCTCATGCTCTCTTTCAGCACTTTATTTCCAAGTTAGGCATTCTTAATATCCATGTCTAACTTGTGCGGGGGGTTGGTGTTAACTTTCAGATTATTCTACACGGTTTAGTTGCATTCATGAGAAGTTTGTTATGTTAGTTAGGGTTGTGATTGTTTTATTATATTTTCTTCATATTGTTTTGCTTCTAGAATCATCCTACTAGTCAAATTATGATGCTATATATAGAGATCTCATCCCCTTGTAATACACACTTTTGCATAATAAGAATTCAATCAAGATCTATAAAAATATTCCTCCATCTATCTTCTTCTTCATTCCTTCGGTTCTTGATTTGCTTTTATAGAAAACATGTAAATTTGTATATGTTAACACAAAGAGATCTTTTAAAGAAGACTCTCTTTGAAACACTCAATACATCTCATGGAAATATCTATAAGACCTAGGACGTATACACATAAATGAAAACTCAGTTGATCACGCAACAAATCCTATCTTGCTAGATAGTCAAGAGTATGCAACCTCTAGGGCTATGTTAAAAAAGATAAGACTATTATACGAAATGTGACCTACACAGACAAGAACACTGAATAAACTGTCTTGTTCGCAATTCACTCTTCTTGCTCTCTTGCTCTCGTTTCTTCCACAATGGCCATCAGTTTGAGTATGTCTATTTATAGACCTCTTGGTGACTCCATGATCTAGAGTCACTACTCCATGTAGACATGATCTTGGTGCTCCATGATCTTGGTTCATCATGATCTCTATAGTCTTCATACTTCATGATCTTCTCTTTCTCTTTCATGACTCCACGTTCTTCACTCTTCTCTCTCATCATGCGACGTAGAGAATACAACTCATCCTTGAAAATAGGATTAGTTGTTTTGAATAAGTCAAACCTCTTTTGAAACCCTATGATGAACAACTCTTCTAGAATATAGGAGTAGTTAGTTTTGAATAAATCAAACTCATAGTTTTTGATTCTATAAAGAAACACGTGAGTTAAAAAAAATCTCCTAAATTCTCCCCAACTAAATATCAATTGATTTAGATAAAAAAAATAAGAAAAAGAAAAAATAATAATGTTGAAAAATATTAACAAAACAAAATAATGTTTGTCTTCAGAGTAAGTCTCTTATAAGATCGTCTCACGAAATTTTAATACCTTGCGTGAGACGGGTCAACCCATAACTCAATTACCCACCACACAAACCCTACAATTCACATGTTGTTTGTGGGTGATGGGGCTCCATCTCACAGAAACTATTCGTGAGCCCATCTCACATGAGTTTTTGTATTGTCTTTAATGCTCAGATTGATATATAAATTATCACTAATTGATCACTATAGGTTTATATGTTATTTTATGTCATCATACTTATATGGTCACTATTCAAAGACGAATATTATCTGTCGATAAATTTCATCTCTAATCCATAAATTTCTTGTATTAGTGACACATAATATTGATGTTCAAAGATTAACTTACAAAATTAACATGCATATCGTATCAAAATATATAAATGAACGATGAAAAGGTTACTTAATTAATTCGGTCATATGAAGTTTGACTAAATTTAAAAAGTAGTTGACGTTGTGTTTATTCTCAATCTCAAGTAAAGAATATGTCTTTTGCTTGCCACTAAGTTACGTTAAAGGATGAGCGGTATATATTGACACCACTTTAATTATGATTCAAACTAGGTTTGATGCCAAGCTTAAATCTGAAGCTCATCCAAAATTGCTCTCCATTTCAAGAAAAAAAGGAAATTTTAATTTTTAACAAGGATGCAATGTCTTATTTGTGTGTTATTTACTTGGTATGTATTTATATATATCCTTCTATTGTATAAAGAAAGTAATTGTTGTGTCAAGTTGCTAAAAAAAATATAATTTTCACAGATTGCCGTTAAATGTTATTTTTTAAGTATTTCCGTGCGATGTACAGGTATATACAATTAATATTTTAATATTTTAATATGAAAATATTTACCACGAAAAATTATAACTCTTTTGAGATTACTTTTAATTTAATTTGTTACTCATATGATGAAGAGTTGGTCTTATGTGCACTTGGTGTACATGCAATCTGGGTCGACCCAGTTTTGACCCGGATCCGCGTAATTTTGAATTTAGTTTTTTTTTTTTTTTTTTTTTTGCTTCAGGTTGTTACCTTTATGTTGTATTAGTGTGACATTTATGTTATAAATGTGTGAACTTTATGTACAACTATCATGACATTTATGTACTATAACTTAGAAAAAATATGAAGATTTTCAACATAATTTGAACTGTATACATTTATGTAATATCAATGTGACCTTTATATTATATCATGTCACCTTTATGTACAAATATTCCGACCTTTATGCACTTTTATATATTACATAAATGTTAGAATATTTGTACATAAAAGTGACATAATATAACATAAATGTCACATTGATATTACATAAAGGTATATAGTTCAAATTGTGTTGAAAATCTTCATTTTTTTTCTAAGTTACAGACATAAAGGTACGAATGTTTGTACATAAAAATCACACATTTATACATAAATGTCACACATTTATAACATAAAGGTCATGACAAAAATTTGGAAAAAAAAATTAAAAAAAATAAAAAGTCGCGGATCTGGGTCAGATCGACCCGGATTGCATGGATCTTAGATCCATGCACCTGATGCACAAGAGTTTTTGTGTATGATGAATGGTCATAAAATTTAAATATTTCGAATTTAATGTAAAAATGTTAATCTACGAAAAAGAATCAAGTTTTTAAAAATATTTCAATCATATATGATACTCATCATGTGATGCATGAACATATAAATTTCAAGTGTTATAATTTTTTGATATAAAATATTGATCATGAAAAAAATATGATTCTTTAAAGTTATTTCATTTTAATCCAATACCATTTAATTTATGGATTTTAAATATTTTATATATTCATCATATATATTATCTAACTATTTTAATAATTATATTTGTCATAATTGATCTGGAAAAATAAAATATTGATTGGTTATAAACTGGCAGAAAATTTTGCATTGAAGTCCCTCGTATTCTGAATGAAATAAGATCTTTCAACATCTCGCAACAATTAAATAAATATATATATATATTCTTATTGTTAAAGCAAATTATCACCTTGATTGTTTTGAATTTTTTTTTTTTAGATATTACAAACGTTTTTCAAAAAAGAAAAATTAATAATCATCATAGTAAATAACATTCATTCCCTAAATTATGTTCTCTATGAATAACCCCCCCCCCCCCCCCCCACCACCATTTTTTTTTTCATTTGTCACAAATTCAAATGAAATAATAACAATCAAAATTATAGAACATTATTCAAATTATAAAATAAAAATGTAATAAAATGCCCTAATATATTTAATTCATACTGCCTTAGGTTTGGGACTAAATAATGTATAATGTATACATATTAGTTAAATACTACGAAATATTATATGGTTCTAATTAAATTACAAAATATTATACATATGTAAATATATCCTATAATATGTAAAAATATATAAATAAGTTTCAGCATAATGTAGCATTATATTTTTTTACAGAAAGTAATGAAGAAAAAAATAAAAAAAAATCATATTATATTAATAATAATCTTTATCTATATCTATATATATATATATATATATATATATATATATATAATACCAAGATCATACCCAAAAAAGAAAGTCCAATTTTTCCACCTAAAATCTCTTTCTATTTTTGGTAAGTTGACTTCTTTTGCATTTAATTTTTCATGGTCAAATTAATATTTAATTTAATTATTGAATACTAATTTATGTAACTTTTAATTTTTTATTAATAATAGTTATGAATTTTTTAGGGGAGTGAGTTATGTATGATTCCCCTTTTTGTTACTAAATACAAATTTATAATTAAAAGTTAATTTTATTTAAAGTTTATTTATAATACATGCATGATGTATAAATTTTATTATTATCACTTGCAATTTTATTTATAAGTCTGAGGTTTAAAATTAAATAACTTATATATTTATAAATCATTTTAAATGCATGATGTATTGAATTTATCATTTTTATCATTTGTAATTTTGTCTATTGCCAGTTTTTCTTAAAGTTTTTAAGGGAGTTGAGGATGATAATTTTTTAAACAAATCTTGATTTCAAATTTTAAATTAAAATTTATTTTTAATAAATGACATATCAAATTTATCATTATTGTGAATTTTAATTTGTTATTTACATTGCATATATATAAACAAAAAATTAAAACTAAATTATTTATAAGGATGTATCGAATTTAATATTATTATATGTAATTTCATTATTTTCCACTCTTTATTTCATATTTGTAAATTTTAAGGGGTTTTTAAATTTTATAAACAAATTATAATTTCAGATTAACACTTATTTATTTAAAATTTTCTTTTCAATGCATGAAATATTGTATTTATCATTTTTAAAATTTTATATTTTATTTACATTACATATATAAAAGTAAAATATCATAACTAAAATATTTAAATTTGTGAATATTTGAATTTTTTTTAGTTGATATAAAATGATTTTGGTGATTATAGTAAACTGTAAAATTGAAGTTACAAAAACACGTGTTCAAAATAAAAGTTATATATTTAAGAATTTACAAATAAAAAATAAGATGTCAATAAATGAAAACAAGATGTCAAAAAATAAAAAATAAGATGTCAATAAATCAAAATAACATTATTAAATTGGAAATTTCATAATCTAATTAAAAGGTACTTAACTATTAATATTAAAACAAATACCCCGAAAGATTATATATATAAACACTAGTATAGGGCCCGTGTAATACACGGGATTTAATAAAAAAAATTAAATTTAGTGAAATTAAAAAAATTGAAATATCATTTACACAACAAAATTAAATTTATGATTTGTGCAATATATATCGTCTAATTTAACATTAAATATAAAAAATATGAAAAAATAATTATTTAATTGTCAAAAATATGTGTTGCATTTGTAGATGATCATTTAAAAAAATTATTATTTTGAAAAATAATATACATTGCTATACCTATTATATTATTCAACACACCCACCATTTTTTTTTTTTTTTTTGCTCTTTGTTTACATTTGTAACAACCCTCAACTTTTATTTTCAAATAAACGATAAAAAATGAAAGTCAAAATTTCACAAATAAATTCCATAGTTTATTTTAAAGCATATATTCAAAAAATTATTTGATTTAAAAAATTAATAAGTTTGAATAATAATTATGAAACTGCCCAACTTTATTTTAGTGTTTTTTTTTCTTTTGTAATTATTTATATTTTTTCTTTACATTTTTAAATTTAACAAATTTCAAATATATAATAATATCTATCATTAAACTCTAGCATATATTATTTAGATAAATCTAATTAATATTTCTACATTATTTATTATTTAGTAATAATAATATTTCTTATGAACATTAAATCTGTAGCAATTAATTAGCATATTTAATATGAAAATATCATAGGCTTGCCATGTGGCACTTTGGTCTTACTTTTATATATATATAAATAATTATTTAATTGTCAAAATATGAGTTGCATTTGTAGATGATCATTTAAAAAAATTATTATTATTTTGAAAAAAATATACATTGCTATACCTATTATATTATTCAACCCACCCACCATTTTATTTTAGTTTGCTCTTTATTGTTTACATTTGTAACAACACTCAACTTTTATTTTTAATTAAATGATACAAAATGAAAGTCAAAATTTCACAAATAAATTCCATAATTTATTTTAAAGCATATATTCAAAAAATTATTTGATTTCAATAATTAATAAGTTTGAATAATAATTTTCAAGTTACCCACTTTTATTTGAGTTTTTTTTCTTTTAAATCTATTTATATTTTTTCTTTATATTTTTAAATTTAACAAATTTGAAATATATAATAATTCCTATCATTGAACTTTAGCATATGTTAATTAGATAAATCTAATCAATATTTCTATATTATGTATTATCTAGTAATAATAATATTTCTTATTAACATTAAATTTGTAGCAATTAATTAGCATATTTAATATGAAAAAATTGTAGGCTTGTCATCTGACATTCTTGGTCCTTCTTATATATATATATAAAGATAATTATTTAATTTTCAAAATATGTGTTGCATTTGTAGACGATCATTTAAAAAATTATTATTTAAAAAAAAAATACATTGCTATACCTATTGTTGTGCCCCACCAAAAATCTACCCGAGCCGCCGAGCCAAGGACTCCACCGAGTCAAGCGAACCCGACCTGACCAGAATGGGAGGCCGCGTCTACATAAAACCAACCAGCTCATCGGCTGACCCGAGCAGTCCATCGGACGACCCGTCCAGGAAATCAGCGTAAGGCAGCCGAGTCTGTTCTTTCCAAGGAGTTCAAGAAGGAAACAAATCAAGACCAAATCTTATCCAATTTAGATAGGGTTTAATCTTTTCTTCCCTTATCTATACCCTAAATCATAGGGATTTATTTCTTATTGTTCAAGTAATGTATCCTAGTTCTAGTCTATAAATAGGATTAAAAACCTCATTCGAAGGGTTCGGAAATCATCGCACTCAAGCAATTAAGAGTTAATTTTCTCTCAGTTCATATAATAAAAGCGTTCTGGCCGGCCAAAACTGACCGACCAGAATAAGCCTAGCAAATTTGCCCGAGTAGGCACCGGGCCATTCTTTTTCTTGTTTTATTCGATTCTTGCACTTCTTACTCGGTTCGATTTCTTTAAGCCGGATCGAGATTTCTTTGTGTTAGGCTAGGATTTTGTGCCATACAAAATCCGACGTCAACATTTGGCGCTAGAAGGAGGGGGCTGAGAAACAAAACACATAGCTCGATGACAACCAACACATTTGATAATCGCGAAGACATGAGGATCTCATCCGATCCCCAGAACCAGGTTCTGTTGCCTGGTAGCTCTAACCAACGGCAGCTGCATGATACCCCAGGGATCGTTACCAACACTCCACTCGGAAGGAATCTTGTTGGGATCCCATTGGTAACGGAGGCCAGAGAGACCGAGATGAACTCGGAGGAGATCAGGGCCAGGATGCTCCAGCTTAGTCAGAGACTAAGGGAAGCCGAGGCCAGGGAGAGGAGCCGTAGAGCCCACGATCTCGAAGACACACAATCTTCAGACGGGTCGAGGAAGAAGCGGAAGGACAGGGGGAAAGAAATAGAGACCGACCAGCGACGAGAAGAAACCCCATCGCTGGACGAAAGTCTACCAGAAACTCAACGCTGCCCGACCCGATCTGCGGCATTGACCAAGACGCGGAGCGTATTTGATCGGATAGGACCGGCTTCTGCTCGCGAAGCCAGGAAATCTCAGGGAACCCTGGACTTCGGGAACGAGCAGCGACAGAATGAGAGGAGGAAAGGATACAGACTTTCCATCACCGAAGAGGAAGAGGAGAAAAGGCTAAGGCAAAGGCTGGCCGAAATCGAAGCCAAAAAACCGAAGCCTGAACAGGAAAAAAGGCGGAAGAAAAACTCTCCTTTCGTAGATCGGATCTCTGACCGAGTTACCCCCACAAAATTCAAAGTACCACCGATCGGCCTCTACAACGGCGAGACTGACCCGAACTCGCATATCGACAAATATGCCTCTTGGATGGAGCTGCAAGGAATCGGGGAAGAGCTCATGTGTAAAGCTTTTCCCCTCACGTTGGGAGACCGAGCTCAAAGATGGTTCCGATCGTTGCCAGACTCTTCAATTAAAGGATGGGAGGAGCTGACCGACCTCTTCCTAACACAATTTATGGGTTCGAAGACCAGGTCAACACCGAAGGAGAGATTGGTGAACATCAAACAAGGCAAGGATGAGTCACTAAGGTCCTACATGGACAGATTCAACAAGCTCGTCTTGGAAATGGAGCACGTGTCGGACGATGCCATACTCATGGCAATTATGGCTGGCCTCCGCCCAAAAACCAGATTCTGGTGGAATGTCCACGAACACGGCCCCAAAACATACCACGACTTTTTGAGCAGGGCAGAAAGGTACATCGGAGCAGAGGAGTCCATACCAGAGGAAAAACCCACCTCAGAAAAAGAAGGAAAAGAGAAAAGGAAGAACACGCCTTTCAAGCCTCCAGGTGAGTTCAAGGTCTACCAGAACGAGGAATTGGACCGAGTCCGACATATCCTAACAGTCAGCCCGGCCCAAGTTTTGACCGACCTACAAGGCCAGAATGTTCTACCGGCCCCGAGACCAATCAGAGCCGACCCCAAGTGGTTAAATCAGAACAGGTATTGCCAGTACCATAAGTCCCCAGGACATGACACGGATAAATGCAGGTCCCTCCTGATCGAGCTCATGAAGCTGATCGACAGAGGCCATCTGAAGGAATATGTCAAAAACACCGAGCAAAGGCCACAACAGCAGCAACCCCCACCACCGCCGCAGCTAGGGGCCATCCGCGAAATTCACACCCTCGTAAACAACAACTGTGGAGAACAAAGGCTCTAAAAAAGAATGAGGAGAGAGCAGCTCAGGGATGCAAGGAATAGTTACCAACGATGTAACCCCCCGAGGCCAGAGCCAGTCCATCCACCACTGACTTTCACCGAGCAGGATTCTGAGGGAATAGTGCAGCCGCACAACGACGCCCTGGTAGTATCTCTAAATATCTGCCTCACCATGGTCCACAGAGTTCTGGTCGACACTGGGAGTTATGCAAACATACTCCATCTGAACACCTTTAGAAGGATGGGACTTCCCGCCTCCGACCTCGTGCCCTGCTCTGACTCAATTCAAGGTTTCGGGGGAAAAGTCACGCGCGTGATCGGGAAATGCGAGTTGAAAGTCGTATTCGGAACCGGGGACGAAGTTGTCTACATAACAGCTGAATTCAAGGTAGTAGACCTAAATTCAGTTTACAACGCGATCTGGGGCCGACCATTGTTGGCAAAGTTGAGGGCAGTGGTATCAATACATCATCTGGCCATCAAGTTTCCGGTAGGGGAAAACATTTTCGTCATTCGAGGTAATCAGTTGGCGGCTCGGGAATGCGAGTCGGGCCTGAGGCCGAGAGAGCTCAACATCATCGAATCATCATCAGCCGACCAATCCGAACACAATGTGATGGAGATAGATGACCCGGTTGGATGCACGGAAAAATCGGCCGACCCCAACTCCGAAACCACACAGTCAAAAGTCCGGACTCCGACCATAATAATCGAGGACGACACTGACTTAAGAACAAGCGGCCTCACAGTTACGGGGGCAAATGACGGAAATCCAACCATCGAAGAATGGGAAACATTGGATCCGAGGAAGGATGCACCACCGAGCAGAGCAACACCTATCGAAGAATTGGAGGTGGTCCAACTAGATGAAAGCCGACCCGAACTAGAGCTCAAAATCGGCAAGGAGCTGAAAGAACCTTTCAGGGGAGAACTAATAAACTTCCTCAAAAGGAGCACAGACGTCTTCGCCTGGTGCCACGAAGACATTGAGGGCATCCGACCCGAGGACGCATGCCACCACCTGAACATCGACCCAGCTGCTAAGCCGATAATACAGAAGAGGAGGAGACTGAGTCCAGACAGATATCAAGGTTTAGAATTGGAAGTTCAAAAATTACTCGGGAACGGTTTCATAAGGGAATGCGATTATGCCGTCTGGGTGGCCAACCCAGTTCTAGTAAAAAAGGTGAATGGGGCATGGAGATTGTGCATAGATTTTACCGACCTCAACAAAGCATGCCCCAAGGATTGCTTTCCATTGCCGAACATCGACCAGCTGGTCGACACAACAGCAGGGCACGAAATCATGAGTTTTATGGACGCTTATTCGGGATACCATCAGATCCCTATGGCCGAGCACGACCAACGACATACGACGTTCATCACTGATCGGGCACTGTACTGTTACAGAATGATGCCCTTTGGCCTGAAGAACGCAGGAGCAACATATCAAAGACTGGTCAACAAAATGTTTGCTGCTCAGCTCGGAAAAACCATGGAGGTCTACATAGATGACATGTTAGTCAAGTCGAAGAAGAAAGAGAACCACGTCAAAGATCTAGCAGAAATGTTCGACATCCTAAGGAAGTACAGGATGAAGTTGAACCCCAAGAAGTGTTCCTTTGGGGTCGGATCAGGAAAGTTTCTCGGCTACATGGTAAGCCAGAGAGGAATCGAAGCTAACCCCGAAAAGATCTCGGCAATAATGAAGCTCACTCCCCCGAGGAGAGTAAAAGATGTCCAGAGCCTAACAGGGAAAGTGGCAGCACTGAACAGATTCATTTCGAAATCAACGGATAAGTGCAAAGCCTTTTTCAAACTGATTAAAAAGGATGGAAATTTCGAATGGGACGCTGAGTGCCAAAAAGCTCTTGAAGAACTAAAAAGGTCACTAGTGGAGGCCCCAGTACTCGCCAAACCAGAAGCAGGTGAGAAGTTACAACTCTACCTAGCAGTGTCGTCTTACGCCGTAAGCGCGGTACTTGTCCGAGCAGAAAAAGGTTCCCAGCAACCAGTGTACTATGTGAGCCAGTCAATGCACGACGCCGAACTGAGATACCCGGCCATGGAGAAACTGGCGTATACTCTGGTCATCTCGGCTAGAAAATTGAGGCCTTATTTTCTGGCCCATCAGATCGAAGTCCTAACGAATTTCCCCTTGAAACAAGTCTTAAGCCGACCAGATGCCTCAGGGAGACTACTTAAGTGGTCGGTCGAACTCGGGCAGTACGACCTCCATTATTCGCCGAGAACAACAGTAAAGGGTCAGGCCCTAGCAGATTTTATCGCCGAGTTCACCCCCGTTGTGGTCCTACAAGAGGAAAAGGTCGAGAGGCCCTGGAAGATGTTCGTGGACGGGTCATCCACGATGGCGGCAGCTGGGGCTGGGATCGTTCTGATCAGCCCCAATAACAAATATTTCTGCTCAGCATTACGTTTCAAGTTTCCAGCAACGAATAATGAAGCAGAATACGAGGCACTCCTGGCCGGGTTAGAGATGGCCAAACAGTTTGGGGCAGACGACCTCGAGGTTTTCAGCGACTCACTTCTAGTCGTCAATCAGGTCTCGGGAGAATACGCCGCTAGGGATGAGAAGATGGCCAGATATCTGAGGTCGGTGGAGATAGCCCTGGCAGACTTCAAGAATATCCGTGCAGAACAAGTTCCGAGAGCAAAAAACGCCCAAGCCAACGCACTGGCCCGTTTGGCAACAAGTGAAGGAGCAGAAGATATTGGCTCGGTAAATATCGGAATGATAGAAAGCTCAGTTCTGGAACAAAAGACAATATACAACACCGAGCAGCAGAATACTTGGATGACTCCGATCATCCAATACTTGAAAGGGGGGAATGAGCCCGATAACGTAATCGAGGCCCGAAGACTGAGGATACGAGCTGCCCGATACACTTTGAAGGACGGAATCCTTTACAAAAGAGGTTTTTCCCTACCATTACTAAGGTGCTTAGACGAGCACGAGGCCAATTACGCACTGCGAGAAGTGCACGAAGGAATTTGCGGAAATCACACAGGAGGGCAGGCTTTGGCCTTCAAAATTATCAGGCAGGGCTATTTCTGGCCGAGCTTAAAAAAGGATGCAATTAACTTTGCACGCAAGTGCGATAGATGCCAGAAGTGTGCCCCGCTGATGAAATCACCAGCAGAAGAGCTGAATTCGGTAATCGCACCTTGGCCGTTCGCCAAATGGGGAATTGATCTGATCGGGCCTCTACCGACCGGCAGAGGAGGTGTGAGATTCGCAATCGTAGCGGTTGACTATTTCACTAAGTGGGCAGAAGCCGAGCCGCTCGTAAAGATTTCCGAGCCCAAAATAACCGACTTCGTTTGGAAGTCCATCATATGTCGTTTCGGCATTCCACACTCCGTGGTCTCCGATAATGGCCGGCAATTCGACTCGTCGGGATTCAATGAGTTCTGCGCGAACTTAGGCATCAAGAAGCTGCTCTCCACCCCATATCACCCCCAGGGCAATGGCCAAGTGGAGGCCATAAACAAAATCATCAAACACACCTTGAGAGTCAAGCTCGAGAACTTGAAGGGAACATGGGCGGACGAGCTACCAGGCGTACTCTGGTCATACCGAACAACAGCCAGAACTTCCACAGGAGAAACACCTTTCAGCCTGGCCTTCGGCTCGGAAGCCGTCATACCGGTCGAGGTTGGTATGCCCACATGGAGAACTCAGAACTTCCAGGAACAGGACAACGAAGTCGCAATGCTGAACAGCTTAGACTTGTTGGAAGAAAAAAGGCAAGATTCCGAGCTAAAGAATTCGATCTACAAACAGAGAAGCGAAAGATACTACAACTCCAAAGTCCGAGCCAGAAAGCTCGAGGCCGGAGACCTGGTCCTAAAGAAAGTACTGCAGAACACAAAAGAGCTCAATGCCGGCCCGCTCGGACCAAACTGGGAAGGACCGTATCAGGTAGTTCGAGTACTGACCAGAGGCGCATATGAGATAGCCGACCTAAGCGGAAAAAAGATTCCCAAGCCCTGGAATGCAGAACATCTGAAGAAGTACTATCACTAGATTTTAGTTCATTTAGGTTATTTTCATTCATATGTAATTTTCCCTTTACTCTGAATAAATTCTATTCTTGATATAAAAACTTGCTGCGTCAAGGGTTCCGACCCCACAAAGGCTTCGGCCCACCCCAAGCTCGCCAGCCGAGCTTGAGGCCAAACATCAAGGCTTCGACCCACTAAGGCTTCGAGCCACAAGGGTTCCGACCCCACTAAGGCTTCGAGCCACAAGGGTTCCGACCCCACGAGGGTTCCGACCCAAATAAGGGTTCCGACCCCACAAAGGCTTCGGCCCACCCCAAGCTCGCCAGCCGAGCTTGAGGCCAAACATTAAGGCTTCGGCCCACTAAGGCTTCGAGCCACAAGGGTTCCGACCTCACTAAGGCTTCGAGCCACAAGGGTTCCGACCCCACAAAGGCTTCGGCCTACAGAGGCCTCGGCCCACCCCGATCTCGCCAGCCGAACACGAGGTCAAATTTAAGGGTTTCGATTCCAAGGCTTCGGCCAACCCAAGCTCACCCGCAGAGCTCAGAAACCCGATATAAAGGCAGGACGACCAAGTAGGGTTCCGAATCAGTCGACGATTCACAATCCTAGTAAATAAGTCGGGGCTCGGATTTTCATCAGGGGCTCGGTCAAGTTCCGACCACAAACAGTCCGGCCAAAGAATCAAACGAGCATCTATATGTTTGGAAAAAACATTAACATTCACAAAAAGCCGGTTTGGAGGCCGGAACCTCTTACAAAAAGCAGAAAGCCGAACAAGCGAAACACGAAAGATCCGAACTAGACATGAATAGAGGAGGACACTGTTGGTCGGGGGCCTTCAATGTAATAACGAGCATGAAGTGCCACCTGCTTACTAGGCACAGCAACTCACGACCACGATATTAAATTGAAGGAAGAAAAGGAAGGAGACAAAAGAGTCATCGCTCATCAATGTCGACCACCTCGACATCCCCGACAACTACATCATCCGCCTCGGCAACCGCGGCCGCCCCATCCGCTTCCGCCGCCACCTCCGCCTCAGCCGCCTCATCCGAGCCGCCCCCAACAACCCCGACGTCGCCGCCTTCCTCGGCCTCAGGGTCAGCAGGGGGATGCATCGACATGAACTCGATGGGCGGAGCCGGCCTGAGAACATGCTCGGACCCCGGTGGGAGGAACCCCGCCAGGTCATCCATCATCCGGAGACGATAAGCGGGCAGGGGCTGTTTCTCCAGAAAGGAGGCCAGGGCCTCCATCAGCGGCTTGTCGTCCACGCCGGCAGCACGGTTGGTCTGGATGTTGTCCATATAGGACAAGACGTAGGTCAGAATACTTTCGTACTTGTATTCTGCGGACAACTTGAACTTCTGGGCAACCGCCATCTCATCCAGCTGGTAGGCCCGGACCTCCTCCAGCTCGCCCCGAAGCCGAGAAACCTCCATCGTAAGGTCCGCCACCCTCTGCCGGTCAATCTCCGCGGCCCGGGTCACCTCATCAAGCCGCTCTTGGGAAGAGGCCAACTTGGCGGACAGGGTGACCTTCTGATCTTTGAGCGTGGCCACCTCATTCCGAGCATCACGCAGCTCATCCCGCCGACGCTCGTACCGAGCCCGGTTAGCTTCGTGGGCGGCCTGGGCCCTCCAAGAGAAGACAGAGGCCTGGGCAAGAAGGATGGAGGAGCAGGTACCCAGATCGATCCCAGTCATGTGCTGGGCATAGTCCTCCAGCTCCTCAGTCCAAGCCCGAGCAGGAGCCTCCATGGACTCCGCCACCCCTGATGGGAGGTTGGTGTCCTCGGTCGGAGAGCGGGCGCGGGCGAAGCTGATCTGGAAGGGAGGCCTCCGCCCCAGCCACTCCTCGGTATGAGCAACCCGCTCGGGGTCCCAGCCAGTGATACTGACCGACCCAGCCAGACTCGATCCCGGGCCTGAGGCAGGCACTGGCCGAGCAGATGGTCGGCCTGCGGTTGAAGGGCCACCCTCTTCAAGCCGAGCCCTCTTGTTCGGCGCCGCGTCGGACCCAGATGGCCGACGAACACCAGTGCCCCGGGATGGTACAGGGCGAGCAGCACCCCGCCCTCGGGCAGAAGCGGGGGCACCCCGAGCAGGGGCTGATGCACGTTGGGAGCGTTATCGGAGGCGCTCAGCAGGATCCATCCTAATAGAGATACCCTGGCCGGGTAGGGAAACTGAAACGAAGACCGGTCAGAGAAGCAAGTTAAGAGTTAATCAAACAAGTGATAAGAGACTCACCTTGAACGGGAGAAGGAGAAGCGCGAAATGGCAAGACCAAACCGGCACCACGGAGTTTCTCCGAGGTGATCAGGACCTTATAATGCCTCTGTGCCTCGGAGGAGAAATCACGGAGGTAGCGCAGCTTCCGCAGGAAGGTCTCACCGAGCACCAGGTTCTTCGGTGTGATATCTGCAGAACAGAAAGAAGTTAACGATCAGAAGAGACGTTAATAAACCATAAAAAGTTGAAACATTAAATACCCTGGGCGTCCCCAAAACAGGTCGGGCAGTTAACCCGGACGGATGAGTCGATCCACTCTCCACTGACCCAGAACCACTTGCCGCGCCAGTCCTTGATGGACGATGGCAAACATCGCACCAATTGAGGTCGGTATTTCCGTACCGACAAATAGTAAAAATGGTTCCTCAGGCCAGGAACCATCTTTAGCCTGAACATCCATGCCACCTCATGGGGGCTCGGAACTCCCAGGCCGAAATGCCAAAACAACACCACCAAGCCGATGATAGATGTCCATCCGTTGGGGTGCAGCTGGCCCGGAGCGATTCCCCACTGCGCGAGGTAGCCGGCCAAGGTAGAGGCAAGGGGGAAACGCAATCCGGCTTCCAGAGCTCGGACGCTGATGGCAACCTGACCTTCTGGCGGCTGGTCCATCCGATCCGCCGGATGGGGGACCGAGAAAGTTACCCTCTCAGGAATATCAAAGAGAGTGCGCCATTTGTTCAGCTCAGCGATGGTGGCATAGGACGGACAGTCAAAGGCCTCCAAGTCAGGATTCGAGGCACTTCGACGAGCCAGTCGTCCGGTTGAGGCGGCACAGATGGGAATCCCCTCGGGGATGACCGAAATTTCCCGCCCCGAGGTGCTGGCTTCGCCTAAGCCTCGAGCTGAGGAAGTCGGCCCGTTGTTTGCATCGCCAGTCGGCTGAGCAGTAGGAGTGTTTCCTGGGTCGGAAGACGAGGACGAGTCGGAAGAGCTGGAGGTCCAGGAGTACGATGGTTCAGAGGCAGGATCGACCCCCTGGTCGTAATCCTGCACCGAACCACCAGTAGACGAGTCTGAAGCCATAAGTTAAAACAAATATATATACCTTGGGACGTTGGAGGACAGTATATCTTGGACGGAGACTTTAGGTCGGTCTTTGTTGCTCGGACAGAAAGTGAAAAAGAGCGAGAGTTTGGAGATCGCGAAGAAGAGAAGTGGAGAAAAAAGTTTGTTTCTCACTTATTTATAGTAGAGCATCACGTCTTTTCGACTTCCGGCCACCGAGATTGTGACACGTGGCCAGATCTTGACGCGTGTCCTCCAGTTTGAATTTTAGACGAGCAGCGGCTCGGGGGCAATTTGTTGTGGCAGGGCTAAATGGGGTTAGGCCCCGACCAGACCAATAACTGGCCACGGCCTAAGGGGCTAGTGTTGTGCCCCACCAAAAATCTACCCGAGCCGCCGAGCCAAGGACTCCACCGAGTCAAGCGAACCCGACCTGACCAGAATGGGAGGCCGCGTCTACATAAAACCAACCAGCTCATCGGCTGACCCGAGCAGTCCATCGGACGACCCGTCCAGGAAATCAGCGTAAGGCAGCCGAGTCTGTTCTTTCCAAGGAGTTCAAGAAGGAAACAAATCAAGACCAAATCTTATCCAATTTAGATAGGGTTTAATCTTTTCTTCCCTTATCTATACCCTAAATCATAGGGATTTATTTCTTATTGTTCAAGTAATGTATCCTAGTTCTAGTCTATAAATAGGATTAAAAACCTCATTCGAAGGGTTCGGAAATCATCGCACTCAAGCAATTAAGAGTTAATTTTCTCTCAGTTCATATAATAAAAGCGTTCTGGCCGGCCAAAACTGACCGACCAGAATAAGCCTAGCAAATTTGCCCGAGTAGGCACCGGGCCATTCTTTTTCTTGTTTTATTCGATTCTTGCACTTCTTACTCGGTTCGATTTCTTTAAGCCGGATCAAGATTTCTTTGTGTTAGGCTAGGATTTTGTGCCATACAAAATCCGACGTCAACACCTATTATAGTATTCAACTCACCCTACCATATTTTTTAGTTTGCTTTTTATTGTTTACATTTGTAACAACCCTAAACTTTTATTTTCAATTAAATGATACAAAATGAAAGTCAAAATTTCACAAATAAATTTCATAGTTTATTTTAAAGCATATATTCAAAAAATTATTTGATTTCAATAATTATTAAATCGAATAATAATTTTCAAGCTGCCCACTTTTGTTTTAGTTTTTTTTTTCTTTTGTATCTATTTATATTTTTAAATCTAACAAATTTCAAATATATAATAATTCCTATCATTGAACTTTAGCATATGTTAATTATATAAATCTAATCAATATTTCTATATTATTTATTATTGAGTAATAATAATATTTCTTATCAACATTAAATTTGTAGCAATTAATTAGCATATTTAATATGAAATCATTATAGGCTTGACATGTGGCACTTTGGTCCTTCTTTTATATATATATATATATATATATATATATATATATATATATAAAGATAACTAAATGAATGTTAAATTCAAGTAGCACATAAATAACAAGCATTTAGTTCATAAAATGCATGTATAGATGTATAAACTATATTGACCAATGAGTAGTAAGAGGATTGAGTATCACAAATATTTATTCCATGCATGCAAATGTATAGATATATATATTTACTCGTGTAAATGTGGGTTTATTTCAACTCTTCTTAAAGAAAAACATTCGTAAGTATATTTACTCCTTAAAAAATTATATATACCTATTTTTAATCAATAAAAATTAAATTGTCCTTAATTAATGAGTTTTAAATTCTCTTGTGCTCACGATTGAAACATAATTTTTAGGAATAACAATCTCACTTCCATCTTTGATATCTAGTGCCTGAATCCTAACGAGATAGGTAAGGGTAATTTTAAATGAGTTGGTGAGGAACTATGAATTTTGATTGTCTTGATAGATGTAAAAATACAAAAACTACAATATATATAAAGGTGTAGAATATTCATCAGTTGGAATTTTTTTTTTTAATACTTATTAGTTTCTAGTACACATTATTGGGTACCAGCTGCCCGATTAAATTATCGATTATTTACTATAATGTGTTTTTATAAACTCACACATATCTACGCATTTATATACATGTATATAATTTTATTTATACATATATATACATGAATATATATATATATACACACACACAAACAAATATAATTGTATATATTTATTTTTGGATATATTATATACATATTTGGAAATTAGTAAATAAATAATTAAAAATATATAACATAAACTGGTTTGGGTAACTTGTGGCTATCACTAATGAGATTGAGATGATCATGGGTAGCCAATTAGTTTATTAATCATATTTGAGACAAGTACGGATAAATATGTAGGCATATAACCTATCTATTTTCATCCATAACACAAATGTCATAAAATTGGTTTATTAATTTATGGAGTCAATGTATAAATATATTAAACTAACTAAATTCATTAAATTCAACACTATAATTAATTGGATATAAAATCAATTATTTTCAATTTACAATATAACCGGAAATTTATAGCTGCGTGCCATATAAGTTTATTTAAAAAAGTTTACTGAATTTGATCAAAAGTAATATTTGTACAAAAACATGTTATTTTTATAGATAATACTTTGCTAATGATGCTATAATACGTACATACATATATATATGTGTGTGTGTGTATATCATATTTTTTGAAATTAAGGATCTATATATTCAAAGTATCAACACTTTATAACTTTTGTAATTGTAATTTCTTGATATCAACTCATGGGTTCTAAATAACATATGAAAATTTGAGATGGGATCAAATTAGATATAAATTTTAAGAAAATGGTTAAGTTGCAACTATAATACAAATTGCAGCTGTTGGGTAGAGTTGTTTGTTGATTTGTAAAAATGGTTAGCCAAGGTTAGAGGGTTAATTACATATAAAAATATAAAATTAGGGCCTAGTTTAATTTAATTGCGATATGAACTTTTAATTTAACATTTGTTCATTTTGGGATATTTTTAGACTTTTCGGACTCCAAATTATTGACGTAGAGCCCGAAATGTAAAATTAAAACCCCGTCATCAATCCACATGGAATTTTAAGAAAAATTGGAAAAAAAAAACAAGTGGAAAAAGAAAATGATACATAAAAAACAAAAATAAGAAAGAAGATAGCGTATCTTCACATGTTCCCTTCCCGCCATTGCCGCCTTCCTCGTTCCCAGCCGCTGTCGACACCTTTCCAGCTCCCTCAACCTCAACCGCCTTCCTCCTCTTCTCGTCTCCGCCATTAGGGATGGCAACGAGGTGGGGTGGGGTCGGGGAGCAATCTTTATCCTCGTTTCTGCGTTCGCGGGGAATCCCGTTCCCGCTAGCGAAGCAGGAAAATATTTTCCCCCGTGGGGATTTCCTGCCCCACCTTTTTCTTTTTTTGCTTTTTCTAATTTTTTTTAAATCTAATTAATACATAAAAATAATTCATACAAATACATATAAGTAAAATGTCAAAAAAACATAAAAAAATGGTCCATAATTCAAATAAAAAATAAAATTACAATTTAATAAAACTAACTAAAATACAAAGATAAATTATCCTAATATATTTTGTTAATTTTTTTTCCATCATAACTTCAATACACTCAACTATTCAATCTCCATAAAATTTTTATAATTTAATTATATTATTTTAAAAATATATGAATATATATATATATATATATATAAATAATTCGTGGGGTCTTGCAGGAACGTGGCGGGGAATGCAATCATCGTCTCTGCCCGCCTCGCCATCCGGGGATAAAATGCACCCCGTCCCCTGCGGAGGAATGAGAATCCCCACCCCACTGCCATCCCTATCCGCCACGATCTTCTCCTCCCACTTTCAAAATCAAAATTTTAATAACAAAGACGAAAAATGGGAGAATTTAAGCTATTGAAAATTACTTAAAATTGAATGGTTTGATGTAAATTGATATGAGTATGTGTTCGGTCATGATTAGAGGACCATTTATGGTATAAATTTCGTGTATTTTAGTTGAAAAATGAAAGAAATCGAATTTTGAAAGTTTGATAGCCAACAATAGAGTTTTCCGGCGAAAGTTGACTGCAGATAAATAGTTTTTTTTTGGTGGGTTTAAAGGCTGTTTTTCTAAAATTTTTGAAGGGAAAATGGTTTTGGGTTTCATTTTGTAAAATTTGGTAAGAGAAGAGATTTTTTGGAATTTTCCGACAGTGGTGGTCTGGGTAGTCCGACGGCGGCACTGGTTATGACAAGAAATAAAGAAGATGTAGTAATTTTTTAATTTTCTTTTTTGATTTTCCATTTTTTTTAATTTTTTGTTTGCATTCCATATGAGTTGATGACATGATTTTAATTTTATATTTCGGCCCCACATCATCATTTAAAACCCAAAAAGACCAATCGCATTTTAAATTGAAACAAGTGTTAAAATAGACATTTATATTGTTACAGTTAAAAATTCATATTGCAATTGAAATATGACCTTAAATTCGTGTTTTTCTTCTCATGTAATTAACACAAGGTTAAAAAATAATCTGTAGTATCCACTTATAAACTACTTACAATTTGCTTCTTCATCTGATGTAAAGTGTCACATTATAATTAAATAGGTTTCCTTAAAATATTATTTTATTATTTTATCAAAATAAGTATTTTATTCTATTGAACCCGGATCAAGACCAAAAGAAATCATTAGATAAAAGAGACTATTCAATCTCCTGAGAAGTGAGAATTGCATGAATATCACATAATTATTTTGATTCATAAGTTATCAACTAAAAGATGCAATTCTTTTCCAAAAAAATAAAAAACCTGAGGATTTATTTATAATTTTCAAAAGTAATAGTACTAGTTATGGTAACACACTAAACTAAAAGGAGTAAAAAGCAGTTATCCAAAACTTCTTCCCTACGCCGCTTTTATAAAACCTACACGATTCTTTTTCCAATTCAATCTCCCGCTCGCTCAAACCCACGACCTCCACTCTCTCTTCTCGTCTTCATCAGAAGCACAATTCTCAAAACTCTGTAAGTGTATCTGAAATTGAAATAACAGTGATTTAATCTCTTTACATAGTTTTTCCTTTTAGGTGATATTTGCTTTTCAAATGCATTGTTATTTTATCTCAAATCAGTGATTTAGGGTTTTTACACAAAATTTTCAGTTGTGAGTTTTTTTCTTTCTAATATCGGAAGACTTTTATCACGAGTTTATTCTGGAGAAAGAGCTCGATATTTTGGGGTTTTTGATTTATCTTGGCGCGCACATAAGTGGGAGAGGCAAGCTTTTTTTATCTGGTGATGAAAATTAGAATTCATTATTTCCTGTGATATATATATATATATATATATATATATATATATATATATATATATTTTGGGAATAGAAGTTATGTGAAAGCTTGTAGATTCTATTTTTTCTCCTGTTGTACTCTTATATTTATGATCTAGAAGTTGATAGTGGTATGTTGCTTGTTATCTGCATATTTGATTGACAAGTTTTTAAATTATAATTTCAGCTAATGGAAGAGGAAACTTTTGAGGAACAAGAAACTTTTGAGGAACAAGACTTGGACAATGTGCAAGAGCTAGATAATGTGCAAGGGCTAGTTAATGTGCAAGGGATAGTTAATGTGCAAGAGGACTCGCATCCACCTGAAGAAGTACTGGATGATAGAAATGGTTCAGGTGTTGTTGTGGAAAAGAAATGGCCTGGTTGGCCTGGAGAGAATGTGTATAGGATGTTAGTTCCTGTTCAAAAGGTTGGTGGTATCATTGGACGCAAAGGAGAATATATTAAGAAAATATGTGAGGAAACAAAAGCGCGGATTAAGATTCTTGATGGTCCTCCTGGAACTACAGAAAGAACTGTAAGTTGTTGACCACCTTTATGAATTTTTTAATCAATTATCTTGCGTTATAATTTTTGTTTTCTATGTTATGTTTATTCTGATTATTTGGTATGTCTTGAAAAAATTTCTTAAGTGATTTATTGCTTGAAAGTTGTTGCCTTTTTATAAACTTTCCCTAGTAGAATTATAACAATGTTAATAGGTTTATTGTGAATCTGCATAGCTAGATATTATAGGAAAAATGTGCACTTAAACCTCATTTCCATTTTTGAAAGTGTAGTTTGCGTTTATTTTTCTTTAGGGTGCGGCTATTAACACCCCGTATTTCTTTTTTACAAAAATACCCATATATCAAATATCAGAATTACCCTTAATCTTTTAACAAGTTCTATTCTTCTTCTCTTCCTTTTTTTTACCATCGAAATTGAAGCCGACTCCCTACCAGATCCATCAGTCACTACCATCATTCTCGGATCCTCCCCCTCTCCCTCCATTGTGCAGACCATCACCCTCCATTAATAAAAATGGAAGAAGAAGAAAGACAAATCAAGTCACTTCTACAACTCAATTTTGCTAAGAATTTGGTCCACAACACCGCTTAAACCACATCTAATAGCTTGCAGTTGCGGCACTGTGTAGATCCGTCTCAACCTTCTTAAATAGACTCGAGTTCAGTCCCTTTGCACTTCCCAACTTCATCTGTTAATTTGACGATGAGAGACGCGAAATTCCAATTTGATGCGATTTGACGATTGTCCTCCGGCAAAGTTTATCACCACTCTCTTCGACGATCGAGAAATCATCACTCTCCTTGTCGAAAATTGGTGGACTATCGTAGTCACCATCATCAATCGAGGAAAAATCATCAGCACTCTCCTCATAAAAAATTGGTGGTTTGACGTAATCACCATCTACTTCAACATCTTCATACGATGTGAAAGTGGTGAAAACTTGAACCATTGAAACCATCATGGATCGTGACTAGTCTTTGATACCAATTGATGCAGGCAGAAGTGTGATAAAAGAAGATTACGATCTATTGATTCTGGGAATACCGGATGTAAAGAGAAAACTATGTTTTCTTATTTCATATATCAATTCAACTTCTCAACATAATAAAGATAACTCCTATTTATACTAATAAAAACCTAGAAGCTTAAAGATACTATGAAATCAATATAAAGATATGAATAACAATAAACCAATATAAATCTCCACCAAATATATCTAATCTCTATTCTCCATCAGTTTGGGTGGTTGAAGACACAAAAAAAAAGGACATTTGGTGAAGAAAAGGGCATAATGGAGATAAAGGGGGTGTATTTAATAAAAATAAGATGTAAAATAAAATGTTGGTGGGTGTATTTAAAATAGTGGTGTATTTAGAAATATAGGTTGTGTGAATAACCTGTCCCTTTTTTTTTTCTTTTCAAAATTATACCTTCTATGAAGTCATCATTCTATTCAAGTGAGTTATTCTACGTTAATAAGTATGTAAATGACTTGAAGTTTGGTGCTAGTACTTGTTAGCAAATCAGTGATTTGATGCCTTTCTGGTTACCATTAACTGCCATCATCAGCCCTTTATGAAGGTTGATGGCCTGGCTGTCAACCTATGTGATGATGCTGACTCCTAGTTTGTTATTGTTACGATAGATGAATGTTATAATAGGGAGTGGAAAAATGATTTTCTTATATTCCTATCGGTTTAGTTTCAGAACAAAATTCACTCCACTTCAATATTACAATAAGTGGTGCATATTGATATTATGTCCAAATATCCTGTTTATATATATATATATATATATATATATATATATATATATATATCTCAAAATAAGCTCTTCTTATTTCAATCAACCAAAATGTGAGAAATAATTGAAGTTATGTTAAGAAATAAAGTTTGCAATGTAATATAAACTATAATTTTGGTATAAGAATGTAAAAAACTCAATGTTTTAAGAAATTATTAAAAACAAATATCTTTTGTGCTCTTGAGGAACTGTATAAGAAATTTGTGGACTGAAGAAACATATGGGGAACCTTAACTAAAGGTAAAATTTAAAGGACCTTTAACTTAAAGGGTAGGGATGAGATGAGAGGCAAAGAGTTTTGAATCTTTTGAAGGAAGGGAATTGAGAAACTGAAATTGAGGAAGAGGTTTGTAAGAGAAGGTGAAAACTGGAAAGATGAGAGGATTTTGATTTGGAATTTACAGAAGACAAACTTTTAGTGTAGTTATCTATTGGAAGAAGACAAACATTTAAAAGTTTAACTGTTAATAATAAATGTGAGGTGGGGATGTCTTTTTGGTTGACAAGGCTGTTTACTTAACATACTTAATGAAATTGACACCTTTTGGATTAAGACTATTAACAAGAACATTTGATTGCTCCTTGCCAATTAGTTTGACTAACATTTTATTAAACTTGCAATTTTCTATTAACCTAATAAATAAAATAAAAGAAGAACTAAATGCATGGAGTTGATCAAAGGCATGGGTTTACTCCATGCTTATTCTACAAGAAAAAAATATTGATGATTTATGATAAAGATGATATATGGAACCAGTCTGTGCTTTCAGAATTAAATTTGGACCCAGTTACCTTCATATTAATCAACACCAGTTATGCAAGATCAACTTGCATAAACCTATAAAATCTTTATTTGATCTATAAACCAAGATGTTAAAAAAGCCCCTCTTTCCTGATCCTGAAATGGTCTTGCCTCCCCAAGGTTGAGATTATTCCTATACTCCTTTGTTTGAAAGTCCTTAGCATGCCCTTACTTGTGCTTGTGTCACAATCCTCCATATTGATCTTGTGCATTTTCCTGCAATAGTTGGTTATTTGACTCACAGACCCTCCACTTCTGATGTTATTCTTGCTTTTGTCAAATGGCTAATTTGGCTAAAAACTGCATGAGGTTTGTATGAGTTATATCATTGATTCATAAATTGAAGCAATCAGGGAAGATTCAATATACTTTTCTACTGCTGCTTGAATATGTTACTGTACTTAAATATCTTTAAATTGTAGGTTTTTATTCTAACAATGAGTAATAAAAAAAATCAAAATTCATAATATCAGCTATCAGGTTAATACTATTTGCTTCAATCCTGAGTGCTGTAGCTCGGTATGAGAAGCGTATGGAAAGAAAAAAGCATCATCTAATGTCAGAAAAACACTTTGCTAAGAACTATGAGAGATATTTTTAAAAGCTTAGCATCATGATACTAACCGAATGCCAAATATATTCCAAAAACTTAAATAAGTATATTTATCATTACAACCAATATAAGCAAGAGATTCTATTTAGTATGGTGATGAAGATGAATGCATGCAGGTTTTGCAAATTAAGCAAGACATCAATCTATCATGTGGCTGCGAACTAGAAGAATCAAGATCCTGATTGAAGCGATGAGTATTGTGTATTACAAGTGCTGAAATGATCTTCTGACTGTGTCAGATTGATTTTTGTGCGGACATCTGTACCAAGGAGCAATGCTCTGTATCTGGTAACTTTAGAACTTGGTCGATTGGTGTCTTGCAGAAGTCATTAAACTCTACACTGAAAAATAACATTAGCAATGAAATCAATAAGATGCTTTGGCTTAAGAACTATGCAGTACAAATTTATTAGGATAATTTAACATTGATGAGTTGCTATAAAAAAGATAAGAAGAAAAAAGCAGCCACATTAATTGATAAAATACATTATAAGATCTTTTCCCTGGTTAGCAACACAACTTGTTCATATTTTCCATTGCATGTGATATTAGCATTGGAAGACTTTCAATTCGATATACATCTTTTACTTGTTAATCAGTCATCGAATACTTCCCAATCATGGTTGCTTTCTTTTCCTCTAAATTTTATGCTGTTATATTGTGGTGCTAAATTTGTTATTTGAGTTAGTGTAGAGGACCCTAAAATGAAAAGTTCTGTTGAGGTTGTGAATGTAAGTCATTTAGCTATAATTAAGGTTTGGAGTAAATGTTACAGGTTTTTCATTAAGTGGTCCTCCTGCACAATATAAAAGTAGATTGCAGTTGATTGCTGAATTTTTTCACTATGCAACGGGTTACGTTAGAAATCACTTTATTTTCACTATGCATCCGTCTTCATTTTGTACCCTGACCCTGATGAACTCTAGCTGCACGTGTGATATGTTTGTAGGCAGTTGCTTCAAACATAATCTCTTTATTTCTTTCAAATGTTATAGGCATCTGTGTATAAGCATCCTGGATTGATCCGGATCGGCTTTCACTATTTTTTTTACCCAATAACAAGTTATTGAAGTTCTGGGTATTTGTTATAATGTTGATCATCTTGAATGTATTGGACTTCAATATATATGCTTTGCTACTGTGCTTGTTTATGGGGTCTATTCTTCTTGTTTTTACTTCACTGGTCGTCTCCAACCAGTTTTTAATGTTACAAATAATTTATGCTTCTGCCTTACAATTTTCTATACCTCATCATCTTCATTAGGTAATTATTTCTGCTAAGGAAGAGCCTGATCTCCTGATTCCACCTGCCTTGGATGGTCTTCTGAAGATCCATAAACACATTATTGATCTAGGCACAGATCCAGCTAATGCACCAGTGAGTGGAACAGTTTGCACTAGACTTCTTGTAGCAGCTACACATGGTGGGAGTTTGATTGGCAAGCAGGGTGCCACTATAAAATCAATTCAAGATGATTCCAATTGTTCTATCCGAGTTATAGGCGGAGGTAACATCTTTGTGGCTGTGAGTCTGTTTTTGGTAATTGTTGCTTTCAATATTTGAGAGTTGCAATGAAATTCAAGAGATGACTAAATATTCTAGTATATCTATAGATTGTCATTCTCTTGAAACTTTTTAATTCACACGTCCTATCTAAATTTTTAGTCTTTCTATTGGATGATCTCATGTTTGATCTCTTTTTTGAATCATTTGCTCTGTGCAACGCCTGTTCTTACTCTTAGTTGTGTGGTACATGGTTTTTTAAAAGGATAACTTTTCTTTTTGTCTCCAGTACATTCTGTGATCTTTCGATTATTTGTATAGCAAGTGGCCAACCTGTGCATATAATTCTTATGTATGTTCCGAAACAAATTATGATAATGAGAATCTCCAGTGCCCAGTGGGGTTAAGTACATAATCTTATTAAATCTGTAGTTTGTGTTCTTTTCAGAAACAGTTTATGATTTGCATGTTTTGCTGTTCTTTTTTTTCCATGCCCAGATTATTTTTTCAATGATATAGTTGTATGCTCTTAGAAATTAGTTCAAAATATTTCCATGTAGCATGCAGTACTTGAATAAGCTATAACAAACTTGATTGCATTTTGGATAGAGATAATTTAATATATTATCTATGCTATTTTCAGTGGATCTTTTGATTTAGATAGTGTTGATGAGTTTCTAGTTGTTCATTGCCTCTGTTCTGACTTAATTCTTGGAGAACTGTTCATCATTTTCCTCATCCAGGCTTTCTTAATTGCCTTATAAAAACCACTGATCACTTCCATTAATATCATTAAACTCTTGCAAAGTATTGCTAGTGAAAAAGATTGCTTTTAAATTTTATGTTCATCTGGGGAGTTTAACATGCAAGTAAATTATGTGCCTTTTCATGTATATGTAGATGTATGCTTATTTGGCCTTATTTATGACACCGGATTTTTCTGCCCTTTTAAACTGACAGCTTTCAATGAATTTTGGAATTTCTGTGCTTAATAGTTTTCATGACCAATATCTTGTCAACACTTGCTGATGGTGCATTTCTCTCTTAAAATGGAATTGTTTAGCAGATAACTTGCCTGCAGTTGCTCTGTCAGATGACAGTGTAGTTGAGGTTCAGGGAGATCCTGCAGATTTGCAGAAGGCTATTGAATTAATTGGTACACATCTTAGGAAATTTTTAGTAGATCGAAGTGTTATTGGAGTGTTTGAAACGCAGGCAAGTGCCTATCTAAGAATTTTATGTTTAAGATATCCAGCACTTTCAATTTTATATTAATGAAATATCCTTGCTTTACCTGCGCAGACGCAAATGCCGAATGCCCGAGCAAACCAGAACATGCATCAATCTGAATCTTGGGCACCTCCTCAGTCAGGTTTTCCCATGAATCCTGAGGGACACAGTTATGGGCCAAACCATTCGTATATGGCACCTCAGCCACATCAATATGATAATTACTATCAACCTGTTGACATACCTCCTTCGGACAAGCAGCCTCGTTCTGGCCAACCTACTTATGGCAGAGACGTGTCAATGGGAACTCATGCAACTAATGTGCAACCCCAACAAGCAATGATTTCAAAGGTTGATTTTACTTCAATCTAATCCACTCACTTGAGTTCTTGAAATGCTTGCCTAATTTTCATGACTTGAGATAGAGAACATTTGAGGTATCTTCAATAATTTGGTGTAGTTACTGCCAATTGCAAGTAGTGGAATTTCAGTAAGAGATCATTTTGGAGGATTCTAATGTGATGTCAAACTGTTATATTCAATAATTTGTTTTGGTTACTTTTATGGTTTAGTTCTCTAGAATTTTAGGGAGGCAAGATTATGAGCATTGACTGTTGTATTCAACTGTCTGAATGTTTTTTTTCTTCTTTTTTTTTTTCCATTTTCTACCAATTACTGCTACTCAGCTTTTTATCATCTTTCTTATAGATCACACAGAACATGCAAATTCCACTGTCATATGCTGATGCTGTCATTGGCGTTAATGGTGCAAATATTAGTTATATTCGTCGTACCAGTGGTGCAAGTATTGCAATACAAGAAACAAGGGGAGTTCCTGGTGAGATGACTGTTGAAATAAATGGCTCTGCTTCGCAAGTCCAAGCAGCACACCAATTGATACAGGTGCTTCTCGGTTCCTTATTAATTTATTGCCTGTATTTGCTGTTTCGTTTTATGGCCTTGAAAAAATCTATTATTTTCTATTATCTTGCTCAAGTGTCGTATTGTTTCCTTGAAATTTCCACTGGTGAAGTAAAATCTTTGACTGCAACTAAGAGATTTAAGCGATAATACGTCATCTGTATAAATCATAGCTAATTTATTCTTCAGTCTTTTGTGTAAGAAAACCCTTTTTTTTTTTTAAGAGGCAGAACTTAAGTTTCGTTCTTTTCTAGTTGCAAGAACTATTTTTGGACTTCTTCACTGTTCCAAGCTCCTCTACCTCCAAAATCCAAGCCGTTCCACTTCCACCAAAACCTAGGTCATAATTGAGAAAACAAAATTATTTTTCTTGGTTAAATGAATGAAATTTAAATTATATGAGCTCACAATCTTGTATACAGTTAAAAATTCTAACATCCATAGATAGATCAATGTTAATAGTGAATATTAGTATCACTTTGTGACAATTCCTCTAAAAATGCAGAATTCTATAGCTGATGCTGTAAGCAGTGCGCAGAACCCTGGAAGACCACCGGTCCAAGGTTATGTGCCGCCCTATACACCTCAGGGTCCGGGTTATGGTTCTTCAATGTCTAATGCTGCTGCTTCTCAAACTAGCCATGTGCCGACTGGAGACTATGGTCCTATGTATGGGGCTAATTATGGCTACTAGAGATGGTTTTGGGGATGAAATTTGTCTTTGGAAAAAGCATGACATCAAAGATGTTGATCGTGTTTTAATTTGCAGGTGGTAGTGTTGTATTAGATAGATTGCTGCTTCCCATCATCATTTGCCTTGTCACTTTTATTATGCAATGCTGTGATTGCGAATTGTTCAAATCCTCCACTGTTGCTTTCGACGGTGTAATTTTGACAGCTTCGAAGCATATTAGTTCGAGCTTCATAGTTGGATTGAAGGATTTGATTAGTCTTTTTTAAATCCATCCTAATTAAATTAAAGTGGATACAAACCCCAACTAAATCATCCAAAATGAAATGAGTGGCGGAATCTAAATTCATAGTGGTGTACATGAGCCGAGCTTGAACGAACGAGGGTTGTTCATGTTCGATTGTTTATCTTATGAGGGTGTTTGTGTTCGTTTGTTTAATAATTGAACATGTTCACGAATGTTAACAAATGGTTTACGAATGTGTTAATTAATTTATTTATAAAGAGAAAATTGAACACATGATCGAAAATAAATGAATAGTATGATAAATTTAAATGCTAATGAATTATATTAGAATACATTTAAACCAAAATAAATATAAATAAGTATTAAATAATAAATAGATAAATGTTTAGTTAATAAATAATGAATGAATAATAAACAAATATTAATCAAACACTAAATAAACATGTTTGCGGACATGTTCATGAACATAAGCGAACAAGTTTTCTTGTTCGTTTATATTCGTTAAAATTAATAAATGAACACTTACTGTTCGTTTATGTTCGTTAAAATTAATAAACGAACACTTACCGAACTCGATCACAAGTAGTTTGAGAAGCGCTCTGTTCATTAAATTCATCATTCAAACCTTTCTATTTAAACATGAATGAATCTGTTGTATTAATAAAAAATCTATTTTGAAAATTAATTTAAATTCATATGCAGCCATAAAGCTGGCGAAAAACCTGCAAACATAGTGATGTCTTGTAACTAAAAAGAGTACATGTGATCTAATATCTAAGTTTAATTCCCAACTATTTAATTTCAGTAACAAAGTAGAAAATAAAGAGAATGTGATGGGTAAAACAACTTGTGCCAGTTGCACTTCTTTGCGCATCAACTTTGGTTCTGGAAAATTCAGGAGGATGAGTGAATCGAATCATCCATTAAATTCTGAAAAATTTCTTCATGCTAGAGTCAACAAAGGAGTTTAAATACATATCTAATTTTGCCCCAAAAAGACCCAAAAAAAGAGAGAAATCAAAATATAAATATCCAATCAGCAGCGTATCCAATCTACTTTTTTCAATCATACAAATATAAGTATTAGGCAATCACCATGGGTATAACTTTGTCAGTAAGCAAAAATTTCCTATAACCCACTGAGTTGACTCAGCTGGCTGTCCGAGAGAACCGAGTGTATCTCGGGTCTGCTTGTGATCTGCATACCATACCTTGTTTCTCCATAACTCGAAACTTCTAGTCCTGCTTATCAATATGCTTCAACTGGCTTTGTTTGTGCACATTCAAGTTTGGGTATCAGCTCCGAAACCACTTTCTGCAACGAGGCAAGTTGGACACAATTGCTCTTCCCATTTACAACAGCTTTTGTGAGCAGTGTGACCTCCGAATCTGTATGTTCCTTCATCAAGTCATCCCAAAACTTATCATCTTCATTGAGGTTAGATTCTTTGACAAGTTCCATGACCTGCTTCAGCGATGCAACGTTTCTGCCAGCACCACAACCAGTAGCGGTAGCAGCACCCACCGCGTTTGCAATGGTTAATGTATAGACCAAAGGCAGTTTGTGTATAAAACCATATGCAATAGCTGCCACAAAACTGTCTCCACACCCAACAGTGTCAATGACATCAACCTGATAAAATATCAAGGAGAGTAGATGAGTGCACAAACTATATATCCATTGAGAATCAAACTATATATTCTCCTATTGAGATTTGTCTAGATATTAAAGACTGACTTAATAATCAAACTTGAGAATGAGAAAGCATGGACTATGAAGACTGATATAAAGGGAAGAATGAAGAGTACTGATGAGTGAAATCACTATTTTAAGTAAAACGAAATGAACTACCACACATCGATTACCACCTTAAATGCAGGTGCACATGATATACTTGTAGAGGTGATCAATATAGAACCTTTTGGACCCATTTTTATAATCACCCACTTCGTGCGAGTGCCTTGCCTAAGCAACTCTCGTCCTGCATATATTGGGTCCTCTATTCCAGTCAGTGATTCAGCCTGACAAATAATCAACGCCAGTCATGGTCATTAGTGAAACACAAACACAAAACTGGAACAGTGTGCTCCCCCCCCTCCCCATTCTTATAAAAAAACTTGAAAGTTGTTTAGCAAGATGAGAGAGAATTCACAGCCAGAAAGCTTAAAAGATAAAACTTGGAGCTTGGAAAAGCACAACATTGAGATGCCAAGGTGCAACTATATGGTTGCAATGATGAACACCAATGGACAATCATTCTACAAACATCTGCTGCAAATTTTTCTAGTGAAACATGAAACATGTCAACTAGGATTTAGATTGTGTGTAATTAGGGGAAAGAGAATACATGATCTCAACCCCACCTTGCACTGCCACATATAACAGAGTTTGATGCTCCGCATCATATGCAACTGCTGCATGAAATTATGACTCCAATACAAGAGGATGATAGACAAGTGAAAGGGTGCAAGAAAATGCACTTGAAATATATTCACTCTTCAAAAAGTTAAATCAAATAGCAGCATTGACATTGCGTCGCATTCTAACCAAATAAAGTTAAGTTATAGTCCTTTGCAAGTTCAAACACACAAGCATTGTCATCTCGACAAGTATATATGCCAAGGCAAGCAATAGTATGTTAAATCATGTTTCGTACCTCTTCAGAAGTTAGTAGAAGAACATCACTCATCCTCAGGTACTTTTCAAGGGCCATTTGTTCTTCAAGTGTTCCAGTCATCAGAGACTTCCCTCGAGGTCCAGGGTCGAAAAAAATAGAGGTCCCCATTTCATCGGCATAATCTAGAGCGGACACAAGTAGATGAGGTGAAAGTTCATCAAATCCATAACCATTGCAGAAGATGATCTTTGATCTTCTTATAGCCATCTTTGCTTCTGTTGAAAGTGTGCTCATCCAACCAAATGCGGGCTCTTCACTGAAATCTGCACGACTGCAAAGAAAAGAAATTGAAGTTTTTCTCATTATACATCCCATATTTCTAATAAAAGCATAAAAAAAGGAAAGTGGATCAATATTTTAACTACACAGCAATACCTGCAAAAACCATGTCTTTGCAGTGGGTCCACCAAAACCCAGCATAGAAGGGTTTCGTAAGCTCTGGCATCAATCACATCATTCTGCTCATCCATTTCAACCATACCGATTCCTTCATCATGAAGTACATCTACGAGGAAATTACCATAGATTTCGTCACCAACATGACCAACTGTAGCGACTCGAAGTCCTAACCTAGCCGCAGCTATGGCCATATTGCAATTGCCACCGGCTTCCCAGTATTTCTATCAATAGAACCACAATATTAATATCTATAACACCAATTTGGATTTTAGTAAGCAGAAACTAGAAGCAGAAAGCAATCTCAAAGATTTGACGCACACATGTGATCATTTGGTTGACAAAACTCTAGATTAGAGCATTTGAACTACCAAGCAATCAATAAGGCCATCTACAGATTACTCGATGATTGACTGCTTTTTCTGCCACGGAAGCTTAGCCAGGGTCAGGAGAGAAACCCAGTTTGATAAACTGATATGCATGCAACACAAAACGCAGGCTAGTGAGGAGTAATTGACATGGATGTTTTCCCTCTTCCTTTTCCAAAAATCCATGTCTCCATTTCCTGTCTGTACATGCTAACTTTCACATAACATAGGATTGTATTCGGTAGGATTGGTTCCCAGGCTCGTATCTAAAGCAATGGAAGGAACGACTCGGAATCATCATATTTCAGATGCTATCTCTTAATAATATACGACAGTATACTTCAAAAATTCTCTTTCTTTGTAGAAGATGAGAGGGGTTTATATTAAGTCTGTGAATTTAGCGAGAATTCAAGAACCTCTAGTAATCGAATTAAAAATAAAAAATCGTTAGTCCCATCCTTCATTCCTAAACACTGCATTTTTGTTTTTCGAACAGTTCAGCTTAAATATAATCACCATTCATTACCATGACTACGTTAAATTATATGGTTATTGTTCTAATAAAACACATACATACCAGTTAATAACTCAAACAAAACCAAAAATGTGTGGAAAAATAAAAAGGAAATCATGAACACCAAAGAGCAATTACAAATAATAATAATGGCAAAACCTTATCAGGAGGCGACTTGGACAATTCTTCCATATAAAGTTGACGCTCATCCAAGGGTTTGGGCGGCAATTTGGGAACGTTGAGCACAATATCAACGCAGAGATTTCCAAGAGTAGCGACGTCGATTTCCTTAACTCCAACAGATTTAATCCTCTCATCTTCGACAGAGCCATTGCCGAAACAGAGAGAATCGAGGCGCTGTTTGGGGAGAGGAACTTCAATTCCTCTACATTTCAAAACCGAATAATAGGAACTCCTCTTGGCTAGCGAGGGAGACAATCTAGGGTTTTGGAGGGTGTTTGCGTAGGGAGAAAAAAGGGCATAATTGGATTTAAGGGATAATGCAACTTGATTATGCATTTAGCAAAAGATAAATTGAAGAAAATGGCGCAAGAATTGATCGAGAATGAAGAGGAATAACGCAAAGCTGATGAATCAACAGAGAAAAATCCAACACCAGCACCAATCAGTCATGGAATTGGAATAGAGCGACTGTCTATCTTCTTCCTCTTTTAAACTCCCCACTGTGGATGAAGGATTTGAATCAGAGACTTATAAATGGATAGAGCAGGTCAATCTTCTGTTTTTTCTATAAAGCATTTCAAATATATAATAACATTATTCAGATATTCTAAAAAATACCCAATTACGCGATCGGGTATCAGATTTTATATTTTATTTTATTTTTCATTTTTGACATCTCTATAACAATCACAAAAAATGGATTAATATCACAACTTACCCCAATTCATATAAAAATATCCTTAATTACCGTTCACTATAACAAAACATTCCAATGTATCATTATCCGTATATTTTTATCATTTTCTACCACAAATCAATCATTATTCATGTTGACTTTCACAAACTTCCAAAATTTCCAAAAATATTCCTTTAGCCATTTTTATTCTTCCACTTCATTTATTTCATTAGATCGTGAATTAAGAGTAAACAGATCAATATCAGACCCAATATATTTAAATGCATACTCTGATAATACATATTGTCTCTACTTCTCAAGATTTCAGTTGGTTTTTACGGATTATTTTTGTAATTCAACCACACGCCCGGAGTCGGTGGTTCCACTCTATCTTTAATGAGAGCCTAGATCACAACATTTTTTTCGTCCAAGGGGGTCACTTGGAGACGCACTACTGGTATTAACTCACAGAGTACTCAAGAACTTTTGAATAGCATGAGGGAAACAAAAAACCTTTCTTTTATTGAAGAAATAAAATACAAATTTATACTGCAATATTATTTCTCCGCCAGTGGAGGAGAATACTTGTTTAGTCACTTATGACTTAACTTTGAGGGGAATCCCCCTTATGCTTGAAAATTCAAAAACTCACACACTTAAACTCAAGAGAGAGAAATACTAAGAAAATGTGTGATTTCTGATGATCTTCTCAATGCCCGAGGGCCTCCTTTTATAGCCAAAATCCGAACTTCAAATGCGGATTTCAATCCTTGTTAGTTGTCACATTATTTGCCCTCCATTATTTTATATTGGTTTGTTCGCTTGTGACTCATCCACCATCTTCTGTTGGGTGGAGTGTGATTCTTTTGGCGAAGTTGTCCCACTATCCTTCGATCATTAGGTAGTGGCTTATCATTTGCTTGTGGTAGGACCACCCCACTATATCATGTCTGGTGGAGTGTAGTGCGTGGTATGGGCTCATTTTCATCGTGTATTTTGATAACCTTATCCTATCTCTTACACAAAAATCTATTTTTCTGGATTTTTACACGAAAATAAATCCTAACTGGACTTATTACACGAACTATATCGAATTTAATTAGACTCACTTTATTTTATTACATTTATGGTTTTTACTATCTAAAAACCCCTCTTTGAACCCTTCATTTTTTGTTGTGGATCGGGTCGGTTACCTTCGATCTTGAAGCCTTGTCTGAATAATGGTTTCTCTTGTGATTGGCAGTAAGAACATAGTCGTTCTTCCCATCGACCGATATGTATTATATTACATATCTTGTTCCTTATATTTTCCATTGCCGGAACCTTGTTCTCTTAGATGAGCTTTCTTTTATTCTCAAATAAATTTTCAGCAAATCTGGTGGTGTTTCCTGTCATGGAATTTAATAGGAATGATCCATTCGTAAAATTTTGGAAAAATTTGAACGAATATTTAACCGTGTCCGTTTCTGTGAGACAAACCTATATTCCCCATGCTCGCCTTGTGGATACTTCAACTTCCGTAAGGGTGATTACTAGAGAATTGTTTGTCGGTGGTGCTTTTGCTTTATTAAAAGCCACCATGTCAGGTCTCTATAGCTTGATAAAATAGAAGATTGGGTGAAACCCTTTTCCTGAAATTTATGGAGCCGCTGATATGAATTTTAGCTCCAAAATATCTTCTCGATCGAGATATGGGTTATTTTGCCATGAGTCATGAACGACCTTGCAATCCATTCCGGTAATTTAGCAATTTTTGAAAAGTTCGGTGCATTGGTAAGTATTGAATCAATATCTCCAAAATCGTATCATTCTCATACGTCCCGTGGATTTACACCCACAAGCATCCACAATCATGGATATTTTCCAGACCAATCAACAATAATTTTGTTGGGATTGATCCCAATTCTGGTTACCAATTTCTCTCACATCTTTTGATAAACCTGCAACAGAGAAAACAGTTCATTAGTGTTAACTTTTCTTCGGCTGGTTTGTGGCCGAAGGTTAACCTCTCTCTCTTTAACCCCAAATGTGCTGGGATGACTTGGCTTGTCTGGAATAGATTTCTGACTTTCCAAATTGATTTCTATATCGGAGTCCGATAGCTCACTTGTATTGGCATTAGGTGCCTCAACACCAGAGTCTGTTGTAAAACATATATCTGCAGGATGACCTACTAAGGGTTGGAAATACCCATTATGTTCATCGATGATGAACTTTTCTCACAAATTTCTTTTTGGGTTACCGATGGTGAACCCGCTTTGAGAAGAGGTTTCTTAAGTGCATCCCATAAGTGGGTTTGGGCGACTTGAGTGGCTTGTATGGCCTATTGGACAAAGTCCAAATCTGCTTTTTGAACATAGACAACTCATTCGATACGAATCTTTAACAATCCATATCGTTTGTTCAATTCTTCAAGGTTTTTCCTGAGGTGTTTTGAATTAATCGTGATGGAATCTGCTTCAAGAATGTCCATCTCTTGTTAGGAAATCTGCAAGAATATTCTCATTAGATTTCACAATGACAATATGTTGGGAATTTTCCCAGCATCCTGCCTTGGGTTGGAGCTTAAATTGGCGCTTAGCGCGGCTCTTCCAGATTTGAAACTGTGAGCTCAAAGCTACATAAGTATAAGATATTAAAGTTGCGCTCTATGCCCACATGATATCCTTTTGGTGTAGTAGTAAGCGTTTGATGGTCCCAACACTTGGTATCAGAACAGGTCACAGGTTCGAATCCCCTTGGGAGCACTTTGCAGTGGGAGTTGCCAGAGCCTTAGAACAGAGGATGCTAACGCGCAGGTCAGGTTGTTGGGTGGTTGGGACCTGAGAAAGGTGAACGGACCTGGAACTAGGTTGCTAAGGTGGCCGGGACTTGAGAAAAAGTGAATGAACCTTGGAACTGAAGATACTGGCGTAGCACAGAGGATAGTGCGGAGGCATGGTGGCACCGAGTCATAGTGGTGGCGCGAGGCGTAACGCCAAGTCATGGTGACATCAAGGTGTGGCGAGAAAGCATGACGGTGCCGAGTTATGAAGATGTCGGGCAGTAAGCTAGGTTGCTACTGAGTAAGCTGACCTGAGGTTGCTACTGGGCAAATAAGCTGACCTAGGTTGTTACTAAGTAAGCTGACCTAGGTTGCTACTAAGTAAGCTGACCTGAGGTTGCTGAAGCAGGTTGCTGAGGAGTAAGCCAGGTTGCTGAGGAGTAAAGCTGCTGAGTTCAAGGTTACTGGAGTGAAGAGGCTGGCAAGTGCTGAGGGGGATTGTTGGGAATTTTCCCAGCATCCTGCCTTGGGTCGGAGTTTAAATTGGCGCTTAGCGCGGCTCTTCTAGATTCGAAACCGTGAGCGCAAAGCTACATAAGTATAAGACATTAAAGTTACGCCCTATGCCCACATGATATCTTTTTGGTGTAGCGGTAAGCGCTTGATGGTCCCAACACAATATAAAAAATATAATATTGGCATTCTGCTAGCCATCCGATAATACGTGCTTTCTCGATTTTTGATTGGAGCTTATTTTTTAAGAAAGCTTTAACGTTTGCATTATCTACTTTTAAGGTAAATTCTTTTGCTAGTAAAAATAAAGACCATTTTTTGAAAGCCCTCCAAACTGCAAAAAATTCTTTCTCGTTGATGTGCCAATAGCTGGCTTGTTGTTCAGAGAACAATCCTCTTGTGTATCTACATGGTTATTCGCATGTAGATATCTTTCGCATGAGCACGACCGCCCATCTAAAATCATTAACGTTTGTGTAGACTACTAAATGATCTTCATCTTGTGGTATTGCGAGTTTAGGCAGTTTGTTGCACACTTGTTTCAATTCACGCACTCATTAGGAATGTATCTCTTCCCATTTCCATTTATTTTTCATCCCTTTGTATTAGTGGACAAAAATCATTTATGTACCTTGCTAGGTCTTTAATAAAAACACCTACAAAGTTAATCACACCTAAGACAATTTGAAGATGGTTCTTATCCTTTAGAATGTCCGGAAAATTACAGATTTTTTCCACAATATGTTCCTGAAGTTCCATCCTGTATGGTCAATAATAAAACTGAGAAACTCGATTCTATTGACTGCAATTATTACTTTCTTTTCAGATAGCACTAATCATTTCTTATGACATGTTTCAAAGAATATTTCAAGATGTTTAATGTGCTCTTTTATATTCTTCGATGCAATTAATATATCATCAATATAGACGAACATAAACTCAAAATAATTTTTAAAAAAGTTATCCAATTTTCGTTGGTATATTTGGGGTGCATTTGCAAGTCCCATTGGAATTACATTCTAGATATACTAACCTTGTGGGGTAGAAAAAGTTGTATATTTTCTTGACTCATTTTCCATTTTAATCTGGTAGAAACTAGACTTACAATCGAATTTAGAAAATATTTTTGACCCTTTAATATAGTCAATTAGATGTTCTCTACTAGGGATGTAATAACCACCAAAATTAAGTATGTTGTTAATACCTTGATAGTTAATTACTAACCTTACTTTTCCTCTTTTGATTTCACCATAGGTTCTTACTAGAAAACTTGGGCTACTATAAGAGGAGACTCCAGTTTCGATCAATTTAAGATGGATATGTTCTTTAATGATTTTCTGCATATCTTTCTTATCGAGCATATTCATCTGGATTGGCTTGGATTGAACCAACTCGTATCAGTATTGTTCTTTTACCTTTAGAGTTGCTTCAATCTTGTTTCTATTCCATTAAGCCAGAGGATCCTCATTGAAGTTTGTCTGGATTAGTCTTTTGATATTTTCAAGGGAAAGTAAACTTTCCTTGTTAATGTCTTCAACTTGTGTTCTCTCTTTTATTGTATTCTTCAAAAGTTGAATATCTTCTTCGGATGCCTTTTTGAAACATTGTTGCTTAAAAGTCAAAATTTTTTTACCAAATTTTCTTTTATCCTGCATTTTAGGATGAGTTAATTTGACATCATCACCACGTTTGTTGCGAAAATTAATGGGCATTATTCTATTGAATACTCTTTCTCGTCGTAAAACCTATATCAAACTACAACAATTAGTAGTAAAGGTTAACAGGTTCTTGTGGTTATCCTGCTCATATTTTGCAAAAAGTTTGGATAAAATTATTACCCAACAAAATATCAGCACTTGTATCGTGAATATAGATTGGTCGTTTTTTTTATCTTATACCAAGGTGTCCCAAATGCACCTCCTATCATAATTCTTGTTTTATGAATACTCTTATTGAGTATCAGGATTTTCTGAGAAAAATCTCTTCCTGCAATAATTGGTAATGCTTCTACAGTTTCGCTTAGAAAAACTCCTGGTTTTGTTGTACAAATACCTGAACCTAAGCAGCAAAATATTTTGTCTTATATTTTTCATACATTATCCCAACGAATATGTATATGGAAAAATGACCTCGTCATTTCACCCTTATGAGGTGTCCATCGAGGGTGAATTCTATTTCATTTCCTTTTCGTCCCCAAGGTTTATGTTCCTCGAGAAAACTTAGACCCAAAATCATAATGCCTTTATTTCTTCCTATACTACTCGTTACAGATGCCTCATATCCTGATATTTCAAGCATGCCTTCATATCTTCCAATTGCCTATTGTTTTAAATGATATATGTCATCACAAGAAAAAATGTTAATCTTTTTCGATATATAAAAAACAAAATGAATTTCCTTCCAACCTTCAGGACAATGCATTTTAACATTACTGATCCTCATCTGTCGGGGGTTGGAATCCTTGAGTGGTTCTTTTCCTCTGAAACTTATTATCCTATCTTCGGAAAAAAGACATTCTATTACTACTTACAGATCTTAATCTCATTGATCCATCAAGAATAGGATGATCTGTAATTAGTATATTAACACCACCTATCCTAGGGATTTGAATTGGATCTGGTGTCATAACCTTGGCGAATTTCTTGAAAATTCTAGAAATCTCAATATAATATTTCCTTAGAAACAAATTAGAATCATGTGTATTGGAAAGTGCATATGCAATTCTATATATAATCTATATGGTCGATTGTCCACTTTCATTAGATCTGTTCTTTTAAAATCTTGGTCAGCTAGGTTATATGCAATCTTAGGATGAATGTCAAACATAAGTTTACCAGCATACAAATATCTACCATTGTCCCCAGACAACCATCTCTTAAGTTACTGATTCTTCTATCCATTACTGATAGATGAATTTCTGAATCAATGTCTTCTTTGAAGGTAGCTTTGATTACTACTTCAATGGTTCTAATATGGATCCATTTCATAGTCACTGTTACTTCTTCCATAATTCAGCTCAGTTTTTCAAGAATTTCTTCTTTCGGAATAAGCTATATATCAATTCTATTACCGGTTAATTTCATAGGAATCGAAAACTCACCTGAGTTTACCCGATAGATGATATTGTGCTTGCATTGTCTTAGTCCAATCTGGTTAAAGATTCGGCTAACACCTCCAATCCTGAAACTGTCGTAGGTGCTCAGGGTTGAGTTTTGTCTCATGATTCTTTCCATCATTTTGTTTGAGATGGTCATTTGTGAAAAAAATCCTGATAGACTTTTTGAAGTTTGAAGTCTATCTTCTGTCTCGTGATTATTCGTCTGATTTTGTTGATGATCCATATGATCCATGTGAATCACTCTCAAATTCTTCTTCATATATACTTTCATCTGAAGAAATATCCTTAAACTGGCAAATTAGTACCAAATCACCATAGAAAACTGCATCAAAGATGGCTGCAGTTGGCTTGAATTAGCATATTTCACCTTGCTTTTGTGGGCAATTTGGCGAAATATGACATTTTGCACATGTCCAGCAATTACAGTCTTTGAAACTTTCATTCGTACGAGTATGAGCTCATTTGAAAGTTCTTCTTGTTGGCGTTCTTCTTGTTGGACGTCATTGAATTGATAGTCCTGAAACTTGTTTTATTTAAAAAATATTTTCGAATACATAATTCTTGATTTTCTCATCCGTTAGGTAAAAAAATCAATATTGTAAATATAAATTGTATAATATTTCTTCAATAAACCTAAGTGGTGTGCTGTTGCCGGCACCCAAAAATAAATATTCACCTTAACTAACCTGTAGAAGGATAAGTAAGGGGTCGAACCCACAGGGAATATCGTAATCTAATTAAACAGATTCGTGTGTGAAAGCAATAAAATGGAGGGTTTGGTTGGTTTGTTGAGCAGAATAATCATGCAACAAAAGATTGTGGAAAACAATAGATTGAATAATCAGATTGATAAAATGATCTAGCCCTTGGATAGCCTCCCCTAGAATGATTTTTCCCAATTAATTAGCAATCCCGATTAACTCATCCCTATCTCGAATCTTGCCCCTAAACCAGTGGTACGACCAAACTAGTTCGAATTATTTCTTAAGTTTAATTAATCAGCAGGTACGACCCCCAATTAATCTACCTTATGAATAACCCCAAAACATGTATTCAAGATTCAATTCATAGAATGCATTACCGATCCAAAATAATAGGACAAACTAGACCATGAAAGCGGAACGTCCGAATCATGCAACCTAGACCTTGTTATCCCAAGCTACTATGATCACACAATATAACAATTACGGATTATATGTGCAATCTAGCGATGAATAATAAAACAATCAAGTAAGGTGATCAGACTTACAGAATTAATAAATATCCCATGCATAGCATAAACCAAATAACAAGGAAATCGAGATAGAGTGAGAAATCGTTACTACTTAGTCAATGGTTGAAACATTCAAGGTTCTGGCGTCTCCTTGGACTAGAACAAAAGTTTAGCCAAACATGGCTATGAACATCACAAAAGTAATCAAAGAACTCTCTAAAATGTATTCTGTCTCAATCTATTCTGTCTTTTTTCTACTGAAAACAGCGTCCCCCCTTATAAACATAAGCCTTAAGATATAATTAAGAAACTAATAGGCCTAGTCTAATGGGCTTCTAACACGTAAGTGATAATTCAGCATCCACATTCCCAACACTGATCCCCTCAGTGTTGGGCTTTTTCTTTACTTCCACAGCCCATTCGACTTGCAGCTTGTGTATCCTCTCACTTGGCTTGTCCCCAATCATCATATAGTTTGCAAAACAATCTAAAATCCATGAAAAATATGAAATCAAAGCCAACAAGACGAATATGATAAAGATCGGGTAAATGCAATAGAATAGCGAACAATTAACTATAATAACTGTCGCATAGCACATGTAAAACATGAACAAATCCCATCTTATCAAATCCCCCCACACTAGAACTTTTGATTGTCCTCAAGCGAACTCTACACAACGGTTCAAGCAAGGATAGGTAAAACACTCTTTTATTTTCCTTTGCTGCTGAGTTCCTGAGCCGAATTTGTAAACTTTATGTCCCTTCAAAGTAATTCACAACTCTTATCCATAGTCAATCACAAAGTTTTATCAATCGCTAGTCACTCATGCCATATCCATAACTCCCTAACAACTTGTTCTCAATTCATTTGATTCAGTCTTTCCTTTATAACACTAATTTGAGTGGTGCCCCTCTTCAACATTCATCTCTTTTTTTTTTCTTTTCTCAGCCTTATTTCTTCACCAATTTTTTTTAAGTGAGGTCTTGCAGCTCCACACTACTTTTCGGGTTTTAGCTCTTTTGTGTTGATTTGTAGACGGTTGGCAATTCGAAAACACTTGAGCCCCCAAAAGTAGGCAGCCGTATCGGCCCCTCACTAATTTTTTACATTCTTTTCGACTAAACTCCTTTTCTTTTTCCTCCAATCCACAAATATTCAAAAAAAATTTCAACTTGGGCACCAACTCAAATTTTTCTTTCCCAAAAGACCAAACAAACCACCAAGAACAAGTAATCAAGTTGCCACTTCAAGGCTAAGTAAACCAACAATCAACTCAACTCCATGACCAACACATGGATTCAAGTTCAATCACCAATCAAGGCATACAATTCATGTTTTCAGCATTTTTAACAAAAAAATCAGCAACTAGAAATATAGTTAAATGTCCAACTATCATGCTTGAACTCCACAAAAGGTATGCTAACATATCAAATAATATCAGATCATCACAACACAACATAGATAAAATCATAGATCAACCCCCCCACACTAGAACAGGTGCTAGTCCCTAGCACATCATGCAACATATATATAAACGGTTCAAGCACCAAAATGAAATACAAAGTAAATGGAGCGGGATAACCTGATCAAGAAGTGATGTGTTGCGCTCTCAACAACTGCAAAATCTCCGTAAGTTGAATGCCTTGAAGTTCTTGGTTTGGTGAATGAGTAGACCACCTTCAGCAGTAGGGACCTATAAACAGATCAAGGAAAAAAAAACTAAAAAAAATTGGGTTGCCTCCCAACAAGCGTCTTTGTTTATTGTCATTGGCTCGACTTAGGAAATCTTGTTTCAAAGAGTTGGATCCTCAAAATCCAAATATTCAATGTGCTCTGACACTGACACCGAGGGGATCGGTGTTGGTGAATTTTGGGAATTTTTCAAAATTGCGAGCAGCCGTACGTCTGAAAAAAATTCCAATAGTGGCTCTGTCTCTTTGACCCTCTCCATGTGACGATGATAGTCATTCTCCAAGTTCTCGGTGCCCTTCTTATCTTTAATTCCGGGATCGAACACTTGATACCAATTTTCCATCCTAATGGTCCTAGCGCCCTTATTCTCTCTTTCCAGACTTTGCATGAATTGTTCCTCCAATTTATTCCTGCAATCAAGCTCAAAAATTTCCTGTTCAATTGGCTCAATAATACTCAAGGCACAAAGAGAGTTAGATTCATTAGGGTATTTCATAGCATCAAATATATTAAATCGAATAATCTCTTCGTCAAATTCCATGGTGAGGGTTCCCTCACGTACATCTATTTTTGTTTGAGAGGTATTCAAGAATGGCCTCCCCAACAAAATAGGTGCGGAATTTCCAGAGTTCCCATCCATATTTAACACATAAAAATCAGCAGGAAAAATCAAATGGTTTACACGTACCAGAACATCCTCAACAACTCCAGCTGGGTATGTGAGGCTTCTATCTGCTAACTGAATAACCACCCCAATCATCATTAATGGCCCAATACCTAATTGCTCATAGACGGACCATGGCATGACATTAACAGTGGCCCCAAGATCTAGCATGGCCTGCTCGATCTTTTGATCACCTATCATACAAAGAACTACAAACATGCCAGGATCCTTCCTTTTAAGAGGTAGCTTCTTCTGAAAGACAGCAGAGGCATTCTCTCCCATGATAACCTTCTCATCATTGGCCAACTTACGCTTGTTAGTACACAATTCCTTCAAAAATTTGGCATATCTCGGAATTTGCTTGATTGTTTCCATTAATGGTATGGTAAGCTCAACTTTTCGGAACACCTTAAGTGTTTGTTGATTCTTGATGCCTTTTTCAGTTTTCTTCAACCTGGAAGGAAAAGGTAATGCATTATTATCAATAGGAATTGAGTTTCGAGATTTTACCTTATTTTTTTGTTTTGGTACACTGACATTGATGGGGTCAGTGTCTGCCTGAACGTCCAGCTTTTTCTTTTCCGGCTCGACCAACTCATTCTCAGCCCCTAACTGGTCTTTAGGTACCTCAGAGTGCTCTTCTTCTACTGCCACCGTCTTCTCCTCCACTTGCTTGGGTGGTGAGATTTCTTGTAATTGTTTTCCACTCCGTAGAGTGATTGCACTCACATTCCTAGGGTTGATCTCGGGCTGAGAAGGTAACTTGCCACTATATTTTGCTTGCATTTGACTGAGAGTAGTGGCAATTTGGCTCATTTGTGACTCCAAATTCCTTTGCCCAAACTCTAGAGTTTTTATTGTTGTTTGGGTGTCTTGTTGGAATTTCATGGTATCGGATGTCAATGTTTTCATCATATCCTCTAGAGATAGTCCAGAATCTTTCTCACTCATGTGTTGCCCAGAGCTCTCAATACTTTGATCATTCCTTCTCAATAATTGGAATTTCTGATCTTGATATTGAGGTCTTTGATGATCTCCATGTTGATAGTTCTGTTGGTTCCCATATCGAAGATTGGGATGATCTCTCCACCCTAGATTGTAAGTATTAGAATATGGATCATACTTTCGACCTTGAGAATTCCCAAAACCAACTGCATTGGCATGCTGCTCCATCTCATCATTCAAGACTCGACAATCATCAGTGGTATACTCTGTAGTGTTGCAAAGTTTGCATGGGCGAACTTCTGGAGTCTTGACCTTCATAACATTTCCATCATGCTTGCAATCTTTTCCAAAGCATCATTTTTCGGCTCCTCTGGTCTGGTCATAGCATCACGTACACCAAACTGCTAGGTATTTGTTGTCATGCTAGAAATCAATTCTCGTGCAGCTGTTGGTGTCTTTCCCATCAAAGCTCCTCCACTTGCCGCATCGAGCATGTTCCTATCCATGAGGGTGAGTCCCTCATAAGAGTACTGGATAAGTAGTTGATCACTAATCTGATGTTGTGGACATGAGGCTATGAGACGTTTGAAACGTTCCCAATACTCATATAGTGTCTCCCCTGAACCTTGTTTAGCACCTGAAATCTCTTTCCTCAGCACTGCCACTCGAGTGGCTGGAAAATAATATTGGAGAAATAACTTTTCCATCTCATTCCATGTCGTAACAGTTCTGGGTGGCAGAAAATACAACCAATCTTTTGCAGTGTTCTTTAGTGCAAATGGAAATGCACTTAACTTCACATGTTCCTCTGAAACCCCTGTTGGTTTCATACTTGAGCACACGACATGGAACTCCTTGAGGAAAGTATGTGGGTTTTCACCTGCAAGACCATGAAAAGAAGGTAATAAGTGAATAAGTCCAGATTTAAGTTCAAAGTTGACATTGGCATCAAGAGTAGGTATGGTGATGCAAAGATGTTGACGATTTATGGTTGGATTTGCCAACTCATTCATCGTCATTTCTTAATTTTCTGCAGCCATTGGTTCAGGCTCTGATTTTTCACTAGTGTCACTCCCTTCCTCACTGCCCGTTCCTCCTGTTGATGCAAAATCAATTCTCCGACGTAAATGAGCTTCTTTCCTGAGGTGCCTAGCTGTTCTCTCTACCTCCGGGTTGAATATAAGTTGTTTACCTCGTTTTGATCGAGTGATCATCCACTGCAAACAACAAACTGAACAGAAATTGAACAGACACTGAGGAGGTTAGTGTTAGTGTGAATCTGCAGAACGTGAACAGTGATGATTTTTTTTAATTTTTTTTATATAACAGAAAAATAAAACACAAAATAATTTAACCAAATTAACAACTATTCCCCGGCAACGACGCCACAATTTGGTGTGCTGTCGCCGGCACCCAAAAATAAATATTCACCTTAACTAACCTGTAGAAGGATAAGTAGGGGTCGAACCCACAGGGAATAACGTAATCTAATTAAACAGATTCGTGTGTGAAAGCAATAAAATGAGGGGTTTGGTTGGTTTGTTGAGCAGAATAATCATGCAATAAAAGATTGTGGAAAACAATAGATTAAATAATCAGATTGATAAAATGATCTAGCCCTTGGATAGCCTCCCCTAGAATGATTTTTCCCAATTAATTAGCAATCCCGATTAACTCATCCCTATCTCAAATCTTGCCCCTAAACCAGTGGTACGACCAAACTAGTTCGAATTATTTCTTAAGTTTAATTAATCAGCAGGTACGATCCCCAATTAATCTACCATATGAATAACCCCAAAACATGTATTCAAGATTCAATTCATAGAATGCATTACCGATCCAAAATAATAGGGCAAACTAGACCATGAAAGCGGAACGTCCGAATCATGCAACCTAGACCTTGTTATCCCAAGTTACTATGATCACACAATATAACAATTACGGATTATACGTGCAATCTAGGATGAATAATAAATCAATCAAGTAAGGTGATCAGGCTTACAAAATTAATAAATATCCCATGTATAGCATAAACCAAATAACAAGGAAATCGAGATAGAGTGTGAAATCGTTACTACTTAATCAATGGTTGAAACATTCAAGGTTCTGGCGTCTCTTTGGACTAGAACAAAAGTTTAGCCAAACATGGCTATGAACATCACAAAAGTAATCAAAGAACTCTCTAAAATGTATTCTGTCTCAATCTATTCTGTCTTTTTTCTACTGAAAACGGCATCCCCCTATAAACATAAGCCCTAAGATATAATTAAGAAACTAATGGGCCTAGTCTAATGGGCCTAGTCTAATGGGCTTTTAACACGTAAGTGATAATTCAGCATCCACATTCCCAACACTGATCCCCTCAGTGTTGGGCTTCTTCTTTACTTCCAGCCCATTCGACTTGCAGCTTGTGTATCCTCTCACTTGACTTGTCCCCAATCATCATATAGTTTGCAAAACAATCTGAAATCCATGAAAAATACGAAATCAAAGCCAACGAGACGAATATGATAAAGATCGGGTAAATGCAATAGAATAACGAACAATTAACTATAATAACTGTCGCATAGCACATGTAAAACATGAACAAATCCCATCTTATCACTAAGCTTTGATACAAATTTTAACACTTTGAATATAATAAATATATGAATTGGAATTGCATGTAAAACTTGGAAAAATATGGATTGGAAATTGCAATATGAGCTTGGAAGTAGTATTTTTCAATGATTGCATATGTGTGACCCAAGAACTTTTAGAAATTTTACCACTTTTGTGGTATTTTGGGAAGTTTTTTATCCTTTGTGGTACTTTAGGCTTTAGTTATATATTTTGTGGTAGTTTGAGGGGGTTAACTCCACAAAAAATTGTATGCTATAGATTCTAAATTCATGCATCAGATCGATTCGACTCGGGTCAACTTTTTACACAAACAAAAGTTTACATTTTTTAGAGCATCACAAAAACTTATATGAGACTATTACACATTTACATTTTTTGGAGCATCACAAAAATTTATACAAGACTGTCTCACGGATGGTTACTGTGACACAAATCATTTCACAAACAAAACTGATTTTCACAAATTCATAAGTCAATAGTGAAGTGTGAGTTAATTTGTCTCACGTAACTAAATTTATGAGATGGTCTCATACAAGACCTACTCTTAGTACATTTACACTATATTACACAAACATTTAATACATAATAACTTTAAGTTGTGTATTAATACATTTATGTTATATTAGTATTACTTTTACCTGATACAAGCAGTGACGGAAATATCGCGATATTTCGGCGATATATCACCGAAATATCGCCAAATTCAAGCTACCGACACAGATATGCACTGTCAAAAATATCCGTCAAAATATCGGCAAAATATCGCCGATATTTCGGAAAATATCGGCATAATTTCGATATCGGTCGAGTTGTGTATGGGTTTGTCATTGTGTCGCGATATATCGGCGAAATATCGCCGATATATCGCCATAATATCGCCCAAATATCGTGTCGGTGATCTTGTTTTTTTTTTTTTTTTAAATTTTAAATTGATTTACAGATTGTTATAGGATATGATATGCCAAGTGTGATGATATTATTGCACATACATATATTTTTGTCCCCCATTATACTTGACATATTTTATCTTCTATTTTTTTTAATTTGTAAATTATTATTAAATGGTCATAACCAAGGATAAATAGATCCCATCCCATATTAGTTTGCTTCGTATAGTTTTATTCAACTCTAGATCACTTCATTTGCTTCTACTTTTGAATCAAAGTTTTGTTACTTATTTCGATTTTTCGATTCTCCTTCGATTTTCCAATCATTGTTCATCAACATCAAGAAGGTTCATCATTTAAAGGTTAGTTAATTTAAATACTTAACTACATATTTAATTTTTTGAAGGTATGTTGTCTTAAATACATATAAATTATGCTATAGTTTATAGTTTTAACTTTTAAGGTATGTGACTTTTGGATTGAGCTATAGTTTTAATTAAAAAATTGTTCACATATATCATGAAATTATGCATAATAACTTGAAAGGAATTTCGCCTCCTGTTCCAAATCGAATTTGTCTTATGCACTTCCATACTTAAAGCATGATTACAATTTATGTTGATTTAATACGTGAATTCAATTTCTATAATTAAAGTTGATTTAGTTTATTGTCTCTGTGTACAACACCGTTCATAAAAAATGACTTATTTTATTTTATTTGGAACAAGTAGGGAATCAAATAAATAGAAATTTAAGAGGTAAAATAATCTTTCCCAAGAAGTGATTAGGGATATAATCGGGTGAGGTGCAACTGGGAGTAACTTTGATAATTCCAACGTCCTTTTAATTTTTCTTCAATTTGCCCAAGAAATGCTTAACTATGATTATTAAAATCAGTTAATTAGTTATAGGTGCCACGTAGGCATTGATATATTTACTAATCAACTTACTATTGGTTAAACATGGAATTTATTAAGTAGGCATTGAATTTTATTTGATATATTTTTTACATTAATTAAGAAGATATTGTAATGAAGGAGATATCAAATAAATAGATATGTTCGATACCCTTAATTAAGAAGAAATCTTCCTTAATTAAATTTAATTCGATGGAGAGTGTAGATTAAACATAGTTGAAGTCTAAAACTAGATAAGGTAGAGAGATATAAAATTGATGATTTGACCCAATATGTGTACCACACTACCACTGTACCCACAATTACTTATTATAAATATTGTAGCTTTTATTAATTATTAGTTTGTTTATGAAATTTAATAATAGTAGCATTAAATATATAGTATAGTATAGTACAAAAGTTCAATGGAATTTCTAGATTACCCATTCACACACATGCATGTCTTTGGAAAGTAAGATGACCACATAATATATAAACCTTATTAGAATTTATTCAAATCTAGTAAATGAGCTATATTGGTAAATGAGTTGTATTTCGCGATTTTCTTATATGTTATATTTTCTTATATATGAATAAGGAATGGCAAGTGAAAGTAGTGCTGCTGGAAGAGACCCTGCATGGAAATATTGCACAGCCATCCCTGGACACAAAGGTGCCACTCTTTGTAGCTTTTGTAATCAAACGATTATGAGTGGAGGCATTACACGTTTCAAATATCACTTGAGCCACACAGACCCAAATAAAAATGCACGTCCTTGTAAAAATGTACCCCCAGAGGTTAAGAAAGAGATTCGCGAATTGTTTAAAGTTAAGGAGACATCAAAAGGGAAAAAAGCTGCCAAAATGGATGCTGTTAGAGCAGAATTACGAAGGGGGTTATATGATGAGGTTGAAGATGAGGATGATGACGATATTGCGTATCCTGATGACATTATTGATCAAAATGAACGTCAACAATATCGTGCCGCTGTCAGACAATCTAAGGCAAGTGAGTGGGAAAGAGAGCAAATGCCTAACTTCGGGCGTAACAAAGGAGGCAGTACTAGTTCTCGTGGATTGAATTTTGCACCAGCACCAGCACCATCTTTATATAGATCAGAAGGTGCAAAACAAAAAAAGATAAAGAGTATGTTTTCTGGTGGAAACATTAGAGAAAAAATGGGTCGGATGGTGAGTAAATTTTTCATTTACGATAATGTACCACCAGAGAAAGCTTCATCGCATCATTTTCGAAATATGATCCAAAGTGCACAGGAAAGTGGTGTGGGGATAAAACCACCATCTCCATATCAGATAAAAAATAAGTATCTAGATATGGAGTACACTGAAATGAAGGTGCATGTGGCCGAACAAATGGAAAAATGGCAGACATACGGGTGTACAATCATGACCGATGGATGGACAGGACCAACAAAATTGTCAATCATAAATTTCATGGTCTATTGCAAGGGGAGCACTGTCTTCCTCAAATCGGTTGATGCATCAGATAAGATCAAGGATCATAAATACATCTATGATCTACTTAAAGAAGTGGTGAAAGAGGTTGGAGTGAGTAATGTGGTTCAAGTTGTTACAGATAATGGTTCCGCTTTTGTGAAGGCGGGAAAAAAACTCATGCAGAGATACAACTTATATTGGACACCCTGTGCTGCACACTGCATTGACCTGATATTTGAAGATATTGGCAAAAATCAAAATGTCAAGACAGTAATTACGAAGGCCAGGCAATTGACGAACTACATTTATAATCATGGGTGGTTGTTGGCAAAAATGCGAGAGATTTGTCAGGGAGACATAGTACGGCCAGGAGCAACTCGTTTTGCAACAAACTATATCGCACTAGACAGTTTGTTCAAGAAAAAATCTATGTTGAAACAATTATTTACGAGTGACGAATGGGCTGAGAATCGTTTAAGCCGTTCAGAGGTAGGTAGATCAGTGGAAAAACACGTTCTTGACCATCGGTTCTGGGATCAAGTAAAACATGTGGTGGACATTTATGAGCCATTATATCAAATACTTCGAGTCGTGGATACTGAGGTTGTTCCTACCATGCCGATCTTATATGACCTATTTCGTATCATGAAACAAAAAGTCGAAAATGTAAGGTCGGCACAGTGGGTACTTAGCGTAATAAATACTCGATGGGAGAACACACTTTCACATCCACTACATGCTGCAGGTAAATATCATGTGCTTCATCCTATATTATGCAATTGTATACATTATATGATATAATAACTGCATTTTGTATTTTGTAGCTTTCTACTTGAATCCAAGATTTCAATATACCCGAGGAGTTGGTGAAGATATGACCTTGATTCAAGCGGTGCACGAAGTGTTCTCCACACTTGACCCCAATTCAGAAGGCATAGCCCAATTTGGAAATGAGGTTTAAATAGTAAACAATATAATATGTTTTATATAACTACTATAGTACTACTTACATTCAAATTTTTAGAGTATACTTGCATAATTGTGTGAATTTGCAGATCACCTATTTTCGTGATGCGAAAAGAGGATTCAGTGATCGTGCTGCAGTTGCATCACGAAATACAATGACCCCAGGTACCTCTTCTTACCGATTATATTCATTATTTCTAATCATTTGGAAAGTATATATGTTTGACATTTATGATTGCTTGGCAGCTGAGTGGTGGGTTATGTATGGCCAATCATCGCCTACACTTCGAAATCTAGCCATAAGAATACTCTCACAAACAACGTCGTCTTCTGCTTGTGAAAGAAATTGGAGTACATTTGTCTTGATACATACTAAGCAGCGAAATCGACTTGCATATCAAAGACTTGAGAAACTCGTCTTTTGCTACTACAACATGAAATTAAGGTTACGAGATATGGAAGCTGAAAATGACAACGTTGCTGGGTTAGACTATCTTGATGTAGTTGATGTAGCGCCTGACATTGGTGATGAGGAAGAAGATCCATTATTCCAATGGATTCGGCCTATCCACATGGACGACGCTGAAGGAAATCCAGATCCAAAAGTTGCATCGGCTGCTCGTGAATATGGCATGAATGTGTCTCAGATAATGGAAGAGGATGTTGGTGCTAGTACCGGTGGTTCAAGTAAATCTATGGATACTTCGACAAATAGTGGAAGCAATGTTGGTGGAAGCGGTGGTGGTGGTGGTGGTGATGGAAATTATTGTGAAAATGAGGCTGAAGATCAATTGCAGTTAAGTCCATTTACCGGTGAGGGTGATTATACACATGCAACACAAGATTCTGACCATGGAAGTACTGACCATGGAAGTAGGGCAGGGGGTGCAGGGATTGGTGCTATTGGAAAGAATTATGGAAGAAGACATGCTTGGAATTGGAACCAAGGTGAAAGCTCAAACACTGATATTGAATCACTTTCTATGAGTCTTGACTCAATGAATATGAGCAATGATCCGTACAATGAATATCAACCGTCGTATTCTCACGGCAGACATAGCACTTCACAGTTTGATTGGTCTAGTCAGAATCCATTTTATAACCCACTACCTCAATCAACTCATGAAGGTTCAAACATGCATCAACATAGTCAACCATATTAGGTCAATCAACATTATCCGATTTATGGAACTACAGTTGGAAGAAATAAAGAAACATATGAAAGTTATCTCCATGATTACGCTGAAAATTGGTCTAGTGTCTTAAGTTGGCATCAATATTGTTTGACTCAAGATGGCATGTCATCTTATACATTTGAACCTCATAGGAGTTCAAGCTATTACTAGATCATGTATTAATTTTGTATGATAATTTGTCATGTTAATCATATGAGACAACATTTATATAATAGTTTATCTCTAAATTTATTGTCAACATATCTTTTTATTTGAAATTTAAGTTCAATATATGTATTAATGTTACTTATAATATTATATAAAGTACTAGATATTTTTTTCTATTTTTTTTACAAATTTTTAAAATTTTTTGCGTAAAAAACCGATATATCCACCGATATCGATATATCCGTCGATATATCCGTAAACTCAAGGTACCGATATTTCCACCGATACCGATATTTTTGTCCTTGGATACAAGTAATAACTTAAGTTATATTTTAATTAAAATAAGTTAATAAAGATATCTTTATGTAGATGGAATAATACCTTTATGTAGCAAAGTTTCAACAAAAAAACAAAAGACTTGTATATAAGTTATGGGGATCCGAGTTTCAATTAAAAACGCTAATATCTTTATGTAGATGTAATAATACATTTATATATAACTAGTGATACATTTATGTAATATTAGTTATACTTTTATGTAGTGAAGTTTCAACGAAAAAAATAATATAAATACTTTGACTTGGGTCCGACACTAGTTGCACGAAACCAAAGCAAATAATTTTTTTTAATTTATAATAAGAATTAACAATAAAAAATTGGGAAAACATAGTTTTTTTCCCTCTAACTTTACCCTTTTTTCCCACTATATATAAGTTTAATTTTTTTTTTTTAGTTCCATTACCTGTAATAACAAGTTAAGATAACTTATTATCGTTAATTTGACATTCAAACTACATATTATAAATTAACAATTTTTAAAAAATATTTACATGAATTCATTCATAAAGAAAAATGTATTCTCTCACCAAATAGCCCGAACAAAAAAGTCTGTACATAAATTTGGATGTCAAACAAGCAACACAAGATCACTATGACCTATTATAAAGGTAATCAAACTAAAAGTTAAAAGTTTCTAAACTTAACAGGACTAAGGTACAAAAATGGATAGATATATGAAGAGAGAGAGAGAGAGAATAAAATATATTCCATCAAAGCCTCAACCATCAAACAAAGCATCAAGTCTAAGAGAATCCAGCCCGCATGGGCGTAGCTTAGTCGGTTCTTGGGTGGCAGATTGCTACAAGGACGCAGGATCGAGTCCTGGCAGCCGCAGTGTGGGAGTTTTATTCCTCAATTTGGGGGATAGCTCCTTGTGGGCACCAGGCACTAGTCCTCCCACCTAATGGGCCGCTAAGTCACCATGATTTACATCCTCCACCAATCCCTGTCGGGCCGGGGGTGGGGGCCCTGGGGGCGAGGGTTTCGCCTTTGCTACAAGTCTAAGAGAATCCACTTACATTTCTCCATTTTCTGCAAACCAATTCAGCATATTGACTGGAAAACACTGCCATATAAACTTCATTCAACATCAAACTTTGCTCACATCTTATTCCAATAATTTCATCATACTTTTACATGCAAATCTACACACGAAGATACATGAACATGACACTGCTTCCATACACGATCTCCCTGTATGAACGAAAATTGTTCGTATTCTACCAGAAAAGAGTCGTGACGTGAAAGTGACAGAGAGAAACATATAATAGATAAAAATTTACTCACCATGTCTATATGTCTTTAGGAGCTCGAGAACGAAGGTGTGTTAGTTACATTTATAGGTTTATATCTGGACGAAAGGATTTCTGTTTGGTTAGTTCGAGCATGCTAACGATCTTTTGGGCAATATCACTGTAGGCCCCCCCGAAACAAAAGAGTCTGGATTCGATATCACAATGGGGACACCTTCATCACAACCACTTCTGATTCCTGTTTACATCACAACCATTATAAGATTTGTGTTTCCCTTTTTCTGGAAAGATGAAACAACTTTCTTTTGTTAAATTTATTGCTTCCACATATTCTATCAAATAGAAAATATTAGTATGAAAATGCAATGGAATACATATTACCGGTACGTTGACTTGGGAGAACATTTTAGCACCTCTTCGAGCATCCATTAATGCAACATCCTGAGGAGTCGAAACAATTAGGGCTCCTACAACAAGTTGAAAAATGATATAGTTATGCTATCAAATTCAAGAATGAAGGTACATTGAAATACAGAGAATTCAAACGCCTCATAAATCCATTGTGTCATTTATAAGCTGATTCTCCTTAAAAAATGAGGTGTGGATAGATGAATGATGTTACGAAGGAAAATGACACTTGAAATTGACCGAATGGATAAAATTCTTTCAGACATTCCACCAGAGGATAAACCTTGTATCTTTCCAACGACATCATATAACTGATAGCATGTGAAAACATGAAAATCATTTTATTCTACAGGTGATATAGTGCTCACAATAAAAAACTACTTCAAGAGTTGTAAATACCTGACAATTGCAATCCCTGAGAGATGGAAATCTGAGCATCACCGATGCCTGGGGGCATGTCGACCACAAGAACATCGAGGACTCCCCAATCAACTCCTCTTGTCATCTGTTCAAGTGATTTCATCACCTAAAAGGGCAAACATATATCATAAATAAAATTGATTGAATGTTTTGACTTCATTCTTACAAGAACCAAACCAATGTAAACATGGAAAAGCAAAAGAAAGTGCTAAAACATAACTAATATGAAAATAAGCAACACTTGCCATAGGACCTCTCCAGACAATCGCGTCCCCCGCTGCCACAAGAGACCCCATTGACATGCATTTGACACCATAATTTTCAATCGGGATCATCTTCTTATCTGTTAAGAGATTTCAATAAATGAAGAAGTTAACTTTGTACATCTCAAGAGAATAACATAAGCAAGGTGCTAGTCATATTACATGCATTATTGAAAACATTAAGCATATATAATACATCCTTAAGAGGATCCACCTACTGTTTTTGAAGTGAAGCTGGCATAAACCACATAGGAAGGCGAAAAAAACACAAACCAAGATAATCAACCTATCTAACACACATATAAACAATCAAAGAAGTTGAAAGTGTGTAAGAAAGCAGAGAATTTCAAGTCCATTAAAGCACCACCTGCACTTACTTCAGGCTTTCCATGGAGCTTCATCATTATAGGGATCGACGGTCCATAAACATCGGTATCCAGCAACCCTACTCTAAGCTGGCACTTATTTGCAAGTGAAACCGCCAAATTAACTACAAACCACAACACATGTAGCATCATCCCACACTAGAAACAATAGCCTTGAAGTTAACACCTTTACACAAACCCATGATTCTAAAACCCATAAAAAAACCCATCAAGAAACACTTATTACACGAACTCCACCATAATAATAACTAAAAAGCAATCCTTTTCATGGCAGAAAACAACAGGAAATGGCGATAACATACCTGCAGTAGGGGACTTACCAACGCCACCTTTGCCCGAAGCAACGACTATAATGTCTGTTATCCCTTCAATCTTCAGATTCTGTCCCTTTCCACTCTGCACAGCGTAACCCCTGAGCCCTCCAATCTTGAAAAAAATTCAGAAAAAACAATGGGATGGACTAAGAGCGCCCCAGTGAATTCTAAGAGCATCCCATTTTAAAAAATAAAAAAATAAAAAATAAAAAAATTCCGAATTTATCCTTAAGAGTAGAATAACTAGTTTTGTTCGGTCGTGTTGACCGAACATATAAAAGAGTGTTCGGCCAATACGACCGAACGGGCTTCTATGTGTTCGATCGTGTTGGCCGAACGGGCTTCTACGGGTTCAGTCGAACACGGTCGAACAGAACTACTCAAATTCAATCGTTTTTTTACTTTTTTTCCTACAATTTTCACAAGATTTTTGCACATTTTAAAAATCCGTAGAATGTTCGTCATTATGTTGGCATTATGTATGACCTAAACGACTTAAAACAAAAATTAGAAAAATCCGACAAAAAAGTTTAAAAATCGAAAAACGGTAAATCGACTTTTTTGCCCCTCAAACGACCCCGGATGGCCAAAATCCGTCGTTCATCAACACTTGTGTTTGATTTCTCGCACCGTTTTGCAAGTCGTGTGTGAATTTCAACACATTTCGAGATATTGGATTTTTCCCGACAAAACGTATGAAAATCTATCGTGTTGGCCGAGCAGAGTCGTTTGGCCGTGTTGGCCGAACATGTTGAAGGCCGTTCGGTCGTCTTGACCGAATATGTTGAAGGCCGTTCGACCGTCTCGACCGAACGGAACTAAGGTTTCTAACCCTAAGGGTAAAATCGGAAATTTTTAATTTTTATTTTTTTAAAATGGGTGCCCTTAGAAATCATTTGGATGCTTTTAGACTCTCCCAAAAACAATAGCGGCTGTAATTTCTTGATCAGTTTTGGGTTCAAGAAAATAAAGGTTAGATTTTTAAAATCTCATAATTACGAGAAACAATACTTACAGAACCATGTCGCAGAAACCGATTCATTGATTCTGAAACTTTGATTAATATTCAAGATTAAAATCCGCTGAAGAAAATTGAAGTTAAAGGAGTCATGGATTTTGGTGGACTGGATTGTAATAGAAACTGAAGAATATGATTCGGATCTCATAGGCCCATAATCTGATTACTGATTTGGGGGCTGTGAATCTTTAGCTATGAGGCCCATAATCCATTGGGCCTTGGAACTGTATTTGAAGAGAAAATCTGTTAATGAATATTTATTAGTCTAAATTAGTGCAAACCCTAAATTAGTGGTACAATAGAAGCACCATTAAGAAAATAGAATAATTAATTGTAATAATTTATTTTATTTTATTTATAAGAAAAAAAAACCTATTTCAAGGACCAATGTAGTGTAACATCTCTATTGAAGGCCTTTTTTTTTTTTTTGAACAATATAAGGAATGAAGTTAAATGACATGCATGATGTCCGTAATATAGTACAAATGAAAGTACAACCATTTTTTTATGTGATATAAAATGGGAATAGAGTGAGGAAATTGAAATTTACCCGTCTACTTAAATACCACTATAACTTTTTTTTTAATTTAAGACTCATATTGCATTTTAGTATGGTAAGATACAATTGTATGTGCAAACATGCATAGTTAAATATATGGTTAAAAATCATGTATCTTTACTTGGATGATATATGTTAAATAAATATAATGCATCAGGGAAGAACAACACAATGAAAATGTTAATTCTTTACAATTATCGACATTAATAACTCATTTTCGAATTAATCACAATAAAATTGATAGTTTCTACAAAAAAAAAATGGAAGGAAGGAATACAATGAAGACTATCTACGCTACTGAAGTTAGTCGGAGGTTACTATACAAGAAGGTTATTTCATTGTTTGAACTTTTTAACTTAAAAAGTCGTGTTGTTATCTCTTGTTTACGTTTTGTAAGTTTTTTTTTTTTTGCTAGTTAATTGCTACAAGTTAGCTAACTAGTTTGTTGTATTTATTTACATATGCATACAATTCAGATAGTGGTTACAATTATCAAGTAAATTGTAATCACTATTGTGTAGCACAAAAATGGCAAGAAATAAACGAAGAAGCCGAGGACTATGGAAGCATAGTTTCCTTAAAACAGATTTGTCATCTCCCGAGGTGCTTGAGGTTTTATCGGCGTCCGTTTCCCAAGATACAATGACAATGAAGCACAGAGTTAAGCAATAACTCTTGCTAAAAGGCGAATTGGATTCTGTCTGATTGGTATCACATGACGCAGAGAAGGAAAACAAGAGCAAAAGGATCGAATGAAAGATGAGATTTCTGATGCTTGATCCAGAGGTGGGAGCCTCATTATATAAGCGCTGCAAAAATCGTTTCAAAACGGTTGTCATGATGGTGAGGACATGGGCCAGCTGTTTTGGAAGTTGGAAAGCCAAAACTCACATGCAATGGGACGAAAAAATGGCAAAAGGAACGAGGCCGAGCCCGTCGCTAACCGGACCGACATTCGTGTAGGCAGGTCGTGGGTGCACACAAGTCCATAGTCCGTGAGCTCAAATCAGACCGTGATTTGCACCCCCCGCGCGCAAAAGAGAGCCTACTATGCCAAGCTTTCTTAACATCCACTAAAGGGAAAAACAATATATAGTAGAGAAATTAGCTTGAATTTTCCAATGTGGGATAACATCTTTTACAAATGATCCAAACATGCAACTTTGAGACACAATTTCTCATTCATCCCTATACCATTTTGGGCGATTTATGAGTCGTGTCAAACCTCTCTCGGAGGAGAACACGATCCAACTTTCCATTTCCAAAACCGGGTATGGGACCCACGTCAATAATTGCCCCAAAATGGGCACAAAATTCAATTTTATCCAACATATTGTTCATTAATTTAAAACTATGTATTTTTAATATGGTAGTACATAAGTGAGACATAAATTTTTACATAGAAGATTCGAACTACATTTTCTAAGTTGTGATAGTGAGAAGATAGCTCTTGCATTTGGCCTAACTAGAATCAAAGATGACTGATACGAAAAATGTAAAACCCCAAAATATGAGATTGTATAGGTGAATTCTAGCATAGTGATTGTATAGGTCCTATTTTAGTTTGAATGTTCCCATTTGGATGAAATGCCTAAAGTTAATAGCGTGAATCTTAGAAACACATAACAATCCAAATTGAAAAGCCCACAAAAAGCACACAAATATCGAAGAATCAAGAAATCAAGAAACCATATACCACAAAATGTAAGAAGAAAACAAGAAGAGCAAAGACGAAGGTGAAGATTCATATGAGAGCTGCTGTTTAGAGAAATAAATTAAAGGAGACAAAAACTTTTGTGCACCTGATGCACGGACCATAGATCCGTGCATTCGAATCGACCCGATCCATCACACGCCTGTACGTGCCCGCACGTGCCACCAGGTCGTGGACAAAATCCGTCCAAATATGCTCTCAGGTGTCAGATTTTTATGTTATGTTAACTATATCTTTTAATAGTGTTAGTCATATCTTTTAGTTATGTTAGTCATACATTTCATAAGGCTAGCTAGAACTTAATATTTTTTTTAGACAAACATATTAATCTTTCATTTCTTTTAGTTATAACAGTTATATCTTTTAGTTATGTTAGATATACCTTTTAGTTATGTTAGTTGTACCTTTATATATTACATAAATGTATGACTACGTTGATATAAATGTATAAGCAAAGATAAAAATTTCGCGAATTTTTACTGAAATTTCACCAAAATTTTGGTAAAATTGAGTTACCAAAATAGAAACAAGGGTTGTAAAAATTTCGTCGGTGTTTTCGATGAAATTTTGGTTGATTTGGATTTCGGTGAAATTTTAGTAAAAAATTTTTTACACCAAATAATTATAATAGAATTTTATAATGAATTACACCAATTTTTAATGGAAAAAATGTATTGTGTACTCAAATAATATTATAATTTGCACTTATAATTGTAACGTGTATAATACAATCAAAAAATTTCATGATTACATTCAAAATCAATCTAATGTCATGAGTTGATACTAATATTGTCTAAATTAAGATGACATGCCAACCTATTCATTTGAACCTAACTTATAGAAGTTCATTTTTGTATTAGTAACAATGTATTCAATTATTCGATATTTATCTCTGTCAGTATTTCATCACTAATTTGTAGCTACTATTTGACGGAATACTTCTGTCACAAACATTCGTCAATGTCCATAAATCTTGTGGTGTAAGTCAAAATAATTAATTTCAGATTGTCAATGAATTTTCTGTGGTGTAAGTCCAAATAAGTAATTTAAATCTAGAAGATATATTGTAATAATGATGAGGTAGAAACGTTGGAAGAGAAATAGGTAATATTCTCATGCAACAGTTGTACGGATCTTAAAATGTGCAACTTAACCTACCCGGCCCATCTCCCCACTTATAAAGTGTCTTTTTTTCCTGAAGTGAAACCCTAGCGTATTGCTTGCTGCATTTTTTCTCCTCATTCTCCTCACATCTTCTCCCTCTAAATCTCAACTTCTTCTTCTTTCTCTTGAATGTTTTTCTTCTTCTTCCTTCCTTATTTTCTTCTTCTTCATAGTATGTATTACACCCAATTTTGCATTTTTCTTTTTTTGATTTGGAGTTCTCCATATGCACGAAATTTTTTCCATATAGATGAAAAATCCTCCATAACGAACAAATTCTCCATAACCATGGCAAATTCTTTTTATAAATGAAGAAGATCATGATTTGTAGAAAAATATGGATAAAAATAATGTAGAAGGTTAAAAAATGGTTTTTTATCTTACTGAAATATATTAATTAATGTATCACATAAATATATTAGTTGTATTATATAAAGGTACGACATAAAATGGTATTACTTTAATATATATATATATATATATATATAAAGGCATTACTTGTATCACGAAAATGTATTAACAATATAACGTAAAGGTATTGTTGCATTTACTGAAAGGTTGTGCCTTATTTTACTTACAAAATGGTTTTATTAGTTTATTGAAATATATTATTTGTGTTTTGCATAAAGACATTAGTTATATCACAAAAGATATTTTTTCAATTACTTAAAGGTATTACGCCATTTAATTATTGCCTAATTTGACTCAAAAAATGATTTATTAGTTTATTGAAAAATATTAATGTATCATATAAAGGTATTAGTGTGTCACCTAAATATATTATTTCATTTACGTACTCATTTATTATAATATAATAATCTCATATAACTCAAATGTATCATTAATATAATTAAAGATACTAAAATATATTGCATGTTTGTTAGAATAAAAACGTAAGTGAGCGAGTGTAAACGTGAACAACTTAACATATGAAGACGTGTTGGAGTTTTAACCTGAGAACAACTTAACATATGAAGATGTATTGAAGTGTAAACGTGAATAACTAACATATGAAGACCTATTGGAGTGTGTGTGTATGTGAAAGTGAAAATTGATGGGATTTAGTATCCATTCACCCACTATATAAAATGTTTTGTGAAGAGAAATACTTATGTCCATCCACCCGAATTTAGTGTCTTTTAATGAGAGTAATTAGGTTTACACACCCATTAATATTCTTAAAGAAATCACATGCCAATCTTAATTTATTGATGGGATTTATGATGATTGGTTCAAGTTTAAATGACCACAAGACTTTTACACCAATAGTAATCATATTAAAATGGAGTATAATTCTTCTTCACATACTTACAGATAGTTTTATTCACAAAAACTTTTATATGTAGTATATATATACACACGCACGCACCTCATAAACTTTTATATCTAGTATATATAGACTTATAAGTATTATGAGAATTAATAGTTTCAAGACCACTTTCATTTGATCAGAATTTCCTAACGATGGTGTAATCAGATTCACAATATAAATTTATTACTTATTTTTAATGGAAGCTTATATTTATTTTTCTAGTGCTGAAGTGTGTGCCTTAATGCATGTAAAAAGGTCTTATCATGTATCCACTATTATGATTTTGGTAAAAAAGGTGAGTTAAATATTTGCTTTAATTAGTATGGTTTCCTATTATACAATTAAGCATCTTTAAATAAAAATCTGATTCTCAATTTAATGAAAAGAAAAAAAAACAGATTTAAGTTTGGTCATAGTTACATATCTTGCAATTCATCTATACATATGAATGTAAATGTATCTCGAAAAAAATAAGGCTGTTAATGAGTTGAGATGAACGAATGTTCATGCTACTTTATTTATTTTAAAAAGATTATTTCTATTTTTTTATTTAATAATCGAACATATTCATGATCATGTTAATGAACAATTTATGAACGAACATGTGTATTTATTGACCATAAAGTAAAAAAATGAATATATCCATGTAAAATCTTGAAACACATGTTCATGAATACTGAATTGAAAATGAATGAATACATAAAATAATAAGCTTAAACACAAATGAATTATTATTAGAAGATATTAAAACTATAATAAACATATTTTATATAAATAGAGGAACATGTTTGTTAATTAATATAATCATGAACATAAACGAGTTCGATCACGAGTAATTCATCGGACCCTAATTTGTTTACATCCCTACATTCAAGTAATATTAATCAATTTGCCTTAAAAAGAGAAGGGTCTTAATTAACATCTCAAAGAAAATAGTTATCTATTCTCTTAAAAATTAGGGTAAATTACATAATAGAAGCCAAACTATGGTCACGTTTCCACTTTATAACCCGAACTTTCAAAGTTCACTGTAAAACAGCTCAACTTTGGTTTTTACTAAATGGCCGCCAGAAGTCACAGCCGGTGGAATATTTCGGGAATATTTCATCCGAACTTTCAAAATTAACTGTAAAACAGCTCAACTTTGCGGATTTACAAAATGATCGCCAGAATTAAATTGAATAAAAAATAACTAAAAAATACAAATCAAATTAAATTAAATAAAAAATACAAATTAAATTAAATAACTAAATTAAATCGGCCGATTTGGGGGTTTTAGTTATTTAATTTAATTTAATCAAATCAAATTAAATTGGTCGATTTGGGGGTTTTAGTTATTTAATTTATTTAATCAAATCAAATTAAATCGGCTGATTTTGGGGTGCCGATTTAAGGGTTTTAGTTATTTAATTTAATTTAATCAAATCAAATTAAATCGGCAGATTTTGGGGTGCCGATTTGAGGGTTTTAGTTATTTAATTTAATCAAATTAAATCGGTCAATTTTGGGAGGCCGATTTGGGGGTTTTAGTTATTTAATTTAATTTGATTTGATTTGTATTTTTTTATTTAACTTAATTTGATTTGTATTTTTTATTTAATTTAATTTGATTTGTATTTTTTTAGTTATTTTTTATTTAATTTAATTATGGCGGTCGTTTGGAAAATTCGCAAAGTTGAGCTGTTTTACAGTTAATTTTGAAAGTTCGGGACACAATATTCCCGGAATATTCTACTGGCGGTGACTTCTAGCAGCCGTTTAGTAGAAAAACAAAGTTGAGCTGTTTTACAGTGAACTTTGAAAGTTCGGGTAACAAAGTGGAAAAATTACCATAATTTGGCTTCTATTATGTAATTTACCCTAAAAATTATTAAGGCAACACATCAATATCAATTATCTACTGAAAAAAATATGGAAGGCTGTTTGTTATAATGTTGACATTAAATAGAGCTTGCAAATATTAGTTTCAGCTTCTTTTTCATTTTGTAAATATATAACTCAGTACTCATATACAGTAATGTTGTTATTAAATTGATAATAATATAAAATAATAGACGAAATATATTTTCATAAATAAATAGGAAATCAATTTCAACTTTACAAGACTTTTTTTGTCACACTACTTTGATCTTTTCAGAAAGTTAAATGATCACACACACGTGCTACCACGTCTTAGACTAGTCTCTATAAGTAAATCCAATCATACCAACTTTCTTTTAAATATGAAATCATAAATTATAATACTCATTCTTTTCAAAATAATTTCAAAATAAATATAGTTTTGAAGTTTTTTCGTCAAAATTGAACAAAAGATATATTACTAATTAAGAAAATTGGAATTCGAAATTAGAAAAAAAATTAAATTAATTCCATAAAAATATTATATTAAATCTCTAAATTTTAGTTAAGGAATATTAATAGGGATAGTTTGATTATAAAATTGTATAAAAATCTAAAACATTTAATTTGAGATAAAATTTAGACTCCACAACGACACTTATTTTGAAGGGAGGGATTATATTAAAATTATGAAAATAATTCTATTCAAACTCAAAATTAGATTGAAGTCAGGTGAGTGTTACAATAAGATTTAATTATCATTAATTTAGGGCTATAAATAATAATTTCGAAAAAGTGAATAAAGAAAAAATAAAAATTGAGTTGGTTACAACGGTCAATGAAAATGAGGAGAAAGGACCCCATTGTAAAATCTGCAACAAAACAATGATGGTGTCACGATCCTTTTCATGGCTGGTGAATGCCGATCATCATTATTCATAAGCTTCCATATCCTTCATTACTATCCCCTACTTTTCTCTCTGTCTCTTCATGCTTTTTCTACACTGGTCTGGTACCCTTTCTTTTCTCTTTTTTGGATTATAATTTCCTATGACGATACGCCACTGATCATTGCCATTTTGATTTCATTTTTTTTTTTCTTTGATTTTATATTTGTTACGTTGGCATATTTTTGATTTTGAATTAATGCGCTGTTATTCGTACGCGATGCTTGGATTAAGTTTAGGGTTCTTCTTCTCTGTTTAGTTGAAATTTGGTTTGTGTTGTGAGTTTGAATATGGAAAATGGGTTGTTCTTTTGCGATTTTGTGAATGTGTTAATTCTACGTTGTGTTTCTTAAGCAATTTGTGGAATTGGTTTTTGCTTGATTATTATCTGAAGATTTCATGATTTGGCCTCTGATAATGAATCAATTGTTATGATTTGCTTTAAATGATACTATTTGTGACTAGATTGTTGGTTTTTCATGAATATGATGTGCAGATAACGGTAGAGAGAAAGGCATTGTAAATTTTGATTCGTTGGGGATCTCCGGTGATTCTTGGAGATCATATTGTAGCCATGGCTGCTGAAATTTCATCTGTTAGAAAGATGAAACACGACGGATTTATGACTCTCTTGTCATCCGCTGCATGTGAATGGTTCTTGATGTTTTTGATGTTTTTAGATGCAGCATTGTCGTATTTGCTTGTAAAATTTGCTCAGTATTGTGAACTAGAAACACCTTGTTTGTTATGCTCGAGGTTTGACAATGGTTTCGGGGAAAAGAAACCAGGATTTTATTGGAGTTCATTATGTTGTAACCATAGGGAAGAGATATCTTCATTTGTATCTTGTTCGATCCATGGTAAATTCACTGATGTTCATAGTATGTGCGAAGAGTGTCTCACACCAATCGCGATGCAGAACAAATCCAACTCCAAATCACATAGGTTGCTGGTGGGTAAATCGTGGGTGGACATTGATCGATCTTTTCTTCAGAATGTAATGCTGAAAAAGCATATAAGATTTTCTCCAGATGTTAGGACCTGTTCTTGTTGCAACAAAACATGGAGACCTAAATCTAATGCAGAGAGATTGCTTGAAGTTAACCCTGTTGTTGGTTTTGGGGCTTCTAAGGCTAATGTCAAGCCTCCTCTGCCTCGTGCACCAGGTTCTAGTCGCTTCAGTCGTCGAGATAGCTTGAAGAGGCTGAGGGAGAAATTCACAGGGCCAACCTCACATTTTCCAGCTGAGAGAAGTACAGATACAGTTGGTGGTGCTATGATGTCGCATGTAGGCTATACAAAGCTGAAAATCTCCTCAGATTCTGAGTCTGAATTTCCATTCTCAGAAGATGATGACGATGGTGGAAATATTACTGATTATAGTGTTAAAAGTTATAGTAGATCGGAGCATAACCTTCAATGTAATAAAAGAAGACTATGTAAATCACGAGCTGATAGTGATTCAGAGATGCGGATGCATCAAGGTTTTCAAGTGAAGCCTTTCACTCTTGGTCAGCTTAATCTGCGTGATTCAAGTCAGCACACAAATTTCATAGCTTTGCCATCAGATGCCCTCAAAGTGCATGGTATGAGAGACAAGGATAAGGAAAAGTCTTATACTACGCCAAGTCCAGCTATGACACCACAGTTACTTTCTTCATATGATGGCCTTCAACCATCTGATGCTGCAGATGGTGGTTTTTTCGGTGCATCAGCAGAGACTTCAGAAGGCAGCTATAATCTCTCTCACATGCCAGTCATCTCTGTACTATCTGAGCTACTTTCTTTATGCATTGTTCCTCCATTGTCAAATCAGAGTAGGCTCTTAATCCTCCTCTTCATTTTCCATTGCTGTGATTATTACATATCGCTTCAATTTGTTGTTTTTGATTCTCCTAACTTGTTTAATGTGTTTGCCACAGTTGATGCTGGGGAAGCCAGTCAAGAAGGAGTTACATCTGGGGCCAACCATGTAGAAGCTACTGCAAGCACTTCTTCAGATGATGCTCATTTGCCCGAGAGAAATGATACACACCAAATTGATGTTTCGATTCATACTGATGAAAATTTGGAACCATCAGAAAGAAATGCTTCAGAGCCAATCAACACTTGTGATTCTGGGGCCAATCACATAGAGGCTGCTGCAGAAGCTTCAGAGCCAAATGATATGCACCAAATTGATGCTCCAACTCAGACTGATAAAAATTTGGAGCTATCAGATAGAAATGCTTCAGAGCCTATCGACACCTGTGATTCTGCTGCTGGAACTTCTTCAGATGATGCTCATTTGCCGGAGACAAATGATACGCACCAAATTGATGCTTCAACTCAGACTAATAAAGATTTGGAGCTATCAGATGGAAAATCTTCGGAGCCAATCAACAACTCTTGTGATTCTGGGGCCAATCATATAGAAGCTGCTGCAGGAACTTCTACAAATGATGCTCATTATCTAGAGAAAGACGATATGCACCAAATTGATGCTTCAACGCAGACTGGTGAAAGTTTGGAGCTATCAGAGAGAAATGCTTCAGAGCCAACCAACACTAGTATTTCTGGGGTCAACCATACAGAAGCTGCTGCAGGAACAACTTCAGATGATGCTCATTTCTCAGAGTCAAATGATATACACCAAATTAGTGCTTCAAGTCAGACTGATGAAAATTTGGAGCTATCAGATAGAAATGATTTGGAGCCAATCAATGCCTGTGATTCTGGGGTCAACCATATAGAAGCTGCTGCAGAAACTTCTTCAGTTGATGCTAATTTGTCTGAGACAAAGGATATGCACCAAATTGATGCTTCAACAGAGACTGATGAAAATTCAGAGCCAATCAACACTTGCGATTCTGGGGCCAACCATATAGAAGCTGCTGCAGGAACTTCTTCAGATGATGGTGCCCATTTGTCAGAGACAAATGAAATGCACCAAATTGAGGCTTTGACTCAGACTGATGAGAATTTGGAACTTTCAGATAGAAAAACTTTGGAGCCAATCAACACCTGTGATTCTGATATAAATGAAGAAGATAAGCCACAAGTATCTACTTCTGAGTTGGGCTCATCAAATGAAACGAGTAACATAGCTGATCACAAGAATGAGGAACCTAAAATAGATGAAGGTTCTAGTTCTCAGGTTGTTCTTCCTGTTTCGGCCTCATTGAAAAAGCATGATTCCACGTATAAATTTCCAGAAGTAATCACCTTGAGCAATGCTGAAGGTGAAGATATTGTCAGTTTACTAAAAAATCAGATTGAACATGATAGAAATTTCATGAGCTCTTTATACAAGGAATTGGAGGAAGAAAGAAATGCTGCTGCCATTGCAGCAAATGAGGCAATGGCAATGATTACAAGATTGCAGGAGGAGAAGGCGGCGCTACACATGGAGGCCTTGCAATACTTACGGATGATGGAGGAACAAGCAGAGTATGATATGGAGGCACTGGAAAGGGCTAACGATCTCCTTGCTGAAAAGGATAAGGAATTGCAAGACTTGGAACACGAGTTAGAATATTACAGAAATTGCTACCATGATAATGCAGAAGAAACCTCAAGTGTAGATAATCGAGTTGCACCCCATTCTGAAACGAGTACTGATGCTTCTAGTAATTCCAAAGCTGATAAAATTTTGAGACCCAATGGCAACTGCAAACCAATAACCAGCACCGTATCAAACTTTCAGGATGACAAGATCTACTCACAGAATGTTTGAAGATGTTGGAGTAAAACGCTCCATAAAGCTTTTTTTATTAGAAATTTAGATGGCATGCCTGATGGCCTAAGTTCTGAGAAGGTTAAAGTAGAGGTTGTCAAAATTGAAGGTTTTTTTGTGCAAAAAAGTTATTTCCATGGCACTCGAATTCATGAGGGAAAGTCATTCAAGAATAAAAAGGATTTGATGGATTCTCGGAAATCAAGGTGAAATCTCAAGCCATTTTTGAGAAGGAAATTGGAGGAGCTCATGATATAGGTTAGAACGTCGAAGAGCATTCTTCTGTTCTGTGGCTTGTCTGGAATGGACATGATGGATAAGGATTAGTTCTTCAAGAGTTCCTGAAATGGAATTAAAATAGGAGAGGAATGACTATCCATCCTGAATTTGCATCTCTCAGTTGAAAAGTAAGTATTATCTTTGTATATTACAGCATGAAACATATGCTTTGATGAAATGCTTGTTTTCTAGAATGACCTTTAAACGGAAATTATCATGTTAGTTTAGTTTATTGATTCTGCTGATCCACACTATAGGTCATAGAGGACAGTGAAAATTCCAGTTTGTTGTAGGCTGAAACATATCTACCTACGTATTCATAGATCTGTAGTGTTCTTTCTAATATGATAACATGATCTCTATTATGAGCATGATACCACTTATGATGATCTTCTCTCTTTCTGTGTGTCCAGCTATCATAATGAAGAGTAATATATTCATCATAACTGAACTTTTGTCCCAAGAAACTAGAAATGCTCTCTGTTGAATTTATTGTTGCTTCTGCTGTAAATCTCAAAAGATATATAGAAGAGAGCACTTGACAAGAGCCTTCTGAATGGTTTCTGTTAGCAGCTGAATATCCATTTGCTACATTCTATGTAGATAATACTATGATGACATGGTGATTTATAGACGTGACACCTTCTTAAAGACTATTACAACTATTTTATGACCATATATCTATTAATATGAAACTAACTTTAGAGCATATTCTGTCTTTACTTATGTGGAAATTCTTCTGATGTTGGTACTCATCGGTTTGAGACTATCTATTAGCCACCTTTATTGAGGCTAGAAACTAAGGAACGGCGTTAATGAATTTATATTGAAAGGTCAAACTCGTGGAAGTACTTTGACATGATTATTATAAAACTACGTAAATCTTTCTTAGTTCTGCTGTTTTTGTAGCTCATGGCATTTCCACCAAAAGGTTCTCCACCTGAATGACTCGAAGAGGGGAAGGCCGGGTGAGACAGCCATCCACATTGTTCGCTCATAACTGAGACGACCAAAATGGAGATAGTCAAATGTAGGTATCTTCAAGAAGATAGCTGAGGCTACAAGAAGGATGCACATAGAACCTCCACTTTATCTTTTCACAGAAGATGATAATTAGGCTTGAAGAATGGAACATGTATAAATATAATCAATCTAATATTCATACTTTTTTTAAATGTTTTTTTCATTGAAGATAATGACAATATAGGTTTGGTTGTCCATTTAGTTAGTTTAGAGTTGCAGGTTGATTCTAAGTAAATCATATAACTGTGTATATGTGTGTATGAGCTCAGGTGGGCTCTCTCTACCTTGAACTCTTTCCAACTTCTTGCATACATCATGTCTATATACTTCATAATTTTTTGCTCGGGAAATTTGCTTTAAGGGAAAATCATTTGGACAACTTAAGAAAACAAGTCTGTCTAAATTGTAAGCTAAACAAATCAAATATTTCTTACCTAGTGTTAAGACGCTGCATGTTAAAAGACAAAGACCATCATATAATCTTCTTGGTTTTTTTTTTTTATATAAATTTTTTAAAGTAAATATTTAGTGTTACGAAGCTGCTGTGAAGCTTATTGGTCTTCATTCATTATATCACAGACGGATTTAGGGGGGCGGGGCAGCGGTCTCCCCCTTAAACTTTCAAAATTGTTCTTTTTATATATAATTTTTTTCATTTTTATCATTAATTTATAAGGGTTCACTCTCTTGCATTATAAAAAATTGTCTATTATATAAATTTTAGCCTCCATACTGCTTTATGTTGTGATATATGAAGAAAATTTACCCCTTTGAAACAAATTCCTAAATCCGTTCCTAATTGTATATATATAAAAGTTAGTATATCTTTTTATTGGCACATGTTTGCAGCGTTCGTATCAACTTTCTAATCGTTGAACGTTTCATTAATTTTTGCGGCAATGTGGCGACTTCTACTTATTGCATGGGGTTTTAACTGCCTTTGCAAATAACACATATATTTAAAGGATGGGCTATACATAGCCCATCGCCACTAAACACACCACCTTTACTAAACATACGTATATTTAAATATCTTTAAAATATAAAATTTCTAAATACACTCCACTACATTACAATTATACCCTCTACAATAAAGAGATATAAGAAATCACAAAAGAAAAAATGAATAATAATAATAATAATAATAATAATAATAATAATAATAATAATAATAAATCCCCCTTCTCCCTTGCTCAAACTCACTATGCTTCTCTTTTTTTTCTTTTTTTTTTCCTTACTTTTTTTGAAATTGTTGATTAAAAAATCATGTCCATCCATCACAAATCATAATTTCATACATTTTTTTAACATAAAACGATTGGATTTGTATGAAAATGTTAGTCCCAAGTGGTTAGAGGTTCAAAGTGGGATGAATGAACCTCCATCAAATTTTGCGTTTTAAAACTTTCTGTAAGCAGGTTACTGAATTCTAGACAGAATACAGTGACACTCTTGATTCAGTAAGCTGGCAGTATGCTTAATCAGCTTACTGTCTCGGTTTTTACAGTATGCAGCGGAAACTTAAGATAGAGTTTCTTTTGAGAAAAACAGTTTTCTTTTCCAAGTATGATTTTGACAGAATCGTTTTTATGCAATATGAGCAAGATATAAGATATGCAGCAAGTAAAGATAAAGCGATAAATACATAGAGGGTTTATAGTGGTTCGAAAGTAGTGTAATCCTTCTACATCCACTCTTCTCCTTTACACAGGAGGAACTCCACTAGGTCAGATTGTTTTACAAGCCTCGACTTTACAACCTTCTTCCTAACAAGCCAACACCTACTAGAATCAGATATTCCTAGGCTACTCCAACACAGGATACAAACACTTACACAGAGTAAATAGCCTTAACCAAAATAAAGCTAACACTTAGTGAGAATCTAAATCCTTCCCACTAAGGACACTAAAAATAAAACAACCTAGCACACAACAAATAGATTAAAAGTATATGTTCTTCAACTGGTGCGTTTCGAAGATAGTCTTAAGATCTTTGTAAGCTCGAAATCTTGGACTCGACTGCTTCTTGAAGGTTGAGTGACTAAACTATTTGAAAACTTGTGTTTTTCTTGAGAATTCTGATCGCTTAGAAAATATCTTGTATGTTCAGTAGTCTTCTCGAGTCACCATTGCCTTTTATTTATATTGGTAGAAATATGTCTGTTGAAGAAAGACATAATCCTTGTTGAAATTCAAATTTTGATCTCATTTGATTTTTGCATTAATTATCTTTGGAAAAATTGGGATATAAGACATGTCCTACTCTGCAGCGCATTAATGGCGCCACTCATCGGCGACAGTGCATTTGTAGGTCTGCGGTCTAGATGGCATCACCTCATTGATCAGGTGATAACTTCCAGTTCCAGGTTGCAGTAAGTGTTTTTTGTTCTGATCTAGCTTTCTATTCTGTGTCTGCTTACTGATTCTATAACAGCTTCCGCTTTCTAAATCCTGTTTACTGATTCTGTAACAACTTCCTGTTTCTGAATCCTGCTGAAAGCCTCCAGTTCTTTATACTATTTGTTATATGCTGCTTACTGATTCAGCTTACTCCTTCTACTTACTAATTCTCCTTACTAAAAATCAGCATTCGATACTTTTTCAATTGCAGAATCCTGTTATTATCAGCAACTTTTATCTTTCTGAATTTTTACATATCTTCAAAATACATCTTCAAAAAATTAACCTTTCAAAGCTAAGTTCCACTTAAACAATGTGGAAAAATGGGATACTCTAACTTCCCATACAAAGACACTTGTCTCATCAAAACCTTTCAGAAATATCCCAACAAAAAATATCATAAAAAAAAGTTTAAAAATTGAAGATTTTCAATCGTTTCGTTCAATTCTAATTGGTCCAACACACAGTGTAACGTTCTACTTATGATCGAACATCTTTAAGAGCGTTCGACTTGTAAAGATCAAACACAATGTGTACTATTCGGTCTGTACATGTTGAACTATGTGTTTTCAGCATAATAAAATTTATTAACATCTCTATTTTTGAAATATTTAACTACACTACATAAAACTATAAAAATGAATGAAAAATCTTAAATTATACATTCCAAATACATCTTTCATTTATCACTTTGATTATATTTTTCATAAATCAAGGTTTGTTAGAATTTTTTTATTAACTTAGGGTTTTGAGAAATATAGAGAAAACGAAGATGTAGAAGAAGGAATAATTTTATATAATAAAACTAATATCTGTATTTATATTTTGTGATATTTTTGTAATATCCATGAAAAGATATTCATTTATAAATATTGATATTTTACAAACTATTCACATATTTTTATGTGGTATTTCGTTACCAAATTATCCAATATTTCATTGTAGAGTTGGTCTTGTATGCACTTGGTGTACATGTAATCCGGGTCAACCCAGTTTTGACCCGAATTCGCATATTTTTTAATTTAGTTTTTTTTTTGCTTCAGGTTGTTACCTTTATGTTGTATTAGTGTGACCTTTATGTTATAAATGTATGACCTTTATGTACAACTATCATGACCTTTATGTACTATAACTTAGAAAAAAATGAAGATTTTCAACATAATTTGAACTGTATACCTTTATGTGATATCAATGTGACATTTATATTATATCATGTCACATTTATGTACAAATATTCTGACCTTTATGCACTTTTATATATTACATAAAGATCAGAATATTTGTACATAAAGGTGACATAATATAACATAAATGTCACATTGATATCACATAAAGGTATACAATACAAATTGTGTTGAAAGTTTTCATTTTTTTTCTAAGTTATAGACATAAAGGTACGAATGTTTGTACATAAAGGTCACACATTTATACATAAAGATCACACATTTATAACATAAAGGTCAAGACAAAAATATGAAAAAAAATTAAAAAAAAATAGAAATTTATGGATCCGGGTCGAATCGATCAGGATTAGATCCATGCACCTAGTGCACATGAGTTTTTGTGTTCATTGTAAACACTAGAATTTCTCTCGTGCGTTGTATGAATTAAGGTATTTGTAGTTATTTTATTATTATAATATATATATATATATATAGATTTAATGTAGAAAATAAGTAAACATATACCACAAAAGTTTTTTAAAAAGTAAGCATATATGATGCATTCAAAAAATATTATAAGAATCAAAAAAAATATATTTATTTATAATAAATATTATCTAAATTTTAAAATACTTCTATTTAATTTTAGGGAAAAAAAAGTTTTTTAGTTCTCCATTTTTGGCTCATTAGATTTTTGGTCCTCCATCTTTCACATTTTGATTTTTAGTCTTCTATGATTAGAAAATATCACTTTTTAGTTCTCTATCTTTCACATTTTGACTTTTAGTCCTTATGTTTAAAAAATATTAATTTTTAGTCCTTTTACCTGCAACAGTAGATAACTTTTTTTTTCTTTTTAATTAGAATTTAATTTTAACACCAAAAAAAGTTTTTATTCAACTAACATGTCTAAATTAATATTAATAATTAAAAATTCTATTTTTCATCTCGATACGAGTGAGTTAGAGTTTTGTGATTATGAGAAATAAATCATTTTAGCATCAAAATAAATATTAATCAATTAAAAAAATTATTTTTCACAAATTATATACATTTCGTGCTGGAAACGAATAATACAAAATTAAAAAAATAACATTAATCATATTCTGCTAGTTCTCAAATTACATCAATTTATATATTGGAGAATTTAATTGACTAACCCCATGAATCATTTGGTATAATTTGAGAGCTAGTAGAATATGATTAATGTCATTTTTTTACTTTTGTGTTATCCATTTTTGGCACGAAATGTATAGTTTGTGAAAAATAAATTTGTTAATTGCTTGATATCAATTTTGATGCTAAAATATTTTATTTCTCATACTCACAAAACTCTAATTCACTCGTATCGGGATGGAAAATATAATTTTTAATTATTAATATTAATTTAGACATGTTAGATGAATAAAACTTTTTTTTGGTGTTAAAATTAAATATAATTAAAAAAAAGTTATCTACTATTACAGGTAACATGACTAAAAAATGATACTCCCTCTGTCCCAGCTGAACTTATCTACTTGTCATTTCGGTTTGTCCCAATTTAACTTGTCAGCTCATAAATGACAAAAATAATTTTACATTAATATCCCTCTATTTCAATATTATTACAAAAATGTCATCCACATTTCTTAACTTAAATCTAATTTCCTTTAACTAATTTAGATTAATTAATCTCTAATCTTAGACTAAACTAAAACTATCCCACCCAATACCCCCAACCCTAGTCGATCTCTTTCCTTGTTCAATCCACACTGCGCCGTTCTAAATTTCCTCTTTATTTCTCTCTCAAACCCTCTCCCTTTCTCTCTGAAAAATTCATCTTCTGTGGTAAAATCTCGAATCAATTTTCAAGTTTTGATGGAGTTTTCATCTTCGATTGCGGAAGAGGGTTTTGTTTGGGATTCGGAGGAATCTTTTGTCAAGGAACTTAGTTTGTAGAGGATGAGAATGCTCTCCCAACAAGGATTGAGGTACCCCCTTCAAATCTGTGCTGCTGGACGATCTAGATATGCGTTGTTTTTTCTACGACTGTTTGGCGATCTGGGTTCCCTCAATTCAAAAGGTTAAACTATTTTGCCCCTTTGATCGAATTATTTGCCTAATTTCTGTGGTAGATGATTTATGTGTTACGATGATGCTTAATAATACATGATTTGGGGTGTTGGGTGTTTTCTGGAAAGCCCTAATTTGTGGTAGTTAAGGGTATTTCTGTTCTTGTTTTTCCCAGAAAAAAAGACAATAAAGAGGTGTTTTCTGCTAAAGACCTTGTAGTTGCATTGAGGTTGGACCTTTATTTTATTAAAAGCGATTATCTAGTGTGTTAAACTTCTAAAATTGCTATATTGACATAGTTGAGATATTGCACTGAAGCTACTAAATGTCTCTATTGTCAAAGCTTCTAATGCTTATTAGCTACTACAACTGGCTATGTTTCTTTATCCATATATATGGTGCAAGATTATTACTGGTATTATTGATCTTGTAATTTTTTGTTTGTTCCTATTCTGAATACAAGAGCTTATCTCAAATGACATGGTTTAAAATGATATTCTTTATTTTGATATGGTAAATAATTGCTGGTCTGTTCAATTGACTTGGTGATGATTAATGCTTGTTTGTGCTAATGATGTGTGCTGATTGTTTATTATGCTGCCCAACAGGTCTCTATTGTTGCAACTGCATGATCTTGTTGAGTTCAATTTATTGTGTGATTGAACTTTGATTAGTTCCATGGTAGCTTAACAAAGTGATGGTAAATGATTGTTGGTCAATATAATTGAACTTGGTGCTGATTAATGCTTGCTTGGTAGCTTAACAAAGTGATGATATTTGCCTGATTGTTTATAAAGTTGCCCAACAGTTCTCTGTTGTTGCAACTGCATGATCTTGTTAAGTTCAATTTTTTGTGTGTTTGAATGATGATTAGTTACATGGTAGCTCAACAAAGTGATGTTTGTATGCTGATTGTTTATGTGGCTGCCTAACATGAATTGTTGTTGCAACTGCATTGTTTTTTAAATTTGAAAGGGTGTTGGATGTAGTAGCTTGACATAGTCTGTTTTAAAGCTATATTAATGTTGTCATCTCACCTTTTGTGGCCACAGGATAATCCCAATAATGAAATTTTTTTAGGGGAAAAAAAAGAAATTTGCAAATTAAGATATCACTAACATGTTCTTCTATTGTCTACAGTTTAAGCAAAATGAACACTTCATGTGTGTTTACACTGTAAACAATAAAGCAAATGATAAAAGCTTTCTAAGCCTACTTACATATACCCCAAATCTGTTAGAATGCCTCCAATGTCATAAGTTTCTGTGGCTTCTTCATTTGCAATCAGAAAGTCAATTGTGTCCCTTACAAGTTGTTAATCCACTTGAATTGATGCTAGCAATGACTCAGTTCTTGCTTGTGCTGCCTTTCCAATGTGAGACAGCTTGTAATTGTTTCCTCTCTTTACCTTCAATATCTCAACCATGCATGCTTGTAGTGAAAGAAAAATGTTGTTCAACTGTGGATGCTCAAGATCTTCAAATGATTGAAGAATATTAGCAACCAAGTCATCAACATTGTAGCTTCGGGTTTCAATCTAGAAGGATTGAATTGCCCTGAAGTACCCTAAATCTAGCACATTAATGTCTGGTGAATTTGGTGGTTGACACGTCAACCTAATATCAAAGTCATCTTCTGTGGCAGCCCTCCTAAAATCTGCATCTATGTTTCTTAAATGAGGTCTAGCATTGTCTTGTTGAATGATGATTTGTTTACTTGCATTTGATGGCCACTTTGCCTTTATTGCTGAGGTTATCTAGTTGGTGTGCCATGTGATGAAAAAAACAACAAACAAATCACCATAAAATGTGTTAGTAATGTCACCAAATTAGCCCAATAGTTAATCAAAATATTGGGGCAGTTTTAGGAGACTTGCTAAACACATTAAATGATGAAATTTTTCTGATAGTTAGTGAGTTACCTTTTTCGAAAAGCAGCTCTTAATGACTTCTTTGTTTATGGAGTCAATTGATTTTGTAACCATTGCACCCCTTGGTCTGTTTGCACTATTTCTGATGGCGGGGACTTGTTGTGTGAATGGGAAAATTCCAATCTTCCCATCAAACAACAACTCCCCTTGGTCTGTGTATTGTGACCTTGCCACAACAGCCATAAACATGACTTTTGGGATGAATCGCTTACTTTTAAATGTCTTGTAAGGATCATCATCTGAGCTTAGTTTATAAGCCCTTTCACTTGCCCGTTGTATATAGAACCACTTCTCGTCAATATGGACTACATTATGCATGCTTTCAAAACTGATCTTGTTGTTGCTGATGTGTTTATGAAAGAAACATAGGCTGTGTTTGATTCTGTTGAGCTTATTTGTCTCTGTCAAAGATGGTTTGATTGCATTAGTGTGTGCTTTTAAGCCTATCCGATTTTACCCACCTGCCCACTTGTGATTTACTGACTTCAAGCTCTTTTGCTAACCTCCTGATTGTGCCTCTCTTGGAGAAGGGAATAGCTTTAATGACTTCTTCATCCAACTTTAAAAGTTGAGATGAAGGTGGGCATGGTCTTATCTCCGGAAAAGAAATATGCAACCCCTCTGAAATTTGTTTCCTTACAGCTTGCCATATAAGTCGGACAGTACAAACAAACACTCCAAATGATGTTGTGACTTCTGCAGTGATGTCGTTCTTCAAAATGTCATTGTTGTTGTTTACGAGAAGATGCTGAGCTATAAGAAGTCGTTCTGATGGAAATTTTTTTTTCTTTTTTTGTTGCAAGTCATATTTGAATCTGAAATTTGAAAATTTTGAGAGTTGGGGATGAAAATGCATTCAATGCATTTGTATTTGTATTTATTAGAAGTGCATAGGATTTGATTTGATTGTAATTAGTGTGTTTTATGGGGAAAATTTTATAACCAGTTTTTGAGCTGATTTGGTGGGAAATTTTCCCACTTAAAATTGTATGGAAAATTAGTTGCATTTTTTTTTTTTGGATTTCCAGTTTTTATTTATTTTTTAATTGATTGTAGGATTTAAAATTAAGGAAAGAAAGGGAGGTGTTAACACACTAATCCAAACCCTAAATAAAGTCATAAAAGCAAAAGATGAGCATATCCACTTGAGTCAACTGCATTTTCTTAACCTCCGTGTCTGGTCAACGTAGGCAAGTTGAGCCGGGACGGAGAGAGTAATTTGTAAATATAGAGGATCAAAAATTAAAAGGTGAAAAATAGAGGATTAAAAATCTAATGACTCAAACATAGAGGACTAAAAAACTTATACATTGTGAACATACAGGACTAAAAATCAAAAGGTGAAAGATAGAGGACTAAAAATCTAATGAATCAAACATAAAAGACTAAAAAACATTTTTTTCCCTTAATTTTATTAAATACAAATTTTATAGAATATATATATATATATATATATATTTACTTATTTACTTACTTTCAACATTTTGACCTAAAACTATCCAAAGTAACATATAGTTTCAAATTAAACACCAATATTTAAAAAAAAAAAAAAAAAACTCAAACTTACCCAAAGTTAATTTAAAATTTGACATTTAATTTTATATATCTAATATCCATATTAAATTAAAGCTTGTGAAATGAGAATTAATATGATATAATTTACTTAAAATTGATCTAAAGCTAAAAAGTTATACAATATTTATTATGTAGAGAAAATTGTAGAATAAATAATAAATAGGTTTCTTGGGTCATGTGTGTGTTGACCTACAAAAGCTATGCACCCCTAACTCCTGTAGTCTATATACATACCTATAATAACATGATAAAATGACATTTCAGAAAATATTCTTAAATTTTGAGCAGGAAAATGCATGCTTATAAATATCTATAAAGGTCTTCTTTTTATATATATATATATATATATATATATATATATATATATATATATATGCGCCTTATGGGCTCGTATGGACAAAAAACACAAAATTGGGTCTTACAAATACTGAAATACACGTAATAACTCCAAGACCATTAGTAATTTCATGGGCCCATTTGGCTTTATACATCATGATTTTTTATGGAAACTTCAAAATAAAATGTCAAAACAATTATATCAATAGTACAACTGTTTTAATGGGCCCATTTGGCTTTATACATCATGATTTTTATGGAAAGTTCAAAATTAAATGTCAAAACAATTATATCAATATTACAAATTTAATTAATAGATCAATTAAATTATATTTTATCATATGAATTATACATAATTTGATATTTTATTATAAAATTTAAATATTATTGCATCTTATCATATAAATTTTAAATTTATTGTATTATATTATTATAATTTATTCAATACGACAAAATACATCAAATTTAAAACTTTTAAAACAAAATAAAATGATTCAAAATTTATATCCATCGGTAAAAGTCAAATTACATATAGATGACGGAAAGGTTTATAATGAAAGGTTGTGATTTTCGTTCAAGTAGTTGAATGGAAAGAGACATGTGCCTAAACATATGAATTAACATGGGCAGACATCCATGTCAAAAATTAAATGATGATTTAAAGTAGAAGATTTTAAATATTTTCTATTCAAATATATAAAAAAAGCAACAAATTAATACAAGTACTCTTTTGTCAATGAATCAATATTTTGTGCATGACAATCGAAGTGAAAATGACTACTCAACAAACATGAAAAACGTGCTGAAATTGTACCGTTTTCTTGGAATAGAAACCAAATTTCATCTAAATTGTGAGAACATCTATAATTTCACCTAAAACAAAACACTATTTCCTCCTTTGGATTTGACATTATTTGTAGAATATAAAAACTCATGTGAGACGGTCTCACAGATCATTTTCGTAAGGTGGATCCTTATTATCCACAACCCAAACACATTTTAATAAATTTATATGTGAATTGTGAAATATGGGTTGTGGGTTGACCCACCTCATATAAGAAAATCCGTGAGACGGTCTTACATAAACTCACTCTTAGTAGAATTTTCAATGTTGTCCATTTAGATCAACTTTATTGAAGTATACCTTACAGATATTATGCATTTAAAAAAAAAAGGAAAAAACTCAATTTTTGTCCTCTAACTTAGATTTTGTCCAATTTTTGTACATGATTTGACATGCACATTACCATTTGTACCTTATACAATCAACAAATCTATTTTTTTTCACTATTCATTTTTATTTTCACTATAAAATAATGCTGTCGTTTCGAAAATATTACGATTTTTTTTTTCATTTTTGTCTAATGATATGATGTTTTATTCTTGAGCAGATTATAATTTGAATGTGGTGTGAAAATAAAGACAGCCAAAAAACGATTTTTTTTGGATTTATTAGAATATTAAAATGAGATATTAGCAAATGTGAGTTGCCAAATTAATGGCAATGGACCCAATAGTTCCGACTTAGATTGACCCCTCCGCCGTACGAGACAAACGGTCGACAATAAAATCATTTATTTCAATTATTTAAATATAAAATTGATATTTTAAATATATTATATCCTAAATATAACTCATAAATGTTTGTATAATATCTCCGAAAAAACGACTTTATTAAAAATTGACGTAGAAAGTATATATAGATATGTAATGAAAATAATAATTATAAGTTCAATAATAAAAAAAAAATATGCAAATATTTTCCTTTTAATTTAATATATGTCCCACGTGTTCGAAGAGAAACAAACTTTAAGACAAGTATAAACATTACAAAAAAAGGTTTTTTGTGACTATATAAAAAGTGATGGTTTATATACTATGACAATACAGATAAATGTAATTCTTTTTTAATCTCCATGGTATTCATTATTTGTTTGGAGGATCAAAACTCTAAATAACACTAATTATAAGATTTATTTTTTCTACCACTAAATATAAGAATATGTCTTTTTTACCACTTCAATAGAAAATAGATAAAATATTCTTTTTAAAAATAGACCATCGTGTTACATGATGTAATAATTGATTTCATGTGTTGCAAAAACATAACATTCAAGTACCCAAATTTTAGGTGTTGCGTGATGTAATAATTGATTTTATGTGTTGCACAAACATAACATTCAAGTACCCAAATTTTAGGTGTTGCAAGATATAACAGATTAGTTGACATAGTTCCATTCAATTTTAAACAAATCATAATTTCAAAGTAAGATTTATCCATTTAAAATTCACTTTTAATGAATGACATATCTAGTTTAATTTAATATGTTATTGCATATGTTAAAGTAAAATAGACACTCCTGTGCACAAGGTGCAACAATACTGTTATATTATATAAAGTGATACTGTTATATTAATATAACAATATCACTTCATATAATATAACAGTATCACTTCATATAATATAACAGTATTACTTCATATTAACAGTATCACTCATATAATATAACAGTATTACTTCATATAATATAACAGTATTGTTGTGCACATATTTGGATCCGTGCACCTTGTGCACAAAAGTTTTTGCCAATATCAAAACCAACATGTTTAAATTTTGGTGCATTTGAGTTTTTTTTATTGATTTGTATGTAGTAGTTTTTGCCATGGTAGTAAATTAAAATATTGGAGTTTAAAAATATATGTTTTAAGTAAAAATTGTACTTTTAAATTTTACAAATACGAAATATAATGATGATAAATAAATAAAACTAATAAAGTAATTTTTTTAGATCAATTGAAAAGAAAAATAAATTAAAAAAAACTTTTTGGTATAATGATTCATATCCAATTTAACTATAAATATGACATTTTGTATAAATTATAATACACGGAATAAATTCTAATATATACTATATATAAAAAGAGGAAAGTTTGCAAAATTTACAAATTTGTCACTTTTCCTCCTATTGTCATAGAAAAATATTAAGAATTATAATAAAAATATATAAAATAAAAGAAATAAAATCTTTCATGATAAATAATACATTATTACAAAAGAATGAACACACATGTCGTGTATATATGTATCGATTATAATACTATTAAATTTTATTTAAATATTTATATTATTTAATAATTATAAGTTGTACAAAAATTGAAGCTAAAAGTTTCTTAATTATATATATGCATTTGCATGATATAGTTTATTATAAAAAAGTTACTTTTCATATTGACCCATTCATGGTTTTTTTTAAATCGTCTTTTTTTAATTTTAATATATATTTGTGATAAAAGAATTTAATAGAAGAAAATTACTAATTTTTAAAATGTATGCACTTAAACATAAATATTTAAGAGAAAATTAATGTTTTAAAGTTTTACAAAGTTAGAAATTTATATATAAATATTTAACATTAGAGCCTAGAGGTATGTATTTGTAATTTATAATGCAAGAATTATTTCTCTATAAAAGTAAATAATTACAAGTATTTAAGTTTTTAATATTTCAAAATACAAGTTTACAAGATTATATATATATATATATATATATATATATATATGTGTGTGTGTGTGTGTGTAATATAGCTTATTAAATAACACTACAAGAAAAATGAGTATTTGCGACAATAAAATGTTGTCGCAAAATCATTGATAATTGTCGCAAAAATATTTTGTGACAAATGTTGTCGCTAAATTATTATCGCAAAAGCCTTCTCGTAAATATTTTTTTTTTGCGACAACATTGTTGTCGCTAATACATTAGCAACAACAATGTTGTCACAAAAAGACTTGTTTACATTGTTTTTTGTGACAACATATTGTCAATTTATATTAACATTTTTTTGCGACAATTTGTTGTCGCAATAACTAGACTTTTCGTAAATACTTTTGTTGTAGTTAAAATTTTTATCGCAAATACTCATTTTCCTTGTAGTGTAAGATGTTCTATAATCTAAAAAAAAAATGAATTTTACTTAATAAACAAACTGTCATGAAATACACCACATACTTTTCAAGTTTAATACGTATTGTAAAACTTAATTCAATTAAAACTCTACTCTCTTTTTAGTCAAAACTCTATTTTTTTTTTATATAAAATTATAGAAACATGCAAAATGCATTTAGATATATATGTTGTACATGTTTTGAAATAGTGAAAGATGATAAGAATATTTTTTTCATTTATATATTTAGCTTCATTATATTATTACAAATCATATATATTATCACAATAAACAATAAACCACGCATAACTACTTGTTTGTCCTAAAATGACAAAAGGTCACCGAATATTGAGTGCGTATAATGTTTAATTACAACACTTTTTGTGGTCTCAACATTCTTCTTTTATGATTACTTTCGTGGTCCATATGAAATGCAAAGAAAAAGAAAGAAAGAAACTTGTTGTGATAGGAGATGACTTCTGCTTTTATTACATAACAAAATTATAAAATAAAATAAATGAAGAAAAGAAATCATGAAGGTAGAGAGAGGGTCGACTGATTAGATATGAGAATTAAAAGAGAAAGACCTAAATCAACCGTCACCAACCGACCATGAAGAAACGAAAACCATTTTTATGAGATACGAAAACGTGGATTATTTGATTGGTACCACACACCATATTTATCTATTTTGAGTTTTAATAAATTATTGTATTATTAAAGCCTAAAATGGTGGTCACATAGCTGGCAGCGGTAGGCCGTAAACTATACATGAAAGCCAGAGATAGAGATGTAGATGAAACAAGTTGTTAGCCAATTTTTGATTGAATAAAAGTTTGTTCGAAATCGTTTATTGTAATTCGTTAAAGTAAACGAACAAACTCAAATATGACGATATTTGACTCGTTATCTGGTGAGAAAAGCTCATTGGTAGGCTCGTGCGCTTGTTCGTAAAATATAATACTAATGTTTGATATGTAGTTTTATACCTTTACTTATGATAAATGTATAAATATCTTTTTATAGATATTTTATAATAAATTATAAATTTTAGATTATATATTATTATTTTTAGAATATATGGTCTATTTTTTAATATGTTGTTATATAATATAATTTATTATTTATATTTATTCAAGTTCGTTTGTGATCGATTAAACTTGTGAACCAAGAAGTTTTGTTCAATCTCGAATTCGTTCGATAAATAAACAAATCAAACTCTAACACTCAATAGTTATTTACGGTTCATCTCGATTTGATTACGTTTCTAATCGGGATTCTAATATAGGGCATGTGTGTAAATAGAGACTTTGAAAAAATATATTCACCGTCTTTTCAAAAAATTTTCTTTTTGGAAGGTAATATAAAATAATCGTATGACGCAAAAACTCATGTGAGACGGTCTCACGGATAGTTACCGTGAGACGGAACTCCATTACCCACAAACAACATGTGAATTGTAGGATTTGAGTTGTGGGTGATTGAGTTGTTGGTTGACCCGTCTCACAGAGTGCAATTTGTGAGGCGGCCGGTATCACAAGATATTTACTCATTGTATAATACCCTCCTTAAATGTGAGGAACTTTTATTATAATTTAAAAAATATATAAAAAATTGGATAAATATATTTTTAACTAATTAAACAATTTAGGATTCAAAATCGAAAAGGATTATATCGAATTTCTAAGTTTAATTAAGTAAGATTAATAAGATAAGTTAAGAATAACGTCGAATAAAAGTCTAAAAAAACAAATAATTGGTAATAAAATTTGATTTTTAAAACAACATTTAATTTGGATCGAAGAGAGTATCTTCTAAATAACTTTATATACAATGCATGCATGTAAAATTTGAACTCAACACCTATTTACATATAAAATTTGAACGTTGATTGTTATAAAATGCTCATTTCTTCATTCTTTCTTCAATACTTGTTTCTTCAATCTTTCTTCTCTTTTGATTTTGCTTGTTTCTCAAATAGTTTATGTTCTTAGCTAGATTTACCAACGACCACCACCATCGGTCGTAGCAAAAGACAAAAATTTGGGAAAAATAAATAAAGAAAAAGTGGTGAATAATCCACAACCCAACCAATCATGGCAGATACGGATCCAGACTTTTTTAATGGCGGGGGCACAAAATAACTAAAATATAAAATACGTGAAGAAATTTTTTAATACATAACAATTCAAGTCTATTATAATGAAACCTACGAGTTTTCATTGACAGAAATATTTACATTATTGACTCATTATCAACACCATCAAAAACTTTTTTTTTTCAATATATACAATCAAACTATCATTCATATTGAGAAGTGATTTGCTTTAATAATAAATTGTATATTTATATATTGTATTGCGTTACACCCACAGGTCATTCTCTATTAAATTATGGTGGGATTGTCTTATTATTTTTATTTTAATTGAGGTAATTATATGAATATATATATATATATATATATATATAATAGTGAAAAAAATCCAAAAAAAATGTGGGGGCACGTGCCCCCACCCTGGGAAATACAGATCTGTCCCTGAATCATGGGTTGGTCAACCAACCGGTCAACTCCATTCACAACCCAAACTATTATACATTGTTATGGCATTTGTCTCAATGTTATTGGTTATATTAATTTTTGTATGGATATAATTTAAATTCTTAATAAATGATATAATTTTTTTTTAATTTTTTTTTAAAAATTATCAAAATTCCTATATATTTTTTTGTCTATAAGTAGAATTTAATATTGACATATTTTGAAGCACAATTTGAAACTCTCTATTTTCTCTCAATCTTAAATTTGTTTTTTCACATAATTTCTATCATTTTTTATTATGCATCCAAACAATCAAAATTATTATTCAAACTACCAAAATTATCCACTCCCAAAATTATCAAAACTTTGATAATTTAATATTCCATGCATTTTTTTTCGATTTGTTATTTCTACTCTTGTAATTTTAATTTAGTTATTGTATTGATATGTTATTTTAAGTGTATGGTAAAAAAATTCCTTATTATAAAAAAAAATTATATAAATTTTTTTTTAATCTATGCAATTATTATATTTTAAAATATAATAAAAAAAATCCCAAAGAACTATGCAATTATTATATAATGAGAAAAAATATTTTAGGTTGTGTATGTAGATGAAACTTCACTAAATTCTTTTAGTTGCTCCCTAGATTGTAGAAGTGGTGAACAATGTCGATCCCACAGAAACTATCAAATTAGAATTGATCAATTATCCAAATTTAACACCTAATTTTATCTAGGCAACCAAATAAAATAGATTCAAATTAAATAACAAAAACAAAATAAAAGAACAATTGAACACGATAAATCAATATAACGAAGACAGGTTCTAGGATATGATTTTATCTAATTATCATCAAAATATCACTTTGACCAACCAAGTTCCTTAATTATTCTGTCTATATGAGCAATCACAAATATCGAATGTATCTCTACTCGATATGATAAAGTAATTTTACTCCCAAAAAATTATAGGAATGATTTCTCATCATATAAGTTCATTAATCTCTCAATCTAATTCTACTTATATGTCATGTGTTTACTTTTTCATAATGAAGTCTCCTCTCTCGAATTTTGACTCAATTACTTAAACGTGCTTGACTAGTGGCCATCTAATCAAGTAAGCAATCAAAACATAAACACACAAATAGGTTTCACAAATTAAGAACTTGTATTAAAATTAAAGATCCATAAAGATTCAAATTAAACTACTAACAAATTCTAGAAACCCTAGAAAATTAGTTAGACATGATTATCAAACAACTCATATAAAAATCGTAAAACATCATATCTAAACCAACAATCCAACTATAAGAAATAGATAGAAAAACTTTAGGAAAGGTGATCTCCCGCTTCTCCAATCCTTCAGTTCTTGATATTCTCCTCCAAAGTGCCTCCAAATATGATCTATCGCACTCGCCTCTTCCTTCGAATGCTTCTCAGAATAGTTATTTTTCTCTCTATGAAAAATCTCAATCACGCAAATCCAAGCCCAACAACCACATTGCCGCACATGGTGTCATACACAATTTATTGTCTGATAAAATTCATTGCCACTGAAATCACGTTGCACTATGACATACAATTTGCTCTTTTTTTTTGTTGTTTTTTTTTTTCATTGAATAGTTAAATAAGTTTTATTTGTATATTGTGTTGATTTTTTAGTCTGTTTTTGATGTACAGAGGAATGAAAATTTCAAATAAAATTTTCTTGATGAAATGTTAGTTATGTTTAATATTTTAAATATGTTCTGCTGATTTTTTCATTTTTTTTTTATGTATATAGGATTGAAAATTATAAATATAGAGTGAAGTGAAAATTGATAATATTCAATATATTTTTTTCTCACCAAATTAATTATAAATATGTGTTTTATAACTATAAATACATATTTTACAACTATAAGAATGCGTTTTTTGTATTTTATTTTTCCATCCAAATTTGACATTGTATTCTTCATGAAAGTTGTAGCACTTTAAGTTGTCTCTTCAATAGCAATAAAATAAAATAAAATGATATTTGTCCAAGTGAAATGAATTTAATTAAGTTAGTAATCCAACATCAAGAAAACAATTATATTATATTTTGTCTAGTGAAGTGAACCTAATTTATATTATTTTTATTATCTCACTGAATTTCAGTATAAGTGTGTCTTTTACATCTATAAGTATGTGTTTTTTGTATTTTATTTTTCCATCCAATTTTGACTTGGTGTTCTTCATGGAAGTTGTAACTTTTTAAGTTAGTCATCCAATATTAAAAATGCATTTATATTATATTTTGTCCTAGTGAAGTGAACCAAATTAATATTTATTTTATTTTCTCATCAAATTTAAGTATAAGTGTGTCTTTTACATCTATAAGTATGACTTTTAAACCTATAAGTATGCGTTTTTTATATTTTATTTTTCCATCCATGTTTGGCTTGGTGTTCTTCATGCAAGTTTAACTCTTTAAGTTAGTCATCCAACATCAAGAAAATAATTATATTATATTTTATTCTAGTGAAGTGAACCTAATTAATTATTTTTAGTATAAATATGTTTTTTTACATCTATAAGTATACCTTTTGCACATATAATTATGCATTTTTTGTATTTTATTTTTCCATCTGTTTTTATCTCAGTGTTCTTCATAAAAGTTGTAACTCTTTAAGTTAGCCATTCAATATGAAGAAAACAATTATGTAATTTTTTTTATCCTAGTGTAGTGAATCAAATTAATATTCCTTTTATTTTCTATCAAATTTATGTATAAGTATGTCTTTTATATCTATAAGTATGCTTTTTGAACACATAAGTAGGTGTTTTTTGTATTTCATTTTTCCATATGTTTTTGTATTAGTGTTCTTCATGAAAGTTGTAACTCTTTAAGTTAGCCGTTCAATATCAAGAAAACAAATATATAATATTTTGTCCAAGTGAAGTATGTCTTTTATATATATAAGTATGAACATTTATAAAGGGTGAAAATTTTATGATCAATCATAATAATTATGTTTGATGCAATTTAAAACAAGCAAAGAAAAGAAACCCAACAGAGACAAATTAGAATCGTTTCAAACCCGATTAGAATAGAATTTCAGAACGCCGAAAGAGAACAAAAACATCCTTCGTTTTTAACCTTTCCTCTAGGCCAAAACAACAAAGTCATCTTCTGCACATTCTTCATGCACTCTTGAATTATGTTAATGCAAGCTCTCTTTCTTGGGATAACACAAATTTAACCAAAATCATCAAATGAGTAATGTGTGTCATACTAATAATCTCAAATGTATCTTCTTTCATTGTCTTATCTCATTACCTGTTAAGTCATGTCCCCTTGAATGATAGTAGCAGTAAAACCATTCAGGCACAACTAATGCAACAATGAGTTAGCTCCTTCTTTGTTTCCACAAATACTAAAGTAAGAGCTTGCTGCCCAAATTACAAACAATCATCAGGATAAGAAATGATTATTACTAGAAGAATTACAACACCACCATATGATTATTTTTTCAAATTATCCACCTTTCAGCATGAAGAAATGATAATCAATACTAGAAAATTGAGAAACTCATATACCCAAAAGATACACGAGCAACGTAATTAAACAATTGGAAAATCATACCAAATTTAGATAGATCAATTCATTGAAGCATTTTATCAAACATTTTAAGGATTGTCTTCTCTCTCTCTAAAATTCAACTTAAAATACCACTCGAAACTAAGGGGCATCGAAGCCACCGACAGGTACAATCAATACAAGAATGAAGAATTTATAGTTAAAATTGAATGAAAAGAGAATATGTGAAAGGAAAAGATGAATGAAAATAGTGAAAATAGGGATAATGATGTATCCAATGAAACCATAAACCTCGGAAAATAAAAAATTAGTCAAATATCTCACCTAAATTTTATAGACGAAAAGGTGCAACAGTGCTAATGATGATTTCTTGCAACATCATTTCTCTCCCACTCTTATGAAATGGTGTGACGATGTGACTAGGGATGGCAACGGGGCGGGGATTCCCCATTCCCCGCGGGGATCCGCCCCGAACGGGGCGGGGAATCCCCGAAATGCACCCCCGCGGGGACGGGGATTGTATTCCCCGCCCCGTTCCCTATAGGACCCCGAAAATATTATATATATATATTTATTTATTTATTTATTTATATATAAATAATTAATTATTATAAAAAATAAATTTTATTTTAATTATATATATATAAAAACTATATATTAATATATTTTTAAAATAATATAAAAAATTAATTATATAGAGATTGAAATGTTGAGTGCATTGAAGTATTGAACAATGATGGAAATTAATGAAAATGTATTAAGATAATTTATCTTTGTGTTTTAACTAATTTTATTAAATTATGCTTTCATCTTTTATTTGGATTTTGAGTCTTTTTTTTAAATTATATGTATGAATTATTTTTGTATATTAATTAAATTAAAAAATTAAAAAAAAAGACAGGGCAGGGCACGGGGGGAATTTTCCCCGATTCGTTGGCGGGGACGGGGACGGGGATGGAGATTGCTCTCCCGGCCCCGCCCCACCCTGTTGCCATCCCTAGATGTGACTGAGTTTCTAGTTTCTATTGTTGTGGATTGAGTTGTTGTGGACTGAGGGTGTTGATATTATTATGGGCTTATTCTAAGATGAGGGTTGGTATTGTTTTGAGTTGGGTTGGGCCACCTGGGTTCAAATAATCTGTCAAAAGACTCACTCAACTATAAATATACATATAGAATCACTAGTGGGAATCTCTTCGTCACTCATTTCCACAAACTTCTTTCTTCTTCTCTGCAACAACAATGTTGGATCTTAACTTCTTAATCCTACTTCTCTCCTCCATTATCTTCCCTCTTCTTCTCTTCCTCCTCAAGAACCCTAAATCCTCCTCAAAAGCTCCACCTTCATACCCAATCGTGGGCTCCATCTTCACAATCTGGAAGAACAAAGAGCGACGCGTCCAATGGATCTCCGACGTCCTCACCTCCACCGCCACTCTAACCTTCACCCTCCACCGCCCCTTCGGCTACCGCCAGATGTTCACCGCCAACGCCGCCAACGTGGAGCACATCCTCAAGTCCCACTTCCACAACTACCCCAAAGGCCCCCTTTTCCGCCGCACCCTCACTGACTTCCTCGGCGACGGCATCTTCAATGCCGACGGCGACACATGGAAGTTACAGCGCCAGGTTTCCTCCCACCAGTTCAACACCAGGTCTCTCAGGAATTTCGTTGAACACGTGGTGGACACCGAGCTCTCCGACCGCCTCGTCCCCGTTCTGAAGAACGCCACCGCTAACGACGTCGTTCTTGACTTGCAAGACATTCTCCAGAGGTTCGCTTTCGATAATATCTGTAAAATCGCCTTCGGGTTTGATCCGGCATACCTGCTGCCGTCGCTGCCGGCGGCGGAGTTCGCCGTCGTGTTTGATAGAGCTCTGAAGCTGATCAGTGAGAGATTCAATTCTAATATCCCTCTTGTCTGGAAATTCAAAAGGGCTTTCTCCATTGGAAAGGAGAAGGAGCTCAATTCCATTGTCAAGCAAGTCCGTGAATTCGCTAAGAATATTATCAGAGAGAAGAAAGAGGAGCTGAAGAAGAAACCATCACTAAAATCGGAGGATCTTTTATCGAGATTCTTGGAATCCGGCCATTCCGACGAGGATTTCGTCACCGACGTGGTGATAAGCTTCATTATAGCAGGCAGGGACACCACATCGGCGGCGCTGACGTGGTTTTTCTGGTTGGTTTCAAATCATCCAGCGGTGGAGAGAGAAATTCTTAGAGAGATAAAAGAGATGAACTCAGAAGACGCGGTGTACGACGAGGTGAAGAACATGGTGTACACACACGCGTCACTCTGTGAAGCAATGAGGCTCTATCCGCCGGTGCCGGTGAGCACAAAATGCGCGGCGAACGACGACGTTTTGCCGGACGGGAGCGTGGTCAATAAGGGGACGAAAATAAGCTACCATCCGTACGCGATGGGGCGGGTGGAGAAGGTGTGGGGCGGAGACTGGGCGGAGTTCCGCCCTGGGCGGTGGCTGGAGTGGGAGGAGACGGCGGCGAAGTGGCGGTTCGTGGGCAGGGATCCGTACACTTATCCGGTATTCCAGGCGGGTCCAAGGAGCTGTCTGGGCAAGGATATGTCTTTCCTGCAAATGAAGAGGGTCGCCGCCGGCGTTCTGCGGCGGTTCACGGTGGCGCCGGTGGATAGAAGCATGGAGCCGGTTTATGTGTCGGATTTCACGGCTAAAATGGAAGGGGGATTCTTGGTTAAGATTGAAGAGAGGGTTGATTGATTCTTGAATTTTTTATTGTTTTAACTGTGGATGAAGGACATCAGTGTTATAATCAGTGTTATAATTATGTTAATTTATGTCCTACGTTAAAACATGTAATTAAATGACCTTTCCAAAGACGAGTAAGGGAGTGCGTGGACCTTAGAAATGTGTGGGGTGACTTTAATTTCACCCTATTTATTAATCGGGAATCAATTTCAATTTAATATAAAAATTTTGAACAATAAAAGTTTATACATTTATTCATATTTAAAAATAAAGAATAAATTTCAATTTAAACTTGATATAAACTTAAAATTTGAACAATAAAACTTTTCTCTCATACAATAAGCCATAATTTTAGTTGTTGGGATTTCATCTATCCTATGAACCATCTGAAATCCTTGTATTAATTCATTCAATTCATGATGGATATTATGGTCCATGCATTATATTGAATTCATTGAACCATATCTTTTGAACTATATAATATTTGAGCCATATATTTTGAACCATATCTTTTGAACTATATAATATTTGAGCCATATCTTTTGAACTATATCTGCATCCATTTATTTTAGATTCTTAAAAATATATTAACATAATATAAAAAATTACGAAAAAGAAGAACAATAAAAAAACAATGAAGATTGTTGTGGTGGGCTCATTTAATTGATTATATTTAGTCTTGAGGAAAGTATCCATTATACCATGAAAAATATAACTTAATGCACTTTATACCATAAAATTTAGTTGTAGGACACTTTATACCACAAAATATAATTCATAGATATTTTCTACCACATTTTTAGTCCAAGTCAATGGAGAATAGTGTTTTGATCTGACAAGTAACTATTGTTGAATTGATACTTCCATACAAGCAACAAAAATGTCATTGATAAAATATTAATTTATATTTGTCATGCATTGAATTGATTCGAAATGAATTTATTTGTCATGCATTTAATTTGAATTGAATTTATTTCCCATGCATGAACTATTACACCTAATTTTTTGTTTTTTTTGTTCTTAATATTTACTGTACAATTTTGTTGTTATTATTTATTGAACAAACATGCAACTATTACACCCATTTTTTTTTCATTCTTAATAGTTACTGTGAATTCACATGCATTTTGTACTGTTTATTCACTTTATACCATCTTTATAAGTTGATAATTTTAGTAACAAAATGATCATACAATAAATTTTCATACAAAATTCTCTCTAAAAAAATTTCGACATTTTGGCAGTTGGAAGATTCAAAGAATTATCGTTGAAATAAGAAAGGTATGTTCGTTGAAATAAGAAAGGTATGTTCTTTAATAGCTAAACTAGGATTATTAACATAATCTGCGTATAACCCTATTTTTTGAGTGATTATGTTTAATTTGTTTTAATATATGCTTGAATTCATGTTTGGAATGGTTAAACGAGTTTAATTTTGCATTTGATATGATTAATTTGTTTGAATATGTGCTTGAATTCATGTTTGAAAGGGTTAAACGAGCATCATTGATGTTTAACACTATAAAGTTCGATTTTTATAATGTTAAACGTGATTATTCCCTATAATCACGTTTAACAATATAATTATAGTGTTAAAATGTGTATATGCAAAATCGCGTTTAGGCCTCGAGAGCGCGCGGTGCCCCCGTCACCCATCGCGCACGTGCAGACCCCCCGTCACCCGTCGCGCGCGCGGCGCCCCCGGCACCCGTCGTACGCGCGCGCAGCGCCCCCGTAACCCGTCGCGCGCGCGTTCAGCGCCCCCGGCACCCGTCGTGCGTGCGCCTTCCCCGTCACCCGTCTAATTTTTTTTTAATCCCCATCTAATAATCAACACGTAATGCCAAATAATTTCTTTATCCATCTTAAATAATGGATAGATAATTTTAATAACCACTTTAATAATCCCAATTTCATAATTAAAGTAACATAATATCCTAATCCCCGTTAAATATTTTTAGTAATTTTTATAATCTCCGTTTAATAATCAAAACGACACTAAGTCGAGAAAGAGATACAAAACCTAATTATTTAGCGAGACCCCCGACCAGCTCAGCGTAAGGGAATCAAGACATCTCAGTGAGACCCCCGAGGCGCGCACATTTGAATAATCGGACTTTAATAATTAAAAAAACATAATTTAGTAATCCATGTTTAATAATTTTAGTAATTTAATAATTTAGTAATTGTGTTAATTACAGAAATTTGTTTATTTATTGGGTTAATTAATTTTATTATAGATTTAATTATATTTAAAAATGATTTATTATTTTTAGAAGGAAAATCCACTATTTATTAATTATTTATTTTGTTGATAAGCATAAAAATTATGTACCTATTGTTTATTTACAATTGTTATAATCTTCGTGTGTACATTAAAATATTTATTAACATTAATCACGGGACGATTTCGTTACAACATTTCGTGGTGTTTTAGTTATAATAACATAACTATATTACGATGTAAGTATATTAGTTATTGAGAATTATAAGTCATATGAAGATTAGGATTATTTTAATGTTTATAAGTTAAACGAACATTAGTTATTGATATTTGATTTATTATTTAAATAATTAATTCTTTTACGAGTTGAAAGCCCAATTTGTTTGTTTATTTTATTTTATTTGTTATTTATTATGTGTTTCATGAGACTCACAAATTGTAATGTTTTTTTTTTTTGCAGCATTCACAAAAAAATGACTATTGAAGTTATTGTATGGTATGGAGGCTATTGGGAAGGTTTAGAATACACTAATGGTTTTGAAGAGGTCATTCATCTTCGTGAACGAACCCTATTTGATTTAATATCTTCCATTCATGAAGTTGTGGGTGCCGACATGACGCAGTGGGGATATGTGATTCACTCACTAATTGATTTTGAAGGAAGGGTGAGGAAGATAAAAATAAAGACTACAACAGTTTTGCAACGAATATTGTCAATGATCAATGGAGTTCTTGTTGTTTTTGTTACTCTGACGAGGTTGAACGTTGGATAATCTGATGTTGTCGTGTCTCCAGAGCTTGAAAATACACCCCCTGGAGTTGGCTCATCTTATCCCGAACATTCGGAACACCATGTCAACACGGATGAACAAAGTCGACGGTGTGGTGAAATTAGTGTGCCGAACATTAGGGGCACCGCGCGCGGGATGGGTGACGGGGGCACCGCGCGCGGGATGGGTGACGGGGGCGCCGCGCACGCACATGCGACGGGTGACGGGGGCGCTGCGTGCGCGCGTACGACTGGCCTCGAGGGTGCCGCGTGCGCGCTCTCGCGACGGGTGCTGGGGGCGCCGTGCGCGAGCCCGAGAGCTAAACGTGATTTTACATATACACGTTTAACACTAAATTTTTAGTGTTAAACGTGATTATTCAATTTAATCACGTTTAACACTATAAAAATCGAAATTTATAGTGTTAAACGTCGATTATGCCCATTTAACCCTTTCAAACATGAATTCAAGCACATATTCAAACAAATTAACCCTATCAAATGCAAAATTAAACTCGTTTAACCATTCCAAACATGAATTCAAGCATATATTAAAAGAAATTAAACCTAATCCCTAAACATGTGAAATCGACGTTTAATCCTCCGTTTGTTCAACGAATACCCAACAAATTCGAAGTATTAAGACAGTTTTTCAACAAATTCAACCAAATTTCAACAAATTCTCAAGAAATTGAAGACAAATTCGAACACCATTTCAACAATTTTCTGAAAAAATGAGAGATAATATCACTAACCTCTCCTTCTTGGTTTGACATCTTCGTGTTAAACGTGGATTTTCAGTAAAAAAATCGAGGGATTTAAACGAGGAATATGAGGTGAATTTTTTACTTTTAAACTTGGTGAAAATGGTGGCAAAAAATCGGCTGTAATTCGAAAATTCGAAAGGAATGAGGGAAAGGGAGAGAGTTTGGGTTTGGGGGTTGGGGTGGAGGTGAGAGAAAGTGATTTTTGACCAAGATTCCCTTTGACCAAACATGTGTTATTGGGTAATAATTGTCCTCTAATTGTTGTCATCAAAGTCAATCAAAAATTGTGGTATTTTTTGACATAGTTTTATATTTCATGGTAGAAAGTATCCCACATTTATTTTTATGATATAAAAATGCCAATTTTATTTTTGGTGGTATTTTTTGTCATCTTTTATATTTTTTGTGGTAAATTGGGTTGCTATCCCTTTAGTCTTTCCCTCCTCGTAAAATGTTCTTACAGTAAAACACTTTTTGAAAAATTTAATATTAAAATATGAAATTGTCAATTAAAAACACCACCAATCTATTAAATCTATGATGACAATTAGGTCAAAATATGAGTTTTGAAGATATAAAAAAAAAGTATCAAAACGATTTTGTTTTAAAAATCTTTGAATGAATATTTATTTTAAATTAAATTTATTGAATCTTCAAATCGAACTTTCGCTTCAGTTCTAGAGAATTTTATTTGGAAATTTTCAACAATCTCCAAACTTTCATAACTTGATTTCGATGTTTTCCTAATTTTCGAGCCACATCGAATCATGCTAATCACTACATCACATGCTTCCTTACCTAGTTTATTATATTTTTCATACGAGTAGTGTTTGTGTGCACAGTGACGGATCCTGGATCATACATTTGGGGGACGAGTATCAGAGAATGTGAATAGGTTTTTAAGTTTTAACTCTAAAAAAAAAAAGAATCAATATTTTATAGGTACATATTAATATAATTTTAAACACACACATTTATCTCTCAATAATTTTACTTAGAAATGATTTCAAAAATAAAATAGAAAGTTAAAATCATCTAATGTGAATGGTTGAACATGAATATGTCAATTATTGAAGTTCCAAAAAACTAAATATAAAAATTTACAATGACTATAATTGATATATGATCTCCTTAATACTTCCCGCACAAAGAGAAAAACAAATAAGTAACCAAAATTTTGGAAAACACAAGTTAATCATAATCAACACATTTGGATGTCTCAGTCTTATCATTATATCAATCTAAACCACATGGTAATATTAAAAATTTAGTATGCTTCAGACAATTTCTACAAAGTAAGTAGTATCAATCCACCCCTGTTTTGGAGTCACGCAGAAATTGAAGAGGTTGGAAATTGAGGAGGTAGGAAGGACTTTTTATTTATCTTGACTTTTCATATTTTACTTGACATGTAAGATATACATATATCACACCTGGACTAACACATGTCAAATTGAAAAAAACTTTAAATTGCTTATTTGTCAAACATTGGAAAGTGGCAACTCTTCTTTTATAAATAAAGATTATTGTAAATATGATTCATTACTCAAATAACCTTTATGTTAAGTTAAGCATACATTTTAATAGTATTAGACATACCTTTTAGTTATATTAGACATACATTTTATGTTATATTAACTATATTTTTTAGTTGTGTTAGATAGACCTTTTAGTTATGTTAGTCATACATTTAGGGTTATGTTAAAGTATATCTTTTAGTAATGTTAGACATACATTTTGTAAGGTTAGCTGTACATTAGCATTTTTTTAAAACTAACATATTAATACCTTTCATACATTTTAGTTATATTAGTCATACCTTTTAATTATGTTAGTTGTACCTTTATATATATTACATAAATGTATGTTTATGTTGATATAAATGTATAAATAATCTCATATAAATGTATGAGTAATATCACATAAATGTAAATATCTACAACTTGTACCAAATTAAGGTTTATTGTGCCAAAATTAGGGTTTAGGGTTAAAGTATGAATCTGGAAATAAAGGTATTACTAATATAATATAAACGTATGCCTAACACAACATAAAGGTCAGCGCAAAAAAAAAAAAAAAACACAGAAAAAAAATAAAAACGCGGATTCGGGTCAGATTCAACCTGACCCGACCCGAGTGCATGGATCTAAGATCCATGCACTAGTTGCACACCAGTCCAACTCAAATCGAATTACTTTACACCATGAACTTTTCTAAAATTCTCACCTAATATAAGCACTCTTGAAACACATCTCTTATATCCACTTACATTATCGTATAGTAAAACTCAATTACATCCAAATCTCTAACAGAAATGAAAGTTCATCAACTTTTACATCTAAATCTCTATCGACGCAAAACTATGAGACATCTTCAACTTTTGTACTCATTCATAAAACAATACAGTAATGGAAATTATGGCGAAACATCTCCTGATCGATTGAAAGGTGAAAACTTCATTGACATTTTATCTTAGTATGGTAAATAAAACCTTTATCTCAAGTTAAGGGTTTTTTTTTTTTAAACAAAAAGTATTTCTTATAGTCAATCATATGATTAAAATATCTCAACATATTGAGAATATATTCTCGATATATCACTTTATTTTCAATATTCATGATTATCAATACAATAGAAGAAAACTAATTAGTATATGAGTATTTATGGACAAAATTCTGCCATGAGTATTTCTTGTAGCCAATCATATACTTAAAATATCTTATTATTTTGAGGATATATCCTGGAGATATATATTTTCAGAATTCATAATTATCAATATCAATAGAAGATAATAAAATAGAATATTGAAAAAATTATAGAAACCAAGATAAAAGATAAATTCATTTTTCTAAAATATCAATTATATATATATATATATATATATATATATATATATATATATATGAAAAAAATATAACACATGCTAGACTTCACGTACAAAAATCATTTATATTTGAAATTTGTTAGTTTAAAAATTTTAGAAAAAAATATAAATAAATAGAAAAGGAAAAATTAAAATAAAGGTGAGTTGATTAAAAAGGATTATTCCAACTATTCAATTTTTTTTAAACTTATTAATTCATATAATTAAATAATTTTTGCGAATATGTGTTTAAAAATAGATCATTTTTAAAAAAAAAAAATTATTTTCATTTTTTTTATCATTTATGTATTTTTGCGAAAAAAATGAAAAAATAATTTATGCTAATATGTATTTTTTTTCATTTTTATTTATTATTCTAAGCCTTAACAATTCAAATCGAACCAAAATAATGGTGTGAATGTTAAATAATATAATAGACATAAATAATATTTATCATATTCATTTACAAATGCAACATAAACAATGAAATGATATTTTAATTTGGCATTATAAGATTTAATGTTAAATTAAGTTATACTAGTATGTATTACACAAAACAATAAATACATTTTTTTCTTATATAAATACTTTCTAAATTTTTCTAATTTTTATTAAATTTACTTTAATTCTTTTTAAAACTCGTATATTAATTACACGGGTCCTATACTAGTTATTTATATATAGGTGGATGTGCATCATGTGGTAGATAATTATCGCATCTTCAAATAATGTTAATAATATAATAATAATAATAATTATTATTATTATAATGAATGTAAATTGTCCTTGTCTATCCATCTTTGATCTCTCTCTCTCTCTCTCCCCCTATCACTTCTAATACTGATCCTTCACACCATCTTCCCCCTTTTTCCTTTAATTTGTTTTCACTTTCACCCATGAATCCATGGCTTTTTCAATATATGATGTCACTTTTTTTCTTGCTAATTAATCCTTCTCACTCCTCATTTCTAACAATTCATTTGTCTTTCCACACTATAAAATTGTTCTTGAGAGGTTGGATTTCTGCTTATCTTCTTTAGCCTATTTTGCTGCGGTCGGGTACGACGGTGATGGTGACGGGACTAAGTCTCAGCAGCTATATTTCAGATCATTCCACTTCACCTCTAGTTTTCATTCTACCCTTGAAGTTATGTATGCTAAATCGAAGAAGGATTATCGTAGTTAGTATCAAGAATGTTCGAGGGGTGAATTAGAAGCTCGTACAACCAGTTTTTTTGGAAATTTAGGAAATTAGGAAAAATGAATTATCTAAACTTACTCGACACCTTACGAACGAACGCTCCAATTTTTTCTAAGATGGGGTTAAGTGTTAACCTTTTTATCTGCATTTATGAATTACATGTTAATGCGAGGTGTGATTGCTCTGATTAAATATCAAATTTGTTATTAATTGCAAAGTGAACATGAGTGTAAATTTTAAGAACGTATATTTTGAAATTATTCTTAATTTTTTTTATATTTATTATTTTTTAAAATGTGAATTTTATATGTAAGTAACGCTTTAGTCAAAAATTACCTTTAAAAGAAACCGGATATTACACTTTAGATAAAATCATGAGTGCATTTAGAATTTGATCTTCCCTAATTTTATTCGTTTCAAAATTTAATCCTATCACTATATATAATAATTAGTTAATATTGATGAATAAAATAATAAATAATATTTATTTTCTATTTCAACATAGAGAAAATAAGTTAATACTTATTATTAGATTGAATGAAAATGAATAATTTAATAGCTACTTTTTTTTATTTATTTAGCATTATTAATTGATATAAAATAAACTTAAATATATTTTAAATTTATTATATTATATTAATGTAATAAATTTTAATTTCAATTATTATCATTACAAAAATATAATAAAAGAGAGAAGGTGATGTTTAGGAAACATGAATTTTCATTTTAATTAAGTGTTGCATTAAAATAGTTATAAAATTAATAAGTAGATAAATGAGAGACAAATGTATGATAAGGATGAATTAAATTTAGATGAAAAAAAATTTAACCATAAGTTGACTCTTTTTGGTATATATTAAAGATTTCAATTATATATACTTATTTAAAAATATAGTTTTTATTTTTATCGGTTGAAACTTACAAATAATTATCATTATCTTAATCATTGAACATTATACCATATTACCTTTCAAAAAGTAAAACATAAAACAAATGACTCAAAAGTCATACCATATAAAAGTAACAATATTTTAAATAATTATTGAAATTATGTTTTTGTTCTTAATATTTTTACATTGAAATATCACATTACTTAAAAACTATATTCCCTTGCGTTGAGTTATTATTCTAGTTCATATATAAATTGATTCATAGATCTAGGTAAAATTCTGCGTTTAAGATTAGAGTGTGTTGTTCATTTTCTATTTATAAATAAATGCTAAAATTCTTACGTGGTCAATTTTTATATGTTGATTAATGATGTGTAATGATTACATTCTTTTAAATTATAAAATGTGAAATTAATAAATACATTAAATATGTGACACATCACTCACAATATGTAGATATCAATATATTTATGGTGAATAGGTTATTGCAGGACTGTCGTATTTATACAGTGAACCATGCAACTATTTTCATTAATTAAGAAATTGCTAACCCAAACAATTGTATTTTAGATTAATTAGAATAAACTACGATCCTCTGTGAAAGTGATATGGAGAAAATTAATGCATTCCAGTGTGGATTAACGTAAGATTTTATATTTATTTATGTGGTTGAATGCACTATTTTCGTGTATATAAGTGTTTTGTGTCTCCAATACTTCATATTTAATTTTCTTGATTATTTTAGGAGATTTAAAGAATTTTTGAGTCAAAGAAAACGAGTGGAACAAGATGTGGAGTTAATTGGGTCATTCTTGGTTCAAGAGACCAATAGGAAATTGAAGGAAGGAAAAGAGTGAGTTTGGGCCTATTTAATCAAGGGAGCTGTGCAAGTGGGCTTTAATTTAAAAATAAAGAAAAAGACTAGGGCGAAGGATTTAAAGAAATGAATGGAAAAAAGGCCCATTCTACTTGAAGAGGGCAAAGAGTCACGCCAAATTCCAATACACATCCTATTTAGTTAACCTTCTCCCCAAGCTAGAGGGACTGAGTTTAGAGAGAGAGAGAGGTTAGAGAGAGAAACAATCTTTATTTTCTTATATTAAGTTTGATGGATTTCTCAATTGTTTTTATTGATTCGATTTTGAGGATGCTCGGCTAAATTCTTAATTTCGATTAGTAGGGATATTTGAATCTGTATATTTATTTGTTTTTTAATTAATTTTGTATCCCCTTCTCGATGTTTGATTGGAATTGATTATGTTATCTGTGTATAATGTTGTCTGTGTATAATGTTCTCTATTATTGATGTTTGATTTAGTCTGATCACCTAGGTTAAGTGTTTGATAATTGATGGGTAGAATCTTAAATTATGAATCATAATTGTTGTGGTTTAATTTTTATAAGTGGTAAACTAGAAGTCATGCATCTCTAGGGTAGTATGATTATCGAATCGAATCGAACTTGTGTATTCAGAGTCTAGTTCATCCTATCGTCTTGGTGATTAATGCATTTAATGAATTAAATGTAGAGAGCTTATTCTAGGTTATTCAATTAAATAGGGTTAATTAGAGATCTTATCATAATTTAACTAATCTTAAGAGACGATTTGGTTTAACAGACTAGGGTGATAATTCCATAATAATCTGAGAGGGGAGTAATACATTGATTAGGGAATAATTGATATCAGAGGTTCCATGATAATCTGAGAGAGGGGTAATACATTGATTAGAGAATAATTGATATTGGGGGATAATTCAATTGTTAACTGGAATACTTGCATATATTGATTTCTTGTTTAATTTGTTTTCTAGGTTTTTTATTTATTTAATTTAGTGATAGTTAATCAATCTAAAAAAATCCCCAATAATTTGATATTTGATTGAATTGAACATAGGTGACATAGTTTAATCATCACTCATCGTGAGATGGACTCCAACTTGCCCTAGCTACTAGTTCCTTAGGTTAGGAAGGAAAATAATTAATGTATCGTGTCTTGGAAAAGAAAAAAAGAAAAAGATGATACAATTTTATTTTAGATTAATTAGTAGATTTGTATTACTTTATTATTATTATTATTGTTATTATTATTATTATTTTCTTTATCTCCACAAGATTCATATTACTAGTTATATTGAAATAATATTTTAATCGCGTGGAATGTAATATTTGGAGTTAGGATGCCTAAGAGAAAAATGCAATCATATTACTTAAGGCTGATAGAGTTACACACAAAGGAACTTAAATTTGATTTGCTCATGAAGTAATATTGTATCACAAGTATTAAAAATAAAATAATAAATAAAATAACCCCTCATAATCCCTCTAACCAAAAGTCAAATCTATCCTCTTGACAATCATAGTATGAAAATAAAGATGGATTTTATATAATTCAACTTCAATTCGAAAGTCAAATGTCAAACAAATTGGCTGAAAATGCAAACATATCTCTCTACACACAAAATTTTAAATTATTCCAATTTGGTTTTGTCTATAAATTCCCATCACCTCTCAATTAATTAGCTTCACATATTACAAAATACAAAACTCATATACGAAGAAATATGGAAGAAGTGTGTCCTAGTAAGTATCTCACCCCTTTCTTCTCATTTATCATATCTATCACATAATTCAACTGATCATATATATTAATTAATTAAGTTGAAATAATATTATTGAATTGCATCAATCTGTTGATAAAATCCGCGATATAATTTATCAGAATAGTATACATTGCTTATTTCAACTAATTAAATTGATTTATTACAAAATTTTGAAAGTTTATTATATTGTAAATGCTTTTATATATTTATTACTTATTTATTTGAAAAACAAACAGATGCGGGAAAGAGCTCATGGCCGGAGCTTGTGGGGGTGGCGGCTGAGGTGGCGGTGGGTGTAATAGTCAGAGAGAACCCAAAAGTCAACGTGATGACTGTGAAAGAAGGGATGATGGTCACTGCTGATTTCCGATGTGACCGGGTTCGAGTTTGGCTCAACAAGTATGGATTTGTGAAATTGGAGCCACAAATTGGCTAAAATAATTAAGCCTCTTATATTTATCAATACATTTATTACATTATAATTCAAATGTTTTAATTTTTTTTTTGTTTTTGGATTAATTCTGTAAGTGAACAATCATGCAATTTCTTGTATGTTAGTATCGTTAAGAATAACATGTTTGGCTTGACGTTATGTGCGAGTATATATATATGAACCTGTGTATCTCAAATTCGAGTCTTCATTAATAGCTATTATATATAAGCGGTCAAAAAAAGAAAAGAAAAAAAAAAAACTCAGAAAAGGTGGAGAGTACTGGAGTCAGTATTATTGATTTTGGTAGGACGTAGGATGCAAATGCAGACTTTATGTAGCGTAGTGCTTGAGAAATTTTTTTATATATAATATGAAATATCAAAAATTAAAAATATGGAATATTAAAAAAATGCATTCGGTGTGTATTCTTTAGGTGCCTATTTAATCAAATCTGTATATGTTGTATAATATATATTTTTTAATTATAGTATATATATTTTTTAATGCAATTAACACATGGCTAGCTAGTTATATACTGACACGTGGTAAAATTGTAGAAGACAAACACAAGAGATAAGAGAGAGAGAGAGAGATTTTATAAGTCAAAATGTAATGAATACATCTCAAAACGACAAGAATCTTATTAATTTATAGATTCAAAATGAACTCTAATCCAAAAAGTAAAAAAGAACCCAAAATGAAACACTATAAAGAAGATTGCAAAAATAATAAAACTGCCAAAGCGGGCCTAAAACATTTGAATTTGGGTCTTGTATCCTATACATCATTGTAAAAAGGGAATCTAATCTACCTCTGTTTCCAAAATGATATTATAATAGGAAATTCAAACCTGGAGCCGAAATTACTGTCGTTTCAAATTCTGCCGACGACAGCTATTCTCTTTATCTTTAGACATCAAATATACCTCAACAATCTGTTCCACATTAATTACTATGGGATACAATTTAAACGTAAAATTTACATGAGATTTTTTATAAATGGGTATATAAGTTTACAATTAAATTATATATTAACTATTTTACGAAATTAAATTTATGAAACAATTTTATACAAGCTCAAAGATTTCGGCCAACGAACCTAGATCTGATCTGCTTCTGATTTTTTTTTTTCTTTTAAACACACCTTTAGATAAGATATGTACATGTTATTGAAAAATAAAACAAATTAAATATACAACCTCTGGGATATAGATACAGAGTTAGGCCGAGCAAAAGTTAGAATTTAGTATATATAAGTTAGAATTTAGAATATATATATATATATATATATATATATATATATATATATATATATATATATATATATATATATATATATATATATATATATATATATATATATATATATGAAAATGATCAAATGCCCACTGTGAACAACTGTTAATATATCCACCGATAACGTGTAATGATTTTATCTTCTCATTATATGAAAAGTGAAATTAATAGATATACTAGAGTTTTGATATATCAGTTGTTGACATATCTTAACTTGCTCACGGTGGGTACAAGTTTTAGATCACGTGCATTGTATGCCGAGATAAATTCAAACTAAAGAAAGAAATAATATAAATATATATCACACTTTTCTATTAAAGTTCTAATTATAATAGGATTTTGTAGGACTTTGAATTAGGATTATAATATAAAATTATTTAAATATTAAAATTCTAAATTATTATTATAATCTTAAAATAATAATCTTTGATAAGAACAATTCATATTTTATAAAAAATATCTACACTTTTATATATATATATATATATATATATATATATATATATATATGCGCGCGCCAATTTCATATATACGATAATCATCCACTCTCACGATCTTACCTTATTTTATCAAAAAAAAAAAAAGGAAAATTTTTTTAGCAGTCTTGCCTAAATCCAAAGAATTAAAATAAAAAAAATAAAAGAAAACAAACCTAGATTAACATGTTTTCTATTTTAGAGGGAGAAAATAAGACGGAAACAGATTTAGAGGAGTTTGAATAAATTTATTTAATTTTTTATAGGTTTTATCAGTGTTCTAAAGTTCACTAGGCTCAAGTCGGCGCTTAGCGCCTCTACTAAAATAAATCAAATTAATAATAAAATTTAAAAAAAATACACACCTTAGTAATTGAAACAACATATTAATCTATTAAATCATTTTAAAGTTTAACACAACAACCAAAATTAAAACATAACATCCAAACTTCAAACTTTCATAGTCTCAAACTCTCATACATCATCAAAATAAGTGAATAACAATGCATAATATAACTATATAAGTGGAAGAAAGTTCTAATTCAAAAGTCTAATCATCGAAGATAACAAAACAAGAATAGTGATCAACATTTTCTAATCATGCACTACATCATTAATTTGCTCTTCTCCAAAATTTTCTAAAACATGCTCCCTATCTGATTCAAATTCAAATTCATTCTCATTCACTTCCTCATCTTCGGATTCAAAATCATCCGTCTCAAGTTCTCTCACTCTAGGACTTATTTGAGGTCGTGTCCCATCTATTTCAAAAGTGTAAATGACCCCTTCCAAACCCAAATTTGTATCCATCTCCTCTACATCATCAATATCAACCACATCAATAATCCATTCTTGTGCTTTACTTGCATCACTTGCTAATAGCACATCAATGTTTCTCTCTTTTTCCCTCTTGTGTTTGTTCAACAAACGTGAATTGAATTGGACATAAACTAGATTTTTCAATCGAGAAACATCTAGTCTATTCCTCTTCTTTGTATGTATCTACATACAAACAAACAAAAAAGATAAAATAATTATAAATTATTGAAATAAAATTAAAATAATATATTATTATTTAAGTTACTAACCCCTTCAAATGCACTCAAATTTCTTTCACAACCAGAAGAACTAGAGGTTAATGATAAGATTCTCATAGCAATTTTTTACAAATTAGGAGTCGAATAACCATAATTAAGCCACCAATTTACTAGAAAAAAAACACAAACAAACAAAGGTTAAAGAGACAAAACAATAAGGTAATTAATAATTTAAATGAGTTGTATTGTCATTTTCATACCTGTATCATACTTGTCATTATTGATTGCACACCCACACACTGCAAGAAGCTTCCCAAAGACATCTTCTTTGGTCTTATACATTGGCAACTCAACATTCATAACTTTATCCATCAAGTCGAAATATCATGAAAAATAACTTCAAGGCAATTAATAACTCCATCTAAGATGACATGATCTAGTATAAAATTTGGATCCTTATAATGAAAATATAGATTCAATAGATAAACCATCAAGTGCAATGAGGTGTCTTGTCTACCTTTCATCTTTGCATCAATAATCTCCAAAATTTGCTCATAGTTTTTGGCATAATTACCTAGAGCAACTTTGATATCTTCCTTAACTTGAAGAATTTCACCATACAAAAAACCCATTGATGGCTTTCTATCTGTATCAACAATACGAAGCACTCGTACCAAAGGTGCAAAAACTTTCAAGCATGACACGACACCATTCCAAAACCAATATTCAATACCGTTGAGTAACATGCTTTTCCTTTGGAAGATTTCGACCACTTACATTCATCCCACTCGGAGCTAGTAAACATTGCTTTCAATTGAACTTTTTTCTCGAACAAACTCTGTAGAGTGAGGAATGAAGAAGCAAATCTTGTGACCCCTAGTCTCACTATATCTCTTTTTTTGTAAACATCCTCACATGACTAGGGTCTTATGATGTGTATAAATGAAGATGGTTAAATCTTTCGCTTGATCAAGGACTTTCTTAAATCGAGGCAGTTTTGCAATACCCTCAAGCATAAGATTGATTATGTTTAGCACATGATGTCCAGAACATAGTCGGTCTTTTCTCTTTCAATAACTTTGCAGCCCCATGTTATTCTAAGCATTATCAGTTATTATTTTAATGACATTTTCTGGCCCAACTTGTTCAATACACTGATCAACATACTCAAAAATCATTGCACTTGTGTGTGACACATCTGAAGATTCCTTAGAGGAAAGAAAAAATTGTACCTGTTTTAGAATTGACACACAAGTTCATGATACTCCTCTTTCGATCACTCCAACCATCAGTCATAATTGAGCAGCCATTCTTTTTCCATTCATCTTCATGTGTTTTTACTTTAACTTTGGTTCTTTCAACGACTTTTTTTAATAACGGCTCCCTCAACTCATATTGACTAGGAGGTCTAAACCCTTTCCCAAACTAACCAAGCGCTTCTACAAAAAAAGCCTAAAGCTATCCAAATCAATAGCATTGAAAGGCACACTGGCTTCATACATCCAATTAGCAAGATAATCTTTCACAACATTTGTTTTCTCTTTCCATAGGACATCATGAATGTTTTGTTCTCGTATGGTTCTTGGAATATTCAGAGAAGTTTCAAGATTTATAGTTGTAGCAAACTTGTCCATCAGCCCAAGAGAATGCGGTGATCTTGTGGCCCCCAAAGACTCTCTCAATTCATCTTCAGCAGAGTGTGATTCTAAGCCAATACTCACAGTAGATCTCAATTCTTCTTCTCGCTTTTTTGACTTATTTTCTTGTTTTTGCCTCATTAATAACATTCCGACACTTTGTTTGATCATCAGCTGAAGACATTGAACATGCAGAAACATTCCCAGGAATACAAGCGATATGCTCTTTAATCCTATAAGCACCTCTAGACATTTTCTTCCCACACAACTTACATTTTATCTTGTCGCGATTACACGTATCAAACAACATCTCATATTCCCAACCAACATCATTTGATTTTCGTTTGAGTGATGTCTCCATTTCCGATGTAGCTTGAACTTGGGATGAAGCACTCATTGGGGCCGAAGCGCTTGATGATGTCATTGAATTCAATGAATTTGATTAAAGTACCTACATTCAAGTTTCAACATGTATAAGTAAAACTAAAATATATGACAAATGCCTTGATTCCTCTACGCCGAGCTGGTCAGTGTATATTATGTTTTGATATGAGGCAATCTGAGATTCGAACAATCTAATGACATAAAATCTAGACTTTTAAAATAGTAAGATATAAGAGGCAAACATCATAAATGATAAAGCGAAAAACTGAACTGAAGTTTCTTAAACCATTCAAAATCTCTAATCTATGTGTTCCTACTTCCTAGTTAGAAAGAAAAGTTTATTAGAATTCATCCACCAAACACTTTTATCCCAAATAAATAAATAGGTCCATAAACATTAATCTCAAAATACAGGATATCAAAAGAATACAGGTGACACGAGGTAAATCTCAAAAGTCGAGATGGTTTGATCAAGAAGCTAAGTAGCATACATTTCTAACAAATGATGAAACAACTTAGTGAATACCATGTGGTGTTCAAATAACTTATTTGAAATAAGAAAGACATAAGTGGATTGCTCATTGCCCAACAACCTAAATCAATTTGTCCAAAAAAATAAATCTAATTATCTAAAAATTAACTAGAGAATTAAATGATTCTTGTTGAGTACTGCCCTTACAAATAAGTTTTAAGAAGATTAATTACAAAATAAGATTTAAGAATTGAAGAATTGGAAAAAAAAAGATTCAGAAAAGAAAAAAACACCTACCAGTTACCAGGAACAATGAGATGACAAACGATTGGCGACCGACGACTAGTGCTCCAGCGACAACGGTGGAAGTTAGTTAATTTCACTTGCTAAAGAAGAATGAGAAGAATGGACTCAGGAGAGCAAAAAACGTGATTTAGAAGAAATTTTGAATTAGGGCTTTCTTTTCAACAATAAACTACGTCGTTTTGAGATTTGGGAAAAATGAAAAAAAAATCATTTAATGCGGCTATGCGGCGCCTAGGCGACCTAGGCTATGAAAACACGCCGATTATGCACCCGGGTGATTTTCTCAGTGAATTAACATATTTCTCTTCGGGCTTGGGGCGTGTAGTGCCTGGGTGGCGCCTGGGCGGCTGCCTAGGGCGCATTTTAGAACACTGGGTTTTATAGGTACTTATCGTATAAAATTGTATAAGATGTTTTACCTTATATTAAAATAAGATAAATATAGCAAATATTTAAATAAATTATTGTATTAATATATGATATCGTCTTACATATCATATTCCATCTCATGGAATAGGTTGATCCGATCAATGTCTCAATCACATAGGTCATGTAATTCTTTTTTGTATATAATTAGGTGATATTTTTGTCTCGTGTAATATTTTTATATTTTATGAATATCAGCCTACAGTATGGGGCTCCATCTCACATAAGGAAACTAGTGAGACCATTTTATATAAGTTTTTGCATAACACTTTTATGTGTTTCATGTAATACATTTAGTTCCAATATTCTAAATCCATGAATAATTTGAGAAACTATTAGTTCACAAGTAATATTTTTAGTCATATAATGTAATGTTTTGTGTATCATGTAATATTTTTATGTCTATCAAGTAATACTTTTAAAAATATCATATGATACACATAAATTTATTATTTATCATCTTAATTGACTTTGGATTCGTGTTGATTGATCGTTGATCAAATTTGTAGCACCTAGGTTTTTTCTTTCATAATTGAAATTAATTAAATAATTTAACCCTTAATTATTTGTTTAATTATGTGCTATCGAAACGAAAGAATTACGTGAATAATTAATCGAACATTATGTGATAATATTTAAGGAGATATCATAAGATAAGTCTCATTGCATAATGCATGTAATAAGATGAAGCCCATAGGCGTATGTTTGAGTACATAAATAGTGAAAAATGCATCTCCTAGATTAATTTTAGAGCACTTTATAGAGGTGCCTCATTTTTTTTCTCTCTCTGGCCGATAGGCCGATCACAGACGCCCCCATCCCTCTCAATTTCCAATCGAATCTTAAACAATCTTGAAGCTCTTGTCGAGCCCGTCCCAGATCCGGACTCGGATCGGCTATCTGCAGTTGTCTTCCCCGAAAATGGGCGACAAAAGGTGCGGCCTCCACCCATTTTTTCCTCCTGCTTCCCTATTCTTCCCTCGGCTTTGTTTTTCTCTCCCTTTCGCCGTGTACCACCGCCGTGTCTTCCGTATGAGCTGGCGCCAATGGCGCACCGGTGTATCGTTGTTCGGATCGCCACCGTGCACAACAACGTGTGTGGGGTGCATGAGTGGTTGTTGGGTTTTGTGCGTGTGGGTTGCTTGTGTGTGTGTGTGCGTGTCTTGTGGCTTGGTGTGGGTGGCGTCGTGTCAAGTCCACCGGCTAAATAGTGTCGCTAGTTGCGGCGGTCGGAGACGGTTGCAGGTGGGGGCGGCGAGGTCGGGTAGGGAGTTTGGGGGAGAAGGGCTTCTTTTAAAAGTTGAAAGAGTTGAAGGACCATTTTGCATACCCTAGGTTTTTAGTATATTCTCAATCTAACCCTTGATCTCTTGAAAATTGTGTTTGAGCCCTCAAAGTCTTCAAAAATTATATTTAAGCCCTCAAGTTTTTGGAAATTTCATTTTAGCCCCTAAAGTTTTCTAAAATTTATGTTTTAACCTCTAGAACTTCTGAAAATTATATTTTGGCCCAAAGGTTTTAAGAAATATAAAAAAGAATCCCAAACTTTCCAAAAATTACATTTTGACCCATCTGGTTAAAGTCAACCTTTCTATAATTTACAGTCTTGCCCTTATGCTCTTAAAAACTCATTTTAAGCCCAAAATGCCTCTTTTCAAACTCAAACGATTCCCTTAAACCCTATAATCGAAGTTTAAACCCTCAAGATCGTTTTAATGTTTAAAATGATTTTGAAAGCTCTTGTTTTCTTTCTTTCTCTTATAACGTCTTTTCAAAACAATGTTTCATACCTCGTTAAATGTTTTAAAGTTCCTTACGCTACGTTTATCCACATCGATCATTCTTTCTTTTATCGTTCCTTCTTTCAAGAGAGTTTCTAAGCTTAATCTTAACCGCTATAGTATAATTATAGATCTATAATGCTCTATGTTATATGTGTAAGCTTATAGGACGGCAAACTAGCGTGGTGCTTTAGAGCTCAGAGATTCGCATAGAAAAACCACCGAACAAGGTGAAGGTAACTTATGAACTTAACCTTTTAAATTTGTTTTCTATAAGAATACTTAATCTACAAATAATGTTAAGAATGCTCGACTGATGATTGAACGCTACACGAACCTAAGATCAATATAATGCCTCTTTAATGTTATGATATGTTTAGTTTCAATGTGATGATGTGATTATGTGTTGTGAATTACGTGTGTATGCAATGAACAACAGACAACAGCTATGACGGCTCTACCATAAACTATTGACATGAGGATTTCGATCCTGTAGCTATATTAATGGGATTAAAAATCGTTTATAGGATAAGACAGGGAAAACCCACACCTATCTATAGCTACGTGTCCACGTGTTATGTGTTGTGCTCTAATTGCTTTGTTTATGATTGTTTATTATTACTACTGCTACTGTATGTTGATTTCGGAAAATACGTCCACGAGTGTATTCCAAACACTCACCCCGTGTTTATTCACGCTACAGATGCAAATGAGAATGAGGATGCGTGAAGAGGGGATGCCCTGTCGCTAGAAAACATTTAAATGCTTTCCATAATTAGCTTTCTAAACGATTTTAATTTGTTGTTTTGTAAAACTTAGCCGATTGGCATGGATCCTGTAATAGACTTCCGTTGTATGTTTCAAATATTTTCTGTTATGTAGAAGCGCGATTTTAACGTTGTTAAGATTTTGTCTTAGATGTTATCTAAACCTCGTTTCCATTATCTTTTCGCTAAAGAGTATGTTTTTTTTTTATCTTGCTAGACGCCCGATAAGATAAACTTTGATAATTACATGCTTTTAAAATGGGGCGTGACAGAATTGACTCAATCAATCCATCTCACCTGCTACCTCTCGGAAATAAAATTATGAAATTCTGGACCTCAAACTCTAATCAAGTATTACAATATATCATGTCTTGTACATTTGATCTTTTAAAAAAATTGAATTAAAATGAAAAATGAATAACTAAGTTAATTGAGACTTGATTAGGAAAAAAAAAAAACATGAATTATCGTAAAATTGCAATCCAACGCAGAGTTTTCAAAGTTAACATTAAGAACAACACTTATGTGCCCTTGGGCACGGATCTACCCAACCTGCCCGATCCAGATTCGTATATATATATATATATATATTTTTTTTTTTTTTTTCTTTTACCCTAATTTTCTTCATCTTCTGCATGTTTCTTCTCCTCCATCTGCTGCGTTTTTCTTCTCCTCTATCCTTCAGCCCCGTTCTTTCTTTTTCTTTTTTATTATTTTTGGAGATTTTGATTCGGTTGTCTGGTTTGTTCTTCGTGAGGAGGCGAATTTCCATAGCGGCTTGCTTCTGCTCGTCGATGTTGTCGGAGTCGAGGTCGGAGATGAGCTGTGAGATGTGCTCATCGGAATTTTAGGAGGCGCAGGTGAGGAAGAGGCGGCGGCTCTAGGAAGAGGCGGTGGGGAACTCGCCGGATCTGTCGCTGAAGGCGGAGGAGGAAGAGTCGGAGAGGCTGAGATAGGTGAATTTGCGGCCTATGTATGTGAAGTTAGATTGAACGGAATAGGTGTCCATGGATTCAGTTGCCGATCATTTCCGATGGATTGACTTTTTTGGGAGAGGAATTGAGGAGAGAGAGAGAGAAGTGCATTTCTCTACATTAAGTCCATTTTATCTTGTCTCTCCATTTACACTCAATTTCCTCCTTCGTCATTATGCCATTTCTTGCTTGCTTGTACTATATATAATAAAATCTCTTTCTTCTCTACAAAATGTATCTGAGTTGGGGTCACATTTCAATTCTCGACAACATGGCTGGTTAAACACTGCGTTTTGGGGGGAAGGGGGAGAAGCAGGGTTGAATGAATACAAGTTGCAATGATATGTGAAGAAAAAAATACTTAGCAAAATGAGAATGATGTGTTTTGGATCCACTATTGAATGAACTTAATGTACAAACAAATTATATTTCAAGTCCATCCACCAATTCTTTAATTAAATGCAAACTAGAAGTATTTTCCTTGGAGATATTAAACTCATTACAAAGATACTTGTGTAATACCTGAAAGGTGCAAAGTGATACCTAAAGATTATACAAATGATATTTTTCATTGAATGAACAACTAATACATTAAAAGCAAATATGTAATATCTTATACTATAAACATTAATACATTTTGGGTTAAATTGCAGAGTGAAAATGTGAAATGAAGATTCCATCAAATGAGTATTTATGTAATACCTAAGAGTTACCTATAAAGTATTTATGTAATACCTGAAAGAAATATGTATGATAATATAAGTTATTTGTGTATTACATAAGAGGTATTTATATAATACCCGAGAGTAACATATACAAAAATTTATAAGGTATTTATATAATACTGAAAGTAATATGTGTGATACTTAAAAACTACTTTGTGTAATACTAAAAGGTATTGGAAAAAAATCAATTTTAGTCAATTTAAAACGCTACTGTCCAAATTTAGTCCACTATGAATTTTTTTTTCAATTTTAGTCCATTTAATCAAAAAAATCGTCACTATTTGGTCCTTTTTCCCAATTTTAGTCCATTTCTCTGGCAATTGTATCACAATCGCCCCCAATTTTAATTTTTTCCCCACTCGCGCTTATGTGGCACAGCTTATGTGGCGCTTAATATTCATTCCGACAGTGGCACCGCCGCCGGAGCCACCGTTTCTCCTCCCCCATTTTCTCTCTCCTCCAATCTCTTCATCCGACCATCGATCAGAGCCGATCTTATTCCCAAATCGAAGCCCTCATTGAGCCCGTCATGAATCCGGGCTCAGATCGCCGATCGGCCGTGCCGATCGCCGGCAATCGACTGATAACAGTTCGTTCTTTCTCTCTCCTCCCCCATTTTCTCTCTCATCCAATCTCTTCATCTGGCCACCGATCGGAGCCGATCTTATACCCAAATTGAAACCCTCGCCGAGCCCGTCACGAATCCGGACTCGGATCGCCGATTGGCCATGCCGATTGCCAGCAATCGACTGATAACAGTTCGCTCTTTTTCTCACCTCTCCCCCATTTTCTCTCTCCTCCAATCTCTTCATCCGGCCACCGATCGGAGTTGATCTTATACCCAAATCGAAGCCCTAGCCGAGCCCGTCACGAATCAGGGCTCGGATCGCCGATTGGCCGTGCCAATCGCCGACAATCGGCCGATAATAATTTGATCTTTCTCTCACCTCTCCCTCATTTTCTCTCTCCTCCAATCTCTTCATTCGGCCACCGATCGGAGCCGATCTTATACCCAAATCGAAGCCCTCACCGAGCCTGTCACGAATCCGGGCTCAGATCGCTGACAATCGGCCGATAACAATTCGCTCTCTCTCCCTTCTCTCTCTCGACCCTCTCTCTCTGATTACAGATAGCAAACAATGTGTCATTAGGTGAGAATTGGGGGCGATTGTAATACAATCGCCCAAGAAAGTGCTAAAATCGGGAAAAATGACCAAATAGTGACGATTTTTTGATTAAGTGGACTAAAATTGAAAAAAAAAATTCATAGTGGACTAAAATTGGACAGTAACGTTTTAAATGGACTAAAATTGAATTTTTCCCAAAAGGTATTTATGTAATACATGATAGTAACATATACAAAATACCTATAAGGTATTTAAGTAATAATTGAAAGTAATATGTGTGACACTTAAAAGATACTTGTGTAATACCTCAAAGTAACATATACAAATACCTATAAGGTGTTTATGTAATACTCGAAGGAAATATGTGTGATATACTTGTATAATACTTGAAAGGTATTTATGTAATACCCTTGAGAGTAACATATACAAATACCTATTAAATAATTATGTAATACCTTAAATGATTTCATGCCAATTTGAAGAAGAATAAGAAGAAGAATGTACTAAACAAATAAGAAGAATAACAAATTAATAAGAAAATACACTAAGAAGAAGAAGGAGAAAGAAGAAGAAAAAAAAGAGAAAAAAGAAAAAGAAAACAACACTGTTTCTGCATAATACCTCAAGAATAGATATGTGATACTTGAAGAGTAATCAGGTGATACCTGAAGAGTAAATTAGGTATGCGCGCGACGCACACCAACTATGGTGTGGGCACACACGCATTGGGGGGTTGGGGGCACGGGTCTGGGGCATACAATTTTTTCCCTAACATTAAAATGAATCACATCTTATTTTTCAATTTGAGTCGTCCATTATTTTATCGGTCATGGCAGCATTGGGCCCTGAAATTTTAAATAATTATAAATCATAATAAACTTTAATAATTTAGAAATTAATATTTGGAAACCAAAAATACATAGAAATTTTTTATAATATAATAAGCTATTTATTTATAATGTTTAGGTGTAATTCACTTATCACTTATCATTGTCTTTTATTTAGAATTTTAATTTTTCTTGAGTCAGTGTATATTTTTCCATATATATATATATATATATATATATATATATATGAGTCACATATCTTCATATTCAATTTTACAAAAATAGATATTCAGCTTTAATTTCTTTTAATCATTTTAGATACCTAATTCAAAATACATAATGTCAGTATAAGTTTTTTTGAAAATAAATATGTGTAAATTATATTTGTCGTCACAAATCTTTGTATTTTTTATAATAAATTAATATCAAACATTTATGTTTATCATTTTAATCATCGAACATATAATACAAATATGCTAAAACTGTATAGGTAGTAGGTTACCACTAGTACAATTAATTTGTTTCAAAAGTTGAAAATGCAAAAAATGATCTATAATTTAAAATTTGTGAAAAATATATATTGAAAATAAAAAACTTAACATGTATTTATTCATATAAAATGAAAAGTACATTTTTGCATGGGTGATTTAGCAAAAAATTGCTTAATAAATAAACATTTGTGAAAATAAGGAGATTTATAGGGTATTAGCAAACTACAGCAAATCGCGCTTGGGAACTGCGACTCCGAAATTTCAACAATGAAGTCGCACCTGGGAACCGCGACTTCCATTTTTGGGTATTTTTTTTAATTTAATTAGAAGTCGCGGTTGGCAACCGCGACTTCAATTTCGATTTATTTTTTAATGGGAGTTGCTGTTGGCAAGTGGCAACTGCGACTCCATAATGATTCTATTTTCGCAGCACCCCGCAGTAAAAGCTCAACCACCACCTTTCTCCCCTCCAATCAAACCTTTGAGACTGTAAAAACAAAGAAATAATTCTATCTTTCTTTTTAAATTTCTCAAAAATTACTCTCATCTCTCTCTTACTCCAATGGTGTGAAGTGTCCAACAGTAGGCTTCGTATTTGTTTTCAACTCAACTACAAAGTAAGATGCTTCTCTAATTCTTTTTTTTTATGTGGTTTTTCATATAAATATATGATTTTTTGCTTGAATTGATGAAATTAGTTGGTGAAAATTTCTTGTATGTGAGTGAAGAGAGAGAGAGGAAGAGAATCAGAGGACTGTGTGTGTTTGAGAGAGAGGGTGGGGTGGGGGTTTATTAATTTATTATTAACATTATGTTATATAATTTTAAATTTTTATACCATAATGTAATAATATAAATGTTGAGTATGTTATGTCTTGTGAAGACTGCCCGGTTCTCATTCCGTAAAATAATCAAAAATAATATTAACTATCACTTTTTTTATTTTTTTTATATCTCTAAACAATGTATGAGTGTCATGTGTTGTAAATTATTCTATCATATATAAATTCAAATAGTGCAACACAAATAAATGACTGAATTAAAGACATCAAAGTTTAATTTAAATAATGAAAGTTAAATCTGAAGAACTATCAAAAAGTGATTAAAACAAAATCAAAATTATATAAATCTAAGGTAGTTAAATCATTAAGTTGTTTGTATATATGTTTAATATTAATAATAAAATTATATTTTATTTCTCAAACTCTACATAAAAAATTTCATAAAATGTGCATAAATTATGAAAACAATTAAAATGATGAAGGAGCTGAACTTACCATGCAACAAAATCATCGACAACAAAAAATGGCAATTGTTGAAGGTAGAATAAAGAAGAGAGAGTAAGATGAGAAAGAAAATGAATGTTGCTGTAAAATAATTTGTGGTGGAGGGGAGGAAGAAGGGAAAATCGAGTGAGTAAAAAAAAAAAGAGAAAGTCGCAGTTGGCAACTGCGACTCCCATTAAAAAATAAATCGAAATTAAAGTCGCAGTTGCCAACCGCGACTTCTAATTAAATTTAAAAAAATAAAAAAATACCCAAAAATAGAAGTCGCGGTTCCCAAGTTAGACTTTATTGTTGAAATTTTGGAGTCGCACCTTCCAAGTGCGATTTGTTGTAGTTTGCTAATAACTTAAAAATCTCCTTATTTTCACAAATGTTTATTTATTAAGCAATTTTTTGCTAAATCCCCCATTTTTGCATATTATCTATCTTTTATAGTGTTGTTAGTTGTGCCCCTTAAATAAAATTTCTGGCTTCCTTACTAATCACTCTATTGACCAAACAAAACTTAAAAGAAAAATTAAATGTGAACAAAACAACATTTTTTTGTTTGTTAGAGTTGCGTACATATATATAAGAGTGTAAAATGAAATTTTATTGTTGATTGACAGTATAACAACCGACAGTTACAAGTTAGTCAGACACATTTACAATTTTTCACTGAAAAATCGTGGTAATTTAAATTCCAAAATAATGAAAAATTCAATATTAATTTGGTTTGCTCAATTTGAAAGTTCAAATTAAAATTAAACTTTATGAAAATTCGATTTTTTTTTTTTATAATTAAACCACTACTTAATTTAAAAATAGTTTGAGTCCAATATACTTCATCAAAACATACACTACAAGAAAAATTAGTATTTGCGACAATAAAATGTCATCGCAAAAATAATTTGCATCAATATCTTGTCACTAAATTATTATCGCAAAAGCCTTCTCGCAAATAGTTTTTTTTTGCGACAACAATAAAACCTTTTTTTCACTGCTTTTTATGACAACATACTACCAATTTGTATTAACATTTTTTTGCGACAATTTGTTGTCGCAATAACTAGATTTTTCACGACTACTTTTATTGTAAAAAATCTTATCATAAATACTCATTTTTCTTGTAGTGATATAACTAGAGTTTTTTAAGGTTTTTAAACCCAAAAATAATTTAAGTGGTGATGATGATGGGTTTTAAGTGGTGGGGGTTTAAGGTTTTATTTTCAATTATTCTTAATAGCTACGAGTGTGGTTCCCTTTTTATTGATGATGGATCTCCATGGCAAATGGTGGTGATGCTATGTTCTTTTTCTTTCTTTTTTTTCAAAGAGTTTTGGCAAATGGTGACTTCTTATTGAAGATATTTACTATGTTCTCCTTGTTTTTTTAAGAGTTTTCATAGAAATTCTTTTACTATTAAAATTTTGATCCTTTTTTTCTTGTGAATAAAAAGATATTTGGTGAAAATATTAATTAATCAATTTTTTTGTGATTCATAAAAGTATTAGTAAATCACGTATACTATATGTATTAGTGTTATGGTTAAAAGTATGACTTTTATACATAAATGAATTATTAATTTTTTGAATAACTACTAACTGAAAGAATATTGAGCAACAACGGGCGCCAGTCATCCAGTTATGATTTTGAACGTGATCCACGTAGTCAAGCAAAATAACAATGCCAAAATTTTAGCAACAGCGGGCGCCAGTCATCTAGCTACGACTTTGTACAATTATTTATTTGGTTGGGCATAGGTTATGGGTTTGGATTGTGGGTTAAATAAATCTGTCTCACAAATCGAGATTCGTGAGACGGTCTCATAAGAGACTAAATTCTGATTTTTTCTTATGTAATACTTCATTTGATATTATTTTTTCCTTTTAATTGCGTCTTGACAATAAACAGTTCAAGTATAAGGGGATTTGATAAGTAGAATCCATATATATATATATATATATATATATATATATATATATATATATATATATATATATATATATATATAGATGAAATTACATTAATTTAATGTTATAAATCATGCACATTGTATGAGATTTATTTGTTGTCTATTAGTGTTTTTTCTTGTAGTAGTTACGTACTCTATTTTGATTTTACGGAGATCTTAAAGTATTTCATGATGAAATTATGTTAAGGGAACCATTGTATGAGCCAAATATCTTCAAAGGACACAACACTAGCTAGATAGCTAAAAGCATTTGGAGACATTTACTTTAGAGCCTAAATCATTTTAAATTTTAAGCACGATGTGGTTAAAGTCCTTTTATCCCGTAAATTTGATGTTTTCCGCAAAATGATCTCACAAATTTCACTTATTTCAATTCAGTCTATATTTTAAAGGGTTAATTACATAAAAAATCATGAACTATGTATAATTTCAATTGTAACATGAACTTTTAACTATAACAAAAACACTTAATTTAACACTTATTTTAATTAGAGACATGTTTTGGCTTTTGGGGCTCCAATTGTTGATGTGGAGCCCGTAATGTAAATTGGAGCCCAATCATCATCCAGTCATCAACCCACTTGAAATTTTAAAAAAAATTAAAAAAGAAAATGGAAAAAAAAAATTAATTGCTCCATCTCTTCTAACAACTGCGAGCGTAGTTCGCCGTCGCCTGATTACCCAAGACCTCTACCGTAAAATACGAAAAAAAATTCATCTTTTACAGAACTTGACAAAATAAATCCCAATATTTCGGTAATCATTTTCCCATCAAAATTTCAAGAAAAACAAGCCTTAAACCCACAAAAAGCTTATTACTCGCCGTCACCTCTCACCAGAAAACTCCATTGTTGGCCACTAAACTTTCAAATTCGATTTCTTTTATTTCTCAACAAAAATACACAAAAATTATATCAAAATGATCTTCTACTTGAGACCAAACTTATACCTGTCAATTTACATAAACTTGTTCGATTTTGAGTCAAATCGAGCAAAATTCATTTGATTGTACAAAACAAATCCCATTTTCTTGATTTCAAGTTTTAGTTTATAGTTTCACGAATTGACTTAGGGGTTTTTGTCCCCATCATATAAGCTTTTAAAAAATGTTTTTATTTGTAATTTTCATTTAGTTTTAGACTTTTAATTCTTATATTTTTTTTCTAAATTTTGATTTTAATTTTGGGACTAGATTTTGAAAGGTGACGATGGTGAGAGAAGGGGAAGAAGAAGGCGGCGGCAATGAGACGAGAGAAAAAAGACGACAACAAGAGGGGAGGAGTTGCAGTGATGAGAGGGTGGGAGAGAAAGAAGATGAGGGGAGGTGTGGAAGAAGACGTTTCTGTTCAAAAAAAAAATCTTCTTTTTTTTCTTTTCTATTTCTTTTCTTTTCTTTTTAATATTTAATTTATATTATTAGTCTTTTTTTCTCTAAATTCTATATGTGTTGATGATTAGGATGATGATTGAGTTTCAAATTATATTTCGATCAACAATTGAAGCTCGAAAAGTCTAAACGTGTCTCAAATTGAAACAAGTGTTAAATTGTGTGTTTTTTGGTGTTATAGGAAAAAATTCATGTTACAATTGAAACTAGAACCAAAGTTTGTGGTTTTTTATGTAATTAACCCTATTTAAAACATTGTTTGACTTTTGTTCAACTTTGGCCAAAAAATTCAGAATCCATTGAAAATATGTCATGTGAGTCATTGAACGTGACATCAAATTTAGAGTTATTTTGAAACGAAATGGAATTAACTATAATTAACAAATTACACAGTAAGAAGACAATGAAGCGATATTACATGAACTTATTCATCATTTATTGGTTGAAAACAACATTTTATTACAAGATACAATAAGATAATAAAATAGTGTGGGGAATTAAGATTAACGAACGATGGGAGTACCAACGACGAAGCCATAGTCGTTAACAACGACCCAGACACGATCACATCGGAAGTCCCTCGTCATCGGATCTCCGACTTTCAGAATAATGACGTTCACATTCTTATTCTCTCTCTCTATAATCGCCGCCGCCTGCTCCCCGTTCGTCCCCTCCAACTCCGGCCACGAAGTCTTTCCTGCATGTGTATTCAAGTATTATTTAATATAAATATATTTTTGATATTTAATTTGCAACAAAATTAAAAATGGTGATTGATAAACATAGATCAAGTAAGATAATGGAAATGAATTAGTGGAGAGGTGAAGGAGGGTGCATGGTTCTTGCCTGGACACTCAGACATTGTTGCTTGTGAATTGTGATTGCTGATAAGTTGTAAGTAATTTGATGATATTGTATGTATAATTAATATGTTAAAGCTGCATCATATATATATATAGACACACAGAGAGAGGGAGAGTAAATTGCACGTGTGAAAAGAGCTCCTCCTAGGTCGGTTTTCTTGAATGTCGACGTGTATGCGATATTATCTGTCAACAGTTATCATCTTTGGAAAAAAAAAATGAGAAAGAAAAACAGTACTTATCTTTGACATATTTACTCTATTACTTATGTATATAGGGGAGTTTGAATACGTTTATTTAAAATTTTTAATAAGTTTTATAAGTACTTATCTTATCGAATTTTATAAGATGTATTGCCTTATATTAAAATAAGTTATTGGAATGTTAGAATAAAGAAGATGATGACATTTAATTTATAAAATTGTAAGTAATGATAATTATGTAATTTAAATGATTAAATTTAAAAGAGTTTGTATATTATAAATTATAAATATCATTAGTTGGGACTTGTTAGTTTTTAAAAAAGAACTTGTAAACTCCTACCATTTCATATTTTAAATTTTATCAAATATTCTTGAGTAGTATATAAGCTTTTAAATATCTTATACGTTTACCCAAAAACCTGCAGTTTTATTATTAAGAAAAATCAGGTACGAATTTCGTAACCAAAGTTTAGAATCACTTTTCTTATTATTATTATTTCTTTCTCAAAGTCTATCACGCAATTCCTAGCTTTCCACCTAATAGAAAGAAATCTTCTTTGACAAAGTCTTGGGTGAGACCGTCTCACGGATCCCATTCCGTGAAACGGGTAGGGTCGGATCGAACATAAAAATTATATAATATTTTTGTGTGTGTTATGTAATATGTTTATATATATTAGGTAATACTTTGTATTATAGAATGCATTTTGAGTTGAGTCAGACTATAAAAAAATATGTAATACTTTTATGTGTATTAGGTAATATTTTTATGTATATCAGGTAATACTTTTGTATTATGGGATAATGACCTGAATTGGGTTGGGTCGGGTCAACAAAAAACGCGCGGATCCTAGGCCCCCAGGTGCTCTTCTGCATGAATTGTATAATATGTAATATTTTTGTATGTATTAGGTAGTACTTTTATGTATATCATGTAATACTTTTTAAAAATATCATATAACTTAATATCATGTAATACCTTTATGTATATGAGATAATATTTTTATGTGTATCATGTAATACTTTTATATATATCATGTAATACTTCAATTCGACCCTACCCGTCTCATGGAATGGAATCCGTGAGACGATCTCACACAAGACCTACTCATCTTCTTTTACAAAGTGGAGTTCCTATCTTTTTCAACAACTTAATTAATTCAAAAGACGACTTTATCCATAAAAGAGTTTCCAAAGTTCAAGGCTTGAATAAATCCAAGATTCTCAAACAAAGATGATTTTTCCTTGGTCATTAATATGCAAGGTTGTTCTCACTTCAAAACTTTTCATAAGAAAGAGATTAATAACTTCCCCACTTAATCTTTGATTGGATAAAATGAGATGTAAAATAAGAGATATGATTAATATTGGAAGGCTAATTTATTTTTGTGAGGCTAAATCAATATTTTAAACATATAATATACAATAGGTAATGAGATATTTGAAAGAGTTTGGGGGCCTCATTTAGGGTATTCTCTCAAGTCTAATAAAATACAATCAGATCAAGTATGAATTTTAGATCATAACATATATAGATAGAATTTAGAATGAGATCTCGAAAACTAAGTAATTTTTGTTGGACCCTTATCATCGAAGAAGATAGAACCACTGATTCATGCCCTTGAATTCTTTTCACATATGAATTGAGAAAGCCAACAAAAAGGAATCAAATCGAATCAATTATTTTATAAAATCAAAATCTTTGAATTTTGAATTCTGTTGGACTCCGACTTCAATGGAGTAATCTATGATATTTCATCTCAAGAGGAAACGTCATGTGACAAATGATAATTGTCGTTTTTCACGTATTTTTGTGTATGTTTATGTATTCATTTGAATATGTTTAGATACGTTTTTATGGTGATTTATGATGTTATATTGTATAAGTTGCATTTGACGGGTTTGTGCTTAGTTTCATGATTTTGATGAGAAAAGTGCAAGTTTCAAGTGTAATTGATGACTAAGGAAAGAAGAATGGAAATACGAGATCGCGTGGAAGAATTGGTGGCGCACGGTCTGGTCGTGCCATTAGCACGATCATGTGCCGTTATGTAGAGAAGTGCACGATGACGGGGCACAATCGTGCCCCACAGCACGGTCAGCTCCGTGTGATCGCCAGTGACCTCTTGGTAGGGCACGGTCGACCGTGCCGTACAGCACGACCGTGCCCGGATAAACAGGAATACGCAGAGTTTTGGTTTTCTTGGAGTATTTTCACCTCTTACTTCACTTGGAAGATTCCCAACACAATATAAATACTCAACATGAAGAGAAAAGAAGAGAAATTCATAAGAGAAAAACACGATAGTTTGAGAAGCATCGAGAGGATTTGAAGAAGAATTCAAGAGATCGAGGGATCGCAAGATCGTCGTCAATAGAATAGAGTTTTTAATCTTTTCTTCCCTTGTTGAATATTAGTATATATGATATTTCCAATCTTGTCTATGAGTTTGTTTATAATCATGTCTAGCTAATTTTCTAGGGTTTCTAGGGCTTGTTGGTAATTTAATTCGAATCGAGATGGATCTTTAATTTCAATTCAAAGTTCATGATCGTTTATCATATTTGTGTGTTTATGAGTTGATTGCTTGTTTGGTTATGTGGCCAGTAACTGAGCATGTTTTAGTAATTAGATCAAAATTCGGGAGATGAGATTTAATTATGGAAGAATAAACACATGACACATAAAAAGACTTAGATCGGGAGATTAAGGAATTTATGTGATGGGAAATCAATCATAGGTACTTTTGGGGGTTGTTATGTTTCAATCAGATTGAGTAGGGATATACCTCTGGTGGCATAATAATCAATCGGTTAACTGACTCGGGAGAGCTGTTAATTCGATATATGTGATTGCTCATACAGGATGATTGATTAATGAACTTGAATTGGTTAAAGTGATGTTTTGATGAGAATTAGATGAAAGCATGTCCTAAAACCTATCTTAGATGAGTGACACTCTTGTGCATAAGGTGCAACAATACTGTTATATTATATGAGTGATACTGTTATATTAATATAACAGTATCACTCATATAATATAACATTATTACTTCATATAATATAACAGTATTACTTCATTTATAACAGTATCACTTATATAATATAACAGTATTACTTCATATAATATAACAGTATTGTTGTGCACAGATTTGGATCCGTGCACCTTGTGCACAAAAGTTTTTGTCATCTTAGATATCTGTTATTCTTGAGTGAATTTATCTGCTTAGTTACCTTTTTATTGAATTAATCTACAATCGGTGTTATTTGATTCTCCTAGATAAAGTTGAAAATTGAATTTGAGTAGTTAGTTAATTCCTAGATAGCCAGTCTCTGTGGGATCGGCCTTGCTCACCACTTATACACCCTACATCGTACACTTGTGGGAGTAGCTAAAAGAAATTAGTGAACAACAAACATCTGTGAATAAGAGTCAGCATGATTCAAACACCAAGACAAATATTCACAACATTTCAAGTAAGGTTTGAACATGTGTTGTTGGAGTATTTCTTCTCACCACATCACTATAGGTCTTACTAAGCTCGATTATACCTCTTGGACCTATAAAAATAACAAAACTTGATGTAATCGTAATATCTTCTCTTCATTACATTGATTCTCCAAGGTTTAACCGCAAAAAAACCAAAACTAAACCAAAAAACAAAAAAAAACTTATTAACAACAACAAAATGTTGTTAGGATAATATTGATAGTTGTTGCAAAACATTTTGCACTAACAAATTGTAGCTAAACTATTATTTTAAAAGTATTTTCACAAATAACTTTTTTTTTGACAATGTTGTTGTCGTTAATACATTATGATCACATTGTCGCAAATTTTATGACAACTTATTGTCAATTTGTATTATCATTTTTTGTGACGGTTGTTTTCGTAAAAAATAGATTTCTCCAAAAAACTTTTGTAGTCACAAAAAATTTCATCACAAATAATTATTTTTGTTATAATGTAATTTTTTCAAGTAATGAGTCAAGATAAAAAAATTTCTTTACATTATTAATATTATTATTATTATTATTATTAAACAGTTTACACAATCTTCTTATTATTGCCGTTTACACAATCTTCATTTTTTATTCTTGAAGAAGTATACGATTGGCCATTTTTTCCTTTTGTGGCAGGTGACAAATGCTTATCTTTTAAATTACAATTATAAGAAAAGATTGTGATGGTGCAAAATTATTGTATTCAAATCGATTTTGACCTTTTGGTCTGTCAAGAAAAAGTCAAACTCTATCCATATTCGTGAAAAATATTTATGTCAAAAGATAAGTACATTTTTTTATCTTTGATTTTTTATTTTTTTCAAAGATGAGCAGTGCAGACAGATAATATCATACATTGTATACACGTCGACATTCAAGAAAACCGGCCGAGGAGGAGCTCTTTTCACACGTGCAATTCTCTCTCTGTGTCTATATATATGATGCAGCTTTACCATATAATTAATTATACATACAATATCACCAAATTACTTGCAACTTATCAGCAATCACAATTCACAAGCAACAATGTCTGAGTGTCCAGGCAAGAACCATGCACCCTCCTCTACCTCTCCAAAATTTCCATTTATCTATGTTTATCAATCATCATTTTTAATTTTCTTGCAAATTAATTTATATATTTGAATACGCAGGAAAGACATCGTGGCCAGAGTTGGAGGGGAGGAACGGTGAGAATGCGGCGGCTACGATAGAGAGGCAGAATAGGAATGTGGACGCCATTGTTGTCAAGGAAGGAACTCCGGTGCCCCTAGACTTCCGATGTGATCGTGTCTGGGTTTGGGTCAACGACTATGGCTTCGTCGTTGGCACTCCCACCGTTGGTTAATATTAATCTTATAATTCTCACCACTGTTTCGTAATCTTATTATTTTCCATCTAACTTGTAATAAACTACTTTGTGTTGCTTTAAACAAATAAATGATGAATAAATCCATGTAATATAGCTTCAATGTTATCTTATATACAGTGTAATTTGTTAATTATAGTTGACTTCAATACGATTTAAAATAATTCCAATTTAATGTCGCGTGCAACGACTCACATGATATATATATTTCTGACAGATTCTGAAATTTATGTCAAACTTAAACCAAAATCGAACAATGTTTTAAAGTATTTACAAGACTAAATTGAAATAAGTGGTAATTATAAGATCATATATATGCGGAAAAAGTCGGGATTTAGGCTCCAAATTAAATGTCCCCAAATGCACTTTCTAGACATCTACTTTTGTGCCCTCTCAAGATATTTGGACCGTACAATTGTTTGGTTAACATAATTTCATCTCATCTTGAAATGCTTCAAGATCTCCGCAAAATCAAAATAGAGAGTAGTAATCCGCACAAATATTAAGTACACAATTGATACAATATGCATGAATTAGAACATTAAATTAATGTCATTTCATCTGTATAATATATTTCTATTTTCTACTTAACAAATCCCCTTAAACTTGAATTGTTTATTATCAAGACTTATTTTACGGAGAAAAATATCAAATGACGTATTGCAAACGAAAATTTAGAGATGAACTTATATTACCACCATCGAGAAATAGTCAAAAAGTTAGTAAGAGATATGATCATGTGAGAAGAAATCATTCGACAACGCAAGTTCAAACCTCGTATGGTGCAGATTTTATTGGAACATATAATATACTCCCTCCGTCCCAAATTATTTGTCGTTTTAACACTTTTCACGCAGATTAAGGAAACTAACAAAAAGACCGATCTATCTCTATTTAATACATATTTCCAATGTCTACTTTGAAATAATAGAGCATTTAGTAAGGAATAATAAATAGGGGTAAATTTGGAAGAATTTGGGAAAATATGTCTTGAATTCCTATAACATCAAATAATTTGGGACAAATCTCAAAAGTTAAAACGACAAATAATTTGGGAAGGAGTGAATAGCATATATAGTTTCTGCAATCAAAATCATACACAAAAACCAAGTGGAGATAACTACTCCCTCCATTCCACATTAAATATCGATTAGCAAAATAAATTTATCCCAAAATAAGTGTCATTTTAGGATTTCAAGATATATTTATCAATAATCTACTAAAAATACCCTCATTTACTTCTACTAAATTATTAAAGATGGTTGTTAAGAGGAAAGAGAAAAAACTCCCACAATAACTGCACTTAAAAAAAAATAGATTAGTTTTTATATCATCTTTCTTAAACAACATTTATTTGAAACAGATAGAGTACTCACTTATAATTAATGTACTGGTGCTCAAAACTAAATCTTTTATAAGCTCTCATTGTGGGGTTGAATCTTCAACTTTTGTGGATGGTCTTTCAATATGTGTTCTTGTTTTACATTGATAATTAATACAAGCTAGGTGTTTATTTTAAAAAAAAAAAAAAAAACACCTAGCTTACGTGTAAGTCTAAATAAAAATATGTTTGCGTGTAAGTCTAAATATGACCCTAAATTATTTTTGGGTAAATAAAAATAAAAAACCTCAAAATCTATGTTTTGATGAAGTATTTATATTAGACCTAGATGTGTTCAGCCGGTTTGAAAAACCGGGAATCGGCGGTTCGGAACCGGCCGGTCAACGGTTCCGGTTCGAACCGAAACCGGAAACCGGGGCCAACCGGTTCGGTTCCGGTTTCATTATATACAAACCGCCGAACCGGCGGTTCCAACCGCCGGTTTGCCTTATTATTTTTTTTTCAGTTCTGAATGCCAGTACCGCGGTACCCATTATGGATACCGCGGTATCGACACGTGTACGCACGAGATTGAAGAGCCGTTGAAAATGAACGGCGCAGATTTGAATTGATATAGCCGTTGGAAACCGCCGGTTCGAACCGGCCCCGAACCGGCGGTTCGAACCGTGCAATCAATTTTTTTTTTATTAATATCATTAATATTGAAGCCGATACCACGGTATCCAAAATGGGTACCGCGGTACTGAGATGCAGAACCCAAAAAAAAAAATTGAAAAAACCGGAAACCGAACCGGCGGTTCCGATTTAACCGGCGGTTCGGAACCGAAACCGTGACCCCCACGGTTCGGTTCCGGTTTGGGGGTTGGCGGTTTGCCAAACCGCCGGTTCGAACCGCCAAACCGGCGGTTCACAAACCGTGAGCACGTCTAATTAGACCCTCAACTATTTTTACTATTAAGTAATAGTTTAATTATTAAAAAACGAATTTTCATGAAAGTTTAATTATAATATGAAATTAATAAATAATAAGTTTTACATTATTTTTACAATTTAAATCATTGCAATCGAAAACTTGTAGATGCATCTGTCTAACTTGTCAATGTGGGTTGTCATGCTATCAATCGAACAAAGTAATTAAAAAAAATAAAAGGTAAACAAAAATAGTTCATTTCACACCCTTATATATATTGTAGATCTTTATTTGCAAGTTTAGGTATTAGTATTACATATATAAGTATTACGTTTTATGTATATTTGTATACATATATATTTATAATTAATATTTTTATGAACTTGCGGCAGACTGGTTTGTGGATATTGGTAACCCGTATTAACCACATTTTTACAATCCATATGGATTTCTATCTCACGTGAAAGATGATATGTGAGACAGTCTGATCACATTAGACTTATAATAAACAACAAGTTGTATTGTACAATATGAGTTGTCACATTATAATTTCTCAAACGTATTACCTGATATACATAAACATATTATAAAATATACAAAAAAATATTACATGACAAATGTTGATTGAGACATTAATTCGGGTCAACGTAAGACAGGAATATGATCCGTAGGACGCTTCCTATACAATAATTTGCCTTTTTTTCCCCAACTAAACATATTTAGATTTGAACAAAGCTGGACATAGAGAAGCCAAAATCATAATATCTGTACATCTCCAAATTCTGGGCCGTCCCCCATTGAACAATCAATTTGTCAAAGATGATTGCTGACATGCAAATTAATTAAGCTGATTATATATATATATATATATATACCTCTCTCTACTATATTTCTCCATTACTGACAACTTAATTGCAGCGACTTTGAGTTTGGATTGACGATTATGACCACGTGGTTCATGTTCCCACTATTGGTTAATTAAATTTGGAAATAATACAAGTTTACTATAAATAAATATTTTCTTGTCTTGTATCACAACATGATGTGATCCCTAATGTATTAACGACAACAATATTTCACAAAAAAGTTATTTACAAAAAGGTTTTTGATCAAATAATATATATAATCTAGCGATAAAATTTTATTTTAAAATATTTTAGTGATAATTATCAATATTTTTTCAATAACATTTTATTTTCGTTAATAAATTTTTTTTTTTTTTGGTTGCAGTGTTAATTCTTTGTTGTGCATGGTTAGTTTTGTTATTTTGCAGTTAAATCTGGGAGAATGAAGCTAATAAAGACAGGAATCTTGCACTTATTTTTAGAAACTCTTCTATGGATAAAGTCTTCGTTTGAATAAATATTAGAAAAAAAAAAAAAAAAAAAGTCTTCGTTTGAATTAAAAGTTGTTGAAAAAGATAGGGACTCTAGTTTGCAAAAGAAGATTTCTTTATGTAATATAAAGTGGAAGGCTAGGGATTGCGTGATAGACTTTGAGAAAAATTAAATAAATAAGAAACGTGATTCTCAAATTTGGATACGAAATTCGTAGCTGATTTTTATAAATTGAGTATTTGGTGCGTTGGAAACAACTTCGGAAGAATGAGCTTTAAAGAGTTTCATAATAATATTTTATTTTTTATAATAATAAACCAATGCGTATTTTTGGGTAAAATTATAAACTTCTTATAAAATATTTAAGAGTTTATATGTTATTTAAAAGTTTGTAAAAAATGAGATGTTAGGAACTTGGGAGCTTACAAATTTAATTATTTAAATTACATTATTATTATTATTTACAATTTATAAATTAAATGTCATCATCTTTTTTATTCAAACATTTTAGTAACATATTTTGATATATAAGGTCAAACATCTAATAATTAAAATTCCAAAATTATTCTAGAATATATATTCAAACTTTAAAAAAAATTTAAATAAACTTATTCAAACTCCTCAAAATAAATAAGTAATATTTATGCTAGAGATAAGCAAGAAAATATTGTGATATTTCGACAAATCGAAATATCATGAAAATGAAGGTACCGAAATAATATCATGGTACAAATTTATTTTGGTTAAAATATCGCTGATATTTCACCGAAATATCGCTAATATATCGATTTCGGTCAAAATATCGCGATAATATCGATGATTGCAGATATTTGTTTTTTTTTCTATTTATTTTTTTCCTTTTTTTCTTACTGAAGGACCTGAACGCTGTATTGTGTTTTTCTTTTTTCTTTTTTTTTTCCCTGTTTTTCCGATGCTGGTATCTTTTTGTTCCCCTTTTCATTATAAATTTAGTTTAAGTGAATTTTTTTATTATTATAAATTTTTTTATGGTGTATTTGAAGGATATCTCTTAAAATTAAATTATTTATCTTTCTCTTTTTATATATCTATATTTTTGTCTATGAGTGGAGCAAACAATTACTTTATATAAATTTAGTTAAATTGTTTAAAATAAATTAGTACTCTAGCATTTAGGTTCCTCTTATAATTTAATTAAGTTTAGGTTTTTTTTTAAATTTAATAAAAGAATTATGATGTATATAATATTAGTGTATTTCTATATTTATTATAAATATATCATTTTATTTGTAATTTTAAGTTCAATAAATGTATTAATTAATATTAGTTATAATATTTTTGTATATTACTACACATATTTTTCAATTTTTATACAAAATCTTCTTATTTTTTTAAAAATGTCCGATATTTTTACCAAAATCGATATATCCACCGATATTTTCGTAAAATTAAGGTATCGATATATCTACCGAAACCGATATTTTCATTCTTGGAGATAAGTACATTTTTCTTTCTTTCATTGTTTTTTTTTATTGAAAGATGAGCAGATAATTTTTTTTATACACGTCAGCATTCAAGAGAATCGGCCGGTTTGGAGCTCTTCTCAGTCGTGCAATTATCTCTCTCTCTGCGTCATCTATATATATATATATATATATATATATATATATATATATATATATATATGATGCAGCTATGAATCATATTATACATACAGTACAATCATAAAAATAATAGTAATCACAATTCGATTCACAAGTAACAATGTCCGAGTGTCCAGGCAACAACCATGCATCCTCCTCTAGACCTCTCCACTAATTCATTTCCATTATCTATGTTTAACAAAAATATATTATATATTAAATAATAATATTTGAATAGGCATGCAGGAAAGACATCGTGGCCGGAGTTGGAGGGGAGGAACCGCGAGAAGGCTGCGGCGATTATAGAGAAGGAGAATGAGAATGTGAATGTCATTGTTCTGAAAGAAAGAACTGTGGTGATCCAAGACGTCGGATGTGACCGTGTCTGGGTGTTTGGATCAACGACTATGGCTTCGTCACTGGCACTCCCACTGTTGGTTAATATTAATCTTATAATTCTCACCACCAGTAGCATATCCAGAAATTTTAAATTGGGGGTACGAACAAGTAAATAATAGATAATAGAAAAAAAAAATTACACATAAACATTGTTTCATATATAAAGGCTTACAACCAAAATAATCAAATACATAAGATATTACAAAAGATTCAAGTTATAAACTACAATTTGGTTCTTCGACTCTTCATTTTTTGGAAACGATCTATGACATCATCATCAGGAATTTGCAAGAACACATATTTCTCAATGAAAGTGACCAAACAATCATTTAATAATTGATCACCAATGTTATTCCTCAATTTATTTTTGACATAGCTCATTCCTGAAAACACTCTTTCAACACCTGTAGTAGCGACCAAGAGAATCAACACCAACTTAATAAGCAAAACAATTACCGGATAAGTAACATATTTATTCGTTTCTATTAGCATCTTCGAAAGGGCACCAAGATCGTGCAAATCCCGAAACCTGTCATCTTTTTACATATCTTCAATGAATATATCGAGTTGGCATTCAAGAGTCATCAAATCAATATTTGAAAATTCGGGTGGATAAAATGTGGCAAGTTTAATCACTTTTTCTTTATCAAAATAAGAGAAACCATCTTTAGAACTTAAACAAGCCATGCATGTAAGCAATTCCATATTCACCCCTTGCCTTATAAGGAACATTCATATTGGGAACATCAATGCCATACTTATTGCAAAATAAAGTGACCTTATTTGAGAGAGTTTCCCATCCACAATCTCTTGTTTTTTGCAATAATTGTTTGGTTAAAGAAACTAGAGACATGGCATTATAACAATATTTTGATCTCTTCTTTGCAAAACAAGACACAAATCATTAGTGTACCAAAAAATAGTCAACATCAAGTGTGACATGAACACAAAATCAAACGACTCTAATGAAAACAAAATGGCTTGAGCTTTTACCTTATCTTCTAAACATGAGGCATTCTCCCAAATCATGACGAGTACCTTAACAATTGTAGAAAACAAATTGATAACATTCAAAAAAGTTTTATAATGAGACCCCCAACGAGTATTTCCCAATCTTTTCAAACCAACCTCTTGATTCAAGCCTGACCCACTCTCAAGTTCACCAATTTCCAAGGCTTGAGCAATTTTTTGAGCTTGAACTACTCGAATCATTTTTTCTCTTACAAGAAACTCCAACTATATTCAACAAATTTGCAAGTGTTTCAAAAAACCAACCACAATTGTTGTTTTTTAAGCAACACCAACAAAAAAAATATGAAAAAAATAACAATTAAATTAACAATTACAACCCATAAAAAAATAACAACACATTTGTCACAAAATCAATAAATTTCATTCATAAACATGAAAAAGCACAAACCCTAAATTATGAATAAAAACAACATCAAATTCACTAAATAATAATCTAAATCATATAATAAATAAGAATACATATAAAATATGAAGATAAAATAAGTAAATAAATTAAAAATAAAAATACTTCAAAAATGGCAAAGTTTTGCACATCTGTTTTCGAGAGAGAGCAGCCAAAATGATCTACCTCTTTGTTGCCTTTCTATTTGTTCTCTTTCAATTTGACTGTAATGACATTTTGGTAATTATCATATCAACTAATGTTATTTTAATAAATATTATATATATAGAGGAATGATCAAGCACGCACTTGAAGAATGCGCATCGTGCATACTTCTTAAAAAAAAAATTAATATTTCATATTATTTCTTTTCTCATGTTACCACTTCACATATGAAATTCTCATCTCACACATAGACCTAACCCATCAACAACCTATACAATTTGCATCCCACATATCAACATAGATTTTCTTCCAAATTCTCATCTCACAGATGTTACACCATGGCAATTTGGTTATCATCAAAAGTCTTTAATTAATTCTCAAAATCCTCCGGTCTTTTTATTTACTTGTATTTGTTTATAAGCTTACAGTAGGTGGTTCCCTGATGGCTTGCCAATATGTGGGTCCAGCATATCAGTTCTCTACCCTTGCTCCCACTAACAAGATGTTTTCCATCTGGTGACCATGCAATACAAAGAATCCAGATTCTTGTGTTCTGAAAAACAAAGCAAAAAAAAGAAGAGGAAGTACTGAGGTTATATACCGTCTGAATCCAGTTTCTTGTGTTCTGAAAAACAAAGCCAAAAAAGAAGATGAAGTACTGAGGTTATATACCGTCTGAGCACAACAAATCTTACGTAGCCCATTCCAAATAAAGACACGTGAGTGAATAAATAACAACAAAACAAAAAATGATTATGAGGATCAGAAGCAGAACCAACTAAGCGACAAAGACATGCATTATGATTCCACTTTCTCCAATGAAAGGACCTGTTGAATGATCCAGTGAGCTCATTGACAGAAAAGCGAAGTTCAAAGGGTGTACACTTCAAATGCCAATGCCAAGTTATATAATAGAGCTACTATAGACCTGAGAAGATTGCTAGGAAATTATCAAACTTGATTTGGCAATGCACGGCATGGAGTTTATGGAGGAGAGCAAGAAATGATCTTACTTTCAATGAAGTTAAACCAAATGTTCTAAAAATCGTTGAGGCTGTGAAGATTCGGTTGTGGAAATGACTCAAAAGTCGCTACTTATTTTCCTTTTGGAACTCTATTAATGATTGGTTTGCTAACCGATAAAATGTTTTCCCATATTTTTGTAAGATGCTCCAAACTCTTTTATATACGAGTTGAGTACCCCTTATATCCTTTTATAATATTCTTTACCTTTAAAAAAATAACATCAAAAATAGTGTAGCATCTTAAAATCCTGGGGTCTTAGTAAAATTTCAATTTATATATATATTAATGTCATTTTAGTTAATTCTTTTATGTTTATCAATGAAAGTGCATCGAAATCAATATAACATCTCAAAAACCTGGAGTCTTAATAAAAATTCAAATAGAGATATTTATTAGGATTCCAATATTATTAATGTTATCTTATTAACTGAAATACATTTGTCGAGTCACTATTACTCGGTACTCAAGAGATGTATTGACTACAATTGAGTTGCCCGCTATAGATTGTTGAATGATTGAATCTTACATTCCAAATATTTGATAATTTGCTAACTACTCTTTTATTTTAATTTCATTTAGTTTTTTGTATTATCTGAAGTCTGCTAATTATTTTAGTTGTAGCAACTTGGTGCGTTGATCTAATTATATAATCAATATACAATCAAAATTAAGTACAACAAAACTTGCTCGTAATTAAATACAAAAATACATTACCAATATATAATTAAGTACAATACTTTTTCTCATTACTTAAATATAGAAATCCATTTTATATATATATGAGTTGGTCTCTTTTGAGACCATCTCACATGCGATGAAATTCAAGTATGTCTTTTATAATTATAAATATGTATTTTATAAATATGTTTTTTTATAGTATATTTCAAATGTCTTTTAAAGCTATAATAAAAAAAAAAAAAAATTCTGCTATATAAAATAATTTTAAATGCCCTCTTTGTCGGGTCTAGTGCAACAATAAAGGACAGTCGGATCTAGCTCAGACGAGCTATTGACGTTGGCCCAATCAACCACATCACCGAATCAAGCCAAAATTGTCATAATCATATTATTTTAAAAAGAGTATTTATATTTTAAAAAAAATTAAGCAATTTTAATAAATAATTTATGACGAATTTAAGAAACTAATCATAATTCTGGGAAATTACTGATTTACTAACATTTAATTATATCATTTTGTATCAATTTACATGATGAATTCTTATGGCACACATAAATTCGCAATAACAACTTCATTAAAGCTGTCCGTATAAATGATTTCTTGATGGAATTTGAATTGTAATTAAATTAATTTCCAAATCATATAGTAACTCTTTTTCTTTTTTTTAATAATAACCATGTAGTAACTCATTTGAAATTCTTTTCCAACCTAAATTTTTTGCTTCATAGTCCAATCATTCTCTACGCCAGATCCAACAAAAAAAGTGAAGAGATTATAGGTCCCAGAAAATAAAACATTGTGTTTCAAAAATATAATAGTATCAAATTAAATTGAAAACTGAATTTATTTAATATAATATATGGAATAAAAAGAGTGATAAGATTCTGGGTTCCAAAAAAGGGTTAAATGCAAAAAAACAACTCAAACTATCGACTTTTTTCAATTTGCAACCTAATCTTTTTTTTTTTCGATTGCAACCTAGTCTTCTGTAATTTTTCCGATTGCAACCTCCGTCCACTTTTTGAGCATTTTTCCGGCGAAAATATCATCAGGTGACTAGCACATTTATCATTTCAAGAGTAAAATCGTCTTTTACATTATGTATCTCACAAAATAAAAAATAAAAATGATTTTTCCCTAAATAAAAAATTAGGGTCTTTCGCCGGAAAAATGCCAAAAATGTGCACGGAGGTTGCAATCGGAAAAATTACAGAAGACTAGGTTGCAATCGGAAAAAAAAAAGATTAGGTTGCAAATTGAAAAAAGTCGATAATTTGGGTTGTTTTTTGCATTTAACCCTCCAAAAAATGATTATAGTTGGAAAAAAAAAATCGTCTACAGTTTGAGAAATGATGAGATTATAACACATAATTGTAAGAGTGGGGCTGGTGTACACCATTTGCACGGATCTTAGAATCCGTGCACCACTATTTGACCCAGCACATTGTTTTCTTTTTTTTCGCGTATTTTTTTTTTTTTGCCCTGACCTTTATGTTGTGTTAGACATACCTTTATATTATATTAGTCATACCTTTATGTTATATTAGTGATACCATTATTTTCAGATTTCATACTTTAACTTTAAACCCTAATTTCGGCACAATAAACCCTAATTTGGCACAAGTTGTAGATATTTACATTTATATGAGATATTTATACATTTATATCAACATAAACATACATTTATGTAATATATATAAAGGTGTAACGAACATAATTAAAAGGTATGACTAACATAACTAAAGGTATGCCTAATATAACTAAAAGGTATGAAAGGTATTAATATGTTAGTTTAAAAAAAATGCTAAAGTACAACTAGCCTTACAAAAGGTATGTCTAACATAAGTAAAATGTATGTCTAACACTACTAAAAGGTATGCTTAACATAACACTAAAGGTATGACTAACATAACTAAAAGGTATGTCTAACACAACTAAAAAATATAGTTAACATAACATAAAAGGTATGTCTAACATAACTAAATGGTATGTCTAACACTACTAAAAGGTATGTTTAACATAACATAAAGGTCAGACACCTGGGAGCATATGTGGGCGGATTTCATCCGCGACCTAGAGGCACGTGGAGGCGCGTGTGAGCGCGTCAGAGCGCGTGATGGGTCGGGTCAGAAGTGGTGCATGGATCCTAGATCCATGCAAATGGTGTATATAAGTTTTTGTGTAATTGTAAATGCTCAACTATCAATCATTCAATTACATACATATATGTACACGCGTATTCATACAAATAAATAATCCGCCCAATGAAATTCACCAATCATAAAATCTCGAAAAAGAAATTTTAGGATGCTACACGTACCATTACCATGTTGCAATTTTGTATTACAATTAACAGCTTGCATATTTATAATATGCAACATCATTACCCTACACACAACATGCAATAAAAACTAAAAATAAAATCACTTTATTTCATAAACATTTAATTGTTCCACTTTGTCGTATCAAACTAATCCTAACTATACAAGTGTCCAAAATCTATTGTTAGGATTTGTCTGATGTTATAAAATGCATCAAATTAAAGGTTCATAAGACAAAGTGGAATGATTCAAATTTTATATATATAAATATCAAATGATGTATTGTGTTTAGATGGAAAACTGTTTTTAAAGCTATATAATCATCACAAAACTAGTACAATTATATTCTTCCGAGTACGTTACTCATGAGAATAAATAACACAGTATATTCCAAATGGTATGCAAAATTACAAGGGAATTTGAGAGGATATAAGCTGCACAAAGCATGAAACATTATACCTGGCTAGCAGAGTGAAATGTTTCTAGCCCATCCATAATTTAATTTAATGTTGTTCTATAATTTTTGCCTTTTTATACGCATTTAAAAAAAAAAAATTATATTCAATAATCAATATAAAACAAAATACAAATATTATGCAATTATTAAGTTTAAATTTGTATAAATTTTAAATCAATAAAAAAATAAGAATAGTAAATGTAGTGCAGAATCTAGCGTTAACGATTGGAGATGAATTTAATATAGTGTGAATTTTGCTGTAATGTAGTGTAGTGTGAACGACTGGAGATGGTCTAACTTCAAAACTTTATCTTTGCCACCAGATGCTACTTTCTCACCATCTGGACTCCAATCAACTGCAAAAACCTGCAGATGAGAATGTTACTTTCCCGTTTCTCATACGAGCTATAACCTTTACGAAGAAAAGGGGTAGATTAAGCAGGGAAACAGGATTAGAAATGTATAGATAGACAAAGATGAGCTCAAAAAAATGTTGGCTTTTTATCCTCTTATTAGGTTTGGGGGATAAAAGGACTTACTTCATCGGCATGCCCAGGAAGATCTTGTTTCAACTTCTGCGTACATATATCCCAAACCTGTTTAAGAAAACTCACATTAATAGTCAAATGCACACCCAATAGTTTAGTACCACCAGCCTCTTGATAAGTGGTAATTTTTCTAAGGATAGCTTACCTTTAGTGTTGAGTCTTTGCTTCCGCTTAAAAGCAATCTACTGTCTGCTGACCAACTGCAGCAAGACATGCTAATTAGATCCAAAGCCTCTAGATGGATAACCATACGAAGAAAATATTTCCACCTGATTTGATAAACTGGTCCAACATGACCACGGAAGGCAGCCACGAAACTCCCAGTGACTCCATTCCATAATTTGACTGACTTATCAAAGGAGGCACTTGCAATCCATAGCCCATCAGGAGAAAAGTAAACATGATTTACAAGCTACAGAAGAACATATTTCAATATCAGTTTGAGCATGCAGTGATACTCTTGTTCAAGTAAATATCGTCTGCAGTAGTAAAACTTCGGATAAGCAGAGATAAGAACCAAGTTTTGTTTGGAAGGGGAAGGGTGGGAGTGGAGGTGGGAAAGAAAAAAATAGTTGGGACACAAGGATCATGCATAATCATCATTTCTGCCAACTTGGACCTTTTCTGACTCAAATTAATGAACTTAGCACAATCTCAGTCATCAAAGCCGTCGTAAACTACAGTCGAAAAAATGCCTTCCCTATTAACTAAAAGCACAAGGCAATGGGATTCAGAATGGCGATGACCGAAAGCAGCAATGGATCGCTCAGCTTGTGTGGCTACATTGACATCGATATTTCATTGGGCAGAAAGGTGTGGACATATAATACAAAAGATGGCAACAAAAAACATTTTATGCAATGTTACTACATCACATCCACGGTGAAAACGTAGAAAGAGAAGGAAGCCCCCAGGTAAAATATTGGCTCTGCATCAACAATTGTAGATTGAGGGCCATTCAGCAGAAAGGTTTCATAGAGTAGTTCTATTTTTAGGGTCGATGACCTCAACATCGAATGTGAAAAGTTTAATTGTTGTCAATACCAGTAAGTAGGTCATGGCATTACCAATCATTTTCTTGTCATTTGTTTCACAAACAAGGAAACAATTTTTCGTTTCCTGACCAGTAGCACCCATCCACCCCAATCCCTCATTCTCCGAGAACTTATGTTATGAAAGTTAACATACATTTGCAAATCAATAAGTGTAGAGGAAAGATATTAGCAATTGTTTGAAAGGCATATAGCTCTATTAATTTGGAAGTCCCTATCTGAATGGAGTTTGGCTCAGTCCAAAACTAGAATTTACATTGTTAGCGTATTGCCACAAAAACAAGCGACGACATAGAAACAGAGTACTAATACCTGTTGATGACCAGTCATCCGAGTTTTGGTGTGTTTACTCACAGAAGGTTCCCACAGAAACATGGTAAAATCATCTGAACCAGAGACCAACCTTTCAGGGGCACTGCCCTTCATCTTGTTATATCTTTCTAAGGCTACCTGGTATGACAACAGTGGGATTTAAGATGGTGACTCCGATAACAATTACAGTCAAAGGTGTAAGACGCAAGAAATAAGAAAATTGCATTTCTACTTTGGGGTACCAAGTCCAAAAAGTAGCGTGAAAAAACAGAAAAGGAACTAGAGGCATGTACAGCAAGATTTACCTTGATATGCAAGTTACATTCACCAAAAGCTGTTTAGGAGGAAGACCCGAAAGCCACATTAGAGTCAAGGATTAACAAGAATTAGATCTTTTAAGGAAAACTGAAACTTCATAATAAGCAAAGAACCACAACAAAAAGGCAAAGGAGAGGTGATACTCAGAATGAATCATCAGCAATATTTTTAAATTGTAATTCACATTACTAACCACAATACTTTGTAAAACCCATAAATGCTCAGATGCACTAAAGAAACCCCAAAATGAATTGCATACTTCCATTTCTTATCTCTTGCCTATTCTCACTTTATATGTGATTATGATTTCATAAGATCAATGATTGCCAAGTTCTGTTGGAGGACATCAGACAGGACTTAAAAGAGCCAAATTCATCTTAACCAGCTTAATTCTACTCAGTCAGTCGTAATTAAGGATCCAGAGAACTGAGAAATCAAAAAAAAACTAGACTCAAATATTTCACTTATGTAAAACTGAACATTGAAAGGTTAAACCAGTTCAATGAAATCAACAAACAGTATTTAGCCAAAAGTAGATGCATACTTTGCAATCAATATTTAATCAAAAATAAAATTAAATCACTGTATCTCTTTGCACAGAAAATGTCAAAGGTCAAATCAAATCACCTCCTTCAATTCCTCTGGAGATGAATACTGTTTACCAGTGTGATCAAAGGCACCAGTTCGAAGGACATATTCAGTACTAATGCCAATGAATTCACCCAATGCCCGTGGCCCTACATAATAAGTATGAAAAGACTGAGTGACAGAATTCAAGAAAATTTGTAAAAGGTGAAGAAAGTAAGGCAACAAACAGAGTCTACTCAAAACCTCACACCACATTGAGCAAATTATTAAAGATACCATTTACAGAGGAAAAGAAAATTCAAAAGGAGAGCGATCAGAGATGATGGTTTTAAATATTTAATAAATCTTTTAGCTCAAACTATTTAGGAGAATACATTTTGGTTAAGAGTAACAGAAAGCAGTTAACTCATCATAAGAGAAACCTAAACACATACCTCATTTCCTAAAACATCATAAAGATATTCATCCTTTACAGGTACAACATAAAACCATATAAGGATGCTTCACAAAGTAATTCACACCAATAACGCATGTTACAAAGGCTGCTAGCATACGAGAAATTGAGAGCAACAAGCACTACTGTGTACACTACTAACAGATGCTCTTATAGAAAAATGAGGCACAGATGAAACGGTTGAGAAAATGAGATAATACCTTCAACTCACGTATAAGCTTTCCTTGAGTAGTTTCCCACATTTTAATTGTACAATCCTGGGATCTGCAAATGAGAGGATAAATCAAGTGTTAACATGTAAAAATTTTACATCACCTGAAATCAAAAAACACCCTGAACCCCTCCCCATATACTCCACATTAGAAAAGGTTTGAAAAAATTTCCCATTTGGCTGCCCAAGGTTCCTAAAAGCTTGTTTTGGGATGAAATGCTAGTTTTACACACACTATTAGTGGAGCAATTCTCAAACCCTCCAAAAATGTGCAGCATGCATACATCTCCAATTGAAGAGATGGCCTGTTATAGTGTGCATAATCACCACAGTGACGGAGAGATCATAAGAGCCTCATACAAAAGGAAAAAAACAATTCATACAGAATAGTTGTAAACCCGTTCACAACATTGAAGATAGCCTGACAATGTTCATGCTAGATTTTCAAGAAAAACAAAAAGTTCCAACTCAATGATAGAATAAACAGTTAGATTATTTTACTACCAAACAGTAGAGAAATTTCATTTTCCAGGTAAGTTCTCTATAAATTAAAAACCATACCCAGTATATTTGACTCCATCTCCACCCCATTTCACACAAGTTATGGCAAGTGTGTGTCCTGTAAGGGATATTAGACATTTTTTTAGCGAAACATCCCATATCCTAGCATCACCATCTTTACTCGCACTGACAAATCGGCGGCATGGAGCATTAAGATGTGCTGGCTCCCATGAAATTCCAGTTATCCATTTCTTATGCCCCTGAGACATGAATTGTGTCATTCAACTGAGCATAATAACTTTATAGTTAATAAAACTAGGGGAAAGAAATGTTAATACAGTTCATCAGTTTCCGCAAGCTATGTGATGACTGCATTCTATTGAACTTGTCGTTAATTACAGAATCTACTAGAATGTATTGATTCTAAGACATCCAATTGCTTTAAGGTATAATTTTATTTAAGTGATCAAGAGAGATAATCAGATCAGTAAAGAACTAATTTGAGCTAAATAATTTGTTTATAAGCTTACAGTAAGTGGGTTGCCTGATGGCTTGCCAGTATGTGGGTCCCAGCTAGGGGTGAAAATCGGACGGATCGAATCGGAAATAGGGTGTTTCGGAAAAATTCCAAAAAATTTCAGAAATGAAAAACCAATTCCAATTTCCATCCAAAAATTTTCGGAAATGTGAAATCCAATCCGATTTCGGAAATTTCGGAATTTTTTTCGGAAATTTTCGGAATTTTCGAAAAAAAATTCAGAAATTCAAAAATTCAGAAATTTTCGGAATTAATTAGTTGGTCTATTAGCTATATAACATTTTCTAATATCCTAAGAAATAATACGACCTCGAATCTGATATTCCAAGCATTTAACATCAATGTAATATCTACTAAAGACATGGGAGATTAATTATTATGCTGATGTACTATAGTATATAAATAGTTATAAAATAAAATTATAGTTATAGTTATAAAATAAAATTATAAATACTATATAAATACTATATTAAATTTTTTTACTTTTTTCACCTTTAGTTTTTTGAGTCATATTTTATATTTAATATATACTATAGTATATAGTATAAAATAAAACTATAAAATTTATATGAATAGTATATAGTATAAAATAAAATTATAAAATTTATATGAATAGTATATAGTATATAATATATAGTATAAAATAAAACTATAAAACTATATTATAAACTATTATCATTTTGTAAGTAATTATATTTATTAAGTTATTTTTCTTTTAGGAAGTTCAAATCAAATGAATATTTGAATCTATATTATGATAATGTTTTGTTCGAAATCCTTCGATATTTAAAATACTTGTTTTATAATTTGTATAATTTTCTTTGTCATTATTCCTATTATATAAAATGTTATCATTTTTAATGAAATTTATGATATATTTACCTTTGAAATTAGATATTCACTTTTTATTTTATATAATATATAGTATATGGTGTTCTTATATAGCATATAATATATAGTATATAGTATATAATATATGGTATATAGTATAAAGTATTCTTTTATAGCATATAGTATATAGTATGTAGTATATAGTATAAAATAAAACTATAGTATAAAATGTACTATATACATATAGTATATAGTATATATAGCATAAAGTATATAATATATAGTATATAGTATTCTTCTATAGCATATAGCATATAGCATATAGTATGTAGTATATAATATAATATAATTAAAAAACTACAGTATAAACTATAATATATAGTATATATTATAAAATAATACTAAACAACTACAAATACTACAATATAAACTATAGTATATAGTATATATTATAAAATAATACTAAAAAACTACAATATAAACTATAGACTATAGTATATAATATACAATAAAACTATAGTATAAACCATACTATATACATATAGTATATAATATATTTATATACTATCATATAGTATAAAGTATATAAAATATATTATATAGTATATAGTCTTATAAAGTATATTATAATATGTATATTTATATTTACACATAGTATAAAGTATATAAAATATATTATATAGTATATAGTATTATAGTATTCGATTCTCAAATGCCTCTACTAACTCTACATTTTATCATTTTGTAAGTAATTATACTTATTAATTCATATTTATTAAGTTATTTTTCTTTTAGGAAGCTCAAATCAAATGAATATTTAAATCTATATTATTATTTATGATAATGTTTTGTTCGAAATCCTTCGATATTTAAAATACTTGTTTTATAATTTGTATAATTTTCTTTGTCATTATTCCTATTATATAAAATGTTATCATTTTTAATGAAATTTATGATATATTTACCTTTAAAATTAGATATTCACTTTTTATTTTATATAATATATAGTATATAGTATTCTTATATAACATATAATATATAGTATATAATATATGGTATATAGTATATAGTATTCTTCTATAGCATATAGTATAAAATATATAGTATGTAGTATATATTATGCAGTATATAATATAGTATAATTAAAAAACTACAGTATAAACTATAATATATAATATAAAATAAAACTATAGTATAAACTGTATTATATACATATAGTATATAGTATATAGCATAAAGTATATAATATTATTCTATAGCATATAGTATATAGTATAATTAAAAAAACTATACTATAAACTATAATATATAGTATATATTATAAAATAATACTAAAAAACTACAGTATAAACTATAGTATATAGTATATATTATAAAATAAAACTATAGTATAAACTATACTATATACATATAGTATAAAGTATATAAAATATATTATATAGTATTCTTCTATAACAAATAGTATATTGTATAAAATGTTTGAATTATTTACAATAATTACTATTGGTTTGATGGTAAGTTTCGTGCTTTGAGTGTGAGAGGTCTCGTGTTCGATTCTCAAACGTTTCTACTCACTCTACATTTTATAATTTCGGAAATTGGAAATCGGATCGGAATTTCTGATCGGATCGGAAATCGGAATTTCCAAAAATTGCATTTCGGAAATATTTCGGATCGAATTTCGGAATTTCCGAAACTTTTAAAACTATATCCGATTTCCATCCGAAAATTTTCGGAAAATTCCGATGTCGGAATTTCGGATTAAAAAAATTCGTTCCAAAATCGGAAAATTTCGGATCGGATTCGACGGATATCGGATATTCCGTTCCAATTTCCACCCCTAGTCCCAGCATATCAGTTCTCCAGCCTTGCTTCCACTAACAAGATGTTTTCCATCTGGTGACCATGCAATACAAAGAACTATACAAAGAACCCAGTTTCTGTGTCCTGAAAAACAAAGCAAAAAAAGAAGAGGAAGTGCCGAGGTTATATACCATCTGAGCACAACAAATCTCTACGTAGTCCATTCCAAATAAAGACACGTGAGTAAATAAATAACAACAAAACAAAAAATGATTATGAGGATCAGAAGCAGAACCAACTAAGTGACAAAGACATGCATTAGGATTCCACTTTCTCCAATGAAAGGACCTACTGAATGGTCCAGTGAGCTCATTGACAGAAAAGCGAAGTTCAAAGGGTGTACACTTCAAATGCCAATGCCAGGTTATATAACAGAGCATAAAGATAATCAAAACTCTCCTTACACGACACAACATGCAACTGTATGTATATATAATTCAATAAAAATATAAAGTCTTCATTCTTGGACGATATGTTGTTTATGTGCTGATGTGGCATTCACAAATAACAAAGAAACATAGTTCGGCATAAACTATTGTGAAACTCTTCAAATACTGGGGAACAGTAACATGCAGTAACATTCACAAAAGAATTGACACTTACGGACTTACCTTTACATGTGAATAACGGAGTCTGTGTATTTAAATCCCAAAACCGAACAGTTGTATCACCAGAACCACTAGCCAACCGACGTCCATCAGGACTAAAGGAAACCGAAAGCACAGCCTCAGCATGACCTGCATTCAACCACACACACAGTTAAAGAAAGTATTGAGAAATAATTCTGATGTCAACCAACCTCCATTGGATGAAGAAAAGTCAAAATGTTCAATTTCTTAACTAAGTAATAGAGATAACATTTTCAATAATACATATCAGGATATGCAAAAAAATCAGTGAAGTGATCAAAACCTAATGTGAGTCGGATGAAATGACCATAAGATATTAACAGAACACAGATTAAGATTACTATCTGTTATAGAGATGATGTTATTTTACTTACAGCCAAGAGGGTGTTACTCATAACTGATCAAGTTAGCTTCATCTTGGCTACGACCATAGCAAACAGAACAACCAGGGCAATCTAATTGGTCCTGGAAGGGAAATAATTGGGTACTGATTATCATAATACTGTATAAGTTAGCATGATTTTAAGGATTTAATAATTAGGTAAGTAGCCTAATTTCTGTTAGCATGATTTCTACATAAGCTCTCTGATAGGAATGTAGTGACACACGAAAGAAGTAAAACAAAAATATTACCAGCAATAGTTGAAGAACATCGAGTCACTGGGCGTATTCTAAATACTGTCTGCGGCTGGTACACTATTGTTATAACCTTCTCCACAGACACTGCATCAGCATTTCCTCAAAATCTCAGCAACTTCTTTGATATACGATTAAGAAAAACAGGTAAGTTACGAAGCACATAAACAGCATTAGTAGTGAATTCTTACCTTTATGCTTCTGAAGGTATAATCCAAGCTGCACCGAAAGCTCATGGTCTGACACATAAAATGCATAAGGCAATTTTTCCTCCTGCAATAAATAAAACACCCACGTCAAATTGGATATTCTCAATAAGCGCAATCCTATAATCCAACTACATATTCATTGGAAATATTAACTAAAAGCTTGAAAAGAAAGCAACACAATCACACCCGGCAACCAAACAAACCCTACGGCACATCCAATTCCATTCAGATCAACAACTTGGAGGTATGGCTGAGTGGCTTTAGTAAACGATCAAAACACTTTCCATCCCACAATTTAACAAAAGTACATTGAGATAAAAACACTTACGTTATTGAGGAGCTTATTGACAAGCTGTTGGAGTTCCTTAGGGCCGGCGCTTTCAGGGAGGAAAATCGGTGCTCCGAGAGGTGTACCTTCCGCATCAGACAACTGGAGCTCTCTTTCTTCTTCCATAGGTGCTGCTGCTGTGACAACTTCCACCTCCATTTCGTGATCCAATGGGGATTTCCCTGTTTCCTTCAAGTCGATGCGGTTGCGCAGCGATTGTTGGTCGCTTACGACGGGTGGTCGTCGGCAGAGTTAGGAGGGCGACATATTGGCTAGTGTTAGGGTTTGGGAGTGAGAAATTCTTCTGCCAAATTTGAGTCGGAATAGAAGCCTCTATAAAATGAGATCATTTCTAAAATTTATACTTTAGCCCCTCCTATTTTCAAAATGGAACAGGGAACTAAAAGCAATTTGGATTTTTCAATTTAACCCTAAAACTAAAATCAATTAAAATTTGAAATTTTTGGAAATCAATGAATACGTGGAACTGTCGATATGAATAATTCTATATTTATTTATGTTTATAATATCGAGAGGCTATATATAATATCATTACAGTATATATCATTGTCTATATTTATTCATATTCAAATTGACGAGCTATCCATAAAATACGAATAAATTTGAATAATTGTATAATATCAATAATGTATCCTCCCTATCCAACCTCATTTTTAAAATATTAATGTGCTACATATTAAAAAATAATATACATTTAGAATATATTAAGATATATCTATTTACGTGTTATTTTCTCGATAAGTATTTTCATTACATCTAAAATATCTTAAAAATATATTTACAAAAACTCATATGAGACGATTTCACGGATAGTTTCCGTGAGACGGAGGCCCATCATCCACAAATAATATGTGAATTATAAGGTTTGAGTGGTGGGTAAGTGAGTTGTGGGTTGATCTGTCTCACACAATACATTAAAATTCCGTGAGACGGTATTACAATAAACTTACACATATTAACGTGGAGGAAACAAGAAACTTACACATATTAACGTAGAGGAAAATCTAGCCACAAACGCTAATTAAAATTTTCAATGCTAGATCTAAATAAAAATAAAAATATTAAATTAAGTAAAGAAACATTAGTTTCTCAGATTATGAAGGAACTAAAAAATATAATAAAATTGTGGCTTCAAAACAATGATTTGTAACCATAAGTGGAAACATAACTGGGTAAGTTTTAACTCTATTTGTTAATAGTTTCACCAGATTTTAGATTGAATTAAAAAAATTGAAGAGATTAGATTGACTAAATAGAAGTTTTGACTCTATTTGTTAATAGTTTCACCAGATTTCTACGAGATTGAATAGAAAAAATTGAAGATTGCACTTTGGTTTGGTAGTTTGGTTTGTGGCTTGATGTGGTGTGCATGGGGTTTGGTTGTTAAAGGTTGCAGGCAATGGCGAATCCAGTTAGGGACAAGGGGTACATTTGTCATTTGTACCCCCAATTTAAGGGGAAATATATATATATATATATATATATATATATATATTTTTTTTTTTTTTAAATATCATCCATATTAAAATTTATAATTACAATTATTATAATTACTTAAATAATAAACATACATAACATTGCATAATCTAACTCTTCAAACAAACTCGTTATAGTTTTAACTGAGAGTGAGTCTTGTGTAAGACCGTTTCACGGATCCCATTTCATGAGACGGGTCAAGTCGGATTGAATATACGAAATTATGTAATACTTTTGTGTATATTAGGTAATACTTTTATATAAATGAGGTAATACTTTTGTGTTATATTATGGACATAATACCAAAATATTACCTAATATATAGAAAAGTAGAATAAATTTCATAATAAGACTCAATTTATATATTAGTTCTTGTTATGATTATCACTCCAAGAACAACTCACAAAGATTTGCAGAAAATACACTCAAGAACAATACTTTGTATGCAAACACAAGAACACCACGCAAACGATAGATCAAAGCAAGTAAAAGACTCAAGGATTTAAAGAGCTTCACCACACCACATCGGGTTACTACTCTGTGCAAGTGTGAGGAGATTTCACTAATCAAGAATGAAGAAAAGAATCAGTTTACAAGAATTCACAATAGGATTTTGCTCACCAAGAACCCTAACTCTCAGAGAACTCTCTAAACTGAAAATTACTAACTTAGATTACAACCCTTTATTCTAGACTATATATAGACCCAAAGCCCTCAACAGATTTTGAACGGCCTCACCTAGAATTCCACGAATTTTGCTTTTAGATCACGAATCTGCACTGATAAACTAACATATCTGTTTTATTTCTCAATTGTTGGTTCATGACTCGACTCATCCGGTTCGACCGATTCCGACCGATTCTCCACCTGTTGAACCCGGTTCTGAGTTTTAGCCTGAACTCAGGGTTTACCATCTCACAGTTCTCAATTCTAAACCCAAATTTTTAAGTTTCTCAATAAGGGGTTCAATTAAACATTTTTTTTCTCAATTTAAGGCTTGAAAAATAGATTGAGTTATCAATTCAAAACATAATTCTATTTTCTTTTTTTTTCTTTTTTTATATATAATTTATTTATATTTCACTCTATATTTATATTTTTGGTAAATCAAGACAAATTAGTGCAATTTTAAAATAATTTTCATCCGACTAGTATGAATTTATATATACATATATAATTAATGCAATTCATAAATTTAAGATTCCTTTATTTTCTTAATTTTCATGAATAAAAGTATAGAAAACCAATTTTAATATTAATCAATTTAATTAAATTATATTTTATGAATTGAATTTTTTTCATTTTTTCTTTTATTTTTATATAAATTAATATAAACCGATGAAAATCGTTAAAAATTACACTAACTTGGCTGAATTTTTCTAAATTGAAATATAAATAAATCTATAAATATAAATAAAAAGTAAATAAAAATGGAACTCTGTCTTTAATTGAGAACACAATCTAGATTTCAAGCCTTAAATTGAGAAAAAAATGCAAAATTGAGCCCATTTTCAAGAAACATTAAATATTTGGTCTAAAGTTGAGAACTAATCAATAAATTGGATCTTGTTATGAAATTTATCCTAAAAAAGTATTATCTAATACACACAAAAGTATTACATATTACATAATTCACGCAAGGAAGAAGAGCACATGGGGCGCCCTAGGATCCGCATGTTTTTGTTGAAACCCGACCCGACCCAATTCGAGTCACTATCACATAATATAAAAGTATTATCTGATATACAGAAAAGTATTAACTGATATATAGAAAAATATTATATATTTTCTTATAGTCTAACCAAATCCAAGATGCATTATATAATACCAAAATATTACCTCATATATAGAAAAGTATTATATAACACACAAAAGTATTACATAATTTCTTATGTTCGACCCGACCCGACCCGACCCGACCTGTCATACGGAATGAGATTTGTGAGACGGTCTCAGCCAAGACTTTGCCTTTAACTAATTCATATTTATTGTTAAGTGTAACTTATTAATTAGTTGATTTGATGTTGTTTGATCATAAATTAGAGTTTGTGTTTTTTCATGTGTGAATTTTATTAAAATTGTGATAGATGTGTTGTGAGTTCTTTTTGAAATTGTTTTGAATTGTCATTGTAGTTGTATTTGTTATAGAATTGAAGATACTTATATTTATATGATTTTAGCATATTAGCATGGACGATCAATTATTAAATGACTTTTCAGCCACTTTCACGAGAATGATATGTTCTTCTTACAAATACCTAATAATTATGTGATTGATCACTTCCAAAAATTGAAAACTCAATAGATCAAACTGTAGTTTGTAATTATATTTGAATCTTTATTTATATCTTATGTATTCGCATATTTTGTCATTGAACTTTAAATATCAAACCATGTTTATGTACAAATTTTTTTCTATTAAAAATTTGTTTATTTTTTCGTATCCTCACTTTTAAAATTCTGGATCTTTTGAAGATGAAGAGTGAAGAAAGCGTGGTTTGTTGTGCTATCTTTTTGTTAGTTGGAATAGGTACCTTTCTTTTATATTTTTTTGTATGGAAGATGCACTTCACTTATAAAAGTGCTATTCCTTGTTTACATTTTTAGGTGTTTGTTTATGTTTCTAAGCTATTTTGTTATTTCAGAAGACTTTCACCTTTTGATTTTTCAATAAATATTGGATCTACCACAATACACTTATATTTTTATATATGTACAATATACTCATAATATTGATATATTATGTATTATAAGTAGGATATATCGACATGAGTTCGAATAACATATATTCTATAATACATATCAATAGTTTGATAATATTGATAGTTTAAGTTAACATGAGTTAATCATGATTAATTAAAAAATAATATCATTTATATATAATTTAGTAGGCATCTACATCACCATATACATAATCTAGTTTTGACAAAAATCATGAATTACTCAAAATTCAAGGATTGATAAAAAAAAATAAAAAAAAGTTTGAGTTACTCATCCAAACACACAAGGAGCATTAAATGGCTCAAAAAATAGCATTTAAGTAGAAAATCCATGAAGAAACATGATTGAAAAACATTTGAGTTTGCGTTGAAATTGACCTGCTCCCAAATTGAAATATCACAAATCTTTTGACTCATCTTGTCTTTTTCATTCCATGTTATAGTAGAGCTTTAATTTAGTAATTAGTACGTTAGTTAACTGACGAGATTTCTCTCTCTCATAAAAAAATGTTTTTTTAGCACAAAACTGTTTTTTCTTTATAAGTGGAAAAGGGTTGCGACCAAAATCATAGTCTAAGACATGAATAATTAAAAGGGTTTTTTGTATAAAGATATACGTGTCCTAGAAATAAAATAAAATATAACTAATATTATTGACAACTAATTAAAATAATTATAAATTAATTTGTGTTCCACCTATTAACATCAAAATATTTATTACCAATTAAAGGAACATCAAAAAATAAAAATAAAAATATTAACGGAACATATTTGGACCTGAAATGGATCGGACCCATCAACGGATCCATCAAACAAATGTAAACAGCCCATAAATTAAGTGGGCCGAACCAAATTGTGGTCTTGTGTAAAACACGTTCCTTAAACGAAGTTGGCGCACTACGCACCCCGTTAATTTTAGAAGAACTAAGTTGAAACCTCGATTTCTATCTATTTCCTAATAATCTCTGCATCTTCTCCAGTTGATACAGCTCGGAATCCTTCAGATTGAAACAGGATGCTGCGCCGTCTCGCCGCTCAACGCCTTTCTGAGATCCGTCAAGCTTTTTGTCAGCTTCCCCAGGTTTTGTGCTTCTCGATTTTATCGATTTTCCCCCTTGTTTGCCCCATTTTTTTTCATTCGAAATGGTTTTTTTTTTTTTTTTTTTTTCAGGTGACCAGATCGTTCTCGACCGCGCTGAACTATGTGAGTTGTGATTATTTTTACTGGATCAGATTTTGCCTCTGCGAATTAGATTAGCATACTTTCTTTTTTTTTTTTTTTTGGAGAAATTTGATACATGAGTTTCTGGTAATCAGCACATTGATAGTCCGGATAACAATCCAGACCTTCCATGGGAATTCACGGAAGCGAACAAGGAAAAGGTTAGTTACTCATTGTTTCAGATTATTAAAAAGTTCTGATTTTTCCTCTTTTAAATTTCAAATTGGAATGCGTATAATTAGGTGCTTCAGTAATCGTAGAACCCTTAACTGTCTTTAGCTAGTATAAGGGAGAAATGGCGTTTGCCTTGGTGGTTTACAGTAATCAAGAATGTGATTAGACTCGGCTGGAGTAATGATACATGTTAATAGCAATTGTGTTTATGCTGTGATCCTTGTTGTAAGCTAATATGTTTTGATTTAGAATTCTTTTTATCTTCTATTGGGAGTTCCTCTAATAAATTAGCCGAAATAGTGGCACTGCATTGGTGAAAATGCCTACCAGTAGCATATGTGATTGATCATCGCTCTGATTATTCTAGGAAATTCTTTTTAATGAAGGATATGATGAGATTTCTACCTTGCAATATTTTAAGCACAGCTCATAATTCATATTTGTTCTTTCTGTTTTCTCATTATTAACGATGTCTCTATAAATGCCGTCCCTATTAAATCATCTGAAATATTGGATGGTAACTATATCAGGTGTTCATTTTGCACAGGCTAATGAGATAATGTCCCATTATCCTTCCAACTATAAGCAATCTGCTGTCATTCCTTTGCTTGATCTTGCACAACAGCAACATGGAGGTTGGCTTCCGGTTTCAGCAATGAATCATGTATGGTAGTATGAGTTATTACAATATACGTGTGCTAATAGACTTATTAATGCATCAAAGTCTGAATAGAATTATTTATACATTTTGTGTGTGTGTGTGAAATCTCGAATAAGATTGATGCCATGTTCAAAGTTCAAACACTTTTCTGGCATTTGGTTGATATGATTTGATTTAATTTAATTTGTGTTAGTGGCATGAATTTAGAATATGCAAGACACAAGAACTAGATTATATTTAGTGGTAAAGTTGCTTCATTATGATGTTGAGATTGAAAAGAAAAAAAAAATTATGATCAGAATCTCTTTTCCAGCTATGAGATAGAGAAATGCAGTAAAATGTTTAGATTTACTTGTAGGATATTGTCGGGAAAAAAAAAAGGTGAGCTCTTTCACTATTCAGGGTAGCAGAATTTCAATTTTCCACAAGTTTTCCTTTTGGAGATTGTAAGCAATTCTGCTTGCAAGGTAAAACTAAAGAATTGGAATGTTCATTTGATTAGTAAATGAACCTAGAAAGGATAAACCCCAACAGCAATAACAACACACACACACACATTTCTAGATGGTAAATCGTCTTTGCTAAAGAAACCAATCAAAGATTATGAAAAGAAGTGCTTTTGGTTTTACACTACTGTTAACCTATTACTCTGGTGGCTCTCACTTTCATCATTGTTAGTTTCTGTCTTCTTGTCAGTTATGGTTATGATGTCAATTTGTCAACCCATTCTAACAAAGTAGTGTGAGATGCTAAACTAATGTTTCCCATGAAAGCTCTAATTACTGATCTAATGATTTGTAAGATATGGTGTCTTTCCTGATGCTTCAATATGGTATTGAGATACCTGATAAGTATGATTAGACCAGATTATCCATTTATATGAATGAACCTGTTCTAATTTTCCTGTCATCATTAAAGGTCGCTAAGGTCATTGGAGTAGCTCCCATTCGTGTATTTGAGGTTGCAACCTTCTATTCAATGTTCAACCGAACTAAGGTAACTTAACCCTGCATCAAATTAATGATAATATTTAAGATGTGGCAGCTGTGTTGTGTAAATTCTCATTAGTTGAGTTACTTGTTGGTACTTTAAGGTTGGTAGGTACCACCTTTTGGTGTGTGGCACTACTCCTTGCATGATACGTGGTTCTAGAGATATTGAAGAAGCATTATTGAAACACTTGGGGGTAAAGCGCAATGGTAAAGTCTTGCATAACATTTTTCCTGTTCTTTTATTTGGAACTCCATTGTGACTTTGAAAAGTGGAATCTTCTTGAGCTTGTTTTGATTGTAATTTAAATTCACTAATTGCAGAAGTAACTAAGGATGGCCTGTTTTCTGTCGGAGAAATGGAATGTATGGTGAGTCATTTCATGAGAATCTTTTCTGTCATTGCCATGTCATGCTTGTTCTGCTTTTTCTGGTCTGCCCATTGACCACTAATGGAAGTATTTCTTCCCCATATGGAATGAGGGATATGACTGCTCTACTATCAGAGTTGCATTTGGCAATAATATAAAATATTTTCCCATAATTTTATCTGTATAACCCTCACAACAAGTGTTTGTTGAGTGTTTCACTCACCATGATAGACTAATATGCAGTTTAAATTCGCAAAAGTTTGTTAACACTTTGTTCTTTTGTGGGCATTGGGAGTCCCTCTTCACGTCTATAAATTTAAGTCAACACTAAGATCATCAGAACTGATAACTAGTGCTGGAGCACGAGCGAGTTAGAAGTCTCAATATCAACCAATAACCCTACTAACTATATCATGTAGAAACTGACACTTTGTTTCTTCTCTAATGGGGATGATAATTTTCCTTAGGGATGTTGCGTGAATGCTCCAATGATAACAGTTGCTGACTACTCCAATGGCTCTGAAGGATATACCTATAATTATTATGTGAGTACCATTTCTTTCAGTGTTGTTACACTGTACGAGTAAAAGATTCAGATATCATTAAGTCTCTTTTTGATTGTTACAGGAAGATGTTACTCCAAAGCGAGTTGTTGAGATTGTGGAGGCCTTCAAACGAGGGGAGAAGCCACCGGTAAGACAACTATTAGTGCTTTATTGCTAAAGTTAATCATGTTGTTGCTATATATTAATCATATAAATTTATTTATTTATTTTTCAGCGTGGTACACAAAATCCACAACGCATCAATTCTGGACCAGAAGGAGGGAACACTACGTTGTTAGGCGAGCCTAAGCCTCCTCCATGTCGGGATCTTGATGCCTGCTGAACAAGTTGAATTTTACCTTGTTGTTCCTAATAATGATGAAAAAAATATTGGAAGCTGAGAGCATCCATGGGGTGTAGATGTTGATTACCCGAATCTAATTGAGATTTTGATTTTGTCTTCTTTGGCTCTTCTTGTCAGCCATGATACGAATGTACTAGTGTGCTGAGTTATTCATTTTCGCATCAATGACATGGCCAAGCATTGGACAAATATTTTTGAGTTCAGCTTCAATTTCCCTCACTTGCATGATAATCTTCATTTATATCCCAACTGAGAGTTTGGAATCTTGAGGTTTACAGCTGCAGTGTTGAGGAATGGATGGTTATATCTGCTTTTGCTTGATCTTGATGCCTTTTTTTTCGATCTTACTGCTTTAGAAAGCCTTTTGCAGGAAAAGGGATTAGGTTATGGGATGTGTGATTACAGGGTTTGATCAAATGAAAAAAATATTAATCAATGATTTTTCAAAATGTATCACATGTTATACATCTGAAAGAGACGTATGTCGCTTTAGTTGCATAAGTGGGTCAATTTGTAGTCACTTTGCGTCGCTTTTGAGTAAAACAATACCGAACTTCTTACTATCAGAAGTTTCTGATCCATCACACTCGGTATGTAGCTCAGTCACACATGACAAACCGTGTAAACTACATCATCTTTCATGTCAATGTAATGACGACAACATGATAATACACTATAACCTTGAAGAATTATTTGTGTTGATAAATCATGACATGATAAAAATATATTACTCAAAAACCAGATTCACTATACTACATGTTAATACACGTTTGTGCCATATAATTAATTATAGAGTTTAACAGTAAGAACTTCATAACATAGAAATGGATTTTAAAAATATAAATTTACAATAAATCGTGTCACTAACAACTTAGTGTGTTATGTCATTTAAACATTCATTATATGTTCTATTGATTTTAATCACATCTTAATAGGTTGACACGATTATAAAACAAACTTCCTTTTTTGCCAGCGGGTCAACACAATAAAATACAAATACAGTAGACTCAAACACTAAACCATTTTCTTTTTAAAAAAAAATTTGTGTTCGTGTCATTTATTGCATTTGTGTTAAAGTTGCCCACCATATAGAGTATTCAATTAAGCTTATAGGCACTTGAGCAAGGAAATCCAATTTTTTTTTTAGAATAAGATTTTATTCTGCCCAACTCATTTACATTTTAATATTTAAATTCTAACATCTTATTTTTCTAAATACTAAACCAATATTTAAATTACAATAAATATTTTATAAGATCGTTTAAATAACTTAATCAAAACACTAATTGTTGATGGCTTGGCTGCACCTCAAACGTTTACAAGAGCTTATTGTACAGGAAACGAGCATTTGATGTGTATTGCTCATGAGGCGTCTGTGTTTTTAGTGACATGATCAGGTGTTTAAGGAGGAGGTGCCCATATGAAATATCCAGGCAATGACCATCACAATTCGTAATGTTTCGATCTTTAAGCACATAGTACCGAGTCAACTGGCTTCGTTTCAACACAAAGATGCAACATGCAAGAATTACATGGTTTATCCACTATCTAGAAACACACAAATTAGATTCAAATCTATAGTAGATAAATCACCTTATGCCGTTCATTAGGTGTACCATCTAAAAGACCACAGCGGTCCATATTAGCTATTAGGCAACACAATCGATATTTGATACAGAAATATAGATAGAGAAGTCAGATATAGCCTGTTGAAATCAACCCACCATGTCCACAAGACCAATGGTACACAACTGATTTCTGTTGGACTAAGCTTCCTACTTTTCGGGACAAAACAAACATTATCTATTCTATCATCCATCTCCACTTGCACTGGGAAATAAAACTAAGATTGCGATATCTATACATTGGTCCTTTAAAGGGCCCCCAAATCCACTAACAAAATCAGACCCCCCCCTCCCCCCCAATTTTAAATGCTTTCATCACCAACAATTTGTCCAAATATCCCACCATTGATAGAAAAAAAACACGGCATATCAAAGAGAAGTTTGACATTCTCACCTCCAATTGAACCAAGGACATAAGCGTAAGCCTCCTTTATCTTGAACACAGAGTCAACCTGGTCTTTGATTAGAGCTAAAAATGGTGGGGACAGAGCGTGAGAAACCAATCGAAATGGGGTGGAATTAGGGAGCTTGGCTTGAGTTGGACGATTAATGGATGTGGCAGTTTGAAGGATTATGATGGGGGGTTAGACTCGGGTCTCACGAGTGTGACAGTTTCTGGAGTTTGTGAGTGGTAGATAGCTGAGGCAAGAGATATGGGCATAAGGCAGAGTGCCTTGGATTGAAGGAGTTGCATAGCAGCCCCTACATTTTCTTCCATAAGTTTTGCAACCTGTCTTTCTGTACCATCATTTGACCACTTCTCCCAGGCTGGCTGAGCTCTTCCACTGTCACTGCCTTCTTCCTTTTAGAGTAAGCCATAAAGATGGTATAAGAGAAAGCACAGAAAAACACTTGTAGTAAATAAATATCATTTTTGGTTATAAGTTATTACCTCTATAGATGATATTGGGATGTCTGTGACAAGTGGGGCCACTGCACCAGCTCCCCCCAATCTACTCATGCTCAACACCTGGAAGATTAATAAAATTACACATGGAAAAAAGTGCAACTAAATTATGTAAAGAAATTTGAAGTGATGAAACACCTATTCAGTAAAAGGAAGCCATACATATTAAATGGAAATCAGGAAAAAAGTACTGTGATGCTTAAAGAAAGATAACAAGAAATTATCCCTCAGTCCCTTGTTCATTAAGAGGGTATATATAATATATAGTAACATTGGTATAATCATGACTTCCCAACAGAAGAAAAATTAATGATGTTAAATTCAGCCCACTCCTGATAATCAACCGTAATATGAAGCCAGCAGAGCCAAAAAAAAAAAAGGGTAAGAATTGGACAAGTAATTTCAATATTGTGATTAAAGTGAGCCTGACAACCTTTAGATGGTAAAAAGGTAAATCATTTTTGCAGCCATGCAAGATACATAATACGGAGTAGTGCCAAAGGCAGTTGTAAAGGCCAAATCTAACTCTACCAATGCATAAGAAACATCTACACTAAACACACACAGCATACTTGAATCTGAGTAAAACCAAAAAAGAGGTATACTTGTCTACCTTAACTTGGAGTCTCAAGAACTTCACATAATCCACAATTTCATCAAGCATAGCTGCTCTATCAGTCTGCAGAAGATATTCCATTCAGGAATGAGCAAAATCTTCTTGAAAGTACATTATACAATAAAATAAACTCGAATACTTCATTGCAAAAATGGATAATACAATAGAGCAATAGTGGAATATATTTGGCAAGTTGCTCCAAATACACAAGTTTTAACGTGCTATCAAGATAAGGGAAAGCTGACCTTGTTGACACTGGGAACTAGCTCTTGCAATGCTCTTATTCTTTCAGCTATTCTTTCTCTCCGCAGCTGTAATAAGAATACGCTACATTAAAATCCCTCATTTACCTAAGATGAGCCCAATGAAACAAGTGACTTTCTTCAAGACCCTACGAAATGATATTTACTCGAGTAAAACTTTAGGAGCTACTGGTGATCTATCTAAGTACTCATCAATTTATAAGCATATACAATAATTTACGGTGTTTACCACTGTAATTAACTTACTAAAACTAACGATATCCTAATAGGTTTTGATTATTACAAAAAAAAATTATGAGCAATCAACTCTAAAAGCAATTGTCTAAAACCAGTCATGCATACCCTCTCAGCTATACTGTGTGGATCCGTTGCTTGGCCTCGCCTAGCTCGCACCCTTGGGCGAATAGCAGGAGGATGGGGAGCTACAGGAACTGTATTTGTCAACTGCTGAGCATGAAAACCCTGCAAATTTAAAAGGGATTTCTATTGGTCTCTAATGATATCCATAGAAAAACCATCATAATAAGAATACATTTAACCTCAAAATGTTGCCAATTTCCCCAAGCAGAAATACCAATTAAAATCCAAATGAACCGTAATTGATAAAACACACATATTATTCTTAGAACCTTACCGTTTTGACAACAGAGGAACCGCGGGAATCGTAGTGATCGTCTCGCAGGAACCTGTTCCCACTCCCCGAGGCATCGTCAAACCCTCCCTTCCCCTGCTCTAAGCTCAACCCCAACGGAAACCCACCGCCTCCACTCCCAACTCCGTACGCTCCGCCGATGCCAACGCCGAGACCGACTCCCATGGGGCCCAAGTGAGACGAGCCGTCACTAGAGCCGAGCTGCAGCATCATCGCCGCCGGCGCGGACTCGTTTCCCGCCAAATTAGCGTCGTCTCCGGTGGCATAGCTCGGAAACCCTAAAATCTGCTCGAGGAAGTCATCGGACGGGGCTTCACCTGGATTGTTCGCCATGGATGAGTCTAAACTTGGATCGTTGATTGAGTTTGAACTGGAATTCAACGATTGCATCCACTGCTGATGATTTCGGACCAATTGTTCGAGTCTATGCGTATATGTAGGCGCGCACTACTGTGTGCGTGTGCGTGTTTTAGAGAGAGAAAGAAGCAGCTTGTATTGTAGTGAGCAGTGAGAGCGAAAGAGAAAAGGAGAGCGGAAAAGCGGGGGTCTTTTTCTTTTCTCCCCTTAAAAATGGTTCCAATTTTGAAATGACCCATTTTTTCCGTTAAATTTACTTATCTGCCCTTTCAGGAAGTTTCTAACTTATAATATTGTTTTAGGAATAAATTTTGATTTTTCTTTTCTTTTTTTGGTTGGTGTTTTCACCAAGTTTATCTCGGATTTAATATGTGATATATTTGAAAAGGTTAAAAAACAAATGGGATGGTTGCATTTTACTTTTTAACTATTTTTAAAATACTTATTTAGTGAATTTTTTTTTTTGACTCTATCAAACAAAATATATTTATGTAATTGTTTCATATAAATTTTTGAAATATAATAATTACACTCTCTTTGTCATGTTAGTTTTATAGCCATCCTCATATTCCAATAAGAGTATTATAATTCCATTATCGATACTCACGTGACATTTTTTAAGATGTGACATTTTTTAAGAGTAATAGTGTCATTTTTATATAATTGAGGTAGATAAGTTAATATAATGTAAGAATCAAGAATGTGCAAAAATTTCATGAGACCAACTTAGATTTAATTTCATGAAACGTGTCAACTCACAATCCATAATTTATAAAATAAAAATTGACTTACGAAAATGAATTTAGATTAAAGGATTCAGTTCCACCACCACCTCGAACACCAATTAAATTCAGACATACTAGCGTTTACAAGATTCATGATACGAAAACAAACATCAAAATCAAAAAGAAAAATTGTGAGTATAGTTGGACTCCATCTCACATAATCAAATTTGTGAGATAATTAATTTGTGAGAGGATTTCTTATAAAATTTTATAATGAATGAATTGACAATTCATTGTAGTAACTCCAACAAAACACAAAATTCAAGATATTCAATGAGTTGACTATATGTACAGATATAAATGGATTTCTTCAAAAAAAAAAAAAAAACCACCAAGTGCTCATTATACACGGAACAATGTGTGTTTAAGGAAAAAAAACAGAAGTTATAGAAAACAAGAACGACTTTTGAACATAACCAAACACTCAATATCCAAGTCGGTTTTACAAATGATATACGTTATATCGTATTGTGAATTTATAAACAATTAATATTGCACCTGATATGTCGACTCTATTCATGGGGGTTTGAACTAGGGGATGACGGTATATTTTACTAATTATTTAATCTACTTTAATAATTTGTCTCAACACTTTCATATTTTAATCATGTGTCAGTAGACCAGACGATTTTCTATCCGAAAGAATTTTATGGTACTTTGTCTGACTCACACTGAAGTCATATTTAAAACCTACCTTCTCCGTTCTACAACACTTCGCATACTAAATTGAGCATAATTTTTAAAAAAAAAAATCTTTATTTTTTGATTGAGGATATAAGAGTCAATTATGTGAGAAAAAGACAAAAAATAATAAAGTGTTGAGAGAGAAAAAGTAATGGCATTGTGTGTAAATAAGTGTGTATTGAGAGGGTAATAATTGTGATAAAATTTATCAGTTTTTGGTGTGCAAAGTATTTTGGGACAGATTAAAAAGGAAAGTACGCAGAGTTTTGCGAGACGAAGAGATAATTTTCTAGATGGAAGAGGAGTGGAAAATCTTGCAGCTGGAGACAAAATTCAAACAAGTGGACCATTATCAAATATCAATTGTCAAAATCAAAAGGAGACATCGTTGTTTCATGATAAGAATTTGCAGCATGCTTAAAAAAAAAAAAAATTCCAATATTTGTTTCACTTCAAATTCAAAGAGGGTAATCATTCAAAATGTTGAATTGCAATTGCTTTCAACATTGTTTAGGACTATGATATAGACATAACTATAGTGTTGTGGAAAGAATTGGCATTCGACATTCATTGATGATAGAGCATCGATGTAAATATAGACTATGAAGGATCTATGGGCAAATTTGATGATGAAAAAATAATAAGTCAAATGAAAAAAAGTTTCCTTTCCAAATAGTGTTGATGTGGTCTGTACCCACTTTTCTTTGAAAAAAATGATAAAATAATCTATTAGAAAAATAAAATCTACTTACGTTTACCAATAAAAAGATTAAATTGTCACTAATATTTTAAATTCTCTTCTATCCCATAAAAAGAGATCAAACAGGCTCAAGTGTGTTGAAGTCTGTCTCAATGTCATTGGAGCTTTGAGACTCGGGACCTATTTGCCTAGATGCTTCGGACCATCTTGATCAATTTGTCTCAAGAGTTAATACTCCAAAGTTTCAAAACAAATTTGTGTTGATAGTTCATAATTTGTCTCAATGGTCCATAACTTTATCTCAATGCCCGGGCCGTGAGAGAATTCAATTGATTTAAGAGCATTTCGATATTTTTATGAGACAAAATGGATAATTTTATTTTTCAAATATATGAAGATATTTCATTTTTCCTTACAAAGTGGCCAAGTGGGTATAAAACTAAACGTCCCCTTTTAAGTGTGATTATTTTGGGATAATATGCTGCAAGTACTATTATTTGTGCAATTACACTACCATATTCGTTAAAATGATGATGATCTTAAATTTTAAGTGTGAACATATATTTCTTGAGGCCAAGACCTTTTGAGTAACACACAAAAACTTATTTATATCAGACCGTCTCATAGATATAATTCCGTAACACGAAGGCCTACTAAACCACTACCTACCAACTCAAACTCATTTTTACATGTCAATCTCTAGGTTGTAGGGTATGGATTAACTTATCTCGCGAAATTAAACCCATAAAATGATCTCATAAAATACCATAACACGAAGGCCAACTAGGCCACTACCTACAACTCAAACTTTTTTACACGTCAATCTAGATTGCGAGTTATGGATTAATCTATCTCACGAAGTTAAATCCATAAGATGGCCTCATAAAATGTCATCCTCACCTTCCCCCGACTTATCACATGGCAATATGTTCAGGTTCCAAATAACAGTGTGACGTCAGTATTAATAAGAGTGTCCAAAATAAGGAAAAGACAATCATATTTATAACAAAAGAATAAGAGCAAGACAAAAGAAGTGGAATGCGATTCCACCAAGAATGAGTATCAACAAATCTAATGATGCAGATTCTCGTGTAATATCACATGACGACAGAATTCTTTATGGAGAAAGGTAACATGTCAGTGTTTCCTTCGTATCTATAAAGGAATGCACCTTTAGTATATTGATATAAATTTCATACAAGTTTATGTGCTATGCTTTATGCAGTGATGCCAAGTAAAGCAGATTTGGTTCCATAATAAAGAAGAGTGAGGTTTCCCAATACTTAGATATGTAGGTGAAATAGGCACTAACTATATCCAATATTCATAGCACATGCATGACAAGGAAATATTTAGAAGTTATATAGCTAATCTTGAAACATTCAGCGTTCTAAAAGGCCACACCTAGTCCACTTATGAAGGCACAATTGCCGCCCCAGCTTTTTCCAAATTAGCCACGCCTTGGCCCCAACTGACCTCGCCAAAGTCCCATTAGATGCTAGGGCCTTTTAAAAACTGCTTGTAGTCAAATAAAGAGTAAGTGCCAAAAAAGAAAAAAAAAGAAAAAAAAGAAGCAAAAAAAAGGGCTAAGAAGTTAGGCTACTGTGGATGAAGGATTCGAAGCTTGTTGCTTCCATGCACTCTGAATGAAAGCCTCTGATGGAAGCCATCCACGATACATACTACTGTTGGATATATAAATAGTCGTATTGATAATGGATATTATGGCTGTGGTTCCAAGTATGACAAAATTTTCCATTAAGATATGATGGAGCTTCACTTCCTGGAAACTTCCAGCTAGTGACCAAAGAAGATGATGAAGAAGAAAAGGAGGAGGAACATCCAAAGCAGAAGCCTATCCAAAAACCGCCATACTCCTGAGATTAATGGAAAGAAAGAGAAAGGAGCAGCAAGAAAATGATGAGAAAATCTAATTCTGAATACAATACAATAAAGACGCTCATGTTTAACACCATAAACTCTTCTTCTAGTCTAATTACTTCGCCCTCGTCAGTTCTTAAGCCATGCAAGTAAAAGTGCAAGGTTGATGCTCAACAATTTTCACTTTTGCATAATATAGTTCTAATTCAGGCACAAAGCAGGAATATTATAGCCCTTTCTCAACTAAGTGATATAATGTCCAGCACATTGGCTAACAGGAGTGGCATTGATTCATTTAGAAAAAATATCAAGGCTGCCTCAAGATGATAAAACAAACTGCAGAAAAAAGAGAAAATGCTACCTATTCATTCACTTTTGATTTGGTTTTGCGCCAGAGAGAAAAAACCCTTCGCACTGTGTGCCACATCTTCTTCAAGTACTGCCTCCAACAATATATCGGATCCCCTTACATCACCTGAAAGCAAACTTATTAGCAAGTTCTTGTTAAATTGTGAATGCGAATAGTTGTTAATAATACGTAAAAGATTACAAGCTTCACAAAGACCTTGATTTGTGTGCACTATATGATAGATATTGTTGACTAGAAAATTAAAATAGAAGATTGGTGCAGCATAGCCAAAACTAGATTGAAGTATTATAATGAAAATATCAGAAAAGAATCTTAGATATGATCACCTTTTTTACTAGGCAACAATTTCGCACTTTCAGCTGATATAGGCAGAACAATGAACTGGCCAGAATCATCATTTAGCTCATTAAGAGCTTCATGAATGGAATTCGGAGCCAATGGTGTGGATTCAGCCAATCTTGCATATGCACTTGCTTGGCCATGTAGATCAGACCACGACACATTTGTCGAACTGTGATCCTTAGGGTAATACGAAAAATTCATCAAACAGGAGAAGAAATCTTGCATTAGAAATATTATTACAGGTACAAAGTTACCTTGGCCATTCTAATGGTCTCTATGCTCTCGACTTTAACAGTGCTATCTAGAGGAGGTGGTTTTGAAGATTCCTTTTCCACTATAATTGGAAGTGAAACTAAATGTCAAGAAAAAGAGGACAACTTGAGTACCACACAAAAAGGTTATACAAAATAGATACCATTAGTCACAGGTGGTTGGGTAGCAATATTATCAACTAGCCTTGTTGTCAAGGGACCAGGATTCATGAAGGAGATGGATCGAATTTCATGGCGTATAGCATCTAATTGAGCCATTGTATCTTGCAGTTCTTTATGCACCTGTGAGATCACTTCAAAAATTTCAAATCAAAAATGAAATTCGGGAAAAGCATTATGATGTCTCAAACAAAGCGGAAAACATTGCACCCTTGTGAAGTTTAGAAAAAGAGTTGGACAGTATATTTACTATTCCCACTTAAAACAACACACTAAATCTGCAAATAACACTCCAGTAAAACATGAAATCGGCATATCATCGTCGAGTGTGTCCAGTAAAACTCCAGTAAAACTTGATGCAATAACACTTTCGAGCAAACAAATGCAAAGGAAAACCTGTCGAGCTTGGGATTGTTGCATAACACTTTCGAATTGTCCCCGTGCCAATTGAACATATCCAATCGCGCGCCCAGCTAACCTCCCCGCTGCTCTACCTATGACTGGGAGATCCTTTGGCCCTAATTTTCATTTAAATTCCATTATCAGAATAAAAAGAAGTGATTTTCGCATAATAAATAGCAAACCTATATGCTAAATCACGGATAAAACAATCAAGCGTCAGAATCTATAGAGAATAATTGATAGAATGATTTTTTTACTGGAGACTGATGAACAATCGGCGATCACACGTAGTATTATATATGTAGAGACTTGTAAATTCGTTGAGAGAGAGAGAGAGAGAGAACCGATAAGAGCAGCCGTAGCTCCTACAATTAGGAACAGTTCGCCGTAGGAAATTCCGAGCATTCTTCTCCGGTGATATATTCTCCGATGGATACTCCGGGTAGAAGAAAATAGAGAGAAAAGAGGGCTAAATTATGTCCAGTTATTGGGCTTTCTCATTGGGTCTGAACCAAATACACGGGCCGGCCTCATATTTAACTAATATAAGAGATAAAAGGTACTAGTAATTTTTTTTCACGGTCATGAAATTTCTTATTACAATCATTTTACATTTAAAAAATCTATTTTATCCTTAAAATTCATTTCTACGATCCTACTTTGCATCTTTCTTTTGTATCATCATCATCTTTCATCTTGTTTTTTTTTTTTTCTTTTCACAACCAACATCTTCTTAATTCATAAATTATAAGTATTTGAAATCTAAAATTTTTTACTTAAAAAAAAAAAGAAGATAATTACCTTATAGTATGTGATAATACGTGAAACGTAAAAAATAACATAAATATTTTACTGATATATGTGAAACGTAAAACATAACATAGATGCTTGATAAATATATTAAGAAAATAATTACCTTATAAGATCAATAATGATGTTTGATTTATTTTCTGCATTTTCGAATAAAAAACTTGTAAATCAATGGCATGAAAGAAAAATATATTAATCAAACAATTAGTAATCTCTTAGGCAATAAAAGAAATATAAGAAGAATAATTATAAAAATATAATAAATTCTCGATAGATCCATGAAAATTTTTCAAATATCAAGTCATAAATCAAACATTAAAAATTCTCAATCATTCATATGGTGTTTTTGTTGAGCAATTCCGTCATTTGTCAGTTTTCATGTATATATGTATTATAAATAAAAAAAATTGGGAGTTTTTAATAGAAAACATGAATGTAGGCTTTATAAATTAAACAAATTATGATGATGATGATGATGATTGTGAAAAGGAAAAAAAATAAAAGATGAAGATGGCGGCTTGGCTGTGATGAGAAGATAAAACAAGCCCTAAAATTGAGGGTGTAAAATGAATTTAAGGGAGTTATTGGAATTTTAAATATGAAATGGTTGTAATAAGAAATAATAGAATCATCACCCAAGAGATAAATGTTAATTGGGCCTGTTTGGAATGGGCGGTTTTAATTTTAAAGTTCACCAAATATTATTTTGAATATATGTTTAAATCCAAATGATTTATGTCAAGATAAGCACTAAGCATACAAGTATATAACTAATTAACAATATATATTGTTTTAAATATTAATGAAAATCCCCACTAGAATTACACAATTATTTATGTGCACCAGGTGCACGAATCCTAAATTCGTGCAACTAGATCGATTCGATCCGAGGGTGTATTTCACGCGCCCCACGCGCATTACACGCACCCATACGCGAGCTCATGCGCCCTAAATCCACGCTCAAATCTTAGCTTCGCTGTTATGTTCGTCTAACCTTTTAGTTTAACGAACCTAACCTTTTAATTATGTTCGCATAATCTTTTGTGTTATTTATACTGAAAAAAGTTTAAGTAATATCACTTAGAAGTTAAGAAATCAGTACATAAAGGTTATATTAATATTAAAAGTTATACTCGTATAACATAAATGTTACATAATTTTTATGTTATTTATACGAAAAAAAGTTTAAGTAGTTTTACTTAAAGGTTATGATATATGTACATAAAGGTTATACTAATATAACATAAAAGTTATACTCGTATAACATAAAAGTTATATAACTTTTAATTATGTTATTTATACTGGAAAAAGTTTAAGTAATTTTACTTAAATGTTATGATATATGTACATAAAGGTTATACCAATATTATAACATAAAAGTTATACTCGTATAACATAAATATTATATAACTTTTAATTATGTTATTTATACTGAAAAAAGTTTAAGTAATTTTACTTAAATGTTATGATATATATACATAAAAGTTATATCAATATTTCATATTTTTAAGTTGGGATAATTGTGCAAAATCCTCTTGTGGTTTGGAAAATCGGCGTGAAACCCCATTGTGCTTTGAAAATTGTGTGAAACCCCCTTGTGGTTTTCTAAATATAGCCCAAAATCCATAACTCCATTAATGTTAACAGAAGTGTCATGCACGCACTCATCATGCGTTTTTTTTAGTTTTTTTTTCACCTTTATGCTATACAATGATATATTTACCCATTTTTTTGACTATATTAAAAGACTAATTCTCTTGTGGGGGTTTCTTGCAGTGAATGCCTCTTGTGTTTGGGATCTATCTCCTCTACTACTCTCACCTCGAGTTCTTACCATTGTTATCAACTATTATATAGAATCCTAGATCACATGAGAAATATAAATCATGACGTATATGAAAGCAAAAATAAATAAATAAAACAAAACTTACTGACATTGGGTCGCGTTCCATAGGTTCTAAGATCATGTACATGGATAGTCTACAGAACCATCAGCTGGGCTCTGATACCACTCTGTCACGACCACATTTCTAATATAGCTACACGTAATAGATTTTCAACTTAAAACACCTGTAGGTGAGTGTATGACTCTTTTTTTTAAAACATAAATAACTTTTCTTCCACCCGGAAACAGATACGAAAGTATATTGCATGCTTCGTAGTGTGTACCATAAAATCAAGCCACACCCACTTCTATTTTTTTACATATTTATATACATCAGATGATCAAACAGCAAACCCCCAAGTACTTTATTAAAACATTGTTTAAAGCAAAATAAGCTCATAACGTAGCCCAACAGGTCGTCATCCATGTACACCATCTCCGAACCCGTAGGAACTCAACAACACCGTCAGTAAGTCTATGAGCTTATGCATCAGTAGATTCACCTACAATGCATGAACTATATGAGCTAATAAGCTCAGTAAGCTGAAATTATGTACACAACATTAAGGATATGAAATGATGTCAATGATGCATGCTAATGAATGAAAACCTTTCTGTACAAAATCATTTTCCTTCATTGGGCCCTTGACCACCTCGCTACTAAGCACCGGATAGAGCTCCATATAACATCATTCATCACTATAGCCATATTCATGTCTCACATGCCACCGGCTGAGCGAATCAAGCCGTATTCATGTCTCACATGTCACCGGCTAAGCATATAATAATGGTAGCCATATTCATGTCTCACATGCCACCGGCTGAATGAATTAAGCCGTATTCATGTCTCACATGCCACCGGCTACCCATATAATATACTGTAAGCATGATTACATGCCTCGGTGCTAGTAGTGGTCAATAAAATACTTTTCCTTTTGAAATCATATCTTGCGTGCAGAATGCAATATCTTTCCTCATTTACGTATGCACGTCTTGATGCTCGTGATTGACATTCGTAATGCATCACATATACTTTCCCATAGCATCATTTGCAACCACATTAATTCTCAAGGATACAAGAAATCGTATAATATTATTTCACATAACATCACTCAAACACGTCAATTCTCAAGAATTCGTAAAATCACGTAATATCACTTAAGCAATATATAACCATGACGTACTACGTTCATGCATTGTAGTTGCAAATGAATTTCTACTTACCTGGATTTCCGAAATTGGTATCCCACACCCTACGAAACGAGATGCTTGTTTCTAAATAAGAATTAAACTACAATTATAAGGTGGGTATTTAAACTGTCCATTTGGCATAGCATACAACAATTAATTAAAGTAGCAAACATGAAGAAATCAAATAATAACATATTATATTATAAATTTAAATAAAATAATAGATTATAACATGTTTTTATAAACTTACCAAATCTTTCGAATATATATGTATATAAATCCATCAACTTAGCATGTGCTTATCATTCTGTCATGATTTGATCATATTTATTAGCAAATTACCATATATTATATTAGTTAATCAACTTACACTTCTCAGATTGCTTCAAAATTAAAATATTTAATTATATATATGCATGCCTAGCCATATTGAGTTTTGTTATCATAAATATAATACTCAGTTATGATTTCCTTGAATAAATCATATATACGTATATATATAATACTAATAAAATCTTAACCCACTAACCAATTCATAAACAATTGTTGCATACTCTTAATTCATTAAATTCATTTGAAAGTATCCATAAAATTAGCAGATACCACTTGAATGAATTAATACGATAAAAAAAAATGAGTAGTACCTGTTATCGCCTCTTCCCTTTTTCTTCTCTCTTTTTTTTTTTTTTTAACTCTCTTATTATCTTCTTTTGATCCTTTTTACTACATGTGGTATTAGTCATATATGATAAAGTGGCCACACGTCATATTACCCTTACTCTAATGATGAGTCACTATCTTACTTTTATAACATTGTTAATTTATTTTATTTCCTATAATAGTATGGTACTACACCTCGCTTTCTTATTTTAGTTAAACAAATTGAAATATACGTCTTAGACACACATTAGACATTACACTTCATAGATATAAAAATTTCACCTTCAAATTTTTATTTTTCCAACCAACCCTTAATAGATATAAAAAATATTGTATACTTAATTTCTATGTCTAATTTATTCTTTAGCACATAAATGATTCGGGTCTTTCAATTACTTATAATAAACGAGCAAAATTAAGATTTAACAAGTTAAAATAAACCAAACCAACACATTATACAATATCCATGTAAATTCAAGTATCACATAAAAACATGCAATAATTTTTAAAATGCATGAATGCATGAACTCTATTGGTCAACAAGTAACGAGGGGCTTGGGTCTCACACGGGGTTTTGCGCAATTTTTAAAATATAGGGGGATTTCACGCCAATTTTCCAAACCACAAGGTGATTTTGTACAATTAACCCTTTTTAAGTTTGATAATTAAAATGACACAATAATTTATATGCACCAGGTGCACGGATCCTAGATTCATGCAACTAGGTTGACCCGACCGGAGAGTGTATTCACATGATCCACATGCACCTCATGCGCCCACATGTACACCCACGCACCCAAACTCTAGTTTTGCAGTTATGTTCGCCTAACCTTTTAGTTTGACGAACCTAACTTTTTAGTTATGTTTGCATAACCTTTATGTTTCTGCAAGTTTGACCTTTTAAGGTATATTTTAGACCTAAATACCTTTTAAACCTTTATGTTATAATAATTTAACTTTCATGTTGTAATAATATAATTTTTATGTTATTCTTTAACTACGTAAAGGTTAAGCCATACTATATGAATTTTTTTATTAGTGAAAAAAGTTTGAGTACTATCACTTAAAGTTTATGATATATGTATTTAAATGTTATACTACTATAATATAAAGGTTATACTTGTATAACATAAATGTTACATAACTTTTAATCAAGTTTTTTATATTGAAAGAAGTCTAAGTAATTTTATTTAAATGTTATTATATCTGTATATAAAAATTATACTAGTATAACACAAATGTTATACTCATATAACATAAAGGTTATGACATATATATATTAAAAAAAACTTAAGCATGGATCCGAACCGGACTGAACCAAACTGGACCCGACTCACACACACCCAATTGCATGAATTATGATACATGCACTTGGTTCACACATACAAACACTACTCTTAAAATCATATTACCTCCACACAAGGATAATTCATATGTCCTCTTATATTTATCCCAAAATAATAGTCAACTTTCTTTTTTACATATATTTTAAATGATTTTTCCCTTTTATATGGCCTTACCTAATATTTTTTGAAATTAACAATTCATCTTTAACATCTTTGGATCTGTTAAAAAGAAAATCTTTATCATCTTTGGAAAAATAATACTCCCTCCGTCCCGCTCAAATTTGCACACTTTCCATTTTCGTCCGTCCCATTCAGATTTGCACACTCCAAAAATGACAAATAAAATTTACAAAATTGCTCTTTACTATTCAACTTTAACACTACAAAAACAGTTTTTTCTTGAGCTCCGTGCCCAAAAGCAGCTTTTTCTTAACCTCCGTGCCCGTCCCTACGTGCAAATCTGAGCGGAACGGAGAGAGTATTAAATAACAACACATTCAAATACAATTACATGTATTTTTAAATTTATACAAAAAATAAACAATAAACTATATTTGTGAGATAGAGGTGTTATTAAACAAAAATTGCCAATTTATTAAATAATGCAAAAGTGGATAACTGATTGGAAATTTAAACAAAAATGGAAATTCTAATTTATTACAAAATGTGACCTAAATGACGTGGACTTATTGTAATATAATATTGGCCCACCCAGAAACCCCTTCTCCATTTCCACCTCTTTTGAAGAAAAGAAGCATTGCAGCGAAGAGAGGGAGAGAGAGAATCAATGGCAGCAGCTCTGAAGACAACTTGCTTCCTCCAACACAAGAGCAGTAACAGCGTACCCAAATGTCGTTCGTCTCATAGCTCTTCAACCAACAGAGCATTCAAAGTTAAGCCGATAATGGCCACTCTCACGGCTGCTGCCCCAACTGTTGGGCTCTCTGAAACATTCTCCCGATTGAAACAACAAGGAAAAGTATGAATTCTGTTTTTTTTTCTCTTCTTTGAATTTCAGGATTGATTATATTATCTAAGGTGTTGTTTAGATTTATATTTTATCTATTTCTTAAAATTTGTTAATGGCGCATGTGTTTTAGTTGTTAGCATTTTGGTGAATTTTTTTATGGGGTTTAAGAAGCTCTTTGTGGATGGAATTTATTTCTGGGGTTTTGAATCTTTATATGGGTTTTGTTAGTTGAATTGGTTTCGAGTGGTTCTGTGCCTTATTCTGGTACTGAGTTGAAGAATCTGGTGGCTTTTCTTTAATGGGGCATTTACTTGTTTATCTTTGACTTACTTTATTGAAAGCGAATATATCAAAATATTAGAGGCTATCTGCAAAAATGTAAGTATTTTAGTTTAGTCTAATGATGTTAGATTGTATAGATTACATCTTAATCTCCTCTTTGATTGTATGACCAATCTGTTTATTATTTGTCGGTATTGTGTTCACTCAATTCGTCAATGAATGATGCTAAAACATCTTCTCCAATTATCCAGGTTCACATATACACTTACATATCAGTTGCAATGAAGAGATAAAAGTTTGGATAAAAGTCCATGTAGCAAAAGTGTTGTTCAAATACTCTTGTAAATAGCTCTCCTACTTATTTCGAAATTTCTATTTGTGACATTAACCAGGAAATGCAATTCACCTCAATGTATTTGGTTAAAGTTTTTAAAGTGGCATACTTTGATGCACACAAACTTTTCTAAAATATTTCTGTAGATCATGATGGCAGTCTGGCGAAACAGTTGATCGTGATTCTTTTGAGAATGAGTTCATGATCATCCCATGTTACTAGCAGTATTGATTGTTGAAGATTTTAAAGATAAATGTTATAATGATACTCTTATTTAACAACTTAAGCTTTTATAAGAGGCAGACACCTAACATTTCATTTCGAAAAAGAATGTTGATGTCCTGAATTAGATGCATCCTTTTCTCTATGTTATATAAGTAACCGTGGTTTTGGTGTAAAAGGTGGCATTCATTCCATATATCACAGCTGGTGATCCTGACCTTGCAACAACTGCGGAAGCTCTGAAGGTGCTCGACTCTTGCGGCTCAGATATTATTGAATTGGGAGTCCCTTATTCTGACCCTTTGGCTGATGGTCCTGTTATCCAGGTTTTCACATGTGGTTAATCGTATTCTTGGTTTACAATTCTTATATAAGGTTATATTGTTCATGACTAATGCCAATTCACTTTTCTTCTTTCGTTCATAGGCTGCTGCCACACGTTCCTTAGGCAGAGGGACCAATTTTGATAAGATCATTGCAATGTTGAATGAAGTAAGTCGCTATTACGTTTGTTCAGTCATAAACAAAAGAGAGTTAAGTGACACTAATTTAACATAGTGATGGAGTGAGGTTATTTCATTATTCTTTGTGCTTTCTTGATGCATCTCAACTACGGAAACATAATTCATTTTTACTGACATCTCACATATTGAATGGTTCCTTTCGTTCTTCATAAACCTTTAGTTTAAGGATTTAGAGGAAAGTAACTGTATTGTTATTGTCTATTGATATTGTCTGTAGCTTAGCTATCTCTAGCTAACCTCTCTAAATTGTACACCATGTTTTATCTTTTTAAGGTGGTACCTCAATTATCTTGTCCGTTAGCACTATTCTCATATTATAACCCAATACTCAAACGTGGTGTGGAGAACTTCATGAGCACTTTGAAAGATACTGGAGTACATGGTAATCTTTACTTTGCATTTTTTTTTAAATATATGATAAAATTTAATCTTATGTGGCCAGCACTGCCATTTGTAATTTTTGCACCCTTGCCTCCTTCACTTTGTATAGTGATATTTTGTAGTTACATCCTGTCTAATTTGATTTAGGACTTCACTCTTTTCAGGACTTGTTGTTCCAGATGTGCCTCTAGAGGAGACTGAAATATTGAGGAAGGAAGCTATTGCTAAGAATATTGAACTGGTTGGCTTTCCTCACAAAAATTAATTCCTATCTTGAATTTCTATATCCACTTTCATTTGCTCCATCTGGTTGCTCCATGGTTAACCAAATATCCTAGGGATTATGATATGTGGTGAACACTTGTTTTTCCACTAATTACATGTTAAGGGTCGAATCATTTTTCATATGTTACGATGAAAAAATAATTTTTAAGTTTCTTGTTAATGCCAAGAAATTTCTATGGATGATATGTTGCTTTTGATGTTAAAATTTCTATGTAGCTCTTGGATTCCTTTGGTGATGCTAGATTAGAAGAGGGTATGGGTTTGCAGCTTGATTTTTTCCAAGAATTGGGGAGAGATATGAAAGCGAAATTGTTGAGAGTTTTTTAATTAAGCCTTGTTCTTAGACTAGAAAAGAAAAACACATTATCTTGATTTGCAATCTCTATTTATTATGATAAGTTCACTGCATTAGAATTGAGTCATTTTCATCTTTGCATTTATAGACTTAGTAGGCTGTATAATTTTGGGGGCACCGTTGATTGATCTTTTCTAGCTTTGATTGTCAGGTACTGCTGACAACACCCACTACTCCAACGAAAAGAATGCAAGCCATCGTTGAAGCATCAGAAGGTTTTGTCTACCTTGTAAGATTTCTATTTCCTTCTTGCAAAGGAGTTATCAGTGGAAAAACAGATCTCTATCTTCAACAATTAAAACTTCACATTACTTGCCTCTTTGATCAATTTTTTTCTGTAAAGCATGTAAACACACTAATGTCAACAAAGTGTGTAAGTATCAAACTGATTTTGCTCATCTCTTTGGTTTTGGTAGCAATCCTACTGTAAATTCAATAGTCCTTTTCATCTTCAGATAGGTAATCAACCATCATTGGAAAACCTCAAACTAGTGAGAAAGATGAAATCCCATTCTCATCTACTTTGAATGAATCTTCGTTCAAAGTCAGATAGCAAAAGCAAAAAGACATGCATTTTCAAAGTCCATACACACTGTTTTTGTAAGTTGATTCTTTTTTCATTTTAAATCAATCAAACAGGTCAGCTCAGTGGGAGTCACTGGAGCACGAGCATCGGTCAGTGAAAAGGTTCAATCTCTTCTAAAGGAAATTAAGGAGGTAAATACATCCATTATATCACCAATCTTACTAGAAAATCTTTCATATTCTCAGTTTAGTTTGTGAAAATCATGTTGTTCAATCACACGTCTAGTTCTCTCGTTCCTTTTCCATACCTCGCCTTTTTTTTTCCTTCAGGCAACAAACAAGCCAGTAGCTGTCGGTTTTGGCATATCAACACCAGAGCATGTTAAACAGGTCCATCTCAAACATGATACACTTAGGCATCTAACATGCAATGTTTGATGTTGGTAACTAACATATTTAGTCATGACTTGCTACAGATCTCTGATTGGGGTGCAGATGGCGTTATTGTTGGTAGTGCGATAGTTAAAATATTGGGCGAAGCAAAATCTCCGGAAGAAGGCATAAAAGAACTTGAGAAGTTCACTAAAAGCTTGAAATCTGCACTGTTGTGATAAATGTTTTGAAGTTCAGAGTCTATAGGATGCAGTGAAACTGAATTGGCACAAAGTTTTAGCTTACAGATAGCATTTCAGTTCATTTCGAGTCTTGATTTGATTCTACTACAACGTTTGATGTTCATACAATAATAATTGAGTTTGTTTCCATTAAGATTTTGTTGGTAGTTCACTTTCTACTTAAATTATTTTGCACATTCTCCCTCCTCTTCCCATTCAATGTAAGGATCACTACTATACTAATGCGAATTTGATTCTTGGATTGTCGAATTTGATTCGAAATCTTCATGGTCCGTCACCATGAGCTTCAAAATCTAAGATCTCATATACTCATGATGGCACATCTCGATTGAGATGATAGATCTTGGAAGTTCATATGCATCGAGATTTGCTATCTTGAAGATCTGAAAATGTGGTGGATCATAGTGAAAAATGGATTGTATTTCTTATGTATATATATGAAACATATTTTCTTACCAAGTAGTAGAGAACATTTCCACCACTGATAGTGGTATGTAGTCAACACAATAATTAATTTCAAATCACAATATTTAAAGGGATGTGATCCTTACACATCAGCGGTGGACATATTAAGATTTGCCCATAGTGGGTAGTGGATCATTATTTTATAAATCCCACCGCCCTTGATGAAATATTCACTCGTAAATAAATTCCTGCAACTTTTCATATTCTGTTTAAGAATCTTGCATGACAACCAAAACAAAACTCAAAGAAATGGCTAAGTGTGGGCATTGTCAAGATTAATGAAGTAGGGAAAGAAAGTGTCTTTAGTATGAGTGTCATCCCATACCAAATTATCCCACCATTCTTTGCAACAGTAAACTGTTGGCATTTCACAAACATTCTGAGCTTTGAGTGGCAGCTTTCTCAACTTTGGACAATCCATAACAGCAATCTTCTTCAGACAAGGGAAAAACATTGCCTTTTCGCAGATGCTCGTCAATCTAGGGACATCGCGTATGGACATAGTTCTAAGGTTAGAGAACGCATTCATGTAATCATCCTCCTTTACATCTTCCTCGCATATCACTTCTTCCATCTCCTTACAATAAAATATGTACACCATTTCAAGCTTTGGCAGCCTCAAAAGCCAAGAAACATTCTTCAACTTGTCACAATACCATATGTTGACACATCGAAGGTTTAGAAGGCATCCGGAACTCACTTTGTTTTTCCATATTGATGTTAGATTGGGAAGGCCACTAAGAGCAAGAATCTCTAAGTTAGGTAGCCAATACTCACCAGCTGCCTCGTTGATTGCCAAGTACTTCAAGTCGATGCAATTGCTGATGCTAAGCCTCCTAAGTTGATCACCGTCTCCTGGATATGATGACAATGGCAACTCATATAGACCTTGACATTCCTTGATGTATAAATACTGTATGCATTTACGTAGAAAGTTGCTACACGAGGCCCTGTTCAAAGCAGACAAGTCGGTTATGGTGATGCCAAGAGAGTCGAGGTTCTTCAGACATTCCAAGTCTGTGAGCTGAAGGTTGCAAGAACCTTGACTCTCTTGCATCTCCCAACCAGAATAACTGTAATAGAAATTCAAGACTCTCAACTGACACAATCCTGATATTGCTTCACTTGGAATTGTTCGTAGATATTGATTTCGCTGCAAGTTCAAATGCCTCAAGTTTTTCAGCAAGCCCAGCTCTCTTGGCAGTGTACTTAACTTGGTTCCTGAGAGATCAAGATGGTGAATCTCACCTAATCTGCAGATGCTTTTCGGAAGCTCTTTGATGCTCGTGAATGATACGTCCAATACTTTGAGAGCCGGCATATTTTGGAAAAACCCATGTGAGATTTTGCTGAGACCATTGTTCCATTGGAGCAGTAAAGTTGACAGATTGGGACAAGTAGGTATTTCAGTTAACTCTGTGATTTCATTGTCCATTAAAGAAATCTTCTCAGCCAGTTTCCACTTCTCAGAATCGGGTGCTCGTGTTAGTCCTTCACTGGCCTGCATTATGAACTTTCTCTCAGTGTTGTGCTCGGACACAAGCCATAGGACAAAACTTCTCACAACGTCATGGATCTTCACTCGTGATTCATCTTCACCGGTTTCCAAGAAGCACGCGAGTTTTAACGATCCAATAATAGCATGTCCCATGATATGTAGCTTGCCATCTTCTGAGCAGTCCAAGAATCCTTCCCCTGCCCAATACTCAACAAGCTGTTCTTTCTCGATACTATAATCTTCCGGAAACAAAGTGAAGTACGACAAACACGATCTCATAACATCATTGTCCAGGTTGTCATAACTGAATTTCAGAAGATTAAAGACATCTTCCATACCTCGAACTTCTGAGGGAGTCTTGTGAAGCACTTCCAGAGCATATCCCCACTCCTCCTCCGACTTTTTGTTAGCCATGGCTCGTCCCATGGTGACTAAAGCAAGCGGAAGGCCTCCACATTTTCTAACAATAGTCTTAGCATGGGCCGATATTAGGGGCGAGTTAAGGATGTTGCTTGCACCGACTTTCTGATTGAAGAGCTTCCATGACTCCTTTTCATTAAGGAAATCCACCTTGAGCTTATAGTCTGCATCCATATAGCTGCACGTCTCCATTGAGCGTGTCGTGAAAATCACCTTGCTTCGATTTTGCTTGTCGGGTATAGGAATTCCAATCTTTTCAAGATCAAGGCCATCCCAAACATCATCCAGGAGTAACAGAAACTTCTTCCTTCTCATGACACTGTATATCCTCAAAGCTCGTAGTTCTTGAAACTGAGTTTCATCCCAAGACAAGCCCAGTCTCACTCCTATGGCTTGTTGAACCTTTTCAATCACAAAATCTTTAGAAACCACGGCCCATATTACCACGTCGAAATCATGATCCAAACTCAGAAACCCGTTGTTTATGCACTTCAAAAGAGTCGTCTTCCCAACACCTCCCATCCCGTATATTCCAATAGTCCCAACATTCTCCTCCTTCACGAGCTGTCCAACTTTATCTAACATCAAGTCAAGGCCAACAGCAGGTCTGCTCGGTATCTCCACAACCGGAACGAGAAGCAATCCGTCTGGCAAGCCCACTTCCAGCTTTCCTTTTCCTCTCAGATCGTTAACTAAATCAAGCTTCTCTTCAACTCTCTTGCTGAGTTCATACCTCAAGTGACAGTTGGTGTTACAACAAAGCAGACAGTGGCTATTCGTATTCATATCTTCTCTGATAGTTTTTACATCGGCTTCGGCTTTCTCAACCCTTGCAAGCCACCCAGTGACCTGGCTGGAAAGGGTTAGCCCCAGTAAGACTGCTTGATCCACCTGCTTCTTCAAGTCATCCCTCACCTCATTCAGCTCCTCTAGAGCTGTCTCAAGATTATGAAGTCTTTCATCCAAATTTTCAGCACTTGTTACTCTTCTGAAAACATACTCTATCAAATTACTAAGCAGTGAGATCAGAGGAGTGACAATATCCATCAAGAATTTGTGCAGCAAAAGTTTCTTTTTCTGTTTTTTTTATTAAAGCAATATATGAATATTCATGAAAGACAAGCCCTATGGAAATGTGAGGCTGGCACTTAGTCTTCGAGCATGAAGTTGACTTTGATTAGTCCTTACCTCCCCTTAGACGACTTTGAACTATATGTACTGTTATTACTCCAACAGATTCTTATAAGCACATGAGAGAGAGAGAGAGAGAGATGATTTTTACATTTATTGAAGATACACATGCCATCACGTTTCTTGAAATCACATAGCTCAAAAAGAATAGTGTTCTTGAAATGTCAGAAGCAAAAGGTTCATATGAGAAGCATGGGTTGGATTGAGTTGTTGATAAAACATAAAAAATTTCAAATTGGGTTGTGATATAGGTTGTGTATGTGGATGAACGAGAAATGAATATTTTATTAAAAAATTGGGTTGGATTGGGTTGTTGATAAAGATAGTCTTGTCTATCAAGAGTAAGAAACATCAACTAAATTCTCTCTATTTTCTGTTTCCAAATCCAATTGCATATGAATATTGGAGGCTGATTTAAAGTTGATTTTGGTTGGTTGGTAGGGTTTTGAGTTGTAGGAAAATAGGGATTTGAGGGATCAGGGGTGGAGGAGGGAGTTGTTGGGTTTTGAGTTGAAGGAAAAAAATGGCAAATCTGGTAAAGGATGGAGATGAATGTTTGAGCGGCGATTTTGTGAGTCGCCGGCAGATTGAGGGGTGGTCGGGGAAGGGTGCTATGTGCAGATTGAGAGTGTGCGAAGATGGAGAAGCAGCAGCTTTCACCGGAGGAGACAGATGCGTGGCGGTCGAGCGGTGGTCAATCTGCAGAGAGAAGGGCATTGCAATTTTCTGATTTTTATTTTATTATTTGAATTTTTTTAATATTTTAATTCTTGATTTGTTTTAATTCGAAAAATAAATAAAATTAAAATTTTAAAGTCACCTCAATGAAATTGGCCGGAAAAGTTCGAATTGGGGAGCTCACGTGCGAATTCAGTCCAATTGAGCGATTATGGTTGAAATTTGGCAAAATTCGTGAAGTCCGAAAAATTATTGTTCTAAATTGTCGGCCTGAAAACTTAAAATTCGAAAGTGTTGGACCCCCTAAATTACCGGGCAAAAATAATAATAAACTCTAAAATAAATATGTTTTGATACTTTTAAATACCAACAAAAGCCAACAATACCAACAAAATTCACATCAAATAAAATAATTGTTTCATGATAAAAACATAAACAACAATAAGAAAATAGTGAGAAACTAGTATAAATCCTGCGTGCTACACCGGATATCTCAAAATAGATATTTTAAAGAAATTAATATAAAAATGTAATATATTTTAAGTAAGAAATATAATAATTTGGTGAATATGGTAATCAAATTTTTTTTTTATCAAATAATATTTTAACATTTTATTAATGATTTTATGATTTTTTAGCAAAGTTTGTGATACATATGTATACTTTTACTATATGTTATATTTAAATTAAATTAGAATCAAAATAATAATAAGATATAAAATACAATAGATATGTATTATTTATAGATAGAGTTTTATTTATAGATATGTATTACTGTAAACTAACATCACATTTTTTATTAGTATTTTATTTTATATACTAATATTTGCAAACAATTTTTTTTCTTAAATTTACTAAGGTTAATTTTTCTTAAAAAGTATTTTCATAATCACATGGCTTAAAAAATATTTGTATAGTCAATTTATGTACATAATTTTCTTATTCATGATATGTATTAAATATTCTTTTGTTTTTCAATCTTTAATGATTATATACATAGAACTAATGATATGAAATAAACTTAAATACTATAATTTAATTGTGATTTGGGAGGGAAGTCAAATGAATGTGAGAGTAACATGTATCCTTAGTAGTTATTACTTTAGTATAGTACTAAATTAAAGATTATACACTAATTCGGTGCAACACATGGGTCATTCACTAGTGTAAATATTATACGAGACATCTTAATTTTTATTAAAGAGAGATGAAGAAATTCTCCCTTCCGACCATAGACCCCTTAGTCGGAGGAGATGTATATCAAAAGACATGTTTGAGTGGCAAACATCCGCACCTCCTAAGGTTTGAACCTACTTCGGAGGATTTCTCCTCACACAACGATAGCCTTTGGGCTTATGACACATCTTATACTAGGAAATACAGTTTATTTGCTAGCTTGAGCTAACAATACTTTACTCAACTAGTCATCTACATTACAACCCCTACTTTCAAATCATCACAAAAACTTGTATTTGTAAATAAAATGTGACCAATTAACAAACCAACAAAACGACTCCCACGTAATAATATCTATGAGATAGCTTAAAACCTAATCCGAATTGATTACGATTTGAGTTTGAATGTTACATGACACATCAAATGCAAATGCAATCTGAGAGTAAATATCGAACATGCTTCAATGGTTTTGCAAACTAAATAGAAAGAAAATGGCGATAAAATGACGGAAATTTTCTATTCACAAATCTATGACTAAGCACACAGACAAGTCACCACACAAACCATCTTCAATTCTGGCTCTTAAATAATTATGTAACGGTTCATATCTCAAACCCTATTTCTTTTCAGGATCGAGAACAATACCATCCTTGATCTCGTAAATGTGACAAGATAACGAATTAACGATCTAACAGCCTAAAGTGCATGTAATATATGTAGCAAAAATCTGACCGTTATTCATGGATAGATCACAGATTTTACATTTCAGTATAGTTGTTACAACATCAAGAGCAGCAGAGATCTCTGTCGGACCCTCCAAGCCTCTCCACAAATCGAGGTTAATCAGTGTATACGTATGTGAATGAACAATGCATACCAACCATGAATGCTTCGTATATAAAAACGAGAAGCACCTGAGGCTGCCGACTGATGGGACGAGCACATAGCAATATCATGTGCGTTTCACTCTGATCTTCGTTGGTCTTTGTGATTGCTGTAAAGAGGTAATATCCAACGAGAAGAACCCGGTTTTCTCCTCCCATAACATCGCCAGTAAAGCACCAGTATTGCGGCTATCACGACAAGGGGAATCGCCCATCTATTGCACAACATATTCACAAAATAAATGTCATTTTAGCCAAGTCCTTTTGTCCCAAAATAAGTGTCATTATAGAATTTTAAAAAAAAAAAATTGTCCATATTCTACCAAAATTAACCTCATTTACTACTCTCAGATTAAATGAGATACAAATATATTAATGAAAATTCACCTATAATAATTGTACTTAAATAGGGGTAGATTAGTTTTTTTATCAGCTTCCTTAATTTATGTGCAAAATCCTAAACGACATTTTGTTTGGGACGGAGGGAATATTCAATAATGCAAATTGAAGAGTTCAAAGGCATTTCACATTATGGTTTTTCACATGCAGTTTAATGAATCATACATCGAAATTACAATTTCTTGTATTTCACATTACGTCTGAGTAGTGATAGAGTAATGTATGTTTCTTACCTATCTAAATCAAGGATAGGGCTGTAGACCACAGTTTCCCAAGTCCCCACAATGGCATGCCACACTGGGTTGTAATAAAGAGATTCCGAAGACCAAAACATTCGTGTGTACGTCTCTAAGAATATAAAAAGTATCCATGCTCCGATCTCGAGCAAGATAAACTTTATGATAAAACGACCTACCACCACCATGACAAGTGAGAAGGCCACCAACCAGTTGAAGAGCCTGTGGTTGTATTCCTTAATAAATAGAGATTTTGATTTCGCCAGCATCTGCATTTACAAATGAAATGAATGTTGCAAGATACCAAATATTTAAAAACATTTTAGCTTTCTCCAAACAACAAAAATTTGGGGTTTTTTTATCAGACTAAAACCCTGCATCAGAAACTTGGGGAATAAAGACTAAGTATAATCAGTAACAGAAATGCAGACCTTATTCATCCGCATCTCATAGTTGATTTTAGATGGTCCAACACACTCGTGCTCAAAACTACGGTTGCACTGGAGGAATCCTGCATTGAATTTAGCCATAGATGGAAGTCTGAGGACTTGAAGTTGATCCATTTTCTCCTCGCATCTAGTATACAGAGCCTCACACAGCTTTGAGGATTGATACTCATTAGCCATCACAAAGTTCTTGTATACCTGCATACACCAATGAATAAGAAAAAAGATATTCGAGAATTCTAGCCAGAGAGTCATATTTTATTTACGTACATTCTCGATCTCTTCGACCAACTTGTCAGCTGATCTCTTGGCATGGTGGCGACCAAAATGTTGTTCATCAAAAGCCACAAGAGCAGCTTCTTTGACTAATTCATGAGTTTGTTGAAGAGACTCCTCTGATGTCGGCAAACCCAAATTTCCCATACGACCGTTATATAGTTTTAAACAACGCTCCAGAATACCCTTATTGAAGACCTCTACAAGTGAGCCAGTTGATGGAATCTCCCCTTTATTCAATGCCTCGAGAATCTGGAACACAAATTCATCGATCAAGGAAAAGAAGAAAGCTGGAAAACTTAGTTTTAATCTCCATTCGTTCCAATCTGCTTATATCCTACATGTGACATCTTTACTGGTTTCCTCATTTTCTTCAATATATAGATAGTTAATATTCAAAACTTTTAGATACATTTAATTCTTGACTGACAATAGTCACACTTATCACATTGCTATTTCTAAGACTACTAAAGCGATTTTCCATTTAATTCCTCACCACCAATTCATACACTATATTACACGGTAAGAATAATATCTCCCAACAGAAATCAATCATTTCACCAAGTATAGATAATAAATGAAGAAGAAGCCTTAATGAGTTATACAAACCAAGATAACATGAAACCAGAAAGGATTGCAAGACTGCACCTGCTCCAAGAAAGATACAAATTCCTTGCCATTGAGAGATTTACCCTGGACAATCTTTGGACGGATGATAGAAGAAACAACCGCTTTCAACTGATCCCTTTTCTTAACATACAGAGGATCCAGTTCATCATCCTTCATGTCACAAAGTTTTGTGCGCTGGAGATGGGGCTGTACCACAAGATCAAATTGAGATATTAAGTCACGCAAGAATTTGTGTATACATATATGATGCCAGCAAATGCCTAAAGTATATTATAGTCATGTGTGAGAAGAAATCACACTTCTTTTTTACTTTTTTGGACTTTATAATGGTGTTTCTGCTTTTTACTTTTATTTTTTCTGACCTTTCATAACATTTCTGAAACTTAGTGGCTTGATATGCATCTCCGAAACAAATCCTCATTCATGATTCCCTTATCCAAGGGAGGGTTTCAAAAAAGAAATCTACAACCACATTGATCTCTTACACCAAATTCATCATTAAGAGCTCCCGTCAGCCTCAAAGAATATGGTACTTCTTTTAGAAAGAGAAACCAATTTAACGTAATATCAGGGCACCTGTGAAGCACCAGCACGATGCAATCTCTGTAAACCTCAGGAGTCAGGTGGCCAAATATACTTGTTTTCTTTCCCCTAACAGTAAGTGTCAAAATGTCTAACTAGTAGCCTGGATCCATTATCCAACTTGTTCAATCAACTGATATACTCATTAATCAGGGTAACAAAGAAAAACTATGAAGTTCACAGTCAATGTATGGCATTCAATCTTCTGAGAACTCTAGCACAGATAATGTTGCTTCATTGGTCAGGACAGTGCTGGAGTCAATCAGAACAAAGCATCCTCGATCTCACAAACAATCCATAGAAGAAAAAAACCTAACCATGTCTAGCTAGCACACTATTTCACTCATATTTCAAGACCAATGCAGAAGTAGAATTTGACATAGTAAATAAATCCATGTTCCAGATAAAGATTTTAAGCCATCAGTTAACCAATTCAATGAGCACTAGAAAAAATAGAAGCTAAAGGCTACAAAACTGGATAATAAACACAAACCTGAGGTAAGCTAAAGGCTGTACTATTGTCACCCATGATAGCCAAAGACTCACGAATCTGGTTCACCTGAAAGCGATAACCATAAACATGATAAGCTACTTAATAGAATAACATACTAATCTCTAAAAGGAATCTGGTGACTGAACATACCTGATCAATATTCTTGTCCTCTGCATAAAATAAAACCCCACATTTAGTTTAGTAAATAGAACTCGTTAGAAAGAGTGACAAAAATAATATGCAGGCTCAGAAACTAACTATTGGCATTGGGGACTCGACGGAGAGCCTCATCAATCATTTCTTGCACGGACTTTCCTTCTGAAAATTACCAAAAGGAACTTCACATCAAAAGTTGTACAATGGGTAATAAAAACAAAGAAAAGAAGTAATTACAAGGAGACTATAGAAAAACAAAAACGGGGGGGGGGGGGGGTTTGGCATAGACAGAAAACTAAAAAGCTGGGTACAATCAGATTTTGGTACACTTACGCAGAAAATCACGCTGGATTAACCATAATAACTTAGCAGGTTCAAAAGCCACATCTTGACCCTGCATAGACAAATCAGAGGAAGTCAACTTCAATATAAAAAACCCAGCATCTTACATTTTTTGTTTCTATGCAGAAAAAAAAATGAAACACAGAATGAAAAGAAAAGAAGTCTGGGAGAAATGGCAGTATTACCTTTACTCTATTCATCATGTGCAGTTGAAAGAAACAGGAAAAAAAAAAAGAGTATCAGAAGAAAAGACTTAGGCAGAGATTTCAAATTAAATTAACCAAAAACAATGTATGTAGAACCAGCAAATATAAATTAACATGCTGTTACAAACCTTCCATAAAATTCTTCAGCAAGCTCCACTGCGAATGATAATCGAGATATATCCGCCTCACGTATCTAAGAATATAGTGATACCATATTAACTCAAAATAAATTATGGGCACTCATGACAAGCAGAGAAACTATTCACAAATAGCACGATGCCAAGATTGCCAAGCCACCTCATGAGAAACTGAATGCAGAAAATAGTATTTTATCATTGTTAATAACGAAGTATTATTCTATATGTAGCCAAAACCAGTGTAGCTTTACCAGTCTCATGAAGTCCAAATTGTTTTAACATTAATGCACCATTGTAAATTAACCCATTTCTGTAATATTATTAAATTTTTATGGCACCGGCACGATTGCTTCTTATAATAATACTGAAGTCCCTGAGCAATGTACTCCTAGAATCTGGAGAAATAGTTTCATATAAGCTTTTTGTCAACTAAACTATTCTCCCATTAAGATTGATAAGGGACTCATAGCCTCATACCACATCATGATTAACACATTTTTTTCTGGAATTTTTCAATCACCAGATTCACCACAGTTCCTATGATCGCCATAAATTCAATATATGCTGATGCAGGGCATTGCAAGAGTGGTAATAGTTACAGGAAAAAAAAAACAAACCGTCTCAGGCAGATTATATATAAGCACTGAACTCATTACAGTTGCAAGGGCAAAAATCCTGTAAAACAAGATTTAAAAACCATGTCAAGTCATCATAGTTTTAAAATTATTTATACTGTCAATCACAAATTTGACATCATATTTTTTGGAGATTTACCTGTCATCATATACATTTGACTTCCCAATACTTTCAAATCCCTCTGTATCAAGATAGAAGACAGAAGTCTTAACTCCATCAACATCCAGTTCGATTGGAGTACCCCACACCCATATACCTAAATGAACCAATACAAAAAGTTTGAGCAAAAATACAAATAGTATTTTGAATATCATTTATTTATAAGAAAATATTTGAAAAAGGCTAGCATAAACCTTTAGTTTTAGTATCACGCATATGCCCAACACCAAAACCTACCGCCAAGTTAAGACTTCAAAGTCAGAAATTAGAAGAAAAGTGCACGAAAAAAATAGCAGCAATACTTAATATGAAAAAGTTACTAGACTGCACCTTCATAACATGATAGAGACAGAAGTTGATTAAGTAGAAATGACTTTCCAGAGCGATACGGACCAATAACCTGGCAATACAGCCATAAAATGCTGTTAGAGAGGGATGTGAGGCCATGGACAAGAGACAAAATTTCCTTCAAATAATCAGCATCAATGAAAGTACAGATAGATTGAAGGCTTATTGCATGGCAAACCCAACAGAAGGTAGTCAACAAATACTTTTCAAATACCAAACAGCACAAAACAGAAACATCCACAAAATCTTTTGATTCTCATCTACTACATCCTATCATACAAAAGGTGTAGACAGGATGCTTCCTCATAAAAATGGAAATTCTGGTATGACATGCTAGTGCCGGTTAATCAGTGCTTACAGCAACAGCTGCTATAGGAGTGGTAATTCTCTCAATTGCTTCCAAGCCTTCTCTTGACAGACGAAGTTTGGTGTGGCCAGGATCTGGTTCTATAATAGGAATCCTGCATAGAGGAAAAATCAAATTGATAAATAGATACAAGGTGCATTTTCAACAAATGTCCAGGGCACAACTGCATTAGATACCCAAAATATAATATGCATGAAATCAAAATAAAACAGCTCAAACAAAGTCGATCAGTAAACAATGCAATGACAGAATACATGGTATCCTATTCATTTCCTTATCTTCTTGTTTCATTAATGACCATGGAGTAATCTTTTGCTTCTCCAAATACTAAACAAATGTACTTTTACATCTTTTAGAGTGTTACTATTGCCTACTTTTAGCATGCCAACTGATTATGATAAAACGAAAATGGATGAATGCACTATTAGCACCAAATTACATATGGACATTATTCGTTCTCTTCTAGCCATACAAAAATTTAACCTTGCACAAAAAATGGAATCCATGTACAAGCAATGACTCAATCTTTGATTCCACAAAATCCTCGAATACTTTTAGCAAAGAACATCAAGAAAGCAACCTCAAAGCAGCCACATACTAAATACTTATATCCCAGAGCCACCCCCATTATATTAATACTATACAATACGAAGCTTTTCTTAATTCAGTCGCCTGAAAACACAACCATAAACTATCATCCGCCACAAACACATTTCAATCGATGCCACCACAACACGATATAAGGTAAAGTTGTCAATCTCACAGAAGATGAATGAGCAATATAAAAATATGATTAAAATGACCAAAATTCAAACAATTATAATCTTTGCTTGTTCATAATAGACCAGAACAAATAGCAAATCAGTACACGAAATGCATCCACATCAAAAAACAGAAAAATCAAATGCACATTCTCGTTAACCAAAACCTGAAAATTAACCCCCAAAATGAAAATAGGGAACTCACGCTTGACGAAGATTTTCAATAGACAAGGATCCAGATGCGAAAAAGGCAAGAAAAATCGCCAGAACAGCAACATGGCTAAAATTCCGCATCGCTGATCTGCTAAAAAGTCGTCAACTTGAAAATGCGGTGTGGTTAAACGCATAAACTATCACAAAACAAATCAAAGAACTCAGACTGTGTCTTCAATAATTATAGGGAGAGAAACCGGGTTGGAGTGAGAGATCTCAAGAATTCATCGCTGTTGGTGCAGAGAATAAATATGAATTTACAGTTTTTTTGTGTCTGTTTTATCAAGTTTACTTTCTATTAACTGGATTTCGGATCTTGAAGGTGAGCAAAGTTAGGGAGGGAGGAGGAGCTTTCTTGATCTGTGAGATTTTGAGGAAGACTCCGTGGGCCGCAAAGTAGAGGATAATTGCCCGTTTAGACTTTTGAAAGTCAGCTTAATTGGCTCATTATACGTAAGCGCTTGACGACAACTAGCGACTTTAGCGCTTTTCTTTTTTAAGAAGAACGATTTGCGATTGCCTCTTAATACAACGGTTATTATTTCCTTATTCTTTTTTTTCTTCCTACAATAGCTCGTTTGATAATTTTATTGGTTGATTATACAATGTGTAATTTTAATTCTTCGTGTGAAATTTTAATTTTATATTGCTAAAAAATTCAAAGTATGTTCCTAAGATAAAAGATACCCCACTTTAAGATTAGTTATGATAACTATTTATGTTATAGTTTTTAGGCTTAATTGTTAAAAATAAAATAAAAAACTTACATAAGACTATAGTTTCAACATGATCAAATTTAAAAAAATAAAAAATTATGAACTTAAATTTATTTGGTGATTCGAATTTAATATATAATAACAATGACAAGATTCGAATTTTATTTTTTCCAAGATTAAATTATTTTTCTAAAGCCTTAAAATTAATTAATCTCATTGTACTTATGATTGTAAGTCCTCTTTGTATTGTAGCCATAAGTGAGTGATGTGATATCGAAACTTTATGTACATTATTATTGTGAGAGTGTTCAAAAGAGGTGAAAGCATTACTGGAAATTATCTCTAAATTTGCAAGTCATTAATTATAGCTCTTTTGGTTCTGAACTCGATTAAAAATTGGATTCTAATTATAGTTCTTGTTGTCCCTACTTTTAAATCAGCTTATGAGATTAATTAGACTAATCAAAAAGAGGTATAATCTTTCTCGATTATATTTTTGTTTTGGATATGATTTTATGTATTGAATCGAGTAAACATTCATAGATATAGTTTGCATTTAGAGTAGTATTTTAATGAACTAGGTGCACGTATCATGATCCGTGCAATTGAGCACGCGGATCGGGCCTGATTCGGTCCGGATCCACGCCCATGTTTTTTTATTTATTTATGTTATATTAGTATAACTTTTATTTACATATATCATAATTTTTAATTGATATTACTTAAATTTTTATGTACATACTCGTATAACGTTTATATTATACTATTATAATTTATATGTTATATTAGTATAAATTTTTTCAATATAAATATTCATGTAATATAGTTGAATATTTATGTTATAATAATTTAATATTTATATTATATTAATATAACTTTTATATACAAACATCATAGCATTTTGTGTACTTAAAAATAACATAAAGATTATATTATTATAACATAAAGGTTAAATTATTATACATAAATATTATATTATTACAACATAAAGGTTTAAAAGTTATTACAGACGGGTCGGTAAAAGTAAAAAGTTAAACTAGTGCGAACATAACATAAAGGTTACGCCAACATAACTAAAATATTAGACGAACATAACAGAAAGATCAGGCACGTGGGTTAGGGAATGAGCGCGGATCTGGGCGCGTGTGTGGGGCATGAAAAGCACCGCCAAATCAGGTCGATGCAGTTGCACGATTCCCGATCCGTACACCTTGTGCATATAAATAATTGTGTTGCATTTATTGATAGGGCTAACACGAGAAATTTGAACGATGGAAGTGATATGGCCGAACTTATCTGAACCGAGTTTTCTTCCATAATTTCACACTGAAGTCAGAAACTGAACTGAGCTGATAAATGACGAACTGAATTAGTCATGGAACACGACGACGAACTGAATTAGTCATGGAACACGATGACGAACTGATATAGGATGCTGACGAACTGATACATTATGACGAACTGATATAAGATGCTGACGAACTGATACATTATGACGAACTGATATAGGATACTGACGAACTGATACATTATGACGAACTGATATAGGATGATGACGAACTGATACATTGTGACGAACTGATACATGATGACGAACTGATTAACATTGAAAAGTGACGAACAGGTTTTGGCCCCAACTGACCACTATTTTAGCGGGTCAGTTACCCATATCCCATATTTTGTGGGATGAGATCTCAACCAACTCGTATTCCAGGGAGTCTATATATACCTCTTGTGTTCATTCTTTATTTTTTTCTTAAGCACACATATGTTAAAAATACACACACGCACAATTGCAAAGAACACACAAATATTCTCTTCCTTTTTTCTGACTTGAGCGTCGGAGTCCCATCACCGGGAATCCCCCCGGTGTTGGTTTTGCAGGCTTTTAGGTTCAAGATTACAAGTTTGTGGATCGGGAAACCAACGAATCGAATCGAAGCGACGTCAAGGTTCAAGATCTCGAATTTTTGGGTTGAAGAACCGGAGCTTTGGATCGGAGCAACATCAGAAAGGACTTAATATTAGTTGATGCACACTTTATTTCAAATTGAGACCTAAAGTGGTACGAATCTGGACTTGTTTGAGTCAAATCTTGCATAAATTGGTTGGTCTTGAAGGTTTTCCACCAACCTAAGCCCGCATTTTTTAGCCCGTACACTTCATTAGCTCACTTGTACATGGATATCTAAAATGTGGTCAAAAGTCATGCATCTTATTCTAGAGAAGATTCGAATATGTGTAGAAAGTATATTTCTAGATGATCCTTAAAAGATAGAAACTTCAATAGAGCTCCAGAGGATTTTTCCTAACAATTAATCAAATAAACCTCCATCATCCATTAAGAAAATGGCATAATATAAAGAGATTTATATATCTAATTCATTTGTAACCAGATCCTTCCACATTTTAAACTTTTTTAATAGTTACTTATTTTTTATTGAAATATCTTATAAAATGCTAGGTTAAGTTTTTTTTGTCATACAATGATGATTTCAATGTTTTGTTTTAAACTTCATGAAATTAATAAGAATTTTATGCGAACCAAAGAGAAAAAAAATTGTCTGTTTGATATGAATAGAATTTTTATTTTCTTTAACTGATTGTTATAATGAAATTAGTAGAACAAAGAGAAATAAATTTGTAAGCTGTAATATGATTCAAAAGCAAGTTTTTTTGTCATACAATGATGATTTCAATGGTTCGTGAAATTAATAAGGAGCAAAATGTTATGTTTTTTTTGGTCATACAATGATGATTACAATGTTTTATTTTTAAATTCATGAAATTAATAACGATTTTAGGTGAACCAAAGAGAAAAGAATTTGTCAGTTTGATATGAATAGATTTTTTTTTTTTTCCTAACGGATTGTTATAATGAAATTAGTAGAACCAAATAAAGCAATTATCGTTGTGCATAGTTTTTCCAAATTCAACTAGCCTAGTTTGAAAACTAAATGAAGTATATAAACTTGCAACTGCTGACGTAGAAACGGTGGCATGGTGACGTGGAAAGCTAGCTAAACAAGAGTACATATCATCAAGGAGTGTAACGACAGAAAAGATCGAGCAACTGAATTCGTTGCAGAAACAGTTTAACGGAGCTAGGGTTTCTGGCGCAGTTTCAGTTACAATTCGTAATAGTTGTGAAGATCCGTTTGAGATCGGTTAAAATTGACAGAGGGGTTTGATCCACACACTCATGCACAAATGATTGTAGGATTGAGAGTTCTATAAATTAGGGTTCTTAGCTCAGAAACCCTAATCTGCGCAAGTTTTGTACTCTGTAATTTCTCTTGATTCTGTGAATAAAGCAATATTGATTCGTGCCGTGGATGTAGACTCAAGTGGATAGAGTCGAACCACGTAAATTCCTTGTGTTCTTGTTCATGTTTTTCATTCGAATTTGAGTTTCGATAATCTGCAGAATAGCTGCGCAAATTGCTCGAGTTTGTAAGGTTCGTTTTTGCGAAAGGGAGCGTGTATTGTGAGCTTGATTAGTGATCTAATCATTAACACTAAAAATGAGCAATATCATTTAAATTTCAAATAATCAGTCATAGACGAAGATGAGTTATAGACAGAGATCATTATGGAGAGGGAGGGATAAGATTATTATGGGGGAGGGGATAAGATTTAGGCTAAAACAATTGCAATTACTTTACTTACTATTTTAGTGCATAATTGGGAGTGAAACTGTTAATACATACGTATATCTGTGGATCAGCTGAGATCATACATACATATATCTGTGAACAATCTAGCTCAGCTACAGCTAGAATTGATTGCTTTTTTCTTGACTTTTGACACGTAAATGCATGCTCTTATACTTGTTTGTTCTTAATTTCCTTGACTTTGATACAGGTTATGGAAATTAGAAATAAAAATATCACGGGGAGGGGATACGATTTAGGCTCAAACAATTGCAATTACTCGAAATAAAAAACGAATTATGCTATATATTAAAAAATATCACTCAGCGTTAGAAACGCAGGTTTTTTTAGGCAAAACTAACTATTAAAAGATGCATACAATTCTGTTCAAAAACTATAAAATGAATGGAGATGAGGAACGATAGGAGTCCAATTCTTATATTTGATACATCAATAAAGATACATTATTAAAATTTTGTTTGTTGATCAGTGGAAGGATAGAATTTCAATTGTGTTTGATATATTAATAATTTTGAAGGATCAAACTCCGATTACATTAATAAAGATTGGTTAGGCTAAAATTCCGATTGTGTTTCATTGGATTGCATAGTGGAAGGATCGAATAATGTTGTCTTCTCTGATCTTGTTTATGAGGTTACCTTTTGTGCTTTGATTTGTGATATTGTAGATCATTCTATTTGGAAATTGTATATTGTCCTAAAATCATGGCTGAATCACGTGTATAAAATCACTTCATTACAAGAATATAATGATATAGCATGTGATCTTCTAAAACTCTCTCATTACAAGATTGAGATTGTTTGCAGCTAGGGTTGGAGGGTGGGGCTTTTGGTATTCAATGATATAGGATTGAGTTGTACGACTCAGACTCTACATATAGATCTTTATTCGTAGGTTCTAATTAAGAAATGAACATCAATAATATAATTCAATTATTTGAATTATTTGACAAGTGAAAACTGTGAAATTACTAAAGTAGCACAATATTCAACAATGTGAGTAGGATATATGTATATCTTTTGAACCAATGTGCGTAGGATATATAAGGAATATTAATGCATTTCTGAATTATAATGTTTTGTTGATTTGTAAATGAACACATTTTTGTTTTTCCAAATTTTTTTATCAATTAAAGTTAATTTTAACTCTGCAAAGATAATTCACATTTAATTCCTAGTGCACAATGAGTTGCTTAAAATTATAAATCAAATAATCGTGATGATTTAATTTATTGAACATATGAGTATACTTATAAAATTAATTTTCAATAATTTTGATAAACTAAATATATTTTTGGAGGAAACGTTTCACCATCGCTCTTCAATTGCGTATAAAATATTTTTTATTTTTCCTAATGTTTTTTAAGTTTATTGATTGAAACTTAAAAATATAAGCATGCTTACACATAAAATATTATATTTTTGTTACCTTCCACACAACTTTAAGAGTATCTCCTGAATTTAAGATGTATTCTCTTCAGTAGTACTTTAAATTTTCACGGTAAATGTTTTCAGTCGCGAACCTGCGTAGAATTTAACGTATTTATTCTCTTCAATAGTACTTTAAATTTTCACGGTAAATGTTTTCAATCGCCACCCTGCGTAGGATTTAATTCTTACGTTAAATCTTTTTCATTTTTTTATTCATTTTTTTCTTTTTATCTTTTCTTTAAATCTTGATTGTTATTATATTTCATAATTATCATATCAGATAATAATATTTAAAATACTTTAATTATATTTGACGTTAAATATTTTCCTTTTTTATTTTCATTTTCTTTGTTCATTTTCTTTTCTTTTTATCTTTTCTTTTCATTTATTTTTTTTTCTTTAAATCTTGATTGTTATTATATTTCACAATTATCATATTAGATAATAATATTCAAAGTATTTTAATTATATACAATTAAAATGAATAATACAATGTATTATTTGAATAATAATTAAAAAAACTATAATATTTAAATGTATCATAAAATTTTAAATGATATAAAAATCATAAATATTATTAAAATTACATGCAATATTTAAATATGTAAACTCAACGAATATATATCTATAAGTTGTGGATATTGATAGATAGTGAAAAGTTGTGGATACCGATAGATATCGATCGATATTCATATCCATGAGTTATGTATATCAATATCTATACATTGTATATTATAATGTCATTCGAATATTTAATAGCAAAAAAAATCTAGTTGTATCAATATTACGAATTCTAAAAAATAATATATATCATGGATATAATTCATCCCATAAAAAATAATATATATGGTGGATGTATTTTATCCTTGTTAATATATGACAAAATCAAAATAATAATATTAAATGAAATATTATGTTTAGTGTAAAATAAAAAAATATATATATATATATGGTGGATGTATTTCATCCTTGTTAATATATGACAAATAAAAAATCAAAATAATAATATTAAATGAAATATTATGTTTATTGTAAAATAAAAAAAACAATATATATGGTGGATGTATTTCATCCTTGATAATATATGACAAATAAAAAATCAAAATAATAATATTAAATAAAATATTATATTTAGTGCAAAACATTAGTGCATACTGCTGGAGATAGGTGAAAATAGTGCAAAAGTTACATTATTTTTTTGTGTACTGGTGAGATAAAAAAAATGTCAACTAAAAAACTTTATATTTATAAAAAAAAATTAATAATTCGTGTCAACATTTTCAAATCAAATTATTAGTACACTGAAACTTATGCATTATACAACGTAATTATGATCGATATCCTCTTCCATTTAAAATGCTAGCTATAAGTGTCTTATTTTTGTTTACATATTCTTTTTTCCCCATATTATATATAGAAAAAATATATATCTATATATATATATATTTGAATTGGATGAATGATAAATTTCTTTTAACTTTCATTTTCTACTTTCATATCTACAAAATAAAATTAGGAAGAAGGAAAAAGGAAAAAGGTTAAATACAAAATCAATCTAAAGTATTGATTTTTTTTTAACTTTGCAATTAAATTTTTTTTTCATCCGATTGCACCTCATAGTTCTAGAATTTATCAAAATGCAACTTATATTTTGGTTTTTTAATTTAATTACAACCTTAAATTCTAAAATTTATCAAAATATATTATAAACAAAAATTGCAATTTGATAAAAAGAAAAATAAAGTTTAGATTGCAAAGTGAAAAAATCAAATCATATACCAGAAAAGAAGTGACACTTAGATTTATGCTCCCCTCCAAACCCCCACACACACACAGACACACACACACATATATATATATAGGGAAAAAATCAATTGTGGCCCTATAGGAATGGGCGCGGGCCGATTTTGGCCCCTAAATTCAAAAGTGGCCCAAAAATAATCAAAGTTAGCCCTGTCCATTACTTAAGTTGACAGAAACCGTCAACTCACAGTTTTGGTGGGAAAAAATTTTGGACAGTGATTTTTCCCGGTTTTTTTTTTAAATTAACCATACTACACACTATTTAACATCCCTACAACAGCTCAGAAATCAATTTACACACAACCATCATACACAATATCATCTAGAGCATAAAAAAGAGTCAAAGCCAAAGGAAAAGAGATGTCATCCTCTAGTCATTCATATGTTTCATCAACGAAACGTTGCGACTGTGGCAAGTTTGCCAAGGTTCGAGTCTCCGGGCAACCTGGTAGTGAAGGTTGCCGATTCCAGAATTGCCTAGACTCCTTGACCGGTAGAAGATGCAACTTCTTCGAATGGATCGACGAACCAACTAAAAACAATATGTCTACAAATCTAGAGCTCAAGTTTGCAGAACTCAAAGGTCAATTTTCAGAGTTAAAAGGTGAAACAATGCAATTGAAGGCTGAGTTGCAAATGAAGTGCAATGCATTGAAGAGAATGGAGGAAAGAATTGCAAATCTAGAAAAGAAGAAAATTTTGACTATGTGTTTGGTTATACTTGCATGCTTGTATGTACTGCACAAATTAATGGATATGCCCTCTTTAAGTAATAGCCTATGATATAGCCTAGAAGGTGCAGGTTTTATCTTCAAGTAATATCTTATGTAATCAGTTTCATGTAATAGCCAATGAGCAAATTTTCATATATCTGGGCAAAAGGAATAACTTATACAACCATATCATAGGCAAAAGTATATTAGCAGGATCATGTAATGTATCTACCATTTACAAAAGGATGGCTTACAGTCTATTTCATGTGCAAAAGGATGGCTTTCAGCAAGTGTTAATGTATCTGCCATTTACAAAATGATGGATTACAAGCCCATAATGTTCCCTACTTACCCTTACCCTTGCCCTTGTCCCCCAACAGATCACCTAAACTCGATAAATGGATAAACTTTTTACCTCCTTCATTGATAACAGGAATACCATCTCTTGATGATGAAGGCCTAGGTAATATGACTGTTCTTGCCCCATAAAGCTGAGGATTGAAATTCCCTACAGGTGGTCTAATATTGACTCTTCCTGGGATAACAGGAAGTGGAACCTGTCATTCAATTCAAGAAACATTAAAATACTACGAAAGTGAGCATTATTCATGAATAGCATTAATCTAATTTATGATTCCAAAATAAATAAAACAAGCTTACATTCACTGTTGGAGGTTGATAGCTTTGGCCAATATCTACTCCATCATCAGTTGGTACATTCACTGTTGGAGGTTGATTGCTTTGGCCAATATCTACTCCATCATCAGTTGGGAATTCTTCTGCAAATTGCTTCCAAGGGCATGATATCTTGTTGTGTCCTTTTTCTTGACAAAAGTTGCAATGTACAACTGGTTTCTGTCTTGGCAACTTCTGCATCTTTTTCTTCTTGTTGGGTTCTTCTTTTGCACTCTTTCTTCTTGTTTTTGATGGTCTACCTCTTTTCCTACCAAAGTTTGGAGGAATAGGTGGGATGTAGCCTGTTGTAGTCCACAATTCTGGTATATCCATTGGATGCAATGCTGATTCATACACCTTGTTATACATCTCCACAGTGTAGTATTCATGAACAAAGTCCTCTGAATCTAATGACTGTGCAAGTATAGCACTGATTGCATGCTTGCAAGGTATGCCTTCTAATTCCCAACATCTGCAAGAGCATGTGTAGGCCCTTAAATCAACATCAAACCTCCCACCATCACAAACTGAAATCTCATAATTTTCATCATTTGACTTGATTGGAATACAGTCTGATATTTTCTCTTTTCTAGTTTGCAATATTTTTCTAATCCTTGGACACAATTTTCTTTCTTCCCAACATGTTTCTGCCCTATCCCTATTCTCTTGGAGCCTTATCATCAGGTACTCTCTAATCCACTCCAACATGGTTAGGATAAGCTTCTCCCTAGCCTCCAAAATAGTGCTATTGAATGACTCACAAATGTTGTTTGTGAGTATATCACATTTAGAGTAAGGAGAGAAGTGTGACCTACTCCATTGTGTTGGTGGTCTCTCTTGTAACCAAGTTAAGCAGTTACCATCCAATTCACCCACTGCTCTCATTGTCCTATCAAATTCACCCACAGTACTCGCCCTTGCAGCCTTCCATAGTAGAGATTTAAAAGCAACCCCTCTAAAACCAGCAACCTTCATATTTCCATGCATGTGCTTGACACAAAATCTATTATCAACCCCAGGGAGAACCTGCTCAAATGCAGGGATCAACCCCTTCTGCCTATCAGACATAAATGTCCACAAATTTTCCCTTTCAATCTGTAAATCCTCCTTCAACAGCTCAAGAAACCACACCCAATTATCTTTTGTTTCACTGTCTACCACTGCATAAGCTATAGGGTATATCTGGTTGTTAGGGTACATTCCCACGGCAGTGAGCATTACACCACCATGTGGACCCTTGAGGTGACACCCATCTAACCCTATACAAGGTCTATAACCAGCTAGAAAGCCAACCTTCAGAGCCTGGAAACAAATATACAATCTCTTAAATGAATTACCCCTTGAGCTACCTGCATCTTCTACCCCCATTACTATAGTCGAACCAGGATTCTTTTATCTCAATGCAAGTGCATAATCCCAGAGTTTGGCATATTGTGCCTCATTACTACCTTCAATTCTCTCTAAGGCTTTGATCTTTGCCCTATATGCTTGTTGTTTTGATATATTACAATTGAGCTCTTTCATTGCAGCTTTCCTAAAGCCCTTAGTACTCCTACCAGGATCATCTCTCCATTGCTCAAGATAGTACTTAGATAACCATGAAGAAGTCATGTTTTTCAAGTGGTAGTGAATACCACACATGTGGTCAGGGTTGTAAGTCATAATCTGCCATGATTCCTCATCCACTACTTTGAGACAATTGATTTGCCATTCACACCCCTCCCCCAAACACCTAGCATAGATTCTTTTTGCCTCATTTTTTGTAATCTTCACATTTTTTTCTTGCCCTAATTCCATGAGAGAAAACAGCCTCTTTAAAGAGTTTTTTATCAGTGAACTTCATGCCAATTGCAAAGTCAGGATTAAAAGTTGTAGTGGACTTGAATACAGGATTAGGGTCATATTTGTCTATGTCACTTCCTAACTCACTATCAAATTCTGCTTCAGAGTCTTCTACCTCTGATTCAGAATCTTGCCCTAAATTGATCTCAACCTCAGATTACCTATGCCCACCCATTCTACTTCTTGGTCTATGTTATCTTCAAACAAAACATCATCAAAATCATCATCACACTCAACATCAGACATTTTATCAGGTTCAAATAGTTCATCACTTGAATCGGAACCTACCTCAATGTTATCAACCCCAGTAGAATTCAAATACTCTGCAGAATATTGAAACAATACATTAAGAAAACAAAACTAGTAACAAGGAAAGTCAAAGATATACAGACAAATTTAATAATAAACAACTATACTCCCACATGTGTAGATTCTATTTCACAGGCCCACATGTTTTCCAACACTACACTTGCCAATAATAAATAATAGAAACAAATAGGGGACCACATATACACTGCATTGAACACCTAAACCCTAAACATTCAGCAAATAAACAAAACTTCTCCATCATATGTACAAAACATCTCAAACACGGGGCCACAAAGCAGCATTAAACTCGAAAAGCACTTTTGAGAACAATAAAAAAACACAAATCACATATTTAATGCTAAAATAACAGATCCACCAATACTAAATAAAACCCTACAACTGTACTTAGATTGAACAATAAACAAGAGAGGACAAGCTTACTAACCATCTCCTTCGACAGAGGGGGCATTCAAGTCCGATTTACGATGCATCATCACTCTTTGCAGTGTTCGAACCTTATGCTCAGACCCTGCCCAATGATTTCCACGGCTTTATCTATGCTTGGCTTGACTGAACATCTTTGATTTGAGTTTTGGGGTTGTGAATCTTTGATTTGGGAATTAGGATTGGGAATATGCTGATTTGGGAATTAGGGTTTGGTAGGAAATGACAAGTGGTTGTGCCCGTCTAAACTAAAACGCGGCAAAAACTCTTAACTTGACGGCCACGTGTGAGGCACGTGGTATCTCCGTTAAAACGAAAATGGAATTCTCAGGGTGGGCCAAAAAGGCATGAAAGTGGGCCAAAATCGGCCCGCGCCCATTCCTACAGGGCTACAATTGATTTTTTCCCTATATATATATATATATATATATATATATATATATATATTATTTTTTGTTCTCTCCTTCATGTGCTGCGTTGTTGCCCTATTATTCTTCTTCTTCTTTTCTCTCTTCTTCTTTGTGTTGTCATATCCCTCTTTACAATTGTTGTTCTTCTCTTGGTCTTTTTCTTCTTCTTCTTCGATGTTCTTCTCTAAGTTATCTTCGTTCTTCACCGACACCTACTTCTCCCCTTTACCAATGTTGTTCTTCTCTTTTTCACCATGGCTATACTCAACCTCACTGTTGGGATTCCACTTTAAGGGGATCAATAACGTGAATTTATCTCCTACATATAGCTGAACTCTATGTTTGTTTTTGGTTTTCCAAATATGTTGGTTGCACCACCATTTCATCAATCATTCATCATCATCTATTCATACTCATCATCTCTATATCTTAATTCTCCTATGACTATACCATCTAACTCTAACAAAAATATCTAGACAATCTAAATAAGAGATATATCAGATAAGAAGCAACATGCCAGATTCTCCATATGATGAAAATCGCGAATTTGAGATTTTAAGATTTTAAACATACACTCTACAGTACACTGATAGCTGAGTAGTTGAATATCTTAAAGGAGATAAATATGTAATACCTTAAACTATCAACATTCATACTTTAAAGGTAAATATGTAATACCTTAAAAATGTATATATAATACTTTATATTATAAGCTTTAATACCTTAAAAGTAAATATGTAATACCTTAAAGGTGTGCATATGTAATATCTTATATTATAAGCATTAATACCTTAAAAGTAAATATGTAATACCTTAAAGGTAAATATGTAAGCATTAATACCTTAAAAATAAATATATAATACCTTAAAGGTAAGTATGTAATACCTTAAAGGTGCATATATAATACATTATACTATAAGCATTAATATCTTAAATGTAAATATATAATAACTTAAATGTGTGTGTATATAATATCTTATATTATAAGCATTAAGCATTAATACCTTAAATGTGTGCATATGTAATACCTTATACTATAAACATTAATACCTTGAAGGTAAATATGTAATACCTTAAGAGTATATAATTGATACCTTAAGAACATACTATTGATACTTTCACCAGATGAGCAACCAATATCTTAAAAGTGTTACTTATTATATATAAAGGTATTAGTTGTTATATTTAAAGATATTAATAGTTTTATTAAAATCTAAGGTATTGTTCATATAAGTAAAATGCATTACTTATATAAGTTAAAGGTATTAGTGTTAGTGATTTCATCATCTTCTTCTTCGTCAATTTTTTTGCAACTTGCAATTTCATCATCTTCTTCAACAAATTTTCTGTAAATCATTATTAATAAGGTCAAAAATTGATTAAATTATATAATCAATTTGAAAGGTTAGTATGTTTTGTGATTAAACAAAAAATTCATAAATTTCGTGGAATCATGATTTTGTAATTTAAAATCAAACATTATATATTGAGAAGAAGAAGAAGTTGATTGAATCAAAATATATGAGTTGCGATCTAACATATGAAATTAGGAAGAAGAAGAAAAAAAGTACATCCATGATGAAAAAAAGAAGAACAACAATGGGAAGAAGGAGTGGTCGGTTGTAAAGAAGATAGACCAAAAGAAGAAAAGACCAAGAGAAGAACAACAATGATGAAGTAGATAGAAGAACCTACGGAGGAAGAGAGAAAAAAAAATAAAGAAAAGAACAAGGAGGGCAGCGCTGAAGCCTGAAGAGAGAAAAAAGTAATTAAAAAAATTATATAATAGGGCAAATGGTGTGTCGGGTCGGGTTGGGGCACTGATGCGTCATTATTTGTATATATTGTATCATCACAATTACCTTTGGTTATAGTTTATTTGGGCTTAATTGAAGACTTTGGTGGACTTTGAAGTAAATTGAGTTTAAAATGATCAAATTTAAAATAATAATAATATATAAATTTTAAGCTCAATTTACTTGATCATTTTAAGCTCAATTTACTTCAAAGTCCACCAAAGTCAATTCTACAAATTAGATTAATAAGTCAATCAATTAAGCCCAAATAAACTATAAGTCTATAACCAAAGGTAATTGTGATGATAAAATATATACAAATAATGACACATTAGGCACGGATCATAGGATCCATGCTCAGGGTATATAAGTTGTTGCTCCAAAAAAGTGATTTAGTTGCATTTTTATAGGGTAAATTGCCGTAAATATCATGAACTTTACTTAACTTGCAATTTTAACCAACTTTTTAAATATTGGCAAATATAACATAAACTTTCACATTTTTTTGCAATTTTAACCAACGAGCAGTTTTTGAATATGTTTATTTTGGAAATATCTCTTATCATTTTAAAATAGAACAATGACTTAACATACAAAATGAAATTGAAATTGTAGAACTTATTGTCAAAATAAGCTTACCGAAAATCTTGATGTTAATTAAAATTACGAAAAAATATGAAAGTTCATGTTATATTTGCTAATTTTCAAAATGTTGGTTAAATTACAAATTAAGTAAAATTCGTGATTTTTTCCGCATTTAACCCATTTTTATAAATATCAGAATTTTGAGATTGCAATTAAGAGAGAGAGAGAGAGAGATTACAAATTGGGAAGAAAAAAATTCAATTAGGAAAAAGAAAAAAAAAAGTATACTTTAGATTTATTTTTACATTTAAAGAAAAAGGAAAGAAAATAAGGAAGAGGTGATCATATAGTAGAAGAAGAGCAATGATATCTGCGCCTCATGACTCCACGCAGAAACTGCTCTCTCGCCAAGCTTCTCACCTGCTTCATATACACATCAATCCCCACCACCCCTTCTGCTATCGCCTTATCCAATTCAACCATCAAATCCTCCGCCGCCAGATCAGCCGCCGACCACTCTAGCTCCATCTCCGATCCCTCGTCCAAAGCTTCAAACGCCTCATCAATGGCGAAACCCCCCTCATACACTTTCAACCAATTCAACACCGCATCGCATTCCTCCCACAATTCCTGCGTTCTCCCCTTCAATCTCCTTCTCTCCTCCTCCACCCCACTCATCGCGATCTCCACCGACTCACCTCTCCTCCTCAATTCAAACTGCACCGCCCACAGATCCTCGATCTCCTCCCCAGTCTCCACCGCAATCGCCGCCGCGTCGTAGCAGATCGAGCAAGCCAGTCGATCCATCGCCTCCGTCTTCGAAGCCGTGGACGGGTGGGCCCGGCCCGAACCGCGGCCCGAATAGTGGAACGGGTGGTTGTGCGAGAAGAGCCTGACCAGGTTCCGGGCCAGGCCGGAGAGATCCGACCTTGCGAACTGCCAGTTCTTCAGGTACGATGACGTGGCGGCGCCCGACGGATTGGCGAATGGGTAGTCCTCGTAAACCTCGTCCGAGTTGATGTACACGATCGGGGCAACGTGCGGGTAGAATTCATGCACCCAGATGGTGAGCGGCACTGGCGGCGCGTGGGGGGACGCGCGCAGTGGGCCCGTGGCGTTGAGGAGCTTGAGGACGGTGCCGTCGTTGTGGGTGAAGAGGGCGACGGAGGGTTTGAGAGAGGGGAAGTCTTGGAAGAGGGAAATGAGGTGTTGTCGGATTATCCATTTCTGATCCGGGTCGGAGTAGGATAGGGCAAACGGGGTAGCACAGAAGAGAGCATCTTCGATCAATTTGGTTGGGTTTGAAGAAGAGATTGGCATATCAATCCCCAAAGATTTGAAGGAGTCTAATAAATATGTGAGCATGTTGATCAGATTGATTGTGCTGGTTTTGTTTTGTTTTGTTTTTCTCATTATATAGATGGATGTTTCATTGTCATGCAAGAAATGGTTTTCATGCTTATATTTAAAGACTCGATGAATAGGGTCAATCTTTATGTATATATGGAGAGAGTATTGGAATTAACTCAATATTTGATTTTTTTTTTTTATTAACAAGATGTAAAGTGTTGTGCATGGTTTGTTCTCTCTTTTTTTATAGATGTTTCATTTTCATGCAAGAAATAGTTATCATGCTTATATTTAAAGACTCGTAGAATAGGGTCAATCAACATATTTTTAACTACTGACTAGGAACCAACATCAATTTCAAATCAACTAGCTAAATCTTTTAAGTGTATAAAAGTGAATATCAATCAATTGAATTTAAACTTAAATATTAAAAGTTATAATCAAATGTCTCCTTCAAAAACTTCATTCCAAAAGGCTACCAAAATATAATTTGACCATAATTTACACCGACATAAAATGATATATATAGTTTAAAAACTTAGTTAACTATATATTTCTCTTAGGACTTAGATATCAAAATATAAATAAAAATGAACGACTTATATATCATGAAAAATTAAAATTGGTTCTTCGGCTAAGTCAAATTTGATTTGGTGGGCTACAACTCGGATTGCTTTTCGATTTAGTATCAAAAAAGTTTTCAATTCGAAAAAAATTCATATGAACAATGGCTCAAAACTTTTTCGAAATGAGTTTCAGCTGAATTTCAATAACTTTAAATACTGAGTGGGTAATCCTACTTTAAAATATGAAAAGTATCAATATTATTCTATGTTTTGATTGGTTTCATTAGAAATTCAACCTCAAGCTTCGTATCAAAACAAAATGTGTGTATACATATATGCATATGCATATATGTATAGAGAAATAGAGAGTTCAAATATAAAACTTCATGCTGAGTTATCGAGTCTATGCCTAATTTCAATACAAAGTATTAATACTTTATAACAAACAATTTTTATTACATTACAAAGTATTATAATACTTGATGTTGAAATTAATTCCTTAGAAACTAAATATACATTCTATATTGATTCCTTTTATATATAGGTTTTTATTTGACTTTTTTCCTTCTTTTGAGTTGTGGTGTCTTTTAATAAAATGGTGGTACATATTAAAGCATGATTAATGCAGAAGATGAGAGGCAACACGAAGTGAAATCCGATCGAAGTCTTGTAATAATTGTATAGAACGTCAATATATACCTAACATGTACCTAAAATTAATTAATTAATCTATGGAAAATTATATTCAAAAGATCTTATGAGATATGGATTGTGCAAGAAGTTCTCACAATAATTTACATGGGTCAACACTTTTTAAAGAAACTAATGACTCAGTATCCATTGTATAATTAATTGTGTGTGGGATAAGTTCGAGCCTTAAATAATGCTAGATAGATAGATATGTGTGGTGTGGGGTGGGGATTTTATTTTGGAGACTTTTCCTGGGTTGGTCAAGCAGATATTTATATAGGATTGTAATTGAGTTGAAGTGAATAAGATACTCAAAAATATAGTTGGAAATTGATGTGACAATTTTGTTTTTACTTATCAGTTTTTATATGGTTTTTAGTTTGATTAAAATCGAAACAGATTGTAAAATTGGAAACTATGTTTCGAGTACCTTTTGAAACTCAATTTCAAATGATTAAGAAAATTGATGTTACTTTGATAAAAGGACCTTTGTTTATAAAACAATCCTCACCACAACTATTTCCAAGGTTATAGTTTTTTGCTCGACCTCATAAATAGGGTAAAAAAACATTTTCGAACTATACGTGATTTTACATGTTTTAGTAAAAACTTTGAAATGTTTCACTTTGTCGTATAAACTTTAAATTTGAAGCATTTTACAGTATCAAGACAAATCCTAGCCATTGATTATGGACATGTGGACGGTTAGGATTTGTCTGATATTGTAAAATGCTTCAAATTTAAAGTTCATATGGTAAAGTGAATCATTTCAAAAACTTTACCAAAAAGTGTAAAATCATGTATAACTCGAATGGGAAATTGTTTTTAATCCTGATAAATATGACCACTTACTTACTAAGGAGTAATAATATCATGTATTTATTTTATGGTGCATTCTAGTGGTGTTTTGAGTTTAGCCATTTAAACTAACCAAATTTGAGATGGTACTTCGTCTGAGCACCTCGCGAGGGGTCTTAAATTTTTGTAATTGGATTAAGAGCTTCTTAATGCTTACGTAACCAACTTTTAATTGATTATAACAATTTAATGAATAAATTGAGGAGTACAAGTAAAACTTCATTCATATCTTACAAAATGTTGTACTTTTTCAAAATAGAAAGTCTTACTTTATTTATTGAAATATAACTCTTTTTTTATGGATGAAGTATCTATAAGGAATATTATATGATATTAATTTGACTATATTTTCTACTACAGAGAGTGTACAACGGACTATAATGTGATATTTGAAAATTGATAAAGTATATATTATATTATAAATGCTTGAGAAATATATATATATATATATATATATATATAACGTTTATATCTATGTATAATTTATGTATATAAGTCATAAATCATGATGCTTCTTTTTATTAAGGAATATTACCGTTTGTACGATCTCGCGAAGTATTTAAATCTGACAATATGCATCATAAATCACGGTATAAAAGATACGTACACACACAAATACATATTATAAAGTATTATAAGTATTCGAAATAATGTATTAAAATATGTAAAATATTAATAAAAGAGAGATATAAATAAATAAATATATATATGAAGTATTAGAATTAAATTTTGTATAAAACATATATTTAATATTCGAATAGTATTGGATCGAACATTCGAAGACAATACAAATGTATTCTTATTCGTATTTGAAAATAATTCGAATCTTAAAAGAATTTTTATTCAAAAAATTATTTCAAATCTCGAATCAATTAAGAAAATAGTTTGATTTATTTACAACCCTAAATTTACATCATCTATAAACATCAGTCACCTCTCCTCATATTTTTCTTTACAAAAGTATTGACTTGTGAGGCCCAGACATTTTAAAGTTGTAGAATTGATCAACATACGCATTTTAAATCTTTGTACTTTAAAGAACAATAATTAAATATTTACTTTGAAAATTATTATTTTGATGATTATATGTTGGAACCAATTAGAACCCGATTACTGAGTCAGGATCGAGTTTGTGGGTGGTTGTTGACTTCATAGACTCATAGTTTAACATCAAAAAATAGGCTTGTGGTCAGTGTCAAATTCAGAAATTAGTCATATAGGGCTAGAAAGTAAAAGAAATAAAAATATATAATTATAACAATCACAATAACATTTATATATAATGTAACTTTTTTTTTTCAATGTTCATTGAAGTTGTGATTCTAATTCGTCTATTGTGGTTTTTTTGCAAATTATATAAAATATTTTGAATAGGAATTTGAAGGGCAAGGGCAAAAATGGAATATTTAAGATAAAGATCGAAAATTTAAAATAGATAGACTTTGAAGGGGTAGATAAATTTGATGGGTTTAGGACTTTTTATCACGTAGTAATATTTTCTTTGATGCATCATTCTTAAAACCTCAAAGGAGAACATATTTTAAACTCGAGTTATACTCGTTCATCATTTTGGAAGCAAATTGAATATGTTTATCTCTAAGAATTTTTTCTTTTTTATCTTGATCAAAAACTACATAAGATAGATGGTACAAAACATGTTAATTAATGTCTCCCTAATCACTAGTTAACCCGTTTCGTGCCATCTATGTTCTTTGTTTATTAGCTAAATGATGGAGAGTTCTTCATCTCTTCCTAATGAGAAATTTTAAGTTAAATGTATTTTTTCAAGTGGATTGAGTAAAAAAAATGAAAAGAAAAACATGAAACTTGGGCCCTGTTAAATTTTCAAAACATAAACCAACAGCAATTGGACCGAGTTATATTTTGGTCAAAATTTAATTCCAAATTCTGTATTTTTTTTTTTAGTTCGATTATATGAATAATAATCAGAGTTTATTTTAATGTTTTTCAAGTAACATAAAATTATAAAAATTAAATAAAGATTATGTATTATGCCGTAGTTGGTTGATTGGGTTTTCAGTTAATTATTTAATTGGGTTTGATTCATATTGAACTTGAATGAATCCTTAGGATGTTATTATGTTTTCTGGACATACGTTCACATATCACTGGATCACAAAGGGGCAAGCAATTGGATATTATAATTATCTCCAGCCCATTATAGATTAATAGCCCAATTTAATTTCCTGCGTACAAAGGTATTTTATTTGGGATAGCAACCCAATTTACAACAAAAACTATTAAGTATGACATAAAATACCACAAAAAATAAAATTGACATTTTTTTACCATGAAAAATAAAAGTGAGATACTTTATACCATCAAATATAAAACTAGGGCCAAAAATACCACATTTTTTGATTGACTTTGATGATCACAATTATTACCCAATAACAACCTTGGTCAAAAAAGTGATTTCTCTCACCTCCACCCCAACCCCCAAACCCAAACCCTTCTTCATTTGAATTACATCCCATTTTTTCCTCCATTTTCACCTTCTTGGCAACAAAAAAATTCACCTCATATTCCACGTTTAAATCTTCGATTTTTTGCTGAAAATCCACGTTTAACACGAAGATGTCAAACCAAGAAGGAGAGGTTAGTAATTTATCCCTTGTTTTTGCAGAAAATTGTTGAAATTAAGGTTCAAATTTGTTGAAATTTCTTGAGAATTTGTTGAAATTTGGTTGAATTTGTTGGAAAACTGTGTTAATACTTCGAATTTGTTGAATATTAGTTGAACAAACGGAGGGTTAAACGTGGATTTCAAATCCCGTTGAACCCTAAATTATTTAGGGATTAGGTTTAATTTGTTTTCATATATGCTTGAATTCATGTTTGGAAAGGTTAAACATGTTTAATTTTGCATTTGATAGGGTTAAACGGGCTTAATCGACGGTTTAACACTATAAATTTCAATAATTATAGTGTTAAACATGATTGTATGGAATAATCACGCTTAACACTATAATTATAGTGTTAAATGGGAATACATTGAAAACTCACCTATAAATTTCATACATAAAACCGCATGTAACCTATAATCCACGTTTATTATAAATTAATTATAATTCACATTTATAATTTGAAAAATAATCCACATTTATAATCCATTAGTTTATAAAATATTAGTTATAAAAAATAGGGTTAAATGTGGACATAATCCACGTTTAACCCTAATTTATTTCAAAAAAAAAATTAGAAAAGTTTAATCCCCGTTTAATAGGCAAAGTTTAATCCCCGTTTAATATTTAATAATTAAAACAACATAATTTAATAATCTTCGTTTAATAATCTCCATTTAATAATTAAAACAACATAATTTAATAATCCCCGTTTAATCCCCTTTCATAATTTTAATAATCCCCCTTTAATAATTAAAACAATATAATTTAATAATTTCCGTTTAATAATCACCGTTTAATAATCCCCGTTTAATAATTTTAATAATCCCCCTTTAATAATTTATTTATTATGTTAATAAAGAAAATTTATTTATTTATTTATTGGGTTAATTTATTTTGTTATAGGGTTAATTTTATTTATTATAGGGTTAATTTATTTATTTTGTTAATAAGAAAAATCCACTATTAATTATTTATTTTGTTAATCTACGTTTATAAGGAAAAATAATCCAAGTTTATAACCTCAGGTTCTCTTTATATATATCTATACATCTATCTCTCTCCTCATCAAGGATGAAAATATCCCGATACACATGCGATATATCTGTATTTTGAAGGTTGCGATATGAATATGGGGGTAAAAAAAAATTTTCAGAATATATTGTAGATATATCGCAAATATCCATATCCGTCCATCTCAATGTAAAATTAGAAAAAAATAGGGAAATATCGCGGATATATTGCAAAATATCGGGATATAGGATATTATATTACTTTAATTATGAAATTTGGATTATTAAAGTGGTTATTAAAATTATCTAAAGCGGGTGACGGGGCGCAGCGCTGCGCCCGAGCCCTACACGTGAATTTGTAAAATCACGTTTAACACTACAATTATAGGGTTAAACGTGATTTTTCAAGTAATTCACGTTTAACCTTATAATTATAGTGTTAAACGTGATTTTACAAATTCATGTGTAAGGCTCGGGCGCGCACGGCCCCCGTCACGCGCGCGCGTGCCCCCGTCTCCCGTCGTGCGCGCGTCACCCGTCACCGTCGTGCGCATCACCCGTCACCCTATTCAAAAAAAAATTCGGATTTTAGGGTTAAACGTGGATTATGCGCATAATCCACGTTTAACCCTAAAATTCGAAAAAAAAAATTAATAGGGTAACGGGTGATGCGCGCGCGACGGGTGACGGGGGCCGCGCGCGCTCGAGCCTTACACATGAATTTGTAAAATCATGTTTAACACTATAATTATAGGGTTAAACGTGATTTTTCAAGTAATCCACGTTTAACCCTAAAATTTGAAAAAAAAAGTTTTTTATTTAATAGGGTGACGCGCGCGGTGCGCGCGCGTCACGCGACGGGTGGCGGGTGACGAGGGCCGCGCGCGCCCGAGCCTTACACATGAATTTGTAAAATCACGTTTAACACTATAATTATAGGGAAAGTAAGCCGCGCGCGTGCGGCCCCCGTCGCGCGCGCGCGCGTGCCCCCGTCACCCGTCGTGCGCGCGTCACCCATCATCCGTCGCGCGCGCGTCACCCGTCACCCTATTTAAAAAAAAAACTTTTTTTTTCGAATTTTAGGGTTAAACGTGGATTATGTGCATATCCACGTGCACATAATCCACGTTTAACCCTATTAATTTTTTTTTTCGAATTATAGGGTTAAACGTGGATTATGGGCATAATCCATGTTTAACTCTATTTTTTATAACTAATATCTTATAAAATAATGGATTATAAACGTGGATTATTTTTCGAATAATAAACGTGGATTATAAGTTGCATGTGGTTTTATGTATGAGGAGATAGATAGATGTATAGATATATAGAGAGAGAACCTGAGGTTATAAACGTGGATTATTTTTCCTTATAAATGTGGATTAACAAAATAAATAATTAGTAGTGGATTTTCCTTATTAACAAAATAAATAATTAATAGTGGATTTTCCTTAACAAAATAAATAAATTAATCCTATAATAAATAAAATTAACCCTATAACAAAATAAGTTAACCCAATAAATAAATAAATAGTTTTTCCTTATTAACATAATAAATAAATTATTAAAGGGGATTATTAAAATTATTAAATGGGGATTATTAAATTATATTGTTTTAATTATTAAAGAGGAATTATTAAAGGGGATTAATAAAACTATGTAGTTTTAATTATTAAAGGGGGATTAATAAAAATATTAAACGGGGATTAATCGTGGATTATTAAATTATGTTGTTTTAATTATTAAATGGGGATTATTAAACAGAGATTATTAAAATTATTAAACGGAGGATTAGGAAATAATTATTAAAAATTTTTGAGAGAATTTGTTCCTCAAAATATTGTATGATAATTTCGTACCGAAATTATCAACCTTATATATATGTGTGTGTGTGTGTTGATTGAATAAACAGTAAAATTACATGTGAATTCACAATAATTCACATTAAATACTGACAAAAAAAAAACAAAAAATTATGGGCGAACTCACAGTAACATTTTCGAACAAAAAAATAAAAAATTTGGTGTACAAATTAATTTGCATGTCCACAAAAAATTTAATTTTCGAACAAAAAATTTGCATGTCTACAAATTATTACTTGCATGGACAAATCAAATCAACACAATAATAAAAAAATAACACTTGTCATTTCAAATCTCACCCCTATTTGACTTGGACAAAAAATGTGGTAGAAAGTGACCAACTATTATATTTTGGGGTAGAAAGTGTCCTACAACTAAATTTGATGGTATAAAATGTATTGAGTTATATTTTTTATGGTATAGTGCATACTTTCCTCATTTTATTTTGATAATATGTATATTTATTACAATATTATTGTACAAGTGAAAAATTATGTATTTATTAATAAATCCAAAAAGAATCATGAGTTGGATGTTGATCTAAAGTAAAGATTATGATAGAGAATGTAAACGCCTAATTGTAACTTACCAATTCTTCAATAATAAATCAAAATCAAAAATAGCAAAAAAGAAAAACACGAATATATAAAAAAATCGAAAATTTAATTAATTACCTTTTAGTATATGGTCCAAAGTCATAAAGATAATATCATAATAATCATGACTTGATGTTGCGCATGTTTTTTCTACTCGCTCAAATTTTGATAATAGTTAATTGGAAAAAAATTTAAATTTTTAAATGAGCTCATCGAATATTAGAATATTTAATTAAATTATAGTCCACTTGCTTGTAAGTTATATCCATTAAAATCATCATGAACATAATTTAAAATTTCACAAGTTATATCCATTAAACTCATCATGAACATAATTTAAAATTTCACAAAAAATTATGTGAATTATGAGACGGATCCTTATTAACTATAAACAAAATCTATTTACAAAATTCATATATGAATTGTGAATTATAAAATGTGGATTAACCTGTCTCACGTAACTTAATATTTGAGACGGTCTCACATAAAATTCCTTCTTAAAATCTTATTTTATTATTGTATTTTACTTTCTATATATTACAACAACAATAATAAAGAAAATTCACACATTTAACCGTAAGTCTTAAATGAAATTTTAGAAAATATATATACCACACATTTACTATAGACATTGCAAACATTAATAAAATAGTTAAAGTGAAGTGGGATTTATAGAGGTGAAGTCAATCTAAAGATTAGTATTTCAAATTTGAAAAGGCACCAATATCAACTTTAGATGAAAGAAGAAAAAAGAAAAGGTAATTAAAAAATTAAAGTGAGATCGACTTCTCCTATTCTTCTTCTTCATCATTAAAGACATATTTTGAGAAATGTCTTTGCCGTGCTTCAGAGGTTACGCATCTCATTTTCATGTGGAATTCAATCAACGCACTTTTATGCTTTATAATTATATATTCAATTCATAACTTAAGATCGACAAATAATTATATGAATTATAAGTTTATTGTATATTGATAAGTTTACATAGGCACAATATTTATCATCCAATTAAATATATAAATATTTAGTTGAATAAATCAAGTATACATTTATAGAAACTAAATATTGCCAAAATCCAACCAAACAATTTTAGGTGCACTAATTTAAGGTTTCATTTGGATAGGTGGGTTTGAGAAGTGATTTGAAATTTATGAAAGCAAATCCATCGGTGGTATTTGGATAGATGTGGAATCGAAATCCGTCGCTCTCACTTTGAACTAATTTTGGAGTCATTTTGGTGAATTTCTTTGGAATCTGAAATTTCAAATCATTTTATCCAAATGGAGTTTAAATGAAATTTGAAAAAAAATATATGTAGGGTGACAAAATAGTATGTGACCAAAGAGGTTTGAAAATATAAGTTTTGTCAATCCTATCCATGTGAGTATTATATCATGACCTACTTGATGTATAATATGCATGCTAGCCTTTTCAAATTGTCACATATTATACATTTTATGATGTTGATGTAATAGTAATACCCATATTATTAGGGTGAAGTGAATCATAAATATCCAGTAGAAACCAATGTTCAAAATAACTCTTTTGAGTTAGATTGCGAGTTTTTCGACACTAATTTTTGATCCAGTATCTGAATAATCTTAATATAAAAATTAATCCAATGTAGATTACTATTTATAAGGTATTTATTTATTTACATTTTTATTATCTGATCGATTTACATATTCATTATAGACATGTGTTAATATATACACTATTGATCAGGCGTCAAAATAATAGTTAATACCGAATTATAATAATCACAAATGCAAATACATACAATAACAGTATTGTATTATGTAAATGAATTGAATGAGATCATGATATTAAGGTTGTAAATGACATTAAGTTTGATATTTCTAAATTTAGAAACTTATTGAATCAAGAAAGTTGAGTTTTAAAACATAAAAATATGTTCAGACGTGTTAGAGATATATATCAGCCCGAACTCAAATAAGCTTTTAAGACGATAAAGATGATACAAGATGGTTGCGTTTTTTGTTTTATTTTAAATAAGCTAGAGAAAGTGGAATAATGAAAGAAAAGAAATAAAGATTAGAAAATTAGTGTGATTCTAATTCGAATCATAATTATCATAATCTGCAGATTTCAAAAGTGGGATACTTCCCAAATTATAAGACTTGTGTCACAAAATATGGTTGTTTGAATGAAAAGATTTGGTTATAAATTATAATGTTAATGTGTGAAAAAGAAAGGGATTGCATTGCATTGAAAATTGTTGTAATAAATAATAGTTACATTTTGACAAAGTCCAAACACATAGACACACATATACGTCAGTATCATACATCACAAGCAACCCACAATTATACTGAAAACGTGTTAAAGCAACTACCCATTTTTATTTTCTTCTAATAAAGTAAACACCATCTTGCTTTCTTTTTACCCTTTTTTTTATTTTTTATTTTTTACTTTCTTTCTTTTCAATTGCTCTTCACCCACCAATTTATCCCTAGCACTATAGTTGACCTCTCACACACTTTACTCTCTATTTTCACATTAAATTGTAACTAATGACTAAGGGGTGCTTGGTTGGACACTTTCATACTAAGGAATGGAAATGGAATGGAAAATGGGTGTTTGATACACACCTTTGAGCTCATTAACTAAGGAATCAAAGGTGTGAAAAGGTGTGAAAGTCATTCCTTAGGTTTTCCTAAGGAATGACTTTCATTCCACAATTTTATTTTCTAAAACAATAATAATAATAATACTAATAATAATAATTATACTAATAATAATAATAATAATACAAATAATAATAATAATAATGATAATACAAATAATAATAATAATAATGATAATACTAATAATAATAATAATAATGATAATACAAATAATAATAATAATACTAATAATAATAATATTAATAATAATAATAATACTAATACTATTAATAATAATAATAATAATAATGATAATAATACTAATAATGATAATAATACTAATAATAATATTATTAATAATAATAATACTAATAATAATAATAATAATAATAATGATAATACAAATAATAATAATAATAATAATAATAATACTAATACTAATAATAATAATAATAATAATAATAATAATAATAATATTATTATTATTATTATTATTATTATTATTATTATTAGTATTATTATTAAGTTGATTCCATTCCTAAAGAATTTTGGTAAACCAAACAACACAAATTTAAAGAGACTATTCATTCAATTCCTCATCATCATACCAAGCGCCCCCTAAGTTTCATAGATTATAGATGTAATCTGCTAAGTGGCTTTAAGAAAGTGTAGGCATTTTGAGATGAATCATCATATCAAACTCTATAAATAATAAATGCCATTTATTTGGTTCGAATTAATCCGAACACACAATTCCCAGGTCAACATAATAATTTTGACTTCTCATGTTACAATCCAATCAGTTCAATCTATATGTTGTTTGAGGTTATAATATATAGAAAGAAATATTTAATAGATTAACTACATGTTTAAAATGACTACAACACCCTCTTTTTTAGAGCACTAAAAAAGATATGTATAATCAATATGAGCTTCCAAAAAAAAATTATAAGTATTTATAATAAATGAAAATCTGATGTATAAAATAAAAAAATAAAAAAACAAGATGCAAAATTGAAAGAGAAAAATAATTCTTCTTTTAATTTTTTTAAAAATAAATGGACTGAAATACATATAAAACAAACGAAAAAAGTCTTACACAAAATAGGATGAAAGAAAAGAACAAAGTACATGCCTCGTTAAAATCCCAATGTAGCAAAATTTAGTGGCAAAAAACTAACAATAAAACAATAAATATTTTGAACGGATGGAGCAGGAATAAGAAATTTAGGCAAAAGTTCACTATTAGGTTTTGATAATAAAAATATATATTCAATACAATTATATTGCTTATTATATTCTACGGAAAATCCCATTGATAGGGATTTCAATCGAGATATTTACAGTTGATTTTATTCAACAATTGACCAAAAAAAATTATATAAATAAGACCATATTTGATATAAAATACTAAAAAAAATCTATTAAAAGTGAGCACAAACATAGAAATGTCACATCGAAGTAATCTAATGGTAGACAGAGATGAAGCAAGTTGGTTTGATGAGGACAAATTGAAAGTCTCGTGACATAGAGAGAAGGGATGAGTGATATAAAGGGGATCAAAAGTTATAAGATTTATCAAATCTTTCACAATTATAACACGTCTCCATACATAATTATATAGTAATTAATAATGTCAGCACGTCAAGAATTATTTTAATCACTTATTTATAACTTTAAATTTCAATTCATGTTTTGTTTAATTTGTTCATACATGCACATTAAGAATACATTTAATAGATACCATCATGTCTGTAAAATGACTACAATATCCCTCTATTTACATTACTAAAATAGAGGTTTTCAATTCTGGGATGGAAAACAAGACGCAGACAAAACTGGACGAAATTTGTTTTAATATTTTCTATAATTTAAAAGCAATAGATAAATTGGAATAAATTTTACTTTAATTATAAAGTGAAAGTTATCTTAACATGAAATAAGTATTTATGTTTTAGAATTAAGAACATTTTTTCTTGATTTTCAAGTGATGATTTCATTGTGGATAATCTGTTTTGATTTCCCATTGTTGATATTTATTATTATTAAGAACAAAACTAATTAGATATTATAACATGTTGGATGGTAATTTATATTTATAAAAATTTATAAGAGACGGTTCATATGTAAGATACAATTTTATTATCATAAATTTTTAAGTGAATTATATGTTATGAATTGTGAGTTGACTCATCTTACAAGAATCTTAATCATTTATTTTTAATTTTGTAACTTGGATACAACAATCAAGATGGATCATTTTATCTTCCTTATGTTTTTAAGCATGTTTTAATCCAATTTTTCCTTATTTTTTTATAAAATCTAATTTTAAAAAATGGACAATTCACGGTCTATAACACACAATATAAAAAGATTGATTTATAAAAATGAGTTTGAATTATAATTTTTAAAATTCTCCTCATAAAAATTATATTTATGAGACCCTTTCTTTAATTACGGGAAGAGTGAAAAATTATACCCATGTGACCATTCCCCAAAATTACATTATAAAACTAAAGTAATTGCATTGTTAAATAAAAGTAAAACAAGAAAAAAGAAGGTGCAAAGGTAAAATGAAAGGCAATAAATTAGGCAGAGAATGAAAGCAATTTGATAGCAAAAATAAATAAAAGCAATGATTAAAAGTGAGAAAAGTGCACAGAAATCAAAGGGGAGTTTGAATAATAAATAAGTAAAAAGGTTACGTGGGTGTTTCAATTCCCCAAATATACTTTGCTACCCACCCCCTTTGTACTCTGCAATACAAACAAACTAAAGCTCATCGCTTACGTCTTTTCTCAGCTAATTATACTGATTCTATCATAATTATCTGCTTATTTCAGTGTATTTTCATAAAAATCAATGATTGGAATTTCTTGATATATTTAAAAAATTGTTACATATCACACGTTAATATTCGCGGATATAACGATGTTGAAAATATTACTTCTTTAAAGTTACCAAAAATATTACTCCTTTATCCACATTTAATATCAATATTTATGAAGTGGATAAGGGGATGGGAGAAAAATGGATAGATCTTGATTAAAATCAGCAGATAAATAAAAGACTTTTTAATTTCCAATCTTTTAGTAAATGATCAGAAAATTTGATTTAATATAAAAATAAAGTTTGAAGTCGGGATTAGATTAAAGAATCGACGAATTAAATGATATCTCAAATTTTATAATAGGAAATGATTGCTTGAATTCCTATTATTGATCATTCAAGAAGCAGACAGAATGAACCGATTTAAAAATAATAATAATAATCATACTTTATGATAAAATATTTCCATAAAATCATTGATGGTGGATTCCTGTAAAATGAAAAGAAGACAGAAAATAATATGGGTTTAAACAACATAGAATGCAAGCCCAGAAATAATCGAAATACAACAGCAAATATGTTTTATTGATGAAATTAGTTCTACATGTTATAATTTTCAACACCCTTACATAAAAGGCGAAGGGAATTACAAAATATTATACCAGAAAATGGTGTCCCCCTGTATGGTTTAAGGATATGACATCCATCACTCTGACTATCAAACAAACAAAAAAAGACCAAAACTTTAAGGTTTATTGTCAATTACAGAAGCTAAACCAGTCACAATCTTTACTCCTCTGTTAACATTCTTAGGCCTAATCTCCGGCGGCTCCCATTTCTTCACCGGCGGAGCAACTGTCACACCGCCACCGCCGCCATCCTCACATGAACTGCTACTGTTAGAAAAAACAAAGACACACTCACCATCCTCAAGTTCGTCTTGAAGAATCGACTCCGATTCGCCACCCGAGGAGGCGATCAAGGCCTCCTGGAATTCCCGATTATTGTTTAGTTCTGAGCTCGAAGAGATGGCGGTGGGGCCGATTCGTGTGAAAGGCGAGAGCCATTTGGATTTCACGTAATCGGCCTTACGCCATGGCGGCAAAGGCATGCCTTTCTTCTTGAGGCTCTGTTTGGCAGCTTCGGATGTGATTCCGATGATCTTCTCGAGACGATCGGCTTTTCCGACGAATATGTTGGGGAGTGTTTGGAGAAGAAGCTTGTATGCTTTGGTGGGCCTTGCAATGTCGAATTCTGATCTGAAATCTGTGTCGATTATCAATCTCTCTCCTTCGATCATCACATCCACATACTCGTATCCCCCTGTTGAAACAAACAATGATTTCGAATTTAGATAAAGCAGAGAAATGATGGTGACAATCAAGACAATAAGGCCAAATCTGCAGATAAATTTACCGGCGATAAAAGAGGGGGATTTATCCCATTTTGAGTTGCAGATTGAAGCGTTGTAGCCAAGAGCTATGAGGCCATCAACCACAATTTTTCTGCAGAATCCGTCTTTACGCTTATTGATCTTGTGTTTTTCAACGATTTTTGCAGTGTCGGCTAGCAAATTCCTCTCAGAAACACACACACACAGCACCAAACTCTGTTCAAACATTCCGATTTTCCAAAAGATTGATCAATCAGATAGGATTTAGAACCGTACAAGAGAACAAAATTTCAGAAACTCTGTCAAACCATGGACCACAAAATCGAATTGCATGTACCTTGAGAACATCACAAGCGTGAGTGAAAGAGCAATTCTGCGTCTCCGGTTCCTCGTCGGAGCTCTCCGTACAGTTTCTATTGAAGCAATTGCACCGATTCCTTCCACACCTCAGCTGCTGCTTCTCGCCGCCTTCTTCCATGAAATTCTGCACCATTTTCGCAAGGCAAACCGAGCTCGGCTCGAATTCCTCCAAGCAATCCTTGTTGTGCAGCGGCTCAGCGGCGCCGGCTGGCTTATCCGGCGCCGTTGTCTTCAGGACGCTCGAGAACGGCCTCTCGAAAAGGCGCTTGAACATCGATTTGGAAATTGGCTTCGCCACCGCCTCACATTTCGGCTGCGGCTCCTCCGCCGCGTTGAAATCAACCGGTTGAATCTTCATCGTGTAAGGCATGAGTTACTATGGAGCTTTCATAGTTTCAGTTTATCCATTTTTCCGTAGCATACAGTTTTGGAAATTGCAGTCAACGTCGGAGACTTCAATTTCTAAAGTTATTCCCAATCAACCTCCATTACACAAAAAACTAGGTAAGAAATTATCGATCAACCACTCAATAAACTTGAAAAAGAGGTCGGCGATAAGGGCAAAATATGGATGGTCTTCAAAATTGAAAGATCTTAAATCAAACTAACCAAATTCAATCAACGCAAAAACCTAGAATTTGGATAAAAGTTGACCAAAGCTCAAAATCTGGAAAAATCCTAACAATCAGATACCTTCATCTCGTGAATTACAAACAAAACTTATAATAATAATCCTTCGCTTGGTCCTATACGCGACACAAAGCATGGAATAACTTCTAAACACTGCTACGCAACATCAAAAATAGCTTCGCCTTGGCTTAGGGTTTTCAATTACGGCTAATCCTCAAACACTCAAAAGAAAGGGAAAAATTAGATGCCAACAACATGACGCCAGCTCTCCGGAAACCTGGAATCCGATCATCAACAGCCGGAATCTTCATTTCCGGCAACCGATCTCCGGAGGGAGAGAATCAATCAAAACCACACGAGGAAACACGCTTGGTGTGTGAGAAAGAGAGGAGCTCTTATTGCGTGATGGTTTAGTGTACTGTGTGTGCAGGCTACGGAGAAGACCAGGAGCTGGGGGAGAGGACATTATAAAGGGGTGGTTTGCTGATTAGGACAACAGTGTCACGGTGGCATCCTATGTGGCAAGCCCAATCCCAATCCGTTAATGGGGTACGTGTCGGAAGATTAGCGAGGTTGAGCTCGCCATCGCAGCCACACGTTGCCACGTATATCTGGGGGGACGCGTTTCAGGGATTTGATTGAGTTTCCGAAAATACCCTCGGGTTTTCCCATTATTACGGGGTTGTTTCAGTTGAGAAGTTTTTGGAGGGTCGGCCCATCTGCAATACCAATTTTACCAACCCGTGGGATGACTTTCACTTCTACTTAAATTTATATATTAATATACCAATTTTGCCCTTTTCATTGTTCTATCATAAATTTTATAGATTTGGAAAAATAAATTAATAGAGATTTGAAAAAACTTTTCAAACACGCCACAGATTGCGACCAGTCCACAGGCTGAAATAAAAAGAAGAATATAAGTCAAATTATAAATGAGATTTAAAATGTCTAATTGCAAATTCAATTCGATCACATTTCAAAATTACAACTTAATCTTCATTTTTTAAATTTAGCAACCAAAAAAAAAAAATCAACTTTTTATAAATTTCAATATATTACATATATTCTGAATTTGACAAAAGAAATCATATGTAACCACTAATTATAAGTCGAAGTACAATTGTAATCTTCAATAATCCAAGTTCATATATCAAATAATACTGTACGTAAACTCGAATTGCATTAATTTGTTAGATCATGATTTATCATGTAAATATTAAAATATAATTGATTGATTGTGATTTGAATTAAATGTTGTGTTAAAGTCATAATGTTATATGTAAATATTTAATTGTGATCTTTGAATGTAGTTTTTTCGCAAAATTCAAAAAATCATGATTAAATTGTATTTTTATAAAGGGACATCCTTTTCAATTTTCGAATATGCATTTTCGACATGCCACATAGGCCATAGCAGAGGTAGACTATGAAAATATTGTCAAAATGCTATTATTGTAATTTTTTTAAGTGTTTTTTTTTTTTTTTTTTTAAGTTTGTGCTGGAATTTTAAGAATGACCAAAGTTTGTGTATTTTTAAAATTATATTATTTTTTTATTTTTTTCAATAGATTTGCCTCGATTAAAGTCAAATACAACTGGTTTTATGATATCTAGATGGTGATCAAGATTTGAGTGTGGAGATTGGTAAGGTTATATAGTAAATTAAATTTGCATATAGTATACTAGCAGTACACTCACGCGATGTGTGGTTTGTTATATAAAATCTAATAATCTTTAATATTAATGACATAATGTAGTGATATATAATTTAAATGTAAACTATATATTATTTTTAATATCTATATTAATAAAAATGTTAATATTGCAACTTTAAAATTATGTTATTTTAAATAATTGTATTTGATAAAATTAGAAAATTTGAATGCAAACAATTTTGAAAGTCAACATTTTAAATTTGATATAATTATATATGCAATGTAAATAATAGATTATGAATTTTAAAATAAATATGAATTTAATATAACATGAATTAAAAATAAAATTTAAATGAAATTACAAATATAATTAATTTATAAATATAACACAATACAATATAAAATAATAAAATCTGAATAATAAAATAATAAATTGAACATCAATATTCAACAATTAAATTTGAAAATAAAATTGAACATAATAGTCAATATATAATAATAATAATAATAATAATAATAATAATAATAATAATAATAATAATATTTTTGTGTTTATTATTTTAATTTCTGAATAATTAAGAAGTGATTTATTATACTTACTAATATGTTTTGTTCATATTTTTGTTCTTTATATTTTAGAATTAGTAAATAATTTTCTACATTGTTTTTAGATGGATTTGTTCAAAAAAATTAAATTTATTCCAAAATTTAGTTTATATTTAAACACAAAAACTCATGTGAACGGAGTCCATCATCCACAAACTACATGTGAATTGTAGGGTTTGGGTGGTGGATAATTGGATTATGGGTTGACCCGTCTCACACAATGCATTAAAATTTCGTGAAACGGTCTCACGAGAGAGTTACTCTTATTTAAAATATTTAGCTTCCAAATTATTTTTACATTTTAAAATAATAATTTTTAGATTTTTGAAACCATGTTTAGATTATTTTAGAACAAATTCCAGTTTTTTTTTAAACAGCTTTTAGATTAATTGTATCTCTTTATTTGAAATAATTTCGAATAAATTACCAAATATTTTTATTATTTTTATTAAGCTATTTTTTATTCAATTTATTGATATTTATATCTTTCAAAATTAATATTACATATATATTTGATTTAATTTTTAAATTTTATTTGTTGATTTTAAATTGTTAAACCTTGTTATTATTATTAACTTTAAATTTTATTATTATTTTGATATTGTTATAATAATTTTCAAACTTTTAAATATTTTATAACATCTCGTAAAATTATTTTTCGATTTTAAAATTATTTCCACATTTATATATTATAATTTTAAACTAATTTTTCAAATTTTTTTTTGACATAATGTTTAAATTTCATTATTTTCAAATTTTAATCACATCATTAAAATATAATCATATCCTTAATGTATGAAATTATGTTGGTGTATGGTGCTAAACTTCTCCACAATTTATAGATGTGGACAAATCTTGTTTAGTTGTTTTTTTTTTTACTCTTTTTTATTTTCTAAAAAATGTATTGAGTAAATTTAAAATTAAGATGCAAGGAAATGAATTCTATTTGAATAGGGCCCACAATTGAATTTTTAAATATTATTACCATAACATTTTTCTGTAAATGACAAAAAAAGAAAAACAAATGCATGATTACATATAAAATATTATTTTTTAGAGCCTACAAAAAAAATCAAAAAGAAAATATTTATACAATCATCAATTTGATGTCACATTTTTACGAGGGAAAGTGGCAAATCAATAAAATTTGTTAATTTCTCTCATTTTATATATAATATAGATATGGAGTTGATTTTATAATTTTTTTTTTAAATTAAAATATATAAAAAAAAGTCAAGTGATTGTTTTCGCTGATATTCCCCGAAAGTGGAGTCATTTTTATAAGAATTGAAATATTGTATTCCCAGAAAATAAATTTAAAATACTAAAATATTTATTTAAAAATGACTTATGTTTTATAATTCACTAAAAATATAATAAAAAAATCAATATTTTTTTTCAAATACATAAACATATTATAATTTAATCTGAAAATGTGTTTTAATACATTTATAATAGTCAACAAAAACCAAAATAATGAATTAGTAGTGTAAATTCAAAAGTTACAATATAATATATAATTTAATCTAAAATTTGTTAATATTCATATTAATAAATATCTGAAATTAGAGGTAACAAATAAATCTAGAAAAAATAATAAATTTGAATTAATAAAATTATTTAATCAATTAAAAATCTATTTTCTTTGAATTTCTGCATATTTAGTTAAAATGCTCGAATTTCTACCTCACATATGAGATTCACCACATTCAGACCCAATTAGGACTTCGAGGACCAAAAATGTTCTTAATTCACAATTATTTTATATTCTAAATTATGAATCCGAAAAATATCAGTTCTCATAAGTATTTATTTAAGTTGGAATTATTGAGAGTAAGATTTGGCATAGTTTTGGTAGAGTTGAAAAGTAAAAGGTATGAATTGGGAAGAGGTACAACCCAAGAATGCTCTGTCCTCTTTTGTGAAAAACATGGAAGGTGAATTAGTTGTTGAAGGTTCAGTAAATGTGAGATGTCACATCTTATCAATCAATGTCACTACAATCATCTATGCACTTTGGTAATTTCTTGTTTATTAAAAATATTTATCACACAACACAACAAATAGTAGTCTTGTGTAGTATAATTAAATGGGTTGATTTCATTTTTCAACTTCTACTATATATGTTTTTTAATTGTGCATCTTAAATTATTATTTTTCTCCGATCATAACCTATATTATAGGTTTTGTTTACTTTTGCAACCTCCAATCAACATTTTCCGACGAAAAAAGGCACACGTGATATTCATGTGCTAATTTATTTTCATCATTTGCACTTTTAGGACATGAGTAGATTCGCTTCTTCAGTTATTGTCATTGAAAAAAAAAATCTTATTTTTGTTTGAAACTCATCATTCTTCATTTACTCAAACAATTTGCAAAAGAAATGAGGATTTTGGATGAGAAATTAGTTAATGGCCTAGAAAATGATGAAAATAACCCTCATTTGGACCTTTTTTCTCATCGGAAAATGTTGACGGAGGTTGCAAAAGTGAACAAAACGTATAGTATAGGTTGCGATCGGAAAAAAAAATTTAGAATGTAAAATTAAAAAACATGCATAGCATAGATTGGAAAATGAAATTGACCTAATTAAATTATAGCAAAATCTCTTTAGAGGCCACTTAATCAAATAGAGAAAACGTTTTTTTTATAGATTTTATCGATACAGACCCCAACAAATAAGTTATCTATCAATATGGGTATGCAAGATAAATCTTATCAATCCAAGGCCTAAAAGATTGAAAATTATCAAATTAAGATTCCAAAATGAAACAATGTTAACTTTTCTTCATTTGGCTTCAAATTAAGATTCCAAAATGAAACGGTGCTAACTTTTCTTCATTTGATTATCTCATTCTCTTCACATAAGTAACATGGCTGTCAAATCACACTAAATGTAAATTGCAAAATAAAAATTAAACGAAATATTATGTGGACTATCAATATATTCTAAATATATCAAATATTATCATGCAGATATTTGTTCGATATGTATTATTGGACAAAAATCAATATAACAAAATATCGATATTATATTGAATATAATATTGTAAAATATCGATATTGAATGATATATATTATTGGACAAAAATATATCAATATCGCAAAAGGTGTAAATATATCAATAATAGACAAAAATATATCAATATCGCAAAAGGGGTAAATATATCAATAATATATTAAAATTATTAATATTATCCTGCATATATTTGTTCGATATATATCATTGGACAAAAATCAATATCACAAAATATCGATATTATATATGAGATATATTGAAAAATATCTGCATGATAATATTGATATTTTTACTCGTGTTAGTGTGATTTGGTAGCCACGTCAGATATGAAAAGAGAATGAGATTAATGCCCAAGTTAACGCAGTTTTATTTTGGAATAGTTTCCAATCTTTCAAGCCTGGGATTGATAAGATTTATCTTTTATATCTCATATTGATAGTTAACTTATCTTTTGGGGCTTGGATCGATAAAATCCTTTTTTTTTATTACATAATACAGATTTCTTACTTTTCTACCACAATATTGATGAATTGTCAAAAATAGTCATTCATCACATGATGAATAGTGCAGAAAGGAATATGATGGTAAATTTGTCTTATCACCACTACATTTATATTTTATCAACAAGTATAAATTTGTTATTTTAATAAATTGTAATAGAAAAGGGTATATTTATTATCTTGTATGGTAGAAAAACAAATTACTATATTAATTATGATAGAAAGGGAGTCTATAATCTTCTACTCCTCAGTAGCTCATATGAGTCTGATGTCCTTAAAATATACAATGCTTCATTTTTCTCCCAACAAAATATCAGTCTTTTTTCATTATTTACACGTTTTTCAATTCACAAATATTTATGTGCACCAGTTGCATAGGTCATATATCTGTACAATCAGATCGACTCAACCCGAAAAGTGATTTTTACGTGTCCAGAATCCTCGCTTTTCAAAATAGAAAATCCGCGCCGAAGTTAAGCTAGTTTCAGTGGTTCTTGATCCACTTAGATGTCTTACTAGGCTACACTGCACCCCGCGTGTCACATCTTTTAGTTATTTATGTTATAATAATATCTTAAATAGACATGCATGAAATACTTTTTAAACCTTTTTTTATAATAATATAACAATTATATTATAATAATATAACTTTTATGTTGATATAAAAGTATAAGTGATATTACATAAAGATATGAGTAATATCACATAAATGTACGATCAAATTGTGTCAAAATTGTTTTAATTTTTTTTAAAATTAAAGTATTACATAAAGGTTATGATATTCGTACATAAAAATTATACTAATATAACATAAATGTATAGCAATGTTGAAGTAAAAATATAGCTATACTACATGAATTTTTAAAACTATGACTATATTGATAAAAAAAATATAAGTAATATCACATAAAAGTTAATGATATTTATACATAAAGGTTATATTAATATAACATAAATGTGTTATCGTATGAATTAAAAAAAGTAAATATAATTTCAACATGAATTCGGATCCAACCTAATTACACCATACAATTGTTGCATGTAATTTTTACTCTTTTCAATTTCCTCATCATAAAGTAATTTGTAAAAATCTTTTAAAACACTGGCTGAAATTTAAAGCAAACGTAGCTATTGTTGTCTTATTTTGGAATTAAATCTATATATTAAATATATCTAATAATAGGACCATAGCCCAAAATAAAAATAAAAAACCGATTTTCCTGTACAGAATTCATTTCCATTATTAGCAAATTTACTATTTGTCCATCTAAATCATTTATCTTATTCATGATCAATTTCACTTATTATTTAATTCAACTATTGAATATTAATAAATAAAATTTTTAAATTTCCTATTCATTATTTATTTTAAAATTGAAACGTGATATTTATGAAAATTTTGAGAGAGCAAGCTATGTTGGAATTCTTTTCCTTTTTTTTTTTAATACAAAATCGTAATTTTAAATTTACTTTATTTAAATTTTATTTTTATGTATATATGAAGTATCTAATTTATTATTATTGTTAATTTAATATATAAGTTGGAGGTTTAAAATTAAATAATTTCTTCATTTAAAATTCAAAACATATATTCTCTCATTTTATTTGTAATTTAGTTTATAATCATTTTTATTTTGTATTTGTCATTTTGAGGGGTGGGGTGGTAGTTTTTTAAAAACAAATCGTAATGTCAAGTTTAATTTATTCACATAAAATTCTCTTTCAATACATGACATATCTATCATTTTATTTTTTTAATTTATTATTTACATTACATATATAAAAGGTAAAATATCTGTGAGTTATTATCACCAAAATCATTGTCAGATTATTTTTTGGAAAAAGAAAAAAAGATTTGGTAAAAAAATAAAATAAAATAAAAGTTAGAATAATAAATATAGGAAAGATGGATTTGTAATTCCGATGCGGGTAGGGATGGCAGTGTAGGAAGGCTATATTTGGAATATAAACAGCGACCCTTCCAAAATATAGCGGTTTATTAATGTCTTGATCCGTGCCACGTGTCGCTATCTCAGTGAACCTCATCCACCACTCTCTTTCATCGTGTTCGTTGGATACTGTTCACAATATCCCAATGATTCATGTACCTTGTTTTTTATTGCTTTATTTCTTTTTCATTTTATTATTTTCCTTTTTTTTTTTTAGGGTAATTATGTTACTCTCTTTGCGTTCGCTTTATACTTTACTTGCAGCAATTAGGAAAAGTGTGCATGTGAAAATTATTCACAGATTCGTGAGCAGAAGTTGCTTAGAATTTGTGAAAATAGTGAAATAAAATGTGAGAGATGTAGTTAATGCATTTTTTAAAAGAAAAACAGGTTGTGTTTTGATTGAGGAATTTAAAATATAAAATTTAAAATGAATGTATTATTGCATCTATAATATTACAGTGAGCGCATTTGAATTCCTCACAAACGGTTAAAAATTAATTCAAATTGTGAGTGATGAATTTTGAGTTTATATCAATCCAAACATCACTATTGACATTGAGTTTGCTATTATAAAAGTTTTAAAATAATTTATTGGTCTAATTACAATTAGAAAAAAAGAAAAGAAAAACTTTTTGTGTTATCCTATCATTCAAACATAGACTTTCAAATTTAGTCAAGTCAATTATCAGCTTTCATAATTTTTTTTGGGAACAAAAGTTTTTTTAGTCCTCAATGTTTGTTTCATTAAATTTTTAGTCTTCTAATAAATCATTTATTAGTCCTTTAACCTGTAATAATAGGTAACTTTTTTTTTCTTTTGAATTATAATTTAATTTTAACACCAAAAAATGTTTTTCTTCATCTAACATGTCTAAATTAATATTAATAATTAATAATTCTATATATATATATATATATTTCATCCCAATATGAGTGAGTTAGAATTTTGTGACTATGAGAAATATTAGAGTGAGCGGATTTGAAGTTCTCACAAACGATTAAAAAATTAGTTCAAATTGTATATGATGAATTTTAAATTTATTTCAATCCAAATATCACCATTGACATTGATTAATTAATTAATTTATTTGCTATTATGAATTTTTTAATTAATTTTTTGATCTAATTACAATAAAAAAAAAAAAACTCTTGTGTTATCTTACCATTCAAACATAAACTTTCAAATTTAGTCAATTAAATTGTGAGCTTTCAAATAATGTTAAGTTTATAATTTATTTGACTAAATTTAAAAGTTTATGTTCATTGTTTACATAGTGTTTGAAATCTTTTAAATCCTTTTTTTTAATGAGTTTGAGGAGTGTGCAAGGGAGGGGAACAATAAATATTAAAAATTTTGGGTGATCCAGATTTGAATTCTGGTCATCACAATTTCTACCTTTATAAAGGTAGAATACCACTTGAGTTACATGACTCATAGTTTTTTCAAGTCCTCATAAATTGATACATGTCCCACATTAATAGTTGACTTATCTTTTAAGTATTGATTTAATAAAATCCTTTTTTTTAATAATACAATTTTAAACCCACATCTGATTAGTTTGAAGATAACAACTACATTCCATTGTGTTGAGATTCTTATGTTCCAATTTAAGGCTTTCTGAGTCATTACATTAAATTAAATGATAATATAAGAAATGTAATGACTAAATTCATTATTAATTTACATGTATATACATGAATGTATCCTATATATAATATACTCATCACTAGGTGAGTGACCATTTGATCCAATTTAGGTAGGTGATTTACGCGTTTGAATTGATTGATTGGGGGAAAAGGTGATATGTATGTCTAGCATGTTTTTAAGGTTTTTGATTTGATTGAAGTTTTTTTTCCATTTTCTGTAATTACTTTGGTGAGTGATTTGATTGAAGTTGATTTACGTTGTTCATTTGCTCATACAATTCACCACTATCCAAAAAAAAAAAAAAAGAAAAAAAAGTCCATTCCATTTTGATTATTGAGATTCATACACTTTTTTTTTTCCTCTCTCAAACAAGTAATTAAATTAAATTTCTAAGAAGTGGAAATCAGACTGCACTGATTGACAGAGGAAATGAGATGGATATGTTCAGGAGTAAAATAAAATTTAGCAAAACGAGGAATTTCATCGACAACTAAGATATTGTTTTGATCAAAGATAAAGATTTCGTGAAATTTTGAAGTTAGATGTCAAAACGAGTTGTTAGAAAATTTTGTCACAATTTCGGTAAAATATTGATGTCAATATTGATATTGGTAACTTAATATGACAAATTGATTGATAAATTATTGATAAATATTGATACGAGTAAAAAATCATTTTTTAGATAGTAAACTATTTATTATGAACGACTCCATTCCTGGAAAAAAAAAAATGAATTTTGTACCTTAATAATATTATAATTTGTTCATTATAATTATAACAAAATTTTATCATTTTTTCGACCAGTTATCTTCCAATAAACTAATTTCAACAAATTGTTTATCATGAAATAATCATTTTATCAGTATTTTAAGTTTAAATTTAACAAAAATGTTTGTAATAACATATCTAAAATCTCATATTAAAATTCCATATTTCCTAAATAATAACCATCATTTTTCCAAATCTATATCAAAATCAATATTAATATCCATAATTCCGTAAAATTAAGGTACCGGTACTTCTACAGATACCAATACTTTTTTTTTTTTATCACCGAACACCATTGATTAAAAAAAAAAAATCAAGAAATGAGAGCCACACCATTTAAATCTAAATAATAATTGAAAATATAATAGGAATAGTGTGAATTTTATGGTCAAAATCTCATCTCGCAGATTGAGCAACAATCACCAAGAAAACATAACCCCTCAAAGCAATGATCATTTGTGGAGTAAGAGAGAGATGTAGGCTATTGAAGAGCCAGAACTCCATGGTTTTTGCATTTGTAATACCAAGAGATTTCTTAACAAGATTATACTTCAACGTTGCAATGCCATTTCGAATGAGGATTAGAACAGTGAAATATTTAGAAAACAACTTATTTTGACGAAAAAAGAAAAAAGGCCATTTGAATTATATTTGTTTCAATTTTTATTTTAATTATTTTCTTCTTTTATTTCTTTATCTTTCAAGTTTGCAACTTTTTGTTTTCACTTTATGCTTGATTGCACCCAAAAAAAAAAAAACAATCACCAAATTAATAATTTTAACACCATATTTCAAAATTATATAACAAATAAATTATGAACTTAATTAACATAGTTTAAAATTTCGAAACATCATCCATTTTTCAAAACAAGATTGCCAATGTGTATTACTAATTTTTACACAATGGATGACATCTTTATTATTTATTTATTTTTTGCGGGCGACTTTCGGATAACATGGCTTTCAAAGTGTAAAAATTAGTAGGAGGTATTAACAATCTTTCACTTGAAAATTGGATGGTGTCTCGAATAACAAAACTACGTTAATTAAGCTTGTATTTATTTTATTTAATTAAAAAATGATATTTAAATTGTGATTTATAAAAGTTTTTTTTGGGGGGGGGGGGGTAATATTGAAGCCTCTATTATATTGTATGCGAACTATTTCATTGAGATTACTTTTACGTGATTTTGAAACACATAACTATCAAATTATTTGATGTCGAATTCTAAATTTCTTAATATGCCGCTACATTACAAATAACTTGAAAGTATTATGTATATGAATGTATATCCTTCACCTTATCTTTGCCTTTTTCTATTGGCCAATATTCCAAAAAGCTATTGTTTTTTAAAACTAAAATATAACTGTTTGTGAAATTATCTTGATCTTATCTCCTTTCCATTTATTATTTTTAGATAATTCTATTTTATGCATAATTAATATTTAATAAAATAAATATAAATAACAAAAAAAGAAAATATTTAATCAGTTTTGAGGTGTTGGTTTGCAGATATACACAAACGTAACTTTGAGCACATTAGGATGCATTTCAAGAAATAAATCATCCAAGTTCAGAAGTTCAAAAAAGTGTGTCTATTATTATTCAATGAATCATGTATTTATAGCTATAAAATATTTGATTTTCCAATTCGTGCACTAATGGGCCTGAATTGGACTGTTATTGGTATGTTGGGGCCCAAAAACTGCTTTTAAATAAGACAATCCAGATCCGCTCATATTTAATGGGCTAGAAACCCGACAGTAGAAGCTCGTCGTCTTCACGCAAGGGCAAGGGCATTAGCGTAATTGTGCTCGGTCGCTAAAATATCCCCGACCTGCGAAATTGCTTTTCCCACCCAAAAGCAACCGCCAAAATTCCTCTCTAGATTCAAAAACTTCACCAAAACGCAATAAATTTTCTCTCTCATCACCGTTACGAAGCATTTTACGCTCACAAATCTACAGTCTCCTCTTTTCCCGTGGTTCTCTCTAATTTCTGAGGTACTTCTGTTTTCGTTTATCATTTTATTGTCTTTCCCCTTTTCTTTGTGTTGTTTGATTTTCTGTTAGTAGATTTGATATGATTTTTGCATGAATTATTTCAATTATTTTGCTTGGTTGTGAATAAGTGATTAATCGCGTTTACTGATCAGATCTGTTGCTGATTTGACAGATTTTTAGGTTTACGTTCCTTTTTTCTCTCTTTTGTTTGTTAGGATCGAGATAAAAGCGGAGGAATTAGCAGAACATTTTTTAGATTGACCAAGTGAAAAAAACATCGAGTTCATGGAATGATGTTAGTTCATTTCCGAGATTTATTTTCTTTTAGAGGTTTAATCGTGGACGAGATTTTTTTGAGGATATCACTTCAGAGATTTTATGAGTATCGGTTGTATCTTTGTTGTTTGATTTGGTAATGGTGATGTTCTTTTCTCCCATGTTATGTTGAGAGAAATTCTGGAAAAATGACACCGAATGGAGATAGTTAATCACTGCAGAGGGAAATTGACTTTTAACTCTTCTCTTTTTATTGTGCTGAAACAGTAGTTGAACCTGTTAAAATGAATGGAAGAAATGTCTGTTCATGGGAATTTGTCTATGTTTTTAACTTCACGATTATAATTATTTTGCATTTTTTCTGTTTTGTTCTCAAATAGTGGTTAAGAAGAGAAAAATGGCTGGAAAAGGTGGAAAGGGGCTTGTGGCAGGGAAGACAATGGCAGCTGCAGCAGCTAACAAGGACAAAGACAAGAAGCGACCAGTTTCCCGATCAGCTCGTGCTGGCCTCCAGGTATATGATCGCCTGCTATTGACAATTTTTTTTTCTTTATGTTGACTACATTTGGTGGTTGTTGCTCTTATTATATGTAGGTTGAGTGATAAAGGTTTTAATTGACTTTAAGTTTCTCCAGAATTAGAATGTTTTTTTCTGTTTGAAGATGAACGACCACATCATTAGTTGTTCAATGCGAAATGTTTAGGTCATGATAATGAATGATGTACCTTGTTGCTAGATTGCCCACATAGAAAATGATCAATGCAGCGTGAGGACTGAAATTGCTTGATTGCAACACATTCTTGCATTTGGCCATTTTACTGTTCACTGTAATCTAAGATCCATCTTATATGGGAGGTTTTGGTCTGGAATGCTGAGGGCGTTGGGCTTAACTTTCGGGTTGGTCAGTTTTTTAGAAAAATTGGTTTTGGTTGGCTGGTCATTGAATCTCTACACCATCTATAACAAGGGCTGATACTGCACAAGAGGATATACAATTTATCTTCTATAGGGTTTGTCTGGTTCACTGGTTATACTAGAAAAGCTACACACTTCTGTTGCCAGTATAACACTTGATTTGTTTCCATATGCATGTTTATTGTGAGAGGAGTCTCATGTAAGAGAACTTTGCTGTTCGGTGCTGTTTCTTAGTAATGTACCTTCTTTTGTTTGTAATGACTCTGGCTCCTTTGGCTATGAGGCTATGATGATGAATTGCATAAAGCAGTTTATTTCATTCTGTGATGATGTATGTTTTACATGAAACTTTAAAACTGCTTCAATCTTTTTATTGTGGTTCTCAGTTTCCCGTAGGAAGAATTCATCGCCACCTCAAGTCGAGAACCAATGCCCATGGACGAGTGGGAGCCACAGCAGCGGTCTACTCAGCTGCGATTCTTGAATATCTGACGGCTGAAGTGCTTGAGTTGGCTGGAAATGCTAGCAAGGATTTGAAAGTCAAGAGGATAACACCAAGACACTTGCAGCTGGCAATTCGTGGAGACGAGGAGCTTGACACCCTCATCAAAGGGACCATTGCTGGTGGTGGTGTGATACCCCACATTCACAAATCCCTCATCAACAAAACCACTAAGGAATGAATTTATTGTCCTAAATTTACATTTCTATGTACTTGACAAACTTTATTATGAGTTTGTGAGAGTTAGTATTGCTTCCTGTCTTATTTAGATTTGTAAGTTAGGAATTTCAACTGTTAGCTGTGTTGGTCATTGATGTAGTTGTTTTCTAACATCAAGTTTCAGGATATATTAGTGTTTATCCCTTTGAATTAGATGATTGATTGGTTCTGTGTGAATTGATGTTTGTATATTTTTTTTTTAATTTTCATTTGTTGGATTATGAGTTATGACCGTGTAGAAAAGGGTGAGATGCGTTTGATTATTAAATTATTAGAATTAGATTTAGGATTGAATTTCCATTTTAATAGATGATACGGCAGTTGGCTAATGAAGCCACAAAGGTAATAAGGACTTATGATGAGCATTTTATTATTATGCCGTCCAATTTATAGATTTTGCAAGTGAGGTGCAAAAAATAATTCAACTCATGGTGACAAAAGAGCATCTTTGGGCAAACCTTGTATACACAATCAGACAAAAAAAGACAAAGAAAAGAAAAGATATTAACATAGTATGTGAGCGAAGATTCCAATTTAATTCAGCAATGCTTAGCTTGAATATGCCATCTAAGAGGAGTTTGTTCTTTTGTATCTCTCTCTTTTTACTAACATCACTCTCTCTCTCTCTCTCATGATGGCTACAACGCTGTTACAACCACCATACAATGGCCTCTTTTTGGCAGCAGGAATCAAGCAAAGAAGCAGCATGAATAATCAAAGAGTATTATCTCCTTTCATTTCATCAGCCATAGCAGACAAAAATTTACATGTATCATCAACAGCTAATGAACCCAAAAACCCTTACAACGACAACTGGTATGATCGTCTCGCCATTAACCATCTCTCCCAAAGCTTACAATCTTCAACAGGTTCTTTCTCTCTCTCTCTCTCTCTCACATACACATATTCATGAATGCATATATGTTGATATAATCTTCTTTGTTGAATAGGGCTGAAAAGCAAGAAGAAAGGGTATGATGGTTTGGTGGAAGCAGCAACAATGGCGTCTCAACGTTTCGACACCATCCAACAAAGACAACTCGTTATCCTAACTCTTGAGAAAGCCATCCCAGCTCCTATACTTTTTTTGGCAAGTTTACCATTACTTTTAATTTTCTCATAATTGTTTCATCATTCCATATACCAGAAACGTATAGTAGAGATGATCTTCTCGTCATCATTGCATCATCTCCATGCTAAAATGCAATCCCTTTTTAGTTTAATATCATATGTGTTACACTTCCTATGTTAGCTCCACACATCTTTATTAATTGATCATTCTGAAAAATTCAAACTACCATAATTGCAACTGCATATTTTTATTACACACATATATAAATAGTGAAAAGTGGAACCGAGTTTTTATGTTAAAACAAGTATTGATTATTATATATAACTTCGATGTGAGTGGAGATAATTATCATTTCTTTTCTGCATGTTTATGGAAAAACTTATAAAACGACAGAGATGAAGATCTTTGGTTGTATCATTATTGTTTTGTATTTGTCAAATGATGTGTGCATATTTGATGAAAAAATGTAAGTATAAATATATAATTAAAGAGAGCAGATTAATCTTTGTTAACAGATAAAGACAATGTTGCCGTCGTCTAAATTTACAAGAGAATATTTTGCCGCCTTCACTACCATCTTTTTTGCTTGGCTTGTGGGTCCATGCCAGGTAACCTTCTAAAACCATATTTCGTCTTATGTATATAGCTCAATTATTTTAATTTATACATAACATATATGATATATTAGTATAGTAAACAAGAATACATGCAAGATGAAATACTATTTTGAAATTAAAAAAATTAAATTTAACAAAGAAAATGTTACCCTACACTTCATATGAATACTTCCGTAGACCGGTTGAAACACCTGTCGCGTGAGTTGGTGCTAACGAAAAGTGACTATAAGAAACGTGTATGGTAACAATTCTCATTTAATTAATACATGTCAAAGTCACCAATAAATGGTATTTGAAATTGTTTAAATCAATTGTAGGAATCATGTCAAATAATAAGCATGTATTAAACGCACATAAACATGCATCAGCACATAATCCCCAAACCTAAGATCTACGATGATAAACTGAAATAGAGAAGAGACAATAACCATAAAACGGAAACGTACCTGAATCCATTATCCTTTCTAGAATTCTTGATTCGTACTTTAGTTTACTCGAATCGGGCGAGAGCCTTCCAAAGGTTACAATGTTCTTATTTGGTTTCTTTCTGATGATGGTCTCAGAGAAAAGAAAAACATATCGTACCTTTGAGGATATGGTTCAAAATAACGGTCGCGGTCATAATCACGGTGACCATCGTTAAGGTTACATTGCAATTTCGCGGAGATTTCGCGGTTGTAACGGACAATTTATCGAAAAAGCTAAAAAATAGCCTAAAACTTCAAGAAAATTACTTATATATATATATATAAATATATATGTTTTTACTAAATTAACGTAAAAAACAATATTACAACTAGAATTAACATATAAAACATACAATTACATACATTATTAATACCACGTGAAATGTCGTGGTGGTTCAAAGTCATCATTATCTTCCCTTTCAGGATGAATAGAAAAATGTGCATAATCATATATAACATACAATTCTTTCTTTATTTTTATCTCTAATAATATACTGTATATATATACATATTAATATACCCATATATAATAAACATGTATAAAGAATATTACATTCAATCGAAAAAAGAATATACAATGTTGAAATTCAATCATCTATCCGTCATTTCCGTTTTTATACCCGTTAAAATCCGTTACGGCCGTTATAACGCCGTTACAGTCCATTATAACGCCGCGTAACGCCGTTACGGGCGTTATCATGCCGATATCATGCCCAATAATGTAGCCGGCCATTTTTAACCGAATCAGTGATGCAGAGGTGGCCGTTACCATTACGTAACGGCCGTTACGGCCGTTATAACCCGTTATTTTGAACCATGTTTGGGGACCACGACCCTTATATAATTGAGATAAATCAACTAAACCCTATATTTATTATTGGGCCCCATCAACCAATAATAAATCACATAATTGTCTCTACACATATATAAGCCCATAACTTATATAACCCAATACCCATCAGTCCAATCTGAATTAGATCACTTTAATTAGACTTTAATTTTAGATAGCTAAACACATTTAATTAATAATAGTGACCCACTTTATGAATATTATCCAACAATCTCCCACTTGGGTCACATATTATTCCGGACAAATGTGTATACCTTATGAGCGCTCAAATTTTGCTATCATACAAAAGGTATTCCTTACAATCTCGTCCATTAACCACACTGATATAGAAGGAGCTTTTGTCACATTAAGCGCGACTAAACCCATCAATAATCACATATACCAATATAATCAAATGACATAGATCAAGTTATGGATGCATAGCATGGAAATTGCATGTAATGTGATCTAAACATGTCTATTTCCAACTGGTCCTCCTTTATTGAGATCAAACTTTAAGATAATAATTGTACAGAGTGCAATAAACTGAAAACTTTATTTCTGCAGAAAATATCCAAATACACAAAATTGTGTCCAAAGAAAACATAGAGCTAAACATGTATATAAACTCCCACTAGAACATGATATCCTCAAGTGACAAGACACCCATACTAGCTGTATGCTCATGGAAGAGCTTTGATGTGACTCCCTTAGTAAGAGGATCTGCAATCATGGAGTTTGTCCCTATATGCTCTATCGAAATCTGACCACTCTGTACCCTTTCTTTCACAACTAGGAACTTTATGCCAATATGTTTTGATTTAGACGAGCTCCTATTATTATTAGAATATAAGACTGCTGACTTGTTGTCATAGAATATCTTTAGTGGCCTTTCAATTCCACTCAAAATGTGCAGTCCCGTGATAAAATTTCACAGCCATAATCCATGGTTAGATGTCTCATGACAAGCCACAAATTCCACCGCCATAGCGGATGAAGCTATTAATGTCTGCTTAGCACTTTTCCATGAAATAGCTCCTCCAGCCAACAAAAAAATGTAGCCCGAAGTAGATCTTCTACTATCTTGGCATCCCGCAAAATCACAATCAGAATACCCAATGATCTTCAACTGATCTGATTTCTTGTATGTGAGCATGTAATCTTTAGTTCTCTGTAAATATCTAATAACCCTTTTGGCTACTCTCTAGTGATCCACTCCAGGATTACTTAGATATCTCCCTAGCATCCCAACAATGAATGCTATATCCGGACGTGTGCAAACCTGAGCATACATAAGACTCCTTACGACTGACGCATAGGGAAACTTCTGCATCTCCTTAACTTCAAGGTCATTCTTAGGGCATTGACTTAAGCTGAATTTATCTCCTTTACCGACTAGGGTGTCTGTTGGTTTGCTTCTTTGCATGCCATATCTTAAGAGCACTTTTTCTATATAGTTCTTCTGTGATAATCCAAGAATACCACGAGAGCAATCTCGAAATATCTGAATTCCTAATACAAAAGAAGCTTCCCCAAGATCTTTCATTTCAAAATTCATTGAAAGAAATTTCTTAGTTTCGTGCAAAATTTCTTTATTATTAGCAGCAAGAAGTATGTCATCGACATACAAAACCAGAAATACATATTTACTCCCACTGAATTTGTGATACACATAATCTTCAACAGTATTTGACTCAAAACCAAATGAGGTAACTCTTGATGAAATTTATGGTACCACTGACGAGAAGCTTGCTTGAGACCATAAATGGATTTATTTAATTTGCAAACCATGTGTTTTGGATCTCGAAACACAAAATTTTCTGGTTGCACCATATATATCGTTTCATCAATGTCACCATTTAGAAACGTTGTCTTAACATCATCTGATGTAACTCAAGGTCCAAATGTGCAACAAGAGCCATTATTACCCTTAGAGAATCTTTCGATGAAATCGGAGAGAAAGTCTCTGTAAAATCAATGTCTTCCTTTTAGGTAAAGCCTTTAGCTACAAGACGAGCCTTATACCTTTCCACATTACCTTCTGAATCCCGTTTGGTCTTAAATATCCATTTGCAACCAATCAGTTTCTTTCCTTCGGGTAATGGGACAAGATTCCAAACTTGATTGTCTTGCATAGACTTATACTCCTCATTCATGGCATCGATCCACTTTTGAGATTTAGAATCCTGCATGGCTTGTTGGAAGCTGATTGGATCATCTCCCAACAATCCTACAGTGTCCTCATGTTCTTGGAGATATACTATATAATCATCCGGAATAGTGTTTCTCCTATCTCTTGTGGATCTTCTTGCTGGCACTTGTTCTTGAGGTTGTTGAGTTTGTTCTTCAAGAACTATTTCCTCAACTTGATTGGGAAGTTGTTCAATATTGTCTTGTCGAGGTTCTAAATCCATTTCTCGAACGACAGGTATATGAACTTGTACGCTGTCAGAAATAGTAGTAGAAATTGTAACTGATTCCTCCTCAAAGACAATGTCTCTAACCTTATTTCTCCCCCAAAACTCAACATCCTCAAAAAATACTGTATTTCCCGTCTAAAAAATAGACCTTATAGTGGGATCATAAAACTTGTAACCCCTAGAGCGCTCAGAGTAACCAATAAAATAGCTGCTTACTGTTCTGGAGTCCAATTTCTTTTCATTAGGTTTATAAGGCCGAGCCTCAGATGGACATCCCCAGACATGAAGGTGCTTCAGACTAGGCTTTCGGCCCGTCCAAAGCTCGTAAGGTATTTTGGCAGCTGCTTTAGTTGGTACTCTATTTAGGATATATGTTGTCTTTATTGCTTCTCCCCAGAGGGATTCTGGCAAGGTAGAATGACTAATCATACTTCTTACCATATCCTTAAGTGTCTAATTTCTTCTTTCAGCAACACCATTCATGCTAGGAGAACCTGACATAGTGTACTGAGGGACAATTCCGCATTCATCTAGAAAGATAGCAAATGGCCCTGGACGTTGTTCACCTGAACCGTCATATCTACCATAGTATTCACCTCCACGGTCAGATTTGACGCACTTGATTTTCTTGCTAAGTTGATTTTCAACTTCAGCTTTGAAAATTTTGAACATGTCCAGTGCCTCTTATTTTTCATGAATAAGATATAGGTACCCAAAACGTGAATAATCATCTATGAATGATATAAAATACCGTTGACCATTCCAAGTACCGTTGACCATTCCAAGAAGCCGTAGGGAATGACCCACATATATCAGTATGTATTAAATCCAAAACATTCATAGATCTGTAGGCACCTAATTTCTTATGTTTGGTCTGTTTTCCCTTGATACACTCAACACACGTATTTAAGTATGAAAAGTCAAGTGAATCAATAACACCTTGTGACACAAGTCGTTCTATTCTTGATTTGGATATATGACCCAAACGTTTATGCCACAAATTAGACGGATTTTCTTTATTAAATTTGCGCTTAGTACCATGTGATTGTACATGCAGAGTTTCATTATATGAAGCAACAGTGTCAAAAAGATAAAGATTGTCATAAATACTTAATGAACCAGTACCAACAATATTCGAATTTAAAGAAAGACTGAACTGATTATTTCCAAATGAACATAAGTAACCAAATTTGTCCAACAAGGAAATAGAAACCAAATTCCACCTAAAAGACGGAATAACAAAAGTGTCTTTCAAATCCAAATAATAATCAGTTCCTAACAACAATCTAAAACTCCCAATTGCTTCAACTTCTACCGACTTTCCATCGCCCACAAAGATGTATCTTTCACCATCACTTGACTTTCGGTAGTTCAGACAACCCTACATAGAAACACTTATGTGAGTAGTAGCACTAGAATCTAACCACCAAGTGTTTCTAGGTACTGAAGCCAAATTAACTTCAGAACAGACCAAAGTAAGGATCGTACCTTTCTTAGCACGCCATGCTTTATATTTTTTACAGTCCTTCTTTTTGTGTTCTAGCTTATGACAAAAAAAGCAATCTTTCTTTTCCTCAGGCTTCTCTTGTTTATTTTGCTCAGAACCTTTAACAACATTATCCAATTTTCTTTTCTTGCTGTATCTTTTAAGGTACTTGCAAAATGAGCACTTTCTAATTTTTCATGCTTCAACCTTTCCTCTTCTTGCACACAGTATGAAATCAGTTCATTAAGATTCCATTTTTCCTTTTGGCAGTTATAACTGACCTTGAATTGACTGAAGTGTGCAGGAAGGGAAATCAAAACCAAATGCATGAGTAAGTCATCAGACAAATCGAGCTTAAGTGCCTTAAGTTTTGAAGCAATGTTTGACATCTCCATAATGTACTCTCTTATATTACCTTTGCCTTTATACCTCATGGAGATCAAGTTAGCTAAAAGCGTACTTGCCTCCGCCTTATCGTTTTTAGAAAAACGTTTCTCAATTTCGGCAAGGAAATCCTTAGCTGAAGTCACCTCATTAGATATTGTGCCCCGAAAGGCTTCTGGAATGCCACGCTTTATGATCATCAGACTCATGCGATTAGAGCGTTCCCACTTCTCAAAGTTCCTCTGATCATCAGAGGAACTTTTAGCCGTAAGAGAAGCAGGTTTCTCTACCCTTAGAGCAAGGTTCAGATCCATGCAGCCAAGAATAATAAGCATATTCTCTTTCCAATCCTTGAAGTTTGTCCTATTCAGAATGGGAATGTTGCTAGTGTTTGCAGATATAGTAGCAACAGATAACATAGCTGAATAGAGAACATAAAAACATATAAATTTTCATACTCACATAAATCCATATACCAACTTTTAAGTTCTCAAATAAACATGGGATACATCTCAAGATGCCTAGCACACCATTAATATCAAGTCTTTGGACAGTAATATCAATTGTAAATGGCACTCTTGTTGTAGTAATCAAATGTTGACAATAAATCCTGTCAAATAATGAACTCATCTTTGGATGTCGTTCACTATTCACATGGAAACCATAAAATTATCACACACTCATTACCACAGGTGTGTATATGGTTCGGCCAAATATCAACCTTCCTTTGGGCCGGTAAATATTCGCATGAACCCACATACACACAAACATCTTGACATTCTCAATAAGCCAATCTACGCAGAGAGGTCACTTTGGCAACATCATGTTTCAATTGATTCTATAAAATGTCAGACAATTTAAATTAAATCATAGACATATCCAATTATTATTAAAGAAATTAAAATATAAAGCTTAATCTGAATCCAGGTCATTAACTAATCAATAAATCAAACAGAGAACATGTATATGAAACATTCTTATCAATTTTATATAAAAAGTAAATAGACCCAGCAAGATTATCTTGAAAAAGTCAACTGTAATGCCTTAACTCAAAATCATATACTGAATAATATAAATCAAGGCCTTAATCCTTTAACATAAATAAAGAGAGCAACTCAGCCACATGCCAACCAATATTAACATAGGCATATGAATCGTAACCGGAACACGATTTCCTCAGAATAATCATAGCCAATTCCACTGAACAATAATACATGAATCCAGAAGAAACCGTCGGCAGAATAAACTAATTCACAATAAATCATCTCAAATTTCAGAAAATCATCCGTAGAGTGGCTCTAATACCACTTGTAAGAATCATGTCAAATAATAAGCATGTATTAAACGCACATAAACATGCATCAGCACATAATCCCCAAACCTAAGATCTACGATGATAAACTGAAATAGAGAAGAGACAATAACCATAAAGCGGAAACATACCTGAATCCATTATCCTTTCTAGAATTCTTGATTCGTACTTTAGTTTACTCGAATCGGGCGAGAGCCTTCCAAAGGTTACGATGTTCTTATTTGGTTTCTTTCTGATGATGGTCTCAGAGAAAAGAAAAACATATCGTACTTTTAGGACCACGACCTTTATATAATTGAGATAAATCAACTAAACCATATATTTATTATTGGGCCCCATCAACTAATAATAAATTACATAATTGTCTCTACACATATATAAGCCTATAACTTATATAACCCAATACCCATCAGTTCAATCTAAATTAGATCACTTTAATTGGACTTTAATTTTAGATAGCTACACATTTAATTAATAATAGTGACCCAGTTTATGAATATTATCCAACATCAATAACTACATATATGTATCTCAATTGTTGTAAGGTGAAAGAGTCGGAGTTTGAGGGAAGAAGAGAGAAAAATGTTGTGCACATACCAAAATGCAGGTACTTGTTTCAAATGAGAATCAAGCTATTGTTACATATTTTGTCTTTCAATTATTGTGATTATTAGGACTTAATTTTTTTTTTAGATTTTTGGAGGAGACAAATTGTGTAGGAATGTGCACTAATCTTTGTAAGATGCCTTCTCAATCGTTCATAAAAGCGTCTCTTGGAGTGCCCATTCATATGGTCCCCAGTAAGCTCTTCTCTCTCAACCTAATGCCAATTACTTATTTTACCACTCTTTTTTTTTTTCTGGAAAAATGCATTAAATAGGCTATAATTAATTTACACACAATCACGTACAAACCATGTATAATATTAATGGTGAATATTACAATTGCATGTGCACAACGGAATGTACCAAAGATTTATCATTTATATATCGGGCCGATAACATTCTTTCGAGTACGACTCTATATAGATCTAAGTTTGTGAAATGGGCCAACCCACGACGGATGATTTAAAAAAATTGACTTGTAAATATGAGTTTGTAACGTAGTAAGACTTAGTTTTATTTATAAGTTGTGCAATTTATGTATGTGCAAAATATAATGATGGATAAAATGGATAGATATAGAGGAAATTAAGAAACAGTATACGCACTAAAAGTAACCCCATTTATAAACTTGTTAATGCTGATTAATTGCCTCTTTGAAAGTTCCACTTTCTCATGTATTGCATTAATATTCTATAAGTTGCCATTTTATTTCTAAAAAATGAGGGTACTTTAGAGGTACCAACCCCACCAAATAAACACAAAAAAATGGAACAAGGAGCAAAGTCCAACAACAGGGGAAAAGAGATTCCATGGTCAAAATGTTATCCCTTTTCTTAATCATGCTGCTATATATATATATATATATATATATATATATATATATATATATATATATTTCAGCCTTGTTATCTAATCCACCGTGGACATGTTAAAATATGTCCACGACTGATTTGTCAAAAAATTAGTATACCTGTTAATTTCACTTTTCATATAATGAGGGAATGTGATTATTTGGTGGGCATATTAAGAGTTGTTTATAATGGACATTTTATCATTTTCTATATATAAATATATATATATATATATATATATATATATATATACGTTTGCAAAATCATGAGTTTGAAGATAAATGAGTACTTATATTAGGTTCCAATGAATCAGTGAGTCTCCAGATCAGTTCTATCTCCAAAGATTAAATTTGCTTATGGATGCCAATAATTAAAGTTAGCGGTAGTTTCAATTTTGGTTCTGTATGTAAGAATTTGGCTGCCACATTAGAATTTCGGTTGGCTACATCAGCGATTTTGAAATTTCTGATTAAACTTGGATTGAAATAAAAAAAATTTATAACATAAATGACCAAATTGAAAACTGGATACTTGATTGTAAAAAAAAAAAAAATCTTACGTACTTAACCAAAATTAAAATTAACCATTAAGGTTATTACACCTATAAATCAAAATCAAAGCATGTGATATTCTTGGTATTTTCCCTTTTCATCTTCGACCTAGCTAAGTATATACGAAACACTTTATGTGTCTTTGCAGATTTTGATGATATGAGCTGTGAAATGATATTTGGTGAGGAGCCTCCACCACAGTCCTTAGATCCAGCTTTCACTCAGCCTTGCTATAAGCAATGTAATCAAACTTTTAATTACAATATTAATTCATTTGATTTACTAATTATGATGATAATGATGATGATACTCATTTTTTTCTTGCAATATATTCATGCAGGCAAGGCCATAAAAAAACACCAACACAAGTGCACAACCTAATGGAGTATGTATTATCCGACTAAAACAACATTAATTAAATATTTATGAAGTGATTTGTTATTTAGACATGGATTTAAATTACAAAAATATGATTCCCCTAAATCCCATTGTAAGTTATTTGTCGTTTTAAACTTTCATGTGATTATTCCAAGATCATCCGTATCAATATTTCTTTAAAATCTACTAACTTTCAACCCAACTTGCGAATTTTTAGCTAAAACTTAGAAATCTGATAGGAACCCCTCTGGAATATTAATCAAAAATTCACATTTTTTTATAAATGAGATTGAATGAAGTATTAATTAGTACAATGTTTTGGATGTATAGTATAGTGTCCTAAGATGTGACAGAATGGTCAAGTTGGTGATTATGTGAAGGCATGATGAGTGATGAAATTTCAATTATGGGAAGCAGTTTTGCAATTCCGTTGGCTAAAATATTAGAAATTTATCTAATTAGGAATTTCTTATATATAATTTGATATGATGGAAAATTAGACAAAAAAATGACAAGTGATGGTAATGGCAAACCCTTGCCTGAAAAAGGGCATTGGTTGTAGGGTTTAAGGGCAGCAGATCAGATCAGATCAGATCAGGTGAACTTTCACTGTGTTTCCCACTTTCACACTAATTAATTACTCACATTTTTTGTGCTCTCTTTGCTGTCTCCATGAAACCCATCCTATTTAACATTATTAGCTCACAATCTAATCATCTTTATAGATGTTGCATCTGATTAAATACGTTATTATCTATTGAATGATCATTCATTAGTTTAAGAATAAAATATACACATGAAAAATGAAGGAAAAAATAGCATTTTTAAGAAACTATTCTGGATTATATAGAAAGAAGAACTTAAAGAGTGGATTGAAATTTGTAACGTTATCAATTGAGGTTGTTGAATGAATTTTGTTATAATAAATTTGAAACCCAACGTTTTAATTTTTTTATGAGTAAGTAATGGACCTGAATTTTTGCATAAAAGGGCCAAATCCCAACTTTATTGGGCCTTAGTCAAAGCCTGTACACTTACCCGTTCAAGCCCGATACGAATCACCAAATTTAAATTAAATAACAATTTTGCAACTTTTTAAAATCTGATTAGGGACTTGAGTTTGATTTATGGAATTCATATATAACATCCCATTTAGCAGTGTAGTTTTTTTTTAAATTATTTTATTTTATAAAAAATATTAATATTTTAGATATTTAGAAGATGTGGTTATGTTCTGAGAAAAAGAAAGCATATTTCGCCATGTTGTGAGCCAAAGCAGTATTGGCTGATTATGAGCAAAGTTAATATTCTAAACACAAATTATTGTTAAAGAAAAAGAAAAAAAAAAAAAAAAAAACTGAACCGTTACCCTATTTTATAATTTATAGTTGTCAAAGTTTAATTTTATTTTTCATATTTTCCAATTGAACTATATACATGAATGTTAAGTTCAATAATTTCAAATTATCCAGATGAAGAGAATTAAATTGTACTGCTTTTAGTGGGAGTGAGGCATGTTAGAGTTTTAATTTGTGGACTAATTTTTGCCAGAATAAAGCCCCCCTTTTTTATAATAATATTTGCATGCAGATTTTATGATTTTGTAGGATTATTAAAGCCCACATAAATCAAGTATAAAAAGTCCACAAGCCCAATTTCTTGTTTCCATTGGATTAAAATACTTTGGCAGACATTTTTTAAAAACCATATATAGCATGAAATGAAAAAATCTTGTTTTCATTATCTCAAGATTCACTGGAAGACTTTCTATAATTGAGGGATGATATTATAATTGGTTTGTGAACCTCTTTAGAATCATAGTTAAATTTTTAATTCTCTGATCCCATTTAATTAAGTGTCTTTCAAAGTTTTATTAAAAATTAATGAACATATTTTGATTAATATACCGTTAATTAATCAAGATATTAATGATTCTTTCAAAGAATTAAAATTAATTGGAGTCCTTATCAAAATTCTAAAATTTTAATTAAAAATTCACATGTTAGGTTGAACCAAGATGAATAATGCTATTTTATCTTGTTTTCTTTTGACACGTTAGGCAAAAGTATACATTTTATCAATAATAGATAATGATATTATGAATAATTATATCAATATTATGAAGGGTCTACAATGATAATTATAATTATATTTTCACACGTTAGGCAAAAGTCTACATTAAAAAATAAATGATAAAATAGACCTTCATCCTTCAATAGTACTATGAATAAATCGACTTTTTAATTTTTTTTTAATCAATTTATGCTATTGTTACAATCACATACATTGATAAAATAATAATAAAATGTTAAACCATAAGAAGCTAAAGTGATCTATATATATAACATACATATAAACTTACATAAAAACGCTTCACAAATATAATTATTATCCTTATATGTGGATCGTGGGTTGATCCGTCTCATAATCCAGTGAAACTTTTATATATATAAATAAAGGTTAAAGGGGGTGAAAAGGAGCAAGTTAAAATGAGTTGATGGAAGAAAACCACAAAATCTTGAAGTGGAAATATTGTTTTGAAGAGACAAAAAGGCTATACACATTCACACTTGTCCAAAGCTGGAAAAGGCCAATCACAGAAAATAAAATTTACTCTTTTCCTATGAAACTTCACTATGATCCTTCCCACAACAATCATTGCTGAGTAAAAGAAAACAAACAAAAGTCATTTGATAAAGGAAGACTCCAATCTTCCTTCACTCCACAACCACATTCTTTGTTCATCTTCTTTTGGCAAAATATTTAACCCTTTTTTGCCACTCTAAAACAAATGAATTTGCACACTATTCATCTTGATTTTTCATTCTCCAAGGGAATCAAGTTTCCTTTTCTATCTCACTTATTCACCTCCAATAATCACCATAAAATTCACCCAACCTTGTGGCCAGGCAGAGTTCCTAGTCAAGTGTATGAAAACTCTCCCAACTTTAATCTTGGTTTTAAATATTTTGGATGTTCAAACTTCGTCTATTGATAAATTCAAACACTGTCACAATTTATACACGAGATTTGATACAGTATGATGGGATATCGTGTTTGTTAAGAGCACTCTACATTTTAAGATTTTACGAGCAAAATTGATCATCTTTTTAGACCAAAACATAACTCATATGAGATGGTCACACAGATATATTCCGTGAGATAACTTTATTATCCATCAACCAACCCAATTTTCACAAATTTAAGTAAATTACGGGTTTTGAAATGTATGAGTCGATCCACCTCACGAAAAAATTTATCTATAAGACGATCTCACAAGATATACAGGACATATATAAAAATATTAATCTGAACTTAACTAGATATGAGAAATTCATTATAAATTGAGTTATAGCATCTGCATTGGTGGATGTTGACATCATATACTAATGTGAGTTCATACACTCCACATCAATATTCTAGTAACCTCGATTCATATTCATTTCCTAACATTAACAAAATCTTTTTGTCATTGATTACAATTGTGAAATATTGTAAGTTAATTGTACTTAAACTAGAGTCTATATTAAAAGTATATGAAAACATTGTTCAACTAAAAAACAATAATTTATGTATTCAATTAGATATTTTATCAATTGATTAAATGTATTCTAATTGTAACTAAAGTGGAGTATATTAAAAGTATACGAAAACATTAATTACTCAATTGAATAACACAATAAATAATGTATTCAATTAGATAATTTAGCTATACTACATGAAAACTAATTCGTAAAAAATTTCTCCATCTTTTTTGGTCCTTCGAAAACTATTTTATACTTTTATACACTAAATTAAGACCGACCAACAGATCTCGGAAGAAGATGAGAAGATATTAAATATTTAATAGTTTAAAATATTTCAAGCCCTTAATTGATAAATTATATATTTCAGGCCTCATATTGATAGTTGATCTATATATCTTTCACGATCTAAATTAATAACATCTTCATTTTTTAATGTTAATTTATGTGTTAATACATATTAATGTGGGGAAGAGGATAGATGGTGTGACATTAATAATGGTCCACATTAATTATAACCTTATTATTAAGGTGTAATTAGGAGCACATTAAGGGAGCAATAAGGATAGATAAACTTAGTAGTGGGATGAATGATGGAAATGATTGAACAAAAAGTAGATTGGCATGTGCTAATTAATGTGCTAATGCCACAACACTACAATAAATCCATAAATACAAATGCAAACATAGATAGATAAGCTTGAAGGTGATAGCTAGCTAGGGACATAAACTCTCAACTTTTTGTCTTTGCTTTGCCCTTTGGAGGATCTCATTCAATGTTAATTAGGGCCATTATTGGCAACATACACTCATGTTAGTTAGGTGTGACAATCTATTATTTATTCCTCCTATAGAATCCAAACCCCTCTTTTATTATGTTTTACATATTAATTAATCCTTAGATAGATTTCCTTTTGTTTTTGTCCTTGCTTAGCTCCTAGGAGGATGTCATTCATTAATGCTAAGTAGGGCTATTAATTAATCAGTATTAACAATACTACACTTTTGTTAGTTAGATGTGACAATCTAGAATTTGTTGGTGAATTAAACATTTGTTATGTGTACTTTTTTGAACGTACGATGTTATAATTAAGCTCAAACGTATATTAGTGGTATGTTTTAAATATTGTTTATTTAATTAATGGTGAGATATAGTTTAATTTGGCTTTGTATAATTCAAACCATGGTAGAAGACAAAGAATGAGAGTAAACGACAGTTTACATAGGCTGTCACTGTTTAAGCACATAACCCTACATTATTTTTGTATTTTTGGATTGGATAGAGACCCCCCAAGAAAAAATAAAATCTTCCTAAACCATACAAAATAACTAATCAGAAAATATTTGAATCCAATATCTTTATTATGCAGGCCAATATTAGGGGCAAAATTTCCGAATTAACAATGTTGGTTTTCAATTCAATCTTAGGTCTAAATTTTGAGATATCTCAATTTAGGTCCAAATCAATCTTATTTCTCAATTTAAGGTTTTAAATTAAAATTTGTTCTTAATTCAAGCATAAAAATAGAGACTACGTACGAATTCAATTTTTCTTTTTTCATGAAATTCTTTTCATTTTTTGTATTTTCATAAAATTAGTATGTGAGATCTAGATGAAGAAACTCTGCATCAAGTCATAGTTTTTATTGTTTATATTTATTCGTCTTTATACACTCGAATTAATCTTAGTTTGAGATAATTGTCTTCTTCCTTTGTTCGTCCAATGAAGAACTCCAAGTATGAAAAGTTAAAAGAAAATTTTGTAATGGCCAAATAATTTACGATTACGTTTTTAAGAATTCATTTATGTTCTACACATATTTTGTGTTTACCTATGATATATAATTTGCTGTTAAGAAAATGGCAGTATGCGGAAAAAATAAAAAAAGGGCTTAGAAAAAAATCTTGAAAATTTAATTTTTGTTTGGACATGTGAAATAAAAAATTAAAATAAAATAGTGCCTCCATTAATGTCTTCCATTTTCTATGATTGAGTTGAGAAGTTATTTGAATTCGAACCTAACAAAAAATAAGATCACATTGAGTTGATTTTTTTTATCGATCAAAGTGAATTTTTTATTAAAGTCACATGAATGATATAAGATACACCCAAATACAGAACATTGCGTTGATCTTAATAAAGAAACTCAAAATTTACAGAGAAAACTCTCAATTAGTCAAATAGATTTCAAGTAAGCCTTTACAGGCTACCAAACTCATGTATTTTCAACAACAGTATATATATATATATATAATTCCAAATGATCAATAGTAACCCACAAATTCTTTAAAAAAATAAAATTGAAGAAATGGAAAATGGAAATTATGGGATAGGTATAGGTTTCCATGCCTATGCAAAGACATGGATAGGTAGGGATGAAATATTGCATGGATGTGAATGAGTTTTCGAATTAGAGCTGAAAAGTAGTTATAAGAATATCACATGCAAAGGTAGCCCCATTTCTGAGTTGATAAATATTGTAGGTCCATTTCTATCTCCTTAATCATGTGACTCTACTTCTTAGGATATCTATCTCCCATCATTATTCATCTATCTATAACCTACCATCTTACCCTTTCAATATTCTAATTAACTTTTTATTGGATTCTCTTGTCTTAACTATGTATCACTATAACAAAATATCTGATTGCATAAGGAAATATGAATGAGCAGTAGCTTTGAGATATGGAATTATTAATTACTAATATGTTGCTTGCTATAATATTGAGACAAAATTAACTATGTAATTGGAGATGGATTATCTGTTTTTCTTATTATATTGATATGTTGAAAAATTATAATGCAAGTGAGCTGGATACAGATCAGAAATAAGACGAGTAATAGACGAGTAAACATGGAAGTTATAGTGACCAACTAAATGGAGATCTTTCTCCATTGTCCAAATACTTTTAGAATCAATTAATATGCATTTTGTAGTATCATGTTATATACATGATGCATGATGATAATATATAATAATGCAAAAATGAGAGAAGCAATAATTATTATGCAAAAAATATCTTAAATAGAAGATATCAATTTTTTAATTCAATTCAAGACCTACCAAACCGCATTTAATTCTGAAGGACTCTCATCTAATACACTAATTTATGCTTTAAAAAATATCAAATGTATTTTTTTTTTAAGATTTTAAAAACTTAAAATATATAATTTTCAAATTTTTATTATATACATGCATAAGAATAATCAAGATTAATTAATTTAAAAACAAAAATAACACCCTAAACCTTAAACTCTTACCTAAATCGCATTAGACCTCATTGTACAACACAAAATGAGTGAATCATATTATGTCGATCGTGTTTTAGGTAGTTGTGTGTGTAATTATGATGTGAATATATATTAATTAATATGATGATTGAGAAATAAAAAGAAGACCCTACTTTGCAGAGGAGTTAAGAGATGTATGCATAATATAATATATGAATAGAATAGGAGGGAACACATTTGCAAAGTAGACGTCTAAATATTGCACTCTCCAGCATTTAAATGAAAAGATTGATGCTTCTGCCATTTTTAATTTTTTTGTCTTCAATAATGTTTCAACACTTTTAATATAATATATCTTCTACTTTTTATTTTCCCTTTTATCAATTTCTTTTGTATACAATCTCTGGCCGACGGAAATTCATGTCACAACACTAATCTAATATGCTTTAAATGAATTTTATTTATACCTTACCATGTTTCCATTGAATATCAGAAAATTGTATGTATATGTTATTTGCTGGTTCATATAACTCATATATTTGTGTAAATTGATGGATTACTTCATGTCGAATTTGGGTTAATAATGAATAAAGGAGTTAATTAGGTGAGTAATTTTATTTTTTTACATAAACAATTAAATAAAATGGACTTAAATTGTCAAACTTTTATGTAAATATTAATCACATCATGTCAGTCCAATCGAGGTAACCAAATAGGCCAAACCGACTAAAAATTAATTACATTTTCTGATTTTTCAGTACTACTTGGAAAATGTCAAAATAGACCTTTCCACATGTCGATAACAATCAATTCTAATAATTTATTTAAAAAAATTATAATGTCGAGTCATGTAAGAAGAAAAATCAATGGGGTTTGGTGAGATGTAAATGTGACAAGCCATTTGTAAGTTACTTGATCTCCATTCTCAGAAAGGTGTTAGTTAAGCTTGACCTTAAATTTGAGCTCAGGATTTTTATTGAATTAAACTCAAGCTTCATAGTATTTGTTTCACTGAGACCTGCTTGTTTCGATTTATTTATCAAAAAAACTTGTGTGAGACAGATTCTCTTTATCTATAAATTAAATCAATTTTCACTAATTTACATGTGAACCGTGAAGGGTGGGTTGTAAGTTGACCTGACGGTTTCACATAAGACCTACTTTTTATTTATATGCTATGAATGTGTTCAGAAGTTTAAACATCACTTGTTTATAATTTTATAAGCTTATCAACGAGCTCGAGTTATTTGTGAGCTTAATAAAATAAAATCAAATCAAATTTGATTATAAAAATTTAAAGATCTAATTGAACTTGAACCTATGAAATATTCTTTGTTATTCGGTTTGATTCGATTAATTACAGTACTAAGATTGGCATTTGGCATAGACTAATCACCCAAATTCTTAACAAAAAAAACAAGAAATCATCCGAATTATTTAGAGAGAGAAAAAAAAAAGTTGGAAGATAGTGTAGAGAAGTGAGAATCTGGTACATGGAATATCAATCATGACAAAATCTTGATGAATGCAAAGATGCTAATAATTTTGATGACTGCAGTCAACGCTCATCTCCAAAATCAACTTTGACCACTCTTATCACTTTCATGCCCACACCCTTCGAGTTAACCAACTAATTTCATTATTTTTTTTCATGTATTTTTATAATGGTTTTTTTTTTTTTTTAATCAGTAAAGGAATTTTTATAAAAATAAAAAGAGTGGGTATAAGAAATACTCAAAATTACAACATTTTAATACATAAACTTACCAATCCTTCAAAAACTATTTCTTTTCCTACAGATGAATACACAACTATTATTAATCCTCCATCACTTTTATTGGATTTATTTCCCAATCTTTGAAGTCGGCCATTTTTATAATGGTATATTAGTTCTTAGTTTTTTTTTTTTTGGGCAAATACACCCCTAAAATTTAAGTTGTGATACAAATAAGCTAATCTTTACATTGTAATATAATTTTGCCATAACCTTTTATATTGGATATTTTACATTATTTTTCCATAAGTAATTTTTGTATTTTATTTAATAATTAATTATTTCATTGAAACATTCCTAAATCAATCTTAAATTTGAAAGATTAACTTTATCTCAAAAGAATATCATGTTTGTTTGTGTTTTTTTTTTTTGTTCTCAAATTACATTTTCAATATATTATTTCACGTAATATCTAGTTTATTAATTTAAAAAATCCAAAAGTCACATGCCACTATTGTTTAAAGTAAAATTGTTTGGATTTTGGCAAAAAAATTTATGTTTGTTGTTTGTTTCCATATATAATATCACTTATTTCATTTGCTACTATTTAAAACAAACAAATAAAAAATGTATTCTTTTAAAGAAAAAAATGGTACCTTATTTGAATATTGTAAACCAAATATCAAATTTATTGTAAAATATATTGTAGTCTATTTCATTTACTATTATTTTTCAATAATAAAAATCACTAAATAAATTATATATAAAATAAATTTAGAATATATCAATACAAATAATTAAATATATATTTCACATAAAATAATACATTTTTCAATAAAAATAAAATAAATTTGTACTTAAAGAATATGAATAAAATATTCATAAATCAAAGATTAGAATAAAATACTTTGAAAATTATATTTACAATAACAAAATATTAATGAAATATTACCTCTCAACGTAAATGTTAGGAGATACAATACATACATATTACAATACAAATAAAATACAGAGAAACAAACAAAGAGCAAAGAACAAAATGTTTAAATTTTGAGTTATTCACAAACAAAAATGATTGAGATAATAGGAACCACCATTTTAAGATGAGAAATAAATTTTGTAAAAAGATGTTTAATCATAAGCATATTGATTAGGAATTGCATGTGAAGCAGCAGATTAGAACCCAGAAGTATGAGATTGGTAATTGGTGCACAAGCATGCCAAACACCTGGGGTATGGGCCCCACCCCCACCTGCTCATCATTTTCAGAGCTAAACCCCAATCTATTTTATGATACATTTCAGACTAAATCTAATAAGTCAAAATAACGGTCTTTGTCCTAAAACCCATGTTAACACTTCTGCCCTATTTACTATTTACCAGCCTAAATTATAAATAAAACAAGGATCACTCGAGTTCAAGCCAAAAAAACCAACTTTATACATTTCTTATTTGCTATATATAGTTTTTAAGGTAGTAACCTTGTCAGGTATTTACAATAGATATATATTTCAGATAGTGACACAATTTGGAACATAATGCACAACAATACATATATTGCGATTCCTTCCAAACTTATAAAATCGATCAATTTAACCATGATTTCTTCCATTGGTTGTAATTTTGGCTGCTTTGTGAAAAGAGTGTAAATTAATACACATTAAGATGCATATATTCGAATTTAAACTAATTTTGGTTTCTTTCTAAAACAAGTTGACCAAATCACACTCAATTAACTCAATTGTGACTTACTTGATAACTCTACAACATAGCAAAATCTTGTTCCATCAAAGTGTGAGCTGATTTAACTCTTTGAGGTTGTGTTTTGGATATGGTGATTTGAAAACCAATATTTGAAATGAATGGATATGAAATTAGAGTGAATTTAAAATTCACCTAAATTACTAAAAAAATTAGCTAAAAAAAGTGATGAATTTACCATCATAAATTTCATCTATTCCCATCATCCAAACACAACCTCAGGAAATTTACATTTCCTTACAACAAGTATTACTTTCTTGTAAGTTTTTGGTTCATTAAAGTCATACTCCCTTAAATTTGTTGAGCAGGTTTCTTACCCTTGTCACTTCAGCCTGTCAGGTCTCTTTCCTCATAACTTATCTTAGGTTTTTAGAGATATGCAAATGCACACACAATTTACACACAAAATTAAATAAAATTCGTATTATATCTTATATAGTAGAGGATTTAATAAGTGTCATTTTCCCCTTTTCTTTTCCCCCTCACCTTTTCTCATTTTTCATAATGGAATAAAGTTATTATACCCCAAAGCTTATCACATGACAGCCCATAATGTCCGCGGGTAAACACCACACATGCACTTGACAGAAACAAAAAGTTACTTCATTCTTGCTTTTTTTTTTTTTTTTCTTTAATTATTTTTACAGCTTGCATGTTCTCATAAATGACCGTTAGTAATGTTTCCCAATAATCAGAATTAACTCAGGAAAATATCTAAAGAACAAAATTACAATAGCAATATACTAGTTCTTCTTCCCATGTTAAAAAAAGAAAAGAAAAAAAAAACCCACAAAATTCATAGACACTAGGGGATTTTCAGAATACCAACTTCCTCCTAGGCACCACCATGGATGATGATGATGAAGTGTTTCTTGATGCCAATGCTGCTAGATCTCGAATCGTCTCGCTTATTAGATCCTTGAATACAAGCCGTTCGATGTCCAACACCACCTCCGACATCTCCACCGGGCAATCTCCCCAACCGGTGATCTCGTCTCCAGCTAGGTCTTTCTTCAGAACCCCACAAACCGTCTCGAACAAATCTTCACAGGTGTCGTGCTCTCGAATTCTCTGAAACTCCAACCATACCTTGTCGAGTGACAGGCTCGTGACATCGTGACTTGTCCACGAGACGGCCTTCCATGGAGGCAGCCGTCTGTTCCGGTCAAGAATTTCGTGGATTGTATCGAAAATCAGCTTCCGTTGCAGCTTCGAGACTTTGCATATGTCCTTTCCTTTGAGATATTGTTGCTTCTCTAGTAACAAAAAGACATCTGAGTCCTCTGGGAGATAGTAGGATGCTCGTAGGATATCCGAGACGTATACAAAATCACAATCGTCTGATGTTTCTTTACATTTCAATCCAATGGGTGAAATTCCGGGGCTCCAGATTTCGTCTTCCAATTCACCAGAGTGATCTGTTATGATGTTCAACACATTAAATGATGAACAAAGTCACAAGGAAGGGCACACAGACTTTTAAAGAATCATTTTCTGAACAAGAAACTATTCATTTCACATGAATTGCAGGTATTCATTCAAACAAGGAAATAGGAAACCTTGAAGCACTTCTGCAGTTTCATAAAAGCAAAGGGCGTGATATAATATCATTTTCAAAACCAGAAAATGTCTTCATATAATCCAAACTTTTAACACCCCACCAGACCCTTAACATAAATATCGATTCTTCTTCAAGTTTAATGACAAAATGAGCACACAACCTAAGCAAGGACCACATGGAAAGGTATATGTGGTCACCAGTGTCCCATTTATGAGCATTTGCCACTAATTTATTTTAGATCAGATTTGGTTCCACTTCCACACAACACTGCCTAGACCACTTCATTCACAATCGACTGCTCTGCCCAGAAACATATCCGATTGATCCCAAAACATAAACTCCAAGATGCCAAGTATGTTTAATCGAACACAAAACTTAGCAACATGACACTAAAGCAGTAAATGCTAGTGAAAATAATACATGAACCGGTTAAAACGCAACACTCCCTCGACCATTTGATGTAACAAAAGCCGAAGTTTTTCAACTTAAACTAAAGTCCAACCATCTTACTTCTACTCAAACAAGAGAAAACAGTCATTTTCCAGAATAAAAGCAACAGCTCCATCAATGACTTGGAGCCGGTTTTCTTTGTACAAGGCAAGGACGATGAGGGCAACGGTGATGGTGATCCGTCATATGGAGCCACGGTCCACCCATGTGACCTGGCTCACCATGGTGTCACTCCGCATCACAATGCCACATCCCCATCCTAACCTAACCTAACCCAAAACCGGAAAACTCGAGCATCGATGCAAGAATCTCTACTAACATACAGGAATTATAACCACCACCACAAAATTTCTGGATAATAAGCCTATCAATGAAGCTAATCAAGTACAAAATTAATTATACCAAATTTCTAAATTGATTGTACCTTTGAAATCAATATTGCGTCTGGTGGTAACAGGTGAAGGGGTGGAAGACTCGTCCTTGTAGAAGGACGAATCGAGAACTGACACGGGGCTTGGTTGCATATCAGTTGTTGCAGTCATCTCCGCTATGCTGTGCAGCAGCTTATCACATCTCTCCAATAAAGTTCTTCCCTCTTTGTACTCCTCTGTTTTGGACCTCTGAATTTTGCATTCAACGATGTTAATGGCGGTGTAATTAAATGATAAATAAGGGTTAATTAATTAGTAGTGCATTACCTCTGTATCAGTGGATGTGGTGATGCTGCTTCCAGAAATGGAAGAGGATTCATCCTCTGCAGCGACAACGGTTGCCATCTTCTCTTTCCGATGAATCTCGGACGTTAATCTCTTGTTCTTCGCCGATGAATTGTGGACCGTCGGATCGGGTCCGGTTCTCCGCGGGTTGAGCTTCGGCGAATGAACCGGAGAGACTCTCCGGTTGTCCGTTGACTCATTGACTCTCCGATGGGTCTCGACGCTCAACTGTTTAGGCTTCACCACAGAATTTGATCGCCTCCCCACCGCATTGCTTTCACTCCGGTTCGTGGTGGTCGGGCTTGGGCTTCGACCGTTCTGAACCGGACTCCGAACGTTCCGGTCACGGCGGGGACTCATCGACGGCGAGTTTTCTCCTGCGAGGTTGTAGTTCCGGCGGGGGACACGGCTTTGATTTCTGCCAGTCGATGGGGAGTAATCGTTTCCCGTTCTCCGACGAATTGGAGTCGAGGTTGGCGATCTCGAAGGTTTCATGACGACGATCGGTGAATCGTCGTAGACGAAGTTCCGGTGGCTGAAGTGATTTTGCTCGGACTGTTTTCGAGAATGGAGGAGTCCTTTGAGCTGCAAAGCTTCGAGAATTTGTTTCAATGTCTCTAAATCCTTTGACGGCTCGTCGATTCCTCTCAGTTTCAATTTGCTCTCAATCTCGCCATAGATTGAAACGCTCTGTTTTGGCTCGGGGAAAATGTCTCCCGAATCGAAGAAGAAGCTTCGGCGGTGCTGCGGCGCTTTCCATGGCGATGAAGAATTGAAGTTTCCCCTACTGTAACCCTTAGTTGGTTCAGCTTTGTTGAGATTTTTCTGCAAATAATTTCTCGGATCTGCAAATTGAGCATCCACCTGTGGACTGTTGTCCTTGAGAATGCAGTTGAAATGGCCTAATTGCGATTGCGATTGCTGCTTTGAAGAGAAACTGCTCCCCTCTGCGGTGAATCGAGAGTTGAAGAGATCTCTGGAGACTCGCGATTCGGAGGCGGATCTCCGAAGTTCGGGCTTCTTTTCGGGCTCAGAGGTGGACGAATCTGGCAATGGCTCCAGGCCCATGAGTCTGGCGATTACACTGGGAGAGCGGTGCTGCTGGCTATCATCGGTGGTATCACTAGCAATACTTTCGCACCGATTGGCGGCGGCGATAATGGATACAGCGGCGGTGCGGATTTCTTTCGGGTGGAGGCCGCCCTTGGCGTCAGTAGTGGCGCGGCTGTCGAGGGAGAGGCGCGGCGCTTCTTTGCTGAACTTCCATGAGGACCTGGTGCTTTCCTTCAATTCGAATATGGGAACACGAAGCGGTGATTTCGGCGGCAACTCCGCCGCCGCCGGCGACTGGTTAGACCTCTCAGGGCTCGGCGCTGCCACCGGCTTCGATTTCCCGAATTCCTTCGTGACCGCCGGCGATGGAGGAGTCGACTTCTCCGACTCCGACGACGTCGTATCAGCCACCTGAGAAGGGCGAGAGATTATGAGCAGAGTAAATTAGTTGCAGTGAATCAGAGAAGAGGAAAATGCTTACAGGTGGAGGAAGGCTTTTGCCGGCGTAGGAGCGTTTGCCGGCGAGAATCTGGTGGCGATCAAAGATTTGAAGAAAACCAGCCATGCAACCCATTTGTTTCTCCATATGCTTCTCCAATTTCTTCTCCTTCATGAACCCCATTGACATTTTCCGGCCAATTTCCGATGTCGTCAAATCTTATCTCACACAGACAACACAAACTTTAGTAGCTTCACATTTGGGAGCACTTCCACATTTACTCTCTCTCTCTCTCTCTCTCGCTTTTATGTGCCAACTCCCGCTTTCTGCTGTTTTAAAGGGGGAAGAATGAATAGTGGGAGAAGTGGTAGTGGGTTTGTCTAATCTCACGCGCAGCTTAAATTATTTAATTTAATTTTCTTTTAATATATTTTAAACTTTTGTGTATATTGTGTTTTCCAGAATTTTAAGAAATTAATAAATATATTATGTATTTCAAAATACAATTTAATTTTAAGCAATTAGCGAAATAATTTATATTTGTTAAATTTATTTAGTTGAATAAATTCAATTGATGAGTTCGATTTGATAGTAAATTAGTAAAAGTCAAGTTATCAAAAGAGCTTGACTTGATATTTTTGTGACAAGCATACCGAAAATCAAATTCCCGTAATATTCTTTCCTCAATTGCTTTGTCTTTTTAATGGGGAATAAATGTATAAGGTGGATTTACATTCTTTTTTTACATGGTAAATATATAGTACTACAACAATGATAATATCTCATCCTATTTAAATAGTAGTATTAATTTACAATTTTACCAAAAATTAAGAGACATAATCTTGACCGATACTTCTTCTGATTCCAATTAAATATAGTTCTATTGGTTATATTTTATTTTTAAATATTTGTCCGTCGAGTGAGTCACACGAATCTTCTTATGTGAGATGTGTCAACCCATAATCAATATTTCACAATTCATATGTAAATTTATTAAAATAAGTTTGGGTTGTGGGTAGTAAGTATTCGTCTCACCGAAATTATTTGTGAAAACCGTCTTACATAAATTTTTGTGTTGTCTTTTTAGACTCTCATTACAACTTTAATGGAATTACTTTAATTCTTTTTATAATTTTAAATTCTAAATTCCTTGATTAATTAATAATATATTTATTCATATTTTATGTTCCTTAATCTATGTTGAAAACTCTACACCGACACTTAATTGAAATTGGAAAAAGTATATCCTTAACTATTGAAAAATGACAAAAACTTTTGTGCATCCGTGCATTCAGGTCTACCCCGCCCACCACGAGCCCACATACGCCACCAGGTCGCGAACAAAATTCCCCTAAACATGCTCTTATGTGTCAGACATTTATGTTATGTTAACTATACATTTTAATAGTGTTAGTCATACCTTTTAGTTATGTTAATCATATATTTTTTAAGGTTAGATGTACCTTAACATTTTTTTTTAAACAGACATATTAACTTTTCATTCCTTTTAATTATAACATTCATACTTTTTAGTTATGTTAATTGTACCTTTATATATTATATAAAGATATGACTATGTTGATATAAATGTATAAGTAATATTACATAAAGGTAAATATGTACAAATTGTGGTAAAAATAGAGTTTTTTAGAGTTAAAAAATATTAAATAAAGGTATGATATTTGGACATAAAAATATGATTAATATAACATAAATGTATGACTAACATAACATACAGGTTAGGGCAAAAAAAAAAAAAAGTAAAAATGCATGAATCCGGGTCAATCCACACTCAAACTCGACCCACATACATGTGTGCATCAGGTGCATATGAGTGATACTCTTGAGAAATTTAGGATTCAAATTTCCAAAATTAACCAAATTAATTAGATATAAGTGTTGCAAGGAACAAATTTTGATTTTTAGAACATATAAATAAATAATAAATGTCGTTAAGGTTGTATATGATATAAATCAAGCTGAACATTCAATTAGTATTCGTGTTTTTAATTTGTTTTCGAGTTTCAGAAAATAGAGTTTTTGAATTTATTTGGATATATTTATCAATTTCAAGAATATATTCAAACAAACATATCTCCCACATCACGAATAAATTTAATAACAATACTCAATTTATAAATTAGCTCTCAATTCTATACCTAATTTTTAAAGTTTCTCAATAAGGAATTTCATTTAACATTTTTTTCTCAATTTAAGACTTGAAATTTAGATTGAGTTCTCAATTTAAGACAATTTTTTTTCTTTTTATTACTTTTATTTATATTTATAGATTTATTAATATTTCAATATGTATTTATATTTAAAATAAACTATAACAAGTTAGTACAATTTTGAAACGATTTTCATCCAACTTTTATTAATTTATATATATATATTTTCTCATATAATTAATATAATTCATTAAATTAAGATTCTTTTTATTTTCTTAATTTTATGAATAAAAGTACAGAAACCCAATTTTAATACTAATCAATTTCATACAAATTATATTTTATGAATTGAATTAATCATATTTTTCTTTCTTTCCTTCTTTTTTTTATATAAATTAATACAAGTCGGATAAAGATCGTTCCAAAATTGCACTAACTTATCTTAATTTATCAAAAATATAAATACATATTAAAATATAAATAAATTTATAAATATAATTAAAAATAAAAATAAAAATAAAAAGAAAATGAAGTTTTGCCTTGAATTGAAAATTCAATCTAAATTTTAAGCCTAAAATTGAAAAAAAAATGTTAAATTAAATCCCTATTAAGAAACTTTAAATATTAGGTTTAAATTTGAAAAATAAACTATAAATTAAATTTTGTTATGAAATTTATCCCCACATCACAGAACCTCAGAATTATTCACTTTTTACTAAATATGACCATCGAGTACTTTAATTTCGTCATTAAATATAACTGGCATTTTTTATGAGAAAATAATTGAATAGAAAAATTAAAAGATTGACCCGGATCAAATCGAATCATCTATTAAATAGTTTTGACCAATTTTTGTTCAGTGGTTTCGGATTTGTTGACTATTTCATTATAAGCACAATCCAACTGACATGATATTTAATTTCAGAAAAATAAAATAAAAAAATCAATTGAATAATGAGGTCAAGTTATTTAAAAAACCATCAACATTGATGGTAAGTGACGAGAAGGGTAGGGTAGGTGAAATTATATATATATATATATATATATATATATATATATATATATATATATATATAATATGAAATTACATTAATATAATTATGTGAAATAATATTAATTCATTATAACTCAAATTCATTTTTGTGAAAATAGTATGAAGAATGGCTTGGAGAAGCCATGCAATCAGCTGAATAATTAGGAGAAATTGAGTTTATAAGGCTGTTGCAATTTTTGGCTAAGTATTGAAGAAAACGTGTCTGACTAATAAAAACGTATCTTGGAAATGTGATTTCATAACAGTTAAAACGGTTATGAGCTAACCTGTGTTTCCAAGTCTGTTTTGCAGGTTGTGCGCAACGGTATTGCGAGGCTCGTATCTTACTCGATACTCAATGGTTTCGATCAAGATTTGTTGCATTGGGTTCTATATATATATCAGTGTATATTTCCTTAGTTGATAAGTTTCGAGATAGAGTTATAGAGAGAGAGAATCAACTGTATACAGAGAGTGCTCGTTTAGGGTTTACTGTTTCAGATTTAGTTTTCTTTCTTTGTAATTCGTTGTTCTTCGTGACTGATCAATATAGTGGAAGGATACAAAGTGGATGTAGGCATTTTAAGCCGAACCACTATATTTCTAAGTGTTGTGGTTGATGTTTTCGTTCTTGTTTTGTTTTGGTTCGATTATTCGTCTCTCCATCGTTGAGCTTAAGGGAATCTCGAGTTTTATTGTGTGTTCTTGATCTTTGTGTGACAAGTGGCGCCGTCTGTGCGAATCACTGATCAAGAATGGGGTCTGCACGATTTGAGATGAAGAAGTTTGATGGAACGGGCGATTTCGGTCTATGGAGGGTGAAGATGAAAGCAATGTTCGTTCATCATGGAGTCGCACCAGCTCTAGAAGGGATCAAAGCATTCCTAGAGAATCTGAAGCAAGATCAGAAGGCCACTCTCATGGATAAAGCACATAGCATGATCATCTTGAGTCTTGAAAATAAGGTGCTAAGGGAGGTAGCAAGGATTGAGACTGCAAAAGCCGTATGGGAAAAGCTTGAGAGCTTATATATGGTAAAATCTCTTGCAAACCGCCTGTTCTTGAAGAAGAAACTATATGCTTTTAAAATCTCAGATGATAAACCTTTGATCAGTCAGTTAGAGGATTTCAACAAGATCATAGATGATCTGGTTGATGTTGATGTCAAGTTAGAGGATGAAGATAAAGCAATCTTACTTTTGAATTCATTGCCAAAAAGTTATGAACACTTTTGTGATTCAATCCTCTATGCTAGAAAATCAGCTATCACTCTTGAAGATGTGATGACATCTCTGAAGACTAAGGAATTGTCCAAGGGAGCAAACTCAAAGGCTCAAGGTGGAGGAGAAATGCTTATGGCCAAGCAAAAGATGCAGAAGAAAAACTCATCAAAGAAGGGATCCAAAGCTCAAGTCAAGAAGTCTGCTCCTCAGACTCAAGAAGCTAAGGATGATGTAGAGGGAAAGAGATGCTTTCACTGCCACAAGCCTGGTCATTTCAAAAAGGATTGCTTCAAGTACAAGAAGTCTCAACAAGAAAAAGGAAATGGCCCTGAAAAACAAGTCAATCATACAACTGATGCTTCAAGTTCACACTCAGGCTATGATTCTACAGATGTGTTAGTTGTCACCCAATCTGATACAAAAAAAGAATGGATCCTAGACTCCGGATGTTCATTCCATATGAGCCCTCACAAAGAGTGGTTCAAGAACTTGATCCAAATGGAAGAAGACACCGTTATGCTTGGGAACAATTATACTTGCAAGGTAGAAGGTATTGGCTTTATCCCTCTAAAGATGAAGGATGGAACAATCAAGCTGCTATCAAATGTTAGATATGTACCAGATCTTAGAAGAAACTTAATATCTCTTGGAGTATTAGATTCTCAAGGATTCACTTTATCAGTTCAAGGTGGAGCTATGAAAGTGTATAAAGGATCAAGAATAATTCTGGAAGGGTCAAAGAAACATGATCTGTATTATCTTGAAGGAACTACTGATACAGGTAGTGCTTACTCAGTAAAGGAGGGTGATAAGACTATGACTTGGCATAGGAGGCTAGCTCACATCAATGAAAAGGGTCTGCAAGAGCTACATAAACAACAAGCTTTTGGAAAAGATTGCATCTCCAAACTGGAATTCTGTGATTACTGTGTCTTAGGCAAGGCAAAAAGACTCAAGTTTCCATCTGGAACACATACCACTCAAGGGATTCTTGATTATATTCACTCATATTTGTGGGGTCCTACAAAGATCCAAACCAAGAATGGGGGAAGATACTTCTTATCTGTAATTGATGATTACTCAAGAAAGCTTTGGGTTATGATACTGAAAAGTAAGGATGAAGCATTTTCCAGATTCAAAGAGTGGCTTATAGCAGTTGAAAACTAAACTCAGAAAAAGCTTAAATGCTTAAGGACTGATAATGGTCTAGAGTTTGTCTCTAGTGAATTCAATAATTTCTGCAAAGAAAGAGGAATAGCAAGGCATAGGACAACACCTCACACCCCTCAACAAAATGGATTGGCAGAGAGAATGAACCAAACATTACTTCAAAGGGTCAAGTGTATGCTTCTGAGTTCAGGATTAAGTAGAAGTTTTTTGGGAGAAGCTGTAACTACAGCTGCTTATCTGATAAATCGATCACCATCCTCAGCTATAAACTTCAAGACTCCTGAAGAAATGTGGAGTAGTAAGCTAACAGATTATTCAAGATTGAAAGTATTTGGATGTTTGGCATTTGCTCACATAAAGCAAGACAAACTGGAAGCTAGAGCTCTAAGATGTGTATTCATTGGTTATCCTGTTGGAGTGAAAGATTATAAGCTTTGGTGCATTGAGGAAGGAAATCAGAAGTGCATAATCTCAAGGGATGTGACTTTTGATGAGTCACTCATGCCATTAAATAGAGAAGTGATCAGAAGCAAATCAAATAAGAAGGATAAGAGATCACAGCTTAAGGTGGAGTCACCAAGCTCAAGTTCAGATTCAGAACAAGAGCTACAACAAGAAGCTCCTGAAAATGAATCAAATGAAGGAGAAAATGCTGAAGAAAATGTTCTTGCCAACTACCAACTAACAAGAGATGGATCCAAAAGGTCAGTAAAACCTCCTGTAAGATTTGATCAAGCTAACTCAATTTCTTTTGCTCTTCTTGCAGCAAATGAAGTAGAATATCAAGAACCAAGCAACTATAAAGAGGCTGTAACTTGCAAAGAAAAAGAGAGGTGGAAAGCTGCAATCCAAGAAGAGTTGAATTCTCTTGTGAAAAACAAAACTTGGATTGTGGTTAAAAGACTAGATCATCAAAAGCTAGTGGGGTGCAAATGGATCTTCAAGAAGAAGATAGAAGCTTTTCAAAATAATAAAGTGAGGTTTAAGGCTAGATTGGTGGCAAGGGGATTCATACAAAGAGAGGGTGTAGATTATACAGGAATTTTCTCACCTGTTGTGAAGCATTGCTCAATCAGATTACTTCTTGCAATGGTGGCTCAATATGACTTAGAGCTACATCAAATGGATGTAACAACAGCTTTTCTACATGGTGAACTCAAGGAGAACATCTACATGGAAATACCAGAAGGTGTTCATGTCAAAGGTAGAGAAGGAAAGGCTTTGCTACTGAAGAAGTCTCTCTATGGTTTGAAGCAATCACCTAGACAATGGTATCTCAGGTTTGATGATTTTATGAGGAAGATTAAGTTCATAAAAAGCATGTATGATAGCTGTGTTTATTTTTATTTTGATTCACATGCTTCTGTTATTTTTTTGCTTCTATATGTTGATGATATGCTTATTGCTACTAATTCTTTAGCTAACTTGCATAAAATCAAAGATCTCTTAAATTCAGAGTTTGACATGAAGGATCTAGGGGAAGCAAAAAGGATATTGGGAATGACTATAACCAGGAACAAGAAAGAAAGTGAAGTGTTCATTGATCTTAGTTCATATCTAAAAAAGGTACTGATCAAATACCAGATGAATCAAAGTAAGCATGCTGCAGTACCTTTGGGACAACATTTGAAGCTCTCAAAAGATCAGTGTCCTAATTCTAAAGAAGATGAACAAAGAATGAGAAGTATACCTTATGCAAATGTTGTTGGCAGCTTAATGTATGCAATGGTCTGTTGTAGACCTGATCTTGCTTATGCCATGAGTCTAATCAGTAGGTTCATGGCAAATCCAGGCCTGTCTCATTGGGATGCAGTGAAATATGTGATGAAATATGTAAATGGAACAGTAGATATGGGATTGAAATTCAAGAAAAAGGCAGATTCAAGCTCACCAATTGAAGGTTTTGTTGATGCTGATTATGCTGGGAATTTGGATAATAGAAAATCCTTAACAGGTTATGTGTTTACCTTGTTTGGGACAGCTATAAGTTGGAGGTCTATTCAACAATCGGTGGTGGCACTTTCAACCACAGAGGCAGAGTTTATTGCATTGACTGAAGCCATCAAAGAAGCCTTATGGCTAAAAAGAATCATGTCTGAATTCAAGGTGATTCAAGAGTGTGTTTCAGTTCACTGTGATAATAATAGTGCCATACATTTGTCCAAACATCAGGGTTATCATGAAAGGACAAAGCATATAGACGTTAAGCTATATTACATCAAAGATATTGTGGAAAAGTAGGAGATCAAGGTGTGTAAAATAGCTACTGAAAATAATCCCTTTGATGCCATGACCAAGGCTTTGCCTACTGCTAAGTTTAAGCTCTGTATGGAGTTAATCGGCTTAAGGGGAAAGTCAGCCTCAGATATAACTTGAAGGAGAAAGGTTGCTCTTCGTACTAAGGTGGAGATTTGTGAAAATAGTATGAAGAGTGGCTTGGAGAAGCCATACAATCAGCTGAATAATTAGGAGAAATTGAGTTTATAAGGTTGTTGCAATTTTTGGCTAAGTATTGAAGAAAACGTGTCTGACTAATAAAAACGTATCTTGGAAATGCGATTTCATAACAGTTAAAACGGTTATGAGCTAACCTGTGTTTCCAAGTCTGTTTTGCAGGTTGTGCGCAGTGGTTTTGCGAGGCTCATATCTTACTCGATACTCAACGGTTTCGATCAAGATTTGTTGCGCTGGGTTCTATATATATCAGTGTATATTTCCTTAGTTGATAAGTTTCGAGATACAGTTATAGAGAGAGAGAGAATCAGCTGTATACAGAGAGTGCTCGTTTAGGGTTTACTGTTTCAGATTTCGTTTTCTTTCTTTGTAATTCGTTGTTCTTCGTGACTGATCAATATAGTGGAAGGATACAAAGTGGATGTAGGCATTTTAAGCCGAACCACTATATTTTTGAGTGTTGTGGTTGATGTTTTCGTTCTTGTTTCGTTTTGGTTCGATTATTCGTCTCTCCATCGTTGAGCTTGAGGGAATCTCGAGTTTTATTGTGTGTTCTTGATCTTTGTGCGACAATTTTTATAAATCATTTTTTTATTTAATAAAAGAATTTATCTTATAAAATTAGATTATCAAATAATTTTATAAGAATATATAGAAGTTATTACAAAATCGAAACTATATAACTCAGGTCACGAGGGAAGTAAGACATGTTCTAAAGTCTTCCTTTTTCAAACTTCTCTTTAATCTTTTTAATTCGCTTTCGGTTTTCAACTACTTATTATATTTTTTTTTCACTGTTTTTTATTTAGCAATTACGATTTATGATTTTAAATGAAATGTTGGAATAATTAATAAAATCTGGATAAATGGATCGGATCGATGGGTCATCCGTCATTCATACATATATATCAACCCCATATATTACAGATCATTATTTATTAATAAATGTGTGGAAGCTGTTAATTGGATAATATTCTCATTATTAAGATAACTCTTTCTCTCTCTCTTAGAATGCAGAGTCACTAATAAAATACAGTGTACTTCTTACATACACTGTCAAAGCACTTAAGTTGTGATTCTTGGTGGATTGTTAATTTTTTGTTTATAATAGAACTTTAGGAAGTTTAAATCTGACATCTGGATAAGTTATATGATTTACTAAATATTTTATTAATTTGTATATATTTGTAAGAAAATTTAATACATAATCGTTTGTGTTATTTTACATCTATAACACAATTTAATATGATTGATTTAATATATATTAATACAATGTAACACAATTTAATATATATTAAAGCGATTCAATTCGTGATTTGATTTGAAAAGATTGTGGGAATTGGATCAAATATGATTGAAGAAGAATGGAGAAGAAGTAGTGACGTTATTGTTGTTGATTTTTTTCTTTTTTGGGAATAAGAAAGTAGTGACGTTATAATTAAGTGTTTGTTAAGAGAATTCTAAAAATAGGGTATTGATATTATTGTGGAAAGGGGTAGTGTTGAGTTGAGTGGCAGTAGCGACTTCTACATCTAACATTTGTCCACACCTTTCCCATTTTTACTTCATCCACACTCCTCTCTCTCTCTCTCACATTGCTATATTTTTATATTGAGTAACACTTCTGTGCATCAGTTGCACCGTGCAATTCATACCATAAATGTAGTACCTTTATGTTATAAATGTAATACCTTTATGCATGTTCATTTTAAAAAGTACGAATATTTGTACATAAAGGTATTACATTTATAATATAAATGTATGGATTGCACGAATTTTCACTTCTGTACAACTGGTGCACAGAAGTTTTTGTGTTTTATATTTTATTTACTATTTTCAATCGAATTGTTAAAAGTTCAGAAGGTCTTTTATTGGAAAAGGACATTAGGATTTAGGTCCTTCTTTGGTCTTGTGTCCCTGTAATTTTATTTTTTTTTTGAACATTTTTTGAGTTTTAATTTTTTTGGATTAATTTTTTATATTTTTATTTATAAATATTTGCATTATATGGTTTCGTTTTCTTCTCAATTGGTTCCTGTATATTCATTTTGTTTTTTTATTTAGTCATTTTATTATTCTTTCCAAAAAACATTACAATATAAAGGGAGAAAAATAAAATAAATTAAGGCCAGAGACTTAAAGTTAAATTTTTTTTTTTTTTTTTTTTTTTGGTATTGTGAAGTGGCAAACAAATGGATATTTAGATCTCGATCGTTCCTTCATAAAGTGAACCTAAAAATAAAGAGAAAATTTTCACTTAATTTTATTCCCCACGCACACACTTGTTGTACAAAACATCAAATTTTCATTTAAAGTATTAATATCTCAATCACCCTAAATCAGTTTTGAAAAAACAACACCATCTGCTCGCAACGCATGTTAAAAATCTTGAGTTAGTTTTCACTTTAATTAAATGATACATAACAAAAAAAATGGCCAAAACCAATCTTTTCCTAAACCAAATTTAACAATACAAAACACAAAAATAATGCAAGCCTTTAAAATCCAAAAATAGAATAAAAAGAAGGGTGTCCAGCCTACTGTACCACAATATATATAGTTTAGGACAATTTTACCATCTTAGATAAAAAAGTGAAAAAAATACCATAATTTTTTCCGGCTCTTGAGTTGAATTGATTGAAATACTATTTGGGTTAACTAACAATCAAATTCTAAGATTAAAAAAATACTTGCATGAATTGAGATTGAAATGGCTAGTACTATTAAACGAAAATATGTTAAACAAGAGACATTATTAAACGAATTTGTTACACAATTTGACTTATTAAACGAATTGTTCACAGAAGAGTCATCATATGCATTAAACGAATTTGAACTTGAGAGTGCTGAACGAAAATGCTTCAATTTGAACTATTAAACGAAATTCAAATTTGCACTTACACTATTAAACGAAAATCTGCACATTTTCATTTTCGTTTAATAGTGTAATGGGTACAAGAATGAACTTACACTATTAAACGGAAATTTTCGTTTAATAGTTGTAAGTTAATACTACATTCGTTGAATAATGCAAAGTTCCCCCAATTTTCGTTTAATGGTAGAAATGAAATATTGTTATTTTAATGGGCACGCTATTCACCTTGGGATCGATAAAAAATGTGATAATTTTATCACTTTTTTATCCAAAATGATATTTTTATTCCACCTTATATGTTTTGTGGTACAACGGTCTATTTCCCCGTAAAAAGAAATTCCCAAATATCAACAAGGCCAAAAAGGTAAGTCCATAGCGTGTCAGTAAAAGTAGTCTTGAATTTAAAAAAAAAAAAAGAGGAGAGAGAGAGAGGGTTGGAGCATAAGAATGTTAAAAAATGTAGATTCAACTGAAAGCAGTAGTTCATAGAAATGACACACTGTTTTCCTATTTGTTCGCAAGAAACTCTAATAAATGTGACCTCTCACCCTTTTCAATTGTTGTGTCACTAGGAATCCACATTATTTATGAATATTTTGTACCATTACTTAATTTATTGCATGCTCAAACATTTACTCCTTTCATTCCTAACTATTCAACGCCACCAAAATTCTATTTCTTGTAAATATAAAGAAGACATACATCTATATAAAAAAGAAGAGATTTTTTGTTTTTTAAGAAGATAGAGGAAGTGGAAGGGAGCAAATAAAAACTAGAAAACTTATGTGGTTTAGGTTCGAATATTGGTCATCAAAATCTGCACATTTACATGTAATTTCTTTTCTTCAACCTTCGATCTCAGGTGAAAAAAAAAAATTGATGGATAATGTTTTCTATTTTTGTTGGACACTCCCTTTACTTTTTAAATTTGTCACCTTTTAAAATAAATGTGTTTCAATTTATTTGTCTATATTTTAATAAACGAGAAGAATTAATACTTTTCTTCCAAATATTTTTTAAGGAAAAACATTATTATAAATTTAATTATATTTTAAATTTTCATGAACTTTTCTTGGAAACGAATCTTTCGAACTGCAAAAGGGGTATTGTGGTGTACAAATTATTTTGTACATATAATTATAACTGTTACATATTTCATAATTTCTGTGAATAATCTTAAACAATAAATATATTGAAACGAATGAAGTATTATTTTTTTCTGTCCTGATTGTACAAAAATGACAAATTATGTTTCTTTAGTTACAGTTAATGGAGAGACTCCTATTTAAGATACTGTTTAAATTGATAGTTGCATCAAATTATGGTTTATTGTTATTTCTAGTAGTATTGCTTTAAAATTATCTTATTATAAATGGACTTGTAGCAAGTAATATTCTAATGTTTCATCATTTATATAATACTAGTTAATGTAAATTCATTTAAAATTGTATGGTTAGCTCTCAAAAGTTACCTAAAGGTATATTTTAATTGGTTGAGTGCAAAATAAATTCATAAGCCTTTGTTTTTATTTGACAATCTTAACACAACTTTCACACTACAAGAAAACTGTCCGACAGTGACGGAAAAATCCGTCACTAATTTGTGACGGAAAATTTCTATCAAAATGAGCTTTGTCACTAAATTTTAGTGACGGAAAATTAAAATTTCCGTCACTAGATGTGGTTATCATTTTAACTTTATTATGACGGAAATTATCTGTCACTAATTGTGTGACGGAAAATTTCGTGACATGTCAAATGACATTCATCACACCACCGACACGTCATCATGACACGTGTCATGCTGGCCAGCATGACATGTGTCACCACACCATAGGACGCTGACGTTAGCAATGACATCATCATAGGTGATATTATGCGTTGTTTGGGAATTGAACATCACACCACCGACACATCATCATGACACGTGTCATGCTGACCAGCATGACATTTGTCACCACACCATAAGACGCTGACATTAGCAATGACATCATCATAGACATCACACCACGACACGTCATCATGACACGTGTCACCACACCATAGGACGCTGACATTAGCAATGACATCATCATAGATGATATTATGCGTTGTCTGGGAATTGAACCCAATCGTTAGCATGACACGTATCACCACACCATTGGGAATTGAACCCAATCGTCAGCATAACACGTGTCACCACACCATAGAATGCTGACGTTAGCAATGACATCATCACCCGATGATACTCTAACCACTAGACCATTGGTGCTTTATGTAATAATATTCTACATGCATTTGTTTTATAAGTATTTTTGATATTTTTCAATTTTCTATTATTACATATTTTTAAAAGGTTAACAATACACACACACACATATATATATATATATATATAATTGGAAGATTAATGACTAATTAATATGTTTAGTAATGTTTAATCTAATTTCATTTTAAGACAGTGCATATTTTTTAATATGTTTTATAAAAATACTAGTTTTATATAATTATGAGTTTGGTCATATAAGATAATATTAATGCAAATAATTATATAAGATAACATCATAAAATAATTAAAATTTTCGTATTTAATTTAATTAAAAAACAATTAACATTATCACATATTTTTAGGGTTTTCTTGATTGGAGTTGCCTTTTAATTTTATTTAAATTATGAGTAAATATATGCAAATACTATTATATTATTTTGAATTGTCTTAAAAGAAAAACGAATTTATAATTTTTTTAAATATTTGAATTCATGTAGTGACGGATTATTCCGTCACAAAATAGTGACGGATATAAATCCGTCACTATTTTGTGACGGAATAATCCGTCACTACATAATTTTAACGGAAAATTCCATCAAAAAGAAAAATCAATGAATTTATAATTTTTTAGAAATTTGAATTCATGTAGTGACAGATTATTCCTTCACAAAATAGTGATGGATTTATATCCGTCACTATATAATTTTGACGAAAAATTCCATCAAAAAAAAAAATCAATGAATTTATAATTTTTTAGAAATTTGAATTCATGTAGTGACGGAATAATCCGTCACTACATAATTTTGACAGAATTCTTGACGGAAAAGTTTCCGTCAACAATTTTCGTCAAAAGTCCGTCACAAAATATTTTATGTCACTATTCCGTAACAAATTTTTGACGGAATATTTCCGTCACTAAAATCCGTCACTGTCGGGCAGTTTTCTTGTAGTGTCAATTTTGATCAATAAAGACACAATTTCCTTCTCTTCCCCAACTGTATCGAGTGTCACTTTACTTCCTTAGTCATCCAAGTAAGACGATTTAATAACTTCTTATTTTCTTAAAATATTATGAATAAGATTATTTCAAAAACTTGATTAAATTAAATCCGCAATAAATATAACATTGGGTGTTACTTAGTTAACCAAGTTAATATATTGAAATATAAATACAAAATAATTATTTCTAGAATACCTTAAAATAACTAGTGAAAAAATGAATAAAAATATAAAAGAGCAAATCAATCACCTTCAATGAGTAGAAGTGGGAAAATCGACAGAAAATTATAGGGAAGTGGAGAACTACGTAAATGATATATAACTTGAAAGTGTATTAATAAATTGAGAGTATAACAAAATGAAGAAATATTGTAAAACTCAGGAGATAAATGTCAGAAAAAAGAAAAAAAACATATTATTTCATAAAAAAAAAAAGTATATATTTCAATTTTTATTTTTATATAAATCCATGATATTATTAAAATGAAAATGAAAAAAAGATACAAAAGAGGAGAACAATCACACATTGACAATACTCCAAAGACAGGCTTCATCAAAACTTTGCTATAGAAAAACTCAATGAAAAAAACCAGTATGAAATTTAACATTCATACTAGCGAACTTGTCTGTCGCTTATTCTCTTCTCTAAAGATGTGAGAGACCATGTACACCTTCATCGATCCATAGAGAGGCGAAAACCACATAATAGCCACCATGCGCGGATCTTGTGTATATATTTCAATTTGTTGTTTGTGATTTGTGAAAATTTAAAAATCTAAGAATATCATCTTTGTAAAACCATCTCATAAATCTAATTTTACAAGACGAGTCAATCCACACTCCATAATTCAAAACTAAAAATTAATTTATGAAAATAAATATGAGTTGTGGGAAGTAGAGCTAGCTTCATCTTACATAATTTTTATCCATAAAACGGGTCATAGAAATTTCTTTTGAAAACCTAATGTGATTTTTATATTTATATGTGTGACATATGAGTGTATATATATACCATACCAAATCCGGCAATATTTCCTTCACTTTAGTGGTATCACACATGTGTGACAAATTATAGTAAAAAACATTGAATAGTAGTATCACACATAACAAAAAAAGAAAAAGGAATATACTTGTAGAAAAAGTGAAATGCACATTGAATCTTATTCCTATGATTTATTCAATTATTTAAGTTTTGTGGTACCAAATCTATTCCAAAAAAAAATAAAAAAAATTGACCTCATCACAAACTTGTAAAATTAGATATTAACTTATAAAAATGAGTTTAACTTTTTACATAATAGAGCTCTATTTCATAAAATTATATTTATAAAACGATCTCTGGAAACGTACACTAACCCTCCCCTTTGAATGGAAAAGGTGATTTCACTATTTATACAAACATTTCCGACACCCAATTACATATTAAATACCATATTCAATTTAATTAATCCAAGATAGGGTGGATTATAGTTGTTAGAATGGATTGATAATTTAAATGCCTAAAAGAAACAAGAATTTGAATAGAAATAAAAATGATATGCAACGTTGAAAAGGGAAAAGATAGAAAGAATCCAGTGTCAGAAAATAGTATGTAAGAAAAATTCGAGTTTGGAAGAAATAAAAATGAATATGTAATAAAAATAAAGGGTGGGGTAGGTGAAGTTAAAAAAAAATGAAGCTAAGTACTCCTCAGTCCTCACCCCACCCATTCCCATCCCACATGCTAAGAGGAATCCTTTCTGCAACTTTTTTTTTATAACAGAAATTTGGTGATTGGTGTTTCTATGGATTTGGGAATGCTGAATCAATCATCAACATCTATGAGATGGATCCATTCCCCTCTCTCTCTCTCCTCTTCTCTCTCTCTCTCTAGGCTTGGGTTTAGTACTTGGACCACTTTGAACACTGTTACTTCTCTGACATTGTGCATATGCCAACATACATCTATTTTTATATTTTAATTATATATATATATATATATATATATATATATATATATATTACAACAATTTTGTGCATCCATTTGGACATCAAGTTTATCTATTACAATATACCGACCAATTAAAAATAAAATAATGATAAAAAAATTGCTTAACACAATATTGACATCTGGCAAATTGATGAGTTGTTTGACCAAAATTTTGGGGGTATGATATATGTCTTGTTTCGAATTTGTAGGTAATTCGATTTCTATCTTTGCATATTTCATCGTTAAATTTAGAGATCAAACTTTTTCGTCTCTAATTTGACAACTACTCATTATTTTAATAACTAATGATTTCGTCTTCAATTAGTCACTAATATGTTTTCGAGGTGAAAATATATTTTGTAATTAGAGATAATTTTTCATACTCTAATTTAATATCTTCTTGTTGTATTACACGAAAAGAAATATTATGTATATTTATTTAATACTACTTGTTTTTTAATTAAGGATATATATGCTCTATTTCGAACCATCTTTGTAATTGTGGAAGTACTCTAAACTGCGTCAAAAGCTTAAAATTCATAGGGAGACATGTTTGTTTACCAAAATTATGTCTAACTAATTTAAGAATTTTTTTTTTTTTAATTACTAACCATATAAATTATGGAATACATATGTTGAATAATCAGGTATGATGCAAACTTTATTTGACAAATCTAAAAATATTAACGTACAAACGATATACAATCATCTAATTTGTTATTCAATCATATCGTGAAAACAATTTAAAGTAAAGTTGTTTACTTAATTAAAAATGGAGTACAAAAAATGAGTTAATCTTAATTGTAAACCCGATGCACAAGTCTGCATTATATCATCACATGAAGTCATGAACAATTATTAATCAATCTCGTCTTTTAAATGAATAAATAAATAAGCAAAATATATAGTACTACTTAACAAGTTCCCAAAAAAATAGAAATGCAGGCAGGCCTTTCATATATTTTTTCTTTGAGAAATTAAAGAGTACTACATGGTGATTGGTTGTGATAATATCAGTGGAGTAGTAATTAATTAATTAAAATAACATAATTTAATATAAATATTGCAGATCCAAAACTAACATTGCCTGTGATTTCAGTCAAAATTTGGATGATGGAATATGTGTTTCTCGAGTCCGACAATAGTGTCAGAATGTATTTATCTCACTTTTATTTTCCAATATTATCTCATTGAGAGATGAAATATTGTCACATGATCATATTAACAAAATAAAATTCGTTAAATATTTCTCCCATACATTTTGTAATTTTTTTCCTTAAGGTTTGCAGTGTTTTATTAAACGTCTTTCATGATGATCCGAAAAATGAACTCAAATGTCAATTTAAAAGGATTCTTAAGTTCAATAGAATTAATAATATTATATATATATTATGGCTCATAATTAACTTTTTACATTTTTTTTATCTAATAGTAATACATGTATTATACTTTCTTTGCCTACGCTTTATTCTCCCTAGTCCCTACCTCTTTCTAATTTACATCATTTACATTAATATAAATAATACTTTATTTTATTAATAAATTTATTCACACACACACACACACACACATATATATATATATATATATATATATATATATATATTGTTATAGTTTTTGGATATTTATTGCGTAAGATTTCAGAATTTGTTGCATTTTATAAGCCTAAGCAAGCAAACAAAAAAAGAGCTAGCCGAAAGCAATCAAAAGCAATGAATAACTGATTAAAAAAAAATCATAAATTACATAAAACTAAAGGTGAGCTAAAAACGCTATTCTCATATATATATATAGATATGCAACACAATATGATTAATGAATACCATATGATGTGTAGTGTTACGAATTACCATAGGAAATAAAAACATCATATACAACAAAACCAATCGAGCTATTGTATATCAAAATAATACTATCACTAGATTAGCTTATCACTTGTGAAATATTTCTACATTAGTTTGTGATAAGAAGAATAAGCGAAAAAATAATTATATCAAACTATTTAAAATTCGATTTAAGATTTGTTACGTACTAAATTGGTATGATACAAAACAAATAGATCTAATATTTTCTCATAAAAATATAAAATATAAAATTCAATTTAAAACTCAACGCATGATTAATAAAATAATTATAAATTATAACATAAGTCAAGCTCCAATAATCCACAATTTATTTTATCAAAAGTATGATTAGTTTGAATATGTTTTATAAACTAAATTCATGTGAAAGCATATGAGCAAAATATTGTTAATTTACTTGAAAATGGAATTGGTGGAAATAAAAAAGGATTGATAAGAAGATGAGAGAGAAAGAGACGTGAAGAGGGTACTGTTTACGGTGGGTACATTCTCCTAGAACTATGGGATTTACATGAAAATAATAAACCATTTTTTTAATATATTTATAAATATATAAGCCAAAAAAGGACATAAATATACTATTAAATTATTATTAAAAGAGATAGATAGTACACTAGGCGGTGCTGCCTAACGGTCCTCTTAGGTTTCAGCAGGCTTCAAATAGAATTGGATGTCTTTACACACACACACATATATATAATATAAAAAAATAGTCCTTTATATTTCATATGTATGTTTTTGATACACATATATATTATAGCAACTGATTTATTTTAATTGGATAATGTTGATTTTATGTTATTTGGGAGAAAAGTATATTCACGTATGAAATTATTTAATTTTGTACAAATTAAATAATGTCGACATATTACCTTGGATCTCATTAGGTTATTCGGTAAAAATTATCGATTACAAGATATTGAAAAAAAAAAAATTCTTAAACTTATATATAGTGGAAATACAAATATTGTTTGAAAATTTGAGGACAAACAAAACTTATTAAATAGATCAATAATTAAATATATATTCCACTATTTTTTTTCTTTTTTGACAATATATATTCCACTATACTTTTTTTTTTTGACAGTATATATACCACTATACTTGGGAATCGTAATGTGCTACCAAAACCTCTGCCCACTTCTCATGTAGTCATGCTTCATATGCCTCGAGCGACCCTTTACTCTTTAGTGTACATATTGGAAAAAGTTTACTACAATTTTATTAGTATATATTTTGTATCAACTAGGATCGTGTGTATATATATATATATACTGAAAATAAAATTGCAAAATAAATATTGAAAGAGTGTAACGTGGATGTAGCTGAATTGAGCTTAATGAACAGAGACTTAATTTTTGGTTACTTGAAGTAGGGTCCCATTGATGTTACCAACCAATCATTAAATAACATTGAATTAATCATAATTGATGAAGGCTAGGAGAAAATCGATATAAAGAAAGCAGCTTAATTAATTTAACGAGATTTGCAACTTACCACATGTGATGTCAACAAACAACATGAGACTATCGAGAAGTTCAACTCATTTCATAATTAATAAACATCATCTCTATATTTAGTCTGTATTATATGAATAAAAAAGAGACTGGGTTAAAGATTAATTTTCCTCTACTTAATGTTTTCAAAAGTTTAAGTAAGTTAATCATCGTTCAATTTGAACTATCGATTTCGATTCTCAAAGTTATGATTCAGACGTACGATTACAGTTTCAATCGCTAGAATTTAGACGTTTCTTTTCTTTAAAATTTTTGATAAAATCATCTATTTTTATTATAATATTTAATGCCCCAATCTACACACAAAAATAAAAATTAATCTATCTATACGACACAATACATATTTATTATAAATAAAAAAAAAGAAATTGATGATTAAATCGTGGGTGGCCTTTTGTGGTCACATATAACAAACCAAATTGAATCAATATATATGGTTTTTGGTTTCAATTTAGAATCGAAACTGGATTAATGGTTATTCGATAGTGGATTAATAGTTAACCTAGTTGGATATCCACTTGCAAAAGATTGTGTATATTTATAGTAAATTTATGTTGGATGTTTAGGAGTCCAAGACTGCTTAATCTATTCAGCAATTGTCGAATTCGATGTAACATCCAACTAGGGTTTTTCCACTTGTTAAATTGGGTTAACGTTGAGAAATTATGAGCCCAAGTGGTTATTAAATTAAATTAAATATTAGACATTATCTGAGGATCCGTTTTTGGAGGCTTAAAAGGGTGATATATTTACCCTTTATTATTTAGTCCTTCAAAATTAAAGTAAATTAATTAAGTTAAATTCTTTAAATAATAAAACAAAAGAATAAGAGACTTAGATTAATTATAAAAAAAAGATGGGCAAATATAAGATAATAGCAAGTGGCAATTTTGAGAATTTCCATAAAAATTGATTTGGTTCAAAGGCATATGCATGCACCCCCAAGGCAAATGTACAACCCTCACAAGCTTATTAAAACTATGCTATCTTATTCAACTATTAATTAATTCTTAATTAAACAAATTTTCAATTTAAAATTCTTAAGTTTCTGTGCTTTATTAAACTTATGAGATGAGTGACATCATTGCAGTCCATGTTGCAGAGTACAATTATCCAGAATTTGGGGACAGACTTGACAGTAAATTACTTACAAATTACAGGTTTAGTTATTACTTAATTCTTAATTTATTTCCTCAAGAAAACAATAATTTAATGTTTAAGTAAAGATATTTATTTAATATGTCCCATAAAGTTGCCTAGGTTTACATTCCTTTTGCCTTGACCAGCTTTCAGCTGCCTAATGCACCAGAAATTCTGTGTTATATTATGTTATATTCTTATACATCTTGAAAGTACATCATTTATTTTATTAATTTTCTTTTTTCTTTATCTTTTCCTCATCACTCTTTCTAGATCTATTTTTAATTAAATTTTTGAAAAAGCTATACTATGATTTGTAGATGTTTATGATTTTATTTGTTAAATGATCTATTGTTCATTTTTGTTTATAATTATTAATCTTTTATTTCTTCCTAATTTTTTTATTTGATCCCTAATGTACTTTTGTAACTATTTTCTAATGTTTCTTTAAACTTGTGTTTGAAACCGTATAAGACTATCTAGTTCAAGTTTCTTTGATTGAATTCATTAAAATAAATAACAACTTTTATAATTGTTGGAATGAACTTATTCTTTTAAGGTATATAAGCTAAAAATAAACAAAAGAACATATGATGGTAAAATTTTAACTGGCTAAACATGTTGATTTATTGATCTTTTGGGATCAAATAGTCATATATTTCTTTTATTATTGAATAAATTTCATATTATAATTGTTTATAATTTTAAATATATATATTTATGTGCTATTTTAAAATATTTTATTATAAATATAAATGTGTGTGTACATTGTTTTGTTCATTACTATTATAATTGTTATTTTTAATTTGATTTTAAATTATTAATTATTTCTTATATGTAGTTTTAGGCTCCTATGGACGAGAATCCTAGTGATGATGATAAATTGTCCATTTCGTATATACCAATAAAATAAAATACGAGATAAAATTAAAATAGAAATAAAAGAATAGGAGATATTTAAAATTTATTGTTTTTGTTACAAAGAAAAAAAAGATATCATCATGCTTCAGGAGTTCTACAGCACGCAATATAACGTTTTGTCAATTTATGCGGCCCACTAAAATATTGGACTATTGATCCCCGTTATAAGTAGGCCCATTTAGTCTTTATTTATTTATTTATTTTAAATAAGGAAGATATTAGGTTCATTTAAATAGTATATGGAATCCAAATAATATGTCTTGTTAATTATTATTATTATTATTATTATTATTATTATTGTTATTATTATTATTATTTTGAAAATATCTTGTTAATTAATATGTTAATATCTTGATTTATATTATTTTTACTGTATTTATTCAATTTTAGTAAAAGAAAGTGTAGATGACCTAATTTATAAATTTTGAATCACATTTATTTACTTCATTCTTTATTAAAAACTAAAATTGTATCAATTATAATTCATGCATTAATGTAGAAATCAGGAATATATTTTTCATACATTGAAATCATCACTATAAATTAAACAGAGATGATATTTTAATTTTAATTTTAATCAAAAGGATAATACAATACAAGAAACAAAATTATCTTTTTTCCCTTTAGGATGGAGAATTGATGGAATTGTTGTTCTTAAGAAAAAGTGATAATTACGAAGAATACTGTTAGTTTCTTCACATTATTGGGATTAAAATGTATTCATGACAAGAAATTATATATAGTGCTTGGGGTATAATGACACACTTTTCAACAATTTGAGTCGTTTCGAAACCACACCATTGCTGGGATTTGGTGGCAGCTCTATGATGAGGATGGCGGTGGAGTCACCGTCGACTCTACCGCCACCACATGGAGGAGAACCACCAGTACCAAGAGGACGAAGATGCTGAAAAGTTCATCAGAAAATTCTATAAGGATTTTTAGTAAATATGTGGAAATGTTCTGTCGTTTTTTAAGGTAAAAATAAATGTAAAATAAAATGTCACATCATCAAGAATAAACGGTAGAAAAATGGGAGCGTGTATCTCATTTGCGCAAAAACCCATTGAAAAACACAAATTTTGATGATAAAAAAGACTAAAAGACTAAAATTTACAATTACAAGACTAAAATTAAAATTTTGAAATAAGTTAGGATTAAAAGTAGACATTAGTACTATGTACGACATGACAAAAAAAAAATTCTCAATTTCCTTATAGTGCATTAAAAAATACATTTTCTTCATAAATTCCCGAAAACAGGTCAATCACAATTCACAATCCACAACAGATATTTATGACTTGTAAAAAGGGATTTAGAATATTGTAAGTAGTAGACCTTATGGATATATACAGTAGTAAATCAAACAAACAATAGTGTAGTCATTACATTGCAACCCCCTTTGGTTTATTTGCCCTTATTAGTTACAAACCAATATTTTTTTTAGAAAAAAGAGCAAAATTACATTATTAACCACTGGTATATATCTAGAATGAGGAGACAATGACCATGACAACAAATTGATCAAACATAAATATCAAATTTTCCAAACTTCAGACAAATCCCTAAGTGTTAAAAAAAAAAAAAAAAAAAAAAAAACCTCAAACAGCAATGTCAATACTCTTACTCTTCTGCTGCACTTCAAGATCATCACGATTAGAACCCCCATAGACAGCATTGTTATGCACAGATTTCTCAAACTTCTCTCCATCACCCCACAGAGCATAGGCCTCCTCTCCATGCACAGCATCGTCTCCACCCTCGAGCTCTTCGTCAGACAACCTCAGTGGAACAATGAGTCTGATGAAGTTGCAGATGAGGCTGGTGGTGACGACGTTGAGGCAGATGATGAAGACGATTCCGAGGATCTGGATTCCCATCTGCTTGAAGCCGGCCTTGATGTGGCCGTTGTGGAGGCCATAGGCAAGGCCGATGTAGTGCTGGTAGTCGTCGATGACGTAGAAGAGGTGGCTGAGACGGGGGTTGGCGAAGAAGCCGGTGAGGAGGCCGCCTAGGGTTCCGGCGACGGCGTGGGTGTGGAAGACGGCCATGGTGTCGTCCACCTGCTTGAGGAGCCAGATCTTCTTGTGGAGGACCATCATGGTGAACCATGGGATTGAGCCTGATAGCACTCCCATTATGATGGCTGCCCATCCTTGCACCACCCCTGCTCACAATATTGAATTTTACAACTCTCAGACAACAATTTTTCCGTAACAAAAATTGATGATATAAATTGACAACAAGTTGTCATAGAAAACAATTAAAAAAATTAATTTGCGGTAACATCATGTAGTCGCAAATACATTAGAGACAATAACATCAAGAATTTGTTTGATTTTGGTTTCATAAGGGTATGTTGGAAGAGAATTATGGGGGATTGGGAAAATCAAGCCATTGAAATAGTAAACATGTTTGTTTTAGGATTTTGTAGGGTTGTATTATGTTGTGGATGTCAAATCAATACTTAAAAATGTGGGTTGATGTAATATTTTTATTGTAAAAAGGTAGGTTGAAGTGATATATTATTGTTGAAAAATATATTTGATAATGATTGAATGATTAAATTCATGTAGTAATGATTGTGTCAAGATTTTGTGATGCGAAACTGAACATTCATTAACATTTTAAAGTCCAAATGAGTCCCTTTCCAAACATATCCTAAGTGTCATGGTTTTTAAATTAATACGCTATCTGAATTTAGTCTAATTTTGGTCGAAAAATTCTAATTTCACTGAACCCCTAATTGATTTGATTTACATGTTTCGCCACGTCACTTTCTAATCGTTGAAATGAATAAAACTTAGACAACTCTCAAATTATGGGATTAAACTGAAAATCATGATAATTATGAAACATGATAGTTATTATGGAAGGAAAAGTGATTTTAACCCAAAGTGTTCAGAAGATGAAATAATTAATGAATGATAAGATGCAAGTATATATGAAAGAAGAAAGAAATACCAGCAGCAGGAGTGATGCAAACAAGGCCAGTGATCATCCCTTGAGTGGCCCCAATCACAGACGGCTTATCAAAGAAGAGAATATCCAACATCAGCCACGTCAGCAGGCTCGTCGCGGCGCAGACATGCGTGTTGAGCACGGCCAACGAGGCATCAATGCTGGCCATGTACGGGTCCCCGCCATTGAACCCGGTCCAGCCCATCCACAGCAGCCCCGCCCCCGCCAGCATCAGCAGTATATTATTGGGCGGGAACCTCTCCCGATCCTTGGAGGCCCTGGGCCCCACCCAAAACGCCGCGGTAAAGCCCGCCACCCCCGACGACAAATGAATCACATACCCACCGGAATAATCTATCAGCCCCATCTTCGTGAGCCACCCGTCCGGGCACCAGATGCTGTAGGCCCCAATCGTGTACGAGAAGGTGAGCCAGAGTGGCACGAAGATCATCCATGCAATGAAGCTCATCCGACCTAGCAGGGCTCCGGCGATCAGGATCAGGGTTATGGCTGCGAACACGAACTGGAAGTAGAGCATTGTCGCGTTCGGGAACTTGTAGGCAAACGCCTGCTGGAGGAGCACGTGCTGGTCGAGGGCGTCGTCGATTTTTCCGAGGAACGGGAGGAAGGTGTGTCCGAACGACATTTGGTAGGCCCACCCGACCCAGCAGACGAGCACGGCCGCGAAGGCGTAGAGGGCCATGAAGGCCGAGTTGACGGCCCATTTCTTCTTAACTATGCTGCCGTACAGGATTACCAGGCCCGGGATGCTCTGCAGCCCCACCATGGTGGCTGCGGTCAGCTGCCACGCGTTGTCCCCTTTGTTCATCCAGGGGGGGTTCGCGTCGTCCGGCTGGAGGTTCGACGGGAGCCATTGGTATTTCGGGTCCACGTTCATTTCGGGGGCCCGGGATTGATTGGCCTTGGAGAAGAGATGTGGGGATTGAGAGGTGTTGAGGGGTTTTTATTTAATTAGGTTTGTGGGTGGTGGTGTTGTTGTGGGTGTGAAAGGGCTTTATTGGCCTTGGGTTTAGGGGTTGGTTGTGCATGGAGGATGGGGGTATAAGAGTAACTTGACGGGAAGATGGGCGGAGAGTTCTATTGCTAGAAGCTGAGTTTCACAGGTTGTTTTTCTTGTGCAATAGATTGAGGATTCCTATGGGGGGTTTGGTGTTAGAAGATAACAAACATTCCTTGTTAGTTGTTACCATTTGGTCTCAATAATAATATCAAATCATGATATCGGTACAGTTGGATTAAAAATGAGGCATTTGCAAATCAATTTGGAACTGTACGTGTGGTTCAAATTGAATTTGAAATCGGGTCATTGAGACACGTTCCGTGATTTATATAGAAGTAATTCAAAAAGATCAAATTGTTATTATCAGATTAATTAAGTGTAAGGTGAATTTGGATTATATAGTACAAAAAAAATTAATGATATTTGGTTTCTGGATTCAAAAGGACGCCATTTTTGTTGATGTGCTAATTTTAGTTGTTACCAATTGGTCCGAATAATTATATCAGATAATGATGTCGGTATAATTGGATGACAAATGAGGTGCTTTGCTAATCATTCAAACACATTCCACAATTTATATGGTAGTAATTTAAAAATACTCAAATTATTATTCCCAAATTAATATGCAAGGTGAAATTGGATTATAAAAAAAATATATTCAAATAATGTTTTTTTTTTTTTTTGTCGCAATGGTTATTGTTGATTAAAAGGGTCTTTTTCGTTGATGTAGTATGTTTGTGATCGATTCATTTGTTTTTTTTATATCTCTTGGTTAATGTGGCTAGTTGTGCTTGTCAAGATCCCTTCCCACTATTTCCCAGATGCACAAATCTTAATTAATTAACCAAACAGCTCATTTTTTGACATATTAATTTGAAGTAATATCGGACTAATTGTAGTTTGGTAAATATTTCATTATTTTTTTAAATTAAAATTCTAAATGACCAGTCACGAAAATATATACTTCTCAGATTGGAGATATATATGGGGCCAATTATACCATTATTTGGTGCCTCGTCTTTAATTTATTTTAATCGTATAACACTATGTATGTATTATTTAGTAGTGAAATGTATCAATAGAATCTTATACAATATTACCTCCAAAAAAAATTATTTTACATAAAACGTTTAAAAAATTCCAGTATCTTATACTATCCAAACATGTTACTTCTAAACTATAAATATATCTTAGTGGTGCCCGGTTTAACCGAACCGCCGGTTTCGGTTCCGAACTGGCAGTTTGGCTAACCGGAAAAGGGCTAACCGGAACCGAACCGAGGTATGTTTGGTTCCGGTTCCGGTTTGTAACCGCCGGTTAAACCGTAACCGGCGGTTCGAACCGCCGGTTTATCCGTTCAAACAATCCGGACCTAACACGTGGCATTTTAAAAAAAAAAAAAATTTCGCACGAACCGCCGGTTAACCGGCGGTTCCGGCCACAACGGTTAGTTTTCGCTGGAGTCCAGCGACACGTGTCATTTTCACAATTTTTCAAAAAAAAAAAGAATCGGAAAACCGGCGGTTACGGTTTTCCAATATACGAAACCGGAACCGAACCGGATGAAACCGGTTCATGGTTCCGGTTTGGAACCGAAACCGGTCAACGGTTTCCCGAACCGTTGACCCCCGGTTTCGAACCGGCCGGTTCCGGTTTTTTCAAAACCGTGGGCACCACTAGTATCACATAAAGGTATAAGTTTTATTGAATAAACTTATGAGTTGTTTCACATAAATGTATTACTTCATTTGCATAAGGGTATTGCCTCATTTTATTGAAATATAAAGTAAAGGTATTAATCATATAACATTAAAGTATTACTACATTTACTTAAAGGTATTATCTTATTTTAATCAAAAATGGTTGTATATTATCTTATTCTATTTTTACTGGAATATATTAGTTATATTGCATAAAGATATCAATCGTATTACATAATGATATTAATTGGATCATATAAAAGTTTTACCTTATTTATTAATATATAATATAAAGGTAATATTACCATAACTAAAATGTCTGATACACTTAACTAAAAGGTTTGATACGCTTAACGAAAATGTATGAATTGCATAACTAAAAGGGTATGAAATTTTCACAAAAAGTGTAATGGTATGAAGGTCATAATATAAAGGTATGAAAGTCATAACATAAATGTATGAAAGTTATAACTAAAATGTATGCATATTTTCCAGAAAAATGTAGAAAATAAACAAAGTGTGTGGTGCCCCTCCCCGACGCGTGGATGATCGTGCCGACACATGGAGAACCGTTCGGAATCGGGTTGATCCGGATTACACGAATGTAGGATTCGTGCACCAATTTCACAGAAGTTTTTGTCTAAATTAATACATAAATTTTTATAAATCTTTTGTACCCAAAAAAAAAAAAAAAAATTACCAAAAATCTTAGGCCTAAATACAGGAGCGTTTTGACTTAAAAATAAAATGACCAACTTTATGCCTCAAAATCTACTTATACTGTAAACAAAAACTCAATTAGTAAATAATGATTTTTGTGAAATTCATAACCCACCGATCATAAAAATAGATTTCGACTATGGAAATAAGGCTTCGTCTTATACATAATTGAATCAATAAGATAGTTTATGGTGGTAGGGACAGCATCAAGAATATATATGTATAATTGCAACTGTGATATCATTGAACTTCATTTTCTTTATAAGTAGTACCAAACTTTTTTGAGTTGATTGTACACTATGCCCATATTTGTTAAAACATGGTTTAAAATGCTACGTGAATACGTGATCATCTGTTTGTTTTGTTATTTTTGTATATACGTGTAATGGAATAAGTCTCTATATATGCGAAAAGAAAAATGAAAATATCATGTACATATTTCAATCTATATATAAGGAATATTAATTCTTGATTTACCGTGAAGTAAAATAAAATTTGGATTTACCGTATAACAAATAATTGGTAGAATAGAATATCATCATGTGACCACACTCTTAATTATTAATTTTATTTTAGTCAAATACATTAAATGAGTATATGACTTACCATAAAAGTTATTATTAATTACCTGCATGGCAGGTAAAATATTTTAATATACATTAATATTTCAAGTAGTACATAATAGCCTATATACCACAAAATTTCGTTTAAAAAAATAAGTAAAAAAAATTCATGTGATGCATTACAAAAAAAATTCGTGTAAAGTGTAGTGATTTAAAAAAAAAAAATCGTATAAACAAAATCATGTAATGCTCTTTTTTTTTTTTTTTTTTTTCCGTGTAAGGTATAATTCATGTAAATCAAAATTCGTCTAACATCTGACACAAAAGTGATTTTTTTTTTTCTTTTCCAGAAAGATAATTTTATTAACTTTTCTGATTTATGTTAGAAAAATAATAAAACTATCTTTTTTGTTAAAAAAATCATCCCTCAAATGGAATGCTGTAGGAATGTACTCTTGTAAAAAATCTTTTAAATTGACCATCCAACAGATCATTTAATAACAAAATAAGGATTAAATACGAAGATGTGGACAAAGAATTGGACTGTAATATATAAATTATATATTATTTTATATATAAATTATGCATATATATAAAAATATAAATTTGGATCGATCATATAAGGATTATATATATCATTTTTTTCGTCAAAAAAGAAATTATATAATTATTTTATATAATTATATTGTGGCTAAATTTATCCCAACAGTCATAGGCCTTGTGGTTCTTAGACGCGCGTCTTGCTCCACAGAACTCCTCTATTTTGTACTTAGCTTCTTCTCATTAACACTCAATTTCTGAGCTAATTTCCTCATTTCCTTTTGCTTCTATCCATCAGAATTAGGGCAGCTTTTCCCAAAATCGGAACCATTTTTGCTGAGTATCGAGGCAATTCGCTTGTTCAATGGCTTCTGCAATGCTCAATGGAGTTGAAAACCTCACTCTCACCAGAGGATTTCCTTCAAATCCAAAAGGGCTAGGTTTTCTCGGCTCAGATTTTCACAGCAAGAGTTTCCTCAAACTAACTTCAATTTCTTGCAACAAGGTTTCAATTAGGTCCACAAAGAGCAAAACCCTCGTCCCAAAATGCGGTCTTTCGGCCTCTAGACCAGCTTCGCAGCCAAGATTCATTCAGCACAAGAAAGAGGCGTTTTGGTTCTACAGATTCCTGTCAATCGTGTATGATCATGTGATAAACCCTGGGCACTGGACTGAGGATATGAGGGATGATGCATTGGAACCAGCTGATTTGTATGATAGGAATATGACAGTGGTGGATGTTGGTGGAGGCACTGGGTTCACTACTTTGGGTATAGTCAAGCATGTGGATGCCAAGAATGTGACCATTCTTGACCAATCTCCTCACCAGCTTGCTAAGGCTAAGCAGAAGGAGCCTTTGAAGGAATGCACCATCGTTGAGGGGGATGCTGAGGACCTCCCTTTTCCTACTGATACTTTCGATCGATATGTTTCGGCAGGGAGGTATATTGTTTGATGTTTGTTGTTTGTTGTGAAGATATTTAATTTTTTTTGTAGGCATGGTTTAGTTGGATTGTCTATTTGTTTTGTTGCTTGCTTGTTAACTTAAAGGAAGTTGTGTATTCTTGCATTGTCCAGTAACTATTGCTTTGTTGCTACTGCTAAATTGGGAGGTTTTCTAGTCAACAGTGTGAAAAGACTTGGACTTCAATTCAAAATTGTCTAGTAAAACTATTGGGTTGTATCTGTGAAAATGGTTATTATGAAAAGCTGTCAAGATGTTGGTGTAGTGGCAAAGTTGTGTTTCTGTGAGGAGGTTATTTTTGGTAAATCATAATGAATTTCTGTGTCTTCTCAGTATTGAGTACTGGCCAGACCCGCAACGTGGAATCAGGGAAGCTTATAGGGTTATCAGGCTCGGGGGGAAGGCGTGCTTGATTGGTCCCGTGTATCCCACGTTTTGGCTATCTCGCTTCTTTGCAGACGTGTGGATGCTCTTTCCAAAGGAGGAAGAGTACATTGAGTGGTTTACAAAGGCAGGATTCAAGGATGTCCAACTTAAAAGGATTGGCCCAAAATGGTATCGTGGGGTTCGTAGACATGGCCTCATCATGGGATGCTCTGTTACCGGTGTAAAGGCTGCATCCGGGGACTCACCTTTGCAGGTAATTTTCTGATCGTTTTTGAATCAACTTTTGTCTCTGCTTTTGTTTCTGCATAATAGAAGTCGCGTTCTTGAAAAAGTCAATAACTAGGTGCCTTTTGAAGTTTCTTTGAAGTAGTATAAACTTATTAACTTATTCATACTTGGGACTTTTAGATGGGTATTCATGTTTATAATAATCGATGCAAGAGTTAGTTTTTGGTTTTTGGACATCAACTCATGATTTTTTCCTTGGCAGCTCGGTCCTAAGGCAGAGGACGTATCAAAACCCGTAAATCCGTTTGTGTTCTTTATGAGGTTCCTCCTTGGTGCCATGGCAGCAACTTACTACATATTGGTTCCGATTTACATGTGGCTCAAGGATCAGATTGTCCCCAAAGGCCAACCCATATAGGAAAGATGCTACTGCTAAAATAATCCCCGTCTCTTCTCGTCTTGCCTTTGGAGCTTTCTTTACTGTATTTTTAACTGGAGATTTCCCAAACCTTTTAGATTCGCAGGAAAGTTTCTTTGTGGTTTTACAATTATAACTTAGTTGTTGAGACTAGATTACACTATTGTTAAACCCTTTCAAGATCCACATTTTGGTGTTTTTCCTGTATAAGAGAAGCTTGGTTTGCTCATCTCTTCCCCAATCTCCCTCAAACTAGAGATAGCATAATAAACTTGATCCGAATGGGGAACCACCCCTGCCCTGCCCCCGACTAGCCAACAGGGCAGGGTTGGGTTTGAATCCTCCGTCTCGATCCTCGCAATACATACATATTTGGCTTGATTGTTTTAAAAATAAAAATAATAACAACACGACGAACTGTTACAAAATTGCGATTTTAAAGCTGCTTTTCAAATTTAGAGGAAAAGAAAAACTTGAATGTGCATGGTTCTGTAATTCAATCATTGTTCATTTTATGACAAAGGGTTGTAGACATCTTTGGTTAATTTTTACACGTTGGATGCAAGATATCTAAAAGTTTAGAAAAAAGAGAGCATACGATGTGAAGAAATTAGTCAGACACGTTGACAATCTTTCGCTGAAAAAATGGATGATGCTTAAATTGCAAAATTATATAAAAGATAGCATCTGATGTGAAAAAAATAGTAAGATGTGTTGGCAATCTTTCGTTGAATAAATGGATGATGCTCGAATTGCAAAATTATGTAAAGATCGTGGTTTATTTTTTCTAAATTCAAATATCGCATTAAAATTGTTTGTGAACTTTTTTGCCTATAATTTAGTAATAATTTATTGCTACACTATTTTTGTGAGGAAAAAAAAACAAAAAAGACTACCTTTAGTTATACAATTTAGAAATGTTTGCGATTTTACATTTCAAATTAATATTATTTAGGGATTGCCACTACTATCCCAAATCAATCTCTTGTTACTCTAGGGATGATCACAAAATTGTCCCTAAGGTTTAACCATTTTACCCCCAAAAATAAAGAAAGAAAATAAAAACTAATATTACATATCTATTCGGGTAATACTATTTGTTAATGTTACTAAAAAGAGACGTGTAAAAAAACCAAAATACTCTTAGAAAGTAAAAAATGACTAAAAAAATGTTTCCTTATATACTTTTAAGTTAAATTGAATGGTATTTTTTATTAACAAAATTGAAAATATCTAAAGAACATCTTTGCTTATACTTATGAATGAAACATATCTAATGTAATGAAGCATTAAATAGAGAGATTTTCATTTGTTTTTGGTTTTTTCCACAAACAATTAGTTATGAGGTGGGCGTGAGAAAGGGATGTTCTGGGCCTATACTAAGATAAAGTGTGTTTATGAGGACCCTCAATTACTATTTCAAGATCAAGGAAGCTTTTTAAGTTTTTTTCGATCATATATCTCATTTTATCTTTTGTAAATGGAACAAGCTAATGAGCATGAACCAATGAAGTTTTCTTCAAGTTATACTTAGAAGAGTTAATTGTCGAAAATATCACTAACTTTTACTCAAATTGTATTTTAACCAAAATTTTCATATTAATCAAAATAACATAACCTTACATCTTTGTTTTTTTTTTTTATCTTAATCAATTTTGTAAAACAAAATTGCTGACATGTCCACATCAACTGCCACATCCGAATTAATAACTAAAAAAAAAAGATTCAATAAAAACAAATCATTTTTTTATTAAGACTCGTTATTATAAACTTAAATAATGGTTTTTGTGACAAATATAGAAACGTAGTTTCTTTTTATATATATTTATAGTTTGAGATAATATTATATAAAACAAATTTTTTGTTATGTTTCCTGCCGTCATATTGTGTCTGGAATATTGAGTAAAATAAAATTTTTAACAAAGAAAAAGATTTGTGATTGTCATTTATCCACGTCATATAACAAACAATTTATTTGTATATCCCATTAGCCCAAACCCAGCAATGGTACTGGGTTATTCGTTGTGGAATATATATCTGGGTTTGAACTAAATGGGCTTTAAATACCATTCGGGCTGTGGGCTTGTTAGTTTCCCAACTTAATCTGCACCTCAAATTTCACAGAGAAACCCCTATAAATTATTTGGGAAAATAGGAAAAACTACAGAGATTTCCCTTCAGTTGGAAAAGATTATCCAAGATTTTGAATGCTAAGTTTCAGATAAACAGCAGAAACATCTCACGAATATTACAACATAGAACCAACATCAAAACACCACCCAAGATTTCATGCTTCTTACCTACAAAGTAACTAATTCAACCCATTGTCTGGACTCACATCTATGTCTTCATAAGATACTAAGCCCCGTTGTTGTCCACCCTCGGGGCTTGATGGGGAGCTTCGCGGCGAAGGTGTGGATACCTTTGTCGCTTGCTTTCTTGAAGCACCGTCAGCAGATCTAGATCGTGATGAACTGCGGCTCCTTGAGTGCGAAATAGACCTCCTGCCTCGAGGGGAACGATCATTCTTTTGTGGGCCGAGACGAGATTTTAGTCTGTCACTAAGCACAGGGGGACGCCTATCTACTGGGCTAGGACTGCGCTCAGGACTTCTGCTATGGCGCCTCCCACGAGTACGGTTTGAGCCAGGGCTTCGAGAAACACTCCTGCTCCGACTCCTCTTGCGTTCATATCTAACACCAACAAAGTAATATAATTTGAAAAACTATAGAATAATAATTAAAACAATTTCAAGGATCAACAGAGGTTGTTAGAGATGAGCAAAAATAGCATACATTTTATGTGCAAAGGAAAGGGTCTAGGAGAGTTTCATAGAATATAGTTAACAAAGCAATCTACGCAATAATGTTTGGCTTTATTTCCAGTTATTCTAAGAAGATTATTCAAGGACTATTATGATAGTGAGAATGGAAAATGTGTTTGAATATTTTGTTGAAATAAAACAGAGTGATGCATTCTTGGGAGACATTTTCTGTTATGTTTTTAATGAATTACTATGTTGTGGTTACTGGAAAACATTCATCTGTAGATGTCTTGTCAATGTTATTCTATTATTTTGAAAGCTCATAATAATATTTTGTGAGAATGAGCTCCCAAAAAACACACAAAACAAAACCCATTTTCTCGGGAAAATGAAGATTGGAAATGAAACCAAAGGCCCCTAGAAGTTTCATAGAACATAAATGTGAGAAAAGATGACATGCAGTGCCAGAATTAAATGCAGACTGAGCCAGGGACAATGCAAGAGAAGAGAGATATAAACCTGGGTGGGCTCCTTCCTCTTCTAGGTGGGCTCCGGAAACGTCTTTGTGATGGGCGTTCATATCCACTTCTGTAGCTTGAATACCTATAACAAACGTGACAATGTATACAAACAGCATGTAAGGCAAGTCACAAATTGTCTGAGGACAATGGAGAATGGTTATTACTCGTTCAGATATTTGCTCTAAGAATAATGCTTTTGAAAATGGATTGATTGGTGCACACTAGACCTAAATCATATCAACGTAATACATTCAACACGAGGGTTGAATTCAGGGCATTACATGACTAAACTCACAAATTTGAACTCCTCTAATAATGCTCGAGGAAAAACAGAAGAGCTTGTAATATTGAGGTATGAGTACAGTTAGCTTAATAAACAGTCGGAACATATTTTCTTAGAAATTGACTTGGATATCCAGATTGACTGGATAAGATGTCAAAAAATTCAGACATTCCGTTTTGGGTGATAAAAAGCTCAGCAGGTTATTAAACATCTAATAAACTAACTGTAATCTGAGACTAAGAACCTTTGTTTACTTCATAATCTTCATTTTGGGGCCAACACTTATCACCCAGATTTTCTAACAGCTATTAGTTGTGCATCAATACCAGAGAGATACTAAAAGGAAGGTGCATTGTATTCAGAAATTACCTGTCATTATATCTCTGAATGTTTCTTCCACCATAACGATAAGATCTATCAGGTGAACGTTCTGGAGAAGGTGTACGGTATTTTCTAACAAATGCATATCTTTCAGTAAAGCCCCGGCCTTTTCTAACACGCTTCTGAGTTCCACCTGGAGAGCGGCTTCGAGATAAATCCCGACCATGATTAGAAGCAGAAGGCTGGGAACCTATGCCTGCAGGGCTTCTGATTGGGCTCCTGGAAAGATTTTTCTCCTCTTTAGGAATATTACTGCTCTCTAGAAGCGTGGGACTTCTGCTTGGACTGCTGCGAGGACTTGATCTTGGGGTCCGACTCCTGCCAGTCCAAAGAAGAAATACAATAATCTGGGTTAAACATTAGTCATACAGCTTGCAAAGGAGAAAATTAACAACGAAATTAAATTATCCCTCAAGGACAAAAGTATAGAATCCAAAGAATGTGATCAAAATCTCATGAGCGAAAGAACGGTATGTAAGAGATTAAAGCAAGGTGTCTTAAGAACCTGGATCTGCTTGAATTATTAGCTTGCTCAAGTCGAGTGGCAGTTTCGTTATTGTTGATATGCCCCTGACTATTATTCATATGGCTGACATTCTTGTGAGAAAATTCACCCTCTTCATGAGACGAGTCATCCCCGTTTAATTTCCTATCATCAGCTTTTAGCTCCTCAGTAGATCCTAAGTTCAGAATCGGTGACTTCATCTCTTTCCCTTCACATTGGCCAGTTACATGAGACATGTCAGATACAGGGCTATATTCAAAAGCAATACAAACCACTCTTGATTTATACTCAAGCCATGAAAAAGACAACAAAGACAATGCATGAGAACCAAAGAAGTAAGTACCAAGAGTATGATCTAGTTTCATCTCTTTCTCAATTATTGTCTTGGTTTTCCTTGAAGATTTGCCTCTACGTGCATTTTCCTCTTCAGAACTGCTGCTTCTGCCACTACTGCTACCATTACTATCAGTATCACTAGAACTTCCCAAGTCCCTAAACATCAAATATCAAAACAGATTATAGCAAATGAGAACTTCATTGCATAAACAAAAAATTTCAGAGAGGGAGAAGTTGTGAAACTACAGGACAACCCAGTCAGTTCCAAAATTATCACGAATGCAATTCTAAACATTCTTTTGTAATATAATATATGATTTTTAGCACAGGCAACACATTTTTCGTTGAACATATAGAGAGTAAACAAGCAACATTATTTTCCAAAGAAAATGGCATGTATTAGTTAGACATAAACTTGCTCAAAAAGTAGGATATTGGAAACGGATATAGGATGCAGGTGAAAGCACTATGCTCAGTAAGAAGAAAGAACAATCATGAAAGATAGAGAAAGACCTTTTAGAATTTCGACGTGATCTTGTATGCTGAGCTCTACGCTTCTTCCTTTCTACACCCCTCCCTTTTTTCCCAGAGTGGTGTTTTCCCCTCTTTGTCAATTTCCTCTTCTTCCTACGTCGTCCATCACTTAATGAAGATGAAGAATAAGATGCTGAAGAAGAATCTGAATCGGAGTCGGAATATGATTCAGACGCCGATGAATACGAATCAGAATCAGAATCAGATGAAGAGTAGCTCCTCTTTCTCCTTTTATCCTTCAAAGATGCTTTCTTCTTCCCTTTGGTGCGAATATCAGAACCATCATTAGTTTGATCTCCTCTTACTAATTTTTTCTTCTTTTCTGGATCACATCATGAGAAGAAATGTCAAAATGTAATTCGTCAAAATGCAGAAAGTAACCTTTTCCATTCAAACAAGCACAGCACCTTTTTTTTCAGCGCTAACTGGATTTTCCATCTTGGTCTTAGACATCTCACCGCAATCTGCAATTTTTACAGATCCAATTGGTTTCCCATCAGCTGTTCCAACCTGTTCCATTTTCTTAACAATGTCCATTCCGCTAACAACCTTTCCAAATACAACATGTTTTCTGCCACAAAAAAAAAAAAAAAAGATTTCAGAAAATAACTCAGATTGGAATTATAAACCAATTTCAAGCTGAAAGTAAAAATAAATTTATGAAATCAAGAACATAATATCGCACGAAACTCTCCATAAAAATGAATACCCATCAAGATGCGGTTGCCGCTTAAAAATTATAAAAAACTGCGATCCATTTGTGTTTGGACCACCATTAGCCATCGAGAGAAAACCGGGGCCAGTATGATCAAGCTTGAAATTTTCATCTGTGAAGAAAGATCAATTTTACTTGGCCAATTAGTATACTAGCAACCAGGGATAGTTGAGCTTAAACAATAAACACACAGAAAAAAGTACCAGCAAATTTGCCTCCATAAATACTTTCTCCACCAGTTCCTGCAGCCATTAAGAAATAGCGACTTACGAGTCAGAGCACGCAGATGGAAGTTATATCTCATACCAGGCTACCAGTATCAGCTGAAAGCACCAGATCTGGAAGAAGAAAAGCATACCATTTCCTTTTGAAAAGTCGCCGCCCTTCATATGGAAAAAGAAAGTCCAAAAGGTTGATTAGGTATTCAAGAGTAATCTTCGGTACACATACTTGAAGAAAATTTATTTGCAAATTATAACCACATACTTGACCCTACTGGAGCAAAATAATGTAAGAAAAGAACAGATTGCAGGATAACAAAAAAGAAGCAGTAATCAAGATATTGACCCCTCTCTAGAAACATTTTCTGAGCAAATGAACAACATACTTGTGCCATAAATCCTTTAATTATGCGATGAAATGTAGACCCCTTGTAGTGCAGAGTTTTCCCTGTTGAGATTCCAACACCCTTCTCACCTACACAGAGAGACGGAATATTATTAAAAAGACAGCCAACCGATAAATTATTGTAGACTCAAAAACCAAACTATGAGAATCCAATGAAAGTATTCTTCCAACCAACTCCTGAAATAACCAACCAAAGAATTCAACCAGGATCCTCCGTTATTTCATTCACACAGCAGAAAAGGCAAAAAAGACAGAGTAGAGAATGTGAAAACCCATTCTGCATCAAACACAGACTCCTCTAAGCCAAACAATTAGGTTATATAAGGTTTTGTCAGTCAACCATGAATTAGAAGGGAGCAGGAATTCACAATATTTGAGGAGTGTTAAGAAAATGTAGCTGGAGTTGGACCAGGTCCGAGCAAACTCAGGACAAGCATCCTCCCGGGGGTTCCTGTCTTCTTGCGTTGGTTTCCTTATGCCTTTTTTTTTCCCTAAATAAGAGGTTTTCCTTGTGCCTTTTTTAAAACTACAAACAGGAAGAGGCAGATTCCCAATGTAAGGAACTTAGCGTAGGTGTACATGAGCAACAAAACTCCTTGAAAACTACACTTTAACATTGTATTCGATGACAGTGCACAAACCACCAGCTTATTTAAAATACGAAAATTCTATGTAATACTTATTATCAGTCTCAGCTTTTGATCAAGTAAAAAGATAATCATAAATTAACCAAAACATGTATAACTCAAAATTTTACACACGTATAACTTCAAACTTCGTGGATTCAAGTTAATTTGGATCGTGTAAAATAAACCAAAACATCATAAAGTTCATGGTCATATAAAGTTTATACTTCCTCCTTAGTCTGGTACCACATTTCAAGTTTGATGACTCTTGGGTATCAGTTGTTTGCTATAAATTATAATTATTTATTGAAAACAAGGCGAAGTATGCATTAATAGGAGGAGAGATAATAATACAAGGAAAAAACTAAAGCAAGAATATGATGAGACAAAAATCAGAACCAATATCATAGATCCAGACCAGATTTACCAGAACTTGGAACTCAGTACCAAGACAACATTTAATGAAAACAAATTCAAAGACGAAGTATGAGTATGAGTATTAGAAGTTAGAAGGCAGAACCTTCCAATCTGACGCTTTCGGATGCTAAAACCAGTTATTAGTCAGCACTCATGAAAATTTTCGTAATAGGCAAATACACAAAGCATATACAAACACAAAACTTATATGAATGATACACATGATCTCTAGTTTCTCATAAGAATATCTTTTACCAATCATCATTCCTACATTTGTGTTTTTCAATGAATAATATGAGCTGAGTGTAATAACAAATAGCTTTGGTATTTAGAAATACATAAATTCTCCTCACAAAGACCAATGTATAATATAGGCAGGCACCATAAAAAACAAGTGTAGGGGCATTTGCAAAAAATGCAGGGATAAAAAACCTAAACTAGTGCTTCCTCCAATAGTTTGGCTACTTCCCAAGTTCCAGGATAAAGACATTTGAAGTTCACTTATTTGAAACTTGTGATATCAAGATTTAAGAAATATAACAAAAAAGTGGTTGTCCCATTTCCATTCAACTTATTTCTGAGCACAATGGAAACATATAGGACAAATAGAAGATATATATATATATATATATATATATATATATATATATATTAACTGTACGCATCAACAAAATGATACTGTTCAAAATGTCACAGACCTATTATCAAAGAAGTAATGATAACACTAATCACCTAAACAACCCTAGAACGCAGTCAATCACAAAAAAAAAATAAAAAAATCGATATCCCAATCAAAAGCTGGAAATTTGCAGCAATTCAATTTACCCGTGCAAAGCGCCCGAAAATTTTCAGCAGTCTTAGGGACAACATCAGCAAATAACTGCATTACAAAAATTGTTATGAGAGCAGGAAAAATGTGTCACAAGTTATGAGCACAAATGCATGTTTAAACCATCTTAATATCTTGAATGTGCTTCCAATAAGATAACTACCTCGATTACAATTCTTTCAGCAGTATCCCCATCGATGGAAACATCCAGGAAAACCGATGGGTTCTTTGTCTTCTTCATACTACTCACAATGCTAAGATGGTAGTCTCTGGGAAATCTTTTTTCTCCTCTATAAGCTTATCTATTAATTGAAATCATTGATGTCAGAGAACGTCATATTTCTAGCAAGCTATTAAAGAAATGGCACAAGAGATAGTTTTTAAGTGAATAACAGAAATAGGGTTCAGCTAGTTGTCTCCTGCAGCATATTTAAACATACATGTGAAATGACGAAGCAGCAGCAACAATAATCAAATTAAATTGCTGAATTTTCAGAACAAAGAAACAAAATGCCTCCACGATATATCTACGTTATTGCTTAAAATTTCAAAAACTCCAAGTCTTGGCGAAAAGCATGCAAAACAGCAAACTTTTCGATGTCACGGGTTTACCAAGGCAATACAACTAACAAAATTCCTAAATACGCAAGCAAAAAGGAAGACTGAATGCTAATCATTTCAAAAGGATAAAAATGAACTGAAATTGATGAAAACTAATGAAAGATTGCATGATTACAACAATATGAATATAACTACAAAGAAGAATTTTTGTTGATTGAGAGTCAAAATCTGAAACACTCTCTCACTAAAAATATTTAATAAACCAACTCATAAACTTCAAGCCACAGCACAAACTCCATCTCATAAACTGTGTAAAAGAAATATATTACTATAAATATAAAGTAATGAAGAAAGCTACTTTACAGAAAATATAATAGTTATAGAATCAAATGGCCTTGAATGATTATAAATAATATAGATAGTCATCAATGTATTGACAAATTTAGGTTCACGCTAGAAACGGGAAGTAATTGGACTTGGTGGACTCTTTAGTTTATCATCAACTACAAAAAGTTAGCACAAATGAAAGCACGACAATTCAACAAACCTATCGATTTCCACTCCAACTCCCCATCTTCCAAGGAAGCTAATTTATACAAAAAGCAAAAATCAAAGAAACAAAACAAAAGTTGAACCTAAATGCAGAGCCAAAAAAATGACATGCAATCCTATAAATTCAAATGCCAACTTTTTCTATCTCAAAAGACCACGAAATCAAGTCACTGTTTCAAAATTCCAACATTAAATTAAATCCTTTCTAGGTCGGCGAAAATTAATCCCTAATCCTAAAGGTACAAGTCAAAACAACTCAGAAAACCACAAACCTACATTCTTAATTCTAAGAACAATATACTAAATCCGGATAAAATTAACCTTAGGAAATGTAAGAAAACAAGAAAAACATCGCAGCACCAAAGATACTCTACAGTTTAAAAAAAAAAAAGAATAGTTATTATAGCCATAAACCCTAAACCCTAGAAGCATAACAAACACAATGATGTATACCTCGACCAAGGCAACTGGGAGCTAGTGAGAGAAACCTACTGCTTCAGAGAAATTTTGAGGTGTCGACTCTCACTCTAGATGTAGAGTGAATATGCAGAAGAATTTTTGTATTTAAGATTTCTTGATTATTGATTTTTTTGCAGTACTGAATTGTAAGCAGCTGGTGAGTGGTGAAAACGGGTGAATTAACAACTATGAGCGGCTGTTTCGGATCCACAGTTGGGCCCATCCATATTTGGACTAAAATCTAAAGCCCAAAGCCCAAAAAGCGTGTGAATTTTTTATTTTAATTTAATTTAAAAGGTATGTGCACTTAAAATGAAGTGGGAAGCATTGAGGTAATTGATAACGAGTTGTTAAGGTTTTTTCAATCAAAGTTGTTAAATACATAAAAAATAATAAAATTATATTTTGAAAAAAACATGTTGTAAATAATGTTTATGTGCAAATGGCAATATCCTAGAGAGAGAATGAATGTGAAGTGCAATTCTTTTCTATTATTCTTTTACAATATTCTATGTTGAAACTCAAGTTACACAATGTGAATCCTTTGAAATTAGATTCAAACTCCTACTTGTATGGAGAAAGGAAAATTTTTGCTTATTAGAAAGAGATGTTATTTGTTGTCATTAATTGTATATATAATCGTTGTAGAGTTTCCTTGTGGGGTAAAGACTCATTGTGGGTTGGTAGGATTTGTTTTTCGGGAGGGTGGTTAGGGTGTACGGCATATTAAGTTTTGGAACAATGCTTTTTTTTCCGTATCTTTTAGAATTTGACCTTAATACAAGCTTATTTTGAATAAGTGGGTACACCACTACTATCTTTATTGAAATTATGTTTTAGAGTGAACTTCAATTCACTTTTCAAATATATCATTGAAATTTGGGAAATTTTAATTAAGATATTTGTTGATCGTCATTTTAACTACACTTTATTTATCAGGGTGGTGCACTCGTTGACACTTTGGTTCTATATGACATGTTCAATAAGAAGAGACTAAGGTTCTCTATATGAGCTCATATGGAAGGGTTTCATTCTTTCTAAACTCTTCTTTAGCACACACTTGCTTTGATAAAAAGATTGTTAGCGAAAGAATTTTTTTTTTTTAATACTGATAAGGTCTATTGTTTGCAGGGGTTTGATGATGAATCTTTGTTGCATCTTTCATTTAATTATATTGTGCGAGTAACACTTCCGTGCAACTAATGCACAGAGTTGCACGGAAGACCTTTATGTTATAAATGTAGTACTTTTATATACAAATATTTGTACCTTTTTAAAATGAACATGCATAAATGTGTTACATTTATAACATAAAGGTACTACATTTATAACATAAATGTACGGATTGCACGGTGCACCAGTTGCACGGAAGTTTTTGCCATATTGTGCAGGATCTATTGAGATAAGTTTCAAAGCTGGCCAACATGACGTTTCTAGATCCATTTATACCATCTAATTTTGTTGTGGATGTTTCTCTCTTAAAAAAAAATCAATCATTATAGTTGTTAATAATTGTGTTTTATTAATTTAATTCTTATTAAATCATTGAATGTTTCTTAATTTTGGATATGGTCAAGACATATACACTTCTTAGGATACATGTATAGTTTGAGTCTTTGAGAGTATGTAATGAATAGAAATATACACTTCTTATGCAACTATATATACCCCTCAAAACAACTATATAGTGAGACATCATATATCCACTGAGAAGATAAATTATGCAACTAGCATTTCATGACTCTTGAGACTATAAAATAGCAAGACTAATAATACTATCAGCATATTTGACTAAAGAAAGTGGAACTTGACATGGAAGACTCGGTGTAACAGAATATCTCTGTGTTGAAACTTTTTTTTTTTTTTTCAAGAATGCAAATATTGTTGATGATAGTTCAACTGTATTGCATAACTACGTACAGAGATATATGTCTGTATTGCATTTATTCTACCGAAAGTTCCATAACCAAAGCATCTATAACATGTCTATATTGCATCTGTTAATGTATGCCCAGTTTAAAAATATATATAAAAATACTAATGTTACATATTTGTAATAGTTATATTGATTTTGTAGATATTACATATACTTGATATTATCTATGGCACTATTATTGTGGAACTTTTTTAGATATTTTTTGTATATTTATATTTCTACATATATAGATGAGTATGTCTTTTTTTTTTTTTTTTTTTAATTTACAAAAGGGAGTATGTCACTTTTCTTTTCTTTTCTTTTTTTGATTTAAAATGGGAATGAAGTTCTGGAATTTGAGACTTTGCTTGATTGAGAAATGTATCTACTCCTTCTGTCCTAAAATAAATGTTGTTTTAGTTAAAAAAAAATTTATCCTAAAATAAGTGTAATTATAGAATTTCAAAACATATTTACATATTATCTACCAAAAATACATTTATTTACTCATACCAAATTAAATTTTATAAGAGGGTTTTTAAGTGGAAAAAGAAAAAAACTTTTACATTAATTAGGGATAGATCAATTTTTTTTATCACTTTTTCTTAATTTGGTGAAAAATCCTAAAACGACATTTATTTTGAGACAGATGGAGTAGTGTCTATCATTGAACAAAAGAGTTAACATAAAAAACCAACCCAAATTATTTTTATTTTTTTTCATTTTGCAACTTAATTTTCTTTTATCCAATTGTCGCCTAAAATTCAGAATTTTTTTTTTAAATTGCAATCTAGGTTTATTTTTAGGCAATCTTCGATCAAAATCGAAAAATTCATTTGATTGTTGCTCCAATTGAGCCTGAATCAAGTGGAAACTAGAAAATTGATTTGAGGTTTTCATTTGGTTTGAAATATAAAGTGTTTTGCCCTAATCTTTTTTTTTTTTTTGGATTTCATGCATTTTAATAAAAATTTCGGGAAATCAAATTTGATTTTGATAGGAAAAATTATCAAAAAAATAGCAGGTTCAAATTATAATTTTTTATAAAATTAGGTTGCAATTTGAAAAAAAATCATGTTAATTTTTTATACTAGCCAAGATAAAATATGACTATATTTGTGATTTAATTTTTGTAATGTGTGCACTGTAAATATCATATCTAATGTATTTGAGTAGGTCTTGTGCAATACCGTCTCACGGATCCCATTCTGTGAGACAGGTAACCTGATCCGGTCAACGGTCATAGTAAAAAAATCAAAAATCAAGGTCAAAAAGTCAACGGTCAAACCCGGTCAACAGTCGGTCAACGTCGTTGACTCAAAAGTATTACATGATACACATAAAAATATTACCTTATATATATAAAAGTATTACATTATACTTTTATGTGTATTATGTGATATTTTAAAAAATTATTACATGATATACACAAAAGTATTACATGGTATTTTATTCTTATAATATAATAATTTCATGTGTATCATGTGATACTTTCATAAAGTATTACATGATGTACATAAAAATATTACATTGTGTTTTATTCTTATAATGTGATAATTTCATGTGCCCCATGTGATAGTTTCATAAAGAATTACATGATGTATATAAAAGTATTATATTGTGTTTTATTTTTGCAATGTAATATACTTTCATGTGTACCATGTGATACTTTCAAAAAGTATTACATGATGTACATAAAAGTATTACATGATATTTTATTCTTATATGTAATATTTTCTTGTGTACCATGTAATAGTTTTTATCTCTATCATGTGATACTTTCAAAAAATATTACATAGTGTTTTATTTTTATAATGTAATATTTTCATGTGTATCATGTAATACTTTACGTGTATAATGTGATACTTTCAAAAAGTATTACCTAATGTATATAAAAATATTACATTTGATTTTTATTGATCTGGTATTGACCGTTGACCATGATTTTGACTCGTTAACGGTTAACTTTGACCCGTTATTCGAATCCATGAAATCATTTTACTTAAGATTTTGTAAATGTATTTTATTTAGTGAATTCATAATACCGATTTAATATCACAAAATGAAGAGTCATCAAAACAGTGATCAGTCTTCATGACCAGATCTGTTCTGCATATCTTTCCATATGATTAATTAATTGGCTAAGCGCACCGTCCTCCCATTCAATTCAACCGATGATTTTTGGATGGTTGACTCATAATTCATTAAAGTTTTAATCTTGAACGTTGAATTACTTTTTTCTAATGAGTGTTTGACTTTTACCAAATGTTCACATTAATTTTCCCCCACTATCATGTTTTATGATAGTATTTTTAAATTATATTTATATATAATAGAACCACTGTCACAAAAGAAAATAAATACAAAACATGGTTTGATGCCAAGGTAGGGTGATTTTACAAATCATATGAAGGCTAAAAATGTAATTTCAAATTTGTGTAGCAAAAAATAGTGGGATCACCGCACCCCCGACCCACCCACCCACGCCACAAAAGTCACCGATTTTCTTCCCCAAAAAAAGTCAGTGGAGCTTTTGACTCTATTTTTAACATCTTTTTATTTTTCTAATTGAAAATTTTAAGTTATCATAATTTCAGCGAATTTGTTTTGGTTCTTTAAGTTTGAATTATTGGATTTTTTCATTATATACTTTTTCAATATAGTAGATAAAAATTATTTAGGTTTCTTTAGATATACAACATATATAATTAAATAATATATTAATCAAACTCTATTATCTTTAATTCTAAACTAGATTATAGATATGTCACAAAATTATAAATATTTTCTCAATATAAATAATATTTATATTTATTGATTTTACAAAATTTAATATATTTTTAGAAAATCTCGTGTATTACGCAGATCCTATATTAATATGTGTGTGTGTGTTTTTTTTTTCTAGCATAGGACGTATGGTATACATGGATTGAAAATCCTTTATGGTTAAAATAAAATTAAAAAAAAGTTATATATTATACATAAAAAAATAATTTATGGTTTTGTGCAGTAATATCATATGATTTAGCATTAAATATAACATGGTGTACATGTATTATTTAATTATTGAAATATATGTTGTATTTGTAAAGGAACATGAATATTTTTTATTTTGAAAAAATATATATAGTTATGACTATTATATTATTCATTCTCCCAATATGTTTTTAGTTTGAAATTTAGTGTTAAAGTTTAGAATAATCATCAAATTTTCTTTTCTTTAAATGATAAGAAAAAATTAAAATTCCACAAATAATTTTCACTGTTTATTCTAAAGCACACATTCGAGAAAAAAAAAATCAATTTCACTGATTAATACATTTGAGATCATGTTTAAATAATTCTTATTAATCAACTCACACTTATTTTAGTTTTTATTTATTTATAAAAGATAATTCAATCATTCATATTATCACATTAATTGACAAATGATATCATTTAAAACACATTAGATACAACATAAAAAAAAATACAAATACAATTTGATTTAACAGTCTAATATATACTTATTAAATATGTTGTTTGAATCACGTAATTCATATTATATAATTTATATCGATAGTAGAAGTCATGACCTGTTTGGTGTGTCTATGTAACTCCCATGTTGAGTGGAATCGCGAGTTTCTTCACTTTCACTTAAAAAGCTATTGAAAAAATGGCTGAAAACTCACTCACAGCAGAGCAGATGGCTGAGTTTCGTGAAGCTTTTTCCTTGATTGATAAAGATTCTGATGGTGAGTTTCTAAATCATTAATTTTCATTATTATTTGAAGTTTTAAGAGATTCATATTTTTGTTATTTATTTATCATTAATTTATTGGTTTAAGGGGCTATAACAGTGGGGGAACTGGAATTAGCGATCCAATCTCTGAATGAACATCCCACAAAGGAAGAAATTCAAGAAATGATGAATGAGGCTGATACTGATGAAGATGGCACTTTGGATTTTGATGAGTTTTTAAGTATTATGGCTACTAAGATGAAGGTACCTTTTTATTTTCTTTTTATATTGTAACTATGAAAAAGGTTAAAAAATTACTTCAAGTATGATCATTTTTATATTTTGCCACTAATTGCACTTCAATGATTAGAGTTTCAATTTGCCAATTCCATTTTTCTAATAACTTTTTCCAATTTATTTTAACTAAGATTATATACGTCAAAACGCTCCATGTAATCAATCGAAGATCCCGAATCAAATTTTTGTTTTTTATTTTCAAACTCAGTTTGAGCAGAAATCAAAAGACAATTTTGATATTGACCGGAAAAATGATAGAAATTGATTTTGGTTGCAAAGTGAAAGAACCAAGAAATTTGGAATGCAATTGGAGAAAATAAAAGTTTACATTGCAAAGTGAAAAGAAAAAAAAAATTATACTTGATATTGTTTTTCTATTTTTACTTTTATTTTTCTTTAAGCCCTAGCAAAAAAGAATAATATTGAATTTTGGAAAGAGTATAAAGAAGATTAAAAGAAATGAAATTGGCAGGAAAATGTGAAAGAAGAGCTGAAAGAAGCCTTCAAAGTTTTCGATCGTGATCAAGATGGATTCATATCCGCCTTTGAGGTATAATTTTACCAAAACGCCCTTTGACTTAAACTTTATCCTATTCATTTTGATTATTATCATGATTTTTATTAACTGCCATATTGATGTGTGATGCAATAATTAAGCAGTGGATTTAATCATGGTTTTTTATGGATTAATTTGCAGTTGAAAAATGTGATGATAAATATAGGAGAGAGGCTAAGCGATGAAGAAGCTGAACAGATGATCAGAGAAGTAGATCATGATGGAGATGGCCTCGTCAGCTACATAGAATTTGTGAAGATGATGATAGCTTCCATTCAGTAATATTAATTATTCTTTTTACTTTTCTTTTTTTTACTATTTATAGTTACCAATATATTGTTTCAATAATTTCTAGATCATCTATGTTAAGGATTTTTTTTTATTTTAGGTTAGTCTATTATTATGTACTGATACAGTGGGGCCTACAGATTATCGAAATGACCTCCTATCTAACGTTGATTCAATGAATACCGTCAAGATATGGAAAAAACCTGTTTTAATTCATATTCTTCCCAGTTCCAAATAATAACACACAACAAATATAAATACTCTCAAACTTGGGTTTAAACATGGAGAAGCGGCCAATTACACAAGGGTCAAATGAAAGGCAAAAACTTTTGTACACAACAATACTGTTATATTATATGAATGATATTGTTATAATATGAAGTAATACTGTTATATTATATGAGTGATACTGTTATATTATATAAAGTAATAATGTTATATTATATGAATGATACTGTTATATTAATATAACAGTATCACTCATATAATATAACAGTATTGTTGCACCTTGTGCATAGGATAAATAGAAATAAATCACTTTTAAAAGGCTCAATGACAATTCTTGACTTAGTTAATCACGACGGGTCTTGCTTCTCGAGGTAGAGTTGCGTGGCTTCATCTCCATCATATACAGTAATAAGTTTTTTTTTTTTTTTTTTCATGTTGTTGCAGTAGAAGTTACAAATATCCACTTAATAAGAGATTATGATTAATTATCTATAAATCATGGTAATTTTTTTATATAACGATTAGTGTGTATAATATATATATATATATATATATATATATATGAAAACCATAGTTATATATATTCATGGTAAATAATTTTTAGTGGATAAATTATAAATGAATATTTTGGGGCTCCAATCCATATTGAGCATCTTTTAAATTATACATTATAGAATTATTTCAGAAACAACCTCAAAAGGATTTGACTTAATTGCAAAATAAATAAAATTAAAAAACTTACCATATTTTCCAAAATTACAATTTAATCTCAACTTTTAAAAATTAATAAAAATAAAATCATGACTTTAACAAATTATTGTAATTCGAACCACATTTAAGTTTTTTGGAGATCACATCTTCAACATTTACATATATATTAGGACTTTAGCACACTATATCAATTCAAATCACATTTAATTTTTTGGAGATCACAACTTAAACATTATATATAAATACACACTCCACTACTGTACAAAAAATAAGTGCTTTGAAAAAAATAAATATGTAAGTTACAAATGCTTAGAAGAGATTGCTAATGTTGTATGCCTTTTTCTACATGAAATTTTTGATTCCAAACTTGAATAATAGTTTTTGTTCAACATTTCAAATTGAAAAAAAAAAAAAAACAATAATGCTCTTGCAAAACTAATGACATTAACAAAAAATATGTGTTAAAAAAACTTAGGATATGTTTAGATTGGAATGTATATAGATTTGCAAGTTTGAAAAGTGGATCATATCGGGAATTGTAGAAAAAATAGATGATGTTTTATTATTTTATTTTTAAAAAATAAAATATTTTTAGTAGGAATTGTAAAAAAGTGGATAAAGTAGAAAAAATAGATTAGAGTTATAGGATTCTGCAAATTAATAAATAACATGATTAGGATATTATCCATTCAAAATGTGGATGGACACATCCCGTCCAAGCACCCCCTAAACCATTGGGAAATTGTAATAATATATTATGACAACAGATGTAACAATTGGTTAAGATTAATAAAAGGAACATAAAAAGAAAACAATTACAAATGAAATTATTATGTAAACTTGATAAAAAGAGCACTCAAAGTCAAAATTGGAACAAAACAGGTGCCTTTGAGCGATAAAAATGAGATTTATTCTATATTTTTTAAAGAAAGATATGAAAATACCTAATACAATAGTTAAAACACCTATAAAAAACTGCAATTAACAATGTTGTGTTAAAGATCAAACGAAAAAAAAAAAAACAATGAGAAAAATTATTTTAAGGATATAGTAAAAAATATCATACATAAAAATAAATAAACAAACACTTATAAAATAATATTACCTATAAAATAAAAATTAAATAAGTGTTGAATGAAGTTCATGCAATGCACGAGTTCAAACCTAGTTTACATAAAAATTAAGATTTTAACTCACTATTGCAATATAACACAGCCGGTTCACACTGTTTTATATCATCGTATTAATTGCAATAGTAAGCTAAAGTCGTGAATTTTTAAATAAGTCTTATGGAGACAGTCTCACATGAGACTTTATGTAAGACGAAATTCATATGAATTAATAAAAGTAGTTCAACCCACTCAACACATACGGTTAATCGGTATTGCATAAGACCATATAAAGTTTTGTGTCATGTAAGGTCTTATGACGATCTCATATAAGTTTTTGCATGATTTTGAAGTTAAATTTAAGAAGTCGTGATTAAATTGTTATTTTGAAACTTTTTTTTTCCAATTAAGCCAAAGAATATCTATAATCCCAACTTATTTTGTTTTGATATTTATAAATGACAAAGTTTTGGGTGAGACTGTCTCACAGATCCATTTCGTGAGACGGGTTGGATCGAATATAAGAAATTATGTAATAATTTTGTGTGTATTAGGTAATACATTTTTGTATATTAGGTAATATTTTGTATTTATAAGAGGCGTTTTGAGTTGATCAATTGGATTATAAGAAAGAGTAACACTTCTGTGCACCAGTTGCACAGAATTGCACAGACTTTTATGTTATAAATGTAGTACCTTACCTTTATGTTATAAATGTAATACTTTTATGCATGTTCATTTTAAAAGGTACGAATATTTGTACATAAAGGTCTTCCGTGCAACTGATGCACCAGTTGCACAAAAGTTTTTGTCTATAAGAAAATATGTAATACTTTTATGTATATTAGGTAATACGTTTATATGTATCAAATAATACTTTTGTATCATAAGATACATAACCCAAATTGGGTCAGGTCGGGTCACTCAAAAAACATGCACATCCTACTTTTGTATCTAGAATACATGACCCGAATTGGATCAGGTCGGGTCATTCAAAAGTACACGTAAATACTAGGTTGTCCGATGCTTTTTCTCTCTAAATTGCGTACTAGTATCGTCTATTTTTTACACACATTTTGACTTTAACAAAAAAAAAATCATTCAAAATATGTTAATTGAAAAATACCTCCATTTTTACACACATTTTGAATTTAACAAAAGAAAATCGTATTATTTTGACCACAATTTTTGTAACCAAGCAATTAAATTGGGTCCGATATCGACCCGTATCGAATTTGGATCGGATTAGAAAATGGTTAAAATGTTAAATAAAAACTCGGGTCGAATTAGAAGAAGGTAAACGGATCCGTAAGACTCTTGCACAAGGTTCTTTTTTTATAGGGTTAATTGCGCGAAATCCCCTTGTGGTTTGGAAAATTTGCGTGATATCCCCTTGTGCTTTAAAAATTGCATGAAACTCCTCTGTGATGTTCTAAATATAGCCCGAAATCCCCAATTCCGTTAATATTAACGGAAGTGCTATGCACGCGCTCTTCATGCATTTTTTTGTATTTTTTTTCACTTTTTTGCTAAAAAATGACATATTTATTAATCATGTGCAACACGAGCATCAACATGTTATATATTGAGTGATGTTATGCTATGAACTTATTTTGCTTTAAACAATATTTTTATAAAGTACTTGGACTTCTTCTTTTTGATCTTCTGATGTATATAAATATGTAAAATATAGAAGTGAATGTGGCTTGACTTTATGGTACACGCTACGAAACGTGTTATAGTCTTACCGGGTTTTCATGTGCAAGAAAAGTTATTTATGTTATTATGTTAAAAAAAAAGTTACACACTCACCTACAGGTGTTTTAAATCAAAAATCCATTACATGTCTAACTATATTATAAATGTGGGCGTGATAATAAGACTCAATATTAATGTCGACTATTGATGAGGAGGATGTGAAAATACTCGATGGTATATTATTTTCACCTCAAATCAACTCCAAAGTGTAATTAACGAGACCCTAAATATAATTAGTTTACTATTTTCTTCAAAAAAATATTCGATATCCATACGAAAAAAATTAAAAATTCATTGAATTTCTTAGAGAAATCTAGATGCTTAATGGCGTGAATAATGATAAATTTAAATTAAAAATTCATTGAATTTCTTGGAGAAATCTAGATGCTTAAAGGCGTGAATAATGATAAATTTTGCTGTTGAGATACATTTTGTTTTAGAATGAGAACCTGAAGTGAGTACAATGTATGTTCCAAGTTTTTCGATATAATCTTTTTATTATTTGTTTCTCTTACAATTACAAATTAGTATGTTCTAAGTTTTCTTGTATAATTTTTATTATTTTTTGTTTGTTCTGACAAGTTTGTATGTTAATTTTTTATTGGTATGGTTAATTTTGTTTATTATACCTAACAATTTTTAAGTATCGAGTCTTTTTTTTTTCTTAATATCGAGTTTTATATTTTTAATCTAATCTTCATCAATAGGTTAATTAATAACAATGAAAAAAATAACTATATAAAAAGTTAACATTATAAAATAATGAACTAAAAAAAGAAGTAAAGAAATAAATATATGTATCAACTATTAACATTAATAAAAATAAAATAAATAACTTAATAAAAAATTAACATTGTAAAAGATGAACTTACAAAAATAAAAGTAAAGAAATAAATATCATTAATAACAATAATATAAATAACTAAATCAAAAATAATATTGATAAAGAAAATGAATTGAAATAAATAAAAGTAAAAAAGAAACCCACGTACAAACTGTTAATATTAATAACAATAAAACAAATAACTAAATAAAAAATTAATTGAAAATAAATAAATAAAAGTAAATAGGTGTTAATGTAGAAAATAAATTTGAAGCAAGTGTTTGCAATTGCAAGAAGGAGTGACTAAAGGCACCACTCTAATTTCTAAGGGCACCACAAACTTTTTTTTTGTTTAATTCCAATTTTACCCTTAGGTTTGTTGAACTAGTTTCGTTCGGTCATTATGACCGAACGGGTTTCAAGGTGTTCGATCAAGATGACCGAGCGGACTTCTATGAGTTCGGTCGTGGTGGCCGAACACTCTTCTATGTGTTCGGTCAACCTGAACCGAACGAAACTGATCCGGTTCAATCATTTTTTTATATTTTTTGCTATGATTTTCACACGATTTCCACACATTTAACAAATTTGTGGAATGCTCATCATTATGTTGACATTACAATCTTCAAAAAATTAAAAGATTTAACATAAAAAAAACGCAACCCGTTACCGTCATGCGCGCACATTGCACCCCGTCACCCGTCGTGCGCACGCACCGCGCCGACTGTCACCCATCGTCGCTCGCGCATTGCGCCCCCATCCTCGTCCGTGCGTGCGCCCGACGCCTACCGTCAACCCGTCATGCGTGAGCGACGACGAGTGATGATAGACGCGGTGTGCGCGCGCACGACGGGTGACGGGTTGCGTTTTTTTTATGTTTATGTTAAATCTTTTAATTTTTTGAAGATTGTAATGCCAATATAATGATGAACATTTCATAAATTTGTTAAATGTGTGAAAATCATGTAAAAATCGTAGCAAAAAACGTAAAAAAATAATTGAACCGGATCAGTTTCATTCGGCCCCGGTTGGCCGAACACATAGAAGAGTGTTCGACCACCACGACCGAACTCATAGAAGCCCGTTCAGTCATCTTGACCGAACACCTTGAAGCCCGTTCGGTCATAATGACCGAACGAAACTAGTTCAACAACCCTAAGGTAAAATTGGAATTTAACAAAAAAAATATTTGTGTAGTGTCCTTGCAAGAAACCCCCAACAAGAGAATTAATCTTTAAATATAGTAAAAAGGGGTAAATATGTCTTTTTTTAGCAAAACAGTGAAAAAAAAACACAAAAAAACGCATGAAGAGCGCGTGCATAGCACTTCCGTTAACATTAACGGAATTGGGGATTTCGGGCTATATTTAAAAAACCATAGAGGGGTTTCGCGCAATTTTTAAAGCACAAGGGCATTTCACGCAAATTTTCCAAATCATAAGGGGATTTCGCACAATTAACCACTTTTTTATATCATTATCATCATTTACCTTTGTTTATTTACTCTCTATACTCTTAGAGAGCCGAACTAATCGATTGCTCTCTCGATTTCGTGATTATTTTATGCTGGTTGATAATTGGAGTTGCGAATCTTCCTTTCTATGGATTGAAGCTTGGGGTTTTTTGTTCATGTTTGAGACTGCTTTTGTTTAGAATCACTGTGATTTTACCAATTCTATAGGTTTATGAGGACTGATTTGGTGTTGCTCAATCGTAATTGATTATGTCCTTTCTGAGAACTGAGATTGAGTGCGTTTGTTAGATTGTGCAATAAAAAATTTGAATTATTGTTTCTCAGTTATGATTTAATGGGTATTTTGTCGTCATATAAGACTTATGTTTCTGTACTAGTTTGATTTTCTGTTTGCAGAGCAAAAATTGGAGCTTTAGCAGAATCACATGATATATATATATATATATATATATAACTGTCTATTGTTGTTATTACTAGTTTGTAATCATCCAAGGGTAGGGGTGGAAATCGGACGGATCGAATCGGAAATAGGGTGTTTCGGAAAAATTCCAAAAAAATTCGGAAATGAAAAACTAATTCCAATTTCCATCCAAAAATTTTCGGAAATGTGAAATCCCATCCGATTTCGGAAATTTCGGAATTTTCGGAATTTTTTCGGAAATTTTCGGAATTTTCGGAATTTTTTTCAGAAATTTCGGAAATTAAAAAATTCAGAAATTTTCAGAATTAATTAGTTGGTCTATTAGCTATATATAGTCTTTTCTAATATCCTAAGAAATAATACGACCTCGAATTTGATATTCCAAACATTTAACATCAATATAATATCTACCAAAGACATGAGAGATTAATTATTCTGCTGATGTGCTATATAAATAGTTATAAAATAAATAGTTATAAAATAAAATTATAGTTATAGTTATAAAATAAAATTATAAATACTATATAAATACTATATTAAATTTGTTTACTTTTTTCACTTTTAGTTTTTGAGTCATATTTTATATTTAATATATACTATAGTATATAGTATAAAATAAAACTATAAAATTTATATGAATAGTATATAGTATATAGTATAAAATAAAATTATAAAATTTATATGAATAGTATATAATATATAGTATAAAATAAAACTATAAAACTATATTATAAACTCTTATCATTTTGTAAGTAATTATACTTATTAATTCATATTTATTAAGTTATTTTTCTTTTAGGAAGCTCAAATCAAATGAATATTTGAATCTATATTATGATTTATGATAATGCTTTGTTCGAAATCCTTCGATATTTAAAATACTTGTTTTATAATTTGTATAATTTTCTTTGTCATTATTCCTATTATATAAAATGTTATCATTTTTAATGAAATTTATGATATATTTACCTTTGAAATTAGATATTCACTTTATTTTATATAATATATAGTATATAGTGTTCTTATATAGCATATAATATATAGTATATAATATATAGTATATAGTATATAATATATGGTATATAGTATAAAGTATTCTTTTATAGCATATAGTATATAGTATGTAGTATATAGTATGCAGTATATAATATAGTATAATTCTAAAACTACAGTATAAACTACAGTATATAGTATAAAATAAAACTATAGTATAAAATGTACTATATACATATAGTATATAGTATATATAGCATAAAGTATATAATATATAGTATATAGTATTCTTCTATAGCATATAGTATATAGTATGTAGTATATAATATAATATAATTAAAAAACTACAGTATAAACTATAATATATAGTATATATTATAAAATAATACTAAAAAACTACAATATAATCTATAGACTATAATATATAGTATAAAATAAAACTATAGTATAAACTATACTATATACATATAGTATATAATATATTTATATACTATCATATAGTATAAAGTATATAAAATATATTATATAGTATATAGTATTATAAAGTATATTATAATATGTATATTTATATTTACACACAGTATAAAGTATATAAAATATATTATATAGTATATAGTATTCGATTCTCAAATGCCTCTACTAACTCTACATTTTATCATTTTGTAAGTAATTATACTTATTAATTCATATTTATTAAGTTATTTTTCTTTTAGGAAGCTCAAAACAAATGAATATTTAAATCTATATTATTATTTATGATAATGCTTTCTTTGAAATCCTTCAATATTTAAAATACTTGTTTTATAATTTGTATAATTTTCTTTGTCATTATTCCTATTATATATAATGTTATCATTTTTAATGAAATTTATGATATATTTACCTTTAAAATTAGATATTCACTTTTTATTTTATATAATATATAGTATTCTTATATAGCATATAATATATAGTATATAGTATATAATATATGGCATATAGTATATAGTATTCTTCTATAGCATATAGTATAAAGTATATAGTATATAGTATGTAGTATATATTATGCAGTATATAATATAGTATAATTAAAAAACTACAGTATAAACTATAGTATATAGTATAAAATAAAACTATAGTATAAACTGTACTATATACATATAGTATATAGTATATAGCATAAAGTATATAATATTATTCTATAGCATATAATATATAGTATAATTAAAAAACTATACTATAAACTATAATATATAGTATATATTATAAAATAATACTAAAAACTACAGTATAAACTATAGTATATAGTATATATTATAAAATAATATTAAAAAATTACAGTATAAACTATAGTATATAGTATATATTATAAAATAATATAAAAAAACTACAATATAACTATAGTATATAGTATAAAATAAAACTATAGTATAAACTATACAATATACATATAGTATAAAGTATATAAAATATATTATATAGTATATAGTATTATAAAGTATACTATACTATGTATATTTATATTTACATATAGTAAATGTATATAAAATATATTATATAGTATATAGTATTATAAAGTATACTATAATATGTATATTAATATTTACATATAGTAAATGTATATAAAATATATTATATAATATTCTTCTATAGCAAATAGTATATAGTATAAAATGTTTGAATTATTTACAACAATTATTATTGGTTTGATGGTAAGTTTCGTACTTTAAGTGTGAGAGGTCTCGTATTCGATTCTCAAATGTCTCTACTCACTCTACATTTTATAATTTCAGAAATCGGAAAATCGGATCGGATCAAAAATCGGAATTTCTGAAAATTGCATTTCGGAAATATTTTGGATCGGATTTCGGAATTTCCAAAACTTTTAAAACTATTTCCGATTTCCATCCAAAAATTTTCGGAAAAATCGGATGTCGGAATTTCGGATTTCGGATTAAAAAAATTCATTCCAAAATCGGAAAATTTCGGATCGGATTCGGCGGAATTTTCGGAAAAATCGGATGTCGGAATTTCGGATTTCGGATTAAAAAAATTCATTCTAAAATCGGAAAATTTCGGATCGGATTCGGCGGATATCGGATATTCCGTTCCAATTTCCACCCCTATCCAAGGGCAATGTACATCGTTTTTTGTTAATTAGATATGTGCTGTTCATCTAGCGTTTGAAACCAAAATTTCTCATAGTCTGCCACTTTAGTGGGCAGCTGCTGTATGTATCATTACTGGGAAATTGAGATCTCTCCAGGGTCAATAGATAATGACATTGGATTTCCATATGCAATATCTCTATTATGTTGCATTGTCGCAGTTTCTTGCAGTTTTTTTTTTTTTTTTAATTGTGATATCGATTCTATTTAATTATACTTTCTCAAAATTGTGTGCTAATATGAAAATGAGTGACACTCCTGTGCACAAGGTGTAACAATACTGTTATATTATATGAAGTGATACTGTTATATTAATATAACAGTATCACTTCATATAATATAACAGTATTACTTCATATAATATAACAGTATCACTCATATAATATAACAGTATTACTTCATATTAACAGTATCACTCATATAATATAACAGTATTACTTCATATAATATAACAGTATTGTTGTGCACAGATTTGGATCCGTGCACCTTGTGCACAAAAGTTTTTGCCTATGAAAATTGGATTTGCACCTCCGGTTTATTTTGTCGTATATCAAAATACTATCCCCATTATCTGATCGTCTAGCCAACACGACCATGTTAAGACGAATTCCAACTCTAGTTGCCCAATTGACCAACGTTTCACGATTATCAAATACTTCATTCGTTCTAAATTCTTCCAAAAAATCTATCTGTTCAAACATTGGAATATTGGATTGATAACGTTCAATTTGTCCGATACATTGATAATGCTCATTTGAGATTCATTTGAATCGATTTCCTATAATGTACGAAATGCACAAGTAAATATATTGATAAAAAACAAAACAATTTAAAAAAAAAACTATTTGACCAACATTGACCGAACCCAAAGCTTACTGTTCGGCCAATGATAGTCGAACAGAAAGCAGTGGCCGAACACACATCATTTTGTTTGGCCATTCCAGGTCAAACAGACTATATTATGTTCGGCCTGTAATGGTCGATCGGGATTTTCGTAGAAATATTATTGAACACAAAATATAAAAAAATAATTAGTAAAAAAATATCTAAACTACTTATATTGTCCATCTATGTGTTCTTTCTTGATCCATGATATTTTTTGAGTAACTTGAGGAATGAGTTAAGGGTTTTAGGTATGTTTGTTGAGTGTTAATGGATTTGGAGTATAAAAGTAGTGAGGAAGAAGAATATGTGTAAAGTATATGGGTGTGTCAAATGGGGTGTGTTTAGTGATTTAGTATTGAGGAGTTTATTTAGTAATTTACATTATTTATTCATTATTGTTTTTTAAATTATTAATAAAAGTATAATTGTCTAAATCATTTCATTTATATTTATTTTTGTGGGGTGTGTTTGGAAGATCATGTTGTGTGTTAGCTGGGCCCTATAGAGTATCATGTAAAGAAGTTGATCATGCCTTGATAAATATTCTGTTTGAATATACTACTCGTTTTCTTTTATTTTTATTTTATTTTTGCTCCAAAATTTTATGATATTCAGTATTCACTGCCGCAATAACCAGATACAGCTTCGCCTAGCTACCGCGCAATGGACGGCAACGCGCCACCACCGCCCCCAAATTCCGACGACTACTCCGCCGCCGCAACCCTAATCGCCTTCCCCCGTCCGATCCCCCTTTTGCGTGCGCCAATCAAAGCCTCTCCATCAGACGATCCGTCTTCTGGTCCATACCTCCTCGCATTCAAAAACCGACGCGCCTGGGCCGCCGCGTACCAAAACTGCAAAGCCCTAATAATATCGCAGTGCGAATCAGGCGCGCGAATCGGATGCTCCATTTCTGCTTCCAGCAAATGCAAACCCCCATGGTGGAAGGTTCTTCTAGGTACTTATTCCAAACAGGACTTTAGTGAAAGAGCCAAGTGCGAGGAGGTTGAGATGGAATCTTGTTTCGCGGTTGCGAAAGAAAAGTGTGTTGTGTTTGCGAAGCAGAAGTGTGAACCGGCGTTCAAGAATGCGAGGATTGAAGTGAGTGGATTGGGGTTGGATAAAGTGGATCGGAAGGATGTGTTTAGGTTAATTTCTGTGGTGTGTTTTGGGAATGAAAAAAGGTATGGGGTTGGATTTTGGGGAGTTGATAAATCATGGGGTGAGTTTAGACAAAAATATGAGGTTAATAATGTTAGAGGGAGGGATTTGTTGGGTTCCGATGAGGCAGACATTGAGGATTTCTTAAGAATGAACAGTTGAATTTTTGTGTATCGATTGTTGTATGAGTTTTCGTGATTGTATCAAAGAGAATTTGGTTTCGGAGCTGGTGGAGAAGAGGAATCGAATTGTTGATTGAGATTTTCTTGGGATCATTTCCAGAGGGTGAGAGTTTGGGATCTCAAGTCAAAATGTGAGCTTCACAAGGCCTTTTGTTCTATGATTTAAAATTTATTCACGGCTTTACTCATTTGGTATGGAAATCATTTTTTAGCTTTCAATCATATATTTGCTATGATTTATTCTTTGAGTCTACTGAATAGTATGTTATGATGTGCAAATTTTTTGATTTGTTATTTTAACCTTGCATTGCCATCTTGATATACTGCATTTACGATTTGTTATGCTCATAGCTGTGAGTGCTTTGATTTCTCTGATTTCATTGACATAAATGGGTCTAATTTGGAACTAACAGTCGTTTACTATTAAAACATCCTCTGCTGATATGTTGTCCTTGTAGAGATTGAACAGAAACAGCTAGACTAATACATGGGTAAGAAGTCAAACCTATGTTACAGAAAGAGTGTGAAATTTACTATGAAAGGAGGACTTTTTATAGAGAATGATTGAAATTTGAAACCTCCCAACACTATATCTTGGAAAATTAATTGATGACTCTTTGAAACCAGGAAAAAAGGAAGTTAATTTGACTGTCGGAAATAAATATATGTTGACATTAGGCTTAGATGAGAAAATCAAGCGATTTAGAATATGCAGAAAAAAAGAGGCTTTAGAATAGCTGATCAGTTGCGCAATATCAACTCATAAAATTAAATTAATTTATATTTCTGACTGTTTCACCTATACTATATGCTTTCTTGTTAAAGCATAAAGTTGGCTTCAGTCAGATTTCCTTCTTCAGGTGTTACATTCAGCCATGAATTACTACTTATTCAAATTGGAAATATGTTAAATGCGAGAATATTGATTGAGAGGAAATGAGAGTTGCTAACATAATAACCTTAAGCATATACTATATTAAATTGAATTTCATGGTTATACAATGACTTGTAATGAAGATTTGTTGAATTTTGCAACCTCTTACCTTAAATAACTAATTGATGACCCTCAAAACCTGGGGAAGAAAAGGTTAATTTTACTGGGATACAAGTATGCATTCAGATCAAAGTTATATGAGAAAAAGTTTGACTGATATTGAATACTCAGGTAAAGGAGCCTTGGGAATGTTTTCTCAGTTGTATAAAATCAACTCAAGAAAGTGTACATACATTGCAAATTGTTTCATTAATAAGCTTTCTTAAGAACTTGAAGCTGCCTTCTTTCAGATTACCTTTTCAGGTCACATTATACCATGAATGACTATTTATTTGAAATTTTGAATTTTGGAATGTGTTAACTGAGAAAATTTTGATTGGGAGGAGAGATTGCTAACACAGAGGCTTTACAACAATAATCAATAATGTATTAGGTGCTTTGTGCATTGTCCTTTGGTCGTGCTGTCGAGGCACGCAAAATTAAATAAACCTTCTTACCCTCAACTAACTTGTAGAAGTGACAAATAAGGGTCGATCCCACAGAGAATCAATCAAATTCACTGGTGCTAACTACTCAATAAATAAACAAACTAAATGGGGGGATTGGTTGGAAAATTATCAAATTAAACTAAAAGCCTAATAGATTGAATGAATAAGAATCAATTAATAAACAAGCATCAGTTCTCAGTTCAGTATTCCCATTTATTCTTGATCGAGTGGATTAATTAATAACGTTTCTCTCAATCTATCTCTCAAACCTCCGTCCCTAGATCAGCAACAAGCTCTGCTAACTCGAATCGTTTCTTAAGTTTAGTCTATTAAAACAAGCTCTTTAATAAACTCTGTTCAATCAGACAACCTAATAGGTACGACCTCTAGATTTAGTGTGATGAACGCATTAAAACCTAAGACGATAGGATGAACTAGACTCCAAATTCACAAGCTCGATCTGGATAATCTAGAGATGTGTTGCCCCTAACGATTCCAACGTTTCTTGCTACTAAGGAATATAAATTTGTAACAATTACGGATTACGGTTCATATTCTAGCAATAGATATCACAACAATTTAATCTAACGGGCCCTGCTAAATCAAATCATGCAATATCATAAACAATTAACCAAGCAACACAAATCATTCAAGAGATAGAAATTAAGAAAACGTTACTAATCATCCGGAGTAAATCAAGAATAAAGGTTCAACATCCCTTTGAACTAGCGTAAGGAAACTAGCCACGCATCACAAAATTCACAATCATGATTTTTCTCTGAAATTCTTTCTGATCTTCTCTGCCGCTCTCCAATCTGATGTCCTCTCCTCGTCTGCGGCCCTTCTAATAAAATATATGTGTTATGGGTCAGGGCTCCTTCTTTCCAGCAACAGGACATTCTTTTGGGCTTTCGCTGGGTTGGATCACCCAATGTGTAGACAGTGTTCCCAATGTCCATCTTCTTGCAACTTCTAATGATCTGCCTTCATTTCTTCTCTCTATTTTTCTTCAAAATCGTAGCCTGAATCAAAAGAATCGAAGATTGGGGTTCTCTGAACACATAATGAAAATGTGTAGAAAAATAGCAAGTGCAAACACACAAAATGCATTAGAACTATGAATCAAACCAATCAAATTATGCATATTTTTCTACACATCATCCTTCAACATAAATTCTCGTTTTGGTGAAAGAATGAAGTTAAAATTGGTATTGCGATAGCTGGGACTTTGTTGATTCCTTGTCATGCCTGTTGGGGAGACTTTTATGTCTTGTGATCTCCAAACGTGTTACCTGGAGACTTGTCTTGATCGACAACAAGTTTAATGTTAAAGGCCATTGGGGCCACCGCAGATTAGGTAATACTTCTAGGTTCGACTTTAGGTGCACTACTTAATTTTTTTTTTTTCAGATGAACCAAGATGTGCCATATTATCAATATAAAATACTTGGGGAATCAACAATTTGTCACCTTAGATTGAAATTTTGGATTCAAACAATACAAATTGTGGAATTGCCGCCTCAACTTTGTTTGCTTGCTCCAATAGTCTAATTATATCTTGTTTTTCATGTTCTCCAACATCATATTTTTCACTAGAACTTCAAAGTCTATTATCATGTCAGTTTTCAATTATTGCTGAATATAATGTCTGTGTCTCTGATTAGCCGGTAAGATCCCTTCAAATTGTTAATGCTTATTGGTTCAAGTGCTGCAATTGATTATAGTTGGTAATGATATTGTTTGGTTTTTTATCCATCTTATTTAGGATCTGACTTGTTTCAGTTGTTTATAAGGTAGATGAAAATGGGACCTTCATTTTTTATGCCTAATGAACATAATAAAGTTGATTACCTGAATAAGCAGAAGGATGACCTTATGTATAGTTTTCAATAAATTTAATTGCTCACTATTTTAATTAAATATCTGGATAATTAGATAACCAACCTTGTGCTTTGACCTATTAAAAACCAATAAAACTTGTAAATGACTAATACGACTTTTCATTTTCCTCTATTTTATAAACTTCACCAATTGAGAGGGGTCCTTGTAAGAAAACATTAATCCGATGGGGTGTTTGTAGTACCTCAAGGAGTTATTATATTTAGTTTCAATACGTAATAGGGTCTCAAGGGTAGTTGTTTTAATTCACCCTAAACATTACAACATCCTGGAACTCTTTTGCTTGTTCGTCTGACGCTTTGCTTAAAGTATCGATATGTATGCGAGTATCTCTGTCCTCTGTTATGTGCACAAATGTCCATATGGTTATCTCTAAAGACTGGTTCAATAAACTTTCTGAGCCTGCACTGTGAAGTCTCTGCTTTAGGTGCCGTTTGGATCAAATAAGTATTTGTACATTTGCAAGCATATGGGTGCTTGACTAATCTATTGGTTTTCAATACTAATTTGGTGAAGATACTTTTATTACAAGTGTGGAATATATTTTGTCGAAATAGGAGAGGGTATTTCGTTTTTTTATGTTGATTGCTCGATCTATGATGAGAAGACAACCTTGGGTTGATCTGGCAGGAATGACTCTGGGACACTTGATGAAAAATACTTCTTTCCAATTTATTTGGATACATAGAGAATCATTAACTCAAATTAAAAGGGCAAGAGGAAGACCTAAAAAGACTTGGATATGGCCAGTCCTCGCATAGTGGGATAAAGTCTTTAGTTTTTTGTTATTGTTTTTCAAGATCAATGATAAAACATAGAGACTGAGTTGGCATTTGTTGTAGATTTACCAAATGAAAGTTGTAGAGCATTTGGAAAGAAATATTTGCTCAATTAGTAACGTAAAATGGTAGTAAATTACAAGTAAACTAGAGGATGGTTGTAAAGAAATTTGATGATGATGATAATGATGATGATGTCATTAGCCTGATGTAAGTATAAAGTTTCAGATGCTGTGTTGGAATGCACTTTTGATAACTGAGAAAGGTAAAATGGATGAACTGTCTGAAGGTGTCAATAGTCAAGCTAATTTTTTATATTCTCGTATGCATTTATGTGATCTAATTTTCTTGGTTGCTTTTAAGAAATGTTCAGAATTAGGTAGTACCTAGTGGACACTGATCTAGAGTCCATTTGGAAATAGTTGTGCTAGACATCTTAACAATTAGTCTATGCATAGAAGGTTTATTTATGATACATTAGCTTATTTTATTAACTTGTGAAATATGCTGCTTAAAAGATTATCTTGATAATGACCTTCCTTTCTATGTTCCATGTTGAACCAGTGATAGTTTTTCCATTGCGTGTGTTGTGCTATGCAACCTTTTGAACCTTCCTCAGTACATTATTTTACTAATAACATTTTTTTTCTTGAAAGCAGATAAGCTTCAAGAAAGAGTGCCAACATTCTACGCCACACTTACAAGCTATCTTTCGTGAAATTCACATATGCCTTGCAAATCATTCTCGTCCCAAAATTTCCAATAGGATGACAAAATGGGAGAAATTTGGTGTCAGGTAGGGTTAATTTCCAGCTGATCCATTACTTTGTTGACTCAGTTCACACCTCTGTATGCATATTCTCTTCAATATTGCAGTTCGAGGACAACAGATTTTAATCATTGCACATTTTAGTTCACTCTTTTAAGTTGTCGATTCATAAGAGTCTTTACAACAAAGGAAGAGGAGAGCGACTAAGATCCTCTGTCATTACCGACTCCATTTTCTTGTGGAAAAATATGCTACTCATGGTCTATACCTGTTTCCACTTGTTATGAAGTCTCATTCTGAGGATTAGATTAAATAATTTAGTTGTTCACGAATGTGAAAAAATGACATATTCATGAAAAGAACATTATGGAAAAGTTAAAGGAAGTTGCAAAGTAGGACTCATTGTAGTCCATGTTTTATTGCATTATATTGCAACGTGGCGCCTGTTGTTGGTACTAGGAAATTGCTTTGCACTTTCGTTGCATGTGTTTTATTGTACTTAGTCTTGGTTAGCCCCTTCTTTACATTAATAAAGCTAGAAAATGTCTGACATTTCGGCTGTCCTAGCCTCTATTGGAACGATGCCGAGAAGATTAGCATGGACCCGGATGAATAGTCCTGTCCTTGTGAAAATTGATACGACTTTTGGACAAAAGATGTTGTGGGATGTGTGGGTCCTAACTATATGGGTAATACCATAAGCCACATGATGTGTGACATGTGATTCAATTTGAAAAAATAATAAAATATTTATTTTTTATATTTTTTTCACACTTTGATGTGGGGTTAATATTGACATGGGTAAGGTGGAATTAGTCGGGTCTCTGCGTGTCCTTGATGGGCTGAAATAGTTACACTATTTCTTATGTGGTGGTTCATTTCGTATTTTATTATACTCCCTCCATTCCTTTTTAAGTGACGTTTTGAAATTTTAAAATTTTTCCTATTTAATTGACGTTTTGTGCATTATTTCCATATATGCCCCTATGATTAATTAATGTCTAAATTAAATACATTGTATAATACCTATGTTTTCAATAGAGGCATGCACCAGTAATAATTATTGTCAAAGAAAAGCTTAATTAATGAGGGGTATATTAAGAAAATAAAATTATTCTTAATTTGTGTGTTGAGCTGTAGGACGTCACTTAATTAGGAATGGAGGGAGTATTAATTTATGTTATGTGGATGCGCGTTACACTCTAATGATGGAATAAAATATGATAAAATACGTTTGTTTTCATCAGAATTTTGTTCTTAAATCCCATTTTTTGATTAGAATCATTTCATTTTTTATGTTAATAAGTTTAGTTAGAAACTTATTTTTGCTTTATATAAAACTCATTTTTGATTTTTAGATGTATTATAGTATATAAAACTATAACCAACATAAATAGGTATTTTTCTTTATACCTGATTATGACATATTTAACTTGAAACATGAATATACAGAAAAAAATAAAACCCAATCGGCTGTTAAGTGTAAGAGACGTATTCTGTTTGGTCATTTTTTATTTGGTTATTATATTTGAAAGAATACAAATAAACTGAAAGTCAGATTTAGCATGGGTCATGTTTGTGTTCACGCAGCAGTGTAACATGAAATTACATCAATTGATAATATTATTGAAGTAAAAACAAATTAAGACATAAAAGAAATATGAATTATTATTATAAGTTAATTTGTGATTATGACATAAACTTTAATAAGTATCCATATAAGTCCTGAATTATAAAGTTTGTTCATTAATTTCTACATCAACCTCATTTTCAATGCTTAATCATAATGCCACCATCATTGTTGAATTATAAAATTTAGTCATTTCCACCATAAATTAATAGTGATGGTGGTGATTAATTGCAAAATAGGTGGTGAAATTTAGACAATTATTTCTTCCCAATGTGTCATATATCATATGTCTCACATATTTTGAAATTAAAAAAAATATAACAGTTGGGGATTGGTGAATGGTGGGGCGGCAGCGAAAATAGCATCCTCGTAGGATGAATAAATGTTAAGAGAAAGTAAACATGTAATCTATCTCTATCCATTAAGTCGGCTAAGGACTAAATCTTGCAAATTTAGGTTTATTAATTTAATCACCTCTTAATCTCATCAAAAAAATTAATTGCAAGTGGAAAGAGTTTATACGTGATATAGGTGAGTAAAGTACGAAATTTATAAAAAAAAAAAAAAATTAACATCTTTTTGTACTCATTTGTATTAGAGTTAAGAAACGACGAAATACAAGCAAAGTTGAATTGATCAACCACTGGGCTTTTGTATCTTAATTTCAATATTCCATAGCCGAAATCTAGATAACTTAGCCATCATAATTATGGCAGACATTATAGTATTTATTTAATACAAAGTTAAAAAGAGATTTAAAGAAAGAACATCTTTTCATGCCAGGAATGAAAAACTTGTGCCGCACACAGGCACGGAAATATCGCCAAAATGGGTTGGGCGACACAGATATCAGCTGACATAAGTTTCCATCGGAATATCGCCGATATTTCCGAAAAAATCGCCAAAATATCGTTATCGGATGAGTTGTGTTCAGTTTTGTCAAAAAGTCACGATTTATCGGAGATTTATCGCCGAAAAATCGAGAAAAATCGGAGAGAAAAATCGAGAAAAATACTGGTCTTTCACCCAGTCAGACTCAACCCTCTTTGTGGGCCTTTCACTCAACTGCTGCCCTTAGAAGAGAGGGGAGAAGAAGGAGAGTGGTGCGCAGGATAAGGAGGGTAGTAGTCATGGGGTGGAGGGGTGGGGGTAGGGGTGGATGGGGGCTCTTCTCCTGGGGGTGGTGCTGAAAGAAATCCCCATTTTTGGTTGACAACAATTGGGGGAAAGCAGAGATGGAGATGGTGGGTTTCTCTCTCTTGCACAAAGTCCAACAAATGTAAATCAAATTTCATGTTTTTTCATTCGAAAATTTGTGTCTTTTTTAAAATAAATATCTTATTTTTGGAAATTAGTATTATATATATATATATATATATATACATAATATTACCTTTCGAATATATGAAATTATGAACACATGTTATATATTAAGTGGTGTTGATACACAATATGAGAAAATATTATAGAATTTCATAAATTTGAGACTTAATCAAATATTTTATTTTATTATTATATACATTGATACAACAATTCAATAAACATATCTTTTTTATTTGAAATTTAAGTTCAATATATGTATTAATGTTACTTATAATATTATATAAAGTACTAGATATTTTTTTCAATTTTTTTTACATATTTTTAAATTTTTTTGCGTAAAAAACCGATATATCCACCGATATCGATATATCTGTCGATATATCCGTAAAATCAAGGTACCGATATTTCCACCGATGACAAGTGGTCTTAAATCTTAAACAATACAAAACCAATCTCGTTTACTCTTCTTCTTCTCCATTGCATCTCATGTAATGTATGGAAATTCAAGATGAATTTAATGCAAGTGTGTAGTTGAATTTAGCTGAACAAACTCAGAATGTGAAGAGATATGATTGCTTCATATTTTAGTTATTGTTGGAACAGAAAGCTTGATGAATGGCCTGATATTAGTGAAGGCTTTCACATATGGAAATTTCCCAGCAAGTTCCTCAGCTTCTTGTTGCCTTGTCTATAAGAACTCTTGTTAGCATCTCCAGTTGAATGAAATTCTTTCTCTACTCATCTTTTGACTTGTATATTTACATAAACACATTGTGAAAAAAATGTCTAGCATGCTTGAAACAACGAAGAATGTCTACCATGGTGGCCTTCGAACAATGCTGCTAACTATCACCACTGTCCCTCTCACAAAGTCTCAGAGAAAATGGAGAGTTGCTTGCATTGTCATATATGTCTCTCTCTCTTTCAAGAAACGATACGTTCCTCGAAAAGGGAGGTCAAATCTCCCTCATTCTGAATCTTCAGTTGTTGAAATCATCCATGAAGTTGACTTAGATCATACTAAGCTCATGGAGATGATCAAGAACAAGAACTTAGACGAGCTTCGTGGCTTTGGTGGCATTGAGGCTGTAGCCAAGCTTCTCGAGACCAACATGGAGAATGGCATCAATGGAGACGAGGATGATTTGATGAAACGACGTTCAAGATTTGGCTCCAACACGTATGAGAAGGCAAAGCCTAAAGGGTTGATCCATTTTATCGTCGAGGCTTTTAAGGACACCACCATTCTTATTCTCTTAGCTTGTGCTGCTCTTTCTCTGGGGTTCGGAATCAGAGAGCATGGCGGCAAAGAAGGGTGGTATGAGGGTGGAAGCATTTTCGTTGCAGTGTTTCTGGTAGTGGCCGTCTCTGCTGGCAGCAATTTCCGACAAGAACGACAGTTCGACAAGCTGTCTAAGATCAGCAACAACATCAAGATTGAGGTCTTGAGAGATGGAAGGAGGCAGAAAGTGTCCATATTCGATGTGGTCATTGGAGACGTCGTTTTCTTGAATATCGGAGATCAAGTCCCGGCCGATGGCCTGTTCATCGAGGGCCACTCGTTGCAGGTTGATGAGTCGAGCATGACAGGGGAGAGTGATCACATGGAAGTGAACTCATTGCATAATCCATTCTTGCTATCCGGGTCGAAAGTGGCTGATGGATACTCAAGAATGATGGTTGTGTCCGTGGGAATGAAGACTTCGTGGGGCGAGATGATGAGCTCTATCACACGTGATTCCAACGAGCAAACGCCCTTGCAAGAACGCCTCAACAGACTGACTACAAGCATAGGCAAAGTCGGGCTGGCTGTGGCTGCTTTCGTTCTTGTGGTAATGCTGATTCGTTACTTCACTGGAAACACTGAAAACGAAGAGGGCGTGAGAGAGTTCAACGGGGCGGATAAGGACTTAAACGACGTGTTCAATTCCGTGCTGAGAATAGTCTCGGCTGCTGTGACCATAGTGGTTGTGGCTATCCCTGAAGGCCTGCCTTTGGCTGTCACTTTAACGCTTGCTTACTCGATGAAAAGGATGATGGCTGATCAGGCCATGGTGCGAAAGCTTCCAGCTTGTGAGACTATGGGATCTGCAACTGTTATATGCACTGATAAGACTGGGACTTTGACACTGAATCAGATGAAAGTCACTAAGTTCTGCATAGGAGATGAAGAAATTGGACATGATTTGTCTGGTCATCTTCTTGAACTGTTTCACCAAGGAGTTGGGTTCAACACCACTGGTAGTATCTATAAGCCTAAATCAGGTTCGGTAGAGTATTCCGGAAGCCCAACAGAGAAAGCCATTCTCAGCTGGGCTGTTGAAGGTTTGGGAATGGATATTGATCAATTGAAGCAAGATTACACCATTCTTCATGTTGAGACTTTCAATTCAGACAAGAAACGAAGCGGGGTCTTGATCAGTAGACACAACGCCCGTCTTGATTCTTGCCACGTGCATTGGAAGGGCGCTGCGGAGATGGTGCTAGCAATGTGTTCAAATTACTATCTACCCAATGGTGAAATCAAGCATATGAGCGAAGAGAAACGCTCCCAAATCGAGCGCATCATTCAAGGCATGGCGGCTAGCAGCCTTCGATGCATAGCATTTGCTCACAAGCAAGTGAATAATTCCACTAATCTAAGTGAAGAAGACTTGACATTACTTGGGATAGTTGGCATCAAGGATCCATGCAGAATTGGAGCCAAAAAAGCAATAGAATCATGCAGGCTAGCTGGGGTTGACATCAAGATGATCACTGGTGACAACATATTCACAGCCAAGGCCATAGCCACAGAGTGTGGCATACTCGAGCCGGGCCAAGGAATATCCGCTGGAGAAGTAATCGAAGGCATCGAGTTCAGAAGCTACACGCACGAAGAAAGAATGGACAAGATCGAGACCATCCGAGTCATGGCAAGATCCTCTCCTCTAGACAAGCTACTAATGGTGCAATGCCTGAAGCAGAAAGGCCACGTCGTGGCGGTCACCGGAGACGGCACAAACGACGCCCCTGCATTGAAAGAAGCCGACGTGGGCCTCTCAATGGGGATCCAGGGAACAGAAGTGGCCAAAGAGAGCTCCGACATTGTCATCCTAGACGACGACTTCTCATCAGTCGCCACAGTCCTCCTGTGGGGCCGATGCGTCTACAACAACATTCAAAAATTTATACAATTCCAACTCACTGTCAATATCGCGGCCTTAGTAATCAACTTCATCGCAGCTGTGTCAGCTGGCGACGTGCCCCTGACAGCTGTCCAGCTGCTCTGGGTGAACCTTATAATGGACACATTAGGAGCTCTGGCTTTGGCCACCGAGCGGCCCAGTGCAGAGCTCATGCGTAATCCACCGGTGGGACGGACTGAGCCGTTGATCACGAATATTATGTGGAGGAATATATTGCCACAAGCTTTGTATCAGATAGCCATTCTGTTGACCTTGCAGTTCAGAGGGAAGGATATATTTGGTGTGAATGAGGAGGTAAAGAACACACTTATTTTCAATACTTTTGTGCTTTGCCAAGTGTTTAATGAGTTCAATGCAAGGAATTTGGAGAAGAAGAATGTGTTTAAAGGGATACTTAAGAACAGGTTGTTTCTTGCTATTATTGGGATTACTATCATTCTGCAGATTGTCATGGTTGAGTTCTTGAAAAACTTTGCTGATACTGTGAGTCTCAGTTTGGAGGAGTGGGGATTTTGTGTTGCCATGGCAGCTGCCACGTGGCCTATTGGTTGGGTTATGAAGTTTGTGTCTGTTACTAACAAACCGTTTTTAAGTTATCTGAGAATTCCTAGATTTAGCTCGACTCGAAAATTTTAGTTCATTTATTATTAGCGTATTATATATTCATAGTGTGTTGATGTGTCAAGTATAAACAGAGTAGTTAATTAGAAATTATGATTCTCAGAATATATAGAGGAATGATGTATTAACATCTATTTATCGTGGCTAATTTCTATATTTCGTTTGGTTCATTTGATGTTCTATTATTTATTTTGAAGGATTATTCATTTGATTTTTAATGGGTTATATTGTTTATTGAGTAATGATGGTGATAAAAGTTTGGATGGTAGGAGACTATAGTGACTATAGTACTAACATCTAATCATCTAAGAGCATCCGCATCAATTGTTTTTAAAATGTTATTAATATTTAAAAAATACCACAAAAATATTAAGAAGAATAAAAATATAATAATATTAAAGGTTGTTTCATTGAGCCCCACCTAATTAGTATCTGCAACTTATGCTCTTAACACGTAGGCTTGCGTGATAGGGTCTTGCTTCTCACGTGTGCTTGCCTTTCACACCATTTTTTCCTAAAAACGAAAATACTGTCATCCTACAAAAACACAAAATATATAATTTATTATTAAAATATTCATTTATTAGCTAATAACACTTCTAAAAACAATTGGTGTGGCTATCCTAATGAATATCCATTTAAATTAGAGATGGAGCTACTCTCAAATCTTAAAATTTTATGGGTAATAGTAATTTTGTATATAATAATTATTAAAATAAACCTAGAAATATCAGCAGAACGTCTATCCATCGAAACAAACATTTATATTTTATCAGACTATATAGTTTTTATAGGGATAATAAGTTTACAATTTTCCTCAAAATATGCCTTATAATTTGTGAATGATATTTAATCTACAGTTCCTCCTAATCTGATGAGGACTGGCAATGCAAAGAAGAGTAGGAGGTTAGTTGAATATTTCTGACATCATCAATTGCTGACTTGGTGTCATCATGCCAATGGCAAGTAGCCAACTCAGCAAGACTGCCTTTAATTAGAACAAAAGCTCACAAAATTTAAATCTAAGACTTTGCCATATTATTATGAGTCCGCTGCCCCAAATATCCAATTTGATAAAATATATGAACAATTCTATCCATATATGTAAACAATTGTCCTCAAATATCCACTAAAAAAAAAAACCCACTAATAAAACATATTATCCCCAAATACCCAATTTTGATTTTACTAATTATTTTATCTTTTTCCTTTTTCTTTTACTATTCATTTACTTACTTTGATATCAAATAAATATATTTGATATATCATATATACCATATAATACCTATGAATATATTTTCGTTAAACCCTAAAAAATAAGGGTTTAACGAAAATTAATTAAAAATTATACTTATTCGTTAAACCCCTACTTTTAGGGGTTTAACGAAAAATTATACTTATGGTATGTTTTTCGTTAAACCCTTATTTTTTGGGGTTTAACGAAAATATCCAAAATTATGAATTTTTAATTATTTAATGAACAATACCTCTTGATTAAAAAAGAATGAATAATTAATTAAAAAAGAATGAATTATGCACAATATTTTTAATTATTTAACGAACAATACCTTTGATTAAAAAAATGAATAATTAATTAAAAAAGAATGAATAATTAATTAATTATGCATGAATATTTTTAATTATTTAACGAAGAATACCTATTGTTCGTTAAACCCTATAATTATAGGGTTTAACGAACAATAGGGTATTGTTAGTTAAACCCTTAAAATTGAGGCTTAACGAACAATACCCTATTGTTCGTTAAACCCTATATTATAGGGGTTTAACGAATACGTATAATTTTAGAAGGCTCATTAAACTCTTATTTTTTTAGGGTTTAATGAAAAAATATATATTTTGAATATTTTCGTTAAACCCTAAAAATAAGGGTTTAACGAACAATAAGTATAATTTTCGTGCTTTAGTACCTCATTTTGGATATTTTCGTTAAACCCCAAAAAATAAAGGTTTAACGAAAAACATACCATAAGTATAATTTTTCGTTAAAGCCCTAAAAGTAGGGGTTTAATGAATAAGTATAATTTTTAATTAATTTTCGTTAAACCCTTATTTTTTAGGGTTTAAAGAAAATATATTCATAGGTATTATACGGTATATATGATATATCAAATATATTTATTTGATATCAAAGTAAGTAAATGAATAGTAAAAGAAAAAGATAAAATAATTAGTAAAATCAAAATTGGGTATTTGGGGATAATATGTTTTATTAGTGGGTATTTTGGGGCAATTGTTTATATATGTGAGTAGAATTGTTCATATGTTTTATCAAATTGGGTATTTGAGAGTATTTTCTCTATTATGGTCTAGCACTACTTTCGGGGGTGAGTCCCCAGCCCAATTTACCCAATTTCATATAATGTTGTACAATTCTACCCACCAATATAAAATATTATCCCCAAATACCCATCAATATAAAATATTGTCCCCAAATACCCAAAAACAAATTTGGTACAGATTCTCTAAAAAATCTGTAACATTTGTCAGTAGATATATCATATATTTTTACCTATATATCATATAGATATTTTCATTAAACCCAAAAAAATAAGGGTTTAACGAAAATTAAACCCTAATTTTCGTTAAACCCTAATAAATTAGTGTTTAACGAAAATTAGGGTTTAATTTTCGTTAAACCAAACACTAAATTTTTCGTTAAACCCTTATTTTTTAGGGTTTAACGAAAATCCTAATTGTCGTTAAAACCCTACTTTTTACGATTAAGGTTTAATTTTCGTTAATTCCTTATTTTTTAGGGAGTAACGAAAATTAAACCCTAATTTTCGTTAATCCCTACTTTTTAGGGTTTAACGAATTCAACCCCTTAACACTAATTTTCGTTAAATGCATAAAAAGTGGAAACTATAACTATGATCTGCACTTTATTGCCATTATATAAAGGCCAACTCCATGCCCACCAATTTCTTGCAAAAGGCAATATCCATATAGTTAGAGAGAGAGGGGGTATTTCAACTCGTAATTAACGAAAATTCTGTCACCAAAATTATAGTTTCCACTTTTTATGCATTTAACGAAAATTAGTGTTAAGTACGAGTTTACTAGGGTTTAACAAAAATTAAACCATAATTTTCGTTAAACACTAATTTATTAGAGTTTAACGAAAATTAGGGTTTAACGAAAATATCCAGGTCAAAAATATGATGTATGTACTGACAAATATTACAGTCTTTTCAAAGAATCCGTACCAAAATTGTTTTTGGGTATTTGGGGGCAATATTTTATATTGGTGGGTATTTGGGGTAATACTTTATATTGGTGGGTAGAATTGTTTATATCTTATATATAATTGGATATTTAGGGGTATTTTCTCTTCGGGGGTTGTACACTTGTCATATAATATCAAATAATTATAAATTTTTATTAATATTTTAGTATTTATATTAGTAGAAATTTATATATTTTAAAATTCAGTATATATTATTCTAAACAATTGCATTTAATAATAATATTGCAAATTTGAACTACAAATAACATCATAAATTTAAAAATATTATAGTTTAATAATAGTAATAATAATAATTTTATTCTTAAGGAAATTGTGTTTAAAATTTTGAAATAAAAAATAAAATTTGAAATATTATTTAAGTAAATGTAAAAATTATTCAAGAATAAAAAATTATTTTTAAATATCTACCATCAACAAATAAAATATGAAAAAGAACCAATAAAAATAATAATTATAATGTTAATTACTTTTGTCAATGTTATTTGCACTTCGTATTTGGATCAAATGGCTTAGTGAAGAAGAATTTTATTAGTATACAGATAAGTTTTATTTTTCATTTTCATAATTTTTTTTTGACATGACATTTTTAAAGTGAAAATTGCATTTATGTAAAAGTTTCCAAATTTCTTTCTAATATATTTTAGTATAGATATAGATTAGTATATGTTTATCATATATTGCTATTAAAGATTCCCTACAACCAACCCACAACCACATTTTTTTATTAAATTAATATTAGGAGTGTGGACATTTCGGTCAAAATCAAATTAACCGACCAATCCGAATTAAAATATAAAATTCGATTCAGTCTGATTCGATTTTGAGTGAAAAGTAACCAAAATAACCGAACCAAATCATATAAGAAAACATAATTGACTCAAAAAGTAAGTTCTTACATCCTTATTTATTCATCAAAATTCAAAAACACAACCACCACACCTATACCTTTTGCTTGGATTTCTTCTTTTTTTTTTGGTAATCAATAAATATGTTACTCTTTAAACACCTTGAAAAATATCAAATTGAAAACATAAGAAATTGAAGATGTAATAGGGAGGACATGCAAATTTTGGTTTTTCGGTTTTGTACCGAATCGAAGCGAATTTTTCAGTTCGGTTTCAAATCGATTTTCATCCTATTTTGGTTGGTTCGGTTTCTTCATATGCTTAATTTGGTTAATTCGTTTTGGTAATTTGGTTAGGTTTGATAGTCGAACCGACCGATGCACACTCTTAATTAATTTAATTATACATGTAACATATATAAATTAATATGGTTCAATTTCCATTTGCATATTTTGAAACTGTAAACAAATGATTAAATAACAGTTCGAATTGTCGGTTAAATCATTGGGTTATTTTAATTTATAAGAAATTATATTATAAAAATAATATTACGTTAATTCTAAAACTAGTAGTACACCCGCGCGATGCGCGGTTTATTATGTATTATGACAATATATACGATTTGCAATAATATAATGAAGTTGTTATATTAAAAGGTTATTCACGGCATCTTATTATTTCGAAATTTGTAAAAATCCGTATTTTTTTATTGATAACATCAATATTCAACAATTAAATATGAAAATAAAATTGAACATAATATAATAATAGTTTTGTGTTTGTGAATTTTAATTTATGAATAATTAAGAAGTGATTAATAATTATACTTACTATATGTTTTGTTCATATTCTCGTTCATTTATATCTTATAATTATTTTCAGAATTTATAAATAATTTTCTGCATTCTTTTTTAGATGGATTTGTTCAAAAATTATTATATTTATTCCAAAAAAATTAAGTTTATATTTATAAATTTAGGTTTCAAATTAATTTTAAATTTTAAAATAATATTTCTTAGATTTTTTAAACCATTTTTCAGATTTTTTTGGAACATATTATAGTTTTTTAAAACAATGTTTAGATTAATTATATCTATTTATTTGAAATAATTTTGAATAAATTTTATCAAATATTTTTATTATTTTTATTTAAAATTTTTTATTCAATTTATTGATTTTTATATATTACACAATTAATATTACATATATATTCAAACTTTTAAACATTTTACAACCCTTCATAAAATAAATTTAGATTTTAAAACTATTTTCCACATTTATATATTAAAATTATAAACTAATTTTCAAAATTTTTAATTTTTTACAATGTTTAAATTTCATTATTTTCAAATTTTAATTATATCATTAAAATATAATCATATCATTTAAGATAGCTTCTTTTATTTTATCTCTACTCCTATATATAAATTATAAGATAGTTTATTGTGTAAGATATATGTGAAGCTTATTCTATAAGACACTTAAAAGTTATTTAGTTTTTTTTTCTTTTTTTCTATTGGTTGATAGTTTGGGAGGGAAAATTAGGGACGTAAACGAACCAAGCCGTTCGCGAATAGTTCGTGGCTCGGCTCGATAAATATTCGTTCGAGCTTGGCTCGTTTGCTTAACAAGCCGAGCTCGAGCCCGAGTTTCGAGCTCGTTAAACTTAACGAGCCAAACTCAAGCTTAGACATGTTCGGCTCGATAGCTCGCGAACATGTTCGTTTAGGGGTTCGTGAATAGGCTCGTTTATAGTTCGTGAACCTGTTCGTTTATATGTTTTATTTAAATATGATAATGAATTTTATAAATTTTTGAAATTTAGATAATTAATAATTAGTAATCAAAATAAAAATTTCACCAATCCAAAATGTTATGGTTATGACTTAAACACAAAACCCCCAATCATATAAATAAGTTAGAGATGCCCAAACGGTTTCCCGGTTCCGGTTTCGGTTCGAACCGCCGGTTCGACGGTTCCGAAATGGTGGAACCGAAACCGAACCGTGGAAGGAAAGGTTTCGGTTTCGGTTTGAAACCGCCGGTTCAACCGGAACCGGACGGTTCGGCCGGTTCGAACCGGCAGTTTTCGGTTTTCCTTTTTTTTTTTTTGGTTTTTTTTAATTTATGATTCTATGATCCAAATTTAAACTTTAATGTTTGTTTTGAAGTATAAAATATCATGAGAAAATACAATTCGGAATAAAAAATATATTTAAGAATTGTATTGATCAAACTTTTTCAATAAACTTGTCAATATAATATAACTTGGAAAATTATTACAAGTTGGAACTTGGAACACTTAGAACTATATATAATCTATGATCTAATGATTCTAATCTATTACAAATGTTTGTATATATTACAATTAAACTTGTCAATATAACTTGGAAAATTATTATAAGTTAGAACTATATAGTCTATATCTAATTTATGATTGAATGATTCTAATCTATTACAAAAGTTTATACTATATATTACAATTACAAAAGTGAGCATAAAAAAAATTAAAGAGCTTGAGTTTCATTTTAAGTTTGGAATTGAAATTTCAAACTTAAAATGAAATTGCCTACGGTTCCGGTTCGGCCGGTTTCCAACGGCTATTTGATCTCCTCCGTCTATCCGCAACGGCTAGTTTAGTTTAAACGTGAGCCGTACACGTGTCCAAGGCAACAATTTAAAAAAAAAAAAAAAAAAACATAAACCGGCGGTTGGAACCGCCGGTTTGCCGGTTTTTAAATCCCCAAACCGAAACCGAACCGTGATATGGCGGTTCCCGATTCCGGTTCGGAACCGAAACCGGACCGCCGGTTTGCCAAACCGCCGGTTCACGGTTTTTCGAACCGGTTGGGCATCTTTAAAATAAGTTATACTACCACAAGACCAATTTGTACTTTTGTTAATTTACTTGTTAAACTTTTCTTTTATCTATTACATTTTAAAATATAAACATATTAATAACTAAATTAAATATGATTTACTTATTTCTAATATATTGCTTGCCATGTCATCTGAAATTTTTTAAAATTTTGATATTAATGATACGATTTACCAATGATATATTATCTTAATATAAAAGATATAATTATGTTGATGTTTCATATAATTATATTGATGTTTCAAGTATAATCCCATCATCAACATAATAATTTAGCATTTTAGTCTTGAAAATAAGTTATAAGTATACAAATATATGCTTATTAATATATTCATAATGAGTATAAAATTTAAACATGTGCAAATCTACATATGTATCAAAATTCAAAATCTTTATATAAGAATAATGTATGTATATACCAAAATATCATGTATTTATATGAAATATAATTAGAAAAAATTTAATGTGAACGTGTATTGCAATAATTTCATATAGTTTATTCATTTAACTATTCATATATTTGCAAACTCAAATAGGTATATATCAATATATTATATATGATATACTCTACATTTATATGTGTGTGTATATATATATTAATTATATAATTATTATATTATGATCAATAATATTGATTTTGAAAAAGATAGCTTGTAAATTTTATTTTGATTATTGAATAACTAATTGATTTGAAAAAAAACCATAATAAATTTATATGTGTATTTGAAAAAAATAGTTCAAAAGATACAATATTTAATTGATATGTATACTTTTTTTTTATTATATACATATCAATTACTAATTTCTGTCATATATCATTGAAAATATTTGTTAACAAAGTTAGATTATTATATACCATATATATTTATTATACAAGAGTAATAGTTTTAGAAATTTACAATAAACTCAATTAATATCACAAAAAAATATAATATAAAATTTGATGAAATTTGATGAAAATATAAACTCAAGCTTGAACTATCGAGCCTGTATTCGAGCTCATTTTGAGCTCTTGACGAGCCTGTATTCGAGCTCATTTTGAGCTCTTGACGAGCCTGTATTCGAGCCCCTATTTCAAACTTTTGACGAGCATGTATTCAAGCCCATTTCGAGCTTTAGACGAGCCTTTATCGAGCCGAACTCGAGCTGAGCTCGTTTAGCTTGTTATCGAGCTTTGTTCGAGCCGAACTCGAGCTCAATCTTTTGATTTCGAACCAAGCTCGAGCCCGATTTTCAAAGCTCGAACCGAGCTCGAGCCCGAACTGATACCAAACGAGCCGAGCTCGAGCCCAGTACTGTTCGGCTCGACTCGGCTGTTCGGCTCGACTCGGCTCGTTTACATCCCTAGGGAAAATGACAAATGTGAAATTATCACCAACTTCTTTGTTTTTATATATAGATAGATTTGTTGAGCTTAAGATGATTTTCAATCTAAAAATTTCTCATATTCATCTTGAAAACAACCGAGCAGCGGATCATCTTATTAAAATTGTGTTTTGTTCTCTAATTTATCTTTTTGTAAAAGTTTGAAATATTATGTGATATTATTAGTTGACAAATGCCACATTTCAAATTTTATAGATAAAGTTGTTTGTTGCTTATTTTGTTTGGGTTTCTTGAATGTAAAACTCTTTTTTTTTTTTTTTTTTTTTTTTATGTTACTCATTTTGTGTAGGTTGCTTGGTTGTAAACCATATTTTTGAACGCAAAAACTTATATGTTCTGGGGACACGGATCTAACCCGCCTTGGTGCGTGGGTCGCTCCCACATGCGCCCACGCGCCCCCACGCGTCCTGCCGTGTGTTAACGCCGCACGCACTTGACATGTATCACACATTTGCTTTAAATGTATCACACACACTCTTCAGGTATCACACAACCTATATATAATGTATTCAACAAATACCTTCAATGTATACATGTGATACCTGAAAGATATTCCATGGATACAATGTATACATGTGATACCTGAAAAGATATTTCATGGATAATTTCAATGTATACATGTGATGTCTGAAAAAAGGTATTCATGAATATATTCAATGTATACATGTGATGTCTGAAAAAATGTATTCCATGGATACATAGGATATATTCAATGTATACATGTGATGTCTGAAAAAATGTATTCCATGGATACCTTCAATGTACAGTATACATGTGATACCTGAAAAGGTATTCCATGGATATGTTCATTGTATACATGTGATGTCTGTAAAAAAGTATTCCATGGACCTTTAATGTATACATGTGATGTCTAAAAAAAGGTATTTCATGAATACCTGCAATGTATACATGTGATGTTTGAAAAAATGTATTTCATGGATACCTTCATGTGATACCTGAAAAAAAAGTATTATATGGATACCTTGAAGGTATACATGTGATACCTGAAAGGTATTCCATGGATACCTTAACAACTGATACTTGAAAGGTATACCTGAGGGAGCGCGCACAGCTGAGAAAAAAAAATTAAAATATACGCGGGTCGCCGGGACGGGTTGGGGACATGGATCCGTGTCCCCAAAACACAGGAGAGTCACTCAATTTTGAATGTGAGAAATACAAAGGTTGAGAATCTCCTTAATCCTTCCATCATCGATAGTTTTGATTAAAAAAAAAACATGTTATTCTACTCATAAATTGTATTTTTTGTAATCTATATTGTAGGTTGTACTTTTTTTTAGATTTATAGTTTGTAGTATTTAAATTGTAATAAACTTTTACAAGTGTGACTTATAAATGTGAGTTCTAATTTTTATTTTGTATCAAATTGTTAACTCAAACAAACAAAATAGTTATTTAATAGAAGTTATTTTATTATTTATATGAAAATTTAAATGAAAAACTCAGACACATATATAACCAACCGAACTCATAGTTAGAATCGAACTGCCAACTCATAATTTGCAACCAAAATCAGAATTCCCAACTGAATGGACACCTCTACATATAAAAAAATGAGTTTAAGTTGTGATTAGTGAAATCTCATCTCACATAATTATATTCATAGAAGGTTCTCGTATACATTTTTACAATGTAATTGACATGTGTAAATTTCCCATTGATAAAAAAAATTACTTCCAAATTGAAGCACTTAATTACTAAAATTTATATTTTATCATATTCAATTGAATATCACGTCATCGTCATAACGCATTTGCTAATTAAAATGCATACCAGTATTCAAAATACGTTAATTGAAAAATACTTCTATTTTTTACACATATTTTGAATTTAATATAAGAAAATCATTCAAAATATGTTAATTGAAAAATACCTCTATTTTTTACACACATTTTAAATTCAACAAAAGAAAATCGTATGTTTTGACCACAATTTTTGTAACCAGGCAATTTAAATTGGGTCCGATAACGACCCGTATCGAATTTGGATCGGATTAGGAAACGGTTAAAATGTTAAATTAAAAATCGGGTCGGATTAGAAGAAGGTAAACGGATCCGTAAGTTCCTGCACAAGGTTTCTTTTTTATATCATTATCATCCTTTACTTTTGTTTATTTACACTCTGTACTCTTAGAGAGCCGAACTAATCGATTGCTCTCTCCGCCGGCGAGATCTCCGATCAGGTAATCGGAATTTTCTAGATTTCGTGATTATGTTATGCTGGTCGATAATTGGAGTTGCGAATCTTCCTTTCTATGGATTGAAGCTTGGGGTTTTTTGTTCATGTTCGAGACTGCTTTTGTTTAGAATCACTGTGATTTTACCAATTCTATAGGTTTATGAGGACTGATTTGGTGTTGCTAAATCGTAATTGATTATGTCCTTTCTGAGAACTGAGATTGAGTGCGTTTGTTAGTTTGTGCAATCAAAAATTTGAATTATTGTTTCTCAGTTATGATTTAATGGGTATTTTGTAGTCATATAAGACTTCTGTTTCTGTACTAGTTTGATTTTCTGTTTGCAGAGGAAAAATTGGAGCTTTAGCAGAATCACATGGTATATATATAACTGTCTATTGTTGTTATTACTAGTTTGTAATCATCCAAGGGCAATGTACATCGTTTTTTGTTAATTAGATATGCGCTGTTCATCTAGTGTTTGAAACCAAAATTTCTCATAGTCTGCCACTTTAGTGGGCAGCTGCTGTATGTATCATTACTGGGAAATTGAGATCTCTCCAGGGTCAATAGATAATGACATTGGATTTCCATATGCAATATCTCTACTATGTTGCATTGTCGCAGTTTCTTGCAGTTTTTTTAATTGTGATATCGATTCTATTTAATTATACTTTCTCAGAATTGTGTGCTAATATGAAAACTGGATTTGCACCTCCAGTATATTTTGTCGTATATCAAAGAAACAACATTACATTCTTCTGTACCTTTTGTCATTTATGAATTATGCTGTATGACTTGCAGAAATAGCCTTTTGTAGTTGATCAAGCTTGGGAAGAAATCTTCATGGGGACTGAAAATCCTCATCGTCCAAATTATCCATTAAGACCAGCTGCAACACCCTTTGCTGCTCAACAATCTACGACACCTTTTTTATCATCTGGTCCTGTGGTTGGATCAGAAGCATCTGTCTTTAGGCCTGGGCCTCCTGTGTCCTCTAATTTGCAAACTCCTCCTTTTCCTGCTGGATCATTGGTTGGATCAGAGGCCCCTGCCTTTAGACCCCCTCCATCTAGTAGATCTAATGAACTGGTTAGGTCACCTCCATCATCCTCCTATGGCCCACCCACATCAGGATTTCAGCGTTTTCCAAACCCCCCAGTCCCCCCAACCGGTCAAGTACCACCTCCTCGCACCTCCCTTATGGGTCAGCCTGTTGTACCTCCGCCAAATAGACCTCCTCCAGGTCCTCTTTCACAGCAACAACCACCTTCAGTACCCATGGGATCTCCTCCTCAAAGCATCAAAACTAATCATCCTTTGCCTGTCGATCAACACTTCTCATCTTCCCGGCCAAACTCCCAACCTTCTTCACCGCCAATGGGGACATCTTATGCAACAGTGAGAAGTACCTTTCCAGGATATGCTAACATACAACCAAATTCTGTTGCTCAAGCTCCACCTATGCAGCCTGCTCCCTTTCCATCACAACAAGGAGGCTACGCTCCACCTATACAGCCTGCCCCCTTTCCATCACAACAAGGAGGCTACGCTCCACCTATGCAGGCTACCTCCTTTCCATTACATCAAGGGGGCTATGCTCCACCGGCACCTCCAACTTCTTTTCTAGCTCAACAAAGAGGTTATGTTCCTGGTCAACCTACTCCATCAAGCCTCTACTCTGGAAACCAAATGCAGCCACAGGGCATGGCACCTCCTATTGCTGCTACACAGGGTTTGGCTGAAGATTTTAGTTCTCTCTCTCTTGGATCTGTACCAGGATCATTTGATGCAGGAGTTGATATTGCAACCTTACCAAGGCCTTTGGAAGGTGATGTGGAACCAAAGACTTTTGCTGAGATGTACCCCATGAATTGCTATTCTAGATTCTTGCGACTGACAACAAGTGGCATACCAAATTCTCAGTCCCTGGCGTCGCGGTGGCATTTGCCTTTAGGGGCTGTTGTTTGTCCACTGGCTGAAAGTCCTGTTGGGGTTAGTCTTTATTAAATTAAAGATTTTATGCTTATAGCTATCTACGTATATCACTACTAGTCTAACTGCTCAATTTTTCATTTATCTTTCATTCAGGAGGAAGTTCCAATAGTTAATTTTGCCACGACTGGCATCATTCGATGTAGAAGGTGCCGCACTTATGTGAATCCATATGTCACGTTCACAGACAATGGTAGAAAGTGGAGATGCAATATTTGCTCATTGCTCAATGACGGTAAGTCCATTCCAAGCTTTAGATGCTATAATAGATCTTAAATTATACTTATATTTTAAATTTTGAGTTCTCATTATAGCTTTTGAATGATGTTTCTCTTTTTTTGTTTTCTTTTCTTTCTTTTTACGATGCCTTTTGCATGGGGAAGAAATCCTTGGTATTTTACATATTTTGAAAAGAAAAGAAAATGGGGAAAAGAAATAATGATCGAGTCTTTTTTTTTTTTTCCTTTACATCAGTTGTTGCCATTGTCCGAACTTATTCTGTGTTCTCTCTTTTTCAAAGTTTTTACATTCTTTCCAGTTTCTATCTTAGATTTTTCGTGTGTACCTGTCAGTAAAAAGCAATCCTTAGAATCTGGACTACTGCTCTATGAATGTCAGCTACTAGAAAGCATTGCAGTTATCTTCTAATTATACCCAGCAACTGAATGTTTCTAATGAAATTTTATAAGTTGCAACGAGGATCAATACATTTTATTTTCTTTGGAATCTGCTTCTATGATTTATTTAGTAGTTGTAATTTACATTATAAGACAGCTTTTGTCTAGTTCAGGCATGGTTTACAGTTACACCAGAGGAATTAATCTCTAACTATATCTCCATGTCATGCTGTGAGTTATCAAGCACAATCTCTTAGTCTTTTAGGAAACACTTGAAGAATGTTATCATATAAGGGGATATTTGGTTTTATAATTGCAAAGGTGCTGGACTATTTATCTTTGCTTCTTATTTGTAGTTCCAAGCGATTATTTTTCCCCCCTGGATGCTAGTGGCAGAAGAGTTGATTTGGATCAAAGGCCTGAGCTCATAAAGGGTAGTGTTGAGTTTATTGCTCCAGCCGAATACATGGTCCGCCCCCCCATGCCACCACTATATTTTTTCCTCATCGATGTATCAATATCTGCAGTTCAAAGCGGAATGCTCGAGGTAACATTTTAGATAGAGTGGAATAATTGTATTTAGCAAGATGATTTTGTATTTTATTATACTGGTTGATCCACTCAAATGTGGTTTGCATGCCTGGTATCTTCAGCATAAAGCTGAGAGAATTGACCTGACAGTTGTATACATATTTCTTTTATATGCTTGTTGTTTTCTGTAACACAGGATTTGTTCTTCTTGTCAAAGAAGAAAATTTCTGTTATCCTATTTGAAAGGTTAATACACTTTCCTGCTTATTATCATGTAAAATTAACAATATAATAATGTGTTTGTTTTACTAAGAATTAGCCCATGGATTTGGGAGAATTTCTTGGTTTCTAATTTGAAGCTTTAATGTGTTTGTAAGAAATGAAAGTGGAAGGGGATATGAATAGCAGTTTCTACTAATTTTTAGGGATCCAATCCATTGTTGGTTGGTTTGATGTAATTATTCAACAAAATGCTATCTTATACTTCCAGTTTCTATATTTTCTTTCTCTTTCTTCTTATCTTTCTTTCTTTCTTTCTTTCTTTCTCTCTTTCTATCTTTCCTTTTGTTTTCCATTCTTATTCAAAAGAATGTCACTGCTATTAAAATCGAATTCTAATACCAGATTCTGGTATTTTGATTTGCTGGTTGTAGTGAACTCCAGATGAATTTCATGGGTTCATCTTATTCTTCTTTTTTACGACAATGGATGCTTTTAGCCAAGCAGCTTAACACCATAGGGGATGATAAACATATTTGGAAACTTAATTAGTTTTCAACTACTGTTTCTTTACCTATCTTGTAATTTCTTGGATATTTAGTCATCTTGGATTTCTACTGCACTCAGACTGACTGAATTAGATGTTTTCTTGATTATCTACTTAGAATAGTTAAGCATTCAATTCCCAAAGTTTTTCATCAGCTTGCCTCTTTAGTATTTTCTCAATCGATGTTAACCTACATTATGTGTTTCAGGTTATGGCACAAACTATTAGGTCTTGTTTGGACAGCCTGCCTGGTTCTACTCGAACGCAGATTGGCTTCATAACTTATGACAGCACAATACATTTCTACAACATGAAGGTAAGTGATGCTAAAGAGTTATTTCTTTGCATTTCTAATCTGCTTAACATAACTTTGGTGGCTTTCTCTTGCATCAGTCTTCATTGGTTCAGCCTCAGATGATGGTCGTTTCAGATTTGGATGATATATTTGTTCCATTGCCAGATGACCTATTGGTCAACTTGTCAGAATCTAGAACAGTGGTGGAGGCATTCCTTGATAGTTTGCCCACCATGTTCCAGGATAACGTGAATGTGGAATCTGCATTTGGTCCAGCTCTAAAAGCTGCATTCATGGTTATGGTGTGTTTACCCCTTTTATTTGTAACACTTAATCTTTGATTAGTATCTCTGGTCATGGGATTATTTGGGAAATTTTCTTTAATGCCGATTTGCTTTTGTATTATAAATCTTTTGATTCCTGTTGATAGGTTGTACCTTGAGAAACTTTTTTCCCTCTAGCTTGATACTAATTAACTTTTGTTTTTGTTGTCAGAGCCAACTTGGCGGTAAATTGTTGATTTTCCAGAGTGCTCTGCCATCCCTCGGTGTTGGCCGCTTGAGGCTGCGTGGAGAAGATAGTCGGGTGTATGCGACAGATAAGGAACATTCTTTACGAGTACCGGAAGATCCATTTTATAAACAAATGGCTGCTGATTTGACCAAGTATCAGATAGCTGTAAATGTATATGCGTTCAGTGATAGATACACAGATATAGCATCCTTAGGTATGTACATTTTATCATGCTTCACCTTGCTTTAGTTGAAGTAACCAGATGGTTTTGTTTTTAATATCTTGATTTATGATTTGGCATGTGTCAGTACTCAGTTCCCATCATCCTTGGATCAATGTAGTCAGTTTAGTCACAATCCTGATTCCTTGAATTAACACCCTTCATCTGTCATGATTTTTGCTCCAAAACTTGATAGGGTGCAATTAAAACCATGAAATATTTCTTATGCTTATGCTTATGCTTCACAAAAATTCACAATTCACAGAAGATTGTCAACTGAAAACTCATTCAATTTTCCGACTCAGTCTTGTAATCCTGTTTTTGAATATTATCATATGTATAGGGGCATCTTAATGATACTGGGGAGTTTTAAATTTTACTGTATGTAAATTGCATGCTTGTATTAAAATTTCTAATGTTTCTGACGGATAACCCTATTAGTTGATGCAACTTCAGTCTTCACTTGCTACGTGATGATTACTTTAACTTAGGCTGCCATGTTTTTATGGTTCATAGGAACTCTTGCAAAATATACCGGGGGTCAGGTGTATTATTATCCAAGTTTTCAGTCCAGTATTCACAAAGATAAGTTGAAACATGAACTGACCAGAGATCTTACTAGAGAAACTGCATGGGAAGCGGTTATGCGGATAAGATGCGGAAAAGGTAGATTTTTACATAGCAGGTTGCAAAGATGAAAATGTTCAACCCAACCCCCTCCCCCCCAAAAAAAACTTTTTTTTTTCTTGATGTAACAAGCTTGTATCTTTTCTTGTCTGTAGGGGTGCGTTTCACATCATATCATGGGAATTTTATGCTAAGGTCCACAGACTTACTTGCTCTTCCTGCTGTTGACTGTGATAAAGCTTATGCAGCACAGTTGTCTCTTGAAGAGACACTTTTGACCATGCAGACTGTGTACTTTCAAGTTGCATTGTTGTATCCTTGTTTCACCATACATTTTAATTTTTAAGTAAACATCTTGCATTTGTGCACATACCGTGTGAGTCACTTTTAACTTTGAGTTGCTTCACCATAATCACATGTCAGGCTACTTCCTTTAACCTTTTAAACAGTTGAGAATTATTATATCATACCCATCTTCATCTCTCATGAATGATGTGACTGTTTGATTTTCATGTTGTTGTGTATCTGTTTAGGCTTTTATAGTCCCTCTATGGCTGTTACCTGTCATCTGCAATGCTGCATCTTTATGACCTTCATGATTTAAACAAGAGACAGAGAAGTAGAAGCCCTTAACAATTGCTAAGATATACATCATCTTCTGGAGAAAGGCGTATTAGGGTACACACTGCGGCTGCTCCAGTTATTGCAGATCTAGGAGAAATGTATCGCCTGGCTGACACTGGAGCAATTATTTCTTTGTTCTCCAGGCTAGGTAAGAAGGTTAACTCTGTCTCACCTTCCCTGTACCTTTCTCAACCACCTTTCTGAAACTGGAAGGAAAGAGAAAGAGGAGAAGATATAAGAATCTAGTTTACTTAAAATTTGATAAAGATCATAGGCTAATGTCAGGAATAAATTAATCTGCAGCGATTGAAAAAACATTGTCCTCCAAGTTGGAAGATGCTCGGAATGCTGTTCAACTTAGGATTGTCAAAGCCTTCAGAGAGTACAGAAATCTTTACGCTGTCCAACATCGCTTGAGTGGAAGGATGATTTACCCTGAATCACTAAAATTTTTACCCTTGTATGCACTAGCACTGTGTAAATCAACACCTCTCCGTGGGGGTGCTGATGTGCTGCTTGATGAACGCTGTGCAGCTGCTTATACCATGATGGCCTTACCTGTTAAGAGTTTGCTGAAACTTCTCTATCCTACTTTGGTTCGTGTTGATGACTTTCTCGTAAAAGTAAGAATCATGCATTCTTGTCTCCTTCCATGGAGTACATGATTTGGATTTTGACTCACCTCCATTTTCCAGGCATCTCCTCAGACTGAAGAATTTGATATCAGAAAGAGACTACCACTTACTGCAGAGAGCTTGGACACCAGAGGTCTCTATATCTTTGATGATGGTTTCCGGTTTGTCATATGGTTTGGCAGATCTATAGCACCTGACATAGCTAGGAATTTACTGGGTGACGATTTTGCCACAGACTACTCAAAGGTGAGTTTAATATATCATTTGTATATAGAATCACAAATTAGTTTCAGCTTCTGATTAAAATTTTCTGCCAAGTAAAAATTATGTTTTAGCGGATTGCCTTTTAAAATGAGGTGAAGAAGCAGGAATGTTTTATGTTGGTACATGAGCATGTGTGTGCTATAAATGTGTTTTGCTTTTTATATGTCACCATCAGTCAAAATTTGCAGATTTAGCTATATCATAGATAATTTTTACAAACTTTGGCTGTTGGTTCTTCAAAACTATGTTAGTTGGAAAATTATAATTGTTCTCGAAGGCCTTAATAAGAACATATTCATTTTGGAAATACTCTGTACATGCTTCTAGTCCTTGTTTGTGCAAGAGTCAATCAACCATTCAAGCTTTTAATTGTACTTCCATTTATAAATTGTTGTGGTCATCTTTCTCGGCCTTGCAAACTTTCTGGCCTTACTTTTCCAAGGCGGTCTTATTTTTCTGAATTTTGAGTGAGCTAGAAGAGAAAGTCTCCTCTATAAAATTGTTTCACATCCAAAATATGAAAATTGGCCGTTTGTTTAGTTACACATTCCAACCCTTAGTGTGAGTGGGTTTGCTCATTTGACCATCTCTCATGGTAAACTAAAATGAATGAGATACCTTGTTATGCATTGATTAGAATACTAGATGATGGCTACATATTCCGGACGTTGGTTGCAGTCTTTTATATTCAAGCAGAGACTGTTTGGTGTTCTGCTTCAGCTGCAACTTTTATGACCAAGCATTATTGTGACGTGCTTTCCCTGTTATCTGTGAATCCAGGTTGGCCTTTCACAGCGAGGCAACGAAATGTCAAGAAAGCTAATGAAGATACTTAATCAGTTTCGGGAGAGTGACCCATCATATTTCCAGTTATGTAATCTTGTGAGGCAGGGTGAACAGCCAAGGGAAGGCTTCTTGCTACTCACCAATCTAGTGGAAGACCAAACTGGAGGTGCAAATGGCTATGCTGACTGGATGTTGTTACTATTCCGGCAAGTCCAACAGAATGCATAATAAATAGGTAATCATCTTATTAATAATACCTTTTTTGTTGCATCTCTCTTTTCACTTGATCCTGAAGCAGGCAGTTTTCTTTCCATTTTTAGTTTGGACGTTTGCTATGAAAAAAGCATATAGTCAGTCTCTTGCTCTTAGGGATGGCAATCAATTGTGGTTGGACCTAAACCACCACAATTGCACTGTTCGGGCAGGTTTAAACCCAATGAAATAGGTTTTAGTGGGTCTACTGTGAGTAACGGGCCTTACTGGACTTGTTCTATTAATTGGAGAATTATTTTTACGTATTACTATACATAATATTAAAATGCAGTTAAATTATGCTTAGCATTAGTAGTGGCCTAACTTTTTAGACTTGGTTTCGGTCTCAAACTTTTGCTCATCCAATTAAAGTAAAAAATAGAAAACAAATATTTGCTTAATAAGATTAAATAGAATAAGAGTTGAAATGGGTTGATAGTCTCAAAGGGTATTTGGATTAGGCTTACTTGGGCCAGAGATATACTGTCTTTGAAATTCTGGAGTTGAGAAATCCTGATAAATAGTGAATAGTGATTAGAGAGAAAGGCCTGCTTTGGGATATTATGCGTGGCTTGCCCACTTCTCCCTTTTTTTGGGGGGAGGGGGGGTTGGTGATTTTAACTATACCTTCTCTCCTGGCTTTTGTTTAAAACGTAGGAAGAACCAATCAGATATAGACCCATTAATCGCAGTTGAGACAGCTTTGTAGCTGCTTTTCTACAGCTCATACATATGATTATTATCAAATTGTGTATGCTAGTATTGTGTTGTAGATGTCACATCAATGTTGGAAAACATGGATTGTTGTAATATTGTGGTTAAATGTGTTGGGAAATGTGGAATGGTAATGGATGAATTGAATTTATAGAAATTTGCAAAATTAGTTGTTAATAGGTGTAGGTAATTGTAAAAGGGAAGGATTATATTAGATTTTACATCCCAAAACAAACGAGAATTGTGTATTTTGACATCCGAAATACGTTTGAGTGAAGGGGAAACCAAACATAGCAAAAGGGTTGGGCCATTAGGTTTTGTCAGCAGTGAAGTCCAGTCGGTGGGCCGGTATTTTCTCGACAGGCCACATCTAAGGTCTGGCCCAAGTCTTCTTGGTGCCATCCCTTCCTTCCCTTTCTCTTGGTGTGCTTAATAGTTCATAGTCAATCAATTTTAATAGATATTTTATACTTGAATTCGGAGTTTATAGTTGGAGGTAGCAGCTACTGAAGAGTTTTTGCAAATGTACAAAGCAAATTGGTAGGAGAATATGTCTTGAGATGTGGTAATGAAGGTTGAATGAGATTGACTTGGAAGTTGGATCAAGGTTATGCCATAATGTGGGGCTGGTTTGTTTAACTTTTAAGTGAATTGAGCTATATAAAATTGAACTATAGACAATATGTGCTCAAAAGTCAAGTACAACAAATTTAGATACTAAATTCATGTATGTTTATTTAGAGAATTATGTAGACGTGAGACTACATTTTAGTGTAACTACTAATAATTTGTAAGTTGTAAAGACAATTTGTGGGAAATTTAAAACTTCCCGTTCCTTGGAATCAATCATCCTCTGATGTCTTCATTATTGCAATAATTCTACTAACAGGAAATTGATCTTATGGTCAAGATAGAGTTTTGAAGCAAACAATAGCTTCCCATCAAACTCCCGATGTCAACTTTATGAAGTAAATGTTTTTTTTGTGGAGGCAAAAATAAGATAATAGACAGTGATGACGAGACTGGGATATAAATCGTGAACGCCAGATCCTAAGATGAAATGTTCAAATGATGGTTCTCTGGATTTCAATTAGGAGGTGATTCAAATGATGTTGCTGATGGAGAATGGTGTCTATTGTATTGGAACATTCAGAGCACTTATAATAAGAGAACTGATAAATTATATTCATGATTTCTTTTTGATTCCGACTCCTGTTTTTGGGTTTATAGCTTTGCTCTTGTTAATTTTTCGGTGCATTGAATGCCAACTAATTTTTGATATATACAGCTGTTTTATATGTATTTTAGGGATGTGTACTCAGATGTAAAAACTCTATTTTTTTTTTTTTGGTTGTTGTTGTGTATTTTGGTTGTGTTCGGGGTTGCTTCCCTGTGTTAATCTTCTGGTGTCAAGGGACATCGTGCATTTTGCCGTTTGCAGATCAATGATTTTTTTTCTTGTTTATGCTTTAGTTTTTCAGTTTGCGATAAAACTGGTTCATCTGTTTGAGAGAATTGGGGGAAAGAAGCTGTGCATCTGATATTTGTTTACAGGAAATAATATCTCCTGTAATTTGTGGGTCACATCTAGATGCGGGTCGAGGCTACGACACAAAATGCATGCCGTGGTTGAAAATATGGGTCCATATATTTCCAGACAAACCAGTTACAGTAAGACCTGCGTATGGCTTCGCACAACCCAAGTTAATTATGGATAGATAATGAGATGATGATTTCTTTTCATTGTTGAAATCCTAAGTTGTGTTTGAATTGGAGAGTACGGAGATAGATTTGAAATTCATAATATCAAATCCATTGAGGGGTGTTGAATCGACATTGGTTTGAAAAATTCGTACTTGTTTTTTAAACTAATTTTTCATTGATTTTGGTTGAAATTCTCCTTAAATTGGATGAATTTGAAATTTCATCATTTCATATACTTCCATCAAAGCATAACCTCCGATAGTTTCTTCCTTATTTTAAGTCGGTAAAGAGTTGTACATTTATACTTTATACCATTTTCATTCTCCTTAATATCAATTATTTTGAACTCCACTAACCAGGACAAAACTTGAGAAAATTGAAAATATTTTTTTACCAACCACAGTTAAACAATATCTATTGTCAAGATATGCACAATGGGAACACGTTATTCTTAACATGTTTCCAATTAGCACTGTCAACGAACATTCTCCCAAAGCAAGCAGACAAATATCCCCATAAATAAATTCTTGATGTGTTGAAACAGGAAGCTTCAATGGCTGCTGTTTGAATGAAACTTCCCAGCAAGTTCCTCTGCTTGTTGCTGCTTGTCTATAAGAATTCTTGTTGTCCATGACATTTTAATCAACCTATAAAACAAACTCATTTATTTAAACAATGTTTACTACTTGCTACTACTGTGAGTCTGTGACATTCAATCTGTCTGAAGAAAATTCCAAAGAAAAAAAATGGAGGCTTGATTGCATTGTCATACATGCCTCTCTCTCTCTGGAATCCTTGTTTCACTACTGAATTCTCTTCTCATTCTTCTGAGATCTGCACAATAAGCCTGTTAAGAGTTATTGCCATGAAGTTGAAGATTGTAACGAAACTGAGCTCATAGATATGATCGAGAACAAACAGAATTGATGCCATAGCCAAGCTTCTCAAAACAAACATGATGAAAGAAACGCGGCTTGACTTTGGGCTCCAATACATATATCAGAGAAGTCAACAAACAGGCTGTTGGCCCTCCCTTTTGGCTTAACGGCTTCTGATCATATGTATTGGAGCCGAGTTTCAAGCGCGTTTCCTCATTTCATCTTCAACTCGTTGGATACCATTCAAGCTCGGCTATGGCTTCAGCTTCGCCCAAGTTGTTCTTGAGATCCTATATGTGAGCTTTGTTTGGTCTCATTCAGTATTGATCAGAGCTCTCATGGTAATAACTGCTAACATGCCAACTGTGTGATCACAAGAATGAGAAGGGGATAATTCATTCATTAACTGTGGATTCTCTCTCTCTCTCTCTAGAGAGTGAGACATATATGACAATGCAAGCAACCCTCTCATTTATTTTTATGTTTAGCTAAATTTTACCATTATTTTTGACATTTCAGTGCTTTAAGGATGTTTCCAACATTATGTTTTAAGACAAGATTGTTGAGAGCACATTTCTGATATGAAAATAACATGCCTAGACTTTGTAGTAACTTCATCTCTGGATTATACTCTGTTTAGCTACACCTATTTGTAAGTAGTCAAACACAATTGCTCGAGAGGTGATAAATACCCAAAAATATATTATATATATTCGAAATCTTTTATCCTCTGATGTACTTATTTAGGAAGCCCTTCTAATTTGGAATTCATTTCATGTTTTATTTCATAACAAGTTCGTAACAAACATGTTCGGCAATGGTGGCCGAATGCTCTCCTGCATGTTTTGCCAACCAGGACCGAACGGGGATGATCGGATTTGATCGATTTTCTTGCGTTTTTTCGTTCAATTTTCATACGATTTTCATACATTTGACTAATTCGTGAGGTGTCTGTCATTAACTTTGCATTCAATTCCTCAAAAAAATTAGAGAAACATCAAATAATAAAAAAAGATGAACAAAAAATAAAAGTAGCCAAAGAGGGGATAGGGTTCAAAAAAAAAAAAAGAAAGATAAAGGGTAATATGGGTATTTTTTTAATTGAAAAATATTCAAATTGAAATGGGCTTAGAAGTTGATGGGTGTTTTTAGTCCCTCCCATATTTAAATAAACATAAATTGACCAAATTCTTTCAAGAATACAATAATTTTGTGAGATGAAACTCATCACAAAAGTAGAAACATTAGACAATTTCACAGGATTTATATTCAAATACATTTATGACATGGAATAACATGCTTGGCATATAAGAGACTAGAAAAATACCTATTATATATATATATATATATATATATATATATATATATATATATATTCTCCATTCCATTTTGTCTATCTTTTAATTTTGTAGAAAGATTAAAAAATTATTGAATAAACATAATATATATATATATATAATGACTACATTATACGTTACCTTTGTTTCATCATTGTTCTTCACGAAGAGAAGACTATAACAAAATATCAAGAGGTTGGAGAAAGACTTTTAAAACTTCTTGGTATTAATTTAAAAGCAACACATGGTAGATCAAATGTGTTTTACTAAAGAATGTATAAAATAGAACCGACCGCGTATTAATATAATTTATTTACAATACTAAACTATTTGATAATACTTAAGATACCAATAAAAGAAGAGAATTGATGCATACACACGAAAAAAATAAAAAGATTTTTCGTGATTTCGTTAATAGGTGAAGCTACCATATGATCCGATCTTTCCCATATTAGAAGGCAAGTTAAGATCATGCTGGCAGCTTCAACTATTAGTGGAGCACGATTTGTGTAACATGATTATCGAGAGGTGGTGGCGGCCGGCGGCGGCGGCGGCAGGAAAGATATATGTATCTGTATATGTATAAGATATATATTGGGCATGGAATTTGGAGATAAAGAAAAGTAAAAAGATAGGTGGGATATTTATAGATGGTGAGAAATTTGAAAAATTGGATATAGTATTTATATAAATGAGTTTTTTTTTTTTTTTTTAGTATTTATATAGATGAGTTGATAATGGAAAAGTGGTCCACATAGAGACAAATTGAATATTGTCACGCCAACGCCACCACCATGCGGACAAAGCCAATGTGACTTCCTATATTTGACCCACAACCTTTATTAACTTTTCTCTCTCTTCTCTCTCTCTCTCTCTCTCTAAATGTATGTATATATACCTATATAGCCACAAAACTTTCTTCTTTTTAAGGCAAAAAAAATGAATTTTTAAGACTTGAAGTTTTTTATCTCGATAATCTATCTGTCTGATTTAACCTGTAAATTTTTCAATTCTGGTTTCATTAAGTGCTTTCACAAATAATATTTGGCTTTATTAATCTTCTGCATTCTAAAATTTGGTCTCCTAATGCTTACAATGTCCTATTTATTAGTGTTCACACTGAGTATTTTAATTAGGTGATTTAGTAAATCTACTTACAAAAGGCGGTTTAGGAAAACAAACTTAATTTCAAAGTTTAGAGGTTCTATACCTTTCTAAATTTATTCTGTTTTATTGGACCCTCAATCTTTCAAATTTTATAGTTCAATAAAACCTGGAAGTTCGTTCAAGTTTTGTAAATAAATAATAAGAGAGTAATGGCTTAGTGAAACCTAATTAGACAGCTTTAGACTTATGTATTAATATTTCATCTCATTTTTCAATAATTACATCTATACATGAATCGATATATATAGAATAATATTTTGTAATAAACGCATTACCTATATTGATAAAATTAAAATTAAAATATGAGATAAAAAATACAATTTGATACAAACAACCATCCAAATAAATTGAGAAATGAGAGTCAAATATCTCACAAGACAAGAGAGAAAAATAAATAAATAATATTCCATTAGGTACACCAAATTTTCACCCAGACTAAAAAACATAAATACAGTTATAATTATAATTTTTTTATATTTTTTCATATTTTACCATTACACTAAATAGCAATAAAAAATTAAATCATCATTGCAAATGTTTCAATATTGGAAGATGTTTAAATAGGTCCAGTCTCTGAAAAAGAAAAATTCGAAAACAACTTAGGATATACAAAAATAGAAAATAAAATTTATCTCAATGAGATTGAGAGAGTATCTTTGAGACTTTGAATATATATATATATATATATATATATATATATATATATAAATAGTAAATTTCAATTTTATATAAGTTTTGGTGCATATATTCAAATACCATAGAGAACTCTTGGTGGCTAGTCTAGGACCATCACTTCGACTTTTCAACCTCATAAACTCAAATATTACAAATAACTAGTGAAAACAATATTCAAACTTAATTACTCTAAACTACCACCTACTTTAATTTTGAAAAATATACAATAAATACACATGTCATCTACATATCAAATAAAATACTTGAAAAATAATATTTATACACACACACACACAGCTAGAAAAAAGAAATTGAAATTTCATAGGGGGACCATTAATGGCATGGCTTCTTTACCATAGGAGAAAGGGAAAAAAAGCATCTCACCTAACAAACTCATGTCACCCTACCCCCAACCCCAATGTGTTTGCATCATACTATTATTATTATTTAATCATATTTATACATTTATATAGCATTTTTACCTTTGTCACATTCCAAATAAGTATCTTTCCTTAGTTCAATGAGGATAACTTTATCTTTGCAAACATGGAATGCCATTTGTCAGATGCACACCCATCCCCACATCCTTTTGTTGTCACCTATACACATACTAAGTCTTTTTTTTTATTGATCTGACTATGAATTAAGTAATAAAGCCATTTTGATCTTTATGCATATATATACATATACAACTACCTATACAAACAAATACTCTTTGGATAAGTTAAAGTATGCATATGTGACATTGACATTCTGTTGTTTTGAAGTTTGTTTTTATTCCCTTCAAGCATATATATGATGTATGAGATCATTAGACTTGATGAATTTCTATGTGGGTGAGTGTGGAATGATTAATTGATGCTTGTATAAACTAAAGATTCCAATGTGTTGGATTCAGATGGTAGGATGACATTTGATAACAGAAATAAGTCTAATCAAATTTTAAATTGATTCCACACAAAAAAATCTTTAAGCTGAATTAAATTTGGATTTGTCTCGTTTCACTTCACAACCTTGTTTGAACTTGCATCGAATCAAAACCCTTCATAAATGAAATGATGTTTGCTATGTAAAATCCGTAAAATTTATATTTGATCTGTAATCATCTCTAACTAATGTGTGTTTACCAACCAAAGGTAACATTATTGTTTTTTTTTATCATTATAAGCTTGCCATTAATTAACTAATTTAAATTTGATCTATAATCATCTTTAACTAATGTGTTTATACCAACCAAAGGCAACATTGTTGTTTTTTGTCCATTGATTAACTAATAACTATGATTAGAGGCAATGTATATTTCTTAACTTATCTTTAGTGGGAATGGAACAACTTGAGAAAAGTCCAGATGTCAAATAACTATATTAGTAACATATATCTAATAGTTTTATAATATTAATTAACTACTTAAAAGGATGCCCATACTTTATATATGATACCTTATCTTTTCAACTAACAATTAAATATTTTATCAAAACCAACTTTTTTCCCCTCAACTTTTATAACATGCATGATTCCTAGCCAGCATGAATCTGACATACGAAAGACTTGTAACAGAGTTGGTTATTTAAAAATAACATTTTCTTAATTAATTCAAATTTGTTACATAAAATAATGTTTTGATATAGAATTAAAGTCAGACGAAAGGAATAAAAAATGGATAAATTTCATACAGTTGAAACAACTAATTATATTATTTCTTTTATTTTTTCTTCTCTTTTAAGATATTTTAAATATATGAATTGTGATTAAACAAACTATCGACGTAGTCCGAAAAATATATACTCTCGCCAATGGCAAAAATGTAATTTTACTCTCCATAGCTAAACAATACAAAACCCAGCGGGTCAGGCCCAACTTAGCCTGCACTTTAAACTTTAAAGGCAAAATGGTTTTAAGGTGAATTAGTTTTTAAGTTTTCTAATTTACCTTCTTAAAATTTTAGTTCTTTAATTCTATATTCAATTTTCTAATTTTATAATTGTAAATTTTTCTAATTTTTACTTCATCTATTTGTTATATCAGGTCAAGCTAGTTGACCTAATGTTATTTATTTGATATTCAAATTTATGTATTGATAATTTTTTTTTTTTATTTACATGATGTCTATATATCTGACATTTTCAATAATTTTAAAAATAAAAAAATCTTAATAATATAATAATATATATAATTTTTATTTTAAAAATAAAGAACCGATTAAAAATAATATGTAGACTTATTTTTTTATTAGTGAACTAATATATTTTACTATGAATTTCTGTAATTATTTTTAAAAAAAGTATCCATTAATAATATGTAGTTTAGTTGTCTACTAAACAACATGTCATTTTGACCTGTTATTTTATGTTAATCGGATTCTAAAAAAATAGATAGATATATGACTAAAGAAATTTTATTAATTCAAGGCCTCAAATATAGATAAATTATCCATTCAAATCCTGTAAGATGAAATTAATCAATTCATATCTTAAAAGATTCGAAACTATCAAATAAAGACTATCAATTTCAACAGTCACATCAATCTCTCCTACAAAAACTGAGATGAAAATGAACTAATCTTGTAGATGTCAAATGCCACGTAGAAAAGTCATCTCATTTGAAACGTAATAATTAAAATTTCACTTATTATTGTTCTCTACAGAATAGTCTTCTTCTGACTGAAATCAGCTCATTAAAATTGGTGACAATCCTGTAGAGAATAAAATTGGTTTATTCAGTAAATCCAAAATTATTAAATAAAATATGAATTTTATTTTATAAATTTAAAAACTATCAAACAAGATCAAAATAAGTTTAAAGCAAAAATAATGTAGAATAAAAATAAAATATTTTTAATAAATCATAAAATTTATAAATTTATTTATGATTTTTTTTTCTATGATGATCTTCATTATAATAAAACAATTTTCGAACTTATTATGTTATGTCCTGATTTATTATAAAATTCACATCTTATTTATGTAAATTCTTGAATATATTAAACCATTTCAGATTTTAATGGGAATTTACTTTGTACTGTTTAGATTATGTAATGTTTATAAAAATGATGGTCCTCAAATTTTTTTTAGGGTAAATTACATAATAGAAGCCAAACTATGATCACTTTTCCACTTTGTTACCCGAATTTTCAAAGTTCACTATAAAATAGCTCAACTTTGTTTTTTTACTAAACGGTCGCCAGAAGTCACCGCCGGTGGAATATTCCGGAAATATTCCATCCTGAACTTTCAAAATTACTATAAAATAGCTCAACTTTGCGGATTTAGTTATTTTAAAATAGCTCAACTTTGCGGATTTACCAAACGACCGCCAGAATTAAAATAAATAAAAAATACAAATTAAATTAAATAACTAAAACCCCCAAATCGGCACCCCAAAATCGGCCGATTTAATTTGATTTGATTAAATTAAATTAAATAACTAAAACGGCGGTGACTGGGGGTTCACCAAAAGTCACCGCCGGTGGAATATTCCCGGAATATTCCACCGGCGGTGATGAGCTATTTTACAGTATTCAGGACGGAATATTCCCAAAATATTCCACCGGCGGTGACTTTTGGCGACCGTCTAGTAAAAAAATAAAGTTGAGCTATTTTACAATGAACTTTGAAAGTTCGGGTAACAAAGTGGAAAAGTGACCATAGTTTGGCTTCTATTATGTAATTACTTTTTTTTTAATATGTTTAGATTTTAATGGGAATTTACTATATACTGTTATTGAATAATTTTTTGAATAATTTTTTTAAGAATTGGAAAGTCAATCAACTCAATTTTGAGACTAAAATGCAATTTTCCTCCATATTTTGACAGAGATTCACAAATTTTAGTTATTCCAACAAAAATTGCAATTTCCACACAAATTGTCTCAAATAGCACAATTTTTTCATAGTCAAGACTTCCAAAAATTGTGAGACCATAAATGCAATTTTTTCAAATAAACACTATCTCCAAAATCCAACTAATATGCAATTTTGTCCTAATAAAAACTATCTCCACATAAGTGTATGTTTTATGATATAAATTTAGATAATAGTTTTTTAGTTTTCAAATTTGCAGAGATAAATCATTATCTTTGGTGGGAGGACAATCATATCTTTTTGGGAGGTAAAATCATTTTAATAAACTCTGTTCTTTCTGCTCTACATATTTACTACCTATCTTTCTACCGTATCCCTAAAAACACCTTGAGAGACATTGTTAATTTACAACGTAACTTTCTTTGGGGGAGGGGGGGTGGGGAGAGCAATAGAAAAGTAGCTTGGGTGGAGTGGAAAACAATATGCAATTCCAAAGATTGGGGAGTTAAGGACCTAGGATTGTTTAATAAGGTTCTTGTGGTAAATGGATGTGGTGTTTGTTAAATGAGAGAAATACGGGAGTCAATGGGATTGAGAATCAGTAGGAGTGTCTTTGAGCGGTAGCGGGAGTTGGTCGAGATGGTGGAGAGATGTGAAGGGGAGTTGGTCGGGATGGTGGAGAGATGTGAATGTTAGTTTTGGAGAGGAATGGAACTGGTTTAAAAGCAAGTTATTAAAAGTCGAGATGTGGTCGGAATGGTGGAGAGATGTGAAGGGGAGTTGGTCGGGATGGTGGAGAGATGTGAAGGTTAGTTTTGGAGAGAAAGAGAACTGGTTTAAAAGCAAGTTATTAAAAGTCGAGATGGTGGTGACACGAGTTTCTGGGAAGATATTTGGGTGTGTGAAGAGACTTTGAAACTGAAATTTACTAGGTTGTACCATCTTAGCTTAAATGAGGGAAGTATACAGTCAATGGGGTCATGGGGTCATGGATAAGTGGTAGATAGGTGGTAGGTGGGTTTGGAAGTAGAGATGGAGAAGAAACTTGCTAGATCGCAAATTGAATTCTCCTAATACTCTTATGTCTTTGGTTGACAGGTCATCCATTAAAGCCGACACACGAGATTCGTGGAGATGGACGGGTGCTTCTAATGGACTCTACAATACGTAAAAAGCATATGAAAATCTACTCAACCAACGAGGCGGCGTCCACATTAATGAAGAGATGACGAAGGGCTTTAGAATGATATGGAACAAATACGCTCCCTTGAAGGTTGCTGCTCACGCTTGGAGACTTCTACGGAACCGATTACCAACCAAAGTCAATTTGCATAGAAGAAATATTCTCACTCATGCCAATGATTTGCGATTCCCTATTTGTGGGATACATGACGAATTCGAGAGATATTTCTTCTTCGAATGCAACGCTTCTCAAAAGGTATGGATGGAATGCTATAAGTGGTGTAGTGTCTCAACTGTTATTCATTCTAATCCCCAATCAACTTGATCGTTCACTGTCATATTTTGAAGTGCAAGAACCGGAAGAAAATGGTTGCATCCTTTTGGCTTTGTGTAGTTTGGGTTTTATGGAAAAGTAAGAATGCCTTGATTTTTTTGGGAGAAGAATTTCTATAGAAAAAATTGTTAATGAGATGAATGCTAGATTTTGGAGTCGGATTTATGTAAAATAGATAGGTTGTATTAGATTTTCATTTAGAGATTGGTCTAATAATTTGAGGATTAAATAGATAGGTTATACTAGATTTTCATTTAGAGATTGGTTTAATAATCCGAGACCAATTATAGGCTGTTAGCTTGTTGTGTGATGTTCTGTATTTGAGTATATCTTATATCCTTCATGTGGTTTTAATAAAATTTTCACTTAAATCGATAAAAAAAATCTTTATGTGGCTTTAATAAAAATTTTACTTAAACCGATTAAAAAAAAAATCAATATCTTTGCGGATGTCGTACCTAATAAATTACACCAGGTGCAATATTTATTATATGTTGCGCCTAAAGATGTTCAAACGGTTCACCGATTCCGGTTCGAACAGCTGGTTCGGCAGTTCCGGATTGGTGGAATCAAAACCGAACCGTGTGATGGGCGGTTCCGGTTTCAGTTCCAAACCGCCGGTTTAATCGGAACCGGACGGTTCGGTCGGTTCGAACCGGCGATTCTTTTTTTTTAATCTGGAGCTCAGTACTGCGGTATTGAGATATGGGTACCGCGGTACTGAGATGTAGAACCTAGCATTTTGGTTCTCCACTTCGGGTACCGCAGTACTGGATATGGATATCGCAATACTGACCCTTTTTCGTTTGTTTTCTTCCTTTTTTCACACGTTTTGTCTCTGTCACTTCGTTTTGTCCTCTTGTACCTATATCAACCAATATTTTGTAGTTATGATTCATTTTTTGACCAAGATAACACAACAATCGTGCTCACGACCATATATATTGAGTGTATTTTACTGTATATACAATGTTTGTTTTGAAGTATACCATACCATGAGAAATTGAAATTTGGAATATAAAATAATGAAGTGAACAAACTTTTTCATTATAACTTGGAAAATTATTACAAGTTAGAACTCTATTTAATCTATGATCTTATCTATTACAAAAGTTCTTATATATTACAATTACAAAAGTCCATGTCTATGACTAAAAGAAATAAAAGTCTATCTTGAATTACAATTACAATAATCTATCTATCTTGAATTATATAATACAAGTCTAAGATCTAAGTATCTAACTAAGTAACTATTGAAACAACATTAGCCAAAGAGAAGGGGAAAAGTTTGAAAGAGTTTGAGTTTCATTCTAAGTTTGGAATTGAAATTCCAAACTTAAAATGAAATTGCCTACGTATCCTTAATTGAAATCGAATTAAGGAATCAAAGCTCATGTAGTTCTCTTACTTCAACTCACCTTCTTCAATCGTCGAGGTTAATGCCACTACCGTCGGAGGATGTTGTGTTTGAGTCGTAGCCATACAAATCCGGTTCACCTTCCTCAAAGCGTGTGCAATCGAGGTTTTGTTGACGTTTGGCAGTTTTGACCCAATCCTCAAGGAACATAAGGTTTTGGACATTCTCGGCGACCAAGTTTACTCGTCTTACACTCAAAGGGTGGCTCGATATGCTAAAGACATGTTCAACCGAGGCCGTGGAGGCGGGACATGCAAACATCTCCTTGGCAATAATTGTTAGTATAGGATGTTTGGTGGTCCTCCGTGACCACCACTTTAATAGATCCAAATGGTTCTCGAAATCAATAGATTCAAAAGTAACACTTCAATAAGAATCTAATTCTTTTGGTGAGTTAGTACCTCTAATTCTTTTTTGCGTTCTAATGTCATAAAACTTGTAATATTGACTAAGGGTATCACCAAAACTAGATGAAGAAGAGGAATAACTATTATATCCTACATTTTGATCTCCTACATCATCACTACTACTTGAATCACCATGAATTATTTTATATTGTCTAAATAAATACACAAATAATCTTTAGCCCGTTTAACTACTTCCCTATGATTAGACACATATTCTACTTGATTATATTCACTAATCAAACCAAGTTAGAACAATGTATTATAGTACACAATAATTCTTCTAATCCATCTTTTCTAATCCTAGAATCTAATAATTTAGTACATAAATATAGGGGGATATCTTATGATAATATTTTAACTATTTTATTTTCATCATAATAATTGCATCACAAAACTAGGATCATCTTTATAAGAGTTAATTACCAAAGCAATTTTAACACATTGATCGAAAGATAAAGGAGATGTAGGATAATAGAACTAGAAATTGAAATATAACAAGAATTTGAGAGGTTTTGAACTTGAATTATTAAAGTGAGCTAGAATGTAAGAATTGAGAGATAACAAGAGAATTGGTGTGAGCAAATACACAAATTGAACCCCTATTTATAGATCTCAAAAATTCAAAAAAAAAAAAAAAATCCTACGCTCCGGTTCGAACCGTCAGTTCCGGTTCGGCTCATCTCAGCCGTCAATCTCCAACGACCACTTGATCTCGGCCGTTGGATCGAAAATTGAGTCAAACCGTAGGTTTGAACCGACGGTCCCGATTCCGGTTCGGTTTTGGCCGATTTCCAACAGCCATTTATTCCTGGCCATTCATCACTAATGACTATCTTTGATTCAAACACAGTCGTACACGTTACATCTTCCATTTAAAAAAAAATTACAAAAACCGACGGTTGGAACCACCGGTTTGTCGGTTCCATATATGCAAAACCAAAACTGAACCGATTCCCGACGGTTGTCGATTACGGTTCGAACTGACGGTCAACGGGTTTTTCAAACAGTTTGAACATGTCTAGTACCTGACATTATTCATTAGGTGATTAAATTGTACCGCCAAAACTGCTCTCTATAATAAAATTAATTCATTAAATGATCGGTTACTTCCAATACTAATTTTTACAATTAAGAAGGAAAACAAATTAAATAAATAGGAGGGAAGTAGCAAAATGAAGGGGAATATATTAGATAAAAAAATATTTGGAAAAAAAAAAAAAAAGAGCCAAATAAAAAAAAAGGAGTGTTTGAAGATGTGAAAAATATTGTTCTTTTAATTTAAAAATGATCTTTATTTTGCAATAAAATGCTAGCTATTTAAACTTAAATAGTCTCAAATGCTCGGAAGACAACCTGCAGTGCATAAATGCATCTTCAATATCTCAAATTAAATAGGCAGTAGGTCAACTGATATCAGTTTCATGGGGTAGTTAAACCTATAAAAGAAAATTAATAATCCAAAATATTTATGAGAGCTATAAGTAGTACTACTTACTACACATTTAAACTAATTTTTAATTCTATCACTTATTAATTCATATAGAGGAGAATGTGTTTATATTTCCCTTATCTATTGAGATTAAATTGATTAGAGTGTACATGCGATGGAATTAAATTTGATCAGTCTAGAAAACTAGTCAAATATAATTATTTCAAAAATGAAATATGCCTGTTCATCCAGTGATCCAGATTCACTATTACTGTGTTTAAAAATTAATTTTTTTACTATTCAATTTTCTGGCAAATGAAGACAAAATATCCAATCAAACTGGGCATTATAACAAATTCTCAGTTACGCCTGAGTTGTTTGAATCAGTGATTTAATATTCATATATACAGATAATATTAATGTGGAAAATACAAATTCAAACAGGATTCTCATGAATATAAAACAAAACACAAAAATTCTAAAATACTTTTTTTCACACTTCTACAAATGAAAAATGGCGATACAAAATACTCGACACAGAAAAAATAAAAAAAATGAAAAAAGAGTATCGTTGTTAGGTACAGTCTAGACCAACTTCGATTGGCCTTCCATTTGATAATTTAATTTGATTTCCTAGGAATGATTGATGAAATATTTATCTGAATGGGAGATGAAACCAAGACCACTTGATGTCACCTAATCCAGTAAAAATTAATAAAAATAATTTAATCTTACCATATGTCAAGGGTTGGAAAGAAAATACTGAAAAACAAGTTCCGAAACATCTTCCTGTAAAGCAGATTGCCATTAAACACTCAGTTTTAAATAAGTGAGAAATAAGTTTTTGGAAAACAAAAAATCAGAAAAAGAGAAATGTTAGCAAGAAAAATAAAAAAGAAAAGCAGTAAATGTACATCCTAAAAGAAGTAAAAAGAATAAAGTAACAGGAAAATCTCTGTATCTTGGTTTACTTACTTTAAAGGGTACAGAAGAGAAGAAGCATATATGTTTAGAATCTGTTTGTATCTATATTTTTGTTGGGTCCCCAAAGAGGAAGGAGTGATGCTGTCAGAGCATGACCTAGCTTGGGTTAATTTTTTTTTCAAATCTTTCTTTTTATCCTCATTTTAATCCAAAAAAATATCCCAAGATAGATCATGCTGGCAGCTTCACTTGTTCCTCTTCTAGATTTGCCTCTCTCTCTCTCTCTCTCTCATGATTCTTGAACCCTAGCTAGTACACTAAGAATTAGAAAGAGGGTGTGAACTAAACAAGAACATGAAGAAAATAATGGATTTTGCAGCAACTTTTTCCAAAGGGAATTTAAAAGAAGAGTTGTTGAAGAAGAAATAAAGTGAAATAAAGGAGATGAGTTGACAATACACAAAGGGTTGCATGTTATTTATAGGAGAAAAAAATGATGAGAAAAGAGGAAAATATATGGAAAAAAGAGTGGACAAGATCACATTGGATAACAGTTAATTGTCCTGTGGTGCAGCTAATAAACAAGTATTTACAGCTAACAACCTAGAGAGTGTATAGGCCTGCTCTATAGGTTACACATTCAAACACACACACATATATATATATATATAGATATAGATATGCATACGCCGGGGGGGGGGGGGTAGGGTGGTCTACTGTTTGCTAATCATCAGAGTTATTAAATAAGGTAAAGGTAGGGTTTTACACTGTAGATTCAGCTACTTAATGACTGTTGCTGTGTGTGGAAGAGCAGGAGGAACTTCAATTATTCACTTCAAACTTCTACTATTATATATATTTTTATGAAGTGACAAATCTAGCTAATTGGTGTATCTTTCTTGTCTCAATTTCAAATCAATTTTTTTTGTTGAATGTCATTATAACCAATTGGTGTATTTTTTATTGACAACACTGCAATGCCCTGGTTATAATATATCATAGAGATCTCTATCTTATTAGGTAGGTTTAATTAATTATAAATTTTTTTCCAAGTATCACATGTTAAAAGTGCTAACTTTCCACCTACCTGTTTATCACTATTATTATCTAATTCAATTGTTATTCTCATCACTTTCTTGAGTTAATATAAATATAGGAAGATTTTAACTAAACTAGTATGGCTGGGTCATCATAACAAGTTAACCTTCAGAATGGTTCCACATTGATTAGGCCCACTAGATTGATTCCAACACTAAAAATCGATCAAAAACATCATCGCAACTCTTGATATGAATCTTGATGTTGAGTTTCTAATATAGTAGAAAAGGTAGGAGTAAATTAAATGATGCACGCAAAAAGCAAAAACTTTTCATTTAGGTTAGTTCAATATAAAATTTAACATTGAGCTATATATCAGGATTATATATGTACGTATATCTACTATGAACTATCCTATATATACTACATAATCTATGGTCTATAAATTTGGAACCTAATATAAGACTTACAAATATGGAACATTTAGTCTTATAATACAATTGGGTTGAATTTCAAGATTTGATGTGTGCAAGTTTGTTCTATATGAACTCACAAAACAGATGTAAGTGGGGGGTGGGGGGGTTTAATTAAAAAATAAGGCTAAAAAGAGTATAAAGCATCATTATAACATAGGAGAAGTCAAGGAAATAAGAACAAAGAAAAAAGAAACAAAATATGTCAGGTTGTAATAAAAGTAGGAACAAAGGCCAAAGGGGATATGATGGTCAATGGCAACTTTTAAAAATCTGTTAAGCAATAGAACCATTGATAGATGTGAATGATACATGACAAATGATTCAAGAATAGGGTCTTCAAATCCTAGACCTATATACCCTATGTTTGGAAGTAGGTATTAGCAATTATATATTCCCAAAGAATGTAGAAATTACATCAAAACATAGCATGTAACACCTTTAAATTAAGATTTAGAACCGGGTTCATCATCACATTAGAAATTGGAATAAAGGATCCAATTCGATAATGCATGAGAATTGATTCAAGAATGAAGCGATGAAGAAATCGAATTACTAAATCGGAAACCAAAAAACAAAAAAAAGTAAAGGGGTAATAGAAAGAAGAATGAGAAATTAATATTGAAGAATGGAGGCTAGAAAGGCTAGACACAGAGGGGAAGCAGTGAATATAGTATAGGGTATAGATAGAGTGTGGTCCTTAGGCTAATGAGTAGCCTAAATATGAAATCAAAATTATAGACTGTGAAATAGAAAAGAAGAAACTCCTTTTCTTTTCCTTGGTATGCTAAATAACAAGCAATAATAAGATATTCTCACAGTCACAGGATCAACATGCAAAAAAGGAAGAATCTCCAGAATGAATGAGCCAACACTAAACTCTACAGTAGTAGTAATTGCCCCATCAATGACATTTATGCCTGCAGCTGATGCTACCTCTCTACCCCCCCCCCCCCCCCCTTTGTGTTCATTGCCAGCTATCTCTCTCTCTCTCTCTCTCTCTCACACATTTTGAGTGTGACAGAGTGAAATGAATAAAAACAGCTAGGGCCCAAAGTTTCAATGGAGGAGGTGACACTTGCTCAATGTATCAATACACTAATCAATTAGATTTTACACACAGCTAAAGTGTAAGTATTTTTTCATGTAAAGAATAAGAATGTTTTATTATTAAACATCATACATATGAAACATAAGATGTCATATGATATATTTACTTTAGTAACAATGCAAATTCTACAATATAAAGTTGATCATGCATGATCTCCTGGGACCGGGCGAAATTTGGGATTTGACAAAATTTAGGGTTCTTGTGAAATTTGTCTTCAAATTGTGCAGAATTTGGAGTTGCTGATGCTAAAGTGTCTCCTTGTAAATAAGGCAGTCTAAAAATGGCATACCCCTAATTAGTGTATTAAAATTGATAGACTGATATTAAAGCTAGGAACAAGTTTATCAATTAATACTGTACTTTGTCAAGACCTCAATCAATACTAGCCACCTCTTCTCACAAAGAACATAACTACAAAAAATGGGTAACAATCTTATGGAGTTAAGTTAAAGATTAAATGGTGAGGACCATAGGGAAAAATACTAGCTCAAACAAGTATTATAGTAGCTAATGGCAAAAGGAGATAAATCATATGTCTCATAATTGCCTCAATAATATTGCAAGATATAATGACAAAATTAATCTTCTTGATATTTATAGAACTATTTACAAGCAATATGCACCCTCTTGCATAATTTCATCCAGTTAATTTGTATGATCATATATACCCAACAAGATTATCATCATGTACATTATTATCAAGGAAATTATGTAATACCCAGAAAAATCATCGATTAATATTGAGACGACCAGTTTTCAGCACTCCCAACTCTCGGCATTTTTGGTTCGTTTCTAGATTCCTCATCAATCCTTTGTGAGCAAAACTCAAAGCTTCTCAATCCACCAGAAGACGAGAAAAAGCAACCTTAGAACAAACACAAGACATAATAAGAGTCAGTATATATATAGTCTGCCCTATTAGGAATACAAATGAGAAATTTTTATGTCATGTCATAAAAAAAGAAGCATAAATCGAGTAGAAGGGATTTTTATCAAGAATGTTGGTCTATTAGAAGAACATAATTAGTAAGATATCAAACCTCATTCAAACAAGCTACAATTTTTATGATGCATAAGTTCCCACAGGCCTCTTTACGATGGCTTCATCATCAGAAAAAAACAAGATTATTGGTGGAATCAACTCCCCAAAAGAAACAAACAATCCAAGATCATGATTTGAATATTCAAAGCCAACTATTAGAAGATGTTGTGTGTGTATATATATGGATAGAACTCACTCCAACTTTCCTTTCAAGTCTCGGACAACATGATCTGTCTCTATTACAATGCTCACTTCATTACATGTCTTTGCCAATCCGTATTGCTGCTTCAACGCAGCTATGTTCTCAATATGCCCTTGGAACACACAGAATATGCCAAATAATCTACCAAATAGAACAATCATACATGAATCACAATGCCCGATTTCAGGATCATACACTGCCACACGTTGCAACATTCAAGATAAACTATTGCAAATGATTGGCCATACCAGAGACATGACAATTTCAAATGTATATGAACGCATACACAGGTTACAAATAACTGATATCACAAAATTAATTTGCAATCTTCGAACCATTTTGTAAGAGCAAGATATTTAAATAATACACACACTAATTGTCAAAAACAGAAATAAAGGTAGAAAAGGAATCATGGACTGGCCTAAAACGAGATGAGGGAATTAAAAGATGATGCAAGTACAAAACATGCATAATTTCTCTCATCACTAACAAATCTTCCTAGAAAATTAAAAGAATTAAGCACACATTTCTGAGAAATGGTTTTACTCAAAGAAACTGGACCCCTTGTAACAACTAGCATCTCATAGTCTCAGCAAATCCATTCAAGAATCTTGAATTATACCAACTAGAAACTCCCACTTTCTGAAAAACCCCAGTCAAGAATAATCTTAATCTTGAATTGTAACAACTAGAAGCTCATAATTCCTTTCGTAATCCATTCAAGAATCTTAAACCTCATAATAAATTCTTCAAATCCATTCAAGATTCCAACTTACCTGGGAAGAAGAGGGTTCAAAGAATTGAACAAGTCCATCAAAGACCCATCATTAATAATCGGCGATGAATCCATTTCTGGATTCTCCAAAGCTTGGCCACTCTGATACCATTTTCTTTCTTTCCCAGAAAAAAAAAAAGAGTAAAAATGGGAGAGAGGGGGTCAACTTTTTTCATGTGAAGCAAAGGCCGTTAGGATTCCCGCCTTACCGGTAATAACGGATTATCTGCCAACTTCCATTTATTACCCTTTTTAAAAAATTAAAAATTTATAACTGTCAATTTGGGGATAATAACTCGTCTTCTCTAGATTGATACATCTAGCATCATTTACAATCACTTCTTTTATCATCAATAAAGTAATATAATAGATATCATGAATTAATAAGGTTAGAATATAAGATGACAACAATTTGGAACTAAGAAACACAACTCAAATGTTGATACTTTAAAAAATATATATATAAATATAATTTATCATTTCAGTTTTTTTAGAGAACACGGATGTTCTATATTTTGAATTTAGAACCGAAAATGATCAAAAAATAAATTGAAGTTGAATATCAATTTATTGCAAAATACAAAGGTATGTGACTCGTACATAATTGAGGAAAATAATATATATCAAGAAAAAATAAATTAAAAATTATTAATAATTGCAATTAAAATGCACCTTAACGTTAAAAATAAGACCTAATTGCAAAACAAAAACCCAAAAAAAAAAAAAAAAAAAAAAAAACCTCTTTTTCAAAAATTATAAATTTATACCCACTTTTTTAATAATTGTAAAAAAAAAATCACAAATTTTCTTCACTGTTGCAATTTAGACCACATTTATAATGTTTTCTTCATTAGATAAAGCCTCCAAAAAAATAATGTGTCATAATGGAATGTATATAATCAACTCAACTATGAAAAGAAATATATGTTTGTGTTTTATGAGACTTTTATAGAGTGATCAAAATTAAGTAGGAGAAATATGAAAAAATATTGTGGTGTGTCAATTATTTGAGTTGAAGTGAACTAATTTAGATAAGAGTATTTTTGTCATTTCATAATTACTCATTTCACCAAGAAGAAATATTATGGTGCAAATATATAGTTAGTAATGGCCTATATTTATTGCTAAATGAGTGTAGTCGACACGGGTCATAGCAAAACTATAAATAAACAATTTTCCTCATTCATATCTATTATTATTTATTTAATTGATCATATTTATATTATTTTTTATAATAATTATTATTATTTTTAACAAATCTCACGTGACACACACAGACATCGATTTACTAAATTAATAAATCTAAAATTTAGACTGTAAATAAAATATTGCTTCATCATCTTTTGCTCTCACCTTTCTACAGAAAAGGGAAAGGGAGGGAAAAAATTGTGCATGAATTTGTTGATAATAAAATCTGGAATTTACTAAAATTTACAACCATTATACACAAAAAATGTTGTTTGTAGCTCTCACAATTATTTCTCAAAAATATTCACAATCACCAGAAATCTCCACATGAACAAACACCATCTTTGAAGTGATGAAATCTGTTGGCATCTCTTACAACTATTTCTCTTTCAAAACACTTGGAAATGAGCTTTGTGAAAGTATGACAATCACCACACACTCTCAGATTCTTCGTCACCCGAACTGGTGTTTTTCTCCGAGCATTAGTAAGTAAACCGTACGCTAAAGCAAGACGTTCGCTATGGCCATGAAGCATCTTCACTTTCTCTTCTTCCTCCACATTATGCAACACATAACTAGTGTCTGCTTTGTAACCTGCATCTCTCTCTAACTTCTCAGTGATCTCAGAGAGTTTATCGAAGATTTCATCAGAATCCGGATGAGATCTGTCCCTTGTAATGAATGTATGAAGCTTGTTTCCAACCTCAATCCAGCTACAACCAGGATCCTTCTTCAGCCCCTTTACTCTCATTTGCCTTCTCACTTCTTCCACATCTTCCCATCTCTCTGATGCAGCGAACACGTTGGAAATAAGCACGTAATTTCCTGGATTCTCTGGTTCCGTTTCTAGAAGCTTCCTTGCTGCTATTTCTCCAATTTCCATGTTGGAATGAGTTCTACAAGCACCAAGAAGAGCACACCAGACAGCAGCTGTAGGCTTCCTTTTCATGCTTTTGATAAGTTCAAATGCCTCTTCTATACGGTTTGCACGACCAAGAAGATCAACTAAACAAGTGTAGTGTTCAGGCCATGGCTCCAAGTCATATTGGGATTGCATGATGTTGAAGAATCGTTTGCCTTCAACGATCAATGCAGAATGACTGCAAGCATAGAGAAGTACCAAAAAAGCAATATGATCAGGAATGATATTTTCAGCCTCCATCTTTCTAAATAATTCAATAGCCGTCATCCCCTGGCCTTGCATTCCATACGCATTGATCATGCTTGTCCACAAAACTAAATCTTTATCGTTCACACGATTGAATACTTTATACGAGTTATCTACAGAACCACAGCTCCCATACATATCCACAAGTGAGTTTGCAATGGATTCCTCTAAGTGTAGGCACCTCCTAACCAAGAAGCCATGAATCTCTTTGCCTTTCCTGAGTGCTGATAAGTTAGCAGCAGCTGAGAGAATACTCAAGATTGCAATGACGTCTAACTCAATGCCTTCTTTAACCATATGGAAAGAAAGTTCAAGTGCCTCATTGGCAAGTCCATTATGGACATAACAATCGATCATGCTTGTCCAGGATACAACGTTTTTAATTTTAATTTCTTCAAAGACAATTCTTGCATAATCAATTTCACCACACCCTCCATATACATCCACAATGGTGTTCTGCAGGACAATATCTGATAATTCTCTCCTCACTATGAAACCATGGATCTCTCTCGCTGTTGAAAAACATTTCAACCCACAACAAGCTAAGAGAACGCTTTCAATCATCATTTGGTCAATATGAATTCCTTCCTTCAGAACTTCCCTCATTGATGACAATGCCTTCATGTAGCAGCAGTTCTGAACGCAGCCGGCAATGATCGTTGTCCAGGAAATAGAGTCTTTCTCGGGCATTCTCCGAAAAGCAGAGTCCATAAAGCTTGTCTTAGAACACTTTGCATACATGTCTATAATTGTGTTCCCCACTTGAAGTTCCAAGTCCATCCCATTTTTCAAAGCAAAAGCATGAACTTCCATTCCGTTCAACAGGTTTCCTGATCTTCCGCAGGCTGAAAGAACACTAATAACCGAAACATGATCAGGTATCTTCAAAGCTCTTGTTATGTCGAGGAATAAATTGAGTGCTTCATTGTAATGACCATTTTGCACATAAGCAGCTAGCATTGAGTTCCAAGAAATACTATCCCTATCACCAATGTCAACGAAAACTCTCTGAGCTTCATTTACTCTACTGCATTTTGAATACATAACAACTAAAGCATTGGCAACATATCTATCACAACAAAGACCAGATTTCAAGACAACTGCATGAATCTGCATCCCAGATGATAACTCCTCACAGGCCTGAAGAGCAGCAACAAAAGTGTATGTGCTGGGGGTAACATCAGCAGTCTGCATTTCTCCAAACACCAGCAATGCTTCATTGCTCATTCCATTGGTAACATATGCAGAAATCATTAAATTCCACAGCACAACATCTCCTCTTCCGCTCCTTTCAAACAACAATTTCGCCGCCTCTATATCATTGCATTTTGAATAGAAACTAACAAGTGAATTCAAAACATAATCATTATAAACAAGTTCACACTTTATCATGTATCCATGAATCTCTCTCCCACAATGCATATCTCCATCTCCAGAACACGCCTTTAACACGCAACTACAAGTATGGGCATCTGGAACGATACTCGAGAACCGCATACCAGAATACAGTTCAATTGCTCTCCTAGGCTCCCCATTAGAAACATAAGCACCAAGCATGGCATTATAAGTAAAAACACTTCTTTCAAGCATTTCTTCGAACAGCTCTTCAGCATCCAACAACGACCCGCATTTCCCATACATGAACACCAGCTTAGTGCTCAAGAACACAAAATCAAACGCATTATTGTTCTTGATTATATGGGTATGAACTTGTTTTCCAAGTGATAGGGAGTTTAGGTTAGCACAATGATCAAGAAGTGCCGCATAAGCTTCATCTAAAGACTTGTTTGGAGTTCTACAGACTAACTTATCGGCAAGTGACGAAATGGGGTTTCGTGAGATTTTGAGAGGTGGGGTTTTATGGGATCCCTTCAAAGTGGGAGGTGGTGCGACGGAGATTGAAGCAGAGCTGAAGCTTATGTGTTGGATTAACGTAGCCATTATTACTCTGTATTCTTGGCATTCTTGCACGGAAAGATGAATATAATTAACAATTATCAGAAATTATATTTATATATTTTAAATTAAATGTTTATAAAAATCCGTTGTCGTCCAGCGGTTAGGATATCTGGCTTTCACCCAGGAGACCCGGGTTCGATTCCCGGCAACGGAATTTTTGAAATTTCTTGATTTTTTTTCTATTTCTCTTTATGCGTTTTTTTTCCTTACAAAAAAATTATTAATTTATATACTTGCAAAACTTATTTCATATAAAAAAAAATCGAAGTATTTCAAAGGTATGATCATTTTCTATAGAGAATTTGGAATTCAAAGGACACGGTGTTAGAGCATTATAAATATTAAATAGATAATATTTTGGAACACTGTTCTTAGAATTCATATTGGCAAAATGTTTTAATTTTAAATTGTGAAGACATTACTTTAAAATTCAAGTATAATGGAAGGAAGAAAACTTATATACAAAATTTAGAAGAGGCAATCAACGATATCGTTCGCTCATGCTGAGAAATAATAGGGGATTTATCTATTTCAAAATTATTTATCAACACCAGACAAATTTAGAATGTATGACAGAATAAATTTGAAGAGGTGGGAGTAGAGAAATTCAAAGGGGAAACTTTTGCCCCAGAGGTTTTGAAATATAAATATATACGATAGTGGTACATTTCACAACAAAAAATGGAGGCAGTTTATGCCCATAAAGCACAAATCTAGGTCACTCCTCCATTGGTAATAAAATTAGCAAGGACTTACCATTTCTTCAAACACATATATATATATTCTATACAAGCTCATTTAACTGTCCTCATGTACCCCAAACTACACATGGCACACGCCTTCCACACAAAAACCCGAAACTCTGTTTCCTGCAATCACCAAAATTACAACATTGCATCCGAGCTCTAGTCGTGAAGCCATGACGAGCTTGGAAGGGGGAACGATCTTCTGTTTCACGATTCTACTGCATTAATCTCTCCGCTCCAAGGTTAAGCTCCTTTGTTCTTTCTGCACACTCGCGTGTTAAGGCTGTCATTGTCATCTCGATCATTAATCTCTTCGACTCTTGATTTGCATCCAAGAAACAATAGCCAAACAAAGGAGGTAACTGAAAATATCCAGCCTCAGCTGTTAATTCACACAGTTACCCATGGTTCATGGAAGATCTCAAGCTCTCATCTGGTAATGTCCATGAAATCAGGTGGCCTCCAGAATCCCCACTCAACAAGTGTTTTAAGTCGTTCGATAGATGGAGGGCTGTAACCGGAAATTTGTGGGACTTCAACACCTTGTGTAGGATCAATCTATACTCAGGAGCTTTACTTCCAAGTCCAAGACCACAGGTTGGACTTCCCATTTGTTTTGTTTGGGCAGACTCCTCACTGGAGGAGTGAACCATTTTCCAGACTTTGACGGCCCCACTTTGGTGACCTGAGACATACCAGTTTGTGTCCATCCAATCTGAGAAAGTAGAACCTGCAAGTGAGAGAATGGAATCGGATGGGAGTTGAGATGTATTGACCACTGCTAGGCAATCACCGTTAATGCTCCAAACAGCAAGCAAAACCCCTGCTGCAGTAACGATTTCTCCAGTCAAGTTGTTTACGTAGATTGCTGAAACCGGTGAAGGAAATTCTGGAAGCTGCCTAACAAAAACCAATGAGCTAAGATCCCATAATATTACAGTGCAATCCTCGGATCCACTTACAATCATCATGTAGGGCTGGCTAACATGAACACATGTGATTTTACCAGTATGACCACAAAGAGCCTTCTCCAATTGCAAGTGTTGAAGAGCACGAGGTCCACCTTTTCCAATTCTCCAAACACAAACCATGCCATCATCTGCCCCAGTAACCAAGGTTTGCCCATCATGGCTTGCACTGACACACTGGATTTGGTTCCCCCCATGCAGACTTTCATGAGTTGAAAGAAGCCTATCTTGATCATAACTCACAAATCGTAAACTTCGGTCAGGAAAACCCCATGCAACATTTTTAGTAAATGTTCTTGGTTTTAGCAAGGTATTTGCACCAGCAATGAGAATCTTGTCACCAAAAGTCATGATTTGAGATACAGAAGATGAGCTCTTGCGAATTTCATGAGGAACAAGCCGTAGAGAGTGCCGAAGCGGATGAGGAGGAAGCCTTCTATCTATTCTTCTCTTCACATGGGGCTTCAAGAAAAGTTGTTTTGGTGTTTGTCCAAAGTGGTTAATTTGTGCTAGGATTGAAGCTTTCATGGCGGGATCAGTAACTGAGTCAATGTCAACACTGCCCTCATATGTGTAATGGTAGAAGACATTAACAGCTTCCTCAGCTGCCTGAAAAACATAAAACACCGTGTTTAGCAAAACACCAATAAAATGAAAATATTCCATGAAAGTTTTAGACATGGGGAAATAAAATGACGGATTTAGCAAAGAAAAAGAAAATGTCAACATACTAATTAAAGCAAATAATTGCCCTCGTGTGTTCCAATATTTAACCAGTGGATAGTCTAATAAGGAAAAAGTTTGAAAGCAAAGTATTCAGAAGTCCCTCAAGAATAGAAAAGGAATAGGGTATGACTTGAATGTCAGATTCCCTAGCTTATTATCCTCCCCTATATCCCAAATTCAAACAAACTCGAAATATTTGTAGTCCATGAAGCGCAACATAACTGGCTTAAAGAAAAACATCGTCACAGAACATCACCAAGAAGAAGGAAAACATGAAGAATGAAACAGATGCTAGGACAATTGAATAAACAATCTCTCCACCCAATATCCGAGGTCAATCACATTGGAACAGATTTTAATTCTTTCCAAGGAACATTATAATGAGACCAAATTAATACGTGACAGTAAATAAATACATAACCATCCAAAAACTGAGGTACAGCAGAAAACATTACACAAATAAAGGTAAAAGAATGATGATTGAACCATGTCCAGATAAACATGGTTTCACCTTATCAGAATTACAAAAGTTGGACACTCACCTTCCCTCTCTGTTTATATCCAAAAATAAGGTCTATCCAATGATGCAGATGCTCCGAAACATAATCAGACTCCAGAGCTTCCCTATGCTTCCTAATAAACTCCCTAACGCTGCCATTGGCCCACAGTGGCAAGACAACATCACCAACCTGGTACAAGATTAGGTCTGTCAGCAAACTCACAAATAAAATTAATGCAGAAGGATAGAGGAAAGGAGGCCAAGTACTGCACCAAATATTTGGACTTTAACGAACCTTTTCTCCTGATTGTTTCTCACCCAAATCAAGGTTGAACCCGTTCTGCAGGAACTCAGGCATATAGAAGAATTCTGGAATCAGTTCCTTAACATCAGATGTGTTGCCTTTCCCAGCAGCACTCAACCAGGTATCGCGTACACTGTTGAAAAGACGATCAGCATGGTCAAACTGTCCACCCTGCAGAGTTTGATTCTCGGTACTGAAGGGAGGCAACCGCAAGAGGTAGAAGAGAACAATCCCAGCACTAGAATAATGAGAACCATAATGGAATTTGGGAACTTCTGGATCATCCCAGCTCTCATATCTGTATATGCATGAAAGAGAGAGAGTGAGAGTGAGTGGGGGGGAGGGGTTTAACCAAAACTATCTTTATGTTTCAGAGATGGGAAAGTGATGTCAGGGGGTGAAGATCTAACTCTACACAAACAGGGAGTAGTAATTGATAAAAATGCATAGCCAACCTCTTCCTAAACTCCTCTTCTCCTTCTGATGTTTGGCATCCCATTGGTTTATCAAGCTTCCGGAATGTTTTTGGATCTGACAAATTAAGATTCTCACTCTCATAATCTGCCAGCACCCAAGGAAACACTGGATACTGTGTAAGATCACTGTATCCTCGACCTGCCAGAGTATTGAGATGCATAATATACTGAAAATTGCTAATTTCTCCATTTTGCCACCTCTTGGAAAAGGATTTTGCCATAACCTTGAACAGTCGGCTGCCTTCATTGCTTTCCTGTTTAGTTGACCCAGATATCGTGGCATCTAAACTGTAAATTATGTGCAACATAGATGTGAGTAAATTTTATAAGAGCACCACTAAAAAAATGAAACAAATAAATAAATCTGCAACATAGTTGCAAAGATGAGCCAGGCCAAAGGAACAAGCGAACAAAATGAAGTTAAAGAGACAAGTATTATATAAACTGTTACCTAGATGCCATAGGTACCATGATACTTTCATGCACTCTATTTTATGTTGTGACACTACCCAATAAGGAGAACTAAGCAAAAGAAACTATACCCTCCCCTAATTACTTTAACCAAGCATTATATATCAATGAAAATCTAACAGAACAGAACAATGTTAGAATATCAGTGGACATGGGAGCATTAAATCGTGCAGAAGAGCATCTAGCAACAATTTATAAGGATAATCAAGTCTAGCATAGTGTTCGTAGTCCTACAGCTACCAATCAAAGATAAACTGCATGAGTTTTTCCAAAGCTAACACCAGTGCAAATCGAAACCTTAAAAACATCTTCATGAGTAATTACAATAATTCACTATGTCAACTCACCATATCATCCTAATGTTTAATTTATTAGTAATGTATCTCTGTTCAACAATGAGATGTCCATGACAAGTGACATCTCAAAATCAAGAGTTCAGAGAAATGGTTCAAGTAATCAACGGAGCTGTTTTTAACATGTCAAGCTGTAGGAGGCTAGCTTATTTTTTACTGTGAGATAGAAATATCACTATATTTAGGAAGCATACAATTAATGGGCCCATAGCTTGTCTAATTATATTAGCGATAAAATCAACAGACTACAAAAATCCAATAATCAATAGCTGGCAAAAAAGGGAAGTATATAGCCAGGAGGAACTTAATAACTTACATGCTGTTTCTAGGCAGATTCATGGCCACCAAATTTTTGAAAACTTCTTCTCTTTCTTTTTTGTGGAAAACCAGAAGATCATTGCAACCGTCCATGCTGAAAATCTCTATGGCAACCGGGCGAAGCTGATAATCACGCTTCAGAAGCTCATGGACACTGTCGAGCTTCCACATACGCCAAAGATGAGGCACATTACCACTACTGCCCATTTTCTCCTTTCCCCAGGCACCACCATTGTATGCCCATGCCCTAGCCCCAGCATATGCTTTCACTGTAGCACTCCATGATGAAGTCGATTTGGAATGGGAATCCATACAAGAGAAATCTCTCTTTACACCCAAAGCCTGATCAATGATGGAGAGATCATCTTCACTCTCTTTTTCACATATACACCCAGAATCATCAATGTAAAAATTCTCAATGACATAGAGCGACAATTCTCCAATCAGAAATATACCATCATGTTTGTCAAGGCCTACAACCCTTTCACAATTGTACTTGGACTTGATTCTTTCCAGAGGTTCCAAATAAGGTCTGATCAAGTATTCACCATTATCATTTAGTTCCTTATCTGATTTATCCTCTGCCACTCTGACTTCATCAGTTCTCAAGGAAGAAGATTGCCTAGGAGATCCTAAATCAGACTTGGCCGGAATACTTTCAGCTCTATGAGTTGATGCAGCACTGGACTTGACACCAAATTCAGTAGCTGAATGCAGACTTGCATCATTTATACTACTCTCTCGATCATCATTCCATCCAACCCCAGAAAAAGCTATATCCCGAGCATCATCTGATTCTTTGAAAGTTGATTCATCATACAATTCAGCATTGAAAGATCCATCCTTAGGGTTGGCAGTTAAAAGATTGAAAAAGCTATCTGATTCAATATCAGAGGCAGGATCTTCATTTTCATTTTTGTCCTTCAACAGTTCTCCTTCCTCTAACAGAAACTGACCATTCAGAACATTTTGGATAGTATCAATCTTTAGTTTACACCGTTCAAGCTTTTTGCGCATCCTATATGGGCCTTCAATGGGGCAAAGTTGCCACTCAAGCTCCTCTTCATTGAAAGAAGATTTACTAACTGGAAAAATTCCTCGCTCGTGCACAAGTTGCTGGAGATGACTCTGCCACTCACTTTCAGCATGAAGCACCCACCCATACTTATCCTGACGAAGAACACGTAATTCTGTAGCCATGGCATCACGAACCAATTCAAGTGCAAGTCTTCGTTCATTCACCTGCTCCCAATGCCGTTGCTCCAGTTTTGGCATGTCCTTCAATTTCCTCGCCATTTCTCTCTTACGACGACTATCCATGGTCTTTATTCTCACTCCAGGGAACTTTGCGGAGCTTGCTATACACTGAACCCACATGATGGCAGCACACTGTTCCAACACTTTGTTGATGACTGACTCAGAGCTATTGAACCATTCAAAAAACCCAGTTAAGTTTCCAGTCAAAAGCTTATCAAAACCACCATGTAGAATATCCAATGAAGGCCCTTGGTTTGGTTTAGTAACAAAAAACTCTTCAAGTGCAGCCCTACGATGTACAAGAAGATACTTGAGAATATCAACAGCTGCATTTTGGACACTCTGTCTATGGTCGTGGAGAAGGGATATTAAATTTATACAAAGACAGCAATTCAAATCTCTCTCAACATTACTGGGGCAAAATATAATTCGCCTATGAGCAACCAGTAACTGTAAAACTGTGAAAATATCAACCCCTTCTTCCTCCGCTGAAGGGTTAAGAAACAATCTTCTTTTGGGTTCATTCAGCAAGCCCAGACGCGAAAGAAGGTCATCTTCCCCTATGGTGAACAAAAATGATGGAAGGAAACAGAATAGTATCATACGATTTGTATTCTTAAAAAGATTTTGTACATATGTATCAAGTAGTCTGCTTCCTCTCCCGATAGAAAGGAGTCCTCTGCCAGTTGGAATTGTTTCTTCAATCCGACCATCTTTATTTGCCAATTGCAACATGGATAACAAAAACTCCAGAGTCTTTAATAGACTGACAGGCTGAGGAAAAGCTCCCATATATACACGATCAACTATCATCTCGGACAGTGCATCTAAGTTTAAGGACCACTTGGTCTTATCCAACTTCTTCTCATCTTCCTCATCATCACGTAAGAGACGTCTCTCAAGAAAGTTCATTAATCTAGTAAGACATAATCCCTGAAAAACTAAAACAGACTCAGCATCAGCATATAAGGGTACACTTTCCAGCACAGTCTCAACAACTGATGCAGCTTTCATCTGCTCAGTGACAAAATCAGAAAGAACTTCTGCCACAAAATCTAGAACTGCAGTTGAAGCAGCAGAACATGGACCTCCTCCATAGCCGCAATCATCCACTTCGAGGAGAAGCTTTGGACTGACTGAAAACAATACGTTTGGATCAGATTGATTCTGCGTAGCAGACTTCAAGTCTGAAGTGGAATTGCTATCACTCACAGACACAAAGGACTCCACAGATGGAGCTGAAACTGACTGGGATTTCAAATCATTTCGACTGGCACCCCCCAACCAAGATGTCAATGCTAAAACTGGAGATGAGGACGGGGTAGGTGAGAGCCTGGAATTAGATTTTTCAGACAAAATAGGAGATTCAAGCATGTTGAAAGACAGAGAACTCTGTGAATCATTATGATGAGGATGATCTGATGGGCTTCTTGCATCATGAAAACTGAATTCGTTACTGCCAGACTTGGCAAGGGATGCCTGCTCAACTGCTTCACTATCAGAATTCCTCACAGCCTGTAGGTCTTCCTTCACTGGATTGTCCTGTGATGCCACAACATGGATCTCTGATTTCTCAGTTGGCATGTTATTTGAGAAAACAAGCATATCTTCTGAACTAGCACTAGCATTCCCCTGGGCAAAGCTCCCTATACTGATTGAGGTCTTTGCTGACAGCTCATTTTCTGGAGGCAAGCTAGAGAAAGTATTCTGGGAGCTACTGCTATCTTCGCCATCATTCAAATTTTTGTCTTCAGTTGTTACAGTAAGTTCTTTGGCCATCCTCACAGCATGTGCAGCCCTGAATTAACAAAGAGTAACTTCTTTAACCAACAAGCCAGTGGCAGCTAACATAATTTGATTAACATAAATGTAGCATGTATTATTAAACATAATTAACAGCTAAGAAATATTGATTAACTTAGAGACTAGGTATCAAAGATGTATGAGACCTGACACAGGAAAAATAGAGGTCAATACAGCTTTCAAGAAACTCTGCACGTCTGCAGACAGCAGAAAATGGAAGACACATTTTTGCAAGATCAACCATAAATCTGAGAACTGAAGTGGCAGCAGCAGGTGCTGATGCTTCCCCACCCATCAAGCGAGCAGCATAGGTTTTGTGCATCAGAGCTTCACCTTGGAGCTCCCCGGACATGTCTACATGCCCATCTACAAGCTCCGCCACAAGGCTAGCACCAACATGAGAAAGATTTCCGGTTTGATGTGCGAGCATAGATTGCATGCATAACCTATCAAATGTTGATTTTGCCATAGCAATAATAGATTCCAGAAGTTCTACAAATTTCAACTCTCCATAGCTACTGTCACTTGGCATGAGCGCGTGAAAATCAAGCATGCGGACTTCAGGTAATCTTGGATATACAGGTTTCCCAAATATCAGACAAAACAAAATGTAATATATATCAGGAGAATCATAGAAACTTGGAAGCACTCTTGCCAAACCTTGATAACCTCCACTTGAGCGAAATTTAAGTGCAAATGTGGGGGAAGATGCGAGGCACACACCTAGAAGAGTCATGATCCATCTCATACTGGTAGGATGAACAGCCTCATCAAGAAAATAAGTGATTAATTTTGATGAAACAATTTTATGCCATTGCTCGAGTAACTCCTCTGATTGAATGGTCACCTGGAGATCGATCAGCATCTCAAGCAACATATTTCTTACAATAACATGCTTACCCATTGCTTCGCGTACAATATGCTCACGGGTTGTCAGTTCAGGTGGATCGAATGTCATGATTACAAACCTCACAACAAGCTCCAATTCAGAAGAAAGAAATCCATCCTCCAAAATGACACCTAATAAGACAACTAATTTTTCCAACACTGGCACTTCAACATCACCCCGCTGCAGGGTAACGAGCAAATGCTGAACAAGATTAATTCTGCGGAGAATTGTAAGGTTATGATTTCTGTACCAATGCATGGAGACAAGATGCTCAAGAAATCCAAGTAAAGAAATTTGTATAGGAATTGGAGCTGTCACCCAAAGGGTCCAATCCAATAACACATGTTCAACCATATCAGCATTAGACAGAACAATGCAATTAGATGTCTCTGTCTGCATATCTGTATTTTCCAACTCTGATATATGACTAAATGAATCTTTTGTTGCAGAAAAATCATCCATATCCCCCTGAGACCCAACTGATGAAAATTCATCACGAAACTTTGATAAATTAAGATCTTCAAAGCTGGACTCATTAATGGTGGCCACAGGCGACAGATTGTTTTGCACTGTTTCAATTTTTCTTGGTTCAGAGAAAGAAGCCTCACATGCAGCAATTTGGAAGAAGATCTCAAGTGAATGCATGTCAAACAATGACATTCTGCGGTGAAGAAAAAGAGCTAGCAAGTGGTACCCTCGATACTTCTGCATGTCTCGCACATTCTGAGGATTCTGATGAAGTGCACATGCAAGCAGCGTTAGTGACATGTGAAGCATGTCCCTAGTTTCAGCAGCTTCAACAAGTGCAAGTACAACAGCCATGCCACCAACAGGATGTATTGTATCACCAATGACACATTGCTTACAGACATAAATATCTCCTATTAGGCGACCAAAACGTGGTATCCCTGGAGTAAATCCAAAACAAAAAAATTAACTAAGCAAAATATGTAGCTATAAATACACATATTACACATGTATAGAATAAAATTTAAAAAAAGAAAAAAAAAAAACTAATGTTACAGTAGATAGATGATTGAACTACATAGATCAAGAAGACTATTGATTCACTCACCACCAATAGGAGAAGCAGCAGCTGAAAGAGGATCAACCAGATTGAGCATGGATAAGGTTCCAGATGCTCTGAAAATTTCTGTACTGGTCCCGTCAAACGCAAATATTAGTTTCTTACCCCACAAGTGCAGTGATAGATTTCCTAATTTATCAGAATCCCAAACAATTCCACTGTGATCCACTTTAGAGATCCCTTGTTTTCCAGCACTCTCAGGTTTCTGCATGTTGGAGGTCAAAGACAAGTCTGTGTCTAAAGAATCTAAAATAGCCATACTACCCCCTCCACATGCCTGATTTGGAACAAATTGCAACAGATCGGTGTCCTGGAAAAGCCCTCTATATCCTCTTCCGAGAATGTACATAAAACATATGGAACCTGGAGAGAGTACCTCTTCAAAAAGGTAGCAGGACCTGAGTTTCCATGATAAATCACTAACCCTGGCACAAGCAACTGGCGTCCCAATAGTCACCTGTAGAGGCTTCCCCACAGGAGAGGGCGAGTATCCAAGTTTCCCGGTGTGCCTTAGTTTTCCATTAACATATACATAAGCAACACTAGCTTGAAAAAGTCCAGCCAAAGCATTTGGTTTGCTGTGCACAACTGCAAGATGATGCCACCTACCTTCCTCCATTTCTAGCCCACCAAAAGTCAGGGAGGAAGAGTTGCTTGTTGCAAGGGTTAGAATTCCATCATCCTGAAGAAGAAGTTCTGCATAAAAAGTATTTCCATTATCTACAGCCCCAACAGAAAATATACGTAAAACCTGGGCTCCATGTTGTTGTCCACTTGTCATGCCATGCCTTCTAAAAGATCCAGCTTTGGGTGCTTCAGCCTCCCTTGCAGATGATTTTAGAAAATTTCGGAATTGAAACCAACAAACAAAAGAATAACCAGCAGCAGGAGGCCATGACCTTTCTCCTAATGGCACTTGAATGGAAGCATGTCCTATCTTGCTCATGTCCAACTCCACAAAAGGTGCAAGAGCAACATCATCCGAACCCATATCCTCTAAAAGAATCAGCCTCTCCATCATTTCAACAAGAGAACGGCCAGAACTGGAAAGCCTCATTTGGAAAATATATCTAATAAGAATTCTGAGTTCTGGTACTGATAGCCTGTCAACCAAGAATAGATCAATACAGTTAAAATAATGCAGCCTGAAAGAAATAGAAATGCAATGGATGCTCCAACTATTAATTGACATTACCTATAGGCACCAAGAACTTCGACTATCTTCAAAGCATGAGAAACCAATGGAGAAGAGCTTGACATGAAGGGGTATATAGTCTCCAAAAGAAGTTGCACACAACCTAGCAGTGTGGAGTAAAAACTATTACATGTGATGACTAAAATCAGCAAAATGAATAAAAACTTGATTGAGCAAATTCGCACCTACAGATGTGAGGTTTTCTTTATTGAAGGAGCTTGCACAAGCAAGCTTTTCAATAACGTTTAGCAATTCTAGTTGCATCTTTGGAGTGAACAGCAATAAAGCGCGTATGAGTACTCTGACAGCCGCAGCATTGTATACACGTTCCTTGTCAGGAACAAAAGAACCTGATGGTGTAATCAAAAGAAAACTCTCTGTTCCATTTTTTAAATCATTAGTTACTGTTGCAGCTTCTGAAGTTAGAAATGGTGGAAGAACTATCTCTAGAGTAAGTTCTAGAAACAATTGTATGACTTGGCGTTCACATTCAACACAAATTAACCCAGAATCAGAAAGAAGATCAGAGAAGGTATGCGAAGCTAGAATAACGTGCAGCTTGGTCCGGTTAACAGCATTATCAGAAACCGCTGCTGTCATTACACGCATCATATAAGTAAACACCTTAGCTCGCATAGATATAGATGGTTGAATTTTCTGTTCTCCATCACTCTGAAAACAATGAAGTGTGGTAAATAAAAGAGAAAACCCAGTTGCTTCACCGAATACCCTCTGAGACGAGCTATTGTATCCCAATATGCGGCATAATGTTCCAAAGGCATCACATTTTCCATCATCTTGAAGTGTGTACTGGGATCCCGAATCGCTTGTAACCATTCCACTTTTCAAAATCTCAACCAAAACGCCCAGTTCTTCCGGATGAGCCTGAGTAAAAAAGTGATATGATGGCAATTAAAAACAGAAGATACATCTACTTCAAGAAACAGTGCCTCAGTTCCTTGAACAATGTAAGTCATATAACTTTAATTTGACACAGATGAACCATACTATATGTTAACAGGTAACTGCAAGTACAAACTAGAGTTTCCATGTTCCAACATCAACAAGACATTATCATAAATAAATGCATTATGACTAACAGAGTCTCAGGAGTGCTTTTCTATGTGCAACAGGCAGCCTTAAGTTTAAACAAGATAAATCATTTGAAGCTCACTCTTTGACAAAGATTAGGCAATGGAAAAAAATAGTGATTTACAAAAATGTAAAACTGTATGGATAAATATGATGCCATCATGGTGACCACTTCTACATGATACACGAATTAATATATGCATGTCCATGAAGGATACAAATCAATTTTCCTTATGAAGATTGAACAAACAAATTGCAAACAAATTAAGAACAAACGCCAAAATATCATTAGAATGCTAAAAACAAGTACAAACACAAGAAGATAAAAGAGGCATCTCATTTAAACATTTTACAGACACAACAAGTCAACAAACTTTAAAGCACTAATCCCACTTCCCCAGAATTGATAATTAGTCCTGAGGACATTTCAAGAAACTTCACCACACAAATTACATATTAAACATGGGGAAGAAAGACAAACTTTATCTAGTTTCCACCATGGAGGAGACAATTTTTATCTAATGTACTAAAGTCAGAACCAAAAGCAATAAGGTTGTAAAAGATAAAAAAGAAAGAAGCATGTCAGAACAAAAATTTTCTTACCTGTTTTGTATCGTCGATAATCAAACATGATAACACTCGTAGGGCACCAGACCGGTGTATATCAGAGGCCAAAAAAGGAAGTGCAATTGCGACACCATTAACAGAACGAAATGATGCTTGATTGGCTTCTGATTTTTTTAATAACGAGACTAAACAATCCCAAGCAACTGAGATTGTCTCCTCTACTTCAAAAAGAGGGAATTTCCCAGAACCAGATTCTAAGAGTTTCGGAGAAGAAAGAATTGTATCCTTGCTGTCCAAGTGCTTCTTGAAGCTGCTAGGGCTTGTTTTTCTCTCCAATTGACCATGGTTACCAGTAGGCTGCTCAGTCCCCAAGAGAAACTTGTGCTGCTTCAGATCATCTAACAGAACCTCCAGCACACCAACTTCTCTTAGGATTTTCTTGTACTGTTGATCAAATGATAAGAGTTTTACAAAAAAAGACAGAATTGTATGCTTCAATTCAGATGATATTGGTTGTTGCAGTAAGCAGCAAAGCGAAAGCAACTCTTGTTCAGGGATGATATTCACAACAGTAACTGCATATTCAAGAATTTTCAAGATTATCTCTTGTAGAGACAAAGGAAAACCAGCCATATTAAGAATCAACAGAGGAACGGTTCTCAATTGTTGACATAACTTGTAGTTTTCAAGATGACTAGAGAACATCTTAAACATTCTATTCAGTACTTCAGCCTGCAGTTCTGTACTTTCTGCTTTGATCAAAATGTCTTGCAACATTTGTACAGCTTCTAAATCTTTGACTTTGTCATCATCCTTCTCCCAAATATCATCGACTAGACGGTCAGATGATGATGTATGGCTTCTACCATGGCCATTAGACTTTAAATAAGAACTCTTGGAAGCTTTTAGTCCAGATGATCCAGAGGCATCTGAAGGACCTGTCTGGGAAAAACTAATAATGACATCAAGGAGCCTACAAAGTGTTGGGGAGAGGCTGTGTGGTGAGTTGATTCCTCCTTTTTCATTTATGTTTCTCCCCTCTACCCCCCCAGCTGCATGAAAACTGTCTGAAGTAGAATCATCAGGAGGTATGGAATAGAAAGTCTGGCCGCCTCTATTATTTGATAGAGTCAATGCAAACTGAATCAGGAATTGATAGCCATGAGCATTATGAATATCCTCCCTCAGCCTGATACCACCAGCCTCTACATGAGAAAATTGAAGAAAATTAACATTCAATGTCTATACAGCAGTCCTAGGAATGTCTGTTGTGAGAACACGAGGTATCAACTTCTAGCTCAAGGGACAACTATGTCAATTTTTTAGAGAAATATGAAGCAGGTCAAATGAATGATCCAAGTTTTGGATTTCAATTGAGAAGAAAAATATCAGTACCAAGTTTCTTTCAGTGCAATTGGAGAAATCATGGGAATTTACCAGGTCTATATGACAATTCAACACATTCAAGGAGCAGGTCCACAATGCCCATAGTGTAGGCCGGGTCACCACAATCAGGATTGAAATCCTTGACTGCCATTAGAAGCACTTTAATCTGCCAAAATGAAAAATAGGATTATTCCAAATTCTAAAACCATAAAGAAACTAAAAAAGAACTAATCAAGGTGATGCCAAAGAGAAAGTAAAACATTTGAAGAATTAAATAAATAATAAAAATAACAATCATTCTCCACAAGACATTTCCTCTACAACCAAGGAACCACCAATAAATCAATCATAGAAAGTTCCGTGCATGAATTCTAGAATTTGAATTGGCAACCCCAAACAAGACTCAGGTTGGCTAAATTCTAGACCATGGAAACAGTGTGAAGTGGCAATACAGAATTTGAATGGAAACTGAAATAAAGCAAATTTGTATTTTGAATCAATCTTAATTAGAAATAGCAATGTTCAGGGCATATTCCATAACAAATTAGGTATCATATGGATGAAAAAGAATGGAATTTTTTTGCTACAAATAGTAAATAAATTGTTGTTCCGATTTGAGAGGGAATGGGTCTCCTAGAAAGTAAGATGGGAAAGAGATGACTAATTTTGACCAATCAGAATTGTCTCTTTTTCATTAATGATCTCTAATTTATATACAACCCTCACAGCAACTAATTACTGAAAAATAGGACTCCACATTACCAGTAGGAAGATAAATGACCAACTGACAAGGTCGTGACTCTAAAATTATGGAACTAACATTTCATGACTCTTAACTCTATAAAATAGCAAGACTAATTCCACTATTGTCTATCAACCTACTGACTAAAGAAAGTGGAATTTGACACAGAAGACTCAGCGCATGAGTTGCTCTATTATAGGCCGTAACAGTTTTTCCCGCACATTCCTACATTTATACATGCACAGACAGTCGAATCTTACTAGATAATAGATGTGGTTTCTATCAAGATATCAATCCTAAAAAACTAGACTGAAATAGCATAACTATAATTCTACGATATCTAAAGGAAAGACTCATTCTTAACTTGCATAGGTTGCCGCTGGTTCCATTCCTTAGTTCTTTGGCAATTGTTGGCATAATTCACCAGAAAAGGCACACAATAAATTATCAATGTAAAAAATATTATAATATTATACCAATGGGGTCTCATTGTAACACAATACATTAGAGGTTTCAAGGTTTCCTCACAATTTTAATCAAGGGATAATAATATCCTACACCCTAGAATTCCCATCGTAGTAAATTAACTGATACCAAACAAATTGTATGACTAAGTTGCCCAACACACCCAAAACAAAAAACAACTGTGCATACTAAAATAAGTGGATTGATATGCGGTCTTTAATTTGAATAAAACTATTGCTTCTTATTATATTAAAGAATATATACAGTGCTGCGGATTCACATACCAGATGATGCCTGTGAATATACTTGGCAGTGCAACCATTGTCATTAACCAAAAGAAGATTAAGGATCTGAAACCACAATAAAACAAAGAGCCATCAGTTCATTAATTTAGGGGGAAAAAATGAAGTCAAGCTTCGAAGTTTTCCATTAGGACCATTACGAATGAGTTGTTGCTGTTCTAACAGAAATAAATTGTTCTGTTACCTGCATGGCATGTCTATGAAGCTGAATGGCATGCAGAGGAACTAAACCCTCCTTGAACTGAGAGAACACTACCAAAGAACCATTTGCAACCATATGAAACAGTAACTCAAGCGAATTATCCTCTATCAGACTTTGAGCGGCTGAAGGATGGCTAGCCAATGCTTTCATAATATGTACAACACTGCCCTCAACCTGATAATTTCAATTATTGTAAGAATTCTAAATCATAGATAGCAGTTTGATTTGAGCAACAAATTATTTTATACTTCATCTGTCAGCATAGATTCTTCTGATTATAAGGTGACACGTAGAATGGACAATGTGTCTTACATTCTGATACTAGGCATTAGAATATATAAATAACCAAACAACTGCAGCACATATCAAAGAGCATAAGTCTTAACAGCATAATCTATATCATTGTGACAACAAAAACATCTCACAACATAAAAAATCAACTGAGTGTGCAGAAAATAAGGACGATACAATTGTTCTACAAATTTAATATTCTAAAAGGAAACTTAAGGACTTGAACAATGTCAAAAGGAACGACACAAACTACATAAAATTTTAGTTTCTAAAGCATTATAATCAGTTTAATAAGCCTAGACCGAACAGAAATTTCACATAAAGATAATCAGATTAGTGACGTAGACCCTGGAGGTTGAGAAGCCTTGTAACATTAGAAAAGGAAAAGGAGATATAAGAGTACTTAGACTGCTGCAACCATATTTAACAAGATTTAGATATTAGTTGGACTGGAACATTTTAAAGTATCACTTGTTGTCCCCCTTGCACCTGGGGAGACAAAGACATATGGACCTTGTTAAACCTAGATCCTGCAGCAGCACCAAGCACAGGAATGCCCTCTCCTTTGCCTCAAAGTGAGACAGACGACTTAATACCTTTCAAAAGTATGCTGTATAGTTTTACAAAAAGACTTGTGAACACTATTAAGGATATAACAAGCTTTTATGCAAATTTAGCCAAATATATTTCTGAATTTTCTTCTTTAGGAAGATTTGGACTAACCCAAAGATTAACATTTTTATGTTTAATGAATTATGTGGTTTCCAAAGGCAACTGGTGTTATGGGGATTGGGGCTGCAAGGCAATATCTACCACAGCCAAGTGGATGCTGTTTGGACAAGGGACATGCATGAGATAACTTAAAAGTTCCAAAAGCATAAGTCTTCCACATAATCTGAACCAACCATGAGCATGTGAAGATGAATATAAATGTATGTGACGAACACAAAGAATTTTGAAGGGCATAACAACACTGCCAGCAAATTAACACGTTATTACCATAGGTTGAGCCTGTCATAAATTAGAACAGACTAAGAAGTAATATCTACATTAAATAAAAAGCACCTCAAGCTGGCGAACAGGTCTGATTTCAGCATCACTATCTTCACTGACTGCCAACAACTGCTCATTGTCGTTTGGCTTTTTTAAATGACTGCCCCCATCAGGAGCAAGAAGAGCATTTAGAACATGAATGAGACAGCATAAGATCCCAGAATCAAGGAAGGATTGTTTATCAATTGGCTGCAGACACAAAATTCATTTCGCATGAGTAACAAAATAAATAAATTGACAAAATTACTGAAATTAAAACAAATTAGATCCACTTAATAACAACTGAAAGCCTATCGATGGTTGTAACTTTGATACCACTAGATCGCATCAAACCAAAACCAATCACGGTGAATCATCATCTGTGATCAATTCTAATCTTTGTTTCAAAATTTGAGCAATTTCATTCAAAATCTCATCCAAACGATTTAGTATGTAATACTTCATTCAATGAGCAACATCAGGAAAAATATGCTCCCCTATCAAATATGATCATCTCCCATATGGGGAATCCTACAAAAGCCCTTTGCCTTTTCAGACAAATATAGAATGCTACAATGTATCAGATTTTGTTCAAATTCTTCATCCAAAAGAAGGATATTGATAAAATTGCAGGGCTGCATAGGGTGGCATGGGTTGAGAAATTCTGAAGTTTTAATGTGTTTTCATGTTTTTCTTTAATGTCCAAAACAAACTCTTGTCAAGTCAACTTAGGACATAAAAACAACCAAAACTTGACTTGATGTAATCATCAAAAAAGAAGCATCAACAATGCATAGAGTCGGGCAACTATATTGAAGTCTTCAGATAGGTGAGAACACAAACCCCGGATACAAGGACTTCCACGGCATGTAACAAATTTCCACCAGGTCTAATGCCATCCTGCATAGAACTACGAGCATAAGTTGTCATGAAAAACATAATCTTGTTGATTTAAAATAAAAGGAGTAATAATTGCTTCTCCAAGTATAAACAACTTAGAACACCTTTGTAGTTTCTGAGAAAAATACTAAAACTTTCTCAGCTTCCAAAGCTCTTGTTTTACTGCTAAGCTTCAGCTTTTCTATATCAGTTACAAATGCTCTTCCCACAACAAAAGAAAAAATGTGTGTCTCCACTAAACTGCAATGGTTGCATTAGAGACATCAGATAACATTATTCGAACTACAAAAGTAAGAAACTCAAATAGTAAGAGAAAGACAATTGTAAATTTATGTGCTTCTTACTGGTTCAACAGTATAAATTAGTTTAATTCTAATAATGCATCTCTATAAGTGAAACCGTAAACAGCTGGAGAAATTATCAAAATTGTGTCATATAAAATAGTAGAATTTACTGATAAACATTATATAAATAGTTTCATTAGATACTTCTATGGATATCTCAAAGGATATACAATTTCATCTGCTAAAAGCTATAACCGAGACCTTTTTCATTTTTGGTTCATCCGAAACCTAATAAAATGGCAAGAATACAATATTTAGCATATTTCATCCAAAATGAATTGAAGAAGATAAATCTCCTTCTTACATGGAAATTAATTGGGCAACATTTGTGTGTTGCTTCTCTAATCTACAAAAAATTTCTACAGTCCAGTTCAACGCCCTCTCCTTCTCCTGAGACACAGAAAACATGGTGATGAGTATATCAGTATTAGTAAAACTATTAGTCATTGCAGTATTAATACTTCTTTTAGTTATTGCAGGAGGTGCAGCAGAAGCAGATTTATTGGCCAAAACAGCAATAAGTGAAACTTAAGAACATTTAAAGACATGTCACAATACCTTTTCAGAAATAGATGAACGAAACTCTTCCCAATATCTCTTGAAATCCAACTCCAGTTCATGCTTGTCTCTGCTTCGAAGGATTCAAAAGGACAATATGAAAGAACTTTTATCAATGTCGTGTATTTAAACAGCCAGCAAGGCAAAATTATCAATTAAAATGCTTTGAAAACATTGACATAAATGCTATGACGATGTGCAGTATTATAGAGGTAAACCCCAATATAACAGAAACACAGCTTGAAGACAAGCCTTCAAGAGGTGATCGATCAATACTCTTCTAGTAATCCTCATCTTAAGAGCAATCTCTCCTTTGGATTGTACATTATCTAAAGATCTTCCATTCTCTTTCATCTAGAACCTCCCAAATATTATCTAAAGCCAGTAAGGATTAAGAACCCATAATTATAGTTATTAAAAAAAAAACTCAAAATTCCAGAAATTCCAATGAAAGCATATCTCCAGTAGAAACCAATTTTGTCCATACAGATAAAAAGTATTTCTATTACAGAGGCTGCTTTTCAGTATGGAGAAAAAAACAAAAACAAAAAAAAACCAAAGAAAGCATATTTCCAATACAAACAAATTTTGTCCAAACAGATAATGTGTATCTCTTATGCAAAGGCTGTATTCCAAATTTCACAGGTTTACAAGTGCTAATGACATAGTGAACCAACTGCACTTTCAAGGATAATCAACCTCAACCCAAACAAATCATTCAAGTAAAATATCCACAACCACGAATCCAAAATAAACCTACACTGATTAGAATCCCTGTGGAGCATATTACACTAAGATTTTATCTCCGTTCTAGACTATGTTTTCCTTGGAAAATAAAGCAAGGTTAAAAAAGTGATTCTTAGTTTGGGAGTTCATATACCCAAAAACAAGCTTCATGAAACAAACATGTTCCACACTAACAACCCACAATGCTTTCCTCATTTGAAGCAAGCCCATATCCCTGATAAAAATTGTTCTCCCTTTACACAAATTTTATCAGGAACATATCTATGCAGGTAAGTTTCTCTTCTTGGGTTTTTTTTTTTTCATGATGAGGTCAACATTCTAGTTTTGACAACAGCAGGATGGAAATCTGAAAATGGAAGAGAGAGAAATGGTCATAAGTTGGAAAGGGGAACTTGGGCAAGAATTTTGGGAGCAAATTAGTAACTTTGAGTTAAAAGAGATGGGTATTGTGGTTATATCTTTGATGATAATTTTGGAAGGAACAGAATGTTAATACCTGTAAGGTAGGATGCCACATCCAGTATAAACATTGAATAGGACCGTATCGTCTAAGAAAACATGGGTTTTTATAACTAAAGTACACAGCTGATTATACAACAGCTAATCCCACCTAATCACCCAATATAAACTATGGCTCTCAAGTACCTCAGGTTTATCCGAGATCTTGAGTATATAATCAGGTACCATGACAATTAAACACAAGCACGTCTTTTATACAATAACCTGTTTCGGCCTGGCTAGAAAGTAGTTTCTTCACTATAACTTATAACTAGAAGTACATACTTACAGAAGTATGTGAGCCTAATTCATACTCTTCGGAAAAATAAGTCGAGCTCCAGTCAAGTATTAACAAACAAACTTCTTTTTCTTTTTTTTTTAAATAAGGCATGCCATCACCATCAAATTGAAACTGCACACCTGAAAGCTACCTAAAGAGGGTTAATTCAATGAATAACCTCACCCCATTCAGCTGCATATTCTTTAAGAATCCATCACCTTCCCGTCCTGGAAAAGTAGAGTTTTATAGAATACTCAATCCTAAGCCTTTAAAAGGGAAAGTAATTTTGTGGTGTGACCATTAGTTAAACTGTAACACTCGTTCTTCTCTGTGCCACAGATAGTGCAACTGGAAAGTCCAATGCATTAGGTGGCATATCCAAAACTGAAGACCCAATAAAAAAGTTCTCTAGATTTAAATAAATTCTCAAAGGAAAACAAGCAAAGACATCTGCAGCATCACATATCCGATGAACTAATCTTGATATCAACAATTTGTCCGATTTGATTCTGGCATTGAAGAATGTCTATATATCAGCTAAACAATTCCATAAGCAAGCTTCTAATGGTGACAGTTCATATTCACCATCACCTTCATCAGAATGATTTGAAGAAAATTCCTAAATAACGACTGACAAAACAAAAACTCCAGCAGAAAAGGTGGCTACAACTTTTACGCAAAAAGCAGCTGTCTTTATGTTGTTAACAAAAAGTCACACTTACAAAATGTGACTCCAGATTCTCTACATTCATTTTGAGCAAATATCTTTCTTGAATTTGAGGTGTGCAGAGGTACAATAAGAACTCAAGTCACACTTGCAACATGTGACTCCAGATTCTCTACGTTCATTTTTTAGCAAACCTCTTTTTTGAAACTGAGGCATGCAGAGGTAGAATAAGACCTCAGAAACTATCACTATTTTAATACACTTATACTCGTCAAGCTGTTGAGTAATCCTTATCGAAAACATAGACTCCAGCAACATTATCGATAGCCTCTACTGAGGACTCTCAAAGAAGAAATGTGAAAGAGATAAATATATCTGGTAAAAACTAGTCATAGCTTATTCATATCTAATTACCAAAAATGACTAGGTAGCTTTTTCAGCGAGCGATCCTTACAGGTCACTTTACCAAGCAGTTGTTGATCAATTTTCCACCACGTATAGCCAGAAATGGAAACACAAACCAGCCAAAAAAAAAAAAACGCAAAAGAAAGTGAAAAGTCTTGGTCAAAATATTTTTTTAAGATCAATATCTACCTTGAAGGCAATGACCAGAAATCTTGGCTGGACGGCGACAAATCATTGACATTGCTACTACTGCTGCTTTCTTTGGGGGCCGGCGAAGATGGACTTGATGAGGCCGACGCCGGAGCCTGCGAAAGACCAACTTTTTCCTTGAAGTCTTTAAGCAATGTTACCCATTTCATCGTTTTCTTCCCACTTGAATTCCCAAACATATATGAGCAGAAATCTCAACTAAACAGAATCGATGATAAAAATATTCAAAATAACACGGCTCTCTCATCCGAGAGCCAAGACTTCGCCGTTTCCAAGCATCAGCGATCAGATCCCAAATCCCAACCCTTCTAGATTCTGTCTAGAAGGATCTCCCAGCTCATTTCCTAATTCTATTTACAGGAATAAAAAGGGAAAAAAAGAAAAAGGAAACCAAATGTGATCAATTGGAGTGAAATTAGGGATTAAGGGCTGCAAGATCTGTATACACAGAGGAGCGTATATACGTGTATCTATATATTCGATCGAATTGTGCTAATTCCTGAAATTAATCTAATCTATATGTATATATCTAAGAGTTAATCTATGTCGAGGTAGGAGAAGCGAATCAAAAATGTCAGTCAAACAATATAGTAATTTTCTTATAGATTATCGTCAATCTTGGATTTAGCCCTAGAGAAGTAGAAAGAAAAAGGTTTGAGCAAAAGCGAAGAAGAAATGCAGCGTTTTCTATCTCTTGTTTTCGGACGGCCTCTCCGCGCCTTGTTTCTCGCTCTGTATCTCCAACCTTTTTCTCTCTCTAGAAATTTATATACTATATGTACACACTGTATATATTTTTCCATTTTTTTCTTAAACCCTTGTTTCTAAAACTCGCGATATTCCACGTTGGCGTGGGATCCACGTCCACCGATCTTCCACGTGGCGCGCGTAGATCGATTCCCACAACGTGAAGGCCCGTCCCTTTTGCTTTTCTTCCTTTCCTTTTTACCTTAATAATAATTTAATAATAATAGTAATCAGTGGTTAATTAGGGATTTAATTGAAAAAAAGAGTAAGGGTTCAACTAATATTCGATTTTTCTGTGGAGAAAGGGTGAACAGGCTAAAATAATTGGATCGCGTTGATCTCGTCTGATTTTTTTATAAATAATACTATAATTATTATTATTAATTAATTAGGGTTTCTTGGTTTGATCAATTCGGTTTAAGCTTTTGCGATGTTGGAATTTGACTTCTTTTGTTTGAATTGTGTTGAATGGAAGATTCAAAAGTTTAATAATCTCATTTTTTTTAATTTTTCAGAACATTTATAATTAATATATTTAAGTAGCAAATTGGTTTTTTAGTGATCTAATATTAATGATTTCTTTCCTTTTTTTTCTAGATAACACATCATTTATTATCTGTTAGGATCCATTTGGATATATGTATTTAAGAAGGTATTTGAAATTCATTGTAACATATTTATCGGTGGTGTTTGGATAGATATTGATTTGAAATTCATCACTTTCAACTCATTTTTGAATCGTTTGGATGGATTTCAAATTCACTCTAATTTTTTTATTTTTTTTTATCAGTAAAAAGGAATATATTGATACGGGTAAGAGAATTACCCAGCAGAAATACAAGAACAAGTTCAAAACCAACCAAAGTTATTAAAGACACCAAGCATGCAGGGTATATCTTAAAGTTATAAACAGTTCCCAGGCCGCTGCATCCACTCTTCAAATTCACTCTAATTTAAGTGGTCCTAAATTTAAAATCACTTCATCCAAACACAACTTAAACTTATTTTCTACGTGATTGGTTTGCTTCTAGCTATTCCATTTAGTTTCTATGTTTTACTACCGTGTATTTTCATTTTCATAACTTTGTCTCTGTGTAAGTAGAGCATAGGACAGCGGATAAAGAAATATGAAAGTATACACATATTATATAAAGAAATGGGTTAAATGCAAAAATTAACATGACTTATAATTATTTTTCAATTTGTAAACTTTTTTTTATTACAATTTGAAATTTATGATTTTTTTAAAATATAGCGTTTTTTTTTTTCTACAACTTTTCAGGTGAAATGCACAACATGTAACTTTTATAAGGGATATTAAAATCAAAATATAGCATGAACTTGAAGTATAATTGTTTTTCAATTTGTAATTTAAATTTTATTTTCATGACATATTTACCTTATAAAAATCACATGTCGATCACATATTATGCATTTCGCCGGAAAAAAATTGTTGGAATAGAAATTGGATTGCACTTTAAAAAACTCTTAAATTTCGAATTGCAATCAACTTTAAAAAATAAATGGTTGTTAAGGTTTTGCAAATTGAAAATCAACAATTCTTCGAGTTAGTTTTTGTATTTAACCTAAAAAAATTTGCATAAACTAGTATTAGAGGGTGTTTGGGTGGCCCCATTAAATGTTTATTAGCTTATAAACTCTTCAATAGTGTTGGGTAAAATTTTAAAAATAAAATGTTAAGAACTTCTAAATTTTTTAACAGGATCTCAACTTATTTTTAAAAGAAGATATTTTTTTCATAAATTCCTTGAAGGAAGTTTGATGATTTAAATTACAAAATTGACGTTACTAACATCTCATAAATTCCATCATCTTTTTTACTCAAACATTTCAATAATTTATTTTTTAAATAACATAATTTTGGGTGGGACACCCCTAAAAATGCTAAACACCTCAAAAATTATATTATGTTACCTTTCATTAAAAAATAAAAAAAGGGAAATGTATTTGATAAATTTTCGAATTCGTATAATGTGAGCCTTTATAATTAATTCCACTTGTTCCTGTGGTCTTAATTTATCAATTCGTCGGATCAAATCACATGTTTGAAGGAAATACTTTTTTTTTTTTTCCATTCTTTTTAGACATGCTTGAAAGCAAAATGCCTAAAAAGAAACCAACTTTTATAAACAATCATCATTTTTTATCAAAAGTATTCTATAATACAAATACAAAGAATGCGATATTTCTTTTTAACTTTATTTTTCTATGATTGACTTCACCTCTGCAATTGCTAAACATAATAAATTTTAATTTTGTCACACAATAATACATTAAAATTTGAAGTTTCAATTTTCAATTGGATTCATAAATAAATTTCAAATAAAGGAAATATTAAAATTAAAATCTAAACTATTTTATTAATTTTGGAATACCCCAAAAATTGCTATAAGTTTATTGAAAATGATAAAATATCAATCGTGTGCAACTCTTAATGTGTCAACCGATGACATGTAATGATCTCATCCTCTGATTATATGAAAAATGAAATTAATAAGTATATTGGAAATTTAACTATATCCGATAACATATTAATGTGCCCACAGTGGATAGGATATTTAGTAATCCATTTCTTCTCATGTTTGTATATTAAAAACAAAATTATAGCAAATTCAAACTACTCGATATACAGTATGTCTGTTCATTAATTAGTCTTTGTATAATTGCCCAGTAAACGATATCGGCAACATTAGTTTTGTGTTTATTAATTTACAGTAGACATTATAGCAATAGTATTTCAAAAAAATATTATGAAATCGTTTTATGAATATAATTTTGTATATATGAATATGAATATATATGTGTGTGTAAAAATGAAAGTAGCTTGAAAAGTCAATCAGTGCTCATATCTACAAACAGAACCAATATTGCTAACGTACGAAGCTGACTCTGACCCAGCATCTAATTCTATGTAAGAAGTTTCCTTTTTAATGATGTAATTGACAATAAACAACTCAATATAATTGAGGCTTGATTTAAAACTGGATCTAGTCAATTTAAAACACCCACAATTTGTGATTTTCTTTATTACCAAGTGATATAGGGTTAGGTAAGAACAAGTCTTATTCTAAGCAAGAAATACAAGGTTGTCAACTATGATTTTTTTTGTGGGTTTCACACTCTTGTGTTATGATGATGATGATTATGGGCAACCAACAGAATGAGGCCATTTTGATTCACAAGCAACTGATATACTTCAAGTCCTTTTCAAGATGGGCATACACATCACAAATCGTATAGTAGTAGTAACATAATTGATAATCCTCTCCTTTTCTTTAATAATTTAAACAATATATGATTTTTAGAAGAATATTAGTCTCCAATGTATTTTTTTTCATGAATAGTCTTTTGGATTAATATCAAAACACAACATATACTATAACACCTTTTCCATTTGGTGCCTAAAGAAATTATTTTTAAAAATATGATTGTTAATTTTATATAATTTAAGAACTTTTAAATTCTTCTCCGAACTCAATTTTTGCATATTTTCCGGAAAAAAAATCAGAAAACTAAAAAATATAAGTCAAAACTCAAATACTCCTATGCACCAAATCCATGCAACTGGGTCGACCCAATCCACACACTTTTGATATATATATTTTTTAAATTCATGTGTTACATTTATGTATATTAATATGACTTTTATATACAAATATGATAATTTTAACACATAAATCAAAAAAAAAAAAAAAAATCCAAAAGTGCACTGATTCAGATCAGGTCTCCTAGCTCAAGTCAAAATGCATGAATCATACGTTAAAATGACCAAATTTCAGAAGGCAATTTGTAAACCTAAGTCAATATCATTCATTTTGGCTAATATTTGAAGTTCAATTGCATTGAATATTTGAAGTTGAATTGCATTTTAAAATTTTTCGACCCTTTTTTTTTGTAAATGTGCTAAAATTGAGTTTAGAGTTTAGATATCGAAGAAGGAAAAATTTGGTTTAAATATCCAATAAAAAAAGTGCTAAATTACAACTTGCATTTTAATATTAACCCTGTTAGCAGGAATATATATATATATATATATATATATTACACCACAAAATTAAAAGATTATCCGGAGATAAAGAGCCATGATTATCTAATATCTCCAGTTGTGCATCAAAATTAAACACAATTGTGGTTCTCTACTTAGAGTGCGTTAGGTTCAATTTGATAACCCTCCAATCTCATGCTTAGCCTCAATCCATTATTTCAATGAAAGAGTTATTAAGCACTGGAATTGGTTGGATTTATAATTAAGCAATGGCAATAATTATTCCAATTTTATATAACTCAATTATAAGCCATATAAATTTGGTGAAGATGCAATCCATAATTTTAAACTCCAACAACGTGTAGCATGATATGTGCTTCAATAGAGACTTTCTTGATCAATATGTACACCAATTTGCAGTCTATCTATTTCTATAGGCAAATTAAATAAGGGTTAGCATCTCTATTTACCACAATTTAGAATAGTAGTTACTTTCCTACCACACCACTTAACAATATTATTTTTCTACCACATTTTGTACTTTAATGCCCTGAAATTGTAACAATGATTTGATAGAAAATGTCATATCATTACATGTAAAATAATTTGTATTGACGAATAATTTGATACTATCGAGGAAGGACAAACGATGTGTATTAAACTTACGAATCGGGTTAAATGATATGATTAAAATATGACAAATTTATAGTTAAAAGATATGAATAAAAAAATTGATAAATTTATAGGATTAAACGTTATGGTTAAAATATAGCAAATTCATAGGATAAACGATATGAACTAAAAATTAGCAAATTTATTTGAATTAAACAATATGAATTAAAATATGACAAATTTATGGGTTAACCTCTTTCCACAATATAGTCCATGTTTCATATTGTGGAAGGTATGTCTATTCCACGATAACTTTGTAATTTTTGTTTAAATATATTTAATTTTTAATAATCATCCATATCGTTGCAGGAGTCATATTCCAACTATTGTCTTTGACCTGACACTATCTCCCAACTATTGTCTTATCAAGTGTTTAATTTGAGGAATAAAAATTTTATATTAAATAGTCGTGGTAAAAAAGTTAAATTGTTAAATCTTGTGGTAGTAAAGTACTATAATAATATGTAGTAAAATGGTACATTTCCTCAATTAAATAATTTCCCCAGAAAAATATACTATATTTTATACGGGGAAATTTATTTTAATTTATTACTCTTCATTGGAACGGGTTGCATGGTCCTATGATCCTATCCTATATACTCTGTCAACATGTGCCACTTGAGTGCAATATCTTACCCTTCTTTCGGTTTGGAATTCTTGATTACGAATTCTTGAAATAGAATAAATAAAATCTATATATACATATATATATTATCTCTAGATCTCATGAATATTGTTTAATAAAATTTCAAAAATAATTTTTTTCGATATAATTTAGTTAGATGTACCACTGAACTAATATATACGTGGGATCGTATATTACACAACTAATACTTCATTCTATAATATATTTTATCAACACATTTGGAATATATTAGCTTTCATTATTATACATAAAATGTGTATTAAGATAATATCCAGTTGTGTGTCAAAACACCAAACTTTGGTGTGATCTCTCCTCCAACAGTGTGTTAAAAGTGTACATCAGATTTTCTCCAATTTTCTCTTCACATTTTTTGCGCACATCAACGCTTACACTACTCGTTTTCCTTTCCATTTTTTTTCCTTTATATTTTGAGTATTATTTATTATAATAAATTTATTTATATCATAATTATTCTATTAGAAATTAAGAATAAAGTTATTTTTAAATTATATACAATTAAAATAAAATAATAAATATGTTATTGTAATTATAAATATTATTATTGATGTTGCTCCGATCCAACGCTTGTTTTCCAGACGAAAACTCGAAACCTCTAACTCGAATACCTGCAAAACAAACACCGGGAGGGATTCCCGACGATGAGACTCCGACGCTCAAGTCAGTAGGGTTGTCAAGCAATTTTATCAGAACAGTGTGTATGTATGTGCTTAAAAAAAATAAAAGAAAAGGTATCGTAAGTATATATACTCCCTGTGATACGTGGCCGTTGGGATTACCCGGAAAATATGGGGAGTGAACAACTGATCCGCGAAAATGGCAATCAGTTGAATTCAAACCTGTTTGCCTCCTTTTCACCATTAATTAGTTCGTCGATATAACTCGAGACTAAATCAGTTCGCCATACATTAGTTCGCACATAACGTCACAAGACAGTTCGCTTCTTTTAAATTGTTCGCACATATTGACTTTGACTTCAGTCCGGTTTAAGGTGAAAACTCGGTTCACTCCAGTTCGACCATATCAATTATGATTACACTAAATAAGATTTAAGAATATATAAAAAATTTAACAACTTTAAATAACAAAAATCATAATTTGATGAATCAAAATAATAACAAATACTAGTAAAAGATGACAAACAATTAAAACAAATGAAAACAATAATAAGAAATATTATTAAATATTCATTTTAGTTCAAATATACAATAAAATTTAGAAAATGAGTTGCAAAATTTATCGTCAAAATAATACAAAATTTGCATTAAAATCGTGTGTTCCGATCTTTCTCACCATCAACCCCAACCCCAACCATGTGGTGGATTATAAAAGAAGTTCAAATAATTGATGGTTGTGTTTGGCTTCAACGATTTAAAATAAATAACTTTTAAATCCATTTTTATTAAAATACATTTCAAATTCATTCAAATTATTCAAAAAATTAGTTTAAAAAAAAATAATAAAGTCAATTTTATATTAATCAAACATTGTCAGTAGATTTGATACTACAAATTTCAAATTCATCATCAAAACCTTCGATCCAAACATATTTAAAAAAAATTAAATTAGCATTCATTTCATTTGAAATTAAAATGGTAATGAATTTTTCTTCATTTTAAAATAAAACGAGGAAGGTTCGTATCACTAAATTCTAAAAACAATGTCGAGAAGAAAAGCATAAGAGTGGCGTGGGCCCACACGGTTTAGATAATTGGAATATTGGATGGATTAATTAAAACTTCAAACACGCGATGGCGCGAACATTACGCAGTGAATCAAGTGATGAATTTTTTTTTTTTTTTTTTTTTGTGGGCCTAAACAAGACAAATTTACTAAAATATTTTGCTCATTATTTCCTACTCTACATTATTTTAGCAGTTGGGGAAATTTTGAATTTTAGAAGATTCAAAAATTTTGGATCAAATCCGACTGGTCTTTATGTTTGAATAATGGGGGAGATTATTCACATCCCACCATTAAATTACATTTGTGTGTATCGGTGGTGTTGTGTAATTGGACGCGACCCGAATCTCCCGAATTTAATATGAATTAGTATTTTTAATTCATATGTTAACATTTATATTATACTAGTATAAGATTTGTATATCACACACGTATTTTCAATATTAATTAAAAAATAAAAAATTATTATTTATAAATAAACTTTATAAATATATCTTTAATTTTATTATTTAGTAGTTTTATAATAATTTTAATTAATTTTTCAAGTATATAATACTTATATTTGTGGATTTGTATTAAATTATTATAACAATATAGTTAGTAATACATTTATCTATGATATCATAACAAAAAATTGATATATTTTCTATGAATTATTATTTTTAATTCATACATTAACATTTATATTATATTAATATAATTTTTATATTGTATTAGTATGACCTTTATTTAATATTGTATTTTAAAAAAATTCAGCACATTTTGTATCAATATATCTTTATGTAATGTTATTTATAAATTAAATCAACATAAAAGTTATATTATTATAACATAAAGATATGTCTAATATAACATAAATGTTTAAACAAGATATTACATGTATGTGTAATATAATGTAAATGTATGAATATTATAACTAAAAGGTATATATATTTTTCAAAATATGAACATGCGAGAGAGTGTGTGAGCGCACACACTTGAGTGTGTGGGTCGCGTGACCGTTTTACATACACCAATTTTAGATGGGAATGTGGTTTTGGGTTGGGTCAATCCGAATTGCATGAATTTAGAATTCATGAATCAGTTTTACAAGAGTTTTTGTACCCACCATTTCCTGAACACATAACATAACAATTATATTACAATTACAACTAATTTTTTTTCTTCAAATACTCTGATTACATCTTGGTTGGCTAAACATACAACCATCAAGGGTTGAATGTATAGAGGAATTTTCGACTCAAATATTTAGAAACAAATTGTGTTCATCGAACAAATCATGCAATGTTCGACCTGTAGGTTGAATGACTTGTTTTCCAGTGATTTTTTTAATTTAACCCATCTATATGTAGAAAATATTTAATTATATCTTATAAAAATCATAAAAAAAACATGAGAAATATTACATGTTCATTTTAACCACATTTTCATGCGTGGTTAGATTTTTTTAGGATTAGGTTTTATAAAATATGAAGGAAGAAGATGTGATTTTTTAGGGTTAGGTTTCAAGAAAAATGAAGAAGGGAAAAGATGGCTAAGGCAACAAAAAAAAAAAAATTATATATATATATATATACTCTTTATATAAGGGTATTTTAGTCTTTTTATTATAATTAATTTTCATTTATTTTATTGTGGGTGTGTTTATAACAATATGGGGTGTGGATAGTCCCACCATAAAATTTGAATTATTTTCATGATTTTATAAAAAGAAGAGCTGGTGTGTTCCTTGGTATACGGTACCCCCAACCCAGATCATAATACTTTTAAGTAATATGATTAATACGTTTATATGTAGGCCTAATAGCAAAAAAAATCAAAACCTTTGTAGGTTTTTGCTATTTTAGTCAATTCTTTAAATTTTGTCAATTTGTCCATAATTTTATCATTTAGTAGCAATTTTAGCCAATTTCAAATTTTAGTCAAATTTGATAACATTTCTCTTTATACTTGAAGTCTAATAATTTTAGCTAATGAGTTAGAATATTGGTGATGTATACTTGAAGCTTGATCCATGTGGCAACTAGTCAAGAGACATGTCATCAATTTTGACTAAAATTTGAAATTGGCTAAAATTGCTACTAAATGATAAAATTATGGACAAATTGACAAAATTTAAAGAATTGGCTAAAATAGCAAAAACCTACAAAGGTTTGGATTTTTTTGGCTATTAGGCCTTATATGTAATAAGAAATATATTTTACTAAAACATATATCTCAGTTATATAAATAATACTTTATGAATAAACAATCAATACCTTATGAATATACAATTAGTACATTTCACTAAAACAAGTTAAAATACATGTTCTACATTATGGGTATGCAAATCATTATCTTATGAGTGTATAACTAATACTTTCGGAGGTACGGATCTAAGAATTCATACCCATAAGGTATATAAGTATATATATATATATATATATATATATATATTTTCTAAGTATATACTATAATATATACAAACACATTTTATATTCCAAATGAGTTTTAAGTTTGGTATATAATCTGATCAAACTGGAAATGTTAGAAACAAGGTAATAAACAAATAACCCATAAATCCACAAATTATCCACACACATACGTATATCAACTTGAATAATATGTACTCCCTCCGTCCCAACTTAACTTGCCTATTTGTCATTTCTCTTTGTTTCAACTTAACTTGCCAGCCCATAAATGATAAATTTTTTTTTACATTAATATCCCTATATTTTAACATTATTACAAAAATGTCATCAAAAAATGCATAGAATTTGATTTGATGTGCATATTATTACAAAAATGTCATCCAAAAGTACATATCCACTTGAGTCAACTGAATTTTCTTAACCTTTGTGTCCGGTTAAAGTAGGCAAGTTAAGCCGGGACGGAGGTAGTATTTGTTTGGATGAGATATTTTTAAATTGACACACTGAAACTTCTTGCTTCAATCAGAATTTGGATTTTTAATAGACGGCCCAATGTAGCAATTGGGCTTTTTCTTGGTTCCTCGAAGTCTGTTCCGCCCAATGGGTCCCATAGTTTATTTGACCTATGATTTCAGCCTAAAATTTTTCCTTTTTTTATTTTTATATACACATTTTGGATTATTCAATGATAAATTTAGGGAGGGACTAAAGGCACCACTCTGATTCCTAAGAGCACCACACGAATATATATATATATATATATATATATATATATATTTGTTTAATTCCAATTTTACCCTTAGGGTTGTTGAACTAGTTTCGTTCGGTCAAGATGACCGAACGGGCTTCTATGAGTTCGGTCGGGGTGGCCGAACACTCTTCTATGTGTTCGGCCAACCGGGGCCAAACGAAACTGATCCGATTCAATCATTTTTTTACGTTTTTTGCTACGATTTTCACATATTTAACAAATTTGTGGAATGTTCATCATTATGTTGGCATTACAATCTTCAAAAAATTAAAAGATTTAACATAAAAAAAAAACGCAACCCGTCATTGTCGTGCGCGCGTGTATCGCACCCCGTCACCCGTTTGTGTGGTGACGGGGTGTGTTTTTTTATGTTAAATCTTTTAATTTTTTGAAGATTGTAATGCCAACATAATGATGAACATTCCACAAATTTGTTAAATGTGTGAAAATCGTAGCAAAAAACGTAAAAAAACGTAAAAAAAAACGATTGAATCGGATTAGTTTCGTTCGGCCCCGGTTGGCCGAACACATAGAAGAGTGTTCGGCCACCCCGACCGAACTCATAGAAGCCCGTTCAGTCATCTTGACCGAACAAAACTAGTTCAACAACCCTAAGGGTAAAATTGGAATTAAACAAAAAAAAAAAATTCGTGTGGTGCTCTTAGAAATCAAAGTGGTGCCTTTAGTCCTCCCAAAATTTATCATAGATATTAATTTGGACATGATGACACTCCAAATAATATATATTGAAGGTAAAAAAAAAACTAAATTTATGTATACATTTTTTACCTTTAGAATTTGAAATGAATGAATAATAATAAACTTATTGAAATTAATGAAAATAAATAAATATTTATGAGCAAAAGGTAATGATTTTGATTTATTTTTGAAAAATAGTTTAAATTTAACAAAAATATTTTTTGACCTTATAGTTGTTATTTTCGCCACGTTTCTTGCTTTTATTATAAACCGGAAATGACAAATTAAATTAACAATCTTTTAAGGAAAACAATGAAAATGAAAATTTCTCAAATGAATTTCATAGTTTATTTTAAAATATATATTAGTAAAAAACTATTCAATTTCATTAATTAATATGTTTGAAAAGTTTGAATAATCATTTTTAATCAGTTTACCATTATTTTAGTTTTATTTCTTTCTTTTTTATATTTTTCTTTAAATTTCAAATGAAACAAATTTTAAATTTATAAATGATTTTATATTTTAAATCTAACATGTGTTGTTTTAAAAAAGTTAATTAAAAATTCCATATCATTTTCTAATGTTTATTATCAACATTAAATTTGATATCGTTAAATAGCCATACTAATTAGCTTTAAAATTCTATTTTGTGATAGATGTAGTTTGTAAAAATAAAACTAAAATTGATATGAAAAATTGTGGTATGGACATATGATACATGTGATAATTCTTTTATATATATATATATATATATATATATATATAAAAATTAGTATAGGGCCCGTGTAATAAACATATTTAAGAAAATAAAGTTAAATTAGACAATTTAAATATTATTTTATATTAAAAAAATTATGATTATTTTATACCTATCATCAATTTATTATAAACCATAATATAACTTGATTAATACATTATTTGATTATATATGTTGGGTTCGTAAGGGAATACAATTATTTTCTATTTATTCTATATGTTCATGTTATTTCTATGATATTATTAAAAAAAAAAAATTTCAATGGTTTCCATGATTTAATGCAAAAATTATTTCAGTTTCATTAATTAATAAGTTTAGAAATGGTTTCCATGATTTAATGCAAAAATTATTTCAGTTTCATTAATTAATAAGTTTAGAAGTTTATTTGAGTTATTTTCTCTATTTTTTAATTAAAATAAATTTAAAATATATAAAGAATTAAGCGATATGCATGTTTAAGTTTCCATGAAATTGAAAATTCTTTTAATTAATAATAAATATATTTTTAATTGATTTTCCATGAAATTGGAAATTCTTTTAATTAATAATAAATATTTTTTTAATGCATTCATTTTCTATATATGTCAACACAGTCCATTTAATAATTAGATGCCATAATTTTGAAATGGTAATAAATTATTGAGGTGAGATTAAAAAGATTGTGTTTGCCATAAATTATTTAATATAATCTACTTAATATCAATATAATTATTAATGTTATTTTGAGCTTTTGAGAGGATGACACGTGACATCAGTAGTTATTATTTTTTATATATAATAATAATAAATATAAAGATAAATAAAAAAATAAAGGCGCTCCTACTGACACACGTTTTTTAGACTTGGAAAGGCGTGCTTAAGAATTAGAAGCACTTGGTGCAAACGCAGTAAATCTTCAGTATTCTCTCCTACAAGCGCAGAAACAGAGAAATGGAAGAATCTCTGCAAGTTCGCCGATTTGATGGATTTCCGTCGCCCGAAGAATTTGCTTCGCAGATTGAGCCAAACAATGTTCCTGCTGTAACTACTTCATCACTATTTCCTGCGCGCACTCACTGTAAATGCATAACTCGTATTCAAGTAATATTGAATTTGCGCTTTAATTATTGCTTTTCGATTGAAAGGTGTTCACCGGATGCTTGAAGGATTGGAAAGCATTTTCCAAATGGAATGTGTCCAATGGCGGCCTCGACTACTTGGAGGTAAGTTAATTTGGCTACTGTGTTTCATAGAATTTGTGATGAATATATGAGATTAAATTCGTGAGGTAACGTATTATATTTTAGTCCTGATTGAAAAAAGGAAGCATCTGTTCTTGAAATATAGATTAGTGTTGATTGTTGAGTACTGAACATATATACTTTATAACAACGAGTTTGGATATCAAAATATGCACCATTTTATCTGCAAATGCTTAGAATAATGTAAGATTGGTGAATATATCATGAGTTACAAGAATTGTAACTGGATGTTTGGAAAAAAATAATCAAGAATGACACTCTTATGTGGTTCAAGATAGTGTGTCCTGAACTAGCAGTGTTCTAAAAGGTGTTAAGACGGACGGTGGGTTGTGGCCTAGCGCCTAGGGGGCCTAAAAGGGGCTAGGTGGTGCCTTGAAATATTTTTATACATATTCACAGTAGTGATGTAACTGTGATGTGAAATTTAAAGTAATTCAATAACAATAACCCAATAAAATAACATAATACTCAAACAATATGAAACAAGGCATCACCTACATCATCATCATCATCATCATCATCATAATAATATGTTTAAAATGAAAAATATGTAAACCATGACCATTACTTTATAATTTCTCAATTTCTCAGTTTAAGTTCACTATCTGTCTTTGATGTTTTGATTTTTCAAGTCAGACTTGGGTTGTATGTTGTATTCTTAAAATTAAGTTTGAAATAGCAGTATTTTGGTGATAATAGGATTTTTTCTTTCAAAGAATAGAAATAACAATGTTTAGGTAAATCACCTGAAAAAAGAAGAAGAAAGAAAATCCACCTAGGCGAGGCCTAGGTTGCATGGGTCTAATGTAGTTGCCCAGGCAAAAATTCCAGCAGCGTTTTCTGCCTGGGAGCCTTGGCAAGCCCAGTAGACCGCCTGAAGGGATTTCTAGAACACTGTTTACAAGGAATGGTGTTATTGCAAAGGGGTTATAGGACTCATGAAGTAAGTACAAGGTTATCTTTTTCTATGTAATGGTATCAGAAGTTAATATGTTAGTTCAGTAAATAGGCTGACTGTGCAATTATATTTTTCTATTTAGCTCAACTGTTGCTTAGATGCAACAGGGTGGACAAAGTTGTCCAACATGTCCAATTTTGCTGTAGTTCTGGGATTAGTTTCATTGTCCAGCACACTGATGATAGTGTTCTTTTGGCAATACAAATTCCATTTCTGCATACACATCTTGATTCAGCGTCTTAGAAGTTCTGATCTTTAATAGATAGGGCAATTTTTTTCACTAATACCATAAAGTGAATGTATTATCCTTGTAGTAGGATGTACACTATGCAGCATGAACATGTTCTGGGTTACACAAGTCAACTTTTAAATGTAATATTGGGATGAAGTTCAGTTGATTTCAGTTATTGTTGACTTGTGCGTACCCTAAACGTTATCAAATCTTGTGTTTTGTCCGAGTCATCAAACTTTAGTTGGTTTCAGTTATTGTTGACTTGTTTGTACCCTAAACATTATCAATTCTCATGTTTTGCCTGAGACATCAACTATACTCTTTCACCATTGCAAATAGGAATTAGTGGGCTCGTTGGTTGTGGAAGCCATGCTATCCAGATCTGCACCTGTATTTAATGGAGATATAAGAAATCATGAAAGGGTAAATTTTTTTTTTTTCATTATTTACAGAAAAGATTAAAAGAAACTAGAAATCACTGATTCTCATTCATGACTCATGAGAGTTGTTCTTCTTTTCATAGGTTCCTTTCCCATTTTCCACCTTTATTGGATACTGCAAAGATCTTTTACAATATGAGGATGATGGACGTGACCCCACTTCTCAATTAAGAAAGCATGAGCCTTCGGGGCTTACTACTCAACATGGTGATACGGGAGAAGAATCCCTGCATCAAATCTACCTAGCACAGGTTTGAAGTCGTCCCCATATATTTACTGTTTATTTAGTGGAGATGGGTTGAAACTTGATTGCTCAGCCCAAATACATAGTTATGTGAAAGTTGCTGGACTGTGGTTGGGTAAGGGGTGGTGGCAGGGGCTATCCCCCAAAATTATATATACTCAGTATAAACAATCAAACTCACAAAATTGACATTGAATCAAAGAAGGCGGACAGCAATACCCTTTTTGTTGAATCAAGAGGCAAAAGTGAACATTGAACTTGGGAATAGAAACCCATATCCATTCGAGAGTCTCGAAATTAATTAAGTGAATAAATAAAGGTTGAACTTTCGGTGGTTGATCGTCTGAAAAAGACAAATGGGCAGCTGACTTTGGATGACACATTTATGACTGAGTGCTTTTTTGGGGAAAAATAACTTCTTGTGTGTGTATGTGTGGCAAGGACGAAGGGAGAGTGAGAGAGAGAGTCAAAGCATGTTCTGCAAAAATGTCTACCTAATAATCAATAACTTTATTGATATTTGATAACAATCTATATATATACATCAATGACATAGGTTCAGCATCTGAGCTTGCTTATATTGTCAAGGTATTTACCTAAGCTGTAGTGTTTATCTTTAGCTTCATTGTCAACTATGCCTTTTTTTTGGGTTTATGACCATACAACAACCAATTTCCTCTCTCTCTCTCTCTCTCTCTCTCTCTCTCTCTCTCTCTCTCTCTCTCCCCCCCCCCCCCTCTCCCTCTCCCTCTCTCTTGAGGATATGCTTGGAGTTTCAACCATGGCATGAAACACCAATGACTTATTCTATCTATCCATGACTTTTTTTATGGATATGCTTGTAGTTTTTTTTTTTTTTGATAAGAAACAATAATTTTTATTGCACTTAAAAGAGGGGCGAGATATCCCTCTTCTGGTACATAAGAAAAAGGTACAGAAAGATATTTTGGCTACATTGCAATGCCCCAATTCCTAGCTAGATCAGATATAGAAAAGACTTTAAACAAACTATGGCTAGACAACCACAGGGCTACTCTATATTTGACCCTCTTCCAAACTTCCTCTAAATTCTCCTCACTCTCCTCAAAGATTCTCCAATTCCTTTCTAACCAAGTGGACCATAGAATCACTGCTACTATGATTTTCCAAAGTATTTTGCTCCTTTTATTAAGTAAACCTCCCATATTGATTTGTAACAATTCCGCGGTTGTTTGTGGTGGAACCTATTGCAACCCACTTCCCCAAGGGCCCTGCACCAAATCTAATGGACCCAAGGGCATGTATGAACAAGTGATTAAGGTTCTCGAAGTTACACCTGCATAAGACACACCAATTTGGAGATAGAAGCATATTTGGCAACCGTTTTTGTAAGAAGTCACAGGTAGGCAACTTCCCCATCACTAACAACCATAAGAAAACTTGAACCTTCTTAGGAACTAGAACCCTCCATATTGATTTGAACCAAGGAAAAGAAACCGAAGAATTCCTGTTACAAAGGGACAGAAAAATTTTTTTTCAAGAAAAGGAGTGAGATCGATCTGACACCCAAAATCTAATGCCATTCCCAGAATCGTCGAGATTGACATTCTCTAGAAGAGATAGAATCTGTGCTAGATGTTCAATTTCCTGCTCCCTCAGATTCCTACGAAAATGAAAATTCCAGGATGGAGGGATGGATCCAATATGCTGAACTATGAACGAATTAATAGGCCTGTTATGAGCAGAGGATAATCTAAAAAGGGAGGGAAATAAGGAAGCAAGAGACGAATTACCCACCCAAGGATCTTCCCAGAAGCGTACCTTATTGCCCCACTTTACCTGAACTTCCACCAGCCTGATGAAATGGGTATACTCGGGATATGAATTTCCACGGGGATATGCTTGGAGTTTCTACCATGGCATTAAACACCTATGACTTGTGAACTGAGAAAGGAGCAGCTCAATTAATTGAATTAGTTTACTATACTTCACAGTTATGAAGTGGAAACGTTAACAAGACCTTTATTATAGAGTTGATTTTCTGTCAATTTCAAACTAGAGGTTTTGCATATTTAGGGCTGGAGCTTGGCTTAAGCATGAAGAAGTGATTGAGATGGGCTTGAGTTGTACAAATTCATATGACCCAAGCTCAATTTACTAGATTTTGAGTCACCTAAAGCCTGACTCACAAAGTCCAATCAATAGCCCTAGAACTAAAATTTCTTTTTGTTATTCTTTCTTTATAATTCTTAAATTTGATAACCATTGTGCATTTTGGTTTAGTTCCAATCACTCTTACTATTTGTCTCAATAAGTATTCCACCATTGATTTTAATTTTAATTTTTGTGGTCATAGTTTTTCACACATTGCATGATTTAGGTGCCCATTGTAAATGCTGAAAATAAGGAAAAAGGTCAGTTGGAATGCCTAAAAGATGATATTAAGACGGTAAGTAACATATTTCATGTTTCTGAATTTCTCTGATTACTTCTCGGACTGCTACTTACCAGCATATATCTTATGTTTAACTTTGGCATCTTAAATTTATTAATTTCTTTTTAACAGCCTGCATTTCTGGAAGGCAAACTTTTGGCTTCTGTCAATTTGTGGATGAACAGCGCCAGAAGTAGATCTAGTACTCACTATGATCCGCACCACAATCTTTTATGCATAATTTCAGGATGTAAGCAAGGTATCAAAGTCTAGGCCCGATTTAGTGGTTTATGCCCTTAACTTGCCTACTCATTTATGATAAAAAATCCACTACTAATATGTGATGAAATAAGAAGGTGGTGGTGATATAATTGCACCTCTTGAGTTATCATAGAGTGAAACATTCAGAATTTTACCATCATTGAGCTTATTTGATAATATTATAGTAATGCTTTGAGTGTTGGCGAGAGCTTTGAAGATTTTCCTTTGTAACCATCACTGAACCCCTTAAGATATGTGGCCAGTTTTTCATTTTTCCTGCTAGGATTGAAATTTCAAGTAACTGCTTTCAAACCTGAAATATCATTTTTTATATTTCCATGATGTCAAAAATAGCTTCTGATAGATGCTTTTAAAGTGGGGGAAAAATTTAAGTCTAGGGTTGCATGGTGGTTTTCAGGACATAAATGTTTTAGGGGATTATATGTATCTGATGCTTATTGAGATTTAAATATTGTACTTTAGATAGATCTTCTCCATACTTGGGGACATCTCATCCCTTTTTAATTTTTCTTTTATGGGAAAAGGGTCAAAAAAACCATTCATGTTCATGCTAAGATACATATAACCCATTGAAGTTTTTTTTGGTACAAAAACACCACTGATGTTATAAAATTAAATCATTTAGGCCACTCCTAACAAAATAAACAAATCCTATAAACTTTTGTTAACTCCAAAATATTTTTTCTTCACTCCCCTATCCCAATTCCGAAAGAAACTACTATCAGAGAAAACTAATTGAAAAATGCTTATAAATTTATTGAAAAAAAACTTAAATAGTGAGATGATACCCAAAAGATTGCAACTCTGGAAGTGCTGATAAATATTTTTTCTGAAACAGACCCCAACTTTGGAAATATTTTCTTGCAAATGATTTGTGTTTTATCATTTGTAACTCTTTTTTTTTGTCATTTTTTATGCGCAATTCAGATGCTTTCTGGTGTTGGTTTCTAATTTCCTAAAAACAATTTTGATTTAGAAAGTTGGCTTATGGTATTTTGATTTTGTGAGGTTAAGAAAGATAATTCCACAAAAATTTCTTATATTTATGTCTTCCAAATACCGAGGTCGATCTACAATTTTTATTTATTAAGTCCTATAATTATTTAATTATAAGTTTGTTTTGGTTGTCATCTCACTATTTAGATTTTTTAAATATATTTATTAGCATTTTTTAGTGACTTTCTTTTGATAATAGTTTCTTTGAGGATGGGGCTGGGGTGAGAAAAAATGTTTTGGAGTCGATAGAAATTTATTGGATTTGTTTATTCTTTAAGAGTGGCCTAAATGATTTAAATTTTATAACATAAGTGGTGTTTTTGTTAAAAACCTTCAATGGGTTATATGTACAACATGAATGGTTTTTTTGACCCTTTTCCCTTTTTTATTAATAAAATTCTTGTTTCTATCACAAAAAATAGATGCTTTCTTCTACTGCTAAAAAAGATTAACTTATACTACATACTGTTAAAAGTATGTAATGAGTTTCTCCTATCATGTTTTTGAACACGTGTCTTTCTTTTCCCCTTTTCTTTTTTCTTTTTAAACCTTGTGCCAAAGAAACTTGGCTATGGTCGCTTGATGAGGGTTTGTGTGCCCGGACTCTATGCTTATCATAAGAACTACTTTAATTGAGCCCAATTTGGCTGGGTAAAGGGAGTAAACAAATATATTGTGTCTCTCCTAAATATACGGAAATGTTATCAGATAAGTTCCTTCAACGTTCATTAGTATGATGTTCTGAGGAGGACTTTATATCTTCTAACTCTCTTATATATGTCAATGTCACATGCTGGGATGAAACAATGTGTTTACCAGTTGTTTTATGGCCGCCTTCTGCCTGCCCGTACTTATATCCATTGCCTGTGTATGGAGAAGCCTCGAACCACAGGTATTAATGATCATACAAGAAACTTCAATCCCTTTTTCAGAATAGAGGGTCTGCTTCCACCTCGCAATATTTCTCTGTACTCATCAGAGTTGGATTTGATGGTCATTAACAATTTCTTTTGCCAGTGCCATTCCTTTGGAAAAAACGAATTTTAGTCTCTATCCAAGGGCAAGGTCAATCGATGATTACTCCCAGAAGGTTACACTTCATGCAGGAGATTCCTTGTTCATTCCTGAAGGCTGGTAACATAAATTCTGTATTTTAGCTGTCAATAAAGTTTTAGATGTTTATCAAATATTATCTTTCACGTTTTTTTTCCTGAATACAAATTATTCTTCTTGAACTTAAGCTCATCGGTATGGAGCCACTCCAATTCTTGTAGACATCAAGGTCTCAATAAGAAAGATAACTGTGGGGTTCTGGTGGAAATTATTGATGTTCAATTATATATTCCCAATTTGGGTTGAATTGTAGCAAGAAGATATGTTAACTGGAAAAGGATAAGATAATTCATAAAAGTAAAATGAAAATGCATGATTATATGTAGATTTGTGATCTAAGTTTGGGGGAAGCGGAAAGTCATAAGTGTGCCTTATTTTATGGTTTTGTTGAAACTGTGACATCTGCCTCTCAATGTTTGATTCCTCATCTCTTTCCATACATAGTTTACAGCAGAAAGGAACTATTTTCTTGGGTTGTATCCTGCTATGGTTTATGCCCGTGCAATCACATGATTTTCTGTCTCATAACACCATTCTGTTGTTATTCACTTTTTTTTGTCTATTTTCTTGTTGAAATCGTCATTCCTCAATAACTTATTATGTTAAATCGAACAACTGGTGCTGCAGTTGAGCTTAGTGTTAAGTTTTTGATTTGTTAGAAATTAATATACCATAAATGTTTGAATCAGAGTTTTTTATATTGTATACTATGCACAATGTTCAAATATGTCTCTTATTTCTATTCCAGGTTTCATCAAGTCGACAGTGGAGATTTAACTATAGCCGTCAATTTCTGGTGGCAGTCTGACATGATGTCTGGCATGATAGAACACATGGATGCATACTATCTACGTAGAATATTGAAAAGGTATATTCTAACACCTCTCTTGCTTGTGCTAATTTTATACGGGAGTTCACTAACTTTTATCTTCATTTGATATTCTTTGCCTTTCCATCTGTTTGAAGGTTGACTGACAAAGAAATGGTAAGCAAACTTCTAATCTGTTCTGTTCCTTGTGAAGTTCTCTCGGTTCTAATTTCTGCTTTTTTTAATATCAGTATAAGACCATCTTGTATGATTTCTGCATTTTCCATATGCTTGTAAATTTAGGTGATACTATCTTTTATGTATGTGGAATTGTTTGGTTTCTGTTTGACTTTAGTTCGACATACTAGTATATGAACAAACAATTCACTGATATTACCTAGCTTTGCGTGGGGTTTTATCAGATGGGTGAATGCATATGTTGTAAGGCACATTATATGTGATATGAAAAACTTTTAAGAGGGTTACTAGGTAAGCCTTGCAGGCAAACTTCATAATTCGAATGCCATGCAGCTGGAAAACCTACAAAGTCATGGGTATAGCACATGATGTAACATGTCATATTACGAAATTTGGTGAATATATTTTGAAATTGTTTGAAGTTATATGTAAGGATGAATTGAGGTATCATCATAAAGGGATCTAGAAGACTCTGATTTAAGGTTGTGCACACCACTTCGGAATATTGTAATGGAACTTTACTTCTACTTGTTCTAGGTAGAGAATATAGTTGTAGCTTGAATAAAGCAGTGTAATCAGCCATTGAAGATATGTTTGGGGTATTATCCTAGACAGTGAAGATGAAGAGACATGAGATTATAGAGTTTTTGATATGATGATTGTTTCAAGTTAATGAATGTTGAGGTATGTGATAAAAGCTCAATAGATAGGAGATCTTGCTGGTCGTATAATGTTGATGTATTAGTTCGGCGATGCCTCTATCCTGTTTTCGTGAATTAGTTGACCCTTTTCTTTGCCATCTTAGCTTTTTTTTCGATACTTATATTTTTCTGCTCTAACGTATAATGAAATGTTTCTTCCAAATATACCCGAACATGATAATCACAATGTTAGTTATTAAATCTCAATTCACTCCCTTGATTATTGCCATCCAGTTAGGACTAAAATGTCATGTCCACTGGAACTATTTTCCTTACCAATTATTGTTTATATCTTTCTGGTGCACCCAGAAGATTTTCCATAAAACACCTTAACTTGTCATGTGATCAGGACAGGATCGTATGCTTTCTATGCTTTCAAGTACTGTTGTTAACAAAGTAATCTGTGCAAGCGGCCAGTCTAATAATGGGAATGCAGGTGACAATTATAGTTCATATTCTTTGCAGTTTGAATTGTCTTTATTCATAAAGGTTACTTATTTTTGGAATACAATGTGAACATATCAGGTTACTGTGGTGAAGATCTAGATCTGAACAATCAGAAGGCAGGTTGGAAAGGAAAGATGGAGCAGGAGTTTTCATTGCATGAACTGGAACCACATGCACTTGGATCTCTTCATGAACTTGTTTCATTAGTCCATCACCTCATCAACCAGAATCAACCAGCAGGGAATATCTCAGCAGATCAGTCTGTTGGTGGAGAAGTAGTCAAGAAAATTGTTAAAACAAATTTATTTGACTTGAAAGAAGATCCAATTGCTAATATTGTTTGGAACCTAGAACCACACACCTTTCAATGTGTCTTTCTCGCTATGGCGGTGAGTTTGTGCTCCCTTTTAAATTTCACTTTCCCTCTTCGTTTACAGATGTAACAATCAATAGGAAATGAAAAGAAAAATACACATGACCAGATGTTCCTAATTCTACTATATATATATATATATATATATATATATATATATATATATATACATCTATATCTGCTCCCCTCTTCTTTCCCAGAATTTTTCTGCACATGTTAATAGCTTGTTTCATTCCAAATGCATTTGTCATCCAGGCCCGAACATAATATGCGCAATGGTAGAAACTTAAGTAGAAAGTTTGGAGATGAATTGTAGTTTTGGGCATTGGAAACAATTTGTGGTTAAATATGTTCTTTATGCTTATGTTCTTCCATCAGGTTAAGGACATTGACTCCCTGAAATATGTTATTTATGCTGATGATTTCCTAAATCTAATACAAGATGACTCTTGTGTAGTGGACATGACGTAAGAAATAATAGCTTTAGAAATGATGGTCAATTTCATTTTTCCATTAGGGGTACTTTCTTTGTTTGTGATATGTCCAAATGAGATCAATCTATTATTACACCTAGTCAATTAAGTGCTTCAGCTCTGGAATGTTGGACAGAATGTTAAGACAAAATTGGAGGAGTTTGCTATTTTGTTTGCTTCTATTGTGTATTTCTTATCTTTACTTTTTGGCCCAGAACCATTTTGTTTGCTTGTTCAACTCTTTCTGTATTTATCGGATGGTTATCTCATCTGTAAGCTGCTATCTGTGGGTTGCTCCTCCTGTCTTTTTTCTTCAGCAATACTTGTGTAACCATGATCCTTTTTTTTTGCTGCTGATTAATATTGTATTTCTCTATTTCACTTCTCAGCCCATAACCGTTTTCATTTTCTTCTTTAACTCCTGCTGTATTTATTGGCCTCTTATTTGAAAGCTGCTACATTTGAGATGCTCCTCCCATAATTTTGTCTTTAGAAATGGTTGCATATCCTGACTAAATTTGATCATTCGTTTTGCAGATTATTGCTGTAATTTTCTATTTTTCTAATTTGCTATCGTCTTTCTTTTTCTCAACTACCAACTCTTTCTTTTTCTCAACTACCAACTCTGCATATTTCAGCACAACTTTCCAAGGACATTAGAGGCTTTTGTATTGCATGCCCTCTCTCCTGTGGGAGTTGAAGTCCTTACTAGGAAATTTGAACAGATAGATCAAATGATTGGGCCAGATGATCGGTGTGTTTCTTTTATGGTGGTTCTTCTGCTCCATGACTAGGATATCTAATTGAGTCTTAATTTATTTATCTTTTTGATGATCTCAGGAGTAAGTTTTACCAGAAATTTTACAGTGTGTTTGATAACCAGTTTTCTGCCATGGATGCTCTTTTGAATGGGAAAGAGTCATTTGCATGTCAGGTATCTTATTGTTATTTCCACTTTGTTGAATTCTTACTTCCCCATCATCTTAAAAAGGGTTTAAGAAATTCCTGAAGTTTGTTTTCATTTTATAAATTCCATCACCGCCTTGTCCTTCTTATGTTGTTATGCCTGCTTAAATCAGGTATTGATTGAATTAGCAATATGATGCCCCATAAACTTACCACCATCATATTTTGGTGTTCCATCCTTCTCAATTTAACAACTCAGATAACAATTTCTAGCTGTTGTGAGAAGCTGTTCTACTACTATTTGTTTTCATAGTGTCTTTTTACTACAAACTCTATAATTAATTAATTAGGTTGCTCTCACAGACTATTAACATGCTGAATGTATGGTGTCTATGATATGATCATGAAATTTGCCTCAAATTGCTGCAACCTTTTCAGAATCATAGAATTTTTTGAGGAAGAATCAGTGGATTGCTTGCCATCAACTTTTTTTTTTTTGCTAAAAGCAAGGAAGTTGATTCTTGGTGGTCCCTCTTCTATTTTATGATGATGACAATGGAATCTGAAATGCCTCTATGGAAGATAAATATTTTTTTGAATTAATCTGTCTTATAGTTTATGTGATCAATTTATCTTTGTTTCATTGTGACCTCAAGACACGCGTATTTTACTCAGATCAAATGTCTTATTCAGATACCTTATCTTCTATACTCCCCCCCCCCCCCCAATGCTTTTTCCTTTTTTGTGCATATGCTGATGCATGTACATGCATGTCCATTCAAGGCTCTGATGCATCTTTGTTTCTATCTCAATTTTATACTTGAAACTCTGTCGGATGACTATTTAGCTGCAAATAGAACTTGTATATTATTTTGAAGGACATTTAGTCTGATGCAGTGTCTATGTCAATGGCAACATTAAAATCATTCTTATTGTGTTCTTTCTTTTGACAGGCATTCAATAGTGTTCTTGCTCAATATTTGGGAATTAAACTTGATGGGCCAAAACCATTGTCGGAATAGGAACCAATCACTAATAATATGTGGACGATGCTGATTATCAACTAACCTTAGCTTGCCAATCATTTCAAATTGAAATGGATGATTTTCATCCATGATTTCAGATTATACATGTGAGTCACTTGTGCAACTTATATTTAGATTTTTGTATATAATTAAGGTGTTACTCTTTGTTCTACTTGAAATTCAACTGGAATGTATCTAATAGAATATAATTTAAAGTTCATTAAGCTAGTTGTTTGCTGTTGAATATAAGGAGTATTTCACATGTATAAGCTACAGGGTTTAGCTTGAATTTTCTTGTCCGTTCAATTGACCTAAGAAACTTTCTTGCCTAAGTTGTGAGTTTTTCACAGGGACAGAAAGGGTTAAGCGGACTTCATAAAAGCTATTATGCTGCAATCAAAGATATACTGATAAAGATTATATATATGATAGGGATGTTCAAAGATAAAGAGTGTAAAGTTTACCAATAATTAACTCAATAATGTCTTCACTCAAAGCGATAAGAGACAGCTCTACTTCGCTTTTGACAGTTGTGATGTTTGCATTTTAACTAAAAAGTTTCCATGTTAATGAAAACTGTTGTTCACTTCTCTTAACCATGCCCATTACTTCAGATCGACTTTTACATATTAGTGACATGTCTGTAGTAATCATGCAAAAATGATGAATACTACATCTCGATTGTTCCCTTAATTAGTATCGTGTTCTACACTGAGTGGGTTGAGCTGCTGATCAGATTTCATAGTTCTTGAAGAATTATTGCTTTATGCTTTATGGACTTTGGGGGGGGGGGGGGGGGGGGGCGTGGGTGGGTATCCTGAAAGCTATGAAAATATATACATCTCTCTTGAAGCAGAGTTCTTTTCTTGTTGTGGGTGGAGCCAAAACTGATGGTCACATAATCTTGAAAATGTGCTTGGACAAAATTACCTTGCTCTTTATTCATTGCCTTGGTGACACTCAAATGTTGTGTAGTACAGTTTTGCATGGGGATTTGCTGTAGAAGGTGAAAAGAGATAAAAGTGTAGGAAAGAAGGTTTGGTAATAATTTGCTTTGGAAGAAAGAAGAAAAGGAATAAAAGGTAGATTAGATTCCCTGATGAAACATGACATATGCAAGTGCAAGTCTTTTAGAGAGAGAGAGAGAGAGCAGAAGCTTTTGGTTTGTCTTGTTGTGCAGCAGAGCAAGAGATGGAAAGAAGGTGTCTTTTCTGAACAAGGCAAATGGTATGTATTGGTACCTTAACCTGCAACTTACTACATACACTACTTTCTAAAAGATGGATATACCAAAGTAGCTTACCACTATTATTTCTTTCTTATTTATTCTTTGCATATCCCTCTTAAAGCTAAATAAAGCCAGTTTATTCATACTTTACTTCATTCCTCATCTTTTCTTAACTCCATTCTGAATATACCTCTATAAAGTTTCTCTCTTTATTCTTATGGAATGTCCAATATAATACTAATACATGTAATTTGCCTCTCTGTTTTTTGACAAATAAATTTATACACCCGTTGCACAGTTCTAAAACTGTGCACTCGCCTCCCACGTGCGCGCACGCGCCCCAAGGCCGCGCACAAATTCGCCCAGATTTACTCACAATTGTTATACCTTTATGTAATATTAAACATAGTTTTATATAGTGTTAAACATACTTTTATGTTATGTTAGCCATACCTTTTAGATTTTTACATGTACCTTAATATATTTTCAGACAACTATTAATACCTTTCATACATTTTAGTTATATTAGTCATACCTTTAGTTATGTTAGTCATACATTTTAATTATATTAGTTGTACCTTTATATATTACATAAATGTATGTTTATGTTGATATAAATGTATAAATAATATCACATAAACGTAAACATCTACAATTTGTGTCGAAATTAGGGTTTAGGGTTAAAATATTACATAAATGTACGATATTTGTATATAAATGTATGCCTAATATAACATAAATGTATGACTAACATAGTATGAAGACCAACAAATTTTTTTTTTAAAGTTAAAATATTGTACTAAGGGTATGAAATCTGGAGATAAGAGTATGACTAATATAACATAAATGTATGTCTAATATAATATAAATGTACGACTAACATAACATAAAGATCAGAGTAAAAAAAATAAAAATACGCGGATCCAAGTCAAATCCGGCCCAACCCGACCTAAATATATGCATCTAAGATTTATGCATCAGTCCTGAAATGAATGACCGCTTAATACAATAGATATTTGGCATCATCATGTTAAATCTTGTCTTGACTTGCTATCATATGGCACACAATATTTCTTGTATTGTATATAGAGTTTAATTAATTGATACATTCATATTTATTTAAGTTTTATTCGAAAAGTAATATACCATTCTGCTGATTACGGGCTAAAAAAGAAGCTAAAATTAAACATGAAAGTTAGAAAAGCACAATACAATTAATACCATAGTCTTGATAAAGCTCTCAAGTTAATTTATTGAGTATAAAATGAGTTGGTCGTGACACGACACGACGTGATGCATGGTAAACAGAGAAAGAGTAAAAAGAAAAGAAGAATGGATGGGTAATAAAAAAACTTTTGATATGGATGAATGAATAATCTTTTTGGTAAGCGTTGACATTTAAACGTCTTTATTTTTTATGAGCGTTGTCCTTTAGGCTTCTTTGTTAGTACCACTAATTGAGGGACCACCACTAACCCCTGCACGGAAACACATACAATACAAGCATCAACTTAGTCACCTTTTATGTTCACGCTTACACCATTTTTTAACCACGCTTTTTCCATAAAGCCTACACCGCTTTTAATTCTTCTAACTATTTTCTTTTTCTTTTTCTTCTTTTCTTTTCAACTAATTTTAATTCTTAAAACTTATCAATTAAATGAATGTCGATTCCATGGCAAATGCATCTTACATTTAGGGAAAATATCAAATACATCATCAACTTGTTCAATAAACTAATTTTTGAAGGTATATATGTATGAGATGATTCTAAATCTACCTCAAATAGGTCAAACCACGATCGATTCTTAACCCGCCTTATATACTAAATATTTATTTATTAAACTAAAATATTAATATTATTCTTATCACTAATACACTTTACTATTAAAATCAGATTTTTTCCCCTCTAAAATAAACTTCTTTTTTTGACAAAAATTACTAGCTCATAATATTTCAAAGGACTTTGGATTTTGGAGGTGGGGTGGGGTGGGGTGGGGTTCAAATAGGTTGGACTAGGTGAGTGAGTAATGGTTTTGGGATTAGTCAAACCTATCCAAAAACTTGTCTCATTGTCATCCTTATACTCAAAATCCACAACATGACAAAATTAGAAAATATCTTATAATGTCACTCTCCTTTTCCATTTATTCTAATTCCTTTAATTCATCATTTTTCTTTCCAGGTGTTCATTGTCATTATCATCCAAGAGAGATAATAAGATTCTCAAATTCAAATTATTGATGCTATGAAATCAGTAGCAATGAATTTCACGTGCAATGTTTATCCAAAAAATGAATCTTTTCATAGGGATATATTCAGCTCTTAACATATATAGTGTTCACGAATTAAATCATGAAGCAATTATAATAAAGTATGCCATTTATAACATGAAATATATATCATTGACTTAAACCTTTGTCTTGTAATAAATAATTAAAGTAACCCATACTTGATACAATGATAATAGAGCAATAAAAGTGTATAAATTATGATAATTATATATAAATTTACGTAGAAAGTGCAAATTAACACTGATCAAAGTAAAATATGAGATGTCTCACTCCTAAAGTGTACAATACACTACTAATAGTGATAATCACAGATCTGTAAATTTATAAAAACCTAATAAATTCGTAAATTAGAAACACCAGTACACATGTAAGAGAAATACACACATCAAAGAAGTGTTCGTCCTCAAGGATATATCTATAATTTCAAATTAAATAGTTTTATTGTTTTGTTTTTTTCGAAAATGTCAAGTACAGTACTTATTTGTAAATACCCTTTACTAGTTTTGTGTTTGGTGAACCCTAAAGTTTTGAAAACACTCCATATGTAGTTCGTGAAAACTCCAGGTCGACTTGGGCAGTTGTGGAAGGAATTTTTTTTTTCTTAAGACTAAAAACATTAAATTGAATATGAGTAAATGAGCTTGATAAATACTACTCCCCTTTATCCCAATATTCCAGTATTGTTCTGAAGTTTTTGTTATAAATTAAGAAACATACAAATTGGGCAAATATATTTTTAACTAATCAAGGAATTTAGGATTTAAAATGAAAAGAGAATCAAATTAATTTTACAAAAAAGAATCATATCAGATTCCTAAATTTTTATCCTAGGAATATTACGGGGTAATTTAGGAATAAAGTTGCATAAAGTCTAAATTAATAATCAATTGAAAGCAAAATTTGACCTACAAAATGATACTTAATTGGAATCAAAGAGAGTACTCTAAACTAGATCATGCATATTTTTGAGACATCAAAAAAAAAAAAAAAAAAGACTGTATGAGGCCTAGAAATATATACATAAAAATATTAATTGACACAGGACATGATGGAACAATTGGAATTAAAATTAAAATTAAACGGTTCACACATTAATATATGAGGACAAAGATATCTATAAAAACAAAAAGTTTCGCTTCCCTAAAAAAATAATTATTAACTGATGATTTAAGAAACTTTTTCCATATCTAGTGGTTAAAAAAACAAAACTGTGACGTAAACTTCTGATAATGAAATAATGATTAGTTTTCTTTTTAGCTATCTCATAGTGCCAAGCAATTACCTTGTCTTTTTCCTTGGCTCGATTTTACCTGCAAAAACAAAATGAGCCCCAAGCCTGACCCTTCTAGCTCTCTAATTAATTAATTAATCAACACATAATCTCAATAATTTATTTAAAAATAGAAAAATAAAACCAGGGATATATTGTCTGAAAAATAATTAAACCAACAAAATCCAGCAATATTGTCACGAAGAAAGTCATCATAAAAAAAGCATAATAAAAAAAGTCTTGCAAAACTGAATAATTAAAAAGAAATCAAGGGCGCAGTTCATGTTGTTCTTGTTCTTGATGTAGATTTTTAAGTTGAGATTCTTGAAATGCTTTAGAATTCCATATTCTTCAGTCTTGATCAGCAATTGCTCCATCCAGAACAGGTTTCAGTGAATCCAAATCCATGGTGCTTCATCAGAGAGTTATGGTCACGATCATATGCACCTGGGAACTTCACGCCTCCGGTGAACGGCAGCAGCTCCCTCACATTGCCGCCGCCGCCGCTGCCACCGCCGCCGCATGGGTCTCCGGCCAGGCCGAGAAAGTCTCTGGTCATGCCATCATTGTTCTTGTGCCAAGCTGAAGCCGCCACGTGCATGTCGAGGTGGGACATGGTGGAGCTGCCGCCACCCACGGCCGCCCCCATCGTCGCCGCCTTCTGGAGGAGGGCGGTGGCGGAGAGCGGCGGCGGAGCAGTGAGGGTTCCGAAGGGGTGGTAGAGTGGTGAGGAGGAGGAGAGGGGGATGTGGAGGGCTTCGTTCTTGATGTGGATTTGGGTGTCATTGTGGGTCGGTGGGTCCCATGGGTTGCGGAAGTGGCGGTGGGTGCCAGAGAAGGGGAGGAGGGTGGGCGGTGGAGGAATGGAGGTGTTGAATTGGAAGGGGGGTTGGGTGGTGGTGGTGGTGATGTTATTAGGGTTTGGTGGTAATAGTGAGTTTGTGGCTGCAGATAGCCTAGCACTTTCTTCAGCCAATGCATCACAAAATGCCCTGTGGGTGATAAAGCTATCCTTCCTGTTTTAATCAACACAAAATTATAGATAAATACCAAATAAAATAATTTAGTACAATAAGCAATTCAAATCTGTCATAAATGAATCCAATAAATTGGAAACGAATGAAATGAGAAATATTAGGAGATTATTTAATTGGGAGGATGGAATATTTGTTAAGTGTGGTGATCATGATGATGTAAGCAAAAATCTGAAATGTGTGTCCAAATTAATTATAATTAATACATGTCAAAACAAATTAAGGATGCACTTTGTTTTGTAACATACTCAAAAATGATGAAAAATTAGATAATAATCAAAGAGAAATTCACCAAAAAAAAAAAAAAGGGCTCAATTACAAAAAGAATTAAAAGATGTAAGGCCCTTTTGTGGAGTTTGAAAAATTTTGGGGACAAGAGCGTTAAAAGGCAAAAGATCTTTAATAATTACAGAGGAGAGGGTCATTACCCTTTGTGCGTCATGCTAAACTTTCCAAAAAAATAGTAAGGAAAATATCATTAAATTTAGGAGAGAGAAAGGGTGTGACATTAATGAGATTGCATGCATATATAAAAATGAGGAAATAGAACGTACAGGAATATAATAGAGAAAATAGAGCTTATAAATGTGCACATGCACGAAAAAACACACATATAGACACGCAGTGGTGTGTGAGTAACAGTGTAGAAGAAAACAACACAACAATGAAGAATAGCAATCACTTTTTCTGCAGATTTCAGTTTTGATGATTATAACTCGAGAATTATTGCACTATTCTGTCAGTAAAAAATAGCAAGAAAATATTTGCAGACATGATCACACCCTTATATGTAAAGCATTCAATCTTCCATAAATTTCTGAAGATTTCATCATTGTTGTTGAGACCCATTTCAAGTACTTGCATTTACCTAAAGTTCATAAAGAAGAGACAGACACTTGCATGCAAATGCAGCAGATTCCCACTACCCCACATCATTTCTATTTTCATTTTATTTTTTGAATTTATTGTCTTGAAAAAATTAGTAATTTTGTAATAATTAAGATAAGTTTGAATCCTTTTATAGATAAGAAAGGAGCGTAAAACGGGAAAAGATTTTAGCCCATAATTAATTAGAGAAGGTCAGATGCCAGCTCATACAGTAACGATCCGTTATATTTATATAAGCGCTACCAACCAGGACAGATAACAGACGCCGTTACCGTTAACCCCACAAAAAAATGTGAACATAGACAAGAAATTGAGACTTAATTACACATTCAAAAGGCAAAAAGGGCAATCAATCTAGTATAGGAGTCATGGTGAATTTAATCAATTAATGATAAATCAAAACAAAATCATGTAAGAAAATAAAAATAAAAAATCCAAGAAATGAATTAAAAAAGAAGGTTAATTTACCTGGAGAAAAGGGTACCACAATCACATCTATACTCTCTAGTTCCACAAGTTTTAGAGTGGGCTTTCCAATCAGATTGAACAGCATAGATCTTAGAGCATTTGTCACATTTCCATTTCTTTTCACCATGTTTTCTGCAATAGTGTTTCTTGATTCCAGTGAGATCACCCAAAGCCCTAGATGGATGGTGGTGAAGGCATGTGGGCTCAGGACAAACATAGGCCCTCTTTCTTATCTCTTTGCTATTTCTTTGCTTCAGTTTCCATGGCAGATTGTGTCCTCTTCTGTGGAGTTGCAGATTCTGGTCTCTCTGAAAACCCTTGTTGCAGATCTCACAAACAAATCTGTTTGTTGCCAAAAGGGTTTTTGGAGATAATGCTATCACTTCTGCATCAGGATCTGTTGCAATCAACAATTAAATTAAATCACTCCTTCATTAATTCATATCAAGAATTAATTAATTTTACCTGGATTTCCAGGGAGATTTCTCTTCTTCTTGCCTTTGTTGGGCTGATCCTGAGTTGGAATTGAATTCTGTAGCATTGAATTTAGGGTACCAAAATCTTGAAGTCTTGGGGCAGAAGAGTTGCTTCCTTCTTCAGACACACAAGAAGTTGAATTGGGAATCACAAGAGGAAACATGATTTTTTTTTTCCTTTTTTTTCTCAAAACAATTATTTTCGAGTATGTAGAGCAAAAAAAGAAAAAAAAAAAGGCAGGCTTTATATAAACCCCTCCTAACAAACCCTCATTAAAGCCCCCAACAGAAACCAACAGGTGGAAGAAAAACAGCTCAATACCACCTGTTAATTTTTACTAATAAGCACCATCCAAACAGGCCTCAAAACATTTTAATTTCTTCTAAATTTAAATATGACAATATATAATCAGAAAGCTATATATATATAAATAGAGTGACAATAAATAATAATGAAAAAGTCACTGTCTGAATTAATCTAACCAAGGGTTGCTTCTCTGAGCAAGAATTCAGAAATCTCTCTCTCTCTCTAAAAAACTAGCATGCAATGAGAAGCATGGATAGAAGAAAACATGTGGAGATAGCAGTATGTTTTGCCCTCTCCTATTTCTCTTGTAGCTATCAGAGTATATATCTATATAAGTGAATAAAGGAACAAGTTTAGTAGTATTCAAGAAACCATCAGTAGGTACAAATAGTGTATATGTGGTGATGATTACAGTGGCAGACTTGGGAGAGATAGAGAGAGATGGCCAACCCATGTACATAATATACACATGAAAATATTATATTATATAACAATAGTCCCATGTAATAAACGGCACGAAAAACCAGAAAAGGCAAGAATTCTGCAAAGTAAAGTGAGAGAGAGAGAGAGAGAGAGAGAGAGAGAGAGAGAGAGAGAGAGAAGCAACCTTTGCAAAGATGATGAGGATAGAATGATGCAACAGATATTCTTGTAATTGTATCTAATTAATTAAGTAGAATAATGATTTGTTTTTGTTGATTGCTAAACTTTGAGAGGTAGCACTGACATGGGCACTTTCTGTCTTTTCTTTTGGTCCTGTTATAAAACACCCAAATCCTAAAAAAGGTATTGAAATGAATTGAATAGAATAGAATGATGATCGTATTAAAAGGAGGAATTGTTAACAAGAAATTTGATGAACAATATCAGCTTAAAAAGCTGTAAAAATATTGGAAAAATAAATGCATATATGTATGGCAAAGCCAAAAGGCCTAAAGCCTAAAGGCAAAGTGGAAGAGTTGATATATGATGAGCCTCTTTCTCTCTTATGCCCACTTTTCTCTAGCCCCACCCCATATCATTATTGAATTATTATCATCTTACTCTCTTTTATTTTTAATTATATTGTTTATTTATATCGGTTCGAATTCGGATTCTTTCTCACTTTTTCGTGTAGTCAAGATTAATTATGTGATTTTAACTTCATTAAACGATATAGTTTTGATAATGATTAACGGAACATGTGATACAAAAAAGTGGGGTAAATCATTTGTATTTATGTTTATGTATGTAACTATGTATGCGTATGTCAATGGGAGACAAAAAGGCATGTATTATTATTGGTTTTAAATTAGATGTATAATTATTCTCACACTGAAAGTTGTAATTATTCTGTTTTCCATTTTTTAGTCCTGTCGGAATAAAAGCTAAAATGATTTAGAATTAAGTTTTAATGTGATTTTAATAGGAATTTTGTAAGGTAATTTAATCTCTTTCACTGAGAAAAAAAATTAAAGAAAAGAGTGTTTAATTTGATATGATTGTTTGGTTTTCCCCAAATATACCAAAAACTCAATCATACGAGGTACTTTGATTTTATTTTGGTTTGTTTGTTTTAAGAAGCTCCTTTATTTTATTTTTATTATTATATATATACCTTATATGTCCCATGTATAATACTTGATGTTTTAGGTGAAAAAATCTTCCCTAATTAATAGTTGGTTTTTAGGAATTCATGATAAAATTGTGCTTATTCTTCGTCCTTAACTTACATTTAAAGAAAGATACTTTATATATATATATATATATATATATATATATATATTTCAAAGTAAGATAATTAAATAACTATAAAATTAGTCATTCAAATATTCATCTATCCCTTGTTAATTTGTTATAAAACTTTGAGGATTAATTTTATAATGTTATTTATTTTACAAATTAAGAGTTTTCAATTCTTACAATTCTCTCTATAAACCCGGCTTATAATTTAACTACTTAATTATACACAACAATCAATTAAATATTATGTCCATCTATTATTAAATTCTATACAATAATATAGTCATTTTTTTTTCAAATATAATAATACAATCATCAACTTTTTCTAATATAATAAAAAAACCACAATTCTTTCGATCTCTAAAAAATAAAGTTTTTCCCGATTCTAAAACAAACCTTGGCTAAATGAATATAGGTTAGTCATTTTACATCATTTGTATAGTACAATTCTTTAAAATATTAAATACGTATAAGCTAGGGAATTTAGAAGGTCTCTTCTTTTTCTCAAATATCATCCTTTTGCAACCTTTTTAATATTCCAAACCTGTATCAAAAGTCATATATGGGTGTTTCTCAAAAAAAAAAAAAAAAAGAAAAAAAAAAGTCATATTTGAATTAATTTCTGCCCTTATTCCATTGAAATGATGAAATTCTTGATAATAACCGTTAAAAAAAATTCAAGAATATTATCATTATGTGACAGAAAAGTATGTGTACAATAATAGGCATTGTTCCTAAATCCTAATATTATATGTGAAAATCATCTCACAATTTTAATTTATCATTTTGAATATGATCCACAGAAAACGTATTCTAAATTCAAATTAACTTAAGGTTTGAAATTAAAATTAAATCCTATACATGCATGCACCATATATCCAAAGATGCATAGGACCCATATGCGCACTTATCATTTGATTCAAATTTATTCTTGAATTAAAAACTGGGGAATCCTATGTTTCTAGGATCATGCGATGAATCATTCGTGTTTAACTTTGATTTGAGATTCATCATCTTTATTTTCTTCTTTTTTGATGAGATAAGATTGGGTTTGGGTATGTACTTCATGAGAGATTCAACCTTTTTAAATACCCTAATTTAAAAAATAATAATTCTTGAGAACTAAATAAATATATTATTCCACTTACTCAAAGCACAGATTTGAAACTCGTTCGATTAATTTGTTTATGTTCACATTTTCAAGAACCCATTTTTTTCCCATTGTACTTAATAACAAACTCAAAGAACAAAGAATGGAGATTTAATTAATTATATATGTACTTTTTTTTTTCTTAAACTTGTTGTTCTTGGTATTATAATTATAATTATAATTATAATTATTAGGGATCAATTAACCCTGGTAGAAGCATGTGGTAGCCAGATATTTGGCCAGGGTTAATTCAATCGTTTAGAAAGAAAGGTAGTATAATATTATAATTAATTCAACTATTTTATTTAATTAATTATTTATAGAAAGAAAATTAAAATGTTGAAATAACATAGGATGAGATTGAGTAGAGAGAAGAGAATATTTGATAATTAGTGGGAAGGAATAAGCAAAAGGAGGGCCATGCTTTTGTTCACGGGTCTTCTATTCCCAGATTCTTTCATGCAGTTGACACCTTTTTTGCTTTATACCACCATGCATTTTGTTAATTTCCACATTTTTTAATTTTATTTAATTAATTACTTGAATTATCGTCTTTTCTTTACTACCTTAATTGACTAATTCACTACAACAAAACATGAGGTCTTGTTGTAGTTGACCACTACCATGTATCAAGATCTTCTTTTCCATTTGTTTAGAAGAGGATTTTATTCAAATATCGATTCAATCAAGAGAAAATAAGGGTTTTAATTAATTTGACCGTTTCAGTTAGAAAAATAAAATAATATCCCCCTATTCACAGTAGACATGTCTTAATATGTCCACCACTAATATACAAAGATTTCATTTCTTTAAATATTATGATTTGAAATTAATAATTGTTGAATTTGTAACACATCTACAATGGATAGATTAATATACATTCATGATGGATAGAGCATGGTCTTGTGAAATTGTAAAAATTGAACACTTTGAAAATTTAAAATCGAAGGCTAGGGTTTTGGGAGGAGATTGGGGATCTAATATATGTAGTGGCAATGTTGTAATAAAGTAGAAAAATATGTCTATATCAGTCATTCTATTAGGAAAAGTGAGGGTATTTTGGGTTGAATGAAAAATTAATGTTGGGCTACCAATAAACCCACAAAAAATGATGGGTTTATAAAACAACAAATAAGCAAGCATAAACCTTCCAAATAGAAGTGGGCAAACAAAAAATTTACACGGGCCCAAAAAAGTATCCGGGCTTGAAACTCAATTACCAAACGCTGGTTTAGGTTGGTTTATAAACCCAAACCAACCTAAACCAGGTTAAATTAACCCAGTATGATGGGTTTATTTAACCCTCAATAGCATCTATAGTGACTTGAATGCAAAAAATCCAAATTACCCCTCAATATGCACTATTGAGATTCAAAAGCCCTAAAGTTCATTAAATTGCTAAAATACCAAAATATATTTCTCATCTCACATAATTCATTGATGGAGATTATTATATGCAGAAGCCAAGGAAACAAATTTCACGTAAATTTATTCTTATTTATATAATATATTTCATTAGTGTTTGTTTATTATATTTAATTTTAATTTTAAAGTAGTACTGTTCCCTTTTCTTATATAATAATACGAATTGATTTAAAAAACAATTAAATATAATATTAATCCTCTAAAATATTAAATTTTAATTATGCATCAAGAATATTTTAATTATTCTTTCTCTCAATAAAATATAAAATTTTAACTATTCTTTGAAGAACTAAATTATGAAGATTTTTTTTACATAAACATATGTTTTTTTTTTTTTTTGGATTAAAGATGAGTATTACTATATTTACATTTGTGGTAATATTATTACTTTATATAAATGAATGAAGTTTTTTAGGCTCTCTCTTTTCTATTTTTATTCAAAAACAATCTCTCTTTTTATCTTTTTATGAAATTTGAATTTTAAGTAAATCTTGGTTTGAATGAACATTGAATCATACATTATATTAAATCACTTATTGTATCAAATCATACTTATATTTCAACTTTTAAGTGAGTATCTTTCGAAATTAAATTTGTTATGTTTAAATTAAAAAAATATATAAACTAGCTTTTAATATTGATAATTCTTCTCAAATGGACTTCTACAAATGATTGAAGGTAAAATTGGCATATTTTATGATACGTGTTATTAACCCATCAACCAAACAAAAACTAGTTAAAATAATCAATTTGAAAAAAACACAAACACTCAATCCAAACATATAAATTAAGTTAAACCTATTATTCAACCTTCAATCCAAACATACAAATAACATCATATCAAAACTTTATGAACAGTACTAACTCACCATAACCTATCAATTTTAACTATCCCACTCATCAAACCAAACACACCCTAATAGTCTTTTTGGGTTAAGTAGCTCGACCGGCCTAGTCCATGAAAAGCGGTTTCACCGGCTCACCCTAATTTCCCTTTTAATATATATATATATATGTATGTATACTAATTATGAGTCAATCTCCTGTGCAACTGGTGCATGTATCTTAGATCAATGCACCCGGGTCGGGTCGGGTCGAATCCGACCCAAATCCGGGCATTTTCCTTTTTTTTTCGTCATAACCTTTATGTTATGTTAGTCACACATTTATATCATATTAGTTATACATTTATGTTATATTAGTCACTCTTATGTCCAGATTTCATACCCTTAGTGCAATACTTTAGCTTTAAAAAAAAAATTTGCTGATCTTCATACTATGTTATATTAGTCATACATTTATATACAAATATCTAAGGATGTAAACAAGCTCGAGTTCGGCTCGTTTGATATTAGCTCGAGCTCGAGCTCGGCTCGAGCTTTGAAAATCAGGCTCGAGCTCAACTCGAAATCAAAAATTTGAGTTCGATATGGGCTCGAGTTCGCGGCTCGAACAAAGTTCGAAATAGGGGCTCGTATACAGGCTCGATAAAGGCTCGTCAAAAGTTCGAAATAGGAGCTCGAATACAGGCTCGATAAAGGCTCATCAAAAGTACGAAATAGGAGCTCGAATACAGGCTCAATAGTTCAAGCTTGAGTTCGCCTCGAAAAAATTAGATTTCAAGCTCTGAGTTTGAAAGCTCGTTAACACTAATTTTGACAGATATTTCAAAATTTACAAGAAATCACAAACACTAATTATATCTTTTATATTAAGATAATATATCATTGGTAAATTGTATCATTAATATCAAAATTTCAAAAAAATTCAGATGGCATGGCAAGCAATATATTAGAAATAAGTAAATTATATTTAATTTAGTTATTAATATGTTTATATTTTAAAATATAATAGATAAAAGAAAAGTTTAACAAGTAAATTAACAAGAGTACAAATTGATCTTGTAGTAGTATAACTTATTTATATGATGGGGGGTTTTGTGTTCAAGTCCTATCCATAACATTTTGGATTGGTTAAACAAACATGTTCGTTCGCGAGCTATCAAACCAAACATGTCTAGGCTTGAGTTCGGCTCGTTAAGCTTAACGAGCTCGAAACTCGGGCTCGTTAAGCTAACGAGCCGAGCTCAAACAAATATTTATCGAGTCGAGCCACGAACTGTTCGCAAACGGCTTGGTTTGATTACATCCCTACAAATATAATACTTTAACTCTAAACCCTAAATCCTAATTTCAACACAACAAACCCTAATTTCGGCACAAGTTGTAGATATTTACATTTATGTGATATTATTTATACATTTATATCAGCATAAACATACATTTATGTAATATATATAAAGGTGCAACTAACATAATCAAAAATAACTGCCATGCAGAAGCCAACCACATGCTTTGACAGTTGAATCTTTTTCACAGGTGTAGCCTAAAGTTCAAATCTATTAGATTTCATGATAGGAACAAAACTATAATGCTTTAAGAATTATGATCCCAAAAAAAAAATTCTTTAAATAATTACAAATATCCTCCAAAACCCCCAAATCTCGGATACACTATTGAGTAAACATCTTGTGCTTTTATGTAAATACACAGACAAAATTTGCTCTTTCCAGGTACTCCCAAGCTAAATATGGGCAACTAATAGTGACAATAAATAAAATCTCAAAGTACACAGACAAAATTTGCTCTTTCCAGGTACTCCAAGTTAAATATGGGCAACTAATAGTGATAATAAATAAAATCTCAAGTACACACAGACAAAATTGGTATGTATTTACAGACACAACATGCACCTTACTTCGTCCAGTCGTGGATCTGTGAATGTTGTATAATATCAGGGGATGTTGAATAATATCAGAGGTACTCGCGGAGGCTTTCACCGCTAAGATTTTCCATTTCCTTGAGAATCTCTTGTGCGAGGGTCTTAACAGGTAGCTCTACATCTTCAAGCAATTCACCAAGGAAGGGAATAGTTTCCGGCAATAATACCAAATATTCTTCCTTCAACTTGTCTACGAAATACTTAACTATTCTAAGGCCCAACATGCGTGCACGAATTTTTTCACTACGAGTTTGCATCAACACCTGCATCGCAAGAATTCAAACCCCAAACTAGGTTAATCATCAAAAGAAATAAGTTGCCCCAAAAACAGACCTCCATTTCATTTATAAGGTGTGAAACATGCAATCATATGACCACCAAGTACAATTATACAACATGATCTTCATGATAACTTTGTGTGTATACAAACTAAAGTAAAACACTAATGAATGATAGAAAACTAATTTCTCGTGCATCTTTAGACTATCCAACAGTTTTACAGATCATTAGAGCAAGACATGCGGGGAATAAACAAGACTATTGTGTCTCATTGAGGTTGACATTCTGTGTCCTGATGTGCTAGCCCCTTTGTCAAAAGACCAAATTATATGTTTACAAATTTCTACTTTCGGATTTTAAAAGGGAGACTATACACATCATCTATATGGAATGTTAAAGAAGTTCAGGTGAAATGAAAGGGAACACCAGAAATAGAGCACGGAAATATTGACGTATAAAAATGTGTCCATCAGATAATGTTGTAGACATCATTGCTTATATTGTACCAAAGGCCCAAACTCCAAAAGCTAAAATTTTAACGTCAATTAAAATGTGTCGAGAAAACACATTCTATCTTGATGAGTTGATGAGTAAGTACTTTTACCCCAACAGCATATAGACGAAATTAAATGTTGCAGAATTTCATTTGTAAATATGAAATCAGTAAATGACACTTCACAGTAGCCTGATTATCCTCTTCTAATTTTATATTAATTCAACTGGTTGCTAAATGAAAATAGTACTATAAACAGATGTGAGATGACGAGGTTAATAAATTGACATCTTTTACTTACCTCATGATTCAGTGGCTTCCAAAGAAGGTCTGAACCAGCAGTAACAGCCATCTGACCAACACAGGCAACCAACAAATCATCCACTTCTTCCAGAGAAGGTACAATCTGATGACTTTCAAAAGACACTGGGGGTTCCACGACAAGTTGTGACACCAAGGGCTTCAGAAGAATCTGGAAGACAGATGGAAATAAAAAAAGATAATCAAGAGATATCACACAATTGATGTATAGAAGCCAAATGAAAGTAAGTTGATTGTTTAGCCAACTAATTCTTTACAGGGTCTTACTGGCATGATAGGACAAAGAACTGGTAGTAAAGATTATAAAGCCCAAGCAGCAATTAAAAAGAGACAAGTACCCCAAAAAAAAAAAAGGAAATAGAAAAATGAAAACCACACAACTTTCTGATATAATAACTAAAGGGGGTATTTAAAATTTAAAAACATAATTAGGCATTTTTTAAATAGGCTAAACCAGCATCATAAATAAAAGGCAAAGAAATAAATGCATCTCTTAAATGGTGGTTAGACATTGTCCAAACCTGAAAATTAGAAGAATCAAGGAACTTTGAACTTCCAGCATCAAAGAGAAAGCATTTATGCAGAGACTTCATTATTAAAGCACGGAGATGCCACACTTGAAGAGATAATGCACTGTCTTTCTCATTTGTTTTAAGGTTAAGCTTGGCCTTCTTTTTCTTTGGAGTTGAACCAGATTTTGTATCTTTAGCATCAACAAGACCTCAAACACAGCCATCAAGAAAATACTTGAAGTAAGGGACAAATAGAGACCTGATGTTAAAACATAGCAACATTAATGTGATGATTAAATGAAAAAAAAAGGGAATGTAATGTGATCCGCACTGTATATAAAAATATAAATAAAAAGGTAACAAAAGATTTCACTAGGACAGATCTGATGTAATTTTCAAGATAAGATACTAGAAAAGCCAATGAAACCAATATATGAAAACAAAAACATACATGAAAACAATGAAACCCTTCAGAAAATAGAAAAGCCAAACTCAGAATACTTAGTCGACAGAAGAGATACTAGAGAACATTCTGCAACCGGGATAGGACTTAGGCAGTACTGCAATAAAATGAACTAAGAAAACCTCAAAAGAAGTCCAAACAGAACTTCATAATTTCAATTCCTAAACCTCCCAAAAACAAATTTGTGGAACATCTCATACTCCAAAAACAGGAGTCTAAATAATCACTTTTTCCACTCAGTCTCATATCCAACGGCAGCAGCAATTTTTCCAGCTAGCTAGTACAAGGAGCATCAGTCCAGAAACCATAGAAAAAGTAAAGACGCTATTCTCTATAAAAAACAGATCAGTTAACTCACCGATGGCTTTCAGCAAGTCTGTTGACTAAACCATAGAAAGAGATGGCTCGACTATTTACTTTGTCTGGATTATTTTCATCACCTTCCACATTTAAACCTGACCATTCGATAGTCTTGACGAAGAGGGGCCTAAACATAGTCTCCGTGAGTTTCATAGTCAGGGTAACAACAGCATCAATGACACATTGCTCAACAACTTCAATATTCTGAACTGAAGTAGGGTTTTGATGGCGTAGATCAAGAGCTTGCAGGCACAAGTCGAAAACTTTTGCATGGTAAGCACTAATAGATGATCGATCCATTGAACCAACTAAGCATCCGAGCATTTCAAACACAATTGATAAACTTGACTCCCCAGATTTAGTAGCATCAGTGTACATTGACAATACATGTGGAAGCAGGAGCCGAACCTAATGAATAAAATTAAGGCAAAATCATAACTGAGAATGAAATATTTAGCCAGGGAGCAAGAGAATGTAATAATAATAAAGCAACTCACTGGGATTTTTTCAGTAATTAGCTTGCGCACGACATCAACTTTCAACTTCAACTTCAGATCTGAGGAGGAAAATGATAATGGATGCAACACAACTAGTCTTAATATGTCCCCCAAGAAAGGATTTAAAAATCCTGCAAGCTTACTGACAACTGCTTCCAAGGTTACTAGGATAGACATGAAGAGGGAGTTCACTGAAGAAGATCCAATAGCACTGTCATGTTTTCTATGGGCTCCTGCAACCACTGGAGAAACATCACGAGATTTCCTGAGCAGATATTCCATAACACTGGGAAGTTCAGGAAGTGCCCTTGGGCCAAGTGCAATAACTAAAGCACCAGTTGCCCGAAGGCAATGACAAGAGAGAACAGAATTGTCTGAGCAGATGCCTTTACATACAGATCCAAGGCACATGCTAAAGATGCGTTCTTGTGAAGGGACCATGTTAGCTAGCGCTTCCAGTGACGATACTGCTGCCAGTTTCAGAGAAGTACTTGAAACGTCATCAGGGGTATCAAGTATTGTCAGTATTTCCACACATAAGTTCTCGAATGGCTCCAAAGAAGTCTCATTCAGATTCATCCATAAGTTTCTTAAGCTTGATACTGAATCCTTCTTATCGAGCTTTGCATTCACACTCAAGTTCTTCATAGTCTCACACAAAAGTCCAAGAGCCTGTTCAATAGGAAACTTAAGGATGAGAATAAACTAGATCAAACCATTTAAATAGGAACAAATATGTGTCTTTAACTGGATCAGAAACCAGCACATTGACTTTCTTGGAACTACTCTACTGGTGCAAACAACATAAACAGAAGTGCCTTACCTTTTTCCTCACATTCTTATCCACATGACTAATCAATTTAATAATGACTTTGAAATAGGTGGAAGGAAGAAGGCCCTTTGCAAGAGTTCTTAAAACACCATGAATGTACTCCTTCAGCTCACTCTTGATGAAAGCTGGAACAGAAAAATGCTTCTTTTTAAAGTCAACCAGTTGCAGGTGATACACAACTTGCTCCATAAGGTCACCAGCCAAAACCTGCAAAAAAGAACTCCAGATGAAGTATAAGTATGAAAAGCTGTAAACATGTACCTGAAGATCCTCCTATTCTGATCTGAATATTAACACTATGAGCATTATTAATGACTTTTAGGGAATTGTTAAATTGTGATTTGTATTCTGGGGAAGATTTTAGGAGAAGACTTTGGATTTGAGAGTATTGGAATCTGTAATGCATTAGATAGAACGTGCATTGACAAACGTGAATGTGTTTGTTTTGTGCTTTGAGGGAAGGAAATGTATTGGGCGAACACTAGCAAACATTGCTTGGGATAAATTCTGCTTATAATTACCAAAAATAGGACTTTCTTCAACATCTAATCCTGATCGATATATTAATCGTAGATAATTAGTTAGGAAGGAATTGCACATGTCAGTAACAGATGTTCTGATGCGACTGTCTTGTCAGTGAAACCAGCAAATTAAAATTGAAATAAGAAATATATATAACATGCTCAAAAGTATGATCACCAATACCTCTACAATTAAGGTGCATAAGGGATGTTTTGGATGTGTTTTTGTGGTTTTGGAAGAAAAAAATGGGAAGGACAATGTTTATTGGGAAAAAAAACAAAGAGAGTTGACAATATAATGCGTGAGCTACAAAAGAAATCAGTCTTTATTAACTGGCAGTAAGGCGGGTACTGACAATAAACAGATGCATATATGTTCAAACCTGAATGTGATTAGAATTTTCTTCCAACTCAAGCTTATAGGAAATTTCAGGATCTCGCAGCTTGTCTGCAATGAAGTGCATTGCAACCAGCATTTGCATAAATGTTTCTTCACTTAAAACATTATTTCCAATTTTCTGAAGTACCAAGATGAGAGAAGGAAGCCAAATCGTGCAAGAATACTGCTCGCAAAGCATCATAGCAAATTCATACTCCCACTGCTTATTGATACCAAAAGTGAAGTGATCCATGGAATGCTCATTAATAAGGAGACTGAAGTCATTCTTTGAGATTAATGAATGGAAAAGGAGGAACAGCAGTGAACCCATACTTTCAGCCTCTCCCAAAGTCCTGAAAGAGAAAACTTGTCAGCAAAGCAAAATTCTGAAAACCATAATGACAAGATTTGCAGATTCTACCTCAATAATGGTGTAATGATGGAAAGTCTCCTATGTTCTGCAACTTGAGGCAATACGTTCACAAAGACCTAAGAGAAGCAATGCCAGAAATACAGTATGTGAAAAGAAGATAAAATAGCTGGCTAAAAAAGTCATCCAATTTGCTAAAAGAAGTTGGGAAGAAAGATTTAAATGATATTACCTGAAGCAATTGCTCTGTGCCGTTAGTTCTAGATAACCAGCAGGGTATAATGGCTGATATAAGCCCTTCGAACACACGTTGTGAATAGCTATCCCACTAAGACAGATCAGATTGCATTTTTGTCAGTTTCAGGTTCAGTACTAGATGAAATATAAGCTACACTTGTAGATTAAGTAAGATTAAGTAAATATCTGATGATTGATATTGCAACAACCAGCCATGTCAACAAAATAACTGAAAGTTACACATCACAGAGGAAACTCTGCTAATTAGTAAACTAAAGAGTACTGTCATGTAAAACAAATCGTTCATTATATCTCAAATCAAATGACACAATCGCCAAAGAGGTATAAACACATGAAGAAAGCTGGAAAAGAATAGAGAATTCAGGCCTAAATCCACAAACCACCAACCTGTGTAATAGTTGATTCTGCAACCGCATGGAGGATATCTAAGATTTGGTCCAAAACTTTGTCAGGTATGATCTTTACAAGAGTAGTGATTAGCGAGAAGGCATGATTGCAAGTAATAGCATCCTTTGAAGAACGGGCACAACTTATTAACAGTAGCAGGTCAAAATTATGAAAAACATCCTGATATAAAACAAATGCAACTTGTGATCAGAAAAAGAAAAGATGTGCCAAGTTGGAGACAGATGCATAAAAAGTAAAGGAGAGAAGACCTTTTGTGTAATATCATCTCCAATGGAAGCAGTGATATCTTCCAAAGTCAATAATAAAGTCTGCCGGACGTAAGCAGTTGAATCAGAAGCAATCCAATGAGTACCAGATGAAGCTATAAGCAATTTGTGCTGGTCTGCTGCCTTAGGCATCCACTCATCATTTGTAAATACCAAGTGGAGGAGCTTAAATAAGGGGCCAACAAGTGAAGCTCTACAAAAATGTTACCAGAAATTATCATCTCTAACAATAGGCCAGTCACACAGAAAATAAGGAATGCATTCCAGTAATAATAACTGTACCACACTTTAAATACGCAGAAAGCATGTACAACACCTGTTCTCAATGTTTTTCTTCATCACCAACACATCAAGAAGAGCACTCAACAATGCTAGCGTGTTTTCTCTATTTTGGGTTGCGTCATTACAAAGATCAGGATCCTGATGTTTGGCTGATTTCTTTTGCTTCTTCCCATGTCTTGAGCCAACTGAACTGGTTTTCTGATCCAAAATGGAATCAAAAACCCGTCCAACAATTGAGCGGTTTAGCTGCAAGATTTAAGGATAAGTCATCTACAGTGGCATGATATTTAACAAAACTAGAGCATGATATTTTAGGGATTTATTTAAAATGATATTTTCCCTTGAATTCCATCATGTTCGAGATATTTCATTCCGTCAGCTTGGTATGTCACTTTATGCATGCTCCTTACGAAGAACAGATTGAAGCTGTCTAAAGGATTTTGAGATATTTAAAGGCCACTCCTGGGAAAGGATTTCTTTAGTTAGATCAGATGGCAACATGGATGCTGACTGGGTAGGTCTACTTCAGGAATTTGTACCGTATTATAGGGGAACTCGGTGACGTGGAGAAGCAAGAAACAAAAGTGTAGTTGCAAGGAGTAGTTCCCAAGCACAATATAGAGCAATGGCTGAAGGAGTGTGTGAGAGAATATGGCTAAAGAGGATCTCAAGAGGAACTTGGCAGACCACAGAGTCACCAATGAAGTTTTTTTGAGATGATGAGGTGGCTATCAGTATCACAAATTACTCCATTCAACATGATAGGATTAAGCTATTGAATTGACAGACAATTCATTAAAGAAAAGCTAGTGAACAGAGTTACTTGTGTACCTGTTATACCAGCTAGTCAAACAAATAGAAGATTTACTCACTAAAGCGCTACTTAGACAAAGTTTTGAGCATCTTGTAAGCAAGTTGGGATTTATGAATATCTATGCTCCAACTTGAGGGTGGGTGTCGGAATTATAGGAATAATTAGCAGAACTCTAGGGACTAGATTAGCATAATATATTCCTCCTTGACTTGAGGGGAGCTTATATTTTCTTTTCTAGATTCACTTTAAAAAATAAATGAAATAAGAAGTCGGAAAAAGAGAGCTCAAGGAACCTACATTAATTCGCAGCAAGGTATCTCTGGTGGAATTATGTATACCACCATTGGCACTCCTAAACAGAACCAAAAGATTTCGGAAGATCAGCTCCTGCAAAGCATGAAACAGAATAAGAATAAAATTTGAACATAATTAAGACATAAAGATATGGTACATGATACCTCTCTTCTGGAGAGAATGTTCTTTCTAGTTCCTGATTCCCAACAGACTCAATTTGTAAAGCACCTACATACTATCCTACTTTATTTCTTATTTTGTGTGTGAGGTTTGGGGGGGGGGGGGGTGTTAAGTTCTAAAACCAAATAATTATCAGCTAGCAATTTAAAGATAATACCTACTTTGTAACTGAAACAAAAGAAAATGTTTAACTGATGGAGTTATTAAGCATAAGTGACATCAATTGACACCAAGTACATCACAGATATAATATTTCACCTTGTGAAAATTTAAGCAGTTACAAGTATAAAAGTAGGTAGTGTTTCCAGAAGTCACATTCCCTTCATCTCACAGAGATAGGTTAATGTTATTGCCACAAAGATTAAAAAAGTGATATTAATATAGTTAAGTTAAAATTTTAACCTCTAGTTTCCCATATACACCCTTTTATCTCATTAATAATTATTCTATCTACATAGTTGATGTGAAGTATGTACCAAAATCATTATTAGCCACATTTATGGAAATGAAAAATTAATTACCTGATCAACATGGTAAGTGGTTTATCTTTGTGGGACCAACAGAAATAGCATACAAGCCTACTTTTAAGTGAACTGGAAACATTCTACAGTAGAATACGAGCTTCTATTTTAAGTGAACTGCTAATTTCATAAACAACAACAAAGTACTTCAACATTATCTGAAAACTTTGCTGAAGGATACATTTTGCATATATTTTCCAACATCAAATGCAAAAGACCAGAATGTTTTTCACCGCTGTTTAGAATATTAGCCTAATTACCAAGGACACTAGACGAAACTAGTTCGGTAGAAATATACCGGTCTTACACAGTTCTCAAACATTCAAATGAAACCCCAAAATGAACCCTGTTATAGTTCTTACTGCTAATTGACTTGTTCGCTTGATTTTCATATCCATAAATTAGAAATCAGCTAAAATAAGCACAAAAAGACACCAAACAACCCAAAAAGATCCAGCTGCAGTTATTATCACATATCTCTCAGTCAAAAAGGCTTCCGCCTTGGAGTTAAATACGCATCATAAATCAAAAATAATGATTCCTGTTAAGTGGGGGAAAATGAACCTAACCTGAGTTTCAGTCTTCATATCCCCATACAGAGAACTGCTGAGATTTCTCAAAACTGTCATACATGGCTCTAAAACTGCAGAATCATCAGAATCATTTACCTGAAAGTGTGAAAACTGATAAGATGCCAAGACTTTACAGCATATAGAAAGCAAGTATATTGAAAAGCGGCTGACCCATAAAGCCTTCAATATGATGTCACCAGAGTCATTTGCTTCACAAGATGGATTTTGAGAGGTACAGCTCTGAGACACATGCATACAGTCATAAATTATGTTAACAGATGAAGTTTGAGGTATAAATATGATGGCAAAAGTCTCAGAAGTTATACCTCCAACAAAAGGCACATTATGTCAACTTCACTTTGTGACAATTTATGGCGTAGTTTGCCATCTCCAATATAATACTGACAGTGACTATCCAAAAGATCATTTAATAATGATCTAACCCCAGATATAGAGATCAGTTTACTTCCCACGCCTTTGATCAAAGTTAGAATTTTCAGCTGCCATGAAGATCACAGAGAAAAATTGGAGCGTATCCGTTAGTTCACTTAGTAATGCATTTAATAAATAAAAAACTGTTAATAATGAATGGTGAGACAAAAATCCATTCTCTTTCTGAAATTGATTTAATCGGGGGGGGGGGGGGAGTAAAAATTAAATAAAAACAAAGAAAGACTGAAAAACGGAAGACTACTTCAGAAAACAAACCTTGGCGTAGGCAGGAAGTCCAAGAGCATGGCTAACCATAAATACCAAGATCTCATTTTTTGTGGACTCGTCAAATCTGAAAATTCATGGCAAATAACATTAGATATGGCTGTGACTAGAAGAAGCAAACAAGAAGACAATCAACCTTTTATGGATAAACTCAAAAACTCCCAGTTTTATTGACTCATGGAAACAAAGCGATTATCAAAGATTAAAAAAAAACCTCCCTCTGTCCCAAATATATAAACCACTATTTCTTTTCAGGTTATCCAGATATAGTCTTGTTTCCATATTTGGTATTTACTTTAATGTTGATTTACAAAAATAACCCTTTGCACTCTTGGAAATTAAACGCTCCATATTTAATCATTATATCATACCCAATACTCATCAAGTAAGGGTATTGTAGGAAGTTTATTTGTACACTTTGCTTTTCCAACATCATCAATAACCTCCGTGAAAAACCAAAGTGGACTACATACTAGGAAAGGAGGGGAGTGCATAAGTAAAAAAGAAAAGCTAAGAGAAAAAATGTTGTCATGGAAAAGAATTGAAAACAGATACCAGACTATGCATCTTCAACATGATATTGCCCCAATCACAGGGGCATAGACTATTAGACTGTTAACTAAGAAACAATGAATCAATACAATCAAACATCAACCTCTTTCCAATAGCCTGATTCACCAAAAGGCTTTCAGATGATGAACTCAGCAGAGATGTGAAGAAAGAGCCAAGAATATTTTTGTCTGATAATATCATCTTCTTCTACTGAACAATTAAGCATAACAGCTCTCCAATAAAATACAACCACGGTCCATTGTTTCCTGCAGTAAAACTGTATCAGAAACGTCATGATGAGGAATTTAAACAATAAAATAAAATGCTTCTGCATACCATTCCTACTTAAATGTGGCCACAGCGTAAATAGCTCTTCAATGCAAATCATGGCAGCCACCCTTACATTCTTGATACAAGATGAAGAGTATCGGTTAGCAAGTAAAAAGAAAAATAGTTCAAGTACAGATTATTAGAAATAGGAGTTTTAAAACTAAACATTTTAAAAAGATATCCATAACAGGTGCCTTCTTGTCTAATGAAAGAACAACCCTGTAAACCAATAAATTTACAGTAAAAGTAAAATGATAAGCAAAAGCAACGAAAACTTGAAGGATAAAGGTCTAAACCTGGTTATCACTTGATAGTGGAACAAGAACTGACGGGAAACCCGTAAGAAGTTGACGGGCAAGACTCTCATCTAAGTGTGAGCAAATATGTGAGAAAGAATGAAGACTCTCGATTTGAGTAGCACATGGTAAGCCTGAGAGTTTAAAGCACCCATACAGAATAAAAAGTTAGATGCAAAGCTTTGAGAAAAGACACCTTCCATGCAAGAGAAAACATAGCGTAAGTAAATAAAATTCTGCACATTTGAAGAAGCATTCATTTCGAGCTCAAAAAGAGGCCCACATGCCTATAATAGAACCCCCAAGCTAAGGATTTACTTATTCCTGAACTGACTCAAAATAAAGAAGGATGTGATCAATGCCAATTATGTTTTGACAAACCCCCACGATATCAGATAACAAATAGCATGTCAGTCGTGACTCCAAGGAAGACATCAATACTAATGCCAGTCAACTCACATTCCGCTCATATTTTCTTTAAAAAAAGACCTCAGATGAGATCAGATCAGTTTCTCATTAGCATAAGAAATGAATCAAATGTATGACTGGACTTTCTTATTATTTTGTATATTTCAGGCTTGATAGGTAATATCAGCATATATAGTTTAACTCACATTAATATGCCCATTTGAAAACATATTAACACCTAGGCGTTCTGTCAATCACTTAATGGAGAAAAGAACTAGAATTAAGTTGCATGGTGGTTCACTTCTAGAAGAACTGAAGATCCATGAGAGAAGAAGACTGAGAAGAGAGATTGAAAGAGAGAAGAATTAGTGCAGGCAGTAGGCCTCTAGGGTTCGAAGAGAGAGATCAAGACCCACCATGTGTGATTGTGAGAGAAAAAAGAAAACGAGGGTTGCTTGAAATGCTGTGGTCTTGATCATACATATAACGTGAATGGTAAGGATAAATATCAATAATATAACTCTGTTATATCGGTGTCTTTACCTTGAAAACCTAACCGAATTTTTCAGAAAATAAACAGAAATCAAACAAATTTTAAAAACCAAACCAAATTGTTGACGTCACTTTGGTTCGGCTTAGTTTTCAGTTTTCACAGAATAGCGCTCACCCATAGATGAAACATCAAAGAGAAGAATGGAAGGGAAATGCAAGCAAACAACGAGGGACAGGCCAAACCTTCTTCTGTGAATAGTTTCATCATTATTCGCATCAAAGAGACCTTATACTTTGTAAATAGGTATTCCAGATGTTTCTTGAAAGCACCTTTCGGGCGACATGCAAAGAACACAAATAGATCCTCAAGTTTGGATACCCATTTCCCCTTCATATCCTGTAACACGCATACTTTAAAATAAAATGGTCCTGGAATACACTTGCATACATCAACATATTAACTTGGAAGATCACCAACCGAAGATATATCATCAGGTGCTATTGCATTGAAAGCTTCAGACAAACTCAAAAACAAGCAACCAAGAATCTCAGCATTGATGTCTTTGATGTTAGTGTTGTGAAGATCTTCCAGAATTCCTTTGCAATCACCATCTAGAATTCTTTTCATGGACTGGTGGTCATACAACAGTGTCTTAGTAATTGCATTTGATTTATGAGATAGAAATTATGAAGATTGCAGTATAGAGGTAAATTTACTATACCTGTTCTGCAGATATCCCCAGCGATTCTACTATTTCCCAATCATTTTTCAGGATTGGAAAACAAAAATCAAAACATGCATAAAATTGGTCAACACCTGACAAAAAGGAGACTTAAATTAGGCACTACAGCTCAAGTTGTGAGGGAGAAAAACAAAAATGAAGCCTATAAATATACAATCTGGCCTAACCTCAGAAGAAAAAATCTAAAAGGCAAGTGCAACATCATCCTCCAAAATGGATTAAAACAATGCAATAGAAGGAATAAGGGAAACGAGAAGCTACAATGAAAATGTGAAAACATGGCAACCACCCAGTAAAAGAGTTTGCAGTCTTTTGACATTTTCTTACATTGAGTATGTAGCAGATGAAAGGTATATTATTCCCATATGACTATTCACTGGAAATCTTGCTCAATCCACATCTGGTTTCCCAAAACCCATTGGATGTAATATTTAATTATACAAAGTACTATAATTACTCCAAAGACTCAGCTGGAAAAGTAGATTGTCATTTAAAACTTCCACCCAAAAGGTCAAGGAATTACTATATTACAAGAAGAACATAGCACATCAATCCAACTTCATCATAAACTGAACTTTTCACTTTGCTTTTTGAGTGACCTCCCACCACCACTCACCCACACACACAATGAAAAACATTTAAGTGCGGGAAACCCCATTGGATGGTGACATGCGAGCATAAACTGCACATTTTAACAAATCCATATGGTACATTAACTTCTATGTACGTTAAAATGTAGGTGACAATTACAAAACTTATACATGTAGGTTCAAAAGCAATAACTGGAAAAAGGGTATTCCATAGGATACAGCAAGGAAATGCTTTCAACATAAAAAGATAAGAGGCATGTTTACCCATTTTCAGCATCTTCAGTGACTGTAACAAAACCAAGAAAAATAATGTCTTTGAAAGATCATACGAGTTGCAACATTTCACAAGCCACGGCATGTATTCCTCAGGGCTTGATGAGAAGGTCTCCGCTAACTTATTGATGTTCTCAATATTAATTGAAGATATGCGTCCAATATCCAATTTCTGAAACCAATTGAGATTTATGGTTAAACAAAAATGCATTACCAATGTTTCATATTCTTCAAAAAGGTAAAGACAAGTACACAAGTACAAGCTCAGATATTTATAAATAAATGTGTCCATGAGAGACAATATTCAGATGAAGCCACCTCTGTATATGATCATAGATAATAACATGGCTCTCATCAAATGAGAAGACAGGACAGCACAGACCTATTCTTAAACTTCCTTGTGACTGAAACCCACAGGAAGTTTTTTCCTTCACGAGTTTTATACCAAAAATTCGAACTTTCCTCATATACTTGATGTCAATACACTCTGGACTCAGTACACCATTAATAGGTCCGTCCATCTAAGAAGAATATCTTCCCCAGTCAAGTTGTACCTTTGTTCTTTTTCCTGTTTAATGAGCTAAATTTGATTTAAGCCATCTGATTGATAATTAACCCCCTCTTAGTAATGTTCATGTAGATTTACTCTCTTTACCAAATAAAACTGCATATCTTGTTGGGGATTGTCTGAGTATGAAGAGATTATACATTAATCAGATGACCAAGAGGGATGGGCAAATATAATAGGAACAAACCATAGTTGTTAGGGGCACCAGGCACTAAGAGGCACAACCATGTTATTGGCACCCGAGGTGCACTACTCTTGTACATGAGGCACCAAATTACTTAAAAATTTAAAAATTCAAAAAAATATATATATATTTAAAAATTTTATTTTAGACTACTAAAGCTCATATAGAAAATAGATATTAATATTCCAAACACACAAGTCATTAAACACCCTAAAATAGTTGTCTTTTCAAATTCAACATACAGATCTAAACACAAACACCAGCACACTTAATACAAACAGGAGCAGCGGCTGGGACGGTGGAGGCAATGTAGAAGGCAGAGGCCGGCGGTCTGGTAGGGCATGGGTAGCATCAGCCTTTTTTAGGGGGTGAGGTAAAAGTAAAACCCTAATTTTAATTTTAGAAGGATTTTGGAGTGGGACTGGTAATCAAATAGCACTAATCATTTAAATGAAAATGTACAAGAGGCGCACATGAAAATGGTGCTGAGGCACACATCAAAGTAGCATTATTCCATGCTTTAACTGAGTTTACAATTAACTTTCATTTATTTCAGCAGATTTAGGAATTTATGAAGTTCTGTTTTGAAATTGATTAACTTATAACATAATGTAGCCTTTCTTTTTTTCTTTAACAAGTATCACAATGACAGAGATGCAAGTGAAAGGCAATTTGTATACCTAAGCTCTAACACTAAAGCAAAGAAAATAAAAGCCACTGAATCCAAAAAAAAAAAGGTGGTAACAAGATCACAATACTGATTTATAAAGAGCAAGTTCAATTCAAATCGTCCACTATACTGCAGATATTTTAATTAAGAAAATGTAAGCAGAGCCACTTCTTCTCCTTTTATCAAGTCAGGGCATTCTTTTTGTAAGTATATAATCAAAGGAATATTAATATATTATCAGCTAGCATTTGATTTTCGATATCTGCTTACCTTCTCTGTCCCTGGAAGAAGGACTAGGTTCTCATAAAAAGGCCAGTTCAATTCCTTAGCCAATTCCAAAGCCTTCAAGTTCAATCTCTGTGACTGGTTCAGACAGGAAAAACATGAAAAACTGACAACCAAAGCAAGAATTTTCATACCCAATCTGACAGGATACAAAATTTAAGTATTGGAATAAATGGAAACCTTAGGCCGAAGTAAAAGTAAAGGGAAGATTGATGTTGCAAATGTTTCTACATATAGTTCCTGATCCTTGAAATTTGTGATAACATGTTCCAAGCATAATAAAGCAGCATTACTGAAAGATGGTTTTGTTGATGAACCTGCAGTACAAGTAGCCAATGAGAACAAATTGATATTAGCATCTTCAAGATGAAATTCATAGGAAAACTCAACAATTTCAAGTCAATCTAAATGGATATATTCCAAGTGAAAATCAGTGCTTCCCAAACAGATAAGTCTTTTCCTAATCAGTTCCCATTCTGTGTGCCCTCAAGTGTGAGATGATCAAATGGGTAAATCTTGGAGTTCAATAAAAGTAAGTACACAGGATCTTATTATTATAAATTGATTAATAAAAAAGTGAACTGTGGAGTTAATTTTTTAAAAATAAAAAACTGCCTAATGATATTTTCAACTTTCTCAAGAATCCAGCACCATTTAAAAAGTATAGAAGAGCACAATTAATACAAGAAAGAGTGGTTAATAGCATTCTCACTTGGCAACAAAATCTGAATGCACCTGTGAAGCATATATTGCAATGCTTCAATAAGAAGTGGTGAACTTAATATTTCAGTCAAATTCTTCAAATTCAGAACTGCCAGTACAACATTTAGATCATCATCATAAAGTCGGCGAAGAAGTGCATCCTGAATGGCATCAAATTTCTGGACAAATAGAAGAAAATATATATTAGAAATTAAACTAAGAAAACAAAAAATACTAACTGGAATTTGGTCGCAGAGGTCAAAATAGTGAACAACATACATAAGCGAACATGAAGATCAGATGAAGGTTCTCTTGTTTATTTTTAACTTGAAGGATTAAAATCAAATGCAGTTACAATGTTCTAAGTATTTGTACGGAAATCAATATATGACCCAACCCAATGATGCTCTTTTCCACCAATGAACTCATAATTTTTTTTATTTTTCAGGTGGAAAAAAAATTCGTTAGGTGAAGTATAGCTAAATTACAATGAGAATTTGTCCAAACATGAACCACTAGAAGAAATGAGACAGCCATCAGCAGTTCCAGTGCCAAAAAACCACTGGAGAATATATGGTAATGTCATCACGCAACAGGAAAATATTTCTAGAAAGACAAGCATACATCTTCACCAAAAAAAATATCCCAAGAAGTCGGCTACATCACAACAGCTGGTTTGTAGCATATACTATCAATAGATTTAATACAAAAAGGGAGAAAGACAACTAAGCATTACCTTTGACCCAGCAGTTTTCTCTCTCAGAATGTGGACCGCATCCAAGCCCAAGACCACTGACCTTCGAATTTCTGCCTGTAAAATTTACTCAAACAGAAGTAATTAAGGAGTCGAATTAACACAATGCCAGCATTACTTGTACAAGCATGACATGGATAAGTTAGAAAGTATCAAGAAGAAATGAAACCAAAGACAAACTATTAGTGCATTGTCAATGATGAAATCTTCTCCGATTTACATTGTGTTTACCTCCGGATGCTCCAAAGCCAAAAAGAATTTTGGGTCAAGTGTTTCTTGTGCTAAATTCAAACGTTTATCAAATATCTTGTAGAGTAGATCATAGCTTGGCTTGACTTTCTTGGACTCTAGCTTAGTGTCCTATAAAATTCCATATGAAAAATTAAAACAAATCAGTATCATGTATCAAGAGGAACAAGAGAATGGAAGACGGAAGAACCAACCTTCAAGAAACTATAGAAGGCTCCCCGTGATTCATTTGGGTACTTCTCACAAATAGAATCGAAAATCAGTTTATCCTGGGTCCCTAATAGAACAGGAGAAATTACATAAGGTTCTAGCTCTAATTAATCCAGATGGAAGAATGTAACAAATCACGCTTATTTTGCAAGAGCAGAGCAAGACGCAGAATATTGGAAGTTCAAAACTGACCAACAATACAAACCTGATTCAGATGTGTCCTGAGATATACGTGTCGCAAGAAGTCTAGAGACTACGCAATTAACATGGATATTGATAGGAACAGTCTCTATTATTGACAATAAAGTAGGATGGCACAGATCATCAGAGGCACTGTAAAAAAAAATATTTAGTTTGACCGAGTAAGAAAATTGCCTGTAAATAGAGCAAAAACATCACCAACCTGTTTTCAAGTAAGGATTCGAGAAACACAGCTAGGAACTTATCAATGTTGAAGTCCTTCGTCAATCCTGAAAGGATCAAGGATATATCCCTTCAATATCAAGGGAAAAAAAATGAGGAACTCCATTTTCAGATACTTTAAATTTAAAAAAGCACCAGATTGGGCCAAGGGAAATTGATGTATGCACGATTACCTGATTTCACTTAAGACGTGAACTGTCTTCTTGGGGATTGATTCTACAGATTGAAGCTAGAGAATAAACACAGTGTTCATGATCAGTCCAGTTAACCCTAATACTAGAAATTGAATGTGCATGCTATCTCTGCAAGTAACATCTGTGCAGCATGCCTAATTAACCACAAGGGAAGAAAACAAAAACCAGAACCAATATCCACACAGCTTTGTTATGTTTCTGACAAAATTGATGTTTCCCATTTAAAGTTACAACAGGGAGCTATACCTGAACAATGGTGATTATGGTCATAACTGACATGCGCAACCATCGCAAGTCACCTCCTTCTTTTGCATCTGCCTTAGCCATGTCAGCTACTGAATGCAACAAGCTTTTGACGACATTTGGTGCCAAAGCTGCCTTTTGGGCTAATAAACTCACAATCATTAGAGCTGCTGCCTGCATATCCAGTTGTATTATGGTTTCCTCAGAGATTATAATTAGAGAGAGAGAAAAACACACACACACACACAAAATAATTTAGATTGGAATTTGACCTTCTGGTTCAATCCTTTGGCACCAAGTTGCAGACCAGAATTCACATATGGAAGAATCCTCTTAACAATATCACTATCAACAGTAACATGCCCCAAGACATCAAAAATAACTGCCGTGCAGAAGCCAACCACATGCTTTGACAGTTGAATCTTTTTCACAGGTGTAGCCTAAAGTTCAAATCTATTAGATTTCATGATAGGAACAAAACTATAATGCTTTAAGAATTATGATCCCAAAAAAAAAAAAAATTTACATAATTACAAATAGCCTCCAAAACCCCCATATCTCGGATACACTGTTGCACAATAACTTCCCTGGGCAGCCGTGCACCTGATGCTTTCACTCCATCAAGAAACTTCCATCTACTGTTTCTGCATCACCAAATCAATTAATTAAAACAGATAAGTTGAATCGATACCACATATCAAGACAAATTTTTCATAATATGAATTGAAACAATAAAAAAACAAAGGCGACCACAAAATAGACAAACCAGTTCCACGTTATCCACCCAAAAGGATTCATAACATAGACTTACCCGGTATCAATTAATTGCACTATTTGCACAAATACATGTGTATCATGGTATGGCAATACACATAAAATCAGGTCTTCTGTATTGTACACATGAACCCTACAATTCCAAAAAAAAACATAAGTATAACGAATATAACTCGAATCTGGGAGACCACAGGGCAAAAGAAAGCATACTTGTATCTTCGAATTAAATACTCCAACGTCTTCAAAGCAGAATGCGACTCAAGATATCCGTTCAATAATCGCAAGTACGAGGTAATGGATGAATTAATGCGTTTGTTCTCTTCCTGGCCGACCAACTCCCTGTCTAGCTCCTTACTCTGGTAACTAAACAAAGCATTCTTGTAATTCCTAAACCGCTCCTCCATGTTTATTAGAACCTCCAAACCTGAAAGTATTGTTTTTCAAAATGTGGAACTGTATGAATATGTATTTGCAGCAGAAGTGGGAAATTAGTACCAGAAAGGGCGATGTTGAGGATGGTGTCGAGGTCGATATCGGCAGCTGCTTTAGCGTCGAACAGAATAGATGGTCGAGTTAAAGGGCGGCGCTTTCCGGGTTCTGGGTTGGTGGAGACGTTCAACACAGTTTTGATAGCCTGCAGCTGAGACAAAATTGATGTTCCGGCCATGACGTCCTGAGGTGGTGGTTGGCGGTAGCGTGAGAGCAGAGCAGGAGGGTTTTAGGTTTTAATGCAGGAGGGTTTAATGCGTTCAATATCAGAGGGAGATATACCAACTGCACCAGCTACACATAAAATACCGTAAAGAATACGCGATAAAAGTACCATAAGAGTGCTATAAAGAAATATACATAAAAAAGGACAGCAATTATACACACGTTGATTTCTAAGGTTCTAAGGGCACCCCAATTTTTTTTTTTAAATTAAAAATTAAAAATTTCCGATTTTACCCTTAGGGTTAGAAACCCTAGTTCCGTTCAGTCAAGACAACCGAACGGCCTTCAACATGTTCGGCCAACACGGCTGAACGACTCTGCTCGGCCAACACGGTGGATTTTCATACGTTTTGTCGGGAAAAATCCAATATCTCGAAATGTGTTGAAATTCGCACACGACTTGCGAAACGGTGTGAGAAATCAAACACAGGTGCTGATGAATGATGGATTTTGGCCATCCGGGGTCGTTTGAGGGGCAAAAAAGTCAATTTACCGTTTTTCGATTTTTAAACGTTTTTTTCGGATTTTTCTAATTTTTATTTTAAGTCGTTTAGGTCATACATAATGACGAACATTTTACGGGTTTTTAAAATGTGCGAAAATTGTGTGAAAATTGTAGGAAAAAAGGTAAAAAAAACAATTGAATCCGAGCAATTCTGTTCGACCGTGTTCGACCGAACCCGTAGAAGCCCGTTCGGCCAACACGACCGAACACATAGAAGCCCGTTCGGTCGTGTTGGCCGAACACTCTTCTATATGTTCGGTCAACACGACCGAACGAAACTAGTTATTTTACTCAAAGGGTAAATTCGGAATGTTTTATTTTTTAAAATGGGGTGCTCTTAGAATTCAATGGAGTGTTCTTAGTCCATCCCTAAAATATTTGTACCTTTTAAAATGAACATGCATAAAGGTGTTACATTTATAACATAAAGGTACTACATTTATAACATAAATGTGCGGATTGCACGGTGCACCAGTTGCACGGAAGTTTTTGCCAATTATGAGATATCATGAGCAAATAAAGGGAAAAATAATTGTCATATGGAAGAATTGATTGAATACTTGGGCCTGATCTTGTCTTCCAGTGAAACAATGAGACGGGTCGGCCCATAAATCCTACAAGCTTTTCCACAAGATATTACAGTAGAAATAGTAAGCCCAACATTATTGCCCAATTTAAAAAGATCTACTCCCTCCGTCCCGCTCAAATTTGCATACTTTCTGTTTTCGTCTATCCAATTCAGATTTGCACACTCCAAAAATGGCAAATAAAATTTACAAAATTGTCCTTTACTATTCAACTTTAACACTACAAAAACAGTTTTTTCTTGAGCTCTGTGCCCAAAAGCAGCTTTTTCTTAACCTCCATGTCCGTCCCTACGTGCAAATTTGAGCGGGACAGAGGGAAGTATTAAGATTCAAAATTAGGCCTATCAAAAGCTCTATTAGGATTTAGAAAGATGTTTTACGATTCAATCTTGATTGTTATTAGTGTAAAAGGTTAAGAGGGGATATGTTAAACACCTCTACACCCATCAAAAACTTCTTTATTAAAAAAGTTTTTATTATTGTCCAAACAAATAATTATTTTTTAAACAATGGATATTTGATTAAACTCTCTATAATATCATCATGACCAAAAAAATACTTAAGAATTGTGTTATATTTTCTGACAATTAATTTAATTTTAAAAATGAAGTAAATAAGTGAAAATTGATATTTTAGGAAAAGTGTATTAGTCTGCTACCATATGATGTGATTAAGGTGAAATATAATTTCAAATTTTGGAATTTGAAAATTCTGATAAATAGTGTAAATATATGTTTGTTATTAGGATTCAGTATTATTATGAAAAGATAGTGAGTTATATTGAGAATTCTCAAATAATAATAATAATAATAATAATTATTATTATTATTATTATTATTATTATTTGAGTTATAATATTATTTTGAATCCATATCCATAAAGATTTCAAGGTTCTCAACTTGATGTTCCTTGCATGGAACTATTTTTTTCTTTGACCGATTTTTTGTTTTTTAATTGACTTTTTGATGTTTCTTACTTGAAACAAATTCTTTTTTTTTTTTTTGGTTTTCCAACTTACTTTGAAATCTAAAATTAAGTTAGATGTAAAGATAGTTTTGATCCTCTGGCATTATTAGGGGTGTATTATTTGGTTCAAACAAAAAAATCCAAACGGAAAAAGACATTTTGATTTGGTCCAATTTTAAAAGAAAAATCATTGAAATAACAAATCGAACTGAACTATTAGACAATATTTTATTATGTATTTTTGATTGAATTATGTAGATAATGAATTGATACAAAGTCCAAGCTAAGAAAACGCTAAAAAATAAATGTCCAAAAAGGATAAAAAAAGCTCAAACCCAAAAATACGGCCCAACCAATTTGCAAACCATGTCGAACGAAATAATTAGATTCGATTAATGTTCTATCAAGATGGGTCTTAAAGAAATCTTATTATAAAACTCAACCATAAATAGATTACGATGGTGATGAAAACATTTTTTTTTTTATTAGAAAAGTCCTAAAAGATTCTCAAGCCCATTGGGTCTGGGCTTCCTTCATAGATCTTCCGTTAATTGGACCAAACTCATCTCGCTAATAAACTTCACTTATTGAGTTGAGTCCAGCGTCTTTAATTATGCTACTCGTTCGAAAGGCCCGACTCTACTAAGCTCGCTCTTCTCGAATTGCTTCCTCTAGAGTCTCTAACTTTGCTGCCTGCTTTGACAAACCTAAACTCTCTAGAGATCTGTTCTCTAAGAACATTCAAGTGGTTTAAAAAATTATGCTCAATATCCAGATTTAAAGCTATCCACATCATATCTTATACCTTAGTAGGTTTAATTCGATTTAAGAAGACTATTAGCTTTCTTTTGTTTGATTCTCCACTACCAAATTGATAGATGCACTCACACTCACCCCTAGTGTCTTTTTTATTTTTCATTTTTTTATTTTTTGACGAAGCTGTAGTTAACATTCTTAAATTATTAAAAAAAGAAAACGTGATCTTATCATATGGTCTCACATTACGTGCAGTTTGAAAATAATAAACTTTTGTTTGGGAATCCATACACTGTTATTAGATATTTGAGTGTGGCTGGTGTACACCATTTGCACGGATCTTAAGATCCGTGCACCAATATCCGACCCGGCCCAATACAGTCATGACCCAGCCCAATACAGGCCTGACCCAATTTCTTCCCTTAGGTATTAACAATCCGGCCCAATTTCTTCCTTTTTCCCTCAGCTGCGCGATTTCTTCCCTCAGGTCGCGTATTCCATCGAGTTTCTTCTATCAAATTTCTTCCCTCAGGTCGCAATTAACAATACTTCATATCAATCAATCAATCTTCATGGAAATTGCAGATGAAATCGCATCTGGTAAATTAGTAATTCATTTGCTAAATTTCAAACTTTTCAATTTGAAAACATTAATGAAACATGATGGTTATCTTATGAAAACGTAAAGGTATAGTTAACTATATGTGAATGTCTCCGTATTTAAAGAAACTGAATGCCTTGTATGTATATAGTTGACTTATTTTAGTTTTGTTTATTCTGGTATGCTTAAGAATACATGATGGTCATCTTATGAACACGTGAAGGTATACTTAACTAAACCTAAAGGTCTCCCTATTTTTTTCCAGATGACACCATTCAATTAAATTACAAAAGGTATGTCTAACATAAGTAAAAGGTATGTCTAACATAAGTAAAAGATATGTCTAAAACTACTAAGAGGTATGCTTAACATAACACTAAAGGTATGACTAACATAACTAAAAGGTATGTCTAACACAACTAAAAAGTATAGTTAACATAACATAAAAGGTATGTCTAACATAAGTAAAAGGTATGTCTAAAACTACTAAAAGGTATGCTTAACATAACACTAAAGGTATGACTAACATAACTAAAATGTATGTCTAACACAATTAAAAAGTATAGTTAACATAACATAAAATGTATGTCTAACATAAGTAAAAGATATGTCTAACACTACTAAAAGGTATGTTTAACATAACATAAATGTCAGACTCATATTTGGGCGGATTTCATCCGCGGCCTAGAGGCGCGTGCAGGCACGTGCGGGCGCGTCTGAGCGCGTGACGGGCCGGGTTAGAAGTGGTGCATGGACCCTAAATTCATGCAAATGGTGTATATAAGTTTTTGTGTAGATATTTATGGGCTGTCGCTGTTTCCAGGCTTGATATCCTGATTGGGCCACGTTCAATTTTGACTATGAATATTTCCTTAAAAATACTGGACATTATTAGACAAGTATCAATTTACAATACTTGTATTATATTATGAATCAATCAAGTTTAAGTGACACGTGCCAATCACGGTTGCTCAAGACAACCAGACCAATCAGACTTCATAAAGAATTTCACTAGTAAATTTTATTTTTAGTATATCATGTATACAGAGATAATTTCATTTCATATATTAATAGAAACTAGCTAGTATACCTGGAAGACTCATTTATGGATTTAATATTTTATTGATTTATTTTTATTGAATATATATATTATGTAATAAGTTTAATAGTATAAAGATTTTAATATAGACTGAAATTTTTTTGTTTAAAAGACTTTCATGACTTTAAATTATTAAATTATAACATAAAATGTATAAGTAAAAATATTGAAATTATAATTGATCAATTTGGACTTCAAATATAATAGTTAATGTAATAATAATATTTTTATGCACCGTCGAAATCAAATTAACATTAGTTGGAAAGCAGAAAAGTCGTGATCAAATCGTTATCAGTTTATTTAGATATATCGTATAACTGGAGGATAATTTTGAATTTTAATTCGGAGTAGGACAAACCACAAATAAATCTAACTTAATATTCATTTTTTTCGGTAATTAATAAGGGATCGATTTTTATTTGGATAAAGATTTTAATTATAGATAACAAGTTTGAGAGAATATGTGGGTAAATATATTTTTATTTTAATAAAAGTAATTGTGACAAATTCGATGTTTTTAGAAAGGAAATATTTGAGAAATTGCACAGGGAAATTTCTAATTTGGAGATTATTATATATATATATATATATATATATATATATATATATTCCTGTTACCTTACCCATATGTCAAATATCCAATATACTTATTAATTTCATTTTCCACACAATAAGAGAATGTGATCATTACATATTATCGGTGAACATATTAAAATTGTACAAGCATTTTATCATATATATATATATATATAATAGATTATACATATCTTCTCAAGAAAAGAAACTAAAATGATTAAATAAAATTATGCTATCTGTATAACAAACATGTAAAGAATCTAATTAATTGGTGAAAGCCTAGTTATTATCAAACATTTAAATGATCGAAATAACTTATTTTGAAACGTCTTGAATGTTCATCAGCCATGTATACTCAGCTAGTATGGGGTTCGTATAAGACACTGAATTAAAAAATTAAATTAAATTAAAATTAATATAATTAGAAAAAATTAAATATTATTTATAAGAATTTTTTTTATGAATTTGTGCAATATACATCACTTAATTTAACATTAAATATAATATAGTATAATTAATACATTATCTAGTTATTGAAACGTATATTGCATTTGTAAAAGAACATAAAAGTTTTGTTTATTATTTAGAAAAAAAAATGTAAATTGTCATTTCTATTATATTCAACCCTCCTGGCCCATCATTTTTTTATTTTATTGTTAGAGTTTAGATCAACCCTCAAATTTTATTTTAAATTAAATAATATATAACAAACAAAATAAAAGTCAAAAAAATTGATTTGCTCAACGCATGAAAATTAGTTATACTTTAAACATTGTTTTATGATTTGTATCAATATTTATCTATTACAATATTTTAAACATTTACTCATCTATTTAGTAACATCTATATTAATAAGAGAATTTAATATCAAACAATTGTATAAATGACATGTATCCCTAATGGCCTTACTTTTATATATATATATATATATATATATATATATATATATATATAAAAAGATGTACTAAAATCCTGTGGTTTAATTTCCACATTAAAAATATTAATATAAATCTTTAGGTTGTGATGGAGTTCTATTCCAAATTAATCACCATATGTTGTGTGTGTTAGATGACATCCTTAGTTAATACATGGTGTGTATTAAATGCTATGCAACACGAGATATAATATCAAATGTAATAGAAGATCTCGACTGTAACAATAGTTAACCATCTCGATTGTAAAGTAATAATTATCAAAGACACATGTCACTCTCTCGTTGATTTGGTTTTCCTCCCAAACTAAAACTTTAATTAAATTATTTTAAGTTTATTTTGTATCAATTAAATAAATTATTAGATATTAAATTATTAATTTTCAATCAATCTTTAGTCAATATCAACTTACTTTTTAATGTTGAAATAGAAAAAAAGACATAATATTTATTATATCATTCATTAATATTATCTCATTTATTATATATAAGACATAATTAAAATTTTGAAACAAATAAAATTAAAAGGTATCAAATTTTAAGTACACTTACGATTTAATCTTAAGAAAAAAATACAATATAAATTTCAATGTATGTAGTAAAATTCTATCTATATAATCATTAAAAAAAAAAACATAATTATATATACATATCATGAATAAAAAAATTATATATATAAATTGACATTACAAATATCTTATCATATATCATGAATAAGAAAATTATAATCATGAATATTTATTTTGATAATCCCGCGTTTCTGGGTCTATACTATACATAGAGACAAACACAATGTTTAGATCCTATGTCGAGTTAAATTTGTTACTAAGCTTGACTCGTTATTTAATCAGGTTCCCTATCTATATTAATACACTAGTATAGGGCCCGTGTATTACACGGGATTTTTCAAAAAAATAAATTTAATTAAATTAAATTAGAAAATTTTAAATATTATTTATATAGTAATATTAAATTTATGATTTGTGCAATATATATTACAACATTAAATATAATGTAATATAATTAAATATTTATCTAATTGTGAGAATATATGTTGTTTTTGTAGTAGATCATAAATATTTTTTTCTTTATTATTGAAAATAATATATATAGTATCTTCAACCCACACATCATTTTTTTTAGTTTACTTTTTATTGTTAACATCTATTAACATCTATAACAATTTTCAATTTTTCTTTACAATTAAATAATAAAAAAATAAAAGTCAAAATTTCACAAACAAATTTTATAGTTTATTTAAAATACAAATTAAAAAATAATAATTCAGATTTTTATTGATTAATAAGTTTAAATTAAAAGTTTGAACAATCATTTTCAATAAACTCATCATTATTTTAGTGCTTTTCTTTTTCATTTATTTATACTTTTTTTCTAAAATTTTAAATTTAACAAATTTCAAATATGCAAATAATTCCTATATTGAAGCATAGCATATGTTATTTTAGATAAACTTAATCAAGATTTCTAAATTATTTAGTAATTTTTCTTAGCTACATAAAATTTGAAATCATTAATTAGCCATATTTAATGTCAAAATAATGTGAGCATACCAAGTGTCCTTAGTGGTCTTACTTTTATATATATATATAAAGATAAAGAGATGCTAAAGGTGAAAATGAGAAAATATCCACCAGTTTGTTGTCAATCAAACATGGATCGAATTCCATAGCTCAAAGATTCCAAAGTTGGAGAAAAAATTACACAACAACGCAAAAAAGTCGTGAAAAATAGCCGATATTAGTCACCGACCAAATATCTGCTTCGTGGGATTGATCTTGCCATGATATTTACTCGACCATTGACAAATGGAATTCAAGACTGTTAGTCAACACTCCAGTGGAATGTTCTATCTTTTATTTCACTAATTTCAGTATATACATAGGACTTGTCATATCAAGTATCATAATATGATAATGAATGTTGCCATATGCAAGAAATGAAGATTAGTTTACAGAACAAGAATACAATGGAAGAGAAGCATTACATTAAAGTTACAGTTACAAAAAAAGTTGAAACTGCAAATGTGTACAAACAAACTAATTCTTATATGAATTAGCAAATGGAGAATGAATTCGGAAAATATTCTCCTATAAAACTTTGATTAACAAAGTTAGAGCTAATTACAATTTACCATCATCCGAATACGCATGATTCAATACCTTTTGTATAAATTCTGAATCGTTCCACTTAACCGTTTGAACTCAAGATTTGATTTATTTTCCCACATCAGACAAATCCCAACGTTGATTTCCTGTTAAGATTTATTCTGATACAGTAAAATACACCAAAACCAAAATTCATACGACAAAATAAAACGATTCTTTACACAAAAAAGTGTCAAAATAACGTACAGTTCGGATCGGAAAATGTTCTTACCCACAAAGTTCAGTTCAAAAAAAACACAACATTTGACATATCTAGTTAGGACTTGAACCCAAGAACCCCAACCTATCTGCCAACACATTCACATCTTCCTCTTCACCATCTTCTGCACCACCACTAGGCAATCCCACCTCATCAAATCCCTCATTCAACAGCTCTTCCCAGAACCCATCATCGAGCTCTTTGTCGTAGTTCAGCAGTCGTCCAAACTCCTCCATATCTTCCCGTTTCGCCCTCCCGAATCCCTGAATTTCCAAAGCAAGTGCCTCAAGCTCAGACACTTGAAATCCATTAGCATCACCAAACTCCATCGGCTCAACCTTGACCACATTCCCCCTATGGCTCGATTCTCCAGCCTCAATAGGCCTTCGCCTCTTCTTACTCATCGCCTCTTCAAGCTCCTTCCTCTTCTTCTGCTGAACAAGCTGGTGAATAAACTCGGGATTCTGCATAGCTCTAGCCAAGAAACTCATCATCTGCTGCTGTTTCCTCTCTGTTCCTTGCAATCTCACCTCCAATTGCTGAAGAAAAGCTCTCATGCTCTGCTGCTGTTGCCTAAGCTTGACCAGCTCCGTTAACAACACCTGCTTATCGCGTCTCAAACTGTTGATTTCTCCGTCTAATCCGAACCTCCCAACTTCGACACAAGGGGCGATTGGTTGGTGAGAAGGGAGAGGCTGCTGATGAGCAGTGGCTTTTCTTCTTCGAATGTTGCGTAGAAGATGCTTTTGGCCTTTGAGAAACGCCTCATTCGCAAACTCCCATTTATCTGGATCGATCTTTCGAAATCCCTGCAGCAATCACATTCCAACAAACAATACCTTTGAATATTGCCTGAAGGGATTTCATTCTGAAATGGCTTCAATCATCATCTTGTAGAATTTGTCAGTTTTTCTTCATGTAGATTCTTTGCACATTCAGAGAACCTTTATGAACACGAACAAAGTTTGCGTAAACGACTATCGCTACATTCAATTCAATTCTTATGTAATGTTACTCAACAGAGTTGCCTTTTCATTTCTTCTTCTTTTCTCGCAGATTACAAAGGTTTAAAACACAAATCAGGGAACAATTCGAGAAATCGAGAGTCAACTATGAACTTAATCACAGAAACCTAATTATACCCCCAAAATGTCTAAAACCATTTAAAAAGCACAAAAAAGGCAAGAGCTGTTGAATCGAAGAAAAATGCAGAAAAATAATCAAATTAACAGAAGAAGAGATGAGCAAACACTTACATAAGTATTGAGTTGCCTTACAAAGCTCGAGAAATTATTATGCTTAAAATATCTAGGAAGAACAGAGGTGGAGAAAGCGTGAGGATCCCAAACAACAAAACTGTGGCCTCCTCTGCTCCAAGAGACAGTGTGATCAGTACTCAAACCATCGACCATATCGAAAGTCTTCGTCAGAAACGGCGGCGGCCCCATGTCATTGAGCCCCTCCATCGGCCGCGGCGGCGGCGCCGCCTGATCACTCGACTCCGCCCATGAGCCGGATGACGAAGACGCTCCTGGGTACTCTTCTTTAACTGGAAACATCAGGTCGATTAAAAAGAGGATGAAGATGAGGAGATGGTCGAAAATTATTGAGAAAAACAGGGGAGTGAAGAATCGTTGCAGTGTGCATGAATCTGGAGGGGAAATGATATATTTGGAAATTTTTGCAGAAAAGGTTTCTTGTTTGGGAAAGTAGTTTATGACGTTAAGCAGTTGGTTTGGACTTTGGAAAAGCAAAGTGTGAACATAGAGAGAAGAAGGCGCATATAAAGTGTAAAGAGAGAAATAATGGGAAGTTCTCGGGAGAAAGATTTTTATCGCGGAAGGTTCTAGAGTTCTTGGAGTTTCTTGATTGAAGCTTCTATTGGAAAAGTTCTTGGGTTTTTTTAATATATAATTGGCAAGTGGATATGAATTGATGGGTACCATGGAAAGTTCTGGAAGAGGGTTCTAGAGTTCTTGGAGTTTCTTGATTGAAGCTTCTATTGGAAAAGTTCTTGGGTTTTTTTAATATATAATTGGCAATTGGATATGCATTGATGCGTGGCATGGAAAGTTCTGGAAGAGGGAGGGGTGTGGGCGAAAGCGTGGCTTTGCTTTAGATTATTCAATACTGAGTAGTGATTGGTGGGTTGCTATGGCCCACTTCTTATCGGGTGACATCAATAATGTCAGCTAGATTCGATTTTGCTAGTTTCGGTTTTTTAACTGCCGTTTCGAAAAATAATTGAAATATAAAGTTTAATCCAACCGTGTTATATATTGATTTGGGAGTCTGGGACCAATTGTTACTCTTATAATTGACAGTTTATTTTAATATAATTTAGATAATAAAATATGAAGTATATTGAAAAACAACGGTTTGAATTAATAGATTGAAAGGAGTATTAAAGTTTGACAAGATAATTTTGATATAAATTAAAAATTAAATGTTCACAAAAATACTAATAAATTTATAGAACATTGAATATTTGAAATTTTTTATATGAGACCATCTCACTAGTTATGAGTTATATGATCCTGTCAACATAGGTCAATTATAGTCACACGAGTCAACGTCGATCACCAGGCCAATTCATAGATTAACAAAATAATAAAATTATTCGTAATATAAATATAAGTATTCGTTTTATAACTAAAAGTATTATATTAACGTAATACTTTTAGCCAAAAACAAATACATGTATATGCATTACTAATACCTTTACAAAGTTGTAAATAAATGTCATCTCAATATTCTAGGAGTATTACATTACTTTTAGCCACACAACCACACAATGAATACTTAAATATGTATTACCACACAATGAATACTTAAATATGTATTACCAATACTTTTATGAACATGTGTGTTGACATGTTGACCTGCCTTGACCCATGTTGATCAAACTCTAAGGGGATGTTTGGACTGGACTTGGTATATCCGGATTTTGGTTGTACTCAGTTCAGTCCATGTTTGGACAAGGATTTGCAAAATCCTATTTTTTCTACAATTCTCAATAAAAACATTTACTTTTTACAATTCTCAATAAAAACATTTACTTTTTCTACAACTCCCAACAAAAAACATTTACTTTTTCTACAATTCCCTATGTGAAAATGACATTTTAACTATAATTCTATTCAAAATTCAAACTCACAAAATTCTTCTCAAGCCTAAATCCAGATTTGTTAAAGCCACCTTAAGTCCAGTCAAAACACCCCCTAATTGACCCATCTAGTGCTCCGTCCACATACCTTCTCATGTAACAATCACATAAGACTTACTTTTGAATGTTTTAGACAACAATTAAAAAGTAACAAAAAATTATACTGTTCATTAATAAAATTTAAATGAGAAAATATAGTATACGCAAAACCAAAAAAATAATATCCAGAAAAAAAAACTGTAACCTTACCAAAATTTAAAAAAGAAAAATATTTATCTATACCATATTAATTTAGGGACAAATTTTCTTCATGGACCACATTTACATGAAAAATGTATTATATTCATTTAGGATCCTCTATTACAATTGATGTTTCATTGATGTTAATTAATTGTATTTAATACACATCATGTGTCTATTAGTGATGTTATATGATAGACATATTGTGTGGCGATTATTTTAAAATATAAGATGATACATAAAATATAATAGAAGATTTCACATGTATATTAATTAAAAATTCATTGTCTATCTTGTAGTAGCCCATGACTCACCTATTTTACTTTTTTCCTTGGTATTCCCAAATGTATATGTAAATTTTCTTGTAGCACACTCGCCAATTATGCACTTCCGATGTTTTGGTTGGTGGACATTTTTCTATTTTTTCCTCCGGATTTGTCTGGTGTATTTATACTCATTTTATGTAGCTCATTCGTCATACATACATTCAACAAAACTTGAAACTCTATTGAGATTGACCACTACGACTCTCGAGTCTAGTGTTCACCTAAGTAAAGTTTGCAAATGAGTGTTTTGGGTGTTGAATATTTTACCTGTCTTTCATGGCCTTCTAAGACTCTTTTCTTCTTAGAGGGATAAAGATCTTGGTCCCTAAACCTCACACGTACTTTCCTCTTTGAGACCTGCTATACATATATATTTTTATTTTTTAATATGATTTTTCATATTTCATTAAAAAATATATAAAAGAAAGAGAGAGATTATATATAGAATATTAATTGAGAGTATTTTTCATCTCAATTTTAAATGAAAAATATGTAGGATACATTCAAACTAAAAATATAGAATCCTAATCTTACAACTTGTGGTTTAGTTTATAGACATGTAATATTTTGGTCAACAATTAAAACGTTATTGGCGATGGTATTATCCATAAATTAAATTTAAATAAAAAGAATGTAATATGTCCAAGGGCAGAAAATATGTATAGAATAAGATATGGATGAAAATGCTATATTGTCAGTAACAGTACAATTAATGAAGCTTCTTTCTATACTATTACTGAGATATTAAAGTTTTTGTTCCGATACTGATCAAATTCCGTAGAACGAATTAGCAATAGACATTAAGGGGGTGTATTGGTTTAGGATTTCACAGGATTTTAAAAGACTTTTTTTTTTTTTTTTTGTAAAAAATTGGTATTCAATCAGGATTTTATGTCACTTAAAAACAATCCACTGGTATTCAATCTGGATTTTCAATATTTTTTAAAGAGTCCATTCAAATCCATTGATATTCATGCAAGACTTTTTACTATTTAAAAATAATCCATTGGTATTCAAAAATACAAGGATTTTACAGGATTGTTGTGTTAAATTGATTTTGAAGGACTTTTCAGTGATATCTATAAATACCAACAATTCCATCCAAACCCATCAGATTTTAGAGGACTCTTGAAGTGCTTCCTCCGGTAATGTCTTTCACCTTTATCTCTTCACTCCTAGAATTTCATGTCTTCCAATTACCTAAATCGATTTACAGAAGAAATCAGAGAAAATATTGATTTCTCTTCACTTTTCACTCCTAGAATTTCATGTCTTCTAATAAATCGATTTACAGAAGAAATCAGAGAAACTATTGATTTTGGAAAGCAGAAATCCTGCGGTGAAAGTTGCCAGCAATAAATCGAACATTCCGAAGTGAGTTTTCTATCTCTCATTTTCATCTGGCTTTAGAAGGGGTTTCCTGAAATTTCCGTTCAATTTTATGAATCTGTTATTTCTTGCATAATCTTCTCGTCTTCTTGGAAATCAATAATAATAAAAAGAATCTGGAGTTGTGAATCTGGTAATAATCCAGTCTTTGTTTTTTTATTTGTTTAATTGGTTTAAATCATGCTAAAGAAAAATAAAATCATAAAGATCATTAGTCGCAGAATGTAGTAGCTCTTCCACTGTTGAATGTTCAGGTGGTGGATTGACTAATTTTTAGGATGCATCAATGTAGTCAATCTGCTTAAGTAATGCCACACGTTGCAAAGATTGTGATTCAAAAGAAGATTGTGATTCAAAAGAGTATAATGAGGTCATATTGTATGAGAACCTGAAATTTATTGGTTTGCTATGTGTTTTAGCAATTAGGATATGATATGAAAAAAATTCCGTGATATGTATAGTGTGTGTATATACTGAGGTCATATTGTATGATAACCTGAAATTTATTGGTTTGCTATGTGTTTTAGCAATTAGGATATGATATGAAAAAAATTCCGTGATATGTATAGTGTGTGTATATACTGTATCTCTTTGTTTGTATTGGGTGATGCTATTGACGTTTTCACCTATATTGGATTAGATGCTATTGGCGTTTTCATGTATATACTGTATCTCTTTATCTTTTAGAATTCATAGTTTCATTCATCTGAAAATACTCCCGTTACTTTTTTTTAGTAATTCAAATGGGAGATTCACAAGGAAATAATAAAGGAAAGGGAAAAGAGAAAGAAAACTATGAAGCTTGGACCAAGGAGGATTCCGATGAATTGTTACAACTGATAGTGGATGCTATAAAAAGTGGACTGCGTGATGCTAATGGGTCAATTAGCAAATTAAATGTAGAGAGAGTCATCCTTCCTCGTCTCAATGCTAAAATTAGTTTTCTAAAACGTATAATCATTACCTGAGTCGAATGAAGTGGTTTAAGAAACAATATAATAATATGTCGTTTTCTAAAACGTATAATCATTACCTGAGTCGAATGAAGTGGTTTAAGAAACAATATAATAATATGTCATCATTTATGCGCAACAATTCTGGCTTTGGGTGGGACCCAAGTTATGAAGTGGTTTAAGAAACAATATAATAATAATATGTCATCATTTATGCGCAACAATTCTGGCTTTGGGTGGTACCCAAGTTTAAAGACATTCATCGCTAGTGATGAAATAGGGAAAGAGTACTTAAAGGTGAGATTACTTCGTAATCTTTTCAATATATTAATAGTTTAGTGTAGTGCATTATATTATTTTCAATATATTAATGACGGAATTATTTTTTTTGCTAGTCCCACCCAAGTCACAAAAATCTTCGAGGAAAAAGTATGGTTGATTATGAGGATTTGAAGATTGTCTTTTGACAATCGGGGGTGGAACTGCCGGTGGGTACAGTTCCATATCAGTAGACCCTGATGCTACAACTTTTGGGGAAGAAAATAATATCGATTTTGGGATGGAAAATTTTTCATATGATCCGAACAGTGATGCATTCATAGCACCAGATCACTATGAACCACCATTTCAGCCTCTATCACCTCGCCCAAACATTTCACCACCTCAACCCTTTAGGCTCGGAGGTTCCCACTAATAACCCAATTAATCGTAAGCGGAGTAGGCCCGAGGATGGAAGGGGTTCTTACTCCAATAAAGTTCTAGAAAATATATTTGTTGGCATTGAGACTATAGCTGTTAATTTTAAAAAAATGTCTAACTTGATAGAGAAAAGAGAAAGAGACAAAAATGTCTAACTTGATAGAGAAAAGAGAAAGAGACAGAGAGGCAAATGGAACTATTTGGAGTGCTATAAAAGAGGTCCCAAATTTGGATAACCGAACTCGCTACATGGCGGCTGATTTTCTTGATACTAATGCAAAGAAAGACCTTTTCTTGAAGATGTCAATAGAAGAGTCAATAGAAGAGCGCTCAGATTGGATAAAGTATAAGTCAAGATGTCAATAGAAGAGTCAATAGAAGAGCGCTCAGATTGGATAAAGTATAAGTTAAGATAAACAATATTGTTTTGGTGTTATTTTGGTTTCACTTACTTGAAGTATTTTCTTTTGGTTTTGTCAAACTATATTGTTTTGGTATTATTTTGGTTGCACTTGTTTGAAGTGCTTGCTTTATATTTTGGTTGTGTATGAACACATTTTGGATTAATGGAACTATATTGTTTTGGTGTTATCGACATCGATCATATCAATTACAATATCTATATATCAATATTTAAATTATTTAGAACTTGTTAATATTATCGACATTAATCATATCAGTTGCAATATTTATATACTAATATTTTAACTCATCGTTATCGATCATATCAGTTGCGATATGTATATGTTGATATAAATTATCGATATCACTATCGACTACCATATGTATATGTTGATATAAATTATTGATATCACTATCGACCACCATATGTATATGTTGATATAAATTATCGATATCACTATCGACTATCATATCATTTGCGATATCAATATGTTGATACACATCAATTTTTATAATTGCTTCAGATTTATTATAATAAATAGGCCACCTATCTCATTCCTCATAAATCAAAATCAAATTATTGATATCACTATCGACTACCATAATCGATATCACTATCGACTATCATATCATTTGCGATATCAATATGTCGATACACATCAATTTTTATAATTGCTTCAGATTTATTATAATAAATAGGCCACCTATCTCATTCCTCATAAATCAAAATCAAATTATTGATATCACTATCGACTACCATAATCGATATCACTATCGACTACCATATTATTTGCGATATCAATATGTCGATACACATCAATTTTTATAATTACTTCACATTTATTAAAATAAATAGGCCACCTATCTCATTCCTCATAATTCAAAATCACAATTTATATTTAATGTCTAAAGACTACCATATAATTTGCGATATTAATATGCCGATACACATCAATTTTTATAATTACTTATAAATAGGCCACCTATCTCATTCTTCATAATTCAAAATCACAAATCAATTTTTATAATTACTTCAAACCCAAGAGCAAGAGCGACAAGAGAATTATTATTTTTATTTTTATTTTTTTATGTTTGACTCTTTTTAAATTCGAATGTATGAAAAAAATCTTGAACTCTTATCGTGTACTTCATAAATCCATGAAGTTCTGCAAAGTCCACAAAGTCCTATAGAATCCATTAAAATCCTGATTAAAAAGTCTTTACAGAATCTTGCAAAATCTTAAAAGTCATAAAAATCCTGCAAAGTCTTTTAAATCGCGTGACTTTTTTCAGCTTAAAAAGTCCTTTAAAATTCTAATCCAATACACCCCTTAAATTTTGTTTGTTAATGTGTTGATGTAATAATTTATATATATTTGAAATTTTATATAAAACGAAGTTGATATAGATCAATAAAAACGAATTAATCCATTCAATGTGATTAATATCAATCTCACAAAAAATTACATAAAATTTCATCCATCATAATAACATTTTATGTATCTCATATTAATTTTTGAACATCTTTTTTCCCCTTATAATCATATTTGGCGGATGTGGAATGTAGAGGATACACGTGGTCATACTATCCAACAGAGTGTAGACAGCTAACAATAAAAAAATTTGCAAAGTTACGCAGATCAAAGTCCTACCTAAAATTTAATATTCTCCTATCTCTACGTAAGTTCTAGAAGTTACCAATGGATAAATAAAAAAACATATATTTAAAATGGTCGACAATAGACTGATAGAGAGCAAAATATAATATTGCTTCCAACAGTACTGGATAAGATTCTACTTTTTGGTAAAATAATTGTCATTTTCGATATTTTTAAATAGCAATATATGTATGTTAAAATATTACAAATAATTATTATTTTTAATTCAACAAATCATGACCATAACCATTTTTCAATTACAACACGACACTTGAACTCTAATATTGTTGATCATCACCTTCAATTTTATTATAATTTACTATATGATTGGGACCATCGGTTCCAATTATTCATGTGGAACTTAAAATTTGAAAAATATCATTATTATAGATTAGTGTGGCTCCAAATTATTCAGCAAATGAAATAATGGTCAATTTGTCAGTAAATATCCTCGTGATTGGTCGATTTTATTAAGTCTCTCCCCAAAAAAATAAGTAACAAACAATGTCGTCTTAGGCCACATGTAGGAGTTTCTCATTTGTTGGACAATTCGAAGCCACATTGATCTATGACGAGAATTTTTTTCAATTAATATTTGGGTTCCACATCAACAATTAGACTCTAAATGACCCAACCATATATCGAATTGTAACAAAGTTAAAGGTAGTGATAAGTGATAACTGATATGTAATGTTAGAGTCGAAATATTATATTGTAGTGAAAAAGACTAAAAATGATGATTTGTCATGTAATTAACCTGAAATAGCTAATATACATTTATTAGCTCACCATTTTTCAAAGCTATTACATTTTTTAAATTTTCTTTTACTATATTTATATTTAAATAACATAAAAGAAAAAGAATTAAATGTGAGATAGAGTTGGGCTATTCAAAATTTTCTTTTTCGCTACATGCCCTAGTGGCTATTCAAAAGATTATTATATTTTCGCAAAAGTTGTCTTAAGTTTTTTTTTTTAATCAAGTCTACTATTTTTTTTCCTTATAATTCGTGTATTTAAAATCATTTAATATTGTTGATCTTTAGATTATTAAAACATAACTTTATGATTTTTATCAAGAAGAAAGCTTCAATTTAAATTTTTATTAGTATATATATTTTCAAAATTTATCTAAGATCTTAAAAAAAAAATCAAGCATACTATTTTTTCTTATTTCCTTATATTTAAAAATTCATTCAATGGTCCAACATTTTCATAGCTATTGCATTTTCTGATTTTTTTTCTTTCTAAATCTATATTTAAAAATAAAAACAAAGAAATAAATTCTAATAAATATGAGCCAATTGTGGGTTTATCGAGTGTCCTTGCCTCTTGATAGTCATTCTTTTATATATAAAATAATATTATTAATTGGGTGAAAGCAATACTTATGGAACTGGTAATTAATGCAGCTTACAAATTAATATTGTTATAAAGATTTAGAATTTGATTATCTCGTCTATATTTTAATATAAAAAATTATATAAATTAATTCGTCCCACCAATATAATTTTGTGAGACGGATTTTATCACCCACAACTCAAATCCAAATATATTTTTATAAACCAATTTTTTATTTTATGGAGTGCCTTGAGTCGTCCCAATAAAATAAATCCATAAAATGATTTTATAAGAGTCTTAGTTATATTTTATTGTTCCCCATATATTTAAGACTATAGATAAAATATATTTAAATTTAATATATTTTATGGTGGGGTGGGGATTGTTTTCTTCATGCGGAAATAAATATAAAATGTTTACTATAAATATATAAATCTTATTTGTCCTAAACTATCTCATGAGTTTAATTTTTTGTATACCACACAAATCATTTATAATGAAAAATAAATATTTATATTTAGCAACTAGTGGTCAGCTTGTGTAGTAAAATGACCGGCTTCTAATATAATTTATTATTTGGTTCAAAAGAAAAAATATAATTAAATAAATTGCAATAACTCAAATTTTACAAACTTAAATATAAATATCTAATCCAAAAACAAAAGGGCCAAATATACATTATTTCAAATGTATTAATTATAACATATATGCATGTAAGATACATGTATGTACACACATTCAACGAAAGAAAATCAGGCATATATGCTATATATGTGTACAAATTTGGCATAGGCACGCAAATCGAACTCCATAAATTAATATTTTAACTTGCTCACATGTAAGCATCGGTCTCTTTGTTCCAGAACTTACTAGTATGTTCAGTTCGGAGAATACTTGAATTCAATTTGTCAAAGTAATTCTCATTATTTAAAATTCTTCGAATACATGAAGTGTAAACAATAAAGTTTATGTTGAAAGGATGTAAATTTCCCTTTCGATGGAAATATCATTATCTTAGTTTCATGGAAATATCGATATCGGTGGAAATATCGGTACATATATTTTTTCGATATTCAATTTTAGGTTTGTTTTATTTAGTTTTATTTTTATTTTAGAATCAAGAGTTTGGATAGAGAAGCACCGCCTGAAATAGTGATGAAATCAAAGAGATTGATATATATATACACACGAACCAGAGTTTGGAGAATGAATATATTTATTTAGGTAAAGAAAAAAGCTACCATGATAATAGATTCTCATGCAATGAATAAAAATAAAATAAAAATACACAAGAACAGGATATACAATTATGTTAGAGAATGGATAAATTTAAAATAATTTTTTCCCAATATTCCACCGATATTTTCGTGATATTTCACCGATTTTTTTATAATTTGTATTATAAAAACACCATATCGAAATCCATACTAATATTTATCGACATTTTCTTAATAATTCACCTATTTTCCTACAATTTATACCATGAAACTACCAATATCGAAATCGATACTGATATTTATAATTTTCCAATATTTTGACAAAATTTTTCGTTTTTTTACTTGAAAAAATGAAAATATCGGAGATATATCGACTGCATCCGTTTTTTTATCAGTAAGGTGAAAAATGGAAATATTGGACATATATCGGAAATATTTCTAGATATTTTCATCCTCCTATAATTTGTACTATAAAAACACCGATATCGAAATCTACTGATATTTATTGATATTTCCTCAATAATCCACTTATTTTCCTACAATTTATACCATGAAGCCACCAATATTGAAATCGATACCGATATTTATATTTTTTCAATATTTTGACAAAATTTTTAGTTTCTTTACTAGTTATGTGAAAAAATGAAAATATCGGAGATATATCAATTGCACCCGTTTTTTTATCGATAAGGTGAAAAAATGGAAATATTGGACATATATCGGAAATATTTCTGGATATTTTCATCCCTGTGTTGAACCAAATGATATAACGTGTACAATAATATTGAAAATAAAATAAATGAGAAAGTTGAGGGTAGGGTTAGACTTTTTATCGGTAAATTTTTTTTATCACGTATTTAATGTTTGAAATGTCCTCACAATACAACCACTAATTATTAACTTAAGGATCACAAGTCACTAACACTTTCAAAAGTTTTTTTGACTAACGAAAATGATATTAAGAATTTTTTGAGATAAAAAAAAGAGTAATGTAAAAAAATGTTTATGTATGTAAGTTGTAGTGAAGTGAATGAAATAATTAAATTTAGAGTTTATTTATTAAATTTGAATGATTGTGTTGTATTTTTCACAATTGTAAATTTTGATCTGAACCAATGCTAGCGAGCCATTTGATTCAATTTCACATGTAGAAAGAAAAACCCTAATTAATTAAAGTTCTCAAAATTTATTGTAACCTTTAATGCAGGAAATAAAAAATGTATGTACAATATTATAAAGGAATCACATGACCTAACCTAAGTTCTCAAAGACATTATTATTTGATGGATTCTGCTTAAATTTATTTTTCACTTGAACTAGTTAATTTATGGTGTTTTTAGAAGTATGAAGATGGCCTCAATGCAATGAATAACGAAAAAAAAAAAAAAAGATATATGATCTGTGATTTTTCTTGTCTTGTTTGTATTTCATTAACCCAAATTATAAAATTTAATCCAATTATAAAATTCAAGAATAATGGGCCAAGATTTTTAAGTCAAAATTACTTCATCAATGGGCCTCCGATGTGGGCCGACCCGGGTTTAACGGTACTTTATCGGAAATTCAAGAATCAAGAACTGTATATATATCCAATCCTTTGACATGTCCGCGCTAGTTTGCATTTAGCGATTCGCGTTTCTTCATGAAACTTCTCTCATCTTCAGTCTGATTTCACGATCAGACGATGAAGTTCAACGATTTCGATTTCTTAATCATACTTCTAGGGTTTGCGTTCTGCGCGAACACTCTGGTCGCTGGAGAATCGCCGGCGTGCTTGACGGTGTACAAAGAAGGAGGTGCACCGGCGGTGTTCCAATCCCCAAAATGCCCTCGCTGGAACCTCTCAAATTTCAAACCCCAATCCAACCGGAATTCCAAATCCTGGTCCTCCACGTGTCAGTCGGCTATGCTCCAAGGCCGCCGAAAATCACAAGAAGATCGCACTCTCTGTGTTGTCGACATTCGCGTGCCTTTTCCAGGTACTGGAAATGACATTGGATGATTACTTCAAGTGTTTATTCCTCTTGATTAAATCTTCCTTTTCTTCTTGGAGGTTCGAAGGGGGTTAAGGAAGTGAATGTTGGTATAATGGCGGTTTTTGATGGGCATAGTGGTTCAGAAGCTAGTGAAATGGCGTCGGAGTTGCTTCTGGAATATTTTGTTTTGCATACTTACTTTCTTCTTGATACCACTTACTCCTTTTTGTCAAGGAAATTGATAAGACGGCTGCCGAATAAAGGAGAAGATTGCTCTGGTTTTCAGAATGCTGAGTGGAATGACGTTGATTGTCAAATTCTGGATTTTGGAAGGTCTTTCTTCTTCGATTGCCTTTAAATAAAGTTGTATATCTGTTTCTCTGCAAGTATAATTCTGTACTTTACAGCCAAAATTCCCTTGTATAACTTGTTACACTAAGTCCGGATTGCTCACTGTTTTTTTTTATAGAGTTGAAGGAGTCAGATGAATTATAAGTAGATTTTACCTTGATATAAGAATCATGAAAATACTTGAGTTAACATCATCAGTGAAATTATGTATCCTTTCTTGGTTAGTCCAGAGATCTGTGGTAATGGTTCATGGACATCATCAACTACAGAATTGTTTCTGCCAATCTTGGGAGATTTTAAAGCAAAAACACTCGATATGGGGAGTGACTATTCCAGCCTTGTGTTGGTCCCTCTGGTTAGAAAGAAATAGAAGAATCTTTTAGGATAGAGAGGAATCTTTTGATGCTCAAATTTAGGGCTGCTTGGGTTTCTAACCCAATGAATTTTTAGAGGAGGTGTAGTGTTTTGTAGTTTGTTGTGTATGTAATTAGACACCTTTGTCCCTTTGCATCACCTTATAACAATTAATAATAAATTTGCTGTTTCCTACTAAAAAAATGTTAAGATTTTATTGTTCCATCTCTAGAACTCCATTTGGTAGTTTTCTTGAATGTGTATTCATTGATGCATTGTTTTTGTTTAGTTGGACATTTTTGTATGATTCATATATGGCAAGTTTGATGGATAGGGTTTCATGCTATGTTCTCTTCATATTTGTTGAGCTTTGGCCTAAAGTTATGTTTTTTTTTTTCCTGGTTGGTTGGCATGATATTTGTGATATAAAGTAAAACTTCTGTACAGGTTCAATGTGACGTCGTCAGCTATTTTTGATGGATCGTTTCCCTTTGAATTGTTGAGGGAAGCATTGTTAACAGCAATTCATGATATTGACGCAACATTTTCTAAGGTTAGTTTTATCCATGCACCCGAAGATGTGATGTACTAAATTCACATTGTTGCTTATGTGGTTATAATTTGTGAAGGATGCATTAAGACACAACCTCAGTTCTGGCACTACAGCGACAGTTGTACTTCTAGCAGATGCTCAAATTTTAGTTGCTAATTTAGGTGACTCAAAGGCATTTTTATGCTCTGAAGTGTATCAGTCTCCATCTGAGGCTAAAGGTTAGACCTTTCATGCCTTATTTCTAGAGAATCAATGTACTAGTTTATGCTGCAACTTAACAAAAGAATACTGGGTCTCTTGGGGCTGTAATTTACTAACCTTGACTATAAATGAACAAGTGTTCTTTATGTACAACTGGTTGCTCATCATTGATTAGATATCATGCAATGAAGCTTATATGTATATTTACACTTGGTGCTGTTGCGAATTGCAGCAACTGCATTTAGGATAGTCAGACAGAGAAGAATAAACGATGGTTCTTCATCCTTAAAAGAGTACCATCAGTTAAAATCAGTGGCATCTAATGGGTGGACAGTTTTAATTGCTAAGGAGCTTACAAATGATCATCATCCTGATAGAGATGACGAAAAAGCAAGGGTTGAGTCTGCTGGAGGCAATATTTCAAAGTGGGCTGGTGTAGCTCGAGTTAATGGTCAGTTGGCAGTATCCAGAGCAATTGGAGACATAAACTTTAAAAGGTAAACTGTTTATATTATGAAGATGTTCATTTCTATATTTTCTATATCAACTGATAACTGTCATTGGATAACGTACATTTTTTGCCAAATCATCCTTTTTTTTTGTATTTTTGACTTTGCACGTTATGATTCTAATTTGTAATTAAAATAGAATGGAGATTGATAATCTGTCTTGACAGTTTTGGTGTAATTTCGGTACCTGAGGTGACAGATTGGCAACCTTTGACCTCCAATGACAGCTATGTGATTGCTGCATCAGATGGTGTTTTTGAAAAGCTTAGCACCCAAGATATTTGTGATATATTGTGGCAGCCGTTATCTCATTTTATTACCCAACCAGAACTCAATTCTTCATGTTCATACTCGTTAGCTGACTGCATAGTTAATACTGCATTTCAACGAGGAAGTATGGATAACATGGCAGCTATAATGCTTCCGGTGAGTGCAACAGGTTCTTTTGAAACTTCAGGAGACAGGAGCTACACATCGCAGAAACGTGATTACTTAGCAATAGGAGATCAAAGGCAGATCTATGGGAAATCAGGTGATTTTTTTTTTCTTGAGTTTTTGAAACAGTTTGCACTACTGCATCATTATAATATGCCATTATTCTGGAATATCTTATCATGCTCTCAAATTAAAAAAGTTATTAAAGATTACAGTTCAGACATAGTGCAGCTAAAGGTATGTGACATCTTACATCTGCTTATTTGCTATCTACCCCACTTTATACACCTTACATTCTTACATCACTTGATTTTATTTTCTCCTGCTTGTTATTTACCTTACATGCTTTAGTAAAATCATAAATTAGTTCAAATTCTGGTCACACTTTCTGGAAATATGTTGTTTTCCCACTAGAGAAGGAAATTTTATGTTTTTGTCTATTCCAAAAATATTGAGGTCACATTGTTAGTGTAATTGAGGGAAAAAGACTTTATTGGCTCTATCTATATTAAATTATTAAAGGGCAAAAATGCAAATATATACCTAACGTTTAGGTTGAGGAGCAAATTTTCACATTCTTTTTTTTTTTTGGTGCAAATATATTCTTATTGTTTATTCTATTTTTTGGATGCAAAAATACACAAAACTTACATTAGTTGGGGCTTTGAGCACTAAATGAATGGATAGTATAAAATGTATGCATATTTTGATAAATTCAATAAAAATGTTTGTAGGATGCAAAAATACACAAAACTTACATTAGTTGGGCTTTGAGCACTAAATGAATGGATAGTATAAAATGTATATAGATTTTGATAAATTCAATAAAAATGTTTGTACCAAATTATCAAATTAAAATTAAAATTTAAGAATATAAAGAAATTTTGGTAATGGAATCTACTCCATACATTAATCATTGTTCATCATTGATATTTACAATCTTGTTGAATTTGTGTTCAATAAAATATTGATTTTATATGAGCCATAATTAAATTAAAATTAAGCTTATAAATAAATTTTGGTAATTGATTATAAATTTGAATCATTGTATATTATTGATTATGTAAATTGTTCATATAAAACAAACTTTTTATTGAACATGAATCCAACAAAATTGTAAATATGTCAATAATAAACAATGATTAATGTATAGTGTAAAATCTATTACCTAAAATTTCTTTGTATGTTTAAATTTTAATTTAATTTATTTTGATAATTCGGTAGAAACATTTTTATTGAATTTATTAAAATTATTAAAATTTGCTTATATTTCTCACTATCCATTCATTTAGTGCTCAAAAGCCAAAAAAATGTAGATTTTGTGTATTTTTGCACCAAAAAAATAGAATAAGTGTAATGTTAGTCCTCAATCTGAGCGTTAGGTATATATTTATTTGCACCTTTGCCCAAAAGTGTGGGACTATTCACATCACACCCAATAGTTAACATACCTAATAATGAAAAAAGTAAAGTTTAATAAACTAAAATACCTTTAGGTTGTGTTTGGATAGAGTGATTTGAAATCAAGGATTTAAGATGAATGGATTTCAAATTTACTCAAGTTAGAGTAGATTCCAAATCCACCCAAATGACTCAAAAATTAGTTCAAAATGAAAGTGATGAATTTCAAATCCCTCCTCAAATCCACCTATCCAAATGACCCTCATATTTAAATATATCATATATATTTCCCTCTCTCCCATCTCCATATTCTTCATGTTTCCCTAGGCCCTAAGATATTTACAACATCACCACACCTCTTCATTCCAATCTTGTTTTGTGAAGAAAAAACCACAAAGGATCCATTGTGATTTTTTCTTCACAAAACTAGCTTAGAATGATATGGGGTGTGTTGATATTGTAAGTAACTTAGGGCATATGTATGATGAAACATGAAGAATGAGATGGAGGGAAATATGAATGATTTATTTAAATATAAGTGTATTTTGTCTTCAAAAATTTATTAATTTTTTAAAAAGAATTTGGGGGGGGGGGGGGGGGTTGATATGTGCACGACTCTTCGCACTCTATGCGTTTTTTGTCTATCATTTGTTTGATCTAGTTCTTTTTATTCTCAAATAGAAGGAAATAAAGGATTGCATGTGCGCCAAAGCTGGGGTTTCATACCCTACCTATTTATAGGAAAGAGTGTGGGGTGGCTGGTTGTATTAAACCTAATCTCCATATTTAAATTTAGGAACGGACATTGCAGTGAAGAAGCTTGAAGTTTTATAGAAACACAACAAATGATAATAAAAATCTTGAGATATTGCTCATGGACAATGTAATGCTGCACCATTAAGCCATGTGATCAGCTGCCCGGTTACATTTTTTATAAACTGTACTGATAATTGTACTGTACCTAGTGGTGATGTTGGAAATTCATTAAGGTCAGTAATGTTTACTGTTTAGTATCTTCTGCAAAAATCTAACCTGTTCCATAATTGTTTCTCTAGCTGATGAGAACACTTCACTACTAGCAGAACTGCAGCCTCTTCCGGTTGTTGCCAAGTTTGACAGATTACTGGTAAGACTGTGAACAAGCATTTAATTTTTCTTCATCCATCATATTTTCTGCTTTCTGTTGTTCCTGACCTTTTGTTTTTATTCGAATGTATGTATTAAAAGTGCATAGTTAACTCATGTATAAGTTTGTTATTAATGCCTGTTGTTTGAGTTTGTGAACTAAATTATCCATCGGAAATAATTTTTGTGTTAGAAATGGTTTGGGAAACCTCGTACCTGTTATGATCTTAGATTACCACTAAGTCTTGTCCATGTGTACTTTTCTAGATAGTTAATCAAAGTCTTTGATTTAGTTAATGTTCTTCTAGCTTTCTTTGGTGCAAGAGTATATAACTTTTTGGACTAGAATAGGCTTTTAATGCATGATGAAAATACAAGTTTGTATTCTCTACGAATTAACACAACATTGAATAACACGCACTCCATGTCAGCAAACACACCCTAGATTTTCCCTCCATGTTACTAACAGATAGTGACACACACATATTGATACGTTTAAGCTAGAGTAGACCATTGGGCCAAGGTTCCCAATATGAGTAGGACTTCAGCTAGAGTCCTGATAGAACACAATCTCCCACAAATTAGAACACAACCAATTAACATGCCAGGAACATCATAATCAAACAAATACTTCCACGAAATCAGATCTGATCCCTGAGATCCGTTCTACATCCAGGTGATCTCAACCCCTCATCGAATCCAAAAGACAAAACTAAAACAAACAGAAACGCTCTTACAGATCTGACCTTAACATATTTACTAACAGATATGCATGTTAAAGCAGACCTGATACATCTGACATGTGAGTCATCATGTGCACATCTCACCCACATCAACCACTCGCCCTCTGGGTTAGTGACAATGAAGTTAGCCTAAATATAATTCAAGTAAAGCAGATCTAAACAAGTACAAATCATCTACCAAAGCAAAATCTACTAATACTGAAAACAGAAAATTCCGTTGGACACCAAATCATGCTAATACCCATTTAATGTTAAGGGAAATGGATCCATGCACTACTTGAATTCGCGAGGTGTAATTCGAATAGTTTCGACTATTCATTCCCCTTATATAAATACTTCTCAAAAACCATTATTTCTCTTCTTCACCCTCTTCTTTCCTACTACAAATTCCGACTAGTTTATAAGCTAGAGAGCCCTAACATAACCCAAAACCATGGTCAAAGGTAAATGGTTGACTCCCACTTATATACCCTTCTACACATTCATGTGGAACCGATGGGGGATATCGTAACAATCCATCTCCTTTCAAACTGGAAGTCCACGGACGGCATACTCTGGTTGGCAACCCATGACAAGACCCACTTCCTTCCTGGGGTGGCAACCCCCTTGGGCCAACATCTGGGGTGGCAACCCCTGGGGGTGGGCCCTTTCCGCAGTGCGCCTGAATTCGGCAGGTCAGACCAAATTGTTAGGCATATACTTTAGAGAGCCTAACTTAACCCAAAACTATTGTCAAAGGTGAATGGTTGACTCCCACTTATATACCTTTCTGGAAAGTGTGGAAGCCAATGTGGGGTCTCATAATTCATAACTTTATCATTCCCCATATCCGACCACTAGGTACGGCTCTACGATCATATCCTCGAATTAATAAGTGTTTTTAAGTATCCAGATATTATTCACCCCCATTCATTTCAAATTTTTACTTATTAGTTATCGTAAACCATGGATTCATCATCTTCCTCATTTTTCGATCATCTCGACCATCATCCTAGAATCCGGCGATCAGTCAATCAATCCCTTTTGCTGCCTTAGATACGTGTTACTAGGAATCAGACTTCAGATCTAAAGTGCCACAAACCTCTGACAACTCTCATGATCACATCCCAATCTCTATTAGTCTACAGGGTGCTTGACCTAAGCTTACCCTCTTTGCCAACCGGGAACCAAATGGGAAGGCCTTCTTGCTTTTCTCTTGTGCATATTACACATCTGCAAGACTTATATCATATCGCTTCTAATGTAAAATCTTAGTCCCTACTTCAGTCCAAAACCCAAATTATCCTCTCGCCTTTCAACTGATCTTCTAAATGCTCAGTTGAACACATGTTTTTGTTTCACCTTCTTAAAGGAAATGGGGGGAGTTCCTTTTGCAAAATTGTTTAATTGACAATTTTGTTTAAAGAAGAAAGATTGAAGGGACTCATCCATTCTTTCGGTAACCCCGAAGTCGAAACAAAGGATAGAAAGAAGATTATTTCTTTGCCATCCTCAGATCTGGCTCATGGGACTTCGTCCATTGACAGCCCCCAAATAACTCAAAGAATTATGCCTTTTATTCTATATATTTGATGAGTATTGCTTTTGTAGCTCATCAACTTTTAATATCCTCTGTATATTTTGCCTGTGATTCTCTTGAGATGCATTACTTATTTTTTTGGAAAATGATTTTAAATAGTGGATCTTTAGGTGTGTCATGACTCATTCATATTGTGCATGGGCAAATTGACCTTATTCCTTGTTGTGCGTATGCGAATGGACACATGATTAATCTTAATTTAAAAAGGTCAAAAGTTGGTTGGATTATGTTACTGGACATCCATTTTTGCAACAGGTTGAAGGAAAGCACAATAACTTTGGATGCTTTTATTTGTCTGAGAACCTTGATGTCAATGATGATTACACATTTTGGATCCACAGAGATGACCGGGAATCTGTGTCTGATCTTTCACCTGCTCTAACTGGCATAGATCAGTTTCCTTGGAGTAAGATGAATTGTTATCTTTGTGAAACTCAATTGGCTCTATTTCTCTCAGAAAATGAAGTATTAGGCTTTTCACTTGCACTGGCACTTGCTAAAATTATTTGCGAAGCTGGTTGTGCTATCTTTGACAATTGCACTCCTAATATCAAATTGATGCAGGCGGATCATTAGATTTCTACAATGATCAACATATGTGTATGCATTTCGGATTGAACAGTGATGTGGACAAAGAGCACTGCATAAATTCTGATGGCTTTGCAAGGTTCCTTGGTTTGCTTGAATCAATTCCAATTCCTATTCATAATTCTGGTCAAAATGAGCATGTGACGTTAGATACAAGGTATATAAACTTTAAATTGAAGCTTTTAATCTGCCGTCTTTATGTTTATCCTCGGTAGTGGAAGGCTGTGTGTTTAATGACATATAAATTCACCATCTTTAGGTCAATTTCATTTACATTATGAACTTTGTAAGTTAACAACACAGTTCACCAACTTTGGAATTGTTTCAAAAAATACATGAATTGACATTTGGTCTGCAATTGCTGATACCCGATTCATTTTCTATCCTTCTTCCTCCTCTTTCAGCCACCGCCAAGAAAATGCCAACATTCTGGTATCAACCTCAAATTACACCTCCAAACTTAGAAAACCCGAGCTTACACTTACAACCACTCTTTATACCTAAACAATATTTTAAAACTCGAAGAAGGCTAAAACCATCGCTATCGTCGCAAAGCCCTTATCTGCTACCACCCCCAAACCAATAGGAACCTCCAAATTGTATATGAAAATGATCTTCTCAACAACAAGCCTAATTTTCATGAAGTCAATGTATAGAAATAAGTTCAAAATGTCCTTCAATTTATTGATTCGGACTCCATATTTGTAATTGGAGCCCGGAATGTTTATCTATGTATCAGACTTAAACAATTTTGAAGTTGGTGAATTGTGGTGTTAACTTTCAAAATTCATGTTGTAAATGAAATTGACCTAAATTGGTGAATTTATCTACTAGATCTTTATTCATAGAATCATACTATTATCTAGTTATTCAAGAGGTTGGGGCTTTTGTTCTGAGGGATTAGGGATGGCCTTTTAAAATGATTAGAATCAAGATTCTTCTACAAAGTTTTTCTTCTATATCATTAAATCTTCACAGTAAGTAGTGGGAAAAATGCATGCTTAACTTGAAATGTTTCTTCTACTAGAAGATTATCTTTAGCTGGACTTATTTAAATTGTATGCTTTCCAGTGAGATGTTTGCTTAGATGAACGACATATATATAAGACTTGGTGAATTGAAATATTTATTTGGGGTTATATAAATTGTTGTTCATTGGTATTCAATACAAAGAAGTTGGAGAGTTAGCTCATTGCCACAATTTAAAATTTTCAGAGTTGCTCAACAAAGATTTCATTGCCACAATTTAAAATTTTCAGAGTTGCTCAACAAAGATTTCATTGCCACGATTTTAAAATTTTCAGATTGGTATTCAATGATACCATAATCTCCTTCAAATGCAAGGAGATTGGGGGTTTCCGAAAGTTCCATTCCAACTGTCACCTCCACAAAGAAATTAAGAAGTAAATTGAAGGTTCCATTTTTGAATGAAATTGCTAGAGAAGGCACCACCCAAGTGGTATTTTCATTCTAAGATTAATAGCCTACAATGATTTGTCAAGCATTCTCCTTTTTTGACCTTCAGTCTTTAAAACTCCTTAAATCTATTCTCACAATAAAATAGATATTTGAATTATAAGTATGCTCACTCGCAATCCTTGTCTTCTTATAAAAAGCATTTACTACCCCAAGATCACTAGCCAAGGCAGAGTTTAGGACAGAAATTCCAATATAATTTTGCACCTGTAAACCTCACTCTCAATGGACCCTCTCATCCCCGAGTTCATCCTTTACCTACATGGTCAGGGATCTCCATCTATGAGGATTTTTTTTTCTCGGAGGGAATTCGATTAGTGAGACACCATTGCAAATGATTTTTCCAATTTAATCTATTTTTTCCTAATGGGATGACACCTTCAGGAAATGCCCCTACAACTGGCTTCTTATTGTGGTTCCTTAAAATGTTCAGATTATAGTTAATTTGATTATATATCATTGAATTAATATTAAATTGCTAAAAAAAATTCCTTAGGTACATTTTAAAGAAGAAGTTTGACCGTGGAGCATATGGAGAAGTTTGGCTTGCTTTCAATTGGAATTGCTCTCAAGCTGGGGAAGATCTCCAAAGAAAGCATGTAGACCAAAAAGGTTTATACAGAAATGAACATTTGAGGGCATATGACGAAAATATAACTACAAATGCATTTTCTGAAGACTCTAATGCTGGCTACGATGATGGCAATAAGTTCATTTTGAAACGGATAATGGTAAACTACCAAATTGACAATCTTTTATTTGATTGCATTCCTACTTGTTATTTTACCGTGGATGTATAAGCACATTTTGTGCTCACTTTTCTTCAAAGTGCTAAATGTCTTACTTCATCAAGGCCACAACTATGTGTAGCTGACCTTTCAGTTATGTCAAAACCTGATAACAAAGAATCTTAGCATAATCTGCTGCTGCAGCAATACAATAATAATTGAATCATAACGTCATAAATGGTATTCTAGTGAAACAAAAAATAAATTTAACATATAAGATTTTTATGAGTAGCAGCTGCAATGTTAAATTTCACATTTACATAATAACATCCCAAAGAAAATGGTGATGAAACTTGCAGTCTGAGATTAGTTTTTTGACATCTGGAATTGAAACAAAAGTACAAGTCACCCAGTGCATCATGAGATTCATGTTCTAATGAAAATGTCACACCTGGATTATAATGCTATATAGGAATGGGACTTATACTACCTATCTCTAATTCAATTTGAATATTATGCAACCATTTTAGTGCTTCGGAACCTTTCTCAGTTATTATAATATGATCAAATGCTTGATTATTAAATCTAGTGGTTTTTGTGAGCAGGTGGAAAGAGGAATTTCAGCTTATTTGAGTGGGTTACGTGAGAAATATTTTGGTGAAGTTTTTTTAAATGCCTCAAATTCTTTACAAGGTTCATCTTCTTCCAGAGATCGAGATTTTGTCTGGAAAATATCACAATACAATGTGCATGGCTTCATAAATGTAAACGAATCAGTTATTGAGGAACCCATGAGCCCCGAGGATGTGACATTTAGGGAAAAACAACTGCATGGAGCTGCCATCGAAGAAGGATTAAATCATATTGCGAGATATGTTGAATCTTTTGAATCACGATCTAATGAAATATGGCTCGTATTTCATCATGAAGGTATATCCTTGTCAAAACTTCTCTATACTGCTGTAGAAGTGGCAAGTGATGCTGACAAAGAAAATAGTGAGCATGAGAAGCGTGTCCAGATATTGCGTCCATCAAAATGGTGGCACTGGTTAAAGACTTCACAAGCAGGGCATGAGGAATTTCGTAATCTATTACGGCAGTTGGTATGCCAATATTATTTGCTTAAGAAGCACAGGAATCAACATGAATACTCCTTTATACTTCTCTTGTTACTTATTACACATAAACCTGTATCAAAATAAATGAATTCTGCACTGGGTGTCGGGATAGAAATTTCAAATTGGGGAATTAAGCAAAAAGGATTGATTATTAAGTGTAAATTGGAATATTTATTCTCACTATCCTGACGTTCATTCTTCTGCATAGCTGATGGCACTCAAGTCCTGCCACGACCGCAACATCACTCACAGGGATATCAAACCTGGTAGGAAGGCATCAAAGGTTGTGCATTGTATTTCTACATTGTACCTGATCAAAAGCTAATTGATGATGTTTTATGTTTCTCTTGCAAGAAAACATGGTAATATGCTTTGAAGATCAGGAATCAGGAAGTTGCTTGACAGGAAGTCCAAATAACAACAAAAATTATACTACTAAAATGTACTGCTTATTTCATCTAGTCATTTTGATATTTTCCTTTCTGGCTCTTTAAGTGATTACTGAAGTTTGTATTATTCTGTTGTGGAAAACCTAAAACTTTTTCTGTAGATTATTGTTTCCCTGTTGTAGCAATCCACTTACTTCGGAACCCTGTCTGCAGTTGTGTTTTACATTAACATTTCTAGAATAGCTTTCAACACAATAATATTAAATTGCGTCATGTTTGATCCACGAATAGTTCAACTTTTGGTATCTGTGTAGAAACATGTTACTATTGCTATGCCTGCTTGATGATATGTAATGTAGTGCTGGACTCTGATTGTTTTAATGCTCAGAATAATTTTTGTCACCTTTCTTATTAATTGCAGGCGCGTAATCGATTTTGGTAGTGCTGTCAATGATTTCACTGTGAAACATTTATATGGGTCTGTTGGACCTTCTAGGTATTACATTGACATATTGCATTCCATCTTATTTCCATCTTCTTGATGCGCTTTTAGAGACATGTTGGCATGGGTTAGAATCACCAACTCTCTCCTGTTTTCACATGATGTCTAACCTTACATGCAAATATACTCCCTTGATTCTTATTGCAATATTTGACTTATATTTGCTTTCTTTTCTAGTGGTGAACAAACTTCTGAGTATGCTCCACCAGAAGCTTTTCTGAATGTGAGTTGGTACCGGGGGCCATCGCGTGTCACTTCAAAGTATGTTAAATTTCTTCTCACTAATTTTGTTTTTCAATATTTAGTTTTCAGCAAAGATACGACATGTGTGTAAGTGTTGGCTTTTAGTCGTATTATCTTCTTTGTCTAGATCAATACTCTACCTCCTCTCTTAAAGATGATTAATTTGTTGCTGTGGCTGAAGAAATCTTTATGTATAATTGTGTGTTAATTTTTTTGAGCTTTACTGTATGAATGGAACAATCATTGTTTATTTGGATCCCATTCTTCCATAAATCTGAACTTCTGTTAATAGTTTCATCTTAATTAGTGAGTTGATGGAAGCTATCAATATCTCAATTTATTGGGTTAAGATAGATCCCCATTGTCATGAAAGAAAATGCAGTTTTCTGCTGAGAGTTGATTGTTGGAAAAATTATGAACACTTTGCCTGATTATCAGTGAATGTTGTGAAAACAACTATTTATAATTCTCAGTAGATTTGTCTCCAAATTTATAGATTTTTTTACTTGTGGCTCTAATTTTGGTATCAACATTGGTTGGTGGTTTGCATAACAGTTTATACTCATTTTCTAGCAAAATGGAACAACATGAAAGGCATTAAAACTAATGGAACTTTGAATATAGACAATTCATACTTGGAGAGAGAACTTACACCGAATATCCTGTGATTATTGATATGGCAGTAAGATTGAATGGTGCCCACTTGGTTTTGGAGACTACCAAATAACTTGTTAGAAAGTTGAAGATAATGAAATTATATCAGTGCTAAGAATTATATTATGCATTTAGCAATATAATTGATTTACTTGTGCTGCTTTATTGGATAGGTATGATATGTGGAGTGTTGGTGTGGTGATCTTGGAGTTGATTTTAGGTTCACCAAATGTTTTTCAAATAAGTTCTATAACTCAAGCTCTTCTTGATGACCATCTCAAGGGTTGGAATGATAGCTTGAAAGAGCTTGCTTACAGGTAAGTCCAAAGTACTACTTTTGCCAGTAGATATATACACACACACATACACACTATATATATATATATATATATATATATATTAAAACAAGAAAGTTGGCAAAAATTACAAGATTGCCGCTTTCCCGCCTAAAAGTGTCATGTTAATAAAATAAAAAAAACTAGTATATCTTACTTGATAAGCTATTTTTTAATAAGAATAAAAAAAAGACCAATCTTACTCTAGAAGCTGCTCTATAATATATATAAAGCTAAGAGATGAAGAGAGAGATACATTGAATTTTCAAATCTATGTAAAACTAAAAAAATGGAGAAAAAATATAGTGATTTTTCAACAAAAGAGAGATGTATATAGAATGGGAAAAAAAACAAGATATACAAAGAATGAAGAAAAAAAAACAAGAAAAAACAGTAAATATAATTATTTCTCAAATCTATATAAAACTAAAAAAAATGAAAGAATACAAGATTTGCTAAACATTCAAAGGTAGAAAAATTCTTGCAGATCTTATTGTCTAAAGAAAAAAAGAATAATAAGAAATGTAAATATAATGATTTCTCAAATCTATATAAAATTAAAAAAATGAAATAATACAAGATTTTCTAAACATTCAAAGGTAAAAAAGTTTTTTCAGATCTTATTGTCTCATATCTTCATCTAAGGAGATCCCAACAAATTGTCTTTTTACACTAAATACAAATTAAACAAATAATTTTGTGATAGAGAAATGAAGAAATGGCGTAGGAAAACATATATGATGATTCAAGTATGAGAGTGGAATATATAAATTATAAAAAATATAAAAGAAAAGATCGATTATTATGATTGAAGAAAATATTATTGTATTAATTTGATAAAAATATAAATCAACAAATAAAATAAAAATGTTTAAAAATAAAATTAACAACTAAAATTATTAAAGTTATATTATAATTTGTGCAACGCACAAGAGTAATATGAAAAATAATTTGTAAATGGTACATGTTTTAAATTAAAATAATAAAAGATGTTATGAATAATCTGCTAATCTATGCAACTTCATTATATTATTACAAATTGCATAATATTAACATAATAAATAATAAACCGCGCATCGGGCGGGTGGATTGCTAGTGTGTGTATATATATATTAATTGTGGTTCTATTAATGAGTATACATTGGCAAATGATGTTTGCGATCTATTACAATTGAACGTTGATTCAGTTCCAACCTCTATAAGAACTTTCTTATTTATGCCCCAGAATACATTCATTTTACTGCATACATGAAAATATTGAAGTGCTATTAAATTCTTAATGTCTAACTGCAAAGAGTGAGATTTGAATGGAAGATATATCTAAATGGATTTCTCTTTTCTGGCTTTTCATTTCTTACTTAAGAATGAGATTATACTCTTGTGAGTGTATAAAATACATTTTACATTATGCCTCTATGCATTGCAAGCTTTTAGTTTATCCATATATGATGGATTTTATGGCATGAGGGGACTTGTCAAAAGGGTTTCTACTCTTTAGATTAATGAAATGAGTCTTACCTCAGCCCTTTGCTGTATTTCATTTTTCAAGACCTCTAAGACAATCATTGATTTGCTCCTTGATCTCAGACTTAGAGCTTTGATGGAAATGTGCATCTTAATTCCTGGAATTTCCCCAAAACTTCGTCAAAATGGGGGTACAGTCGGCCAGGTGAGTTCTTTTCTTTTTTGAATTTTGAGCTCTTTGCCTTTGAGGGAATAATTAGTTTGCAAGATATTAACATATTAGTAGCTAATTTGGGGGAATAATTTAGAAAGTAGCATATTAGTAGAGGCTCATTAGGGGCTTAGAATAAGGGAGTTTGTTAAATTGTAAGGGGGTTGGGATGAGCATTAAGTAGCAGAAAATAAGATTTGTAGCGGGAACCATTCCCTTTGCACCTTTTTCTTTCAATCATATAAATCTTCTCTCTTTTATTTAATTTCTTGCTCTTACCTCTATTCAAAAACCAAGCAATCTAGTTATAGCAGACAACTGTCTATAGGAGTGCAAGCTCTTGTGTTAGATTGCTAGAGTTCTAGCATTCCAGAATGAAGATTCATATCATCATTGCTAAGAGGTTTGGTTTGCTTGGGTACAGAGTTCCAGTTCACCAGTTCCCTGGAAGTGCTCCGAAGAGTATTTCTCTTATCTAATACGGAGTAGAGACCCTCTTAAATTAGGGTTAGCTATATTCTCTTTCATTTTATTGGTGAATGTTTATTGATAGGTGTACCTTGCCATATAATACTTTTCTGTTCGTATAAACTTTGTCAGGTTTTCCAATGTATGGCTTTTGCGTTTAGTACGTGACTTACTACAGTGGGATCCTGTAAGTTTGCTCTTGAGAGATTTGAGTTTTTGACTGCTTTCAAAAAAGCATCTTTCCTTGGACATGTGTTGATGTTTATATGGACTTTTTACCTATGAATTTGGATCAGGAGGATCGACTGGGTGTTGATGATGCTTTGAGACATCCTTATTTTTCGTCGGCTTCTTAAAAATCAACTCATACAGAAGTCTATGTTCGCCTACAAAAGCATTATGCTGAGTTCAATCAGGGGTGGGGGGATTTTCTCCCAACATGATTTGGCACATTTCCTCTCCCACTGTCCTCTTTCCAATGGAAAGATTGCTACTCAGCCGGCCATGCTGCAATGGCAGCCAGCTAGAAAGGAACTGGGAGTCCGAAAATGTGAGTGAGAACGTAGCAAACGAGCCACCAGAATGATACAAAAGAATGAGAGATGATGATATTGAATATACACTAGAGTTAGTCCCGAAGATCCATTTGCCCTTAGACGTAATTTTTCTGTATAGGTTTGTAAATGAATAGAATCAAAAGCTGAACGCACTATTGTTGAAGTTTGTTTGAATTGCTATTTAGCTTTAGAAATCGTGTTTGAACTTGTTTGAATATCGAAAAAGTCGAGCCTGAATGAGATTTAGAAGAGTCCAACATTATAGCTTGAACAGCTTGAATTGATTTCCACCCTGTTCCTGGCACATGAGCAAAGCAGGGGACAAATACATGATATAGGCTTGTTCTTTTTCATGTGATACCATAAACCTCTCAAATATATATAGGATATGGTTAGGAATCACTTTCGTATCTTCTTGAAACACTAATTTTCTATTTTGAATATTTTGGAATTTCAATCACTCATTGCTCTGATTATCGAGGGGGGGGGGGGGGGGGGGGGGGACTGAACATCAAAGCAGTGCATGATGCAAGAAATCATTTTGAAGCTTGATTCGGTTTCTATTTCATCAATAATTTTCATCATTATCTTTTAATGTGATACTGATTGATGTAGAAGTAAATCGTAAGATCATATCATCATATATTGTAGTGTTTGCACATGTGTCACAAAAGAGGATAAGATGTTACGAGTTAAAAGAACTTTTTCAATGCTCAAACACAAAGAATTGTTAAAATATAACAAAGCAAAAAATTGTTAAAGTATAACATAACTATTTAATTGTGCAATACTAACATAAGTGAAGGTTTATGAGGTTATTAGTGTATTATAGTATTTTTAACCACTTTGTATGAAAAATCTCTGTTTTTAACTACTTTTTGTGCTAACGATTGTATTACTCTTCTTTGCCACGAGCCACATAGTCATCTTTATTTGGTGTTATTAATTTCACCTCACAAATTTTATTTATTTATAATTTTATTTTATTTTTTTGTGAAATTTTCTTACTCCTTAGTTATGGCTCGTGGAATGTATATCTCGCTCTTACAACCAAATCAAACTTAACCATCCATAAAAAAAGGTACACCAAAAAGAAAATTCTACGAAATATTAGACTTGATAATTTAATTATATTCCATAAAAAAAAAAAAAAGGTAGTGTAAAATTGTTATATAAAACAACAAACCCTTTTAGCTATAAGGAGAAAGTGATCATTTGTAGTCCAGATAGAAAAGCCCATATAAGGTTCACATTTATTTACAACATATTACTAATGTTTAATGTTGAGCACATTGTCATTACCAGAGCTGTAACCAAATCTACCTAACCTATCTCCCTAGATTTTTAACTATTATAGGTAATTGAATTTATTAGGTGTATTATTCAGTATTCATTTATATTCAAACACACTGCAATAAAAATAAAGGAATAAAAAAAGGAAGAGAGAGAGAGAGAGAGTTTAAAATGTTGTCAAAATATCACTATGTGTAGTGATTGAGTGATCGATGGTTTTCAATGAGATCCACAAAATCTTATCTTAGAAGAATGTATTTATGAATGGTTTGACCGAACAACACTATAATCATCCTCATTCAGACATCCATCCACATTCAAGTACCCACTTGCCATAATATATATTAATTATTACAATTATTACATGTTATACTCCTTAAATTAAATGTATTTGATGTGGTAACATTCATTGTCAATTCCAGACATATTCGTACAAGTTAATGTCTATTACGAGTATTTAAATAAGTAACGAAAATTATATGATATTATTAAGTGTATTTCATTCGATATAACATATAAGAAACAAAAGAAAGAAAATCATAAAATATTTGTTGGACAAGTTTGATAGATTATATTAGTTTTGTTTGTTGTGTGATGTCTATAGAAAGTGATCTTTCTAAATATATTTGATTAGAAGTGGTTGCAACCACACTTACTTAAGATATTTAAATTACTAGATATATTAATCCTCTTCTTTTCTTTTGTTGAATTTAGAAATGGAGGATTAGAGAATATTCCTACCAAAAAAAAAAAAGAAAAGGGAATATCAACCCTCTTTAATTTTGGAGTGAAAATTGTTTTCATATTTTGAATTTTTTTTAGGCTTATTTAAAACTTCTCATAAGCATAAACATAGAAAAGGTGATATGATCTTATATAGGTACTACATTTTTCGTTTATATAGGGTGATATTATCTTTATTTAAATTACTTTTTGAAAATCATTTAAATATAATTGAATGGAGTATTTAGTTAATCATACCCGATTTTGGAGCTAACAGTCTATACATGAATTGATCAATTTTCATAATATGCTTTCTCAATTAATTAATTGGGAGTAATAATAAACAAAAAAAAAAAAGGTCATATAAAATAAAGAAATTGAAACTAAAGTGTAGTTGGAGTGAAATGTGTTTAAAAGACTTACCATTGATTATATGTACTAATGATATTCAAACTCAACTCTGAAAAATTGAGATTTAAATTAATTGGCTCAACAGAAATTCCCTTTTTGGACCCTTGTACTACTTCTCTTTGACCTTTTGATTTTGAATGAAGTAAACTTATTTCTAATTCAAATACTTGTCTTACATCCAACTCTTTATACACTTTTGTATCTGTCTTTTATTCAAAATGAACATTTTGTACACCTCATTTACATATGTAAAGCCATTAAAGAAGGGATGGAACCTAGTTTCTAGGGTGCCATTTTTCAACTCATAAAAGCATTTTTTTTTCCAATAAGGAAATGTGTCATTATGAACTTCACCTTGTTTTTCGAAGATCATCTATTTCAATTTAATGTTTCATTTTATATTTCATTATTTTTAATTCATGTCATGTGTAAATTAGTAATGTCATTTTTACATTTGATGTGTGACGATTATTTTGGAACATTAAATGAAACACTGATATGAAATAGAGGATCTTGTTGTTTTTTAAGGTGCTCGTCGTTTGACCAAGACCATGAAAACAAAAAACAAAAAATTGATAGACTTTCATGTCGTGAAACATTTTGAATTATTTGTTGTAAATTAATACTTCCTCCTATTTCAGTTAAGTCTCGATCTAAAGTGTTTGTATTAGATTGAAGAACATAAAAATTATAGAGATATACTGTTAACTAATCGATGAATCTATAGAATCCAAAATTGGAAAGAGAATCAAGTTAATTTCATAAAAATGATCATATACAATTCATAAATTTTAGTTAAAAAATACCAATATAGATTATTTAAGAATATAGTTGCATAAAAGTCTAAAAAACAAATAATTGGAAACAAAAATTAATATTTAAAATGACACTTAATTGGGATTGGAGTATTAATTTTTACCAGCATTAATCGAGTTAACTTAATTCCACCATTAATAGATATTATTCTTAGCAAAATCAATAAATTTATTTAATTGAAAAGTTGTTTAATTAAGAAGTGGTATTTATATAGAAAAAATATGACTTGTAGACAGACTCTTTCCTTCCTTTAATAATCTTAAATAGTGCCAAATTTTTTTTTTTATATATATTATTTTATGTCTTTAATGTTGTTGTTGTTGCTTTTTTTTTTGGTTTCAAAATAAAGAGTTCAATAGTTTCTATCATTAGAGTCAATTGATGCCAAATGCCAAGATTCTCGAGCTAAAATTATGGTAACCCTAAATTTACACGGAAACATATTTCCTTTTCATTTGGTGGGACCCACACAACTTTGACAGTGTATAAACACCTATTATACTGTACCACGTCAAATATCGTCATACGAACCATTTTCATCATATTTAAAAAATATTTCCTCTCCTAATTATGGTTGGCAATGTACTTGGGATAATTATTATTATTAAACACTAAAATATGGCACCCCTTTTCGATTAATCTCAGATAAATCTTATAAATTAATATTTTTTTAGAAAATGGAAAAAACTTTTTATTTTTGAAATTAAATTCATATACATTCACTTGTAAACATTAAATTTCTATGGTTCACGAAACATTTCCATTTTTCTTTAATTTAAAAAAAATACTATATATTAATATTTTGAAAAATTATATTTATTTAATTTTGTTTTTCAGACATAGTGTCCTCGTAGAACGAAGATGCACACAGTAAGATTGCAGCCTTCCTGTCCAACGGATATAAAATAAGTGGAAAATATTTGAACCCAAAGAAAATGGAAATAGAGAGAGAAAGAAGAAGAGAGAGAGGAAAAAGTATAAAACTTTTCTTTTTTACCAAAACGAAAGAAAATAAAAAGTGAAACACTGTAGTTTTTCCTTTGGATTCCCATTCCATCACTTTGATCCACACGCTCCTGCTCTGTTCCCGATTCTCGGTTTTCTGAATCGGCCACCAAAGCCCCGCTGCCTTCGCTCTTGATTTTGGGTTTAGTTGCTCGATTTGGTGGGTTAGTTTTTTTCTGGTATTTTTAGGAGATTTGTTGGCTAAATGTGGTTTTGGTTTCATTTCTGGTAGAGATCTTACGTCATTTTTCTGGGCTTTTTTATGCTTTCAGTTGCCTTTCGCGTTGTCTATTTATGTCGCTGGGATTCTTCACAAGTTTAAGTTAAAGGGTTTCAGTTTTCCTTTTCTTTCATCTTCTCATGATTTGACTGGAAAGAAGTAAAGAACCCTTTTTCATTGTTCTTTTGGGTTTGGAAAATTTTTTATGATTTATTTGGAACTGTTGGAAAGCCCCAACTTTGAGTACCGTTTGTTTGAAATTTTTTGAATTGGGTTGAAAAGGTTGGATTTTTGGGTATTCTGCTGAGAGAGTGGCTATTAGGTGAAGGATTTTCTTCCTTTCTACATTTTTTTTATTTAAATTTCTTCTCAAGATTTTGAGAGGAAATTCTATATTGCTATTGTGGAGATCTGGGACCTTTTAAATCTTTTATGTCCAATGAGGACCCTTTTTCCTTCTGATTCTTGTAAAGAGCCACTTCTCAGTGCTATCAATCCTCAGTCATGGCTCCAAGTTGAGAGAGGGAAGCTCACCAAATTTGCTGCACAGTCTCCTTCTTCAATGTATGTTGTTTATCTGTTTCCTTTTATTTGTATTGTTTTTGGTTGAGTGTTATCTGTTAAGCTCTGATCCTTTGATGTGATAAGATATTGAACTTTATCATATGTTGTTTGTAGAGAATCTCTTATCAAGGTTCCTGAACCTCCAATTCTTCCATTTTACAAGCCTGTTGATTATGTTAAAGTGTTGGCTGAAATTCATGAAGAACTCGAGTCATGCCCCTCGACGGAGAGGTCAAATCTTTACTTGTTGCAGTATCAGGTCTTTAAAGGCCTTGGCGAAGCAAAACTGATGCGAAGGAGCCTTCGCTCGGCTTGGCTGAAGGCGAGCACAGTTTATGAGAAACTTGTGTTTGGGGCATGGTTGAAGTATGAGAAGCAAGGTGAAGATATCATATCTGATTTACTATCTTCTTGTGGTAAATGTGCTAAGGAGTTTGGAGCTAAAGATATTGCCTCTGAATTTCCTGTGGTTGATACTCCAAGTTCGCCTGTTACGTTGAGTGACGCTTGTTTCCCTCGTGTTGTTTCTTTTCGAATTGGAGATGAGCGAGTGACATGTGACAGGCTTAAGATTGCTGGACTTTCGGCCCCCTTTCATGCCATGCTTAACGGGTGCTTCACAGAATCATTTAGTAACGACATCGATCTTTCTGAAAACAATATTTCTCCTTCAGGAATGCGAGCACTTAGTGATTTCAGTGAAACGGGAAGTTTAAGTGAAGTGCCTCCCAGTCTTTTGTTAGAAATATTGGTATTTGCAAACAGATTCTGCTGTGAAAGCCTAAAGGATGCTTGTGATAAGAAACTTGCTTCTTTGGTCTCCTCCATACAAGATGCAGTGGAGCTCATGGAATTCGCTCTCGAGCAGAATTCTCCTGTCCTCGCTGCTTCTTGTTTGCAAGCTTTTCTACACGAACTTCCAGAGTCACTGAACAATAAGCAAGTAGTCGAACTATTTTGCAGTTTGGATAGGCAGGAAAGGTCAATAATGGTTGGTCCTGCCTCATTTTCTTTATATTCTTTGTTGACAGAAGTGGCCATGGATTCTGATCCATCCTCAGACAAATCAGTTCTTTTGTTGAAGCAGTTGGTAGACTGTGCTGGAAACATCCGGCAGAAAATGATAGCTCTTCATCAGTTGGGATGTGTTCGGCTTGCAAGAAAAGAATATGATGAAGCTGAAAAGCTGTTTGAAGCTGCTTTGGCTGAAGGGCACGTTTATTCTGTTGTTGGGCTAGCCAGATTAAGTCACATGAAGGGGCATAACAACGATTGGTCTTATGAAAAGATCAGCTCTGTCATATCCTCTTATACTACCCCACTTGGATGGATGTATCAAGAAAGATCGTTATACTGTGATGGCGATAATCGATGGGAAGAACTTGAGAGAGCAACTGAGCTGAACCCAACCTTGACTTACCCCTACATGTATCGAGCTGCATCCTTGATGAGAAAACAGGATGTTCAATCAGCCCTTGCAGAAATCAACAGGGTTCTTGGATTCAAACTAGCCTTAGAGTGCTTGGAGTTGCGCTTTTGTTTCTATCTCGCTCTCGAGGATTACCAATCAGCCATAGGTGATATTCAAGCGATTCTTACACTCTGTCCGGAATATAGGATGTTTGATGGGCGAGTCGCAGCTTCCCAACTTCGCGTCCTTGTTCGCGAACATGTTGAGAACTGGACAACCGCCGATTGTTGGCTTCAGCTTTACGATAGATGGTCTTCAGTTGATGATATTGGATCACTCTCGGTTATATATCAGATGCTTGAATCTGATGCTGCTAAAGGCGTTCTATACTTTCGACAGTCATTACTTCTCCTCAGGTATCCCCACCTTTTCTAACATTATACACTTCAACTGCTCATCTTTATTTTCATGTTTCCAATTTGCAATATCAATATATATTAAAAAATTGTAAGTGGTCGAAATTGTAATGTGATTGTGTATGGGATCAGACTGAATTGTCCAGAAGCAGCAATGAGGAGTTTACAGCTAGCTCGACAGCATGCATCGAGTGAACCAGAAAGATTAGTTTACGAAGGATGGATATTATATGATACTGGTCATTGCGAAGAAGGGCTAAGAAAAGCTGAGGAGTCTATTAATCTGCAAAGGTCCTTTGAAGCTTTTTTTCTGAAAGCCTATGCTTTAGCTGACTCTAGTCAGGACCCATCCTGTTCGTCCACTGTTGTATCACTTCTTGAAGAAGCTTTGAAGTGCCCTTCAGATAGACTTCGCAAGGGTCAGGTATGATCAACCTTTCCCTTCAGAATTTGGAAATTCTTGAAGATAGTCGATGGTAAATTCTAGCCACTGATTGGTTTATTCTAGTGTGGCTTACTGGCTTAGTATGTCTTACATCCACTACACCAAAATTTCGGTTTTGGTAATCGATATGAGATGTATGTGGGGGTCATCATGGTTTTCTTATTTATTTGGTTAATAGTTATTCCATACCGGACACCAAATTGAATACAAGCATGTATAGTGTCAATGGTAGTTTTTTCGGTTGTTTCTAGCTTTCGACTATTTGGATATGCTCTTCAAAGGTGTGTGTTTCTTCATTGATATATTCTCCTGTATTTCAAGTCTTAATTGTAATTGTTTATGTTCCATTAGGCCTTGAACAATCTTGGAAGTGTGTATGTTGATTGTGGGAAGCTAGACGCAGCAGCTGATTGCTACATAAACGCCCTGAAAATCCGGCACACGCGGGCCCACCAAGGCCTTGCTCGTGTCCACTTTCTCAGGAACGATAAAAATGCTGCGTATGCAGAGATGACAAAACTGATAGAGAAGGCGAGGAACAACGCATCTGCATATGAAAAACGGTCAGAGTACTGTGAGCGTGAACTCACAAAGGCGGATCTTGAGATGGTCACGTGCTTGGATCCTCTTCGAGTCTATCCATACAGATATAGAGCTGCAGGTCAGATTATTAATCCCATGATTTTATATTCGGATATTTAAAGTTCGAATATATATGTGAAAAGAGTGTGTTTGGTTGCAGTTCTAATGGACAATCACAAGGAGAAAGAAGCAATAGGAGAACTGTCAAGGGCGATAGCGTTCAAGGCAGATCTTCACCTTCTGCACCTTCGGGCAGCGTTTCACGAGCACATAGGTGATGTCATGGGCGCGCTCAGAGACTGTCGGGCAGCTCTCTCGGTCGACCCTAATCACCAAGAGATGTTGGAACTTCATAGCCGGGTCAACACCACCCAAGAACCTTGATGAAACTCAAGGGAGGAGAGTAAATTATGAAAAGGAAAGAACAAGCCAAAAAATGAACATGATTAGTTTGTAGCTTTGAGTGTATACATTTGTAGTATGCCAAACAACAACCTTGTATCATCATCTACCCCTCATTCTCTCCATTCCTTCTCCTTGAATTTTGTATACTTGGGTATTTTTTGTCAATATAATTTTATTATCTCATGCAATCTTTATTAGTAGTTCTTGATTTCATTAAAACCTTCCAATATAATTACTAGATCAAATATGGTTCACCATCAAGTATCACTGCATAACTACCAAGAATTCCAGATTTATTATAAGAATATTAGCATTTTTTGTACGACTTGTTAAAAATTTTGTTAAAAAAGTAAGTTCCAATACCTCTTTTTGGAAGAAGATTCAATATCTTAAGACATCTTATAAAATATAATAATATTCAAATAAATTTTTCCAACCACTTGATTTGCAGTCGCTTTGTGATTTCTGCACAGATTCATTTTGTTTAGAGGTGAAAGAATCAAGAATTTCAGCAAACAAAAGTGGGATCACGGCGGTAACCAACGCCGGAAAACCCCTATCTTTCTATACTATGATTTTGAGCTCTCATCAGTCATCACACACAAACCCACACTTCCATGCTTGAGATTATGTGTTGGAATGATCTTTCTTTTGAAATCTTGTGAATGATTTTTCGATGGGGTTTTCATGTAAAATAGCCAACTAATAGCTTTGATGATGGTAATATGCAGAATGAATTGTATGCTATGGGAAATTTGTTTGCATGCTATCTGTTTGTGAAAATGTCAACACCAGTATAGAAAGGGACCTCTTATACCATGCTCAAGGCAACAAAATTATCCTGTTTTTCCTGTGATTTGGCTGAAAGTTTTCGTCTTTGGTTTGTTCAGGAGCTCAGCTCAGAATGCTGATGATGAAAGGATTTGCCATTGTAGTGTTCATAGGAGCTTTATTATGCACCATAGCATATGCTGATCATGGTGTTTCAGTGTCATGTATGATGGCATATGAAGAAGGTGGGGCTCCTGCTGTTTTTAGTGCACCAGAGTGTCCTCAATGGGATTTTTCTGCTGAATATTCTTCAAACTCAACAAAGAATTGCCACTTTGCCACGCTTCAAGGGCATAGAGAATATCAAGAAGATTGTGTTACGTGCAATCTTGATCTGAAACTACCATTTTCAGGTGATCGTAGCTTCTATCTCTTCCCCATCATTGTCGCTTTTGTTAGTGGAATTGTTTGGAAATATGTGGTGTTACTATTTTGGTATGAATAGGAAAATAATTGTTGATATATTAGACTTAGATTTCTGCTGTATACAGCAGAACGAATGTACTAGTATCTTCTTCATGCTCAGCTCTTTTGTTCTCTATGCAATTTTTTTTTTTTTTGTTTTTTTCGGAAAACTAAGAACATGAATCTCTTGAAGCTCAATCGATTGTAGTTGAAGACAGGTCTGAGGAGATTATTGTTGGGATTGCGGCTATATTTGATGGGCATGGAGGCGATGAAGCCAGTGAGATGGCTTCTACAAAATTTTCCGATTATTTTCTTTTGCATGTTGTGTTCACTGCATACAAGCAAATGCTGTCCAGCAACGAAGAGAAACGCAAGTCACATACAGACAAAAGGTTAATATGCTGATATTGAAAGAAATCAGGATTAGTTTTATTGAGTGCTTAGTTGAATATAATTTTATTATGATTGATGAGGATGATGTAGACAAAAGCCTGATATAATTAAGAGTGGAAATTAATGCTGGAATCCTAAGGTTTGTCTCCAAGTTCATCCCATGTGCTCGATGGGTGGTTGAGTCAATTTTGTTTATCTAGATGCTAAGTTATCGACTTGGTTCTAAATAAGTATCACTATCTATGTACTGTTGTGGTGTTTGTTATATGATAATATGTCATTGTATCTGATCTCTCTCTTGATGTCAATGCAGTTCTCAGAGATCATCTCCAGTGATCGATCATCATTCACTTCCTCTAATTTTGGAAGAAGCATTGTTGAAGACAATCCAAGATATTGATTCAGAATTTTCAAAGGTGTGCATCCGTTTTCTGCTCTTCCGTTGCATTTCCATAGCTAGTAACTTTGATTGCTCGTTTTAAGCTCATGTTCTCGTCCCAGGAAGCTTTGGACAAAGGATATGTTTCGGGATCTACTGCCACTGTAGTTGTTTTGTTCAAGGATCAAATCCTTGTTGTAAATGTTGGAGATTCTAAGGCACTCATTTGCTATCAAAAACTCATCCCCCACCATGACACTGAAGGTCCACTACATCCCCCCTTGTAGAATGATTATCCCACTAACCTCATTAACGAAAATTACTCGTGCTTAACCGGTTCCATCTTGTCCAATAGATCCTTTGTCGAAAGAAGTTTATGTCGAGGAGCTGACAAGAGATCATCATCCAGATAGAGAGGATGAGAAGGCCAGAATTGAAGCAGCCGGTGGCTTCATTACTCATCATGGCGTCCCACGTGTCAATGGTGTATTGGCTCTGTCAAGAGCCATCGGAGATGTGTATTTGAAAAGGTACAGTTGAATCACCTACTTTCTGCTTCATTACTTGAAAGAAACTTAAGCAAATGGTTCTCTCTAGATATGGTGTTACAGCTGACCCTGAGACCACTGGTTGGAGAGCTTTCGACCCCAAAAACAGTTATTTGGTGGTTGCATCGGATGGTGTATTTGAGACGCTGAGTCCCCAAAACGTGTGCGATCTTTTACACGACAAGGTTTCCAAATCCTCGTCTGAAAATTTTCAAGCATCCTCATTGCCTGATTGGATAATCCGCCATGCACTTAGGACAGGCAGCACGGATAACCTATCGGCCATTGTCATTTCTGATCTTGATAGTTGTATAGACAGCAGATGTAATTGGGAGACAAAATCGAGTTCTTAACAATATTAACACTGATATATGTCGGTTTCCCATTGAATTGAAGACATTAAGGAAGAAGAGTAAGCATGATTATCAACAGGGAACTTCGATAAAAGCTGCATTCTCAACCATATCTGATCAATATGACAGATGTTGTGAAAGTGTCCTTGAGGATTAATTTCAACTAAGAAATGAAATTAATGGTGTTAAACCTAATAGAGACAAAGATGCTAACAGCTAGTTCTCTCCATTATAAATACAAGACAGTGCACGTGGGATAATCTATTAACCAACTTGTGTTTCCTCCATCGAGATGTGACCATTGATATTGAATGAGATGCTTGCATCCATCAGCACTCGGCCATCTCAATTAACAGAAAATGAATCCAACTCTCACATGCTGCAAAAATTTAAGCAATCAGCAACTCTTGAGCTGTCCAACTATACACCTGAAAAGGAATAGTTTGTTAACCCTTCTTTTTACCATCGCATCTACTATTTTCTTAGCTTTTTTCCCCTCCAAACAGTCCATGCTATCACCTAAGCAACACACTCATGTATGAAGGAGGTCAATGGAAAATGACAAACTAATAGTGCAAAACTGTGAGCCTGTATCAAAATTACGGACAAAGAAGCACTTGCATTCAGCATGCAAATTACTAGTATATATATACTTCATCACTTGCTTGTTGTATATAACCAATAATTCAACTTAGAATAAAGTTGACTGAATTCTACAGGTCTTGAAATTCACCAGAGGTGTCGATCTATTTCATGAAGGCCACACAGTTTATAATAATACAAGTTGACTAATTATGGTTGGACTTGCACAAGCATCCATGGAACCCATTTTAGGCACTGGACAAGATATCACAAAACAGAAGATACTTTCGAAGGAGTTTAAGTGAGTTTATGGACTCAAAAGGACTCATTATGTCTTTCACGAAATTTCTCAGGGAGAAATGATGATAGTTGAAAGTCAAATAATGACAGCACTATGGACAACCACATGCAATCTACCTGTTTCAGATTCAATTACATGTCCTGAAATTACAAATGGATATTAGAAAGCGTTACATGCTTCTCTTTTAAAGTTTGTTCATTTTCTTCCTGATCCTATGGAAATCAACTGGTGAAGCAAATTTAGCAAATCAAATCTTGGGCAATCACATGCATTAAAAATTCATTCTGGACAAAAAATCATAGATAGCAGAAAAAAGAAGAAGGTAAATTTAAGATTCACCCAGATAACATTGTCTAGTGAGTAGAGACCTCAAGGTAAAGATCTCACCTTTGTTGCTCAGACCAGTAGAAAGGCAGACTTTCTTTACCGATTCATTTTCCACTGAACTGCACCTTGCAGGGGTAGAAGGTTGTCTGATTTGGGGTACAGAGCATGTGTCATTTCTGGGCAATTGATTACCCATTTGATGGTTAAAGTACACATCCAAGCTTGCACACGTTGTCATTCCTGCCTTTCCCTTGCTCTTAAACCTTCACCTAACAGAGAAATGAGGAAACCAACGAGACCCAGAAGCACTTTCCACATTTTCTTATCTTGTACCAAATATAAAGCTATTCGGGATACCTGTCTTTTCTCTTCTCAAGATATCTCTGTACTGATGCTTTTCTGGTTGCTGATCCTTCCACTGCTTTGAAAAGGGGAAAATATATAAGATCTTATTTTTCTGAAGGACATGGTGGAAGGTCATAAATCATCAAGGTTCTTTCAAAGTTCATGGTATTGATTTCCCAACACAAATTGCAAATTTACACTTAGACAATTGCATCAAAATCAAGCATAACACCAGATTATGACAGAAACCAGAGAGATTTTTGGGGCAAGCACAGAAGAGCCAAATGCACATTAGCCCTATAACTAAGACTTTGCTGATGAGGCCAATCACAGAAGTATCCATAGAAAGACACACTAGCAAGGGAACATATAAAATGCCAAATCTCAAGGCAAATTAAAATGCTTGATGCACTTGGACCTGATTGATTAGGGTCCACCTGCGAGAAGTTTTATGTTTTATTCAAATTATGGCACATCCCAGTTGGCTTCCCTTTCATTAGTAACTCAGAACTTTGTGCTTGGTCTACCTAGCCAGCCACTAACCTAAACACATTGATGGAATAGACAATTTTGATGCTTCTAAATTCCCCTTCGTCATTTCAACTCAAATAAAATAAAGATAGAGATGCAATAAAGATTTACTTCTACTATGCTTGTACTATACCAATAAAGAATTTTGTTTTGGTAAAAATTAATTCTCGCAACTCTGTATTACTTAATACATGCAAATATTATCTTCATTGAAAATGAGGAAATTTCAGATGTGAAGTACAGGAAACCAAACCCACTACCAACTTTTCAAAGAAAATGAGGAAAATGCTTACATGGTGACTCCTCATAAGGCATTTTAGTTTCTTCTCCGAGCACTGGAGAATTGTCACTCATCTTAACTGCAAAAGGATTCAAAACCCAATTAAGTTAAGTTGTATAAATGGAGGCAACGTTTCCAGGAAAAACACACACACCAATCAATATAGATGGATGATATTGTAAGATCAGGGTGTCGAGAATGAGGTCGCACCTAGGCAGATGTCTGCACCCCCTCCCACCCAAATAAAGAAAAGAACAGAAAAGAAAAGAAAAGACTCACTCACTCACTCACTCATCACATTAAATGCTTAGAGAGAATGTTATATTATCATAATCTGGAGTTACAGGCACCCATTACCTATTTGGTGAGTTGGCATGGTTACAACAGTATCAGGACGAGCTTTAGGGCTGAAAGCTTTTGAGAGGCATGGTAAAGGTTGCAGTAAGCCATCAGCTGGCTGTTCGTCTGGAAACTGTACAGGGCTTGAAGCGATATGCATTAAAGCTCGAGCCTAACAAACATGACAGTGGTTAGATAAATTGCACTAGCAAACCTCACCAAAAACAAAAAAGATCGAAATTAAACAGAAGATTAACAATAACCTCCAGAAAAAAACAATTAAAAGCTTCGGTACCTTATCTGCAGGGATGTCATCATACACATTCACTTTGCCACAATAGAATATAGTCATTTGCCCAATTGGCATATTTGTTGAACCTGGGGTTCTGGAAGAAAGTAAGGACCTTTTTATCAGAAGAGAACCTTCACTGCAATATGCATTGCAAAGCTATTTGCGACAGAATTTAATGACTAGAGGAAGTGGTGAAGATTCAAAGAAAATAGTGGGAGAAAAAAGAAAGCATCAACAGAGAAGAAGACTCCAATTAATTGAATGGTGTAAGGATTTTTGCTTAAGTCTTCATCTAGAAAGTAAAATGCTGCATAAGAAATAAATAATGCTTCTAAGGTGAAAGTATAATTCAGAGAGCAATAATTAAAAATAATAACAATGACCTAGGTTGGGCAGATTCATCGATGGCAGCAGCAAAACGGCCAGAAACACCACCACAGGAATCAGGTTTGTCCAGATCTTTTCTACAATGCGGCGCTGTTTCCTCAGCGGATAAAGAATTTTCCGCATCAATGCTTGTTCCTTTAGTAACCTACATTATAAATTATTAAACAGTTTAATCAGAATTAGGCACATATTTAATTTCTCACAAGCACGCAATCCAAGGCAGAAGATGTGCAGAATATTTCATTATTTTTCTCCTCCAAAGCATATAACAAATTAAATAATAAACAAACAGAAATCACGCACACTCTCCAGAATAGCTTCGTTACTGCTACGAGTAATATTAGGGCGCGAAATGCGAAGCCTCTTGCCCGAGCCAGCGTCGGAATCCGGCGTCGTTTCAAGGAGCGTCTTCAGCATTATTACTTGCTGAATCGCCTGAGATTTGTTCCACGAAGGTCTCCTCATTCCTGCACCAAAATTCGCCCAGAAATTGATAAAAACCACTGAAATACATGAGATTAGCGTATGATTTCTTCATTTTGTTTGCATTATTTTCAGTTGAATTTCATTATAATGGTGTACCTTTCTCCTTGAGGTAACGGCGACAATCTTCGCGAGTAACCTGAGCAATGTCATCTTCAGTGAGCAGATGAAGCGGCTTATCGAGCGGCGACTTGACGGCGGTGTCCTCCGGCGGCATGGCGCAAGATTCCGGCATCTATGACGGCGAGGTGTGCAGATAGCTGTCCAGCAGAAGAGAGAGAGCAGATCGAGGAGCAGGGGGTGAAATCGGAGTGAAATTAGGGGATTTGTTACGGGAATTGAAGGGTGAGAGTGAGAGTGTGGTGGACTGGTGGTTGCGGAAAGATGGCCGCGGCGTCGCAGCTTTGTCTGAGTGGAAAATGCTTTTTCCCTTCTTCTTTGCTTTTATTTTTTTCGAAAAAAGAAAAGATTGGGGTGGATTGATGTAGTTCGGGTGGGGCACGAAAGCTGCAACCCCAGACTGCCACGTAAGCGCCTTCTTCAAATTACATCCTGGCACCTCTCTTTTCTCTAAATTACCATATTGTCCCTGAGGAGGAGGGAGCTTCACACTTCACTTGGGTCGTGACAATGTGCGGTTTCGACACGGTATTATCAATATCATCTCTATATTAAAATATCACATCAAATATGATCTCGACTATTATTTTTATTTTTAAAATTTTATATGGGGATAAGAATTTCCCATTTGGGGAACAGATTCTCCACATTCTCCGCAAGAGATTCAAATCCTTCTGTAAGGTAAATTTTTTAATATTTTTAGATAATTGACAAGAAATAAATATTTAAATAACTTATAAAATTTGGAGAATTTGTTAGCCATAACTTTACAGAAGAACTCATTTAAGATAAATTTATTAATTATATATATATAATATTAAAAAGGAGGAAAAGAAGAATCCTCATTTTATATAAATGTGACCGATTTAAATATCCTCCCCACAATTTTCAATTTGGGAATCACCACCCACATCGTCTCATAGGGATATTCGCTGTGAGTCAGAGTGGGTGTTTATATTGGGTTTTTGGATTTGGTATCTAATTTTTCAAGTATTTAAAAATTGCTACTCGAAATGTAAATATTGAGTATTCGAATTTTTTGGTATTTAATATTAGATAACCAATGAAACCTAACCTGACAGTCAATCCTACAAATAACCAGTATCAAGCTACACTACACAGTTATACAAACTGAAACTATAAATTCTTCAAACTATCTATAGGTCATACGCAATTGTGCAAGGGGTAAGACTATACACACCACATACTAAACACACCTCAATTACTAAATATGGAGTTTAAAATATTTAATATTAACGAATTTTTAAACACACCCTACAACTTACCATTTTACCCTATCAATTATACAATATAAAATAAAACTAAATAATTAATAAATAATCATGATATTTATCTTTTAATATATATTTATTTTTAATTCATTTTTAATTGAGTGTGTTTAGTAACGGATGAGTGTGTATAGCCGCAACTTGTGTAAATAAAAAAAATGGAAAGATTGAAAATGAATACAGATTAAGTCATTTACCCTACTTTATAGTTATTGACTTTGTTCAAGGTAGAATTGATAATTCAAAGTCAAAATGTAATCAGGATAATACGATATTTTTTATAAAATCTAAAAACTGATTTAAAATTAGTAATCGAGTACGAGTATCTTGTTATTAGAAATTTTTTAACAAAAGTCAATCCAATTGAGTATTTTTAGTAGTATCAAATCGTGAATCTGCATTCTGTAGCCATTTACCCACCCCTAGCTATGAGGGTAGATGCTATGTTATCCATGATGATATTATCATATCGATATATCATGTGATATTATAATGATATCCACATATGGATAGGATAATATTAGTCTAACTATTGGTGTGACATGGCCCTTGAAACTTGACATGCATATATTTATAATTACTCTTTAGTGATTATTGTTATTTCTTATCTTAATTCAAAAAAAAAAAAAAATTGAAATAAAAAAAACATATAAATTGAAAAATAAGGAACAGATAGATTGGAATTTAAGAATGACAAAAGGAAAAAGAAAAATATGAGTGAGGTTTTTTTTAGGACCCAGACTTACGTGGTTGATTAGGATAGACCCAATTAATAGAAAGTTGTGCTGCAATTCGTGCTATAATTATGAAATGGACCAATTTTAGTTGGTCCAACTCCAATCCAATCAATCCAATCCTCTTAAGCCTACACAAAAAGTGGGTCACATTAGGTAGGGTCCACGGTGAGAAGCGGGTCAAGACAGACCAGAAGGAATGTATTAGCCTGACTCGGCCCATGCTCTCTATACATAATGGGCCGATCCTGGCCTGGCGAGTTGGGGTGAAAATTTTGAGTAATTGAATGAACCTAATTTTTTTAAATAATTATAATACAACATAGTTAGTTTATAAATATTTAAAAGAAAAACTAACTGGTTTTAATAAATGTTATAAATTACAATTAGCTATATAAGTTCTTTACTTCTACGAAATACAAATGAACGATATTTACTCAGAAATACATATGACTCCATTTGAATCATTTAAAAAATGAATTTTGAATTTCTAGGACATAATTTCCACTACTTTAAAATTTCATTGGACCCCATTAAATATAGTACTTCTCATTGATGCGCCTTTTTCTAGAATAGATAGTTGTGTGAAATATATATGATATAACACACACACACACATAGATATATATATATATATATATATATATATATATTCATTTTTAGGAACATTCTAAAATCATGTAATAGTATCCAACATATTTATTTTTATACCAGCCGTGGTTAAAAATATTATTTTACCTGCATTAAATTTAGGGTTAAATGTTACAATTTACAATTTGTACTATAGTATATTTGCACATTGCAACCTATTATTATTATTTTTTTGGATATAAACTATAGTCTACGTTTTAAAAAAAAAAAATTATAAATCCTTCAATCCAATCAGAATATCCCTAAAATTAGTTTATAAAGTTCATAATTAAATACTTGGATCCAACCATGATATAGAATAAAGTTCGAAACAAGAGTTCATAAAACATACATAAATGAATTTATTATTATGTATTTTGAAATAGTGACCTTTCAATGAAGCAAAACATAAAGTTAAATTTTAATTGGACAATACTAAATGGATCAATTTGATTCGGATCAATTGCATTTGTTATAGTGGACCGGCCCTGTTTGCCTTTGGCCCAGATATTCTGGTGGCTTAGGATGGAGGCCCAGACACGAATAAGATAAGCCCAGCCCATACCCTTGCCTCCCTCTCATTTGCACCACTCATCTCGTGATGTTTGATCTTGGCCACTCGTTTCTGAGATATAAGGACTCCGTGTCCTTGCTCCTCGCCAAAACCTAGCTCTCTCTCTCTCTCATCTTGCGGTGCCCTCTGCTTCGTCTCTCTCCCCAAACTCGGCCACATCCCGTTGATCGGCCATGGATTCTGGTGCTTTCCTTTTCGAGCTCGTTTCTCCTATCCTATTTAAAGGGGAAACCAAGGGTTCTTTATGTAAGGAATCTGAGTGCATCTCATTCTTCTTCCTTATCTTCGTCGGTGATTAGAAAGAGGGCTGTAAGTGCTGAGTGTTCTTGCCTGTTCGAATCAACTATACATGTGTTGACAAGTTGATTCGATTCTTTTTGAAAGGGTTCTAGGGTTTCCTTGCTTGCCTGTTCGCTGTTCTGGTGCAACCCTTGGGCTACCGTCGAATTTGTGTGTCTCTGTGTGTTTTGGACGGATTATCAGTTAGGGGGACTGAGCCGAAGATCTTCAACACAGACCTATGTGTTGGTTTCTGTACTGGTGATATCTTTTATCTATCTCTTCTGTTTTTAGATCGGTTTGTATTTTGGTTATATTCTTTGTAATAGTTGAGATAAGATGATGTATGCTTTTGTATCCGGATCCTAGCCCTACATCATTTAATACCATTCACATTATTATAAAAAGACTTTTATATCCTCTTATATTTTTTTATTGCGAAAAATTATATTAATTAATATCATATTTAGGGAATACAAGTTTTACAAAATACATAAATATATTATTTATGAATGTAAAATAATTTGGATAGTTTGGCCAAGTCACTATACATTACATACTAATCCATTATATTTGGTACATAATAATCAATCAACATTGGCTTTCTTTTGTTTTGTTTTTTCTCTTCTGTTTTTTTAATATTACAAATTTAACTTATGTAGTTGTAATTAAAAAACAATTAAATTATGTAGTATGTAATTAAAAAACAATTAAGTTGTATTACATATTAAATTTTATTAATATTACAAATTTATCCTAATGATCCAGATCAATTTGATCCAAAGAGATTTATCCATATTAATATATGAACTTGTATAGGGTCTTCATTATTGAATCACTAATATTCTTATAGATTCACAATTAGCTTCAAATAAATGATGTTATGTTCGAAAATGGACACACGAGTCTTTCTTATGCGGAAATTCAACGTTTTGTTTTGGAAATGTGTTACTACGTACGTTATTATGTTGGGGAAAAAAAATGAAGTTACTATTTTGAAAGACACGTTTCACTGTACATGTCTTAATCTTGAAGACATTTTTTAATTAGGTTTTAAAAGAGAAAATTCCACTTTTAATGTCCAGTAAATTGCTCTTTAATCACAATATTCATCTTTTATCTCAAAACATCTCGTTTTCTTTTCTTAATCAATATAACTGATCATCTAAAAATATTAAAAGATAGATAATTTCAATTATAATAAATAATCAATATTGATCGACAATTAGGTCGATTATTTTGTGAGACGTTCTCACACAAACTCATTTTTTTCATTCAAATATTTCAACATTGATCGATCAATCATTCGATGAGACGGCCCCACATAAAGTCACACTTCTGCATATTTCAATTTAAGTTGGAACATAATTTTGAACAATGAACTCTTCCCATTCCTGATTTTTATTTTCTTTTATAAAAACGCTAGAATTCTCCAAGTTAAATTTATACCGGCACCAAAAAGAGCAATCCAGAGATGTCCAGAAAGTGTTTGATAAAAAGACACGTATGTGGACACCCACACGCTTCACTCATTCTTGAACTTTCCAACTCCATCGATCCTCTCATATATATTAACTGCCCTCGCCGTTAAGCAATCCCAAACACCCAAAATCAGCAACCCTTTTCACCTGAGACCAAACTAAAAACGAAACACAACTTTATCTATCTTCTTGAGTGAAAATTCTTGGAAATTTGTCTGAAAGAAGATGTGGGCTCAGCCGTATGGAAAAGCTGACGTGGAAGGCGGCGCACGGCCGCTGTATCCGATGATGCTGGAAAACCCCCAACTGCGGTGGTCGTTTATTCGGAAAATTTATACGATAATCAGTGTCCAGTTGCTTCTTACAATTGCTGTTGCTTCTGTTGTTGTTTCTGTTCATCCCATTTCACGTTTCTTTGCCACTACTGGCGCTGGCTTGGCGCTCTACATTGTTCTTATCATCACCCCTTTTATTGGTATGTTTTTTTACTTCTTCTAATGGAATTGAAATGGGATATTGAATTTGCTGTGATTGATGTAATTTTGGGTGTTGTTGGATTGCAGCTTTGTGCCCGTTGTATTATTATTCCCAGAAGCATCCTGTGAACTATTTCCTGCTTGGGATATTCACTGTTTCTCTTGCCTTTGTAGTGGGCTTGACTTGCGCCTTCACTAGTGGTGAGTTGTTCTGTTCTTGCGTTGTTGGTATTTCTTGAATGGGTTTCGGATTTTGATCTTGTTGATGTTGATGATTATGTAATGTATTTGCAGGGAAAGTTATTCTTGAATCTGTTATCTTAACGGCTGTCGTGGTAGTGAGTCTTACGTTGTACACATTCTGGGCCGCAAAGAGGGGCCATGATTTCAATTTCTTGGGACCTTTCCTCTTTGGTGCTATTATGGTTCTTATGATCTTTGCCCTCATTCAGGTCTGTAAAGTTCCACTAAATGGAATGTTTGTTATATGAACTACATGCTGATTGTTTAAACATTTTATGCTGCAGATTTTCTTCCCTCTTGGTAGGATAAGTGTTATGATCTATGGCTGTTTAGCATCCATAATATTCTGTGGATACATAATCTACGACACGGACAATCTGATCAAACGATATACTTACGACGAGTACATCTGGGCTGCTGTTGCTCTGTATTTGGATGTCATCAACCTATTCCTCTCTTTGATGACAGTTTTTAGAGCTGCTGAGAGTTGAGAGAATTCAAAGAGTTATTTTTTTATGATTTGATTACGAAATAGGTCTTGTGATACAAGCTTCTCTTATGATCTGTATGGTTTAACAGTATGCCTATTGTTCATTACATCGATTTTTAGTGAAAAGAAGAGGGAAGATAGTGAGAAAGCTTCGAGTTGCTCCTGTGATTGCATTGATTGAGAAATGTGTGGAATTGTTTGAATTGTTCCGCACTTTCTATATCGCACGTGGAGATCAATTCAAATTTAGGAAATAAATAATATAAATATTTTTATATTAGAGTTTTAATTATAATAGGATTATAGAATTTTGAATTAGGGTTGTAATATAAAATTATTTAATTATGAAAATCTTAAATTATTATTATAATTTTAAATAATAATATTTGATAATGATATATTCGATAATTCATATTTGGTAAGAAACAGTAGATAGATAAATAGCATCTTTAATCAATATTTAAGTTTATTAAAGATAATATAATATGTATTAATGATAATTGAATAAGCTATATTATAATATAACTGTTCATAAACAAGGACGTAAATAGGTTGCTGGACTTCCATTAGTTTGGATCTCGAATTAATTTTCAAACTTTCATCCAAACGCAAAAATAATATCTCCATCATTTATCAGTAGTTGATCTTTCAATTTCCAGAATTTTCTTTATGTCCTGCAGTCTTTATCATGTATGATTCATTTGCATTTCTTTCCTCGACCTCTCGGTCGAGGGCCAACCAGCCCAGCCCAGCCCGATCGTCGGGAGTTGACCGTTAGCCGACCTCCCAGTTGAGGGCTGGGCCATCCCAGCCCAACTATCGGAAGCTGATCCCTCGGAGCCCATAGTGCCTCATCTCGACACAATTAGAGAAGTCCAAAAATTCCATCCCAAGTAGATCTCTTCAAGTACAAGATATTCCAAAAAGTAAACATCAATCAAATTTGATTTAAATCTGACCAAATCCCTAAAGTCGGGAATCCCAATATACTTTACTAATCTTAGCCAAGTCTAGGGCTCAATTATCATTCTGGGGATCTTCAAGCGTAAATATATAATTCTCTCTCAAAATTATTGATAATATCATTTTGATCAGCCAGAATTGCCTGACCAGGTTTGACCAGGCAGGCTCTCGAGCTCTATTTTTGTGCTATTCACTCACTTATATAGTTATATTACCCTATTTTATTCGATTTTCATCCAATTTATTTGATCTGGTTAGTTCGTACAGATTTTGTCGTCTAACATCCATCACTGCACATTTTGAATTGATATTTTCCCCCTTTTTGTTAATTTAGTATTGATTTTGTTATAGTGTAGTCATCCACGATGCCTATTAGGGACGAATGCCTTATTTTATAATTATTTTTTTGGATGAAGTTGAAGTAACGAGTTGTTTTTGTTTGCAAAATTAATACATTTTTGTCTCTTGTGTATGTTTGACTATATTATTTTATTAAAGTAACGGTAATAGCAAACTTCATAAATAGTAAGATGAAAGATTTGTTTAGTATAGATGTATTTAAATTTCCAATTTGGAGAAGAAAACATGTTCGCCTTATTATTATTCTTGTAATAACTGCATGTTTTTTCTGTTCATATTGCCAAGTTGCATGCATTTTAATTCATTTCCACCTAATCGCCATTTGTATTGTTTAAGGTGTCTTATATTAGGTGCATGCATTGTAGCAGCCTTTGATGATCCTCTTTCAAGTATTCAATATTGTATATAATATGATTCATGATTGTAATTTTCACTCATTTTAATCTTATAAACTCAAGTTGTACTATGTTTTATTGTAATTTTTTTAAAACCTTAAATTATAATGTTGCACTTGTACTTGTTATGAATTATGATTGTATTTTATTTCATATATAAATTGTATTTTATTAATTTAAAAATTATTTTACTTAGTTTAGACTTAGGACTTTATTAGAAATCTAAAATTATTACACAAAAAATTAATTATGCAAAAAAAAAAAAATCGGCAGGGGCCGGGTCACCAAACACAAAAACTTGGGCCCGGGCTGTGCCACCAGTGCCTGGACCATGTAAAAAAAAACCGTCAAAACCGCCGGTTCCGGTTAAACCGACGGTTTCCGAACTGGAATCAAAACTGACAGCACCACGGTTCAGTTCCGAATCCACCTCAATTGGTTCCCCCAACAGCCGGTTCGAAACCGAAATCGGCGGTTCAAACTGGTTGAGCACCACTAATTTCCATCATTGATCAATAATTAATTTTTAAACTTCCACGGTTCGGTTCCGAATCCACCTCAACCGGTTCCCCCAACCGCCGATTCGAAACCGAAATCAACGGTTCGAACTGGTTGAGCACCACTAATTTCCATCATTGGTCAATAATTAATTTTTAAACTTTAGAATTTTCATTGGATCCCATGTGTATATGAAAAGGGAAGATTCATTTTCTCATTTGTTAAGAGGGACACAACAACTCTTGTTAAGAAGAGAGACAAACAAAATGAATACTACAACACATAAATAAGAATCCATCACTACACATTTTTTAATTGGTATTCTTCTCTCTTTTGTTAACTCATATATATGTTACTATTTATCAATATAGTCATCGACGTCTGTTATATATGTATGCCTTTATTTTATTGGTAGAAGTTGTTGAAGTGGCGAGTTGTTTACTTCAGTCTGCGAAATTATTATTATTATTTTATATATTTATTTATTTATATATTTATTTTTTTGTCTTTTGTCTATGTTTAACATCATTTATTAAATTAAAACTACTAGTAAACTACATAGTAAGATGCAAATTTTGTTACTGTAGTTTCAAAAGTAAATTACTATATATTTTTGTACTGAAATTATGTAAATTCTTCAGAGTTTACGTGTTTGTTAAGAAACACTGTAAAATGGAAGTTCATTTGAAAATGGGGCAAAATTATCTTCCTTGGGAACCATTAATTAAATGTTTTTTTTTTTTTACATTTAAAATATGTTTGGTGAATTTTAGCTAAAATATGACAATTTAACATGAAGAAGTCTAATTTTGGCACTTTGAAAGAAAGTGAACAAAATTTTCCACACACCAATTAAACATAAAGTTAAATAGAAGATCTCGTCTATAATAAAGATAAAAATCAGTTTCACTGGGATGGCAACGGACGAGCATAGTAGCTCATAGCTCGTCCGTTACCAAGTCATGTTTTCTATCTCGTTTTTTTTATCTCGTCTATGAGCTACTAGTCACGTTGCCAACTTAAGGTCTTTGTTAATCTAGCAGCCTTATTATAGATATAATTACATTGCCAAGTCACGTTTTCTATCTGTTCACATTGCCAAGTTGCATGAATTTTACATCCACCTAATCACCATTTGCATTATTTAAGCTAGCTTATATTAGGTACAATTTAGTTAGTAGCAGCCTTTCTTGATCCTCCTTTAGCTATATATACATAACTTGTACTTTGTTCTTTCATTCCAATTAATCCAACTAAAAAAACTGTAATATTGAAAATATCGAGGATATATTGTGAAAGAATGTCGAGCGAGAAGCATGATTTGGAGGCACCTTTGTGTCCGTCGATGCAAGAAAACCCCCAACTCAGATGGGGTTTCATTAGGAAAGTGTACTCTATTCTCACTCTTCAACTTGTTGCCACCATTGCCATTGCTGCCATTGTTGCCTCTGTTCCTCCTATTGCCAATTTCTTCAACAACACCCGGATTGGTGTGCCCGTTTTAATCGTTATCTTGATCTTTCCATTAATTGGTAAGGACAAAGAAATCGGAGTGAAATTCCAAATCTTGAATTAAAATTATGATGTAATTGTTTCTCTGTTTTGCAGTTATATGCTTGCTCTATATATTCCAAAACAAGCATCCCCTCAATTTCATTCTGCTTGGGATATTCACCTTGTATTTTGGTTTATGTGTGGGTGGGATTTCTGCATTCTACGATGGTTAGTGATGTCCTCGTTTATTTTATCTTCTGCTCGTAAAATCAGTCTCATATTATATGATTGTTTAGATTTTAGTCATCTATGTTTTAAAATTTGTAACTAAGTCTTGTATATTTTCGGCTGCGCGGATTTTCTTATTTTTACCTAAAATTGAATTTTGAGATGGTGAGGAGTATTTTCAAAAGAAAAATGTTTTCTATCCACCTACATGACTTTTTGAGGGCTTCGAAATTGGATTGGTCTCAATATTAAAGACTAGTTCAAGATCTTGATACTTCAAAACTAGTCTAGTCATCTCAAAAAAAAAAAAAAAAAGGAGTAGGGAATCATAGTGAAAAAATTGGTACAAAAGCACCATTTCTTAAATTATATTCCAAAATAAATGTCGTTCTTTTAAAAGACATTTGCTCATATTCTACTATAATTGCCCTCAGTTATTACTCTAAATTAGATTATTGAAAATTTACCTAAAATAAATATATTTAAAAATGGATATATCGATCTTTTTATCAAGTTTTTTAATATGTATATAAAAATTTAAAATGATATTTATTTTAGAACCGAGGGAGTATAAAAATATTATTTTCATGTGATGGGTGAAAAAACATGTTCCTTTATGTTTGAAGGGTATTTTACACATTTTAATTTGAAATTTTCTCATAAAAAAAACTGCAGTATAGGTGTGATTAAGTGGTCGACTTTTATTCTTTCCCTTATTTGGTGTAAGAAAAGTGGGGCCACATTAGATAATCAAACTAAAATAGAGAGTATATAATAAAATTTGCAATTTCCTGTTGATGTAGCATAAGAGTAGTAATTAATGATGGGCAAAAACTTTTGTGCACAAGGTGCATGGATCCAAATCTGTGCACAACAATACTGTTATATTATATGAAGTAATACTGTTATATTATATGAGTGATACTGTTAATATGAAGTAATACTGTTATATTATATGAAGTAATACGGTTATATTATATGAAGTGATACTGTTATATTAATATAACAGTATCACTTCATATAATATAACAGTATTGTTGCACCTTGTGCACAGGAGTGTCACTCCTAATGATGATATATAACAGGGAGGATAATCATAGAGGCAGCAACAGCAACAACAGTGGTGGTTATAAGCCTCACATTATACACATTTTGGGCATCAAGAAGAGGCCAAGATTTTGGTTTCCTTATCCCCTTCTCGCTCACCACTGTCCTCATCTGTTTCACCTTTATCATATTTCAGGTTCTAAAATGTCAAATTTTCTTTGCTAATTCATCATGTCAAATATATATATATATATATGACTCTTGTCTTTCTTGTGTTGCAGATTTTCTTTCCTCTGGGAAAAATCACTGAGATGCTATACAACGGACTTTTTGTCCTACTCTTTTCTGCATACATCATATTCGACACCACTCAATTGATCCAACGATACAACTACGACCAATACATCTGGGCTTCTGCCTCTCTCTACTTAGATGTTATCAATCTCTTCACTCACTTTCTCGCACTTTTCCGAGCTGCTGATCGTTGAATACGTTTATAGTCTTGATGTGAATTTGTTATTACCTTTATGTTCATTTGTTGCAATAAATTGAGTGGTTTAATTGAGTTGTAAAGATGGACTCTAGTCACAAATCCAATAGCACTCAAAGAGATGAAATTACAGCTAAGGACAGTTTGTTACACAACTTAATCTTGAGCTCAAACACCACTTATTTGTAATGCTTTCTTTTCCTTTCGGCTACAATGGAAAGAAGCCTCGAAACACCCTGTGTCCACATTTCATACTCTCTTGCATTCTTGCACTCGAACTCAACGATGCCACGAACTTCTGTTTTAAGCCCAAAATATCGCCTCTGTTCCCCGTCTTCAAACAGATGCCTCCCTGGCCACGAGGGCATGTCTTTGCAAACATCCACAACCACATCTGCAAATCAAAAACCTTCTTAATATAACTTCCAATGTTGTCACTACTTGGTGAATAAAATGTTAGAGAAAGTATACTTTTCTTCTTCTTGGTGATGGTTTTTCCGACATGTTTGCTCTTCATCTTCAGCATCACCTGCACACAACATCAACCATGAGAGCCAATTCTTGAAAGTGGAAAACAGAATTGGATTTCGTTTCAAAAAACTTACATTTCCACTTCTATGAATGTAAACAGAGACGATCTTCCAATGAAGATCACCTGCAACATACATTAAGCTTAATTAACATCAAAAATACAAATTTAATGGTGAGGTTATAGCAATGTGAAGGCCAAAAAGTCGAACCTTTACGTGTTCGTTTGAGAAGTTCGGTGCCTCGAGCAAGCATTTCTTGATTGCATGCAGCCAGAAAATTCTCTTCAGGCACAAGTTCTTCACAATAATTCCCTGAATTATTACTGCTTGAATTATTATTTCCATTCCCTAAACTCAGCCCTCGTTCCATCGGAATCGCTGCTGCCACGTTCCATACTTCTTTTAACACTCTCGCCTTCAACGTTGCCACGCCTCGTAAAGCTTTAAAAAGGGCAAAATATATTTAGAAAAAATAGTTTAATAATTATGATTATTTTTTCTTTCAAATTTTATTGTTTTAGTTGACCTGTAGCAGCAGCAGCAGTGAGAGTGGATATGTCGCCGTGGGAACGGACGTTGACGGCGGAGCTAATGGCGGACATGAGGTGGTCGCGGTCGGCTCCCATTGTCTCCGCCGCCTCGACGCACTGCGCCGCCACCAGGGTGGCGGCGGAGGCCACCGCCATATCGGTCTTGGTCATCTGCTCGTCCTTTGATTTCGACGATGCGGCGGCGGTTGCGGCGGCTATTGCGGCGATGGCGGCGGCAACTCCGGCGACGGAAACGGCGGCGTGTAGCTGGGCGTTCTGAGTTCTGGTTTCTTCTTTCTTCTTCTCTCTCCGCTCCTTTAACCACCTCCCCACCGTCTTGCCGCCCGGTGTGTTGGCGCCGCCTCCGGTGAAGCCGGCGCGGGGAGTTCCGGTGAACAGGGGTTGTAGAGTGTTGTTTGCCCGTAAATACTGAAATTTAATATTATACAGTTAGTTAATGAGGATTAAGTTAAAAGTTTTTAATCTAATTATTTATTAGGGTTGATTGCAATTTTAGTCATCCATAAGATATTTTCCATTTTTTTATAATTAAATATTTATTTTTTCAATTTTCAGTATTTATGTTTTAATTTTTTTTTTAACTACAGTCTAATTTTTGTGGGAATTTTAAAAATCGTTGATATAACCATTGGAAATTTTGTCGTGACAGTCAACAGTAATTTTGAAAATTCTAACTAAAATCGGATTGAAATTAGAAAAACATTAAAATATGGAGCATCAAAATTTAAAAATAGATACTTTATAATCAAAAAATAGAAAATCTCCTATATACATAATCAAAATTAAAATTACGCCTAATTATTATTGCAAACGTTTTTTCTTTAAGTCGTCCCTAGAGCAGAAAGAAACTGGCTTTTTTTTTGTTTTTTTTTTTTGTGAAGAAGTCAATTGGAAAAGTTAGATGAAGTGAAAATTAACAGAAGTGGAAAAGGTTGGAAAAGATTGATTACAATAAATGAGGAGTGAGAATATTGATTTAAGATGAAAAGAGTTTGAATGAGTAGGTAAGTGGTAAGTCAGTTAGCATGAAAGGGGCAAAACAGATTTGGAAATTTGTGGCATTAATTTCAAACAACTTAACCTAGAAAGTTTGTCTGGTAAATCTGTGGCAAACAGCTTCAAGCAACTTATGGCCACTTATGCACTCAACCTGCTGTTTTTTTTTCAAGAAATTAAATGAGAAGGAATTGTACTGAAAACCCAACCATCTACATTTATGACTGTAGATGTACTTGGTTTGGCAACTTGAAATAGTGACATTTCATCCTTAGATGATGAAAATCATTACTATCTATCTAATAAATGAGACTAAGTATAGGGACTCCTAGTTTGGTTTTTTAAGTCATGGAGGCACATAAATTAAATTAAAGTAAAAGGGCCAAAGTAATTTGAAGAATCTTGAGGTTTACTATACTGCCCAATTAAAAATGTACAATTGAAGAGCGTCACAAAATGTTGGTTTTTCTTTGGTAAATTAATTTCCACAAATGTTCTTTATCTTTATCTTTATCCACTTTATTACACTTTGATATAATAAAGTCATAAAACTGTTCAAAGTAATCCGTTTGCATGTGAAACCAAATTAAAGGATTACAGTACATATCTACATCTATTTATTTATTTTTGATATCTTAATTAAGAAAGTCAAAAAGGGGAATTCAGAGACGGCTAAAGTATTCTTGCAAAGAAACAAAAGTTACCATCGAAAATGACAAAAGCATTCTTTGTTCTTCACTTTTATTAAAAATACGTTGTGAAAGCTGAAAACAATGTCTTCTAATCTTCTTCTAACATCACTCCATCATTGACTAATCATCACCACTATATTGTAAATCAAACTAGAACAAATTAATTCCTAAAAACACAAATTAAACAATCATCAAATGAACACATAATTGCAGTATTTGATCGAGCCCGTTGCACGTACCTTGACGACATCCTCGTACTCCTCGGACGGTGAAATCGGAGGACTCTCAGTTTCCTCAGTAAGACAACCATTCAAAGGCCCACTACTATGTGATAGCCTCCCTGATGTTAGTGGTGATATTTCCTACAATGCCCGTCAACATTCCATAATAAATCAAACAAACTTCATACAACAGAAAGGGCATTTTCGTAAATGTACTTACGGACTGAGACATGATACGTTCAAGAATGAGCTGAGAAGTAGCAGAGGAAGCAAATGAGAAGGTGTTTCCAGAAAGCTTGGCCGACTCCTCTTCTTCGCCGGCGACATTTTCCGGTATGGCCGGAGCCGCCGTGGCGGGTGGAGCTGCGGCGGTTCTGTGGAGCATTGCCAGTGGATTGGGAGGAGTCAAGGCTTTGGAGAGCTGAAGGGCGGAGGCGCTCCAGGACCTGGAGAGAAACTCCATCGGGCCTCTCGGGCTTTCAGGCAGCTGGGGTTCTCCGTTCGGGCCCTTCTCGGCCCACAGCATGTCCATTTTGGTGCTGTTGTTGTTGTTGTACATGCTAGCTAGTGATAATAACCAGTGAGAAAGAAACCTGTGCTGCTTTTATCTTTGCATGGAGTAGGGGGAATTTAAGTAGCCTTATAGGCCTAGTAACGGGTGGGGCCCGCGGCCCGGCCCACTGGTCAATATGGCTCAGAGGATTTTGGTGCTGTGGTCAATGGGGCCTCTCAGTGTGTGTGTTTGAACTTTAAAGTACAACTGGCGTTGCTTTGCCCGAAATTGTGATTCTGTGCGGTAGGCTTTCCTGCGGTTCCGGGCTTCACTTGTGTTGTACGTTGAGAGGGGTACACATGTTTGTGCGTAGAGTACAATGTGAAATTAACTGTTGGGAGAAGGGAAGGTGGGAAAAAGAGAAATTACGTTGCTCTTTTTTATCTTAGTGGCTGCTTTTGTTTTTGGAGTTATGTTTTTCAAGAAAAAAGTGTATGACAACAATTATTTGTGAAAACATCTTTCATTTTTACTCTCTTTTTTCTGCATTGGGATCTCAATCGCTTTGTTTCATCAGTTTACATCCATCTTTGCTTTACTGTCATCTTCCTTTTCTCTTTAATTCGTTTTCTTCACACTTTAATGGAAGCTCATTAATGTTTTTTTTTTCTCTTTTAACTGGGATTTTTCCATTTCATATGCAACATATAGTCCATGGTAGTTGTGTTTGTAGACATATCTCCTACTTCATCATATATTTCATCTAATATTTTAAAATTATGATTACACTTCATATAAATAATGTCACTAATTAATATGTAATATGAATTAAAAGTATTAATAGATTATGAGATGGAATATCAAATGATGGGAAGTAGATGGATGGAGACTCAAGTAGCCGCATCACACGGGCAAATCTAGGGAATTAGTAGATTAACTGTATATGCTTGTATTTTCACTATGCATCAATAATCAATTCCAAAAAGTTGCTATGATAGATTTATCTACTCACAAATATTGGAAAGCTTCCAATTATGTGATTACTCATGACATGTGTATGAGTGTATCAGGACCTAATATTAAATCCTGTATTCCAGTTTATGATTTCATAATATCTTATCTAATCCTTTAAACTTGGATAGTTTTTCTAAAAGTTACAACGCGGGGCCAGTAGAAAGTTAAAAAAAAAAAACCTGTACAAGCAGGATATCGGGTCGGATCGTGCCATTAGAAGTCCAAAATTGATCAAATCCAGCTTTTGTCACTGTCGCCATGCTAGTACTTTATGAAATATGGATCCTCTATTTAGTCTTAATATTTCATCTAATTTATCATCTTTGGTATATGTGATATTTCATCTTATATTTCAGGTAAAATTATATGCGGTGGTTATTTAAAAAAATTAAATAACGCATAATAAAATAGAATATTTTGTTTGACACTTCACAGAGTCGGTCTTTTTTTGTCCAACTTAGAAGAGAGTTTTGTTTTTTTTTTTTTAGGAAACTAATAGAAAGAGATTTTAAGAATTTTCATTAGAGATATAACTCTTGTAAAATCATCTTACAAATCTAATTTCGTGAGATATGTAACATACAACTCACAATCCATAACTCACATATAAATTTGTCAAATGAGTTGTCTTTGTGGGTAATGAAATTTCGTCTCATAAATACTATCCGCGACACCGTCTAATACAAGTTTTTGTGTTTGAATTTGTCTTTAAATATATCACTTAAAAGTTTGATTGTGGATCCGAATTTAGAACAGAGTTTCAAAGCACTTATATAACGGTAAAGCAATTTACACTGCACAAAAATGTGTTCTTTTGACTTGCATGTTTGAATCTTTACATGTTTTTACAATGATATAAAGTTTGTTAAGTTAGAATTATGAATCATTTGATTCTAAATTTTACATTTAACTATGTTTTATTACATATTTGACTAAAACTCGACAATCATTCATCTAATCCGAAACCCAACAAACTTTAAGTCAGAATTTGGCAATCACTTAGACTGACTTGATGAGCTTGAACCCTCTTTTGCCAAGCTTTGTTACCTCGAGTTGAAGTTAATACTACAGTCTACATGACTCAATCTCTAAGTTTATCAAAATACAAGTCTAACTCATATATAGTAATGAAAGTATATCATGAAAATGATCTCATATAAGTTTTTGCAAGAAACGAATGATGGAGGAATGCAAGTATTATAAGTGTTAGCGTAATCGAAGACAAAGAATGGTGGTGGTTGTCCCTTTTGGAAGAGTCAAGTAAGAATTGGCAACATCACATTCCGACCAACCTTGTCCAAGCCCAAACATCTCTCTGCATCAAAAACACTGTCAATATTCTCAATAACAAAGGCGTGCTCTCTCTCTCTCTCTCTCTTGATCCATCTATCCCCAACCTCAAAACTCTGTTACTCATTATATATATATATCTGAAAATGGAGCAGAGAAGATGGAAGCTTTTTTCTGTTTAAAGCATGCTTCAGGGGACCATTAACTGATCCTCACACCCTACTTTATTCTCTTTGCCTCACAGCCACACATCACTACTCTCTCATCATCTTTTTTTTTTTTTCTAATAATAATATCACCATTTTCTTTTAGTTTTTGCTATTATGATGTTAGGAATGATTATGAGAGCACAGACAAGAACTAGGAATTGATCGAGGAGTTAAACATATTATTAGCTTTGAGTTTGATTCGATTGGAAAACTCGGAACTTGATTCTGAACTCAACACATTTCTTGTATAACTTTTTTTTTTTTTTTTTGATGATAGTTCAATTAAAAGGGCTTAATTATATAAAGATGAAAAAACTAAATATATATTGTAAAATAATGAAATACCCTAAACTTAATTACTCTCCCAAGTCACAGGCCTATGGAAATCCAATGTTTTAGAAGTGGCAATGGGCCCAGATCAAGGAGAAAAGTGTAGGTTGGACTACAAATATTGTGGGCTGAAATGAATTAACTTTATTTAGTGTGACTTGATGGACCAATGATACACAAATATGGGATGATATTGGTGTGCTTCAACTCAACAAGTATTGTAAATAAGCTTCCTAAGAATTTTTGAGCTCTAAATATAAGTGTTCAACGCTTATTTTTTTAACTAAGATCAATCATCCCACGTTCCAACTAAAAAAAATATCTTATAAAATGTAATAGCTCATGACATCTTTAATATAAATATACTCAAAACATTCTCTGAAATCTAACCAATTAATAAGTACTGCTTTTTGAGACTTAAATTTTGCAACTTTTTGCAATTTGAACGTGCGCCATAATACAAAGTTAAAAAAAAGATGAAGGAAAGATCGAACAGAGTTCCTCGTTTTTCTCAATGAAATGGCATGCAAAATTATCAGAACTTTTGAGCAGTTCATCATCTCAGCAACTGCTTTCTGCATCATGTCGGATCATAACTACTCTTACAACTCCATGGATTCCTTTCTATTATTATTTATTATTATTTTTTTTTTGCTTTTTTGGGGGGAAAAATTTATTCATTTTGAAAATTTGATTTCTACAGTATGAGAAAATAATATATATCCAATCTTTTTAGTAGAATGATAATGTGGTTACACTAGCTACTTAGTGCAAAAATTGAACAAACTGAATTTTATTGGAACTAAGAATATACAGTATAAACGAATTATTTCATTCATTCTTTTGTATTCATGTTTGTTGCATACAGTCCACATTTACATCCATTTTCTATCGCACAATTAAAGAGCACTCAATTAGTGAAAATCGAACTCAAAGTTGATCCAAAATAAGGGCTTTATCACAATACCAAATTCAGCTATTTTAACCCTTTTAGTTTTGAGTGACACTCTTATGCACAAGGTGCACAAATCCAGATCTGTGCACAACAAATACTGTTATATTATATGAAGTAATACTGTCATATTATATGAATAATACTGTTAAAACTATATATAATATAACAATATTACTTTATATAATATAATAGTATTGTTGTGCACAGATTTGGATCCGTACACCTTGTGCACAAAAGTTTTTGCCTTTAGTTTTTTGTTTTCAGCGTGTTACATAGCAATCCATTACATGCATAGCGAAATTTATCCCAATTTAGTTAGATGAAAGCTTAGAATGGGGTTCCAAAAAATAAATTGCAAATGGGAATAGAAGGGTGGTTTTCTATTGGTAATGAAAAATACAATTATACTAACACCACTTCAAAAACATACTTGTATAATTTAGATGATATCAGAGCTCATAGTCACCATTAATTCATTTAATATTTCTTACAGAAACCTTCTCGACAATATAACACTAGTAAACAACATGTTTGGTTTACTTTAGCATCAAATTTGCAAGAAGAGTGGTTTTGTAAAGGAATGTAATAAGGAGTTTGAAGAGTAGGTTTCTACTGTAAATATTGGCTTTTACATAAATCGCCGAACAGATTCATCTATAAGAATCAATGCACATTTGACAAATTCGTATCAATATCCCCAGATCACAGCAGCGAAGAAGAACGACACACAGATCAAAAATATAAAATATACATTCTTGAAGAAATGATTCAGACACATAATCTAAGGGGCTCAGATTCACACTTTTCTCAGCTATCAGATGAGAACGCTATGCCACAGAAGAGAACTAATCATAAAGAGAAGAATTCCAGGCAGGATAAATGCTTGCTGTACTTTTCTTACCATGACTAGATAACTCATTTGAGAAAAGCAGGCAAACCAGCTTTGAGCACATTTAATACAAGTACATATCAGTAAATGACATTAAATGAAATATTTCAACAAACACAAAAGAAACGTTGGTAACATTCTCCTTTTCAGACAGCCGGAATCATAGTCAATTAGCATCTTGCTCAATCCATCTTGGTGTTCTTGTAATTTCAATGACAGCTATTTCTTATTCTTTTTTGTATTCTTCAGTCTTCACTTGCCAGTTTGTTATCAATGAGTCAACCAGTGTAGGATCAAAGTTCGAACAGGAATTCATTAGGAAGTTAAAATGAAATGAACATTATCCTTTTTATCATGATACAAAATTTCATAGCTAGCAATGATGGAAAAATATAATGTAACCTACAATAGGAAGAAAAGAAGCAGTACCTTATCCTATTTATTTGACTGCAAACCGCTACAACCATAGTATTGTTTTGTAGTTTCTCTCGAAAATTCAGCAAACGTCATCCCATCACGCAACCGTGAAGACAGAGAAGGAACAATCTCATGAATTCTTTGAGTCAATCCATTTGACTCACACGTTTCATCAATACACAACTCTGAATCATGATCGCTTAACGTTCTAACAGGGTAGTCTGAAAGTGAAAAGGTCTTGCTCCATGCCGGCTGTAAGAACACAACGAAAGTCTCCCTGCTCAAATTATCAATCTTGGCTGGTCGAGAAACACTATGAAGAGTCGCTCGAAGCCTCCCCTTTGACAACACGTCCGCTGATTCTCCCACCTGAACGATAAAACTCCCTTTAGATGCTTTCACCATTAGCACGCGCTCCATCTCTGGATGAAATACTTGCAAGTATGTATGGCCACTTGGAGAATCACATTCTTGCTCATCATCATTCCCATTTGACAATATAAACATAGGCGTCGTCAAAATCGTGAATATCCCATAATCGTAATGCCATTGCTGCCACAACTTTAAGCTATCATCATCACATCCAACGTTTTCCCTCAAATTAACTTTACCACCTCTGCTATGGCGTTTTATGTTTGCTGATTCTTTGATGGCAACATTATCAGCAACTGAATGATAATGAATCAATCGGCCTTTTGCCGTCCCACATTGCAATAGGCTCTGTTCCAGCTCACAGCCACCAATTAATGCATCACAAACCCGCGCGAGACAAAGCCCTAATTCCATCATACAAAACCCTAATTCTTGAAATGCAAACCCTAAATCCTTGAATTCCCCACCATCAATCCCTTTAGCCATTTCACTACCCTCACCTTTAAACTTAAATTCTTCATCATACTTCATTTGCATTGCAAAAGACGATACAATTCTATCCAGATTCTTTAATGGAACATCGCTCCCCAATTTATGATCCTATCAACTTATTCACATAAAACATAGTAAATTACATATCTTAACTTCACAATCAAATATATTTAACTGTAGAATTCGATTTTTTTTACCTTGAGAATCCTTTTCCGATCATCCTTATTCAGAAGAGCGAGTTTTCGGGCCAAAGGGAGCAGAGTTTGGGGGATGGTTCGGGCTTTGGGGACGCCGTTGATGGATAGCAGGCCCGGCCCATCGCGCCCGAGGTTGTGCATTATTGATTTAGAAATGGATTCAAGCCGTTGGATTTCTTCGTTTGATGCCGGGATTTGATGGGACAACAACGCCATGAGATCAGAATATTGAAGTTCGTAGAGTTGGAGGATTTCTTCCATTTTTCCAGCAGTTTCTCAGGCGGGGTTTTGAGGTTTTTGAAAGTGAGAGATTCAAAGATACTATATACATAATTAAATGAAATCAATTGACAAGTTTCATTTTAGGGCCGGCTATCTATACCCATATATTCTAAACACACCCTAGTTTTTATTTAAAAAATTCAAAAAAAAGGCAAAATGATAAATTTACCCTTTTAATTAAAAAAAAACTGAAATTGAATACATAGGAATCCCGTCTCCTGCCTCTCTTTTTTTTTTATTTTTTTTCCTTTTCATTCCTCAAACCTTGAATCCCCTTAAAAATATCATTTTATGAGTTACAAAATATATAATAATCGTGTGAAATCATGTAAAAAAAATGAAAAAATAACAACAAATCTGAGGACCCGTTCGACCCTGATTTGTTGAACACAAAGAGGTGTGTTTGACCATTGGTCGAACACACTATAGTGTGTTCGACTTATAATGTGTTCGACCAAGGAGTCAAACACGTTATAGTGTATTCGAACAATGGTTGAACACATAAGGGTAAAATTGTCTTTTTATTATTTTTTGAATATTTTAAATAAATAAAAATAAAAAATGGGATGTGTTTAGAATATATGGGGTGCGGATAGCCGGCCCTTCATTTTAAATAAGCAAATTAAATCACTCTTAATTATAAGCAATTGATAGGTTTTATGATTACATTTTAATTTAATACACGATGAGTATATGTTAGAGATTATTATAAACATGCCTAAAAATACGAGTATAACTTACTGTTTCACCGATTTAATTCCATGACAATTAATACCAATACACATCCCACAATCCATAATTCACATGTGCGTTTGTGAAAAATAGAGCTCTTATCTTATGAATTTATATTCATAAAACCATTTCATATTAGTTTTTACATAGAAATATACTCCATATAATCTTTTCACCTTTAAATAAGGTGGTTATTTAACAATTGTGGAAGAGTAACAAAATTGCCAGTGTCTGTTTTCCTCATTGGGCCCAAAAGAAAAGGGAAAACAATTACAAGAAGAAACAAGATTGAAGCAGGACCAAATTGAAAAATAGAAACAGAAGTATCAAACAATTTTACATGATAGTAGTTGTAGTTAACAAGTATCCTATATCTAGTCTTCCATGAACAAGTCATTCATTCATTCATGCATATTTCCCCATCTATAGGAAGGGATAATACACCAAATCCTACAAGCAATCCTCTGTTGCTGTTGCTGAGCCTCACCATAACAAAATCTACTACAAGAAGATGATGAAGAAGAAGAGTACAAACATGGAATCACTGTTAGCTGTTAATCTCTTTATCATTGCAAATGCTCACCCTACCTTCTCCTTGAAGCTCTTGGTCAGCCATATGGCGGTTTCTCGAGGCGATACCTTTTCAATCCCGAACGGTTTCAGCAGAACTTGGAGCTCGTCGAACCGTTCTTGCTGCAATAATTGAGCGCTGAACTCGAGCAACCCCTCCAGGGCTTCGGCCCGCTGCTGGTACGATGACGTGTCGAACCTGCGTTGTCGAGAATCCGACGACGAACGGCTTGATCCCCCACCACTGATCGGATTGTGCTCCGAGCACTCGCTTCCATTGTACTGAACGCCGTAATCGGAGTGTGGCCGAGCGAAGGTTCTATCGGGTATCTGAACTGTGCACTTGTCTTTTGTGATCGAACGATCAGCACTGTAGGGTGGGGTGTAGGAGAACTGAGAGGTTAGAGAAGTCCGACGGCTCTGTAGCGGAGGATCATCGGCAGAAGCCAAAGGAAAATCGACCATCTTGTCGATTCTTGGAGCGTTGACAGAGACGTTGGGCGACTCGACACTACCGAGAAGACCGATGCTCGGCTTGTAAGGGGACCCCACAGCTCGAGTCGAGAGGGGAAGAGATGCTCGTCTCGTTGGTTGAGAAGGTTTTCTAGCCGGGGTATGCGACACCGGCAGCTGAGTGAACAGAGAAATAACGGTCAAGTAAAGTTGTGTAACGATAAGGAAAAAAGCTGATGAGTGAACGAACCAATTCACGAGTGGAGCCCGGGTTCGATATTTTCGATGGAGTCGAGTGTCGTCTGAGATTCACAGGAGCCTTCGTCATTCTCGGGGTTTTTGAAGAGCTGAACTTTGTGGTCATCATCTTTTGCACACCTATATCATCACTCACACTACCAATAGATAAATCGGATAATTTCTCATTCAAATGGCTCAAATATTTCTGTGCTCTTCGAGAAGAACATGGAGTGTCCAGCTCATTTCCAGATATACTTGGATTCAACGCCCTGTTGTTGCCAAATGACAGCCTCTTCTCCGTTTTAACAGCTTCAGCTTCAAGAAATCTAGTTTTCTTGATGAATTTGGGATCGGATGATAGAGCCGAAATGGTATGCCTTCTGGGGTTGCTCAATTTCAGATGGATATTCATGATGTGGGGCCGAAGATGTGGATGCCGGAGCAAATCTGCAGCCTGGACACAGAAACGGGAGATCATCGACAAGATAGTAGTGTATACTTTCTTTTGGAACTCAAAACATAGAAAACGGAACATACACTAGGTCTAGTCTCGGGATTCTTTCTGAGCATACTCTTGATAAGCCCCCGGCTGGATGATCAAAAAGGCAGCAAGTTAGTGAAATGAAATCACAGAAACTGCATATTCGGATTTATATGCAGATTCTGGTAATAGCCTTACAGTGGACCGGAATACATGGTTGGAAGCGGAGACACGATGGATTTATTTATTTTGTTGATCAGACCTTGTATATCCTGTCATGAAGAAATTTGTAATTAAGTTAAGAATATGACAAAAGCAAAATAGAGCAGATACAATGGCGGTTACGAAGATGTATGACAAAAAGAAATTGATTTTACATCGTTGTATAGAATGTTTAACGGAGAACAGAATTATGCTTACGAAGGCTTTAAATGCCGGTTTGTATGCAGCCATTTCATACATACAACATCCTGAATAAGACGTGTTAAAATCAATAGATGCTCGAGAAAAGAATGTGAACTAATGTATAAATATTTAAAGCTCGAAAAATGTTAAGAAGGTTACCCAATGACCAGATATCTGACTTGGAACCGTAAGGTATATCAGCAAGCAGTTCGGGACACATGTAACTAGGTGTACCCACAACCTGCAATAAAATCACATAAAAAACAATTTAATTACTTTCAAAGAGGAAATCCTAAATAAATCTGCAATCTGCCTTGTCTTTATACTCACGGAGGAAGCTAGATCGTCAGAAATCAATACTTTAGCGAGACCAAAATCCCCTGAAAATGTTTAAAGACACGGAAAAAATAGATGCCCTAAATGAGTTTCAGATACTAAATAGGATTCATGGAAGATAGCAGACATTACAAATAGTTTGGTTACCTAAACGGATGTCGTGATCTTTGGTCAGAAATATATTCGAACACTGAAAAGAAAAGGAAAGAATAGAATAAGACTTTAATGTCTTATTTGGTGCATTGTATCTAACTATGTGAAGTGTTAGTTATACCTTGACATCACGATGAAGTATATGATTGGAGTGCAAGTAATCAAGTGCCATCAACAGTTGAACCAACCACTTGCAAAGCTTCTGCTCATAATTCAACGCGTATGTAATAATTAATTAAAAGAAAAATAAGATCGAAAAGAAAACGAGGATGAAACTAAGTTGTAGGACTACCTCCTCGGTGAAATGAACTCCATTTGCCTTTTTAATGGCTTCCGCTCTACAGTTATTAAGAAAGGCAACATACAGAATTCAGTAATTAAGATACACAAAATACTCGGCACTATGATCTACTCTTAAATTGTACTTATTAGTTATAAGTACAATTTCTCAAGAAACAGGCAACTTACATGTCTCCTCCTTCACAGTAACCGATCACGATGCACACATAACAACCCTAAAAATAACAGCATTTACATGTTAATGAGATGATTCAAATATATATATATATATATATATATATATATATATATAAACAAAAGTAGAAAGTCTTCAAAAACAGTTAACCATGAAAGCCATCCAATTAAAAACTTGAAACATTAGATACGATAAAATTATAATGCTACAAGGGAAGTCATCTGTTTTCTTTTCTTATTTTGGTTAACAATGCTTTCTTCGGTAACATTCACATACCCTTTCCACCCAGGAATCTTTGTACTCCACTATATATGGATTTTGGACTTTAGAAATGAGCTCCATCTGCACATGGAAAAATACAAAATCAAAATCAGATATATATGTCATTATTAGCCAAATCCATCGAAGTTTTCATTTTGTTTTGCTTAGATAAAAGAAACTCTACAACCATTGGTTAACTTTTACAAAGCTTCAAGACATTCCACATACAACCAAAAACTTTTAAATGCACATCGAAATTTCTGCTCTCGAATGATTAGAAAAGTCTTGATATCATCAAGGAATATTAGAAGAGTTTTCAAATGAAGTAGTCACCTCCTGGTGCGCAGATCTGCGGGTCCTATCAGTCTGTCGAGCAAGGCGAATTTTCTTCATAACATACCTTAGAATGAAGAAGAAAACAAAAATCAACAAAAAGAGAAAGATTAATTCCAATTACTATTGCAACAACTCAGTTATATGATTTATACAGCCATCATTGGCAAAATTATATTGTGAAAATAAAAAAGAAAGTTCACTTACTTCTTCTTCTCTTGCTTATGCCTCACAAGCAGTGCAGAGCCAAAGGACCCTTTACCAATCTGCTCCAATATATCATAATTCTCCATTTTCCACAGTTTCTCAGCTACCACCTCCGACTATAAAATCTCCGAAGATACTCAATCGGATAATGCGCCACCTTAAAGTATGAAGAATAAAACTTTAAGCAAATACATTACCAAGAACTCAAAAAGGAGACCCCCAACACAGAAATTTGAACCTGCAAGTTTTTCATAGTTTGATTGTTTCATTGCCGAAAAATATATATAAATAGATGCCATATCACACATGCCTTGCAGATCTATTTAGCATGCCAAATAAGAGTTTCTGCATTTGGAAAATGGCAAAAGGAGAAAGCATAAAACAGCAACCGACATTGTCATTTACTTGAAAATTGTAAGAGTACAACAAGTAGAGAAGATAAAACCAAACACTATCTCTCAACAATTGAGATATGAAACTGCTTTTCTAGTAAAGAACGGAAAAGAGAGGGAATTCCTTCACTTAGATTACAGTAAAAACAAAAGACACAAATTCACTAAATCTATATATCAAGAAACTTTAGGAGAGAAAAGGTCAAGTAAAGTTGTACAAAACAAGTAGTATCATTTAACCATTAAATCAAAAATTCAATATGATTCAAAAAATACAGAAATCCAGTTGGCATCTGTCAAAGATAATCACAGTAACTATGAACGAATTTCTTGATATTTTAGGTGGAACATGTTATTAGGTAGATGGTCCAAGCAATCAAAAACCCACATTCCACCTAATTTGTTTACTTCAAAAGAATTCAAAAACCCACAAATGAAAGCAAGATAACCAACTTATTTCCACACCATTCTAAAGGATCAACTCAAAATCAATAAACCCACGAGGGTTTTGCAAGAACAGCAAATTCAATCATGAAAGTCGAAAATCACAACAAAACAACAATAGTCACCAAAAAATCTTGCACATTTTCTCGAGCCATAATCCAAGAAAATAAAAGGAGCCCTTTTCAATTAAAGAATTTCAGTACCTTAAATCGCTGATAAAATGCAGATCTTTCAGCTCTACTACGAAGGCAAGCTTAGGAGCAAGCAACGATGGATAAACATAATAAGACAGGGCAAAAGAAAAGCACAAGAACTTGAATATTTAAATGAAATGTGTCTAATCTGGTGAAGAAAAAGCAAGAAATAAAACCGAGCAAGAGCGGCAAAAAAAGACAAAAGCCAATATAAAAATAAACCGAAAAAAAGGGGATTTTTTCAAACTTCAAAATGTGACTCCCACACCACACCAAAAAGAAAAAAGAAAAGGAAATGCAACCCACTTCTTTATCTAGAGAGAGAAAGAGAGTGAGACTGTGTAGGTGAGTCAAACAGCGAAAATGGTAAATATGATCTGTGGGGCTGTTCTTGAGATTCTTGGAAAGGGACGGGGGAACTAGGCTATATTTGAGAGAAAACAATGGTGGTGGGGCACTCACATTTCTGCGAATATTTCTTTGCTCTGTGTGTGTGTGTGTTTATCTGCAAGCTGTGGGAGAGAGGTAGGTGATGAGATCAGGGTTTATTCACATCATTTCATTAATATTTTTTCTAAGCTAATCTAGATTTGTCATTGTTAATATTATTTGGTATCTTTAAGACAAGAGTAAAGTAATACAGTTGGTTCTCAGCTGAAAAATGTGAAAATTAATGTCATTTATAGCTAACGATATTAATTTTAGCAACTCGTATATTACTTAAATTTACTGAAATTTCTACTATAATTTGTTATTAATTTATTATTGTTTTTTATTAAAGTAATATATGTATGCACACACTTATTTTTTTTATACACATACAAATATCAAATTAATTTTAGGGCTTATTGCATTTTCCGATTGTTTCTCACTTTATACCCTCTTAAATTACACCATGTTTAGATGTCTTAAATGCAGACACGTTTCAGTAAGAAATAGACTATGGGTTACTAATATACGAAAATAGTGGAAAGAATTGCATAGATTTCGTGTAGATTTCATAACCATTATATATAGTAAATATGTTTTTTAACCATACATATATGGAAACATATTTTCTTTTAGTTATTTTCTACTTTTGAACAAAGATGTGTTCAGTTTGACTTTAAAAATTACAAGAAAACATATATTTTTACCAATTTCTAGGAATGTTATGATCTTCTAAATTAAAAATGTATTAAAAATATTTTCGTATATTAGAGGCTAAAAAACATAATTTTTGCGGTTTGTAATATTTCCTCTAAATGGAGTACTCAACTCTGTCCTTTGCAACGAATTAGGTTGTAAACTTCAATTTTTGTATCATAAATCACAATGTTATATTTCTTATGAAGTTCCAACATAATTTTCTTGATAGGTGACACTTCACTTTCTCAATAAAATATATGGGCAATGGTTCAAATTATCCCTACACATATATATCTTCCAATCTCAAATTTTGTTAGTGTATGAACTTTTGTCAAAATTTAACTTTATATTTGAATCAATTAACTGAAATTTGAGATTTAGAACAAGAATTTCTTGTTTAGCCACTATTTATAATTCCACATATTATATGGAAATTAAAACAAACAAAATTAAAAAAGAGTTGGTCGACGACATGCGGGTCGACCCAAATCCAACCATTTTCTGTATTTGGCGCGCAGGTCTCATTTGATTCTAACCTATACCCGTGAAGAACCACCACGAACCCACAATTTTTGTATTAGGTTCGTCTCATGTTGGAATTGTCACCATTATTATTCTAGGTTTGAATTATACATATTAAGACTATCTCACAAAATTAATTCTCATATACCCTACTTACTTCTATAGTCTGTGCGCTGAAAAAAAAAAATTTATTATATCTTTATTTATTTATAATGCATTTACAATTATTGATTGATGCTTATAATTATCATTAGTCTAATATAAATACATATAGTCAGTCTTTATATATTATCAATGACAGTCTCATCACTCTCACATCCCATCATCCCCTCCTCTCTCTCTCTCTCTCTCTCTCTCATCATTCCATTTTGTTCATTTCTGAGCCCCTTTCAAACATCTATTTTATGAAATATGTATTTATGCGTTTATTTCAGCATAGCATTTAATTATATACAGATCATTGCTTCGTTTCTTTTTCACTTTTATCTAATTTATGTAATCTTAATTTTCATATCATCATAATCTTCAATTATGTGCCGATCAATGCTTATTTCCTTTTTGTATTTCACATATTCTCCGAATTCTTATAATAGTGATGATAATATTAATTCACTAATATAATTATTAATAATACACAAAATAAGGAAATGATATATTTCCCCCAAAATTCAAATTTAAATATTAATTAACTATATATACATTACTACAGCAGAATCATGTTTAATTGTGTATAGTATTAACTAAATTAACTAAAAAATGAATTCTACATGAATAAAAATTATACCATTTTTCATGATAATTAGCAAAATTACATAATTACATGGACAATCACATCATTTTTCACAACTAACAAAATTCATATCAAATCACATAATTACAACATTACATAATCCATACATTAACGCAACTCCATCTCTCCAGACATCACATTAAAATCATCACTTAGTCTTGAATTATCATATACTGATTTGGCATACTTCTACCACTTCTCATATATAAACACAATGTGTACACTATGAATTTTTTCAAACCTAGCTAACATTATGATCGAAAAATTATTAATCATATAAAAATTATTAGTGATCGTAATTTATTAAAACCTTTTTAATTTACTGATATAATTAAATAATTTAAAATAATAAAAATTTCATAACAAAATCCCGATTAAAGCACGCAACTAATCTAATTATACATATAAAATAACAGATTATGACTCTTTTTTCTCCATATAATTAATTGTACTCGAAAAGATATATATATATATATATACACACACACACGTAAATCTTGTGAGGGGATTAAATTCTGAAAATAAAAATAAAAATCGAAATATGTGGAGGCCAGTTAAGTACCAGCCGTATCAAAATAATGAAATAAAGATATTGGTGATGTCAAATGATAATAAAAGATATTTTAAAAATATAGACACACGAATTAAAACTCAAAATAAATGAATGGGGCCGGCAGCCATACCGAGTTGAGCCCCTACCTAATCCGTGCACCCACCGTACATCATAATTTCCATCAACCAAACAAGACTTTATTATCTTTTCACACAAAATTTACATGAAATGATTTCACGAATATATTATGTGAAATGGAGTTTCATTATTTATCTATCAATCAAATTTATTTTCACAATTTTATATAAATTGTGTGGATTGATCCATCTCACGAAATAAAATTTGTAAGATAGTCTCATAAGAGTCATGCTCATTGGCACAGTTCATGTAACAAATTATTTTTATAACACAAATGATAAGAAACACAGTTTTCTATTACAATTCATGAAATTTGACAAATTCTCCCCCAAGTACAATTTTGATAAAAACAAAATATCATATTTTTGTTGGTAAAAAACATTAGGGTTACATGATATGATCATCACATCGTCTAACATCATATTGTGTAACCATAGGATAAAATAAGACGGACAATTTTACCGTCATTTGTTCAAATGTCATTCCCCACAATCATTGCTATCAATAATTATTTGTCATTTTTTTTTTTTTTTTTTGAGAAGACATTTTGTTTCATTTGCTCTTAATTATGATATTTGTGACTGTCGAGATCATTGATGAGAACAAAATGGGACATGTAAAAATTTTGTGGGATCCATCTACTTTCACGTCTGGAAAGTATAAATGGATAAAAATAGCAAATTACATAACAATTCATTCTTTTAATATAATTTAATTGATATTTCAAAATATATATCATATGTATAAATAATATTATATATATAATATTTCAAGGATGAGAATATCGTTCTCACAAGTAATATTATAATCTTGGTTTTATGAATATAACAATATCGTATATTGATATATATCATTTAAAAAAATGGAAAAATATTATTAAATTTTTTTAAATTTAATATGAATTTTAGAAATAATTGCTATAACATTATTATGCATATATTTCATTCAAAATCACAATAAAATGATTTAATGCAAACATATAGATAATAGATTATATACATTTTTTTTAATAAGTTAGAGGGAGCAGAAGGGAGGAAATAAAGATTAGGGCAAAGTTTTGGGTGTGATCGTTTCACGGATCCCGGGTCAAATACAAGAAATTATGTAATATTTTTATGTGTATTAGCTAATACTTTTTTCTGTATATTAGATAATACTTTGTATTATAAGATGTGTTTTAAGTTGAGTTAAACTAAAAAAAAATATGTAATATTTTTATGTATATCAGGTAATACGTTTATGTATATCAGATAATACGTTTGTATCATAGGACATGACCCGAATTGGGTCGGGTCGAGTTACTAAAAAAACACTCGAATTCTAGGTTGTCCAGGTGCTCGTCTCTCTCATGCAACATATAATACTTTTGTGTATATTAGGTAATAATTTTATATATATCATGTAATAGTTTTGTATTATATTATGTATACTACATAATATAATAGAAAAGTATTACCTGATATATAGAAAAATATTACCTCATACACATTAAAGTATTACCTGATATATAGAAAAATATTACTTCATACACATTAAAGTATTACCTAATTTATTATGTACGATCCAACCCGACCTGTCTCATGAAATGGAATCCGTGAGACGGTCTCACACAAAACCCACTCAAAGATTAAAAAAACTTGCGTGAAATATATTATATAAATATTGTATGACCATAAAACAATACATAATACAGTACAAAATAACTAAAACTATGAAAAATTGAGAAAAATAAATGTTTGCAAGTCTAAACATTCGACCCAAAAACATTCACTACAAACAAAAAACTAAGAAAAAAACAATTAGATTAGTAGACTAATAAGTAAAAAAAATCACAAGTTTTATATAAATGCAATATTTATTCTTGATGTTTATCGATTTTCATCTAATTTTGTACTACGATCGAACTAATAGTGATATCTATATGATATTCCGCAATATATCGATACTCAAGAAAAAATATATGACCTCCAACTCATATCTCATATTACGATATTTAAATTTATGATATATCTATAATATAATAGTAATGTTTTGCGATATTTCCATACTGACATGTATCAAAGATATTGAAATATAAATTGAAACATTAAAATATAAATATTGTTGTCTAAATACAAACAGGCACACGTTTGGCAATAATTGCGTCCAAAAGATCAAATTATAGGCACCGACGTCCTTGGCATTGGTAATATTTGATAACCTAATTCTACAATTTGATTTGATGCCTTTTAACAAAATTATGAGATGTCACATCACATTTTAATATTAATCAAGAGCTATATGTCCATTTGTACTTAAGCTTGGGTCCATCCCACCATTTCAATCCAATTGCAGTAAATTATCAATTATATGTTTTTTTTTTTTAAAATATGAGTCTATTAACTTCATGCTTACGTCTAAGTAATTTGAAATGTTAAGAAAATTTAATTTTGTTCCTACACACTTCTAACCCACACTATCAGACTGCTGGCTTCTAAGATGACAAAAAATTATGTCTTGTGAGATCGTCTCTCATACGATGAAATTTAAATATGTCTTTTATATGTATAAATATGTATTTTTCACGATATGACGGTTGCATATGAGTTTTTTTATTTGTCATTCAACTATATCCCAGAACAATTGCAAGTTAATTTATATTATTATTATTGTTATTATTATAGACTCGTGATACAATGAACTAATAATTCGGCGAATAACAACAACATTCAAGCTTATGTGAAATTCTGTGAATTCCAAAAGAAAGATAAATGAGAAATAGAAATAGAATAAAGTGATAGAAGCATTAGAGCTTTTCAAAATTCTTCATTCCTTCCTTCACACCAACGATCCTTCTCATTTCTTCAAGACAATGATTTTGGGATTGAATGTTTTATTATTTTCGATTTTGAATTGTGTTATAGTTCCTTGTGGATCTATTTGGAAATCGAGTGCTTCTCATTACTAGTCGGGCCACATCACAACCCTAATTCCTTGAAATTGTTACTATGTAAATAAATTAATTTTCAATTTAAACACTCTAAATTTTTTCCCCTTTCAAGTGTTAAAAGTTAATATAGTTATTTGAGCTTACTTATCGGAAATATTTTTTTGTCTTCAAATTAATTTCAACTATAGCCTAGACAGTTGGATAAAGAATTTGATTATGATTTTTGCAAATCTCGAGAATTGTTTCATTCATCAAACAAACCTCGAGGAAGGAGTAATTTTTTTTTTTCTTGCAGCATTGAATTGTTAATTGAGCATAAATGAAATATTAATTATTTGAATCAAAACAATGGAGACCACTTCGAGTAAAGCTTCATAATATCGCATTCAATTGCTATAATTGCTAGTTAAAAGTACATCTGTGAAATTAATCAAGCCTAAATATATTCATAACACCTATATTTATCCAAAAACATACTCTTCTTTTTCATTATCAAAGGGATTTGAATTTTGTTTCATAAAAACATAATACATAAAACGGTCTATCTATATTCAAATTATTGCTCTATCAATTCAACTTAATTAATTAATAATAAATATTTTCTATTTCATATTGTTGAATTATATAAATAAATCTTCATTATTAATCTTGAAAAATAGATAGCCGATGCTATTTATAAGAGTGATAATATGTCGATGAAGAATTGTTTTCATATATATTTTAAATACTTTGAATTTTTTATTATGGAATTTCATTGTCATCTATATAAAAACCAATTAATCTCATTTATATATTTTAAAGTAGAAATACAAATATCTATTACTTTATAATTTATAAATTGTAAATATTTAATTTTTCATAATTTATGTCTATTCATGGTATGAAAGTCATTTTGTATATATACGAAAATTGAGGAAAAAAATATGATCGTATTTGATATGTATAAAGTTAGCATGATTTGTATAAACATGGTGATAATATCATGTCATGAAAAGTTGTGAATAAAAATGTGTACCTTAATCTAAATCATTTTAGATATCCACGAAAAATTTAGTAAAACAATATATCATTTTTTTTCTGTACAAATAAATAATGTTTCCCACCATGATTGAAAAGTAAATACAAATCTGAAATTTCATTATCATGGTAGCATGAAATTCGCAATTATATGAACAATGATAAAATATCTTTAGTTTCTATTGTAATATAGTTTCATGGTTTTAGATTTATCAAATTTTGAAATGTTTACCATCCAATGTGATTTTTCTAATAGATAAATTTTGATTTCAAGGCATTTGGGAAAAAAATATATAGATTTTTTGATGGTATGTTAAATTTAGAAATTTTATTTTGGAGTAATATACAATAATATCAATATTTTAAGGTCAATATGAATAAGTTGTTGAACATATATTTGCACAAGTTTTTTCCAAGCTCAATTGTGACAAAAAACAATTAGTAAAATAGTCAAACAACATAATGACATATGATGAAAATAATAAATATTTAAAATTGATGAATTACATGGGAAATATATTAAATTGAAATAACTTTGAATAACTATATGATTTTTCATGATCATCATTTTTATATCAAAAAATTACCAACACTTGAAATTTATTCGCTATATCACATAGATACCAAATGAGGTTGAAATATTATCAAGACTTGATTAAAATACACAATAATATCACCATTTTATACTCATTATGAATAGGTTATTGAACATAAAATTGCATAGTTTTTTTCAGGCCAATTGTGACAAAACAATTAGTAAAATAGTTAGACAACGTATGATGAAAATAAAAAATATTTAAATTTGTAAATTATATGGGTAGTAGATTAAATTAAAATAACTTTGAAGAACTATATTATTTTAATGAACAACATTATTATTTTATATGAAAAAATTACGAACACTTCAAATTATTTGTCCATGTATCACACGAGTATACCAAATGAGATTGACATATTATGAGAACTTAATTTTTTTTTTTTTGTAAATTAACATTTTCACATCAAACTCGAAATATATAAATTTTATGGTCGTGAATCACACAAGTAATGAATCAGACTGAAATTCTCCCAAAAAATTATTATATTTTCGTATTCAGCATTTTTTTTATCAAATTAAATATATAAATAGTAAAATTTATGTGCCCGTGCATCGCACGGGACTTATATACCAGTGATGTAAATATACTATCTAAATTTGGTCATAATTTCCTAACAGAGTTGTGCTAGTCAAATACTCAAGGGTATATAATAAAACTGCAAAATAACAACTCTTACTATTATATTCATCAACAAAATTCCCATATTTATCGAACAAATCTGTATTATATACTACCCATCCATTTATCAATCATTCTAAATAAATTGTTTAATATGATAAGAACAATATTATAGAAAATTCACCCAGAAAAAATGCAACTTTTTTTAAGACAAAAAATGTTTTGAAGACAATGGCACTCTCTAGTGAGATATACATTGAGTGGAATGAACCTCACCTAACCTTTTGTCTTGAATGTATGAATCTTTTTTGAAACATAATGAGTTTTTTTTTTATATTTAATTTATACGGAAATTTTTGTGATTTATTTGGAATTCATATAAAATCTGTACAAATTATGGCATGATTTTTCAATCCAAACAGCAGAACCAAAACACCATATGGGCTTCTTTTTTTTTTTTTTTTTCCTCTCTTTGTGAGAAAAGATATTACTTCATAGGCTTTTTACTTATAGGGCCCAGTGATAAGGCTCATAGCTGTTAGATTGTGGGCCGATAAGTTAAGTCCAAGTTGCCAAAATCATAGAAAGCCCATTTTGAAGCCCATTCTTTCTTGCACAAACCATGGAAAGCATAAGAAAAGAAAAGAAAAGAAAAAAATGGAACACCTTTATCAGTGAGATCGTCTCCTATAGGTTTTTATGGTAAAAAAGAGTTTGTGTAGTGAGTAATTAGGCACCGCCCAATATAAACTTTTGTATAAAATATTATATAAGATTTTCAAAGTAGTTAAGTAGATTTTTTCTTTCTTTAATTTCAATAAAACAAGACCAATTTATTTTCCTAAATTTTAGAAACTACACTGATATGAAGCGATGAATAATAGCGTTACTAGACTGACCTTTCATATTCTCTTTTATCTTGTGTAACTATACATTTCAAAATAATATTTTCTGTCCTATGATTAATTAACAAAGCTTGGGTAGACTTATGTTAAGAAAATAAAATAGCAAAAAAGTAAAACGTGAGAGGCCTTTTCAAATTGGGCCCAACAATGTTATATCTTTGTTTTCAAATGGGCCAAGACTGTTAAGACTTGAGAGAAGCCCCCTTATGACAAATATATGGAATGCCTGCTTTAAGCCCATATATAGGGAAGTCAAGGTTTGCAACTTGTAGTCTCCTCATCGGATCATCCTATAAGACAGAAGAAAAAAAAGTCTTAAAAAATATATAATCTTAACACCAAAACCAATAATTTTCCTAAAATAAAAATTATTTAGAGTAGGACTCTCGTGAGATAACGTATTTAATTCCATGGGATAGATTAACTCACAACTCATAGCTTGTAAAATTGAAATTGACTTATGAAAATGACATTTGATTGTGAACAGTGGGATTTGGTTTCATGAAATTATATAGATGAAAATCTCATATAAGTTTGTTCACTATATATATGTTAAGAAGATGAACTGTTATCTCACATTTATTCAGTACGTCATTAAATAAAATAAAAAAGTAAAAATAGTACTATGCCATGGTCCAAAAAAGAGTCAAATTGGTTGTAAGCAACAATTCAACCACACTCTTGAAATTATTAGATTTGAGAAAGCCAAAAAGTTGCAAGACAATGTGTAAATTCAACTTTCCCATCACTTTATTTAATTTTATATCATTGGTCTTATTATTTGACAAAATTTAATTATTCCAAATATGCTTGCAGTCAATGCTTTGATTAGGTGAAGAATTTGAAGGGAATCAAGTGGGGCTTATTCCTCGTGTAACTTTTCAAGTTTAAACTATTGAGCTTTAAATCTATTCTTTTATTTTTCTTTCACTTTATAGTTTATATTTCCTCAAAAGTAAGTCCAAATCTCAAAAAACACACTATTCTTCATTTGTTAATTAATGGGAGTCCCGGCCCTCCTAGAAAATATGAATGTAGATAAACTCATTTTAATTTAATAATAAGGAACAAATTAGGTGTGACTTCATCTTATAAAATCATAAAAATTATTCCCTTCCTTTCAAAATAAATGTTATTCCGGAGCTTTTATCATAGATTAAAAAATATAAAAATTGGACAAATACACCCTAAGTAGTCGAGAAATTTAGGATTCAAAATTGAAAATAAAAAATTAAATTAATTCCACAAAAAGTATCATATTAAAACCCTAAATTTTAAATAAAGAATATTAATAGAAATAATTTAGGAATAATATTAAAAGTCTAAACCGCCACTTAATTTAAAATAAAATTTAAATTTCAAAACGACACTTATTTTAAAATGAAGGAAGTATGAATTACGTGAATGGTGTAAAATGAGTGGTGGTTACTTCATATTGAATTGAATGTAGTATCTTGAGATCAATAAAGATAGAGAGATTAGATTCAACAAAGAGATGGAGACTGACGCTTCATCAAATATTTCAGGGGAAAAGAAAGTAAAGTCAAGACATTGATCAAAGCCATTTGAGACTTAATTTTCAAGGAAAAAAAAAACTGAAAAAGGGAATATTAAAGAAAAAATAGATTTGTAGGATGGACTCTACCACATGAAGTTTTATAAGACGATAAAATCTCATGTGAAGGGGATCATAATTATGCTTTAAACTTTAATCAATAAACTCCAAAGTTATAATAATAGTAACAATAACCAAAAAGAACAACCAATTTTTTTCAATAGTTTGCTAGAAGTTAATGGGTTGATGGGTCTCATTCTCTCTGATTTTCGCCCTTAATTAGATCGTGATAAATACAATAAGACTGTTTCATGAATCTAATTTTGTGAGATGAATCAAGTTATAATCTATAATATATATATATATATATATATATATATATATATATATATTTATATATGAGTAAATAAAATTGAGTTTGGTCTGTGAATAATAAGACAACATTTAGATATTTATATTAGAGAAATCAATTTATATGAGTTTTTGTGTGATGAATATGTTGGGAAAATTCCCAACATCCTGCCTTGGGTCGGAGCTTAAAAATTGGCTCTGCCAGATTCGAAATCGTGAGCGCAAAACTATATGAGTATAAGATATTAAAGTTGCGCCCTATGCCCACATGATATCCTTTTAGTGTAGCGGTAAGCGCTTGATGATCCAACAGAATAAACCAATTATTTAGGTTATGTATTTATTTAGAGAAGCTGTTGAAAATTATGGAGGTGAAAGGGCCACCTAAAAAGCTACATACACACATTTCTTGGCATTTTCTGTATGGATTTTTAGATGACAAGGAATCTGATGGAAAAACAAGAAACATTGTTTTCTTCCATATTTTTATCCATTGTTCGGATATAATTGCATGAACAATAAAAGAATTGTTAGTTATGTTAGAGGCTAGAAATATTTCAAAATCGAGTCGTTCAGACACATTACATATTTTATATATTATTAAATTTGAGGGTGGAAATTCTTATTCCTACATTAGTTAGATGCAAGTTTGAAACTCAGTTATTAAAATAATAATTTTTTTTTATTTCTTTGATGATTTAAAAGAAACAAGTTGATGAATATACAGATAGCTTTTTGTATTTTACTTTGAAATTCTAGACAAAAACCAAGACTTCGGACATAAAAGCAAGTAAAAAGAATGACATTTATTTGACTATGTGTCGCGGGTAGTCAATGAATTTTTTGTTTTATTGTTTCGTTCTACTTTAATAATGTAGAACTTGAATTTCATTTCTAGTAGCTTACACTAATTAATTTACACTAAAGAAAAATATTTCATAATATTTATTATTATTATTATTATATTCATTTAATCTTATTTTTTTGTTGTCATAATATAGTTATCAGATACAATAATTATTTAACATAATTTATTAATATAATATTAATTTATTTTATTCTCAAAATCAATGAAACTTAAAAAATAAACTAATGCAAAATTAAAATAACAACACATAACAATTCATAATTAAATTGGAATGTTCACATCCAATGTGTGTGAACTATGATTACTTCTGAATTTGCCACAAAGATGAATAAGTAAAAAGTTATTATCTCCTTAGATTCTAACTTAATTCAATAAAACTTTAATTTCAAAATTATATACTCCCATCATTTCATAGAAATAAACTTTTATATCATTTTAGTTCATCCCAAAAAAATAGGTCATTTGTTATATGATATACGCACATGTTGTAATGACTTGGTTCAGGTTAATTTATGGTAGTAATACGATTCATAAATATTTGTATGAAATATTTCAATGATAAATATTAGGTTTCTAGAAGAAAACAAATGCCTTTTCAAGTAAAAGTAAATAATATTTTTTTATGTAAGTAAATAGTAAGACAGTAACATCCATATGACAATTTTATATAAATGTTTTGTCAATATTTTTAGTTCATCCAAAAGTGTGACAGACCAATTCCTTATTTTCTTCCTATTGACACCTAGTTTTGTGGGAATAGTAACATACATATATAGGAGTTGTCCTTTTTTGATGTGTCAACTTCCTCAAATTGGGATGGGCCGTGCCATTCTTCATTCCATTATTATTTCTATAAAGTAATCAATTAATGAGTTGAATTTTACATATATGTATAATAATAACAAAATCCAAAACTACAAGTAAATAAATAAATGGGGAAAAAAGAGAAAAACCATATGAGAATGTATGATGGTTTTGAGTCGGACCACACCACCCTATTTGTTATCCACAATTTCTAGCTCAATTTCTCGCCCATCATTTGATGGTGGGTCTGTTAGAATCCAATGGCAAGTGGTCAACATTCATTCACATAAAATTTGATTTGAAGTGGGAGATTGGAAAGATTAATATGTGTGGTTTTATTTAATTTGCCTTATCTCAGAAAAATAAATAAATAAATAAATACCCGCTCTCAATCTTTAACAAAATAAATTATGAACTTGATATTATATTATAATTCAAATCATCTCATTTTCCCGATTAAAATTACTTGCGGGTGCATCTCGACCAATTTATCAATGTTGGCTGCAATGCTTGTTTGTCAAATAGTAATTTTTTTTGAAAACTTAATGGAAAATATGGACAAAATGACGTGTTTTACTCAATTATTTTTACAACCTTAATAAAATTAAAGTGAAAATACAAAACCTTTTACGATTAATAAGAAGATAAAACAAAATGAGTGGAGTTCTGTCTTACAAAATGTGATTCGTGATATGATCTCACCCAAAAATTTCCTACATTATTATATACACAACAAATTTTAATAATAATGAAAAATAAATACTATTAATACCGAGTAACCGGAATGCAGTTCTTGCTAAACTGTCACTTATATGATATCATGTTAAATTCATATCATGTCGCTACATGATGAAGTTTTATTCAAGTAAAAGATTTTGGGACTAACAGTGGAACGTTATAAAATTAATCAGGCTACGTCTGCAGCCCTTTTTAAAATGAAGGAATCTATATCTACCACACTCAATAGTAACGAGACAATTATTGCATCGTCGCCAGGATCCTCGAGAGCATCCACTACAACCAACAAATAACTTTTCATGACTAGCAAACACCAATTATATTTGTATCCATGGATACATATATGTGGTCATCAAAGAGATAGAACAATTGGAGAGAGCTAGGGCCATCCATAATTGTAGAAGAACCCATTGATGACCATCACACACCAAGAAGTCATACAACCTATTTGGTGATGCAGTTGAACAGTGTTATTTCTTAGAAATTGGTGGGGCCAGATAATCACATGTCTTGTTAGCTCAATTATTAGCACAAAATGGGACACAAAAAAATTAACAGTGTAAGAAGAGAGAGAAGACAGTGATAGAGGTTAGAATAATGATGTATTATTGGAGGTACTAGGTTGGTGATTGGTTGAAGTAGATACATTCTCTGTAGCCACCAACACCGGCCATGGAAATTTAATATATGTGACACGTTTTTGCACTAATGGCAAACTTACTTATTGTGCCCTCCAAAATACACACACACATGACCTTTCATTAGCTCTAAATATTTATACAATAATGCAAAACAAAACCATCTAATTATATGAATCAGTTTGTACACTCATATAACTTTTTATTTTTTTAAACTTGATTTTGTATCATTTCCAACTTAGGCTATTTACGTCGTTTTTTCTTAGCATAAGAACTATATTGGATAGGGGCAATATATAAGGAAAAGTTTCATTTTTTAAAGCATCAATTCTATGTATTTAAATTGTGGTTCAATAACTATTACTTTTTTTTTCTTTCTAATTGTTTTGCTCGAAATGTCAATATCTGCCTACGTAGACGTCAGGATTGACAAAATTCACATCAACGATGCAAACATCAACATAGGCAAAAATCGAAATACCAATCAATATCAGATGAAATTTAGGAAAAATGATAGTTAGAGGGTCAAAATTGGAATACGTAAAATTGATACTAAAAAAATGAACAAGACATAAGCTACAAAACGAAAAGTCCTTTTTTTTTTAAACACTAACCTTAAACATTAAACTTTAATTTCTAACAATAAGCTGAATTAACTTTTCTTTTTTGTTCCACTTTACAAATACTTAAAATTAATTATTTTATTTAAGTCTCTAAGTCTTAAATCTTTTGTATTCCATTAAATTTTACTTTATTTAATCTCTTTTTATGTCCAACACAACCATAGAAAATTTAGTTTAATTAATGGGGGTCGACTCATGGTTTACTATGACCGCTCCATCTACGACCCGGAACCCACACTGTTCCTTGGGCCAGTTAAGCCTCATGTTGTCCTTAATTTTCATATTTATTTAAATAGTTTTTATGTTATTTTATTAGTATATATATAAGTTCATGTGTGTAATGATAATAATAAATTGTACATATATGGACTATTTAGTAAGTTGTTAAGTTTATTTTATTAATTTAATTTTTAAGCTAAATAATGATCATATATTAACTTTTTTTTTCTTTTCATTTTGTTGGAAATTGCATATATATATATATATATATATATATATATATTTTTTTTTTTTTTTTTAATGTTAGTCACTGTGAACAGATGGAGTCATGCACATCAACATAATAATCGTGGAAAAGGAGTCATTCTCAACAGGAATTGGATAAATTAACCTAGATTTATTATTTATATTAATATAAACCTCCCTTCTTTATATGTTGCAATTCTGCTTTATAAATATGGATCGAGTTTAAATTCTTCAAGCTCAGTTTATTTTGAACTATCCATTTTAATTTGTGTAAACTTTGATGTTATTTTATACTCGAGTACTTAGAAATTGATCGTAAACAAATACGTCATGTATATGAAATGTTGGCGGAGGTAGTTCTTCTAAACAATCATTGCACTTTGAAAATTTGTAAAAACGTAATGAAGATAATAATTAAGCCCACAAATTCTTTCTAAGACGAATAATTGACTTATGAGTACCATACAAAAATAAAATTGGCTTATCAAATAAACATAAAAATTTAGAGTCTCACAAGTCATGAGTATAATTGAGTGTGTGAGACACAACCTCATTACATACACATTAAACTAATTATTTCCGAACCTATATATATATGTTGATTATCATCAATCGTGGATTGTAGATTGATCTATTTTGTGAAGTTAGATTCATGAGATGTTCTTACAAGAGTGATGCAAACATAAGCGTGATGATAAGATAATTACAATCAGTTAGTACATACTGAGATTATCGGAAGTAGTATAATTTGAAAGAAAACAGAATCCTAGATAAAGATAAAATCTAATATAATAATATCAATAACAATAAAATCTATCTAAATCTCAATCAAATATATCTAATCTACATCATTCTTCCCGTTTTCTTAACGATTTGCCTCAATCTAATACCAATCTGATCAACAGAAAGATTTAGCAAAGCACTAAGTACATTTTTAATTGTCCATCTTTATCCTCTTGTATATGTGATCGTTCCAACACCTGAAAAGTCATTATCTTTTTGGGATTCATTTTCTTTAGCATATAAGATTTGTAATTGATAATATTGCTAAACAAGTTTAAACATATATACTTTACTTACAATAACATCTAATATTGCTTAGTTTCCAGCACCATAAGTACAAAAGTTATTCCAAGTTCGATCAATCTTCATCTAAAAAAAAACTCATTCAAACCCAATTCATTTGATAACATAAAATTCAACCTGAAAATTATTTAAACCAGCAACGTATCTACTAATATGACAAGATATGCAAATCATTGATCAAGACACCATTGCATACTGCATTGAGTGTATTGAATGTGGTATATATTATATACAGATAAGAGCACTAGTCATTTCTCTAACTAGTATGCTAAAAGATGAATTAAGAATTGTGTTGTGATCGTATAACACCCCTTTACTTATCAACTAATAAAATTAGCTGTCATTTTCATGGGCTCATGAAATCCAAGATGCAAATCTTACATTCTTGAATATAAAACCTTATAATTGGATATAAATGGTACATGCTTGAGAAAACGGGAGCATATATTTCATAAGTTATAATTAACACCAAGTGGATTTCCTACCTTTTATCAGAGAAAAGGTTTGAATAAGTTCCTAGCACCTTCACTATTTTGTTATTCTAAAGATTTTTTGCTGAATATATTATTGATTGGAAGTAAGTGGTAGACTTGAGAATGTGAATAATTACTATGTCAACACGTGTGTGTATATATATTGAAAAACAAACTTAGTATAAGATTAATTAAAAAAATTATCTAAATATATTGATTTGGGCCCGGCTATACACACCCCATCATTTTCTAAACACACCCCCAATTTCTAAACACATCAATAATTAAATCAATTTTACTTAAAATCTTCTAAATACACCCCATCACATTACAAATATACCCTTTATGCAAAAAACATTAAAATAAAATACAAAACTAAATGGTTTCCTAACCACACCCCAACACCACCTCCACACCCACAATTATCATTTTTCAACCAAATTGAATAAACTGGTTAGAAATGATTTCAATCTTCTTTATTCAATTTGGTTAGAAAAATGATCGAATTGAACTCCCCACAAGCCCTAACCCTAAATTGGTTAGAAATCAATTCGATTGAAGTGTTCGATCTTAGTTCGAACAAGTTTTGGGGAGTTCGATTTCACATTTTTGAGTCTATAATGGATGAATTTTTGAACCTTAGTTCATACTCGAATTTTTGTACATAAATTATGAATTTATTATGTTAAACTTGTTAAATGTTATTTGAAATAGAATGTAAATTATTTAGTAATCATGTTTAGGAGATTTTTATTTTATGGAAACCATGTTATAGGTTGATGGAAATTTGAAAAAAAAAATGGAATCGCATGAAATTGTTGAATGCGGATAGGATACGTTTGGCCTTGATCGGTCGAACGGAATGTGGTGTATTCGGCCAGTAGCCGAACGGATTGATAGGTGTTCGATCATTAGCCGAACAGATTGAAAGGTGTTCGGCCAATGCAAGTCGAACATACCTCCTTGTGTTCGGCCTGTATTGGCCGATTGCGATTTTCACAGATTTTTTTCTTTTACACTATATACAAAAATAAATCGGTAGAACAAAACTTAAGAACTTACATTGCCCATCTCATGTGTTATTTCTTATTGCATAATGTTTTTTTGACTAATTAAAGGGATAAGTTTAAGGTTTTAGGTTTGCTTTTTAAATTTTAATGGAGTTTAAAGAAGAAGATAATGAGGAAGAAGAAGGTGTGTAAAATGAGGTGTATTTAGTAATTAACTTAGATGAGTGTCTTTGAAATTTATATTTAATATTATTTTTTGTTTCTTTAAATTATTAATAAGGGTATAATTGTCTTTATTTATATAATTTCATTTATATTTAATTTTATAAGATGTGTTTAGAAGATGGTGGGATGTATTTAGCCGGATCAATCAATTTTGAGGTCTATAAACAGTTCGGTCCATCCGGGTCACCCGTCCACTCTTGGATTAGCTAAAAGGCTAATGGAAAAAACACCACTCGATTATATCAAACGAGTAGCACAAATGAATATATTTCATTCTAAAGTGAATCTATTAATAATACTCTATCTGTGCTGAAAAGATAATTCAATATTTATTTTTAATCTGTCCCAATATAAAGTCACTTTTCTTATTAGAAATCTATAATTTCTCTAAAATACTCTTACTTAATCCATTAAATTTGTATAGGTGACTTTTGGAGAATACTACCTTTTGTCGTTAATTTTTTTTATTTTTAATAAATAAATAAGGTTATAAAAAAAAATTTGTGGGTAAAATTTGTTTTCCCAAATGCATTAAAGATATTTCTCAATCTGTATGAAAACTAAGTAAATATCTTTGTGGAATGGAGAGAGGTATAGTTTTTTAATTGCTTACATTATGTATTTATTTTTCATCCACCTGAAATTTGTATTGAAAATATAAATACATTAAATTCATTACTCATAATGTAGATTTCAGTTTGTATCCTAACTCCATTTTCATCAAATAAAACATATAAAAGTTGGTTAAAGATTGATAACATAGTAACCCAAATTTTAAGTATCTTTTTGCAATCTTCAATTTATCAGAATATCTAAAAAAACATACTTACCAGAAATTATTATCTGATTGTAAGTTGCCAAGAAAAATAATAATTAGGAGTTGGCCTTTTGTGCATCAGGTGCACGATGTAATTGGGTCGACTCGAATTTGATTTGGGATCTATGTCTTTTTTTATTCATGTATTGACTTTTATGTACAAATATCCTAACATTTATGACTTTTTAACTTAAAGAAAAAATAAATTTAACACATTTTGTAAATATATACCTTTATATGATATTACTTATACTTTATATCAATATAGTCATATTTTTATGTAATATATAAAAAGTACATGGGTTACTTACAGATTTGGTACCCAAAAATAAGCCTTATTTCAGGATTGGTACCCCTAAATGATCACTAGTTATTAAAAGTCATCACATTTGATCATCGCCGTTAAAAATCCATCCACTTGGACGAAAGTTACCTAACTTCTCCCATTTGGTGGGAAAAAATCCTAGTTTCTGCAAATATCCCCAAAATAAGTCTTATCCACAAAGTGAGCCCTGATTTCTTCCCAAAACACAAGGATCTTGCCACTGTCAGTCACAAGGGAATTGTGAGAGCACAAAATGTCCGGTTTAAGATGCATTCTCCCAATAGGATTCTATAGATACTCAAGGCATATTCATCAAAGTTCTTATTTTGCTTCAATTACAACTGTAAAGCTCTCATTCTCAAGATATTATGTAATGAACAAAAATTACCATTAGATCTATCCAAATTAACTCTTTCCAGGGTCTTCATAGGTGGTAGATACATCGGCGGTGCCGAGGAAGTGAGGCTCCTTCATGAGAGCGGTTTTATCCCTCTAATTCTTTACAAATGCTATAAGAATTGATGTTTCAGACCAATAATGAAAATTGAATGTCTAGTGCAGTTTTTGGGGATGAAACTAAAGTTTTTTTTCCCACCAAATGAAAGTAGTTAGGTAACTTCCGTCCTGGTGGACGGATTTTTGACGACGATGACCAAATGTGATAACTTTTATATAACTTTGGGATTACTTATGATGACTAGTGACTTTGGGGAACCGATCCTAAAATAAGGCTTACTTTTGAGTACCAAATCTATAATTAACCAAAAGTACATCTAATGTAGCTAAAATGTATGACTACATAATTAAAATGTATGACTAATATAACTTATAAAATGTATAAAAAGGTATTACATATCTTTGTAATATAATGTAATGTATGAATATTATAACATAAATGTATTCATATTTTTTAAAATTGGGAGAGTGTGTAAGCGCACACTCTTCAGCACATCGGGACACATGCTGACGTTTAGAATTAGGTGTCGAATCAGATCGATCTGAATTATATGGTGTATAATCATGTGTCGGATCGATCTGAATTATATGAATCTACATGTCGAATCAGATCGATCTGAATTACATGGTGTAGAATCATGTGTTGGATCAATTTGAATTATATGAATCTAGCAACTAATGCACATGCGTTTGTGTGAATAATTAGATTTTGATAATACACAATTTTTTTTTAGATAAAAAAATTAGCGGTGGACTTTCATACATTCAATCTTAAGTCTTAAAAGATTAAATCCAAGGACAGAAAAATCGCGATATTATCGCCGAAATATCGCCAATTTCTCATAGCTGATTTAAAAAATGGGTGTTTTATTTTTTCGCCAAAATATCGCCGATATTTCGTGATAAATCGTCTATTTTTCGAAATCGGCGAGTTGTGTGTATTTTTTTTGCAGGAAATGGCGATATATCGGCGATTTATCGTCAAAATATTGAGATGTCGGTTGTTTGTGTTTTTTCTTATTATTTCTTTTAATTTTCTTTGCAAATGTACAAGAATTTATTATCGGCGATTAATTTATGAAAAGTTTTATTAGTATTTGGTTGTTATCCAATTGGTTAAATAGTGCCTTCGGAATTTAAGGTTCGAATCTCTGTGGTTGCATTTACTTAATTTCCCCCAAATTTTAAATTTTAAAAAAAAATTTAAATCCTGGATCGCCACTGTCGGTGGTAAACATATCTTTTTATTTGAACACTGTCGGTGGTAACATATCTTTTTATTTGAACACTGTCGGTGGTAAACATATCAATCCTGGATGCCACTGTCGGATTTTTAAATCCTGGATCGCCACTGTCGGTGGTAAACATATCTTTTTATTTGAACACTGTCGGTGGTAAACATATCAATCCTGGATCGCCATTGTCGGATTTTTAAATCCTGGACCTGGATCGCCACTGTCGGATTTTTAAATCCTGGATCGCCACTATCGGTGGTAAACATATCTTTTTATTTGAACACTGTCGGTGGTAAACATATCAATCCTGGATCGCCACTGTCGGTGGTAAACCTATCTTTTTATTTAAATTTTTAAATCCTGGATTGCCACTGTCGGTGGTAAACATATCTTTTTATTTGAACATCCTAGATCGCCACTGTCGGTGGTAAACATATCTTTTTATTTAAATTTTTAAATTCTGGATCGCCACTATCAGTGGTAAACATATCTTTTTATTTGAACATTGTCGTGGTAAACATATCAATCCTAGATCGCCACTGTCGGATTTTTAAATCCTGGATCGCCACTGTCGGTGGTAAACATATCTTTTTATTTAAATTTTTAAATCCTGGATCGCCACTGTCGGTGGTAAACATATCTTTTTATTTGAACACTGTCAGTGGTAAACAATTTTTTTAAATTTTTAAATCCTGGATCACCACTATCGGTGGTAAACATATCTTTTTATTTAAATTTTTAAATCCTGGATCGCCACTGTCGGATTTTTAAATCCTGGATCGCCACTGTTGGTGGTAAACATATCTTTTTATTTAAATTTTTAAATCCTGGATCGCCAGTGTCGGTGGTAAACATATCTTTTTATTTGAACACTGTCGGTGGTAAACATATCTTTTTATTTTGAGGTGGTAAACATATCTTTTTATTTTGATGGTGGTAAACATATCTTTTTATTTGAACACTGTCGGTGGTAAACATATCTATCCTAGATCACCACTGTCGGTGGTAAACATATCTTTTTATTTGAACACTGTCGGTGGTAAACATATCTTTTTATTTGAAATTTAAGTTCAATATGTGTATTACTGTCGGTGGTAAACATATCACCACTGTCGGTGGTAAACATATCTTTTTATTTAAATTTTTAAATCTTGGATCGCCACTGTCGGTGGTAAACATATCTTTTTATTTGAACACTGTCGGTGGTAAACATATCAATCCTGGATCACCACTATCGGTGGTAAACATATCTTTTTATTTTGACGGTGGTAAACATATCTTTTTATTTGAACACTGTCGGTGGTAAACATATCTTTTTATTTGAAATTTAAGTTCAATATGTGTATTACTGTCGGTGGTAAACATATCTTTTTATTTGAACACTGTCGGTGGTAAACATATCAATCCTGGATCGCCACTGTCGGTGGTAAACATATCTTTTTATTTGAACACTGTCGGTGGTAAACATATCTTTTTATTTGAAATTTAAGTTCAATATGCATATCTTTTTATTTGAACACTGTCGGTGGTAAACATATCAATCCTGGATCGCCACTGTCGGTGGTAAACATATCTTTTTATTTGAACACTGTCGGTGGTAAACATATCTTTTTATTTGAAATTTAAGTTCAATATGTGTATTAATATAATGTAAAGTACTAGATATATTTTTCAAATTTTTTTACAAAGTTTTTATATTTTTTTTAAATGACCAATATTTCCACTGAAATCGATATATCCATCGATATTTCATTGAAACAGAACTTTTTATAGTTTTGTGTGAGATTGAATGAGTTACGTGAGATGGAGAACTTTTTATAGTTTTATATGAGATTAAATGGATTGACCCATTTTTATAGTTTTATGTGAGACTAAATGGATTGACCCGCCTTGTTGATGTATATGAACTTCATCTTATATAAAATCTTAACGTGAGATCGTCTCACGTAAGATGGATGATATTAACCTATATAAACAATAATAATTGTTCCATAATGTAATACTTGTATATATAAATATTTTGAAAGGAAGGATATCAATCTCAATCAAAATTTGTGTATATAACTATTATGTTTAATAATATTTCTGCATATTAATCTTAAGTCTCAACCTAATTTTGAAGTTGATTTAATTCCTCAAACAACAACTCTCAATCTTAATTAAATTGGAGGATATCAACCTCAATCAAAATAATATCTATTCCACAATATCATACTTCCATATATAAATAATAATATTTGTTCCACAGTGTAATATTTGCATATATAAATATTTTGTATTGAAGGATATCAATCTCAGTCGAAATTATTTTGAAATAATATTTTTGTATATAAAATTTCACAAAAATTCCTGTGCACTAGGTGCATGGATCTTAGATCCATGCAATCCGGGTCGATCTGATCCATGAATTTCTGTTTTTTTTAATTTTATTTTTCCAAATTTTTGTCTCGACCTTTATATTATAAATGTGTGACCTTTATGTATAAATGTGTAACATTTATGTACAAACATCCGTACCTTTATGTCTGTAACTTAGAAAAAAAAGAAGATTTTCAATACAATTTGTATTGTATACCTTATATGATATCAATGTGACCTTTATGTTCTATTATGTCACCTTTATGTACAAATATTTTGACCTTTATGTAATATTTGTACATAAAGGTGACATGATATAATATAAAGGTTACATTGATATCACATAAAGGTATACAGTTCAAATTATGTTGAAAATCTTCATTTTTTTCTAAATTATAGTACATAAAGGTCATGATAGTTGTACATAAAGGTCACACATTTATAACATAAATGTCACACTAATACAATATAAAGGTAAAAACCTGAAGAAAAAAAAGCTAAATTCAAAGGTAACAACCTGAAGAAAAAAAAAGCTAAATTCAAAAACACGCAGATCCAGGTCAAAATTGGGTCGACCCGAATTGCATGTACACCAAGTGCACACAAGACCAACTCATAAAATTTTTAAATTGAAGGATATCTACCTCAATCGAAATTTGTGCATGTAAATATTATTTTGAAGAGTGAGTCCCCGGATCCAGGTAATATATATATATATATATATTTTAACCCTAATTTCACCCGTTTCTCTTCCGCTTCCGTGTCTTCTCCTTCTTTCTTTCTCTCTTTCCTCAACTATGTCGCTGCAACTTCTTCTTCTCCATCTTCCACTCACATCTTCTTCTCCATTCACGCACGCATCCTTCTCGAACCTTTACAAAATATATTATCAACAATTGAAAATTACAGATAAGAAATATGGAAGATAAGAAGAAATTTCAGATAATCATGTGAAAAAAATAACCCATCTTTATCAGTTCAAAAAAATATGAAATTGTATTTGATTTCGTGTTCTTAATGTTGCATGATAGGTGGTCGTTCGAATACACATGAAATAGTTGAGTTATCTACTGATGAAGATGAATTTTTTGATGAGCTTGATACAATTTTTAAAATAAATTAGGGTACAAAATATATCTTAGAAAGGTATCATACTTATAACATAAAGGTCATCATTATATAATTTAAAGGTGTTATTGAATACATTATATAATTTACAGGTGTTATTGAATACACGTAAAGGTAACATTTGTAACACATAAAGGTATTATATCAACACATAAAGGTATTATATCATTTACATAAAGGTATTACTTGAATAGAAGATAAGGGTATTACTTATATCACATAAAGGTTACATTTGTAACACATAAATGTATTATATCATTTACATAAAGGTATTACTTGAATAGAAGATAAGGGTATTACTTGTATCACATAAAGGTATTAATCACATTATATCATTTATATAAAGGTATTACTTGAATAGAAGATAAGAGTATTACTTGTATCACATAAAGGTATTAATCACATTACGTAAAGGTATTAGTGTATTTATTTTATTTAAAAAATAATTTTGTTACTTTATTGAAATATATTAATTATATCACATAAATGTATATGTTTTATTGAATAAAGGTATGAGTTGTTTCACATAAGGTATTACTTCACTTGCATAAAGTATTGTCTTGTTGTACTAAAATACAAGTAAAACTATTATTTATATCATATAAATGTATTAATTATATAACATAACAATATTACTACATTTACTTAAAAGTATTATCTTATTTTAATCAAAAATGGTTGTATATTATCTTATTTCATTTTTTTTTTGGAATATATTTGTTGTATTACATAAAGATATCAATAGCATTACATAAATGTATTAGTTGTATCATATAAATGTTTTATCTTATTTACTAAAATATAACATAAAAGTTATATTACCATAACAAAAAGATCTGATACGCTTAACTAAAAGGTATGAATTGCATAAGTAAAAAGTATGAAATTTTCACATAAAGTGTGAGGGTATGAAAGTCATAGCATAAATGTATGAAATTTATAAGTAAAAGGTATACATATTTTCCAGAAAAATGTAGAAAATATACTAAGTATGTGACGCCCCTCCCGGCGCATAGGGAGACGTGGATGGCCGTACCGACGTGTCGCGTGGAGAATCGTATCGAGTCGGGTTGACCCGAATTGCACGGATCTAAAATCATGAACCAGTTTTACAAGAGTTTTTGTCTATTTTGAAATAATATTTCTGTATATAAAATTTTTGAATCGAAGGTTATCAACCTCATTCAAAATTTATGCATGTAAATATATATTTTGAAATAATATTTCTGCATATAAAATTTTTGAATTGAAGGATATCAACCTCAATCGAAATTTGCTCAAGTATTTAAGAATACGAATCTTTATTGAAATAATATTTCCTTAATATTCTCAATATATTAATCTTATATTGAAATGATATTTCCTGGATATTGTATATCAACATCAATTCAAGTTGAAATACAACTATTTGAGATATCAACATCAATTCAATATAAGTATTTGGGAATACCGATGTATATCAACATCAAATCAAATTCAATACAAGTATTTGGGAATAGCGATGTATATCAACATCAAATCAAGGTATTTAGAAATATCCAATGATGAAAATTTCGATTTCATGTAAATATCGATATCTGTGGAAATATCGGTACTAAATTTATCGATATTTTTCCAATATTCAACGATACTTACCAATATTTCCCCGATATTCCACCGATATTTCCATGATATTTCACAGATTTTTATATAATTTGTATCATGAAACCACCAATATATTTCTCTGATAATTTCTTAATATTTTACTTATTTTCCTATAAATTGTAGGATGAAGTCACCGATATTGAAATCGATATTTTCGGATATTTTCATCCATAATTGAACCTATTTTCCTACAAATCGTAGGATGAAGTCAATATTGAAATCGATATTTCGTCTATATTTTTGTATATTTTCATCCATAATTGGAAGAGAAAGGCTCATCTCCATGCCTTCGTAATGGTTCCAATCATGAATGAAAATTTCGGGAAATTTCGGCGAAATTTCGGTTTTGGTGAGTTTTTTTTATAAAATTGTGTTGTATTGGAAAAATTTTGGTGAAATTTCGGTATTCGTGATTTTTTTTTTTTTAATTTTTATGAATTTATTGCATGGAAAGTTAATATCAGTATGAAAGTCATCTTATTCTCTTCAATTTTATTAGATGATATCTAGTATGATATCCAGTTACTGAATATCATACTGAATATATATATATTTTATATATATATTTCACATATATATATACATCAATTATCTCTAATAAGTAATATCCTTAATAAAATGATGATTTTAATAAAATCAGATTTCTATCTAATAAGTAATATCCTTAATAAAATGATGATTTTAATAAAATCAGATTTCTATTCATAGGAGTTCAAGCTATTACGAATTCATGTATTAATTTTGTCATGTTATCATAACAAACAACGTTTATATAATAGTTTATCTCTATATTTGTTATAAACATATCATTTTATTTGGAATTTAAGTTCAATATATGTATTAATGTTAGTTATAATATTCTGTAAACTACTAGATATATTTTTCAATTTTTTTACAAAATTTCCATATTTTAAAAAAAAAATGTCCGAAATATCCATCGATATTTCTGTAAAATCAAGGTATTGAAATTTTTAGCGAAACCGAAATTTTCATCCTTGGTTCCAATCTCGCAAAGCTCTAACTCAACATCGAATGTGAATGATGTGGGCTTGTTTGTTGATGATGTATCGTATAAATACCACTTCGTATAAATACCACTTGATATACCACTTGATCCACCGATGGAAAAAGGTGCCCAACTCTTACAGAGTCCCAGCTCTGCAGGAGAGTCCTATAAGGTGCACCGATGGGGACTCTGCAGGAGAGTCCTATAAGGTGCACCGATGGAAAAAGGTGCCCAGCTCTTACAGAGTCCCAGTTCTGCAGGAGCTCTGCAGGAGAGTCCTATAAGGTGCAGTCCTATAAGGATATGGATATGCGAGAACGATTGGATGACTTGAAGAAAAAAAAACTTTAACTTATTATTGTTCTATAATGCACTATTAATCTCAATATATTAATCTGATACAAGTATTTAATATTTCTTAAATATGCTCAATTTTTTAATCTTATAGAAGCATTTGAGAATACCAATCTTTATTGAAATGATATTTACTAAATATTGTATATCAACATCAAGTTGAAATAGAAGTATTTGAGAATACCAATCTTTATTGAAATGATATTTACTAAATATTGTATATCAACATCAAGTTGAAATAGAAGTATTTGAGAATACCAATTTTAATAATATTTTTCTCAATATTATATATCGAACATAAATTCAAGTTAAAATAATATTTCCTCAATATTGTATATCTAATATCTATTGAAATAATATTTTCTCAAGATTGCATTCAATATATCAATCTCAATAGAATTATAAATATAAAATACAAAACGTGTGAAAAAAAAAAATTAAATACATCCCATTTTCATCATTAGGATAATTTGGATATATCATAATAAAATGCAACAAAATAAAGTTGTGTTGATAAAGTGAAAAAAATTAGATAACTTTAAAAGGTTTAATGTTTATTGTTTTAACTTATTCAGTTGGTATAGAATTTTTTTTACACATCATCCGAGGTTGATTTTGATATATCATAAGAAAATGCAGCAAAATAAAGTTTTGTTGATAAAGTGAAAAAAAATTAGATAACTTCACAGGCTTATTCAGTTGTTATAGAATTTTTACAAGTAGTATTGTGTGCGCTAATAATAATTTATTCAATTATTTTTTTAAACATTATCCGAATATTATAACTTATTCAGTTATTTTTTTAGATATTATCCGAGTACTATGTTGATACGAGTATTATAACTCATTATAATTGTTTTTTACACATTATCCCAGTAGTAACATTATCCGAATATTATGATGATCCGAGTATTATAACTTATTCAGTTATTTTTTTAAACATTATCGGGGTATTTTTCATGTTGAATAGTTTTATTTGCAAGTGCAGTTTTTTGTATATCTAGTATCAATTGAAATAATATTTCTTTAAGATTACATTCAATATATTAATCTCAATAGAAGTATAAATATAAAATATAAAATATAAAACATGTCAACAAAAACTTAACTTATTATTTTTCTATAATGCACTATTAATCTCGATACAAGTATTTAATATTTCCTAAATATGCTCAATATATTAATCTAGCATTTGAGAATACCAATCTTTATTGTATATCAACATCAATTCAAGTTCAAATAGAAGTATTTGAGAATACCAATCTTAATAATATTTTTCTCAATATTATATATCGAACAAAAATTCAAGTTGAGATAATATTTCCTCAATATTATATATCTGATATCTATTGAAATAATATTTCCTCAAGATGCCACAACTAGAATATTAGGTCATGTAGCTGCCCAGCGACTGCCACAAAATATGCATTCAACCAATTATAAACAATTACTTTTATAGAACATGCTACAAAACTTTCGTTTAACCAATTATAAATATTTACTTTTATAAAACATGTTTAGTTGCGTTATATTATTTAATTTTAAGAAGAAAAGTTTGCTCACCTAGATGTGGAAAATTAAATATATGAATATTAATTTCAATTGAAATAATATTTTCTTAATATTACATATATTATCGCTCACCTAGATGTGGAAAATTAAATTTATTAATATTAGATATATTATCGCTCACCTAGTTGAAATAATATTTTATTAATATTATCCGACAACAAGTTGGTAAGAAACAAAATAACTAGATATTAATATTCACAAAAACTTATATACACCATTTGCATGGATTTAGGGTCCATGCATCACTTCTGACCCGGCCCGTCACGCACTCAGACGCGCCTGCACGCGCCTCTAGGTCGCGGATGAAATCCGCCCAAATATGAGTCTGACCTTTATGTTATGTTAAGCATACCTTTTAGTAATGTTAGACATACCTTTTACTTATGTTAGACATACCTTTTATGTTATGTTAACTATACTTTTTAGTTGTGTTAGACATATCTTTTAGTTATATTAGTCATACCTTTAGGGTGTGTTTGCTTGACCTTAATATAATGGATTATATAGCCCATCAACCCGGTTAAGATGTTTGGTTGGAAAATTCTGGGCCCTGAAAATTGCAAAGCCCGTTCTTCATATTAGCCCAATAATGAATATTATATCCTATGTTGGGAGGGTGATCCACTATCAAAACAAAAGAATCTCCTATAATAACACTATAATAACATCAATGATATAGTACTAACCAAACATCTTAATACATAACCATAATTATCTATCATTCGGATATAATCTAGCCTATTATATCAAGTCAAGCAAACGCACCCTTAGTGTTATGTTAAGTATACCTTTTAGTAGTGTTAGACATACATTTTACTTATGTTAGACATACCTTTTATGTTATGTTAACTATACTTTTTAGTTGTGTTAGACATACCTTTTAGTTATGTTAGTCATACCTTTAGTGTTATGTTAAGCATACCTTTTAGTAGTTTTAGACATACATTTTACTTATGTTAGACATACCTTTTGTAATTTAATTGAATGGTGTCATCTGGAAAAAAATAGGGAGACCTTTAGGTTTAGTTAAATATACCTTCACGTGTTCATAAGATGACCATCATGTATTCTTAAGCATACCAAAATAAACAGAACTAAAATAAGTTAACTATATACATACAAGACATTCAGTTTCTTTAAATACGGAGACCTTCACATATAGTTAACTATACCTTTACGTTTTCATAAGATGACCATCATGTTTCATTAATGTTTTCAAATTGAAAAGTTTGAAATTTAGCAGATGAATTACTAATTTACCAGATGCGATTTCATCTGCAATTTCCATGAAGATTGATTGATTGATATGAAGTATTGTTAATTGCGACCTGAGGGAAGAAATTTGATAGAAGAAACTCGATGGAATACGCGACCTGAGGGAAGAAATCGCCCAGCTGAGGGAAAAAGCAAGAAATTGGGCCGGATTGTTAATACTTGAGGGAAGAAATTGGGTCAGGCCTGTATTGAGTTGGGTCATGACTGTATTGGGCCGGGTCGGATAGTGGTGCACGGATCTTAAGATCCGTGCAAATGGTGTACACCAGCCCCACTCATTAATATTAGAAGCGAACGATTTTTTAGATAAATATTAGAAGTAGACTATATTATTATCCGTTAATAAGTTGGCAAGAAACAAAATAATTAGTCATTAATATTATAAGTGAATGATTTTTTAGATAAATATTAGAAGTGGACTATATTATTATTATATGTTAATAAATTGACAAGAAACAAAAAAATCAGATATTAATATTAGAAGTGGACGATTTTCTTAGATAAATATTAGAAGTAGACGATATTACATATTTATCGTGTTGAATTAAGCCAAAGATCTCATAATCATTTGCTGGCTATAAAGTTCAAAAAAAAGTAGCTGTGATTTATATGGACAATAATTCATCTCAAAAGCCCAATATAATTAACACATAATAATGGTGCTAATTGTTTTAGGTAAATCAATAATTGTCATTATCCACTTTATGAATGAGGTTTTATCTAGGGATTTTTCAACTTGAGCAGGTATTTTCTCGACAATAAATGTCCCAAAACTTTGAGGTTGCACTAATCAGTCAAAGACTTGGTGATGGAAATGATTACTCAAATATTTATAGATAAAAGTATATATTTTTAATTTAGTAAAATAAAAACCCAAATGAGATCGATGTTTGTAAGAATATAATTTCCTTATTTAGAAGTTTATTGTCCACACCAAATTTATATATAAATAGTATATTGACTCATCTCTTGAAGTTAGATATATATATATATATATATATATATATATATATATATATTATAGATGATTTACAAGAGTCGTACATTAAAAATAATAAAAAAGAGAGAAATGAAGGATGAAAAATCCTAACTACCTTAATAAGAGAGGTGGGAGTGAAGTAGTTGATATCCCACTTCCAATTAATCCCTTCTAAAGTCAAAATTTGCTCATTAATGATTTCGCCTTTTCTTTTCTTTATGCAAGCGTTTGTTGACTTAATTATGCTGCAACGGTTGACGTCAACATATATATGACAACATCACAACCAAAATAATATACAATTGGAATTATTATTATCAGTGTTCTAAAATTTGGTTTAGGCAGGTGTTTTAGGGCTAGACAGCTTTTAGTCGTATCGATTTTTACCAATTCGACCACTTTAGGCACTAGCTGCTAGGTGGGACTAGGCGGAAGAATTCGGTTCTAGGCGGATTTAGGCACCAAATAACTTTTTATTTTCTTCTTTTTTTCCTTACTTTTTAACAAAATGACAGTATTCTTAATGTATTATATGTTTCTATGAAATTATTATTATTTAATTAGATATAGACAGAAAATTAACGAGTTGAGAAAAAAAAATAAAAATTAATTTTATTATTATTGAATAAGTCATATATAAATATAATTCAAATGAGATATTAAGTTTTTATTTGTCCTCCAACATAAACTAAAGAAATATATATATATATATATATATATGAGTTCAAAATATATTTTTTAAAGATAAAAAGTTAAGAACAATAGCTAAAATAACTAAAAACCTATTCAATTTAAATACGACGCCGCCTAGGCTCCGACTAGGCATTCTAGGCGCTAGGCGTCAGTCAAGCGCCCAACTAGCGCCAAGCAAATTTTAGAACATTGATTATTATTGTTATTTACTTTACAAAATAATTTTACATTTTTTAAAACTCTATTATGGTGTTGAATTTTGATCATCAAATTCTTCGAATGAGATCTCTTCTATTACATTCCATGTTAGATCTTCTATTCTAAGTTAGTTCACTAATTATCACATGTATCAAATGACATCACTAGTTAGCACGTAACATATATTAAATGTCATGTAAAACGAGATGTAACACCAAATATAATAGAAGATCTTGACTCCCACCTCCCTCCCCCATCCTCTCTTTCTATAATTTTTATTTCATTTAAATGTCTGCTCCTTTTGGATTTACACTTTATAATCTAGAACAACCATCAAGTTTTTTATTGGAATCATGTCATGAGCATATGAAATAATAAATGCCCTTGAGAGTATAGGGCTTGAGCCAAAAAAAAACTTGTTGGTAACTGTTCTTGATCAAGTTGCATAATGTGACTTAATCAGAAAAGATCAAATAATGTTTAGGTTTTAATATTTTAATGTAATATATTGGGAAAATGATCTTAATAAAGGTATAAACTAAACTAAATTATATTTACTGGGTTAGATGGAAGCAAGGTGTGCATTTCAACAACTAATGAGTCGTGATAACTTGCATAAAAATTAGATATTAATCACCTTGAACCAAATAATGTATTATACACATCCTGTGTTTTATATATTAGCAATTTAAAGGAATTGAGTTGTTATCTTCAAATTTATCGGATATAAGTTTTAAATTAAGTTATTAAAAGAAATATAAAAACATAAAAATTCATGTAAGACGGTTTTACGGATAATTTTCGTGAGACGGATCCTTATATCCATAAATTGAATCTATTTTCACAAATTTTTATATGAATTGTGAAAGATGGATCATTGATTGATCCATCATATAACAAGATTTGTGAGACCTACTCATATAAAAATCAGTTTAGACCTACTCTAGAGCCATGTAAGTAATAACAACCTTTGGAAATTGTAATCGCCATTTATTGCAGCACTAACTTGAAAGTTGCTAAATCCGACCTTTAATATTTGGTTTTACCCCCTCCTATTTTGTCTCTTCTGTGATTTCTTACCTTTCTTCTGTAGCTATTCACATTAGTGGATTCAGAAAGTAATTTATTTATTTCTGTGAAAAATGATGTCAAAGACCATTAAGAAATTAATCCCAAAAAGAAATGTGCAACACGAATTCCCTACCACTCCCACGAACAAAAGGAAATCGAATGTGCAGCACGAGCATGACGACGATTATTTCGGATTTTTTTTTATTTCAGTATATTTTATATTAAGTAATTGAATAGTGATATACTAAGATTTAGGGCAGTTTGGTATGTTTCAAGGAATGAGAAAAAGAATGGTAATGAGGAATGAAATGAATATTCTTCTTAAATTTGTGTTGTTTGGTTGATAATAAAGAAATTGAGGGAAATGAGATAGGATTGTGGAATGAAAGTCATTCCTTAGGAAAACCTGAGAATCTCGATTCCTTAGTATTAGGATTTGAAACAAATGTAGCAGGAATCAGGAATCAAAGGTGTGTACTAAACACTCTCAATTCATTAATTTTTCATTGCTTAGTTGCAAAGTCGCGTACCAAGCACGTCCTTTAATTTTATATTTTCGTCACCTATGAGTACAATAAAGTTATTGTCGAAAAAATTAGGGTTAACCGGTTAATTATTGATAAAATCACAACATTTTTTAAATTTAATATATAATCAAAAGATTTAATTTTAATAAAAATAGCACGACGTTATATATATGTGTGTAATTTTTTTTTGTTTCCAAATGTTTTATTTTTTTATGATTAAAATCATATAGTCTTCAAGGGCATTCTTCAACAGTCAACATAAGAAAACTTAATTGACAATTTAATCACGGAATAAAATCACATTTGATCCCATAACTATCGTCTTTTTTGCAAATAGTCCCATAACTATTTATTTATTTAATTTAGTCTCGTAACTCAAATAATTGCTCGATTTTGGTCCTAATATCACCGAAAATTTCAAAATTGGTCGGAAATTTCAAAATTGGTCAGAAGATTATCACGTGACATCCAATTTGGAGGTTTCCGGCGACTACTAATGACATGCTGTGACCTGTAATTATTCTATTGGTTGAAGCATTAAAACTAATTCTATTTACAGGGCACGCCACGTCATTAGTCATCACCAGAAACCTCAAATTGGATGTCACGTACAACTCCCGTCACAGTTTTCCAATCAATTTTGAAATTTCCAACGACATTGGGACCAAAATCGAGCTGTTATTTGAGTTACGGGATTAAATCGAAAAAACAAATAATTATGGGACTATTTGCGAAAAAGATGATAGTTATGAGACCAAAATTGATTTTATCTCATTTAATCACTAATGAAACAACATCGAATTAAATATTATATATATATATATATATATATATATATCGTTGTATTTTCTAATACTGAAAATTTTTGTTAAAATTACAATTTAGTTGTTTTTATCGACAATATTTAACCCAAAAATTTATAAATCCCTGTGTTTTGATAAATGATCTATCACTGTTTGAGTGAATTAAAGTTCAAAATAGAATCATTGATCAGGTAACTTAAGGTAAAATTGCATTTTTAGTCCCATGACTTAGCAGTGGTTGCAATGTTAATCTCATACGAATGAGGTGTGTGATAATTTTGGTCCTATGAATTTATAAAATTGCTTAATCTTAATCAAGTTTATATATAAATTAAAAAAAGAAAACGTTACCTGATAAAATGCATCAATTAAATAGGTGATCTTCATCTATTTTCAATGATGTCCAATCTTAATTTTACGATAATCTCAACACTAATTTGGATTTTTTATTACACAGATTAATTGTTAAAGTGACAATTTACACACCAGGAGGGAAACATAGAACATTTCAAATTAGATATTATGTAATAATGATACAAATTATCATTTTACACTATCCTCATATATATATTAATGCAACTATAGTAATGAAAAAGGCAAAAAAGAAAAAAAGAAAAAGAAAAAAGAAAGGAATATCACTCTAATAAAAAAGAATGATAACAATGTATTAAGACATGCTATGTACGTTGCGTAATCTGAACCAGCTTTGACTATCAAGAGACTTAAATTTGGAATTTACTGAATTTATTAATGAATCTATTTTGTGAAAAGCAAATACTACAAGATACAATAATTTCGTTTTTTAAACCGATCATGATATTATATTCAATACTGCTGCAATAATTCAACAAAGTAACAAGTTGTCTATTTGGAATTTTCCATGTATATTTCAACACCCTTGCTGGAAAGTGAAGTATGTTTTAGTGAACAACTTATGGTTTTGAGACACTTTATTCACTGATTAGATACTCTTTGGCATTATGCACTCATATCAAATTATGTATTGTCTTCGATGACTTAATCTTCTATATATATAAAATAATTATTTATTATGCACTCATGAGAATTTGACATTGGATCGATTTTCATTACTGCATTATGAAAAAAATTTATAATTTACATGTGCCTTCTCCATTTTTTTTTTTTTATTACATATGTGAATTCATTATAGTAATAAAGTAATATGTATACACACACACACAGGAAATTAACACTATTTTTGGGAAGGGGATTAACATTTTATAAAACTATCAAACCAATTGAGAATTTTATCTACTTGGATTTTTGTTACGTTTACATTTTCTACTGAAATAATTTCGTAGCTTGATATCCTTAATTATCTGAGTAAATGATGATTCTAGATTAGAATCTCGTGCAATGTACATGTTATTGGTACATTAAATTAGTCTTATTTTATCAAGATTTTGATAGGTCTCTTTTTAATTAGCTTTGTTTACTAAATATATATGTTTAATAATTTTTCGTTGTCAATGAAATCATAAATAAACCAATCTTGTTTTATTTTGACTTTGATAAAAAATTTCAATCTTAATTTATATATTTCAAAATCTTCATTATATGTAGTCATTCATATAAATAAATTTTCAGTTAATTAGCTCAGAATATGAATATATAGACAAATTAACAGCATTCAGCTCCTTTTAAATGTAATATTTCCTTTAATAATTCCATGCAGACTTGAGTCAATATTAAAATTGGGCATCTATTTCATTTTAACAGTTTTGACAGAAAATATTAATTACATTTGTATAATCAAATTGTTCAATAATTAACAGATGTATAGCCATTATAAGAAAATACTACCTCCATCCTGGCTAAACTTGCCTACTTTGACTGGGCACGGAGGTTAAAAAAATGCAGTTAACTCAAGTGGATATGCACTTTTGGATGACATTTTTGTAATAATATGCACATCAAATCAAATTTTATGCACTTTTGGATGACATTTTTGTAATAATATGCACATCAAATCAAATCCTATGCACTTTTGGATGACATTTTTGTAATAATGTTGAAATATAGGAATATTAATGTAAAAAAAAATTTGTCATTTATGGGCTGACAAGTTAAGTTGGGACAAACCGAAATAGCAAGTAGGCAAGTTAAGTTGGGACGGGGAGAGTAATTACTCATGTCGATCATCTAAGAAAATGATTTGGCTAATGGTAAGAGCTTTACAAACATGTTCAAATATTTTTGGGCGTATTTTTCATAAATTTTGTCTAAGCGAAACTTCAAAACTAAATATGAATGAAAGGAAAATGATCAAAATAAATTTTTAAAAAAAAGGATCAAATAAAAACAAATTCATAAAAAGATAATCATATATTATCAATATCTTATCGCTTATCCATTCAATTATTGGATTATTGGTGTAGTGAGAAGCTAACAGATGATTAAACTAATCACTCACCATTTCAACAGTATAAATTAGAAAAAAACATAACCCCATATTTATTATATTAAAACTAATAACTAACGACCAACTTTTCGTGAATGGATAGATAAACAGAATTTAGGTATAAGCCTATGAGGTACTGTTTGGTATCGTGTGGAAAATTGACTTCTGCCCGTGACATTATTCCAGACAACATGCCTTCTTTGTTTATGTGTGATTTTATCGGTCTAAGTTGTGAAAGATAGATCAACTATTAGGTATCAAGTATGAAAAGTAAAACTTATGACTTGAAATTTTTGAAATTATCAAACCGTCGATACCATTCCTTAGGAACACTTTACAATTCTCTCATATATGAGTTAACATGGGTGTCAAAATCACGCTGACATGTCAATTAAAAAATAAGAATATATTTTGCAGTCTGTCTATGTATATTATACAATATAATAATATGTTGTGAACACAACAACATCATTTGGGAGCACGTCGGCTCATGTAGAAGAGAATTGTTTCCTCTTTAACAGATTGCTAACGATGTTGAATTTTTAAATCATAATTTCATAGTTTCAATCTTTAAAAACTTGAATATACGTTTCATTTTTCATATCACGAGTTAATAGTTGATCTATCTTTTAGGGTCTAGACTGATAAAATTCTTATTATTATTATCATCATCATTACTTGAAAATGTTAACATATTTATTTATGATGTCTTATAAATTTTTATTCATTTTGTAACATATTTTTGGGATTGAAAAGATGTTTGGTTTTGTATTTAAGATGTCATTGAAGAACTAATATAAATGATGATATGACACTACTTCAATAAATACAATAATCGCTCTCATTGGGTGACACTAGTTTTGTAAATAATTATCGCCTAAATCACAACGGTGCTTTTGTATTGATTTGAGGATTGATCTGAGAAATAAAAGTAAAAATTAAAACATACAAAATAAGGTCATGTTTGACATTTTACAATTCTTAGTCTTATAATTATTTGTATACATAATTATTTTAAGTTTTTTGAAACTCATCACATGTTTTTTGAAACCATCATTTTAAAAGTATTTTTTAAATAAATGAAAACAATAAAATTATCAAACAAAATCTCTTTTACTTTTGAATCTTTAAATGATAATTTTACTCTTCAAATCACAAATTGTTAATTACGTACTTACCTATCTTTGGAACCTTTTAAAAGTGTCGACAAGAGTATTACTTTAAAAAATAAAATTAAAACTGCATTCACTTATTTAAATAATATTCAGCAGCATCAATCATGCGACATATAAAATATTAACATTTAGCTGCATCAATCATGCGACATGTATATAAAATATTAATATTCAGCATGCAGCATCAAATTTATATCTTCCAAATATGTTAAAAATTATTTAGTCATCTATAGTTCTAAATCAAGGGTGACAAATTTGGAGTTTTCATCATACTTGATGGTTGTTTATGTCTGTGATTAATACAATTATCCCACGCATTCAACTACATCGATCATTCATTTGAATCATTTGTTGAACTTGTTTCTATTTTTCTTTAAATTGATCTTCTTAGCCAAAATGTGGAGTCAGACAGATCCTGGTGGGACCACTCGGTTGACAATAATTCGAATCAATTTGTTAGATACTGAATTACATATCTAACTTGTTATTTACTATTCTCTCTAGTTTAAAATAAGTGACATTGGGATTTTTTTTTTTTTTTTCTAATTTGCAAAATGAGGGACGTTTTACTATTTATAGGTGTAAAATTAATGTTTGATCAAAAAAAGCAATGTTTGATTAAAAGAAAAAATGGAAGTGTAATGTTTGTCCCTAATTTACCTAGTAAATGCATTTATAATGTGCAGATTCCCACTAACCATTAATGCCTTTCTCTTTTTCTCTTTTCATTCATCAAGGGTATATTAGGTTTGATTAATATCTCAGTAAATGTGAATGTTTTTAAAACGTCTCTTATTTTAAAAAATAAAATAAAAATTGTTTATTCAAGAGAAGACAAAAGGCAAATTGATAATTACCTCTATTGAGCTAATCGGGATTTTGTTTTCATTCTATTATCCAAAAAAAAAAAAAATTGTTTTCATATATAATTTTGTTTTATATTTCTAATTTAAATTCTTAATTCATAAGAATTTCACATTGTTACAAGATTTTCATAATTTTGAAATCATATTCTAAATTTGTCCCCGATATAATTTATGCATGTTTGTATATTGTTAGGATTTTCAGTGCAATTATAGAGAATTTTATATGAGCGAAAAATAACAAATCAAGAATTGTTGATCCAGTTCGTCAAGAATGACTACGTCGGGGGCACTATCAAGTCAATAGATATACTAATTTTCGTATGTCAACAAAAACAATGAATTAAGGGTCACTTATACCTAGGGGTGGAAATTGGAACGGAATATCCGATATTTGCCGAATCCGATCCGAAATTTTCCGATTTTGGAACGAATTTTTTTAATCCGAAATCCGAAATTCCGACATCCGATTTTTCCGAAAATTTTCGGATGGAAATCGGAAATAGTTTTAAAAGTTTCGGAAATTCCGAAATCCGATCCGAAATATTTCCGAAATGCAATTTTCGGAAATTCCGATTTCCGAAATTATAAAATGTAGAGTGAGTAGAGACATTTGAGAATCGAACACGAGACCTCTCACACTCAAAGCACGAAACTTACCATCAAACCAATAGTAATTGTTGTAAATAATTCAAACATTTTATACTATATAATATATTTTATATACATTTACTATATGTATATATTAATATACATATTATAATATACTTTATAATACTATATAATATATTTTATATACATTTACTATATGTAAATATAAATATACATAGTATAGTATACTTTATAATACTATATACTATATAATATATTTTATATACTTTATACTATATGTATATTGTATAGTTTATACTATAGTTTTATTTTATACTATATACTATAGTTATATTGTAGTTTTTTTTTGTATTATTTTATAATATATACTATATACTATAGTTTATACTGTAATTTTTTAGTATTATTTTATAATATATACTATATACTATAGTTTATACTGTAGTTTTTAGTATTATTTTATAATATATACTATATATTATAGTTTATAGTATAGTTTTTTAATTATACTATATACTATATGCTATAGAATAATATTATATACTTTATGCTATATACTATATACTATATGTATATAGTACAGTTTATACTATAGTTTTATTTTATACTATATACTATAGTTTATACTGTAGTTTTTTAATTATACTATATTATATACTGCATAATATATACTACATACTACATACTATATACTACATACTATATACTATATACTTTATACTATATGCTATAGAAGAATACTATATACTATATACCATATATTATATACTATATACTATATATTATATGCTATATAAGAATACAATATATTATATAAAATAAAAAGTGAATATCTAATTTTAAAGGTAAATATATCATAAATTTCATTAAAAATGATAACATTATATATAATTGGAATAATGACAAAGAAAATTATACAAATTATAAAACAAGTATTTTAAATATTGAAGGATTTCAAACAAAGCATTATCATAAATAATAATATAGATTTAAATATTCATTTGTTTTGAGCTTCCTAAAAGAAAAATAACTTAATAAATATGAATTAATAAGTATAATTACTTACAAAATGATAAAATGTAGAGTTAGTAGAGGCATTTGAGAATCGAATACTATAATACTATATTCTATATAATATATTTTATATACTTTATACTGTGTGTAAATATAAACATACATATTATAATATACTTTATAATACTATATACTATATAATATACTTTATATACTTTATACTATATGATAGTATATAAATATATTATATACTATATGTATATAGTATAGTTTATACTATAGTTTTATTTTATACTATATATTATAGTCTATAGTTTATATTGTAGTTTTTTAGTATTATTTTATAATATATACTATATACTATAGTTTATATTGTAGTATCTGTAGTTGTTTAATATTATTTTATAATATATACTATATATTATAGTTTATACTGTAGTTTTTTAATTATATTATATTATATACTACATACTATATACTATATGCTATAGAAGAATACTATATACTATATATTATATACTTTATGCTATATATACTATATACTATATGTATATAGTACATTTTATACTATAGTTTTATTTTATACTATATACTGTAGTTTATACTGTAGTTTTAGAATTATACTATATTATATACTACATACTATATACTATATGCTATAAAAGAATACTTTATACTATATACCATATATTATATATTATATACTATATATTATATACTATATATTATATGCTATATAAGAACACTATATACTATATATTATATAAAATAAAGTGAATATCTAATTTCAAAGGTAAATATATCATAAATTTCATTAAAAATGATAACATTTTATATAATAGGAATAATGACGAAGAAAATTATACAAATTATAAAACAAGTATTTTAAATATCGAAGGATTTCGAACAAAGCATTATCATAAATCATATTATAGATTCAAATATTCATTTGATTTGAGCTTCCTAAAAGAAAAATAACTTAATAAATATGAATTAATAAGTATAATTACTTACAAAATGATAATAGTTTATAATATAGTTTTATAGTTTTATTTTATACTATATATTATATACTATTCATATAAATTTTATAATTTTATTTTATACTATATACTATATACTATTCATATAAATTTTATAGTTTTATTTTATACTATATACTATAGTATATATTAAATATAAAATATGACTCAAAAACTAAAAGTGAAAAAAGTAAAAAAATTTAATATAGTATTTATATACTATTTATAATTTTATTTTATAACTATTTATTTTATAATTTTATTTTATAACTATTTATATAGCACATCAGCAGAATAATTAATCTCTCATGTCTTTGGTAGATATTATATTGATGTTAAATGCTTGGAATATCAGATTCGAGGTCGTATTATTTCTTAGGATATTAGAAAAGGCTATATATAGCTAAAAGACCAACTAATTAATTCTGAAAATTTCTGAATTTCTGAATTTTTTAATTTCCGAAATTTCTGAAAAAATTCCGAAAAATTCCGAAATTTCGGAATTCCGAAATTTCCGAAATTTCCGAAATCGGATGGGATTTCACATTTCCGAAAATTTTTGGATGGAAATTGGAATTGGTTTTTCATTTCCGAAATTTTTTGGAATTTTTCCGAAACACCCTATTTCCGATTCGATCCGTCCGATTTCCACCCCTACTTATACCCAAAACTGAGCCATAGCCCCAAAAATTGTGTTCGTGGACGTGAAACAGACGATCAAACTTCATAACCGAACATATATATCATCCGACCCGACATGGGTCAAACCGAGCCAACCCGGCTCAGCAATAAAAAACTCTTGATTTGACTTGCCAGAATCACCCGTACACAGGGACGGAGCAAGGATTGTTAGGGGAGGTGGGGGACGAAATATTTATTTTAGGATATTTATCAAAGTTTTTGAAATTTGAAGGGAACAAAATCCATATTTTTAACTACAATTACATTTTATATGTATATAAGAGTAGTTCGGCCGGAAAATTTGAGGGAGCCGCCAGTCCCCAGCTCCGTCTCAGCCCGTACCCATCATAAATTATCTTATATTTGATTTAATTTGGTTGTTTGACAAAAATCCTTCCATACAGATATACACGTCAACATAATATATATTCGTGTCGATCTTATAAATAATGAATAGATTCAGTAAATCAATCATATTCAAAGCATTACAAAATGATAAGCTGGAAATTAAAGGGGGAATCAGTTGTAATAAGCAGAAGATGGTGAGGTGGAGTATATGTAAGAAAGGTGGAAGCATGTCATCCACTCTAAGTGGCTTGCTTTAGAAGAACCGTCAAAGCTGGCGGGTGGGTGGGTCAGGGTCAGGGTTAGGGTTAGGGTCAGGGTCAGCCTCTTCAGCCCACAATTTTATGGTGCCACCACACACACTTGATCCTGCCTCTTTCTTCTATTTCACCTTAATTGACCCCCACCACCACCCCTATTTTCTTCTTTTTTTTATTTATTTTATTCATCACCATATAGTCGGTTACATTATGGATGGACGATATGATGTTAATATCTACACGCGATTTTCTACCCTTATAACTAACTTTTCAATCTTATATATTCTTATTTTTTGTATTCATATTTTACATGCACGTAATTTGTATAAAACAAGTGTTGGGATAAGTTAATGAAATATATTGCCATAAGGGAATGTATTGTATAAGTGGGTAAAATGAAATTAGGTTCCACTTAGATGAAAGGATTTACGGAAGGACTTGAAATTCCTAATCGTAAATCCATTGATATTGTTTGGTTAGATGCAAATTTGAAATTCATCATTTTTTTTTAAAACTAATTTTTAAAGAATGTTAATGAAGTTGATTTAAAATCAATTCATTTCAAAATTTCACATCATTCTATTTAGATGGAGTCTTAAATATTTTAAAGAATAAAAGGATTTCAATGCATGGCCTCCAAAAAGGAAAGAAAAAAGAGAAAAAGAAAAGAGTTTGACAATCTCTTGACGTCATCTAGTTGGTAGTCCAGATTATACCATTTTGCTTTTACCACTACTTTTTAGGAAATAATTTTACACTTTACTCGAAATTGCTAGTTTGGATGAATATTTTGTCTTAATGTCCCCAATTTTGCAATCAAAACATATGTGACATAAAATTTTAAATTTTCTTTGAATACCATAATTTAAAAGATAGATAAACAAACCTTTGTGTGCACAAATTGTACTCATCTCATATCTGTGGAACTCAATTCAATCTGGGCTAGCTCTTTCTACTTTGCGAAATGTAATATTTTTTAAATTAAAACAACTAATACTTTTTTAGAGATAAATGTAATTGTTTATTTATTTTATTTTATGTTTTTTTTTTTTTTTTGAGATTTTGATACAATATTCATTTTTTGTCAAACATTCCATCAACTATAATTCCTAAATCAACTAGTACACGGCCTTCTTCACTAGACACAACGACAATTGAATGCAAATTAGTAATTAATTATACGCACAATGTGAAAAGGAATATAAATGGTAATACATATAAATTAGAGTATATATATTTTACGATTAAGCAATAATACTATTCACCATATATGTATTACTTTCTATTTGAGGTAGATAAAGTAGATAATAATACATTTCACACACAAATAGTATACTTTTACGGCTAAATAGTAATACTATTCATCACACATATATTACTTTCTGCTTAGGATAGATCAACTTAATTATGTAATAACACATATATTTCTACATAGATCTAGATTTAATACTTTTACTTAAACAATAATACTCTCACAATGGAGTCACCATAATCACTCAAAACTTGATGTATGAGAATATTTCCATTTTAAGGGGAAGAATTGAATGAAGCACTTAAAAGAAACCAACACATAAAAGAGTCTCCAATATAATTGAATTCCTTGTCAAATTTTGGACCTTCAATATGTATACGTGTGGTTATAGAACTCTTTAATCTTGTATTCATTGGATGGTATGATTACAGCATGAGATGGAACAAAATCAAAATAAGGAAATGTTTGATTGAATTAGATAAGGGCCAACTTTTATTTTTATTTGGTTTTCTCTTATGAAATATCAGGTTTGTTTGGCATCGTTAGGTTGGGAGCATTAGATTTTGGACATTAACAATGAATATAATATAATCCAACATCTAATCTGTTGCACAATCTCGGATGTTAATTAGACATGAGATGTGTTTGATTTATAAATGTGAATAATATCTGGAAAAATAGAAGAATGTAGGTTCAAGACTAAAGCCATAAATAATGTAATAAATAATCCAATGTCCATAGCACATAAATTAGTGGGAATTTAAATGGATAATTACGAAGGCTAAGTGGGACAGCGGCCAATAATAAACCGCCACGTCAATGGCAGCTGAAAGAATATTGTCGACCTATACGTGAGCGATCAGCATTTTGCTTCTTGCTTCTTTGAACAAAATAGAATTTGCCTTCAACCCCCCTAATATTGTTATTCTCAGCTCATATTAATTTTAATAGTAATTAATAATATTAATATTAACTAACTACAATTATTAATAATTATTATTGATATTTGATAATAATACTTAATAATGAATTTTTTTTTTCGAGATAATTGATAAATACAATTTTAATGTTAATTAAAAATATATAGCCAATAATATCAAAGAATAAAAATAATTAATATTATTACTTTTTTTATTATCTTCGTCATCATTATTTATTATTAGGTTTTTTTAATATTTCACTCATTTTCATTTGGAACGAGTATACGCATGTAAAAAAAAAATCACATTATCATCACTTTCTTAAGTTTATTTCTTTCATGCTTAACTCCATTAGTTCAAAATTGTTAATAACAAAAAGTTCTAATATAACTTTTCTGATCATTTCAAGCCATATTTCATTTTATCAAATTTGATGTGGTATATATGTATAATATATTCTGATAAAAACAAACAATCAAATACTTATAAGCAAATTAAAAATCATTTACTAATTAATTGATTATCAGATGTTATTTGTGACCTTCCCTTTTTATATATTTATACCAGTGGACCTTTAAGGAGGTCAGTCATATTTGTATCTTGACCTACATTAACTATTACATTAGCAATAACTATTTTAAGTGCGCTGCATAATGGATAAGAATTTTTTCTCGATTAAAATAAAACTCTCAATTTTATTTTCCTATAACTTAGGTCTAGCTCATTCAATTTTTTTCATTAATTTTACATATTTTAATTTTGATTTTCTATTTATCTATTTTTTCAATTTTAATCATATTTTGCTCGAAATGTTAATATCTGACTATGTGGAAGTTGAAGCTGAAAATTCTTCATTAACAATTCCGACATTTACATAACTAAAATCAAATGAAAATTTGAAAAAGAAAAAAAATTAGATGATTAAAATTGAAATAAGTAAAATATATAGTAAAAAGATGGAAAAAACCGAAGTGCAATGTTTCTCTTTTATCAACTATGTATCATATATTTTCCACCATAGTAATATAATATGTGTTATAATGTGTTCAAGTAAATTATAAAATCTAATAAAGAAAGCGCATAAAATTGTTGCTTCCCAATTAATTAACAATATTATTTTCTCTCTTTATTAGAACACATAATCTTTATCTGAAATAAGATATATATCTTGATGAATAAATTTTGTAAATTAAAAAGCATGTTTTGCAACAAGCCCATATTTACAATCTCAACCATGCATTTCTAGCTATCAATATGCCTAAAATATGAAAACTTTTATTTCTATTTATTTTATCCAAGGTAAGAAAATAAAGTTGTTCATCGGGCCTCTTATTCCTATCCTTACTTGATTTTCTGATGAATAAATTCCTTATTTAAAAAAGGAAAATCAAGATATAATAATATATATAATTATTTTGCATACAATATCATGTGCAAATTAAAGAAGACACACAGTTGAATTATGATGGAAGATGGAGCTAGGATCTTGTCTTCATGAAGTGATTTGGTCAGAAATTATTCCTTTCTTACAGCACATTAAAAATGTGCGATTATTGTTAAAGAGGTGAAAACACATACGTAGGTGTAGTTAGTGAACGGATATTGACAAGAAATTTCCCCTCCACCGAAAAAAAAAAAAAAAAAAGGTCGACAAATATTTTCTTTTTGAATAAATTAAATAATATATATATATATTTATATAGTAGTGTGTTAATTATAAATTTGGAGCCCACAAGGCACTAAACCATGGGACTCCTTCCACTATAAAACCCCCTCTCCATGCTAAACATATGAAACCAATATTCATATCCCAACAATTTACCTAAATAATACACACACATACACTAAAAATGGGCACCGCCGACCACGTGGACCCATCGGCCAACGCCTACAACTTCCACCCCACCGGCGGCGCGAACCACCGCGTGGCGGTGCCGCCGGCACAGCCGTTCGTAAAATTCCTGAAAAACACAGTGAAAGAGACATTCTTCCCAGACGACCCCCTGCGGCAGTTCAAGAACCAGCCGGCAGGGAAGAAGGTCGTGCTGGGCTTACAGTACGTCTTCCCCATCCTGGAGTGGGGCCGACATTACACTTTTCAGCTCTTCAAATCGGATCTCATTGCTGGGATCACCATAGCTAGCTTAGCCATTCCACAGGGGATTAGCTACGCCAAGCTTGCTAATTTGCCGCCAATTCTTGGCCTTTGTGAGTAGTATATACTTTCTTTATTTAGTTTTATTTAGGAGTTATGAAATAGTGAATGATGCATGATGTGTATGTACAGATTCGAGCTTTGTTCCTCCGTTGATTTATGCAATAATGGGGAGTTCACGAGACTTGGCGGTGGGGACAGTGGCGGTTGGATCGTTGCTTACTGCTTCCATGTTGAGCAGTGTTGTGGATGCACAGAAAGATCCTAATCTCTATCTTCATCTTGCTTTCACTGCTACTTTCTTTGCCGGCCTTTTTGAAGCTTCATTAGGCATTTTCAGGTACTCCTTTCTATTCAAAATACGAAAGATTATGAATTTTGAGTAGCTAATGTAATTAATTGTAATGAGTGCAGGCTAGGGTTCATAGTAGATTTTCTATCGCATGCAACCATAGTAGGGTTCATGAGCGGTGCAGCGACGGTGGTGATTTTGCAGCAGCTCAAAGGAATATTAGGACTCGAACATTTCACACATTCCACTGACGTCATCTCTGTCCTGCGCTCTGTTTTTTCTCAGACTCATCAGGTTTTCATTTTCTCTCTCCTCAATTATACATACTTCTTTGCTTCTAATTACTCTTTTCCTCAAACCATTCCCATTTTCATACTAAATTCTTTTCGTTTTTTCTTTCCACAAAAACTCACATGAGACGGTCTCACGAATAGTTTTCGTGAGAGGAAGTCCTTCACCCACAAACAACATATAAATTGTAGGGTTTGGGTGCTTGGTAATTGAGTTGTAGATTGACTTATCTCACACAATGCATTAAAATTCCATGAGACGGTCTCACAAGAGACTTACTCTTTTCTTTTTATTTTTTTTTATTTTTGGAAAGGAAGTTCGAAAATTATTATTTCATAAGAAAGTTAAATAGATTATAAGAACATGCATGCATGAGTTTTTAATTATAAGCTAAATATTGATGATAATTAATTATACTTTAATTGTTCAGTTTTAATATTAATCAGTGATGTATGAACATCAAGAAAAAAGAATACTGAAAGTGACGTCACTTGGTTTCTATAAAAATGTTCAGGAACAAACCTAGAATTAGCTCCGAAGAAGCTAATTTATTTTTGGGGCTAAATCATCATATTAAAAATTAATATTTCATTTAATTTAAAATATATATTATTTTTGGGCAAAAGGAGCTGGAACCTTCCCTGAAGATATGTATCTAATGGTCTTTGTTATCATAATAGATATATGGAGCAAAAAAAAAAAATAATAATAATAAAACATTATGACTATTATAAATATATCATCATCCATTTTCAAGTATAGATTCTGTCCCTACATATATAGTATAATTTTTTCTTTGGAGATAAATTGGTATCAAATAAATACAGATTCCAGCTAATCTTTAATTTGATTCTAATTATCCCATAGATAGAGAGGCCTCTTAATTTATTACAAAAGTATTCTAGGAATAACATTGGATATCTTTCGTCACAAATCCGTCACTAATACATGTTAGTGACAGAATTTTTGGTTTTAGTGATGGATTTTTCTGTCACTGTCGGGCAATTTTCTTGTAGTGTTCTTTTATCTCAATTTCTCTATTCAATTTCGTTTCTTATTTTATAAGTATACGTGTAGAATAATAATATTATATTGTGTATATTATTGCATACACTGATTATTTTATATATTTATTTATTTTAATTTGATGATGGTAATTTGCAGTGGAGATGGGAAAGTGCTGTGCTGGGATTTGTGTTCCTTTTCTACCTTCTAAGCTCAAGATACTTTGTAAGTTGAAAAGCTAGACCTTACATTTTGTAGTATTTCTATTTCTAACACACTTTTTGTTCACTTTCTTATTATGAATTTATTAGAAGCAACCTTCAAATTGGTTTAATTTAAAGCACTAAAATCAAATTAATTACTATAAAGAGGGCAAGAAAGTCAGGTCCACAAACTTTAACATTAGTTGTTCAATAATTTCATAACTTCCTCCCATAAAATATAAATATTAATCGCAAACTTTCAAACCCAACCAACTCCAACTAGTGGACTTTTTATTTACATCGAGTAAAAGATGAAATTAGCTAGCTTTAATCAAACCTTTGTTTACACAATTAAAAGAAAACATATATATATATATATATATATATATATATATCTTTTTTACACTTCTTTACTTGCAAGAAACCTTATAATAAAGCATGTAATACTTTATAATTAATTCCCACTTTCTTGCAATTCTTGAAAGTAATTACTTGGTGGTTGATAATGAGTATTTTTGAATGAATATGCAGAGCAAAAAGAAACCAAATTTGTTCTGGGTTTCAGCAATATCTCCATTGACATCAGTCATATTGGGAAGTGTTCTAGTGTATCTCACCCATGCTGAGAAACATGGAGTCCAAGTGGTGAGCCATTCATCATCTATCTATATATATGTCCTTCAAGTCATGTTACACTTGTTGCATGCATGTTTATTGAATTAACTCTTACAATAGTTGTGAAATTGAGATAATGATAAGAATAGCTAGGTAGGTTGGTTTTTGGCAATGAACATGTTGGTTGTTGTTATATGGAAAAATAATAATAACAAGAATGCACAAAACTTTATGCAGATAGGACATTTGAAGAAAGGGATAAATCCACCTTCAATTATGGATCTCAATTTTGATTCACAATATCTCACCACCTCAATCAAGACTGGCATTGTCACGGGTGTCATTTCTCTTGCAGTAAGTTTATCTCTATATCCTATATATATATATTTTTTTTTTTTGGATGTAGTGTTATTTTAAAAAATAAAATAAAAATAAATAGGTGGTAGAAAAATTGCCACATGAATTATTTATGGAAAAGAGAAATAAAAGAACAATATAAGGTTAAATTGTGAAAACTTTTAAAATAGATCATATGTCGGTTAATCGGTCGAGGAAACTCGTAAAAACAAGTTGGTGATGATGCTTTTCAGCTACATTTTAATGTGTAATTGTGTGTAAATGAAGCCCAAAAAAATAATTATTATAGTGGATCCTCAGTTTTAATTGTCTCTCAATTTCCTAATTAGGTATAGCAAACCAGACTTTGATTAATTTATATACTTTTTTCCGTTTCCCTTCTAGTCCTTTTTATTTAATAATAATAATTATTATTATTATTATTATTATAAGTTTCTTCAAGAGAACAAATTTTAATACTTTAAAAATATGTATTACTTTATAAAACATATAATAACATTTTATAAAGTATACTTTTATTAATGCAACAATTCAATAAATCTTTTATTATTTGGACCACTTATATATGTGACGTTTCGGCTTGTCGCTTTAATCATAAAATTGGCCCAATTCATTCGAGCCGGTAAAGTGCATGAAGATAGCAACTTCACTATTCCCAGCATTATAGACTAAAGTTGGCATTATGTCAAAATCAAATCAATGTTGTTTTTCTTCTTCTTCTGACCATTATTATTATCTTATTATTATTTAGCTAGATCCTCGCATATTTGGGCTTATGCTTATCCTTTGGGCCAAACTATCAAATCCCCATTGTCAAATCTTTAAATCATTCTATTTTGTAAAATCATCAAAAGTATAAGACCCAAAATAAAATAAAATAATATTTACCCTTTATTTAATTTTCGCTTTGATGAATTGATATAGTGACAAATATACTATTTGAATGAATGATGCAGGAAGGAATAGCAGTAGGTAGAAGCTTTGCCATGTTCAAGAATTACCACATTGATGGCAACAAAGAAATGATTGCCTTTGGAACAATGAACATTGTTGGTTCTTTCACCTCTTGTTACCTAACCACAGGTACCTAGCTAGCTAATCAATAACTGAAATACGAGATGTAACATCAAATTAAAATAATCACTAACTTTTACATATTGAATTTGAAACAGGCCCGTTTTCGAGATCAGCAGTGAACTTCAACGCGGGATGCAAAACCGCGGTTTCCAACATAGTGATGGCCATAGCGGTCATGGCAACGTTGTTATTTCTAACACCGTTGTTTCATTACACGCCGTTGGTGGTTCTCTCCGCGATCATAGTTGCTGCCATGCTCGGAATTATAGACTACGAAGCAGCAATCCATCTATGGCACGTTGACAAGTTCGACTTCCTTGTGTGTATGAGTGCATATGTTGGTGTGGTCTTTGCCAATATTGAGATCGGCTTAGTCCTGGCGGTAGGTACATTTTATTATAAAAGAAATTGGAGAAATTTAATTTGATGAATTAAATTTGGTACTTAAATATCGACTATTGTACAGATTGGATTGTCGATTATGAGGGTGCTGCTGTTTGTTGCAAGACCAAGGACTACAGTTCTTGGGAATATTCCAGATTCTAAGGTTTATAGAAATGTTGATCAGTATGAGAATGCAAATAGTGTTCCTGGGATTCTGATTCTTGAAATTGAAGCTCCTATTTACTTTGCTAATTCCAACTACTTGAGAGAGAGGTAATTATACAAGAATTAATCAATTTTATAGTATTTCTATTAGGGAAATTAAACTTAGTGTTTGATTAAGTTGAATGCATTTTCTTTTCAGGATTTCAAGATGGATTGATGATGAAGAAGATAGGATAAAATCATGTGGAGAAACCGAATTACAGTACATTATTCTTGACATGAGTGGTAAGTATAAGTGTGATAAATATATATAATATTTGATTGACCAAACTATTGGTGAAAAGGGTGATCAAAATTAATCCTAACTTATTATGATTCGGTTTTTGATCAGCTGTTGGAAACATCGATACAAGTGGGCTTAGCATGCTCGATGAGGTTAAGAAGATCGTTGATCGAAGAGGGCTCAAGGTAATTCATTCAATTTCCTTGAGAAAGATCATTTTCTTGTACTCGATCTATGTATAAAGGGACTAATTTGTCGATTTTGTGTCGTTGAACGAGCAGCTAGTGATGGCGAATCCGGGGGCGGAAGTGATGAAGAAGATGAACAAGTCGAAGTTTCTCGAAACAATGGGGCAAGAATGGATATTCTTGACAGTGGGAGAGGCTGTTGGAGCATGTAACTACATGCTTCATACTTGCACATCTAAATCTTCTCACGTATCTGATCAAAAGTATAGTAACAATGTTTAATTGAGCAATAAATTGTGGTTCAAGGGTGTATACAAAGGCAATTTTTCCCTCCTCTAGTTATGTGATAATAATGTATGTTCAATTGTTTTGGAATACTTTGTATATTAATTAGGTTTCTGCAAAGATTAACAAGTGAAAGAAAATGGGTTGTCAATGTCTCATTTCTTTATCATGTTTACTTCATTATTAACTCACCATTAGGCATTAGTGTACCAGTGAAATAAAATTCAGATTCAAGTATGACATGCTATTGGTAAGCTCTTGTGTAAGTATAGAAACTATAAGTTATAGTGTTATACCACCATTATGTATAACATACATGTCCTCAAATTTAGTATAAATACAAAATCACCTTTAAATTTCAAACTATACGAATATTTTGTTATATTATACTAACTTAATTTTGAACTTCTAAAGTTAAGGAGGGGATAATTGTTAGAGTTCAAATTTGTTGCAACACCCTAGAGTTAGGGAGTCATTGATGATAATTTTTTTAAATGTTAATTTTCGGGATGGTAAATCAACATCAATTGATTTGGGTCAAGTCACATTATTATCGTAATAGAATAGAATATTTTTTCAGATCATTTTGTTTGAAATAAAATTAACATCAGCTGTGAAAAATATTGATTGCAACAAGTTAAGAATTTAATAACAATTTTCGTCATCATAGTGAGTGCAAAAGTGATTTTACAAACCTTGAATAACAAAAATTGCAATAGACTAACATAGAAGAAAAAAAAAATCTCTCTACAAATATCTTTTCTACTTTAAAAAATAAACAAATAAATATCCCTCCAATTAGTGCAATTTGGAAAGTGAAAAAAAATTAAATGATTGATATGTCTTTCAAAGGAAGTACTTTTGATTCACAAACTTAGATGATAATTGTTTTCCTTTTCTTAATATATGAATGAAAATTGCTTATTTCGGTCATTCCAAATTAAAACCTATGCTTCAAAAATCAATCTCTATTTTCTAAATTAATAATAGAATTCCATATTCTTGTATAAGTATATACGAGTTGCATTGTACAAAGCTTCAAGCACACATTTCTTTTTTATTTAATTATCTAAGCATTAATTTGATATTTTCAACATAGATTCATTCATATTGTTAATACATCTCTTTATTACCATGAAGCACGATTTTAGACAGGTTCAAAAGACGTTGGATTCCCAAACGATTTCAATTCATAAAATCATCAAATTGATGTAAATTTCTTACACTTCAGTGTGGGGGAAGGAATCGCAGTGCCGTATGGCTCCTCCCAAAAAACCAAACAAAATCAAGAAAGATTCTAAGAAATTTCAGAAAAGCAAGAAGAAGAAGAAGAAAATCAAGAACAAGATTAACAAGACAATTCCTGTTGACAATAAAGCCATTGATTCTGAATGGTGGGATATTTTCTGGAAGAAAAATTCTCCTCACCCAGGTAGGTTTTCTCTCTCTTCACTCTCTTTCTTACTTCGATATCGAAATTAACTGTAATTGTGCGAGTAAGATTCAAATTGAAGTGTCATTTCAAATGTTAAGAAACCCCTACTTGAATCTTAAAGATTGCATTTTTAGGTTTGAATTTCCAACGCCAATTCAGCTAGATACTTTTGTTAAGAACCCAACCCTTTTCTTGAATCTTTGTTAGTAGAGTAATCTATGCAAGATTTCTGTTTTTAGTTAATTGTAGCAGTGTGATGAATTAGTTCTTGATTGTGCTCTTAAGTGTTTGATAGTATGTTTTGCATTTGATGTTCAAAATTAAGATTGCAGTGTTGAGTTTGTTGATTTCTGATATGTCTCTGTATTGAGGAATCTGGTTAATTTGCATTTGCATTTGCATTATTTTGCAGTTTCAATTGAACCCCTTGTTGAGGATGAAGGTTTTAAGTATTTCTTTCGGGTTTCGAAGAAAACCTTCGAATATATCTGTTCTCTTGTAAGAGAAGATCTTATCTCCAGGCCTCCTTCAGGACTCATCAACATTGAAGGAAGGCTTCTAAGTGTTGAGAAGCAAGTTGCTATTGCTTTAAGAAGATTGGCTTCCGGCGAATCCCAAGTCTCGGTTGGAGCTTCCTTCGGAGTCGGGCAGTCAACGGTTTCCCAGGTCACATGGAGATTCATTGAGGCAATGGAAGAACGTGCGAGGCACCATCTGAAGTGGCCCGAGTCGAGTCAAATGGAGCGAGTTAAGTCTGGTTTCGAAGCATTATCTGGATTGCCTCATTGCTGTGGAGCAATAGATGCCACCCACATCGTCATGACCCTTCCAGCCGTTCAAACTTCAGACGATTGGTGCGATCAAGAGAATAATTACAGCATGTTCGTTCAGGGTGTTGTCGACTCTGAGATGCGGTTTCTTGACATTGTGACAGGGTGGCCTGGGGGTATGCCTATTTCCAGACTATTGAAGTTCTCTGGGCTCTACAAACTTTGTGAGAGCGGGGTCCGTTTGGACGGTAACGTTAGGGTTTTGGCCAATGGTGAGGAGATTAGGGAATACATAGTTGGTGGTGTTAGTTACCCTCTGCTTCCATGGCTTATAACTCCATCCGAAGGTGATGAGTTCGTGTCAGAGTTGAATCCGATTCTTGAAACCACAAGATGTGTTGCAGTTAAGGCGTTTTCACAACTCAAGGGTGGTTGGAGAATCTTGAACAAGGTGATGTGGAGACCTGATAAAAGGAAGCTACCTAGTATCATATTGGTATGTTGTTTACTTCATAATATCATCATTGATTGTGGCGATAGCTTGCATCCTGATGTTGCTTTGTCTGCTCATCATGATTCTAATTATAAAGAACATGCTTGTAAGCAAATTGATCCAACAGGAAGAGATATTAAGGAGCACTTAGCTAAGCATTTGTTGCTCAGAAAGAAAAAGGATTTGTGTCCATGATTGATCTCTTATTTATATGACTTGATGGTTAAACTTAGTTTGCTCGTTGTATACTTTACTTTTCGTTAATTAACTTCCGGGATTTATCATACCCGTTTTTAGAATGATTTATAGATTGATGCACGAATTCAATGTGTTGATTCTAGCATTTAGTGAATCACTTCTTGATATGTTTCAAGAAACGAAAAGGGGTCGTTATTGATTAGATTTTGTTGATTTTGATGCATTACTTAGAGAAACACACGATTGAGTCAAGAATCGATCTGCTTTATAATTTAGAACAATGGTTTATTCGGAAGATGATGACATGTAAAGATTAGCAGCTATTACAAGCGCAGAAAGGGTTATTGAAACCCACATTTTCGATACATTGGCAAGTTGTGGCTGGTCCGAATTTCTTCTTGCAGAAAGCTGAACACTGTGTAAGGTTTCCATCTATGCAGGAGATTTCTGGATGTATTTCATAGCATTCTTTTGCATCACTCATAACAACTCCCATATCCACTGCATACATCAAAAAACACAAATTCAAGTTAATTATCAGAGAGAGAGGGATGATTTCTTGAAAGAAAATCTCAAGGTATCATACCTGAAAAGAGAGCCAAAATTACAAAAATGCTTAAGATTTGGAGTTTGGCCATTGTTGAAAAGAATTGCTGCAAAATGCTTCGAGTTTGCTATGTGATTCAGAGGTGAGATGCTCAGTGGAACTATTGAGCCCTTTTAAAGGGGAATTAAGCTGTTATTGTAATTTTCCTTACTTAAAAAGTGGGAATTGGATTTTATAAAATGATATTTGATATTACTGCATTTTGACAATTTTTGTAAAAAGGAAAGTGGCATTTACTTTTGTTATCGATATATAGAGATTCATTTGGTAAATTGGAAATGCAAAATATTAAGTTGGAAGATTGTTAGAATTAACTGCTTATAATCCTCAATTTCTTTTCTTTTTTTTTTACAAAATACTACTTACTTAATTTACTATATCTAATCCTTTTTTATTACCAAAAATTGAAGGATTATCAAGTAATCTTGAATGCAAGTTTTTGTAATTTGTAATATTCAATGTCTTTATATATTTTATTTTATGTTTATTTTTTAACTCTATTTTAGATTATTTACTTAATAATAATAATAATAATAATAATAATAATAATAATAATAATAATAATATCGATTAAGAATGACTTGAATTTTAGGGCTTTTTCAATATTTAATCATATACTTAAAAAAAAAAACAAACTTTTTACATTTTTTCTCAAATAGAAAAATAATAGGCGAATCAAGTTATACGAAACTATGTATACTTTTTTATATTAATGAGATATATGTTAATTGGAAATAAAGTAGAAACCTTGAAAGGAAAAAAGGTTATTTACAAAAAAATTGCCGCTCAATCATTGATGATACTTTTATACGCTTATTATGTTTTGAGTGTCATTTTCTGAAAATTTTGACAGAAAATGATACAAGTGCCAGAATCCAACACATAACCTAAAAAAAAACCCTTGATTCATACATACCGCTACCAAGTTTTCCAGATTTTTTTTAAGCGTTTTAATTTACTATATAAATTAAAATATATGGGAAATTTCAACATTCGCATCTTCAATTTACCTAAATAATAGTATTAACGTTTCAACATATTTATTACATCATAATCTATCAATTCACGAGTATATGATCATTTTCAAACACCTTTTAACCGTCTTAGAAATCGCAAATACATGTTTCTCATAAATCCATATGGGATGCCAACACCCTATCAGCATTAATTAATAATAATTCTTAGAAAATTTACAATTTGCTTATTGATAGTATTTTGTATTACAAATATTAACATTTTAAATTTTTTCTTTTTGTAAATTTGATTAATCTAGTATTTTTTTTTCTTCTATAATTTTACATAATATTGTACGTTAATAAAAAAAATTAATTTATCTTGTATGATTTTCTTTATACATACTTATAATATATTATTGGGAAGCACTCTTAATCTAAACCAATGTAGAACCAATTTTAATGCACAATTAAAAAGGTTCAAGAGTTGAGAATAAGAAGAATCAAAACATGTCATTAATAAAAAGTTGGAATATTAAAAAAAAAAAACTGACCTTTCATAATTAAATATGAATATAAAATTAAAATACCTCTATCCTTAAAACTTAATAGTTTATAGGATTAATATAAACATTATAAGAAATGGTTTTATAATAATAGTAATAGTAATATCCTTCGTCTAGGGATCAGATGGAGATGAACACAATGTGTTCAAATCTCGTATTTTACAAGAGCATGCTGCATATGTAGAGCAACATCATACTCTGTATAAAATCCATAAGAATAAAATATGAAAAAAAAAAAAAAAAAAAAGTGATTTATTCTGAATGGACAATATTAGGCCTCGAACAAGTTCTAAACATAAGTAGAGCTATTCTCACTCAGATTGGTACCCAATGTACAGCTGCTTAAACAAGAAGGTAACTGCATATATATAGATACAAATTATCTAAAAAGAAAATCATTTTTAGCCAAAGGAAAAAGCATTTAAAATAGTTTTCCAGAAATAGAGATAGGCTTGATATCAATAAGCTCAATCTTCAACTGTTGAAGGCTGAACACATGCACAAAAGTGGCCCTTCTTTCGCCTCTGCCCCGTTCTTCCCCCTCCGTACAGATAGTCCCTCAAAAGAATTCTTCGTTTCGTTTCCGACATTTTGCTTTTCCCTTCCCTATCGTCGTCCAGTTTTAGCAATACAAACTGTAACTTTTGTACTTCCAATTGTATCCTTCCTATTTTTTCAGACATTCTTCGTGCTTGTTCTGACACTTTCCTCCTCCTCGCGCCTTCCTCTCCTTCTAAGTCGAACGAGGACTTTGAGTCCGAGAATGAGTGATCATCGATGCTTTTCATCAACCTGCCATTCAGATCAAACAGCTTCATGATGGCCATGTCAGCTTCTTCCAGCTGTCTCTTCAGTGACTCACATTCAATCACGGCTTTGCCTCGTTTGCCCTTCTCTGTGACATCAAGTTTCCTCTTCAGGTCTTGGACGGTGATTTGAAGATTTGCTAATTTCTGAACATCTGAATCGAGCCTTTCCAATACCTTCCTCTTGTTTCCTTCTTGGAAAGACTCGCTCGATCTTTTGGAGACCTCTAGCTTATCCACGCTAGACTCCTCTTGGATCAGTGCATCGGAGTTGGAATACGTACCTTTCTGTTTCCTTGTTGATTTAGAACGATGGTGAAAATCAGTTTTGTCCATGGTGGATGGAGAAGCTGTTTTCTTTAACTTGCCGATAGTGAGACCCACAGTGCCGTCAGGATCGGCTGTTTCCCATAACTCGACTATTTGATTATCCACGTCAGCATTTTGTCTCTTGCTGTAACCGTAGGATGAACCATCAGAAATCTGATCAAGAACGATATCTTTTGTCAAAAGGACATTATCTGCCTCGGTGATTTCAGATGTAGGCCTCCTATTTCTCCTGTATTGCCCACCCTCAGATTGTAGCGACTCAAGATGCCTCGTTGAAGCATTCAGCTTGGAATGCAGATCAATGTTTTCTTGAACCATTAGCTCCTTAACCTCAATTGCTGTCTTCACAATGGCTTGAAGCCTGACTCCAAGATTGTGCAAGTCAGAAACCGTGCTCGGAGTTGACACTTTATTGTCTTCATTTAGAATGATTTCACGTGGATCATCTGTTACTTGAGCATCCTAAAAATCATATAACAGAAGAATACAGAATTAGTTAGAAGCAGAATTCACAGATGATGCAGAATATAGATTAAATATTAAAAGCATTCTTCCTCTGTAAATTCCTCGAGTCATTCCCTGGATTTGATATATTAGATGCAAAGAAAATAAATGCGTCATTAGATTATCACAAAGTAAGAAATCTCAGAATCGAAGTCCGGAACACACCCATCTGCAGAGCATGAGACTCACACCCCAAATCACAATAATACTCCATGACTTAAGAGTACAAGAGGAAATAATCAAAAGGCCAAATCTTTTATGACTATAAATTACATGCGAAGATTACATCACATTATTCTGAGCAGAAGTTTTTCATTAGGTTTTTCATTACATAGTTAATTTTAGAGAGAATTTTCGTAAGCTATGCTGCGCCAACACTTCAAAAGGGATTTTCACCTCCATACCATATAATTCAAGAACTTCTTGTCAGGAAAAACAAGGGTGGTTATTCTCACACCTATATTTTATTAATTTTAAGGCCATTTCGTCTTAAAAGTAAGTGGTATAAACACAGGTAATCAACAACCTATACAAAATATGTCATACATATTCATGCCTCAACTATGCGCATGTCTTGTAAAAAGAATAGGATTGTGTTGTGTCTATGTTCGTGCAGCATTGTTGTAAAACTATGTAATTTATCAACAAAACATGCAATTTTTCGTGATTGATGGTTTTCTTTGTTGGAAGATAAATGTCATCAATGGCCCATGCAGCTCACTACTTAAACTGAAAGGTATTATCAAGCTTGAAAGAGTAACTCAAAATCAGATTATCCAGCATATATTTTTAGGGTTAAGAGTTACCTGCAACTCCTCGTTCTCAGGATTTTGAAATTTGACATGTATATCAGTTTGGTTCTCCAGCAATGATATACATTCCTTCATCGATGCAATCTCAGGGCCAAATTCAGTCAGTTGCCTTTTGAGACCTTCATTTTGATCAATGTAGCCAAGGCATGCATCATGGAGCTCATAAAACTTCTGCTCATACACAAGCTGGCTGATCATAGAATATTGCAATTGACCAAAAACTGAAGCAGCTTGAGTCTCCAATTCATTGACCTCATTTATTTTCTCTTGCAGCTCAAAATGCAAATTCTCTTCTTGGATTTTTCTCTTACTTTGATCATCTTGTAATTCTTGCAGATCAAGTTCCATTTTCTGTGTTGCGTCATGCAAGAAATTATTCTCCCTGCTCAAATGAGCATTATCTGTGGATAGTTTGAGAATCTGATTCTCTTGGTGGTCTCGAACCATTTTAACCTCATTGTATTCCATTCTCAGTTCCTCCACACTTTTATTCAACTCTAATTTCTTTTTTTCTACCAGACTTATCTTATCGTCTGCTTCCTGAAGGTCTTGTGCCATCTGATGCAAGGCTTCCTTTCCATTTTCAATCTCAATACTCAACTGATCTTTGACTGTGGCTACATCCCTGAGCTCATCCTCTGTTTTCTGCAGCATTTCTTTGAGGTGAAGACTTTCAATTTTCGATTCTTCAAGCCTTCCCTCTGCCATACTCAACTTTCCCAAAAGAGCAGCATTCTTCTGATGAAGTTTATTTTGATCATTTCCAAGTTCTCTTATCACCATAAGTTTCTCATCAGCAAAGCTTCTGAACATCAAGGAGAGGCTATCTAGAGCTAATACTTTATCACACAAATCATAATTTTCCTCTTCCAGGACAATATTTTTCCCCTCCAAATGTAGGACTCTATCCATCAAGGATTTTTTCTCTTCAGATTTTAGGAGATTCTCTCTTTGCAAGACCTTGCAATGACCTTCCACATCGGTCAGTTTCGAGTTCAAATTTTCAATCTGAGTTATCAGCACTTCCTTATGGCAATCTCCATCCCTCAATTTTGACCTTAATTCTTCATTCATATCAAGGAGTGTTAAAGCCTCGCTCTGCAACTGTAAGACCTGCTTAGTCTTCACATTCAACTCGTGCTCTATTTTGTTCTTTTCCACCTTGATATTATACACATCCAGTCTTAGTTGCTTAATCCAAGTGAGAAAAACCGACAACCCAACAGATGACTCCAGATTTTCTTCCTCAGCTTTGCAGAGGGATTTTTTCATTTGTTGAAGTTTACTTAATAGCTGGTTGATATAGACCTGGTCCTTTTCTGCTTCATCCTCACACAAACAATCCTCAAAGATGTCAAGAACCTTCAATAACTGACAAGTCCCCACCCTCAGACTTCTCGTTTGATCTGACAAAGATTTGATTTCAGATTGTTGCTCAAGATCTTTTTGCTCCAACAGTGAGATCTTTTTTTCTGACAAACTGGAACTCTCTAAGAGTTTCTGATTATTTTTGAGCAAGGAGTGGTTATTTTCTTTCAGAACTTGGGCAGTTGTGTGCATGACAAATATCTCAATTTCATTAGCTATGGCACTATCTAGCTCTTGATCAAGTTCTGTCTTTCTCTGTTGGCTTTCTTCTCGCAGAAAATGAACCTCAGCTTGAATGCCAGTGAATCGAGCTTCACTCATCTGAATGTAGTTGGAATGTTCTTCCCTTTCTAATTCCAATGACATCTGAAGCTCTTCAACTTTGCGAAGAGTTAATTCTTTCTCATTCTCAAGATGTGTACATCTTCCTTCCAATTCACCATAAAGTTTCCCAATGTCTTCTAGTCTAATACGTGTCTTCTCCAGCTCAGAAGTTAAACCATCATTTTCACTTATCAGATCAGCCTTCTCATTTACAAGCAACTGGCATGAATCTTCCAAGATTTTAGATTTAGCCTTTAAAGCTTCAAGTTGATGGTGTGCGTCAGAGAGGGAAGTTTCTAGAACTGTGTTGTTCTCTGAGAGTTTCTCTAGATTCTTGTTTGTTTCCTGTAACTGTGTCATGAGATTGGCCTTCTCATCAAGAAGAGTGGATTTCTCTTTCAGAAGAGATTGGCATGATTGTTCCAATTCTTCTATCTTCCCTCTAGCAGCATCAAGTTCAGCATTCAAATCAGATAGAGAGGTCTCCAAAAGCGAGTTTTTCTCAAGAAGCTGCTCTAGAATTTCCAGTTTCTGCAGGAGAGCTGTTTTCTCACTACTTTCCCTGTGACAAGTTTCTTTCAAAGAGGAATTCTCATCCTGCAATTCCTTCACTGATGATCCCAAAGATTCTGAGTTCAAGCCTACTGCATGTAGCTGGTCCAAAATTGAGACATGCTTCTTGTTCAGATCATTTAGTTCTTCTTTCAGGCAGTATATTTCTTGCTGCAGGGCATTTCTTTCGTCAAGTCGAAGATCAACTTCCTCCTCAAGGTTTCCTTTTGATTCCACCAAGCTGGAGATCTCACTCTGCATATCCTTTATTGACAGTGCAGAAGATGAGTACAGCTCATCAAGATGCTTGTTCTCATGCTTAACCTTTAGAACTTCATCTTGCAAAATCAGGTTTTGGGTCTCTGCAACTTTCAAAAGTTGAGCCCTATTCTGGAGCTCAGTAGCCATAGCTCGCAGATCTTCCTGAGTTTTGGCATGCAAATGCTGTAAAGTTTGAAATGCAGTTTCAGCATCCACAAAGCGCAATCGTTCCTCTTGTATGCAAGCCCAAAGTCTTCCAAGTTCCTTCTGCTTCTCAGTTAGCTCTTGAGTTTGAGTTCCCATCTTCAACATCAAAGATTCTAACTCAGACTGAAGAGACTGGTTTGAGCTTTCTAACAGGAGACATTGTTCTTCAGCACCTTTTAACTTGGACACTCCGTTCTCTACCTCCCCATTGAGGCGCTTAGCCTCCTCATTGGCACATGTGAGTTTTTGTTCTAGACTCGAAATCATCTCCAAGCACTGCTGGTATTGCAGAGCTGCAGCTTCCTTTTCCTCGGTCATTTTGGAAATAGCTTGTTTGAGATTTTCAACTTCACTTTCCGCTTTTTCAGCTCTCTCCTGAAACCTAGTGGCATCTTCTTTAGAAAGTAGTAGTTTACTCTCCAGGTTTGATATAATCGACAGTGATTGCATGTACTGATTGAGAGCTTCATCCTTTTCAACAGCTAATTTATCCAGTTCAACTTTTAAGGAATGTGCGTTGTTTTCAGCAGTATCAGCTCTTTCATTAAGTTTCTTTGTATCCTCTTTGGCGTTATCTACAATAGTTTGTAGATTAGATATCATTCCCACACATTGTTGGTAGTCTTGAAGCTTAGACTCCTTTTCAGCTTCAAATGTAGCCAGTGATTCCTTCAAGGAAACAACTTCATTTTCAGCTTTATTTGCATGATCTCTAAGCATACTGAAATCTTCTCGTGTTTTAGAGATCTCAGTCTCAAGCTGTGACAGTCTATCCAAACTTTTTTGGTACTGAACAAGGCCCTCCTCTTTCTCAGCTTCCAGCTTGGCAATGGCTTTCTTCAATGCTTGAATCTCCTCAGAACCATTTTCCTGGACAAACTTTGACGATTTTAGATCTTTGACACGGTTATTCTTATTGCTATGCATGCTTTCATCTTTCTCCTCTGTCTCATCAAAATTAAGACCCCTTCTAACTCGCTCAACTGGCCCAAATGAATCATTGAACTGTTTCGAAGTCTTTCTTCTAGTCGGAGTACCAGATTCATCTGTGAGTTCTCCCATCTGTTTGAGAGCTATGAACATTAGACAAAAATAATCATAGAGAAACATTTATCATCTAATCATTTTCACATAATACACATACCATGTTCAACGTGTCAGGAGTTCTAGGATCAGCTCCAGGAACAGAACTTGCAGGTGAGTCATCACCAAACATCATAGGATCTTGATTTGGAAAAGCCTCTGCCATAGTTCGATGAGCATGCTGAATCACACCAGTAGCATGATCATATCTTTCTGCCAATGCACGATATGCTCTATAAAATTCCTCAACCAATTTCATAAGCTCTGGTCTTTTCTTGTAATACATTTCTGCCCTCCTCGCAAAGGAATCCGCATCTTCTTCAATGAGCTTTATCATTGATTTGACTTTGACATCCATATCTACAAGAGCGCAAAAGAACTTTTCAGTAAACACTTACATGTCATGTTTGTCCAGTGTGATGCACAAATCACAACAAAAACTGAAATCAATTTCATGGTCAAGATCTCACAAATTATCTAAAGTGACATTAAGAACAACAAGAAAAACGGTATAGTAAATTTAATTTTCTAATGCATCAAACAGAAACCTATCAAAGCGGTTTAATTTGAAAGATGAGACATCCACATCCTGATTTTAAATTGTGTCCAACATACGAAATGTCTATAGAGATGAGAAAGCCCATCCAAAGCAACCAAACATAGCCTTTATATAGACTAACTAGTTGACATTTGACCTTTACAAGTAAACCTGCAACAGTTGATGGCCCTTATGAAAACTCAAAATTATCTTTCCTCAACGAATGTCTGGTTTATTGATACTGTGTGTTGGACTTGAAACAGGAAACATGTGCAAACAGCCTTGGAAATTCACTTTCAAATGGATGAGCATCATATCAACTTCTTATCTTAAATCCATCAAATATATCATCCCTAATAGCCATGATCAGCAAACACACATCTTGGCATATATACATGAATCCACACTCTGAGAAGAAAACGGAAGGCTTTTAAATTGCATTTTTTCTGAAATATCAACTGGTGAAAGGAGTCAAAACGATATTTATGAATGGAGTTGAAGTGTGATAATTTCAAACGCTATGGACAATAATGCAAGGCGACAATAGAAACTGAGTTTATCTACTGAAGAGCATAACCGTTGAATGCTGTGAGACAAAAGGCAAAAAACAAAAGCTCTTCGCCATCACAAGTTTTATGGTACTTAGCACAAGTACTAAAATCACTTAAACGCGTGTTATTGACACAATACACATACATCCAGAATTTCACAGAATTCTGAAGTAAATAAAGAGCTGCACAACTTTCACCCAAACTTCTCCTATAAAATAATTTCAATCAGGACCAGAAATATCCATACCTGTGAGATTTTCCTGGAGCCATTTTGAATTTTTGGGGCTAATATGGCTATCCCACCACCAAGAATACATTCGTCTGGAATCGGCATGTGACAACTTTGCCATCCTTTTTTATGTGAAGCAGTAAGATAGCCAAACTAAGAAAACAAAAACTTCCAAGCACTCAGTTCATGAATAATAGTCAGAATTGAGTTCAATATCTCTGAATCTCTGCACATGACCAAAATAGTGTAAATGAAACAAGAAATGAGTTGCTAAGAATTTGTAATTATGGCACAGTAATTTTAAAAAAATGAAAATCAAAAAGGCTAACAAGAGATCAGAACAGAGGCACTCAATACCTTACAAAATTGAAGTCTGGAATTATGCAACAAAAAATGGTGGTTGCCTTCACAGAGGTAAATTCATCAAAAAGCGTTACCTGGTCAAAATCACATCATTTATTAGACGATAAAAACAAAACTAATGAAAATAAACATAATATTCTTATTCAGGAAATAAACATAACTGTAACATAAATCCAAACGCCAACTAAACCACCATCAAATCACCACAGTTAGCATAAAACAAAGATAAACACCCATAATTCCCCAAAACAAGATCTGATTCTGATCAACGGAAAATCTGCAATTCGGATCGTCACAACAACTCCATGATCGTCCAATAAAATTATTAATAATTATCGATACCAACACTCGAAATAGAATCGATCACAGAAGTTAGTCAACCAAGCAGTCATACTGTGGATAATCATAAATCTGACTGAATTATTCACTAAAGGAAAAAAACTTACTATGCAAACAAAAAAAAAAACTGAAAAATTGGGGGTATAATCAATTGGTTGCAGCGTGATAAAATAAAAAAAGAGAGAGGAGCTGCTTTTCAGTTTTTCTCTCTTTTCACTCACCCCATTGCTACTTTTTCAGATCTCTCACTTTGTCCTTCTCTCTCTACACAACACGCTCTCTCAGAAATGATTTATGTTTGCTGCTGTTATTTGTGCGTGTATCTTGTGTGTGTATTGTATGTATGTATATTCCTGCGCTGTGATTTGCTGACTCTGCATGAGTCATCGAAAGGCTTTGGGCTTGGTTGGAATGATATATTATAATAATTAAAAAATAGAAAATGACAAATTTAAAGGAACTTCACTATTACTCTCTCTACTGTTTCTTATTCAAGCCATTCCATATTTGCAGCCAAATAATAGCATAAAGTATTGATGCAGTCTTTTTGTATAAACTTAGGTCGAGATTTCTGTTGGGATGAAATGACGATGTTGTCCTTGGGATTCTCGTTGTTCATTTCGCTGTTTTCTATGATTCTTGTTTACGTTTTACTCGTGGGCTCTGGTTCTCTGACAGCTCAGCAATTGTCTGCCCAAGTTTGGTTCTTTTTTTTTTTAAACGCATTTATTGAACGTATAAAAAAATGCTATTTTCGTACATCTTCAGAACATTTTTTATTAATTAAGTGATGGATGAAGAAATATTAATTATTTTACTAATATAAAGTAAAATAGTAAGTATCGAAAAAAAATTTAATAGTAATTACTTTTATACGATCTAATTTATTTATAAGAATACAAACGTCATAGTTGGGAGACAGAAATTTTTATTTCATGAAATTAAACTTATGAATGATCTCATAAAAAGATATATTCTTTTTTTTTTTTAAACCTAAAAAGATATGTCCTTAAAGAAATAAAAAAAGGGGTAACACCATCATCAAACTAAGAGGTAAAGTATTATGCTAAGTTCATCTTATCATTTAAAATCAATAATTTAACAAGATCATATCATGGGCTTAGAGGGACCCTTAGCCCTGGTTAGCTTTTTCCCTGCTAATTATTACATTGTTGTATTTTATTTCATAGACTTTTAATATATATATATATATATATATATATATATATATTTCATAGAAAATTATTGATGAGATCTATGCACTTCACGAGATATTGTTGTAATCTCTTTTCTTATTATAGAAATATTATAATTTGCAATTTTGCTGTAATTAAATATATAATTGAGTATTTACAATATCAATTGAATGAATGAATTAAATTTTAAAAATAGTAGAAGACTTTATTTTTATATTATATTGAAAGATATTAAAACATATTACATATCTATTGTTGAATACACTTTTAAATATACAATGTCATAATTTTTTTATTAATTGAGCATTGAAAATTTGAATGTATCATTAAGTATAATCTTTAAATATATTTTAATGTCTTAATTACACGTGGCAACTTCAAAACCTTTGAAATGTTACGTGTCATAATAGGAGAGTCTCATCCCTCTCTTCTTCTTCTTTTGTTTTCATAAAACAAGACATTAAAATATTGAGATTATTAATTTTTCATGATAAAAACCCTCTAAATTTGTGTCAAAGGAAAAAATAAATGTTGTTTCAATACTTTATAATAATTCAGCATATCGTCCTAATCTCCAAAATAATAATTTTTCATATCTAGTTATCCTTATCCGAAGAACGTGTTAATTAGTTCAAGTCTTAAGCTTAAGTTGTTAGGTATTACTCCCATTTACCGCCTATTACCAAGATTATTATCTACCCTATATTGATGGACTGATGTTTAATTAAGAAATTTATCTTATAAATTTAATTTTGTAAAATGAAATTTTTCAATAAGGTATGAGTGGAAGGAAGAAAGATAAAGGTCCTAGATCATCATAATTTTATAAAAGTGGAATACCATTTAAATTTCTTGAAATGAATTAATTTACAATTCAAAATTCATATATATATATATATATATATATATATATATATATATATATATATTTGTTAAAATAAATTTTGTTCATGAATTGTGAAACTTTATCTTACAAATTTATATCCCTAAAATTCATATTATTATTATTATTATTATTATTATTATTATTATTATTATTATTATTATTATTATTATTATTATTATTATTATTATTCTTGATTTTTTTAGAAGAAAAGAAATAAGTTGATTTATTATTACGTGATTCTTTTAATTTTTTTTAAATAATTTTAAGGATAAATTCCATAACAAGACTTACCTTATAGATTAGTTTCCAATTCCAAACTCAAATTAAAAGTTTCTCAATAAGGGGCTTAATTTGAGACGTGAAAATTAGATTGAGTTCTCAATTCAAGACAAAATTTCATTTTCATTTTTTTTCTTTTTTCTTTGTATTTATACTTATAGATTTATTTATATTTGAATATGTATTTATATTTTAAATAATTAAGAGAAGTTAATGCAATTTTAGAACAATCTCATCCAACTTGTATTAATATATATATATATATATATATATATAATGTTAAAATTAAGATTCCTTTATTTTCTTAATTTTATGAATAAAAGTATAGAAAATCAATTTTAATATTAAGCAATTTAATATAAATTATATTTTATAAATTGAATTAATTATATTTTTCTTTCTTTCTTTATATAAATTAATATAAGTCGGATGAAGATAGTTTCAAAATTGCATTAACTTGTCTTAATTTATCTATAAAAAAAAAGGAAAAAAATAAAAAGAAATATAAATATAAATAAAAAAGGAAAAAAATTTGTCTTCAATTGAGAACTCAATCTAATTTTCAAGCCTTAAATTGAGAAAAAAAAAATGTTAAATTGAGCCCCTCATTGAGAAACTTTAAAACTTAGGTCTAAAATTATGAACTAATTTATAAATAGGGTCTTGTTATGAAATTTATCCTAATTTTAATGTTATTACGTTTAAAATTTAGTATTTTGTAAAAAACGCAGAAAATTATATTTTGCTGAGGTTGGATCATATATATACTAACAGAGAAGTTTAATTCCATTTTCTTTTTCCCTCAATCTAATTTATATTTGAAAAATTAAAAGTTTTAGTTTTATCTTGACATAACTAAGAGACAAATAACTGAATTAAGTAGATGGAAAGGAAAGAACAAAGTTGCGTTAGAAAAACAGTTGGTCTCTTGTGATAGCCGCTTACGTGTAACAAAGTTGAAATATGTGTTTTACACATATAAATATGCATAGTACAATTATAAATATGTGTTTTGTAGGTATGTGTTTTATAGGTATAAGTACGATTTATAATACGTATGTATTTTTCTACTATAAATATGAGTTTTGCAAAACCATCGCACGGTGCAATGGTCACACATTAATTTTTGTGTTGAAAAAATCTCAATCCTCGGTTTTTTATTTCTTCACCTATAACTATAAGTTTATTCAATTTGTTACTATTCATATAAACTAGCAGTCCACCCGCGTGATGCGCGTTTTATTATTTATTGTGTTAATATTTACAAATTGTAATAATATAATAAAATTGTATAAATTAATAGATTATTCATAACATCTTTTATTATTTTAATTTTGAAACATGTACCATATACAAATGATTTTTCAACTCATGTGCGTTGCACGAATTGTCATATAACTTTAATAATTTTAATTGTTAATTTTATTTTATTTGTTGATTTTATATTTTCGTCAAATTAAAATTATTATATGCAATAATATTTCCTTCAATCATAATAATTAATCTTTCCTTTTATATTTTTTATTTGTACATTCCACTTGCATACTTCAATCATCATATATAGTTTTCTTATATTATTTCTTCATTTATCTCTCACAAAATTATTTGTTTGATTTGTGTTTAGTGTATAAAGACAATTTGGTGAGATCTCCTTAGATGAAGATCTGAAATAACTTTTTTACCTTTGAATGTTTAGCAAATCTTGTACATAGATTTGAGAAATTATTATATATATAATTTTTTATTGTTCTTTTTTTCTTCAAACAATAAGATCCAGAAGAATTTTTCTACCTTTGAATGTTTTGCAAAATCTTGTATTCTTTAATTTTTTTTTTAGTTTTATATAGATTTGAAAAATAAATATATTTATGATTTTTTTCTTTTTTTCCTTCATTATTTGTATATCTTGTTTTTCTTTTTCCCATTATCTATGTATCTACCTTTTGTTGAGAAATCACTATTTTTTCTCAATTTTTTAGTTTTACATACATTTGAGAAATCAATGTATCTCTCTCTTCATTTCTTAACTTTATATAGATATAGAATAGCTTGTAGAGTAAGATTGATCTTTTTTTAATTATTATTAAAGAATAACTTATCAAGTAAGATTTACTTTTTTTTACTGACATGACATTTTTAGGCGGGAAAGTGACATTCTTGTAATTTTTGCCAACTTTCTTATTTTAATATATAGTTTAATATATAGTATAGATATATGATTCTTATCCTTCAATACTTAAGGTGTGCATTACACTAAAACTAATAAAAAGAATTCATGAACAGGTGAATGAATATTGATTGGTGAAAACCAGAGTCAATTAAATTGATCATATATTAGTGGGTAAAAAAAATATTAACAAATTAATTTTTGTGACTTCGTTTGTACATAAAATAATTTGAATGTCATATTTGCATCTTTGAACTAAACTTATGGTCTTTTTTCTTTACCCAAAAACAAAAATTAAGGTAATTTTTGTGTTAAATTAAGTTTGAAGTCATACTTACACCTAGACAAACTTTAATTATTATTTTTTTATATTTTCCTTTGAAAAATCAAAAAACTAAATTGAGACATTTTATGAATAACTTATTTTCACAAATAAAATTTTATTTAATGAATGTTTAATTAATTACTGTTGACCCACCTCGTAAAGTTTTAGGGGTGTTTGCAAAAAATTATATGGTTGAGAAAGTGATTAATTTTAGTGATTATGGAGAAATCACTTACTAGCAAAAGTAGATTGTATTTGCAAAATAATTTTAAAAATAAATAGCAAAAGTAGATTGTTTTTTTAAAATTTAATTAAGAAGTTGTCAAAGCAACCCCAGCCTGCTTCTAGATTATAGATTTTATAATTTGCTAGAAGATAACTAAAACACTAAAAACGGATTCATAAAACCTAAATAAATGATGAAAAGCTGTCAGAACTTACTCACATATAAATTCATACTACTAATTATTTTATTGTAACAAAGTATAAAAACACGACTCCCTACGTATATTTTAATCGAAAACCTTGCACATGATGTACTTGGTCAAAAGGTCACCATTTTTGTCAAATTAATTAATTATTTTATTATGATTATGAGAGTGTTAAATCAGCGCTTTTTTTTTTTTTTGGGCCGTAATTGGAGTAAAAGATTGCATAGTCCAACATAAATTGCAAACTAAGTTGTAGTGTCATGTGAAATTATGAATCAATACATGGGTGTTTTCGGTTTCCAAATTTGAAGTAAATGCAAATTAGTCCTTGATTACATTAGACAGTATTTCGTCTACTATTTAATTTGATACTTTCATATCTATTAATGTGTTCTAGTAAAATGTACAGCATGAGTCGTAACAACATTTGTAATAAACTATTCAAACTAATTAATTTAGAAAATTAAAAAATGCTAATATCTCCGTAAATAATATATAATGATCACATTCCATAACTTATGAAATATGAAATTAAAAAATATGTTAAATATCTTACACCTCATCAGTGAACACGTATTAATGTGCCGACGATTGATAGAAAATTTTCTAATTATAACTCGTTACATATTTTGTTCACTTCATATATTATTTATAGAAAAAAAATACAAAAAAAAAGTATTTTACATTTATATTTAATTTAAGTATATGTTTATTTGATTCAAGAATAAGATGAATTGTGTTTAAGAGGATTTGCTAGTATTGAATATTAAAGTTTATTTTTTAACTCATCATCAGTCGAATTAAATTCAAATTTTTTTAAAAAATTAATCCGTAAATATAGAAACTGATATATTGAATTCGTACAGAGGCATGACAGAACTTTTATAAAATTATTTTACTAATCTAATTTTATGAGATATATCAATTACTTATAACTCATAATAAAATAGATTGATTTGTAAAATGAATTTAAAACGTAGCAAGTGAAACTCCTTCTCATAGGATCTTCCACGCGAGACCAACTAATTTTCTATGCATATTTATTTATTTTCGCCTTTTCAGACTGCAAATCCGGTGATTAGAATCCTAATAAGAAAATCTGATGTACTTTATAATAGTACACTTTAGCTGTGTAAATCCATTTGCTGGTTTTATTAATTAATTACATAAAAGGGGAAAAAAGAAAAGAAAGATTCCATTTCCAGCTTTTATAAAGTTCGAACAGGGGCATATTTGAGAATTCACAATGGATGCTTTGCTCATACGAACACGCTGTCATTCCAGGCTTTGAAAAGGTGGGGACCACTGGATGGTGTGGACGGTGCCATAAACGGCCGTCCAACGGACGGATGACGGAAATATTGGCCCACATGAATCATACGCTTCTCATGTGAAATCATTGTTGTCTAATTATTTTGTTGAATGAATGACCAACCACAATATGCATCTACTCAATTCTCCATTTATTTCTCTGCCAATTCTACATTTGTAATCTTGATTTTAATTCTACATTGTATTTTTTTTATTTTAATTTTGGTTATGTATGTAAAATAATTTTTATATTATGATAATTAAATATTCGTTTTTTAATTTTAATTTTTTATATTTTAATTTTTTTCAATTTCAATCTAATTTTGATCGGAAATTTCAAAATCATTGACTTGACCGTCGGAATTTAAATGCGCGTTGTATATTTGGCCTAAAATATAATTGTTCTTTTCATTATACAGAACACATAAATTGTGAAGATAAATAGTCTTCACAAAAATGCAAATCCCATAGAATACAAAAGAAAATACTTGATTGTTATAAAATGAAAATAAAATTCTAAAATAGTATTCAAAAAAGTTTGCAAATTTTGTCACAACCTTTTGAATTTCTTACAATTTTATGCAACTCTTTCAAATTTCGATAAATATAAACCTTTCAGAATTATTAAGAAATATATCCACGTTGGGCTAAAAAAAAAAAAAGAAAGAAAGAAATATATCCACGTCAAGCTCTGTATTAAGTTTTTCTTTTATGAAATGAAAAGTCAAAATGTGTCAACTTTATTTCATCCAAATTAGCAAACACCACTTCCTTTTTTTTATTTTTAATTCAGTTTTAGTTGTCTATAGAGTAATAAAAAATTATTATTTGAAACCTGAATTTTTTTAAATATGAATATCAAATAATTTATTTGGAATTTAGTTTTTTGAAACTAAACTAAATTTATTATAACAATATATTGAATTTGTATTTGGTTATTTCCAATTTAGTAAATAATTCCTAAGTTTTACTTTTGTAACTATTTTATGTTAAGCTTCTAATTAATAAGTTTTAGGTTTCACTATGTTTCATAGGTATAAAAGATAATTTCTGAAATTCAAAATATGGTTTCTATGTTTATTTCAATAATTCTCAATGTTTTTGATTTATTACATCTATATTTAAATTTTACTTGTATATTTTACATTTACTATAATTTAATTTACTATTGTAAAAATTTGAGAATCCCATACATTTTTCTGTTTATTAAATAAAATAAACATTATGATTGTGGTTATAATTTTTCTATTTATTCTTTAATTCAAAAGCTTTTTCAATAATATAATTAATTTTCAGATTTTTATAGTTATATTATTTAATAGTCAGTATTTAATTTAGTTTGTAGACATATTTTTGAATACATTGACTAGTTTATTATTAGGGTTAAATGCAAAAATCAACCTAAAGTATTGGTTTTTTCACGTTGCAATTTAATTTTTTTTATCCAATTGCAATCTTCAAGCTCTAGAGTTTATGTGAATGGCAACCTAAATAATTTCCGAGCATTTTTTTCGGTACATGATTTAATTTTGTCACTTTACAACCTAAACTTTGTTATTTCTATTCAAGTGCAACCTCTGATTTAGGATACATTTTGATAAATTTCAAACCTTTAGGTTGTAATTGAATAAAAAAACAAAGTTTAGGTTGTAAAGTGAAAATATTAAATCACGTTCGAGTCACGTGATCTCCACTTTGCCGGAAAAATGGTTGGAAAAGTGATTTAGATTGCAATCGGATAAACTCCAAAACAAAAGGATTGCAATTGGATAAAAAAAAAAGTTTAGGTAACAAAAACATTTATACTTATTATTATTATTATTATTTATTTATTTATTTTTTTTTATTATTATTTTTTTTTTTAAAGCTGGATGTTTTGCTGAGTTAAACAAAAATATTGATACCCTTTGATTTTTCATTTGCCACGTCAATTAAACTTAATAGAAATTTGGGCAGAGTCTATATTTGTCAATTTGTCATTGGAAGGTTGTGATTTATTTGGCAAAAATTGAAAGGTTGGTGATAACCTTGTTGAAAATTCAAAAGGTTTAAGCCTAAAAAAAGGTTTCCAATCTGGTTCGTTCATCATTATTTCTTGGTGTTTATAGATAGATTTGACACAAAATTAATAATCACCAAACTGTTGTTATTAGAATATAATGAAATATTTTCTCGTGTCTCTAAATTTAATTATCACAATATTGTGTCTAATAAGCTGGAGAGTGAAGTTTCCTACATCATTTCGTATTTAATTTTTATTGTGAATTCGTCACCAGTCGGATACAATTTATCATTATTTTATCTCTATTTTGTCACTATCCATCTCTAATTTATAAATTTCTTGTGGTAATGCTTATTAAAAGGATTATTTTGTTGCTTACTCATGCAAGATATCTTTTTTTTTTTTTGGGTTAAATCTTCCTTGATAGTTTGGATAGAGCTCACTCGTTAATCCAAGTGATCATTAAAAAAAAAAAAAGGGTTTCAAATCAATACAAAAACTTATATATGACCAGCTTATGTGTACAATTCATGGATAAAGATTAACTATATATGCACAACTCAATTTTATCTTTATAATTCAATCTATATAATTGATCGATAATAGATAATAGAGGTACTCACTTACAAATTTAGATCCATATACGGTTTCCCATCAAATCAAAATTGAATTTATGTATGTATATATTGAGTAAGTAATAGCATACTGACCAACAACAAACAGTAGTTAAGGTTTGCAATAATGGAATGATTGCAAGGTGGCAAGTGGTGGGTAGAAGTGGGGACTAGTTTGCCACCCAAATGGAGAAAATGTGAGATCACTATTGAAAAGGAACTTGTGATGTGATACAAATACAAGGCTAGAAAAGTAATTCCACCAAGCTTATCTTACTAAAGAAGGATATACACATTAACATTTATTTATTGCTGAAATTAATAAAATAAAGCACAATGAAATGAAATCAACCCGTCTTAAGTCAACCTACTTCTATCAAATTAGGTACTAGAAATTACAGTTATACCTATTTTGAGTTGATCCTTTTAGTTAAAATCAAAATAAGTAACTTAAATTGGGGATCTTACTCGAATGGAAGGATATATCAATCAACATCAGAGTTAATTTTAATTTATGAAAAGTAAATCAGTATTAGTTATGTATTATTGCTCAGATTTAGGTAAATGAAAAATTAATATATAAGTGGAATCAAATGAAACATTAACATGGAGAGGGGGGGTTGAAAGAAGCTAGTTTCATGCTACATTGGAAAAAATAGTTATATTTTTGTTCACCATATTAGTATGAATGAGCTCGTGTTATGTTGTTATTCCTCCGTTCAAATCAATTTTCAATACCAAAATACCAAATTTTCGTTTAAACCTAACTATTTAGTTATCCTCCATTCAAATCAATTTTCAATACTAAAATATTTAATTTTTCGTTTAAACTTAACTATTTAACTAAAAATTTACCCTGGCCAACCATTGATTAATGAGTTAATATCAATTTGCTACCTGAACTATTGCAATTTTTTTTCCAGTAGGTGTCTAAACTAAAAAAGTTTTCCAATCACTATCCATTCTCTCTAAAATTTTCCGATTGTTATTCCGAACAGTTATTTTCCGGCCAAAATTCACCGAAAAACTCGAATATGCAATTGACCTCCAAATATTAGCTAAAACTGCGTGATTCATATGCCAAAAATGACCATCTTTCAAAGTCAAATTATAACCCTAAGTTAATTTAATGATTTATGTTTGATTTAAACTTGAATCGAATAAAAATTTATTCAAAACTCTAGAATGTTTTTTGTTCGATTCGAATGAGATTCATGAAATCGATTTGGGGTTATAATTAGACTTCGAATAATGGTCATTTTGACATATAAATCATACATTTTTTAACTGATATTTAGAGGTAAATTGTATTTTCAAGTTTCCTAACGAGTTTTGACCGGAAAATATGTCAAAAATTAAGTTTGGGGTAGCAACCGGAAAATTTTGAGAGAATTGATAGTGATCTAAAAAAAAATTGAGTTTAAACACCCACTGAAAAAAAAGTCAAATAGTTCAGATAGCAAATTAAAATTAATTCTTGATTAATTGATAGTCTACAACTTACAGAAATGGTAAAACTTAGTGTGTGGCTAGCTTATTTAAAGAATCTTATAAATATACATATCTTAATATAAAATCTCATGATAAGATCAAGTGTGAAAGTTTATAGACTCAAACACAAAAACTCATGTAAGACGGTCTTACGGATAGTTACCATAAAATGGAATCTCATCACTCACAAACATGTAAAATGCAGAGTTTGGGTTGTGGATGATTGGATTGTGAGTTGACCCATCCACACAATGTAATAAAAATTCGTGAGATGGTCTCATAAGAGACTCACTCGGACTTAAATATACATATCTTTTCTTTATTTAAAAAATAATATATATATATATATATATTTATATATATTTGGACTTGTGTAAAAATAAAAAAAAATTAAAAAATTCCCCACACCAATTTGTGAACAAAGCGGAAGAGATTTCTTAAGGCTATTATTTAAGGCAATTGTTACAAATACCCCAATCAATACACAAAATCACTACACTCCAATTTTGTGTATTGATTCTAATTAAATTTATTTCTTATATTCTTTTTGGGAAGACTTTATGAGAAAAGTGAGTCATTACAAAACTTCTAACAGTGTAAGTGTAGGGTGAGAGAGAGAGAAAGAAAGTGAAATTATGTGCAATTGTAAGAATTTTTTATACAATGATATTTCTTTTGTGGATTATGGTTTTTTTTTTTTTTCGATTTTGAAGTTTTCCATGTAAATTACTTCTTACATTTCTTGTTGTTTCTGTTTCTTCATTTTATTTCTCCTCTATTTGATTTTCTGATTTTATTCCTAACAAATATGCATGTATATATATGTGGTGAAAATTTTGGAGGCGGCTACCACTGCCATCTGAATAAAATGACAAAAACAATGATCATAAAAAAGGAGATCAAGAGATTCAAGAAATGTGACCTACTTGGCTTATGTGCCGAAAGAGACCTTATTTCTATGCAAATTAAATAAAAGTACATGTATATATAAAAATAAAAAAAACAGGTTGAATTACGATTTTAAATTTGGATTTTAGTAGCGAGCAAAAAGAAATCTGAGGTGGATAAGATAGGGAACTGTTTGGATCAATCCCACTACAAAACTATCAAATCCTCAGATTAATAATGTTTGGTAAGAAACGGACACCTTTCAATTTGATTAGCTATCGAAGTCGTGTTTCAGATATGGCTAAAACCGAAAGCTAAAAGCGGGGTTGGTGGGGGCCGGTTTTGGGGTGACTTTTAAGCGTGGGAATAAGATGAAGTCGTGCTTTTCTCGTAAAGCCCAAAAAGGTCATTTCTTGTTTGGAGGGTTTTTCTTGTTCTTGTATTTAGGACTCTACATTGATGAGAACAACTTTTCTTGCTATGATTTAGAAATTATATAATGTTTATATTTGACACTTTTATTAGAATATAATTTTATAATTGCAAATGAATGTGGAGTTACTTATATAAGACCTTTCAATATTCTTTATATGTTGGCTTTTCATTTTAGTAATCTTTGGAATTCATTATATATATATATATATATGTGTGTGTGTTGTATTCATTTGAATGAGCAATACAAGGCTGATACAATTATCTCTTCTATCTTATATTCCTTCTATTGTTGATATATTAATTCACGAGGTGAATCAAGCAACCTTAGATTGATGACTTATCATGATGTGATAAAAATATAAAGTTTGTTACTTAATATTATAATTCCAAATTACCAACTTGATGGAAGCTCATGAGATCAATTTCATGTTTCAATTTAACGATAAAAATATTTAATTACTGGAGTACAATATAATTAAATAGTTATTATAATATAGATAACTAATAAGTATAACAAAAGTCGGACTCACGACAATCAAATCATATTATTCAGTACTTGATTTGAGATCAATCACTAACTTATTTGAATTCAATTTATTAATAAAACAAAACGAATTTGATTATATTATTACGTCTAATAAGATTTTCATAACTCGACTCATACTGAAGCTCCAGAAGTAAAAACAATAGAATAAATGCACCAAAAAAAAAAAAAAATCGACTACAGCCTTGATTATATTACAATGTTAGCATGACAAATTTTCATTTTATTTGATTGACAACTAAATATAATTAAAAATTTGAACAAAATTAACTAATGTACGAATACGATTTTGACATCAACCTTATTTAAAAGGAAAAAAAAGAAAAAGAAAAAAAACAGAGGTGCCTTTTTGTTTATGTAAAGTCGTGGTCCTAATTATTGAGATTGAGCAGGGGGACCAATGCTTTATATTGTCTGGACCATCTAATCTTCTTTTCCTAATGGTACGGGCTTGGGCCTTTATAAGGGCCTGCAATTTGGGCTTGTTGCTTATTGCCATTAACATTGTAGCTTATTGCTTTTCATTTATAATTTATTTTCTACCTATGTAAAAGAAAATCCAACATGTTGATATTAGTCTGGATACAAAAATAAAATAAACACATAAATAATCAATTGTAAGTTAAGATAAGATAAAATAAAATGTCGATCTCTTAGTTTTTTATTTTACTTATTAATATAGAACTTGTTGTGGATAGTCAAATTTTGTTGACTAATCAAAATACGTCATGTATATAATCATGTATTAAATATCAATTTCAATTTATTCTAGGGATCAGTTAAATATGATTCCTAAATTTCAAAATCAATTAAATTGATATGTATACATATAATTTGTTGGTCATTCAGAAGCCGTCACGTTGGCTAATCAAAATTCGTCATGTGTCAAAATATTGCAAATATTATCAAATTATATATATATATATATATATATATATATATATAATTTGATGATTATCTCAAAGAAGTTGCACTATATCATCATGGTGGACCAATTAAACCACTTCAATAAAATCCTAGAACTATCAAAATTTCTCCATCATACAATTATAATTGGGGTGTTATTTCATCATTGGATACGACACAACAACTCATGAATTTAAGTGTTTTCAGACGATTTTCGAAGGAAGCTACAAAAATAGTTCAAAAACCTTATTTGAAAGAGGCTAAAAGAATAGAACCCTTCCAAACTTCGAGGGAAGTTGAAGATTCTTCACATGCTAAACCACTTCGACATTTTCTAGATCAAAGATCATCAATTTCAATGGTTTTCTTCTTGCATTCAAAGACATTCTTCATGTAATCAAATAAGTTCTTCTCGGATGTCTTTGAAGTTGTCACTTGATTAATAAGATGTCCTTCAAATTAAACTGATCTTCAAGTCAAATTATAAATAAAAAAAGATTCAACTGAAATTCAACTCTAAATTTCATATTCAATTGAAGAGAAGAATCAAATAATCAAAAAGATTGTAATTCAAAAGTGTCATCCAATTTTGAAGGAATATAATTTGTGCAACTTTAATACACAAAATTAATTGTAACATTTATCATACTTTTTATAATTAGTCTAGTTAACATTCAAAATAAATGCTAGTTTATTAATACCACTAACATGACATCAATAGAAAACATAACAAATGAAAACCATAATCCCAGAATCTCGTGTCTCACTTATCTATCATCACTAAAATACTTAATTTTGTAGAAAATCTAATTAACAATTAAAACTAATGTAGATACAAAAGAAGAGGTGTGTGCAAGAAATCATATTGGGTGATATAACAATTAACAATAATTTATATATAGTAGATAATTTTGGGCAAGGCTGCCACGTCAGCTCCGCATAGGTTCATCTATCCTATTTATTGTACAGGAGTCAGCCGCTCTAGGCAATTCTATCCTCTTCATAGGAGTCACCAAGTTAGGCAATTCTACTCTATTGTATAAACAAAAAATTACGATGTCACATGTCATTTTAAATTAAAAAATTTCCTTCATAAATTCTAAATTTTATATTTTAATTATTTTTATTGTTATTAATTCTACTATCGATTATACATTTAGAAAATATTAGATAAATCACTCTTACAATCAATTTAATCAATATAATAAGAATTAATGTGTATAAGAATTTTAATCAGTTTTTACTAATTAAGAGTTTGAAGATTACTAATAAATTCTTTATTTAAACATATACAATTTTATCAATTATTATTAACATATTTAAACGATAAGCAATTATAACTATATATTTCTATCACTATATTATCTAAACAAAATTCACTATTTTTTATATTATTAATGTTCATACTAATATATTAAGTATCTATTGAAAAAAAAATACTTAATAGTTATATGTTAGTTTTTTGTAAAATGATTTCATGTAATTTAAGAGCATACATATTTTTTTTTAAACAAACTAAATTATGTAAACTAAATAATAATAATAATAATAATAATAATAATAATAAAAATAATAATTATTATTATTATACACAAATTAAATAATATATTCGACACACATATATAAAAGTACAACCGCTAAAGCACGTGTGGCAAAATCCTAAATTATTTATATATTACAAATTCATTATAATTTAAGAATTCAAAGAAAAATAAATAAAAATAAAAATAATATAAGATGGTTTAAAATATTAGTGAAACCTCCAAACTTATATATTATTGAAAATGATAATTTTTTAATAGACTATAAAAGTTATCTGAGAAATTTTGATTTTGAGTTTTTTTATATCATATTATTGAAAAGAAAATTTGAGAATCTTTCTAAACTTTAATATTTAAAACTTTATTAGAAAACAGAATAAAAACTAGAAAAATGATGGGAGGATTGAAAATATTATAGACAAGAACATAATTTCTTTCAATATAATAATAAAATCATTATTCATTTACTAATACACTATATATATACATAATTAAATAATATATTAATCAAATATCATCAACATTAAATTAAAATATAGATAGAACCCAAATTATAAATGTTTTTTTCAACATAGTGAATTTTAAAATTTTCTAATTTTGTTGGTTAAATTTTTATTTTTTTATTTTAAAACATGTGTATTATTACACAGTTCCCACGCTAATTCTATAATGGGGCCGGCTATTCGCACCCCACTTATTCTAAACACACCCCATTAAATTAAATAAAAAAGAAATAATTTAATTAAAGACATTTATACCCTTAAAGATTTGTTTTTAAACCCATAAAAACTATACTATACACACCCCAATTATTAAAACACACCCCACTCCAAACACACCCATAAGCTTATCTTCCTCACTTCATCTTCTTGCAAACCCAAAAATCTTGCTCACAAAACCCTAATCTTGCAAACACTCACCATATCTTGCTCGTACTCAAAAGTTATCATGTCCGAAGAAAGAACACATGAGATGGACAATGTAAGTCATTTACAAGCTTTCTACCGATTGTTTTTGTGTATTTTAGAGCTGAAAAAAAAATCTGCAAACGACCCGATCGGCTGTTACAGGCCGAACATATCGAACAGTGTTCGACCTGTAAACGCCGAACGTAATGAGTTATGTTCGTTCAATAGTAGTCGAACATGTTTTATATGTTCGAACAATTGTCGAACTGACTTGATATGTTCGACCTTTTGAGATCGAACAGAATGATTTTTTTAACAATTGTTTAGTATGATTATCAATGTATTTACCTTTACATTTCATACATTATAGGAAATTCATTCACATGAATCTAAAATGAGCATTGTAAACGTAAACGTGGAAGCCGATCCGATGTATGAGCAAATTGATTTTTCGAACGATTTTAGAACAAACGAAGTATTTGATGATCGTGATGCGTTGGTTAATTGGGTAACGAGGGTGGGAATTCGTTTGAACATGGTCATATTGGTTAGACGATCGGATAGTGGACAAAGTGGAAGGCGAGCTCGGGTATTTTTAGGGTGTGAGCGTGGTGGTAAATATCGTCCATTGAAGTCAAAAGTTGTTACAAGCATGTCGGGGGAAGATGGTAAGAAGTCGAAGAAAGGACGAAATACTGGCACTAAGAAGTGCGATTGTCCTTTTATGCTGAAAGGAATACAGTTGAAAGAGACTGAGCAATGGTGTTTGGTTGTTGAATGCGGATCGCATAACCATCCAATGGGATTGAACTTGGTCGGTCACTCATTTGCAGGTCGACTAACAAGTGCCGAATATGATCTTGTGCGTGACTTGACTATTAACGGTACGAAACCGAAGGACGTATTGAGTACAATCAAACTTTCTTTTCCAGAGAATGAGTCGACCTTGAAGACCATTTACAATGCCCGACTGAAGCATAGAGTACAAGAGCATGGCGGTCGTACTCAAATGCAATATTTGTTGGAAAAATTGGAGACAGAGAACTACTATTACTTGACCAGGAGATGTGGTCAGACAGATAGTGTCACCGATTTGTTTTATGCTCATCCAACATCTGTGGAGTTGTTGCGTGCATTTCCAAGCGTGTTATTCATGGATTGCACCTATAAGACTAATAGGTATAAGATGCCGTTGCTGGAAGTAGTTGGTGTCACGTCCACACACTTAACTTTCTCAGTTGCATTTGTGTATATGTCCCACGAGCGTGAGGACAACTACAGATGGGCGTTGACTACGTTGAAAGGATTGATGAACGACAGTTGCTTACCTAAGGTTATTGTAACCGATCGAGAGCTTGCACTCATGAACGCTATATCGGTGACGTTCCCTAACTCCACAAATTTACTATGTCGATGGCATATCAACAAAAACGTTCTGGCAAGCTTAAGGACGATTTTTGGTCGAGTTGAGAGGTGGGAACTATTCAATCATGCATGGAATATGTTGATAAAGGCTGAAGATGAACATAGGTTTAATGAGTTGGTGAGGAGACTTGAAGCTGATTACAGAGACTATCCCAGGGCTATTACTTATGTGATGAAAAATTGGATCCAGCCGTACAAGGAGAAGTTCGTCTGCGCATGGACCGACAATATCATGCATTTTGATAACACGTCTACTAGCAGGTATGTTCTAGAAGTGGATGAATGATTGAATTAAATGGATATTTTCTATTTTATCTCTTGTGATATATGTATTTTTGTCGTTGGTAGGGTTGAGAGTGCACATGCCAAACTGAAAAAACAATTGGGCTCTAGTCAGGGAAATTTTGAGACATCATGGGAAAGAATCCATCACCTGCTTATTACGTCACATACGAATGTGAAGGCCTCATTCGAGCAAAGTGTTCATGTGACACCACATCGTTATGCCAATCCTCTGTTCAAAAACATTCGAGGATTAGTGTCTCATCATGCGCTTTCGAAAATGGTTGACGAGTTGATTGGCGTAGATAGTTGCGGTGTAGATCCTCTGATGTGTGGTTGTGTGTTGCGGAGGACATGTGGCTTGCCCTGTGCTCACGAACTGGGATGTCTGATACGAGATGGTCAAGTTGTCCAACTTGATATGATTGACAAGTTCTGGAGAAAGTTGGATTGTGAGCCTGCTCAGTGTGAAGGCTCTGTGAACGTTGATGTCGGAAGGCGTTGGGCAGAAACAATCGTGGATATAAACGGGTTATTTGGGACCGTCTCGGAGTCTCAAAAGTTACTGTTGCTTAAAAGACTTCGTGAGATATCCGTACCATCGACGAGTTCATTACAAGAACCTCAAATCGTCGCTCGTCCCCGTGGTAGGCCTAGCAAGGCGAAGTTGGTGAAGGAGACGTCCACAAAACGCAACCCTTCGAGGTTTGAGTTAGTGGAGTCGGTGCACGACAGTTGTTCGACACCTGTAGAGGACGAGGCTACCTACGTAGGTGAATCTACCAAGGCGACTCCAATGTTCACAACCTTGAAGAGAAAAATTGCGCCAATTAGGCGTCGTTCGGTTCGCAAGGGGGGTGATGAAGTATTCATAAGTCAATTTCCTCCGATTATGCAAGAACATGTGCATAGTATCAAAAATCCATTGGGAGACGGACATTGTGGATTCCGATGCATAGCTCACGGGGTTGGTTTAGGCGAGAACTCGTGGCCACAAGTTCGTAGCGATCTCATTGAAGAGATAAAAAACTATGAATGGTTATACAAGAATATAATCGGTATGAGCGATCGAATTGAACAGATAACCAAGAACCTGTGTTGCTTTGAGAAACCTATTTACGAGATCAATTATTGGTGGGCATTCCCCGAAATGACCTTTTTGGCCGCTAATGCTTACAACATGGCGATAGTCCATCTATCGCAAAGCATCTGTGTCACGGTTCTACCCATGCGCACTCAAATTCCGACAAAACCTCGTCTTGTATGTATGGCATTGGTTGGAAACGATCACTTCGTTCAGGTATTGTAGTCATGTGTGTTGGTTTAAGTTATGAATTCGATTGTTTAACGTCTTTGTTGATGAAGTGTGTCTGTTTTTGTAGGTAAAATTGGATGACAACGCACCGTTGCCTCCAATTATTGAACGTTGGTTTGAAAACCGGTTACCATGTGCGAATGGGTGGTCTGAATTTTACAAAGGACGAATCATGAATTATGCCCTTCAGAGTCGCAGTGAAAGCTCATTGGCCGAACATGTTTCATTAGATATAGATGATGATTAGGGTTGATTGGATTTTTTTGGGTCGTATGATACAATATTTTTTTGGGTTTGTCATATCGATTTCTATTATATATTAACGACTGATGATAGTTACGATTGATATTGTTTTGAACAGTTATTGTTATATAGCTTGTGAATACAGATTTTCCAACAATATCTTGTTTTGGTGGCCTAGTGTGCAAGATGGATTTTAAACTGTAGATTTTCCAACTGTTCGATCAACAGTTGTCGAACAATACACATGGTGTTCGATAATTGTTCGAACATTTTACAAATGTTCGAACACTTGTCGAAAGGATCTGGTCAAAATAAATCACAAATTTTCTTCTGTTCGACCAGCTTTGTTCGAACACTCTGAAATGTGTTCGACCTGAGTTCGAACACTATTGATAGTGTTCGAACATTATTGGCCGAACAGTTTCGATTATGTTCGAATGTAGTTTGCCGAACAGGAGAAAAAACGAATGCAAAGAACAATAGAAGATGTTCAATTTATTGTTTTTCAGTATACAAAAGGGTATCTATATTTTGAACAGATAAAACAATGACCGAATTTTGTTAAATAAGAAGTACCAAAAATACAATAAAATAATACTGTCAAGTCAAATAACCAAAACGAAAACTAAAATATTGTTGACACATAGTTCTTGACACCAACAAGTACATGATCAAATTTTTAACGTCTACGACCCCGACGAGATGTTCTAGATGAGGCCTGTCGTGACGACTCAGGTTCATCCTCGTTGTCGATCCTCAATGCACGATAGGCAGCAATAACGTCTGTTATGTAGACGTTCGGATCGAGCCCCTCCCGGTTGTGTAGCCACTGCTGGTAAAACGGATCCAAATGACCAACCGCAGTTTCAATCATCTCCCACGGTTGCGGCCCCCTCCGTTGAGGAGGTGGAACACGATGCTCGGCCACGTTATCCGGATTTTGGATGATCGGATGCGATACCGAGTTGTACCATTCCATGTAGTCCTCCGAGCACTCCCAATCCGGGCACGATCGTCTCCCTCGACTATCCGGCGCGAGTACATGGTTCCTCCAAACTCGAAAATAGGCACCGAGCGCGTCCCATGTAACCTTATACTGGAGGCCATTCTTTCCCCGTCGGGCAAGCATGGGAACAAGTGGGTCATCTGGAATTCGTTGAACGTACCCAAATTGGCGAAGCACACGATCCGGGTGATACGGCTCTACCACGTCGAAAGATCTAATACACCCTTGGTAGAAAGTGACTTCGTCCAATGGATGGTAATCCCTCACGTCTCTATAGGGCATCCAATTAACCTACATATATCAAAAACTATGTCTCAATATTTGGCAATTCGTATGTCAAGGTTGTCGAAACTTAATTTAAATGAAGTAAGCACTCACGTCGGTTGCCGACATCGTATCCAAAACTTCTCGAATAGCCACCAACCGATCAAGGGTTCCTCCGGGGTGGGCTCGGTTTATCCATTTTTTTGCCAGTGGCTCATGACGCTGGTAGTTAACATTGTGAGTTGGCCTGAAGACTGGAAAATACTCGTATATCCAAGCCTGATACAATTAACAGAAAAAATGGTTAAATACAACAATTGAGACAAAATGCAAGAAGCTTGTGAAATATTGTACCTCGAGAATGGTCAAGTAACCGCTCATTTGTCGAACCCCACTTCGAGAGGCGAGTCCGAGCTGTCGATACAAATACGCCAAAGCAGCCGCTCCCCAGGCGTATGTATGGAGCCGGTCCAAACGCTCTAGAAGTCGGAGGATCTTCGTATCTGCTCTGGTTCCAGTCTTATCAGAAAAGATTGTGCATCCCAACACAAACCAGAGATATGCTCGAGCAGAACAAGCCAATACGTCTGCATCGTCTGAGCCAATGTTTCCTTCAAACTTAGACCGGAGCCATTCAAATTTCACGCTGCTTCCTCTAAGACCGGAAAGGGCATCTAATGCGACGCTCTCCTCAACGCCTAACAACCTTTGTATCAATTGATGTGCAAGTTCAGGTCTGTTCCTAGTCGTAGGTAGCATCACCGAGTGACCACTCACCGGGAGGCTAGTGATACAACAAACGTCGTCCAAGGTGATGGTCATCTCACCCCACGGCATGTGAAAGGTGTTGGTCTCCGGTTGCCAACGCTCCACGAACGCACAAATGAGATTCTTGTTCGGCGTCCTATAAGAAAAACACCTCATATTCGGAATGCTCGAACACCTATCAACTAATCTCAAGAAGGAAAGAGACACATTGTTGAAGTTCCATGTCTCCATCTTGGTGGTGTGGCACCAACACTTCAAAATCGGTCTCTCTATTCCATGCCAAATAGAATAGGCGATATGTGTTTTGAAACTTGGAATGAGGCTCCAATCAACTGGTCCACCGGGACAAGAAGCCGTTAGAAGCTCATCCTCAACCGATGCTTCCCCTTGTGCCTCCTCGGAGTCCATTTGATCTCCTACCTCCTCTTCTTCATCCTCTCTTTCATCATCGACTGCATCGGGTTCAGGTTCATGATACTCGACGTCCGGTTCATGATACTGAATTATTTCAACACCAGGTCCATGTGCAATCGGTTCCTCTATATGTTCCTGTTCCGCTTCCTCGTTTCGACGTCTTCTGTTCGAGGCGGTTGGTCTTCTCCTTTCATATACAATATTCTGTCCTGCAATATAAAACTTGAGTAAGTAAAAGATATAACACAAGAATATAAGATTTGATGTGTACGGAACAAGGACTGTTCGACCAACACTGGTCGAACAATAGTGAAATGTTCGACCAGGAGACGAACATAACTGGAAGTGTTCGACTATAAGTCGAACAAAATATGATATGTTCGAACAGGATTCGAACAGACCTGTATATGTTCGACTGCCAGTCGAACGCTAATATATACGTTTGAACACTAGTCGAACAACCCGCCAAAAACTCGACGAACCAGGGCCGAATCGACCTCGCCCAGAAACAGAAATTTCACTCATGCAATTTCGTTTTTCAAGCCTAAATCTACAACAACTACACATGTTTTCAACTACAATACATTCTAAACATGATTTCTAAACAATGTTGCTCAATTTGAAACAATAAAACAACAAATTTCACCAAAATAGAGGAAATTTTTTGGAAAAACGAATTGCAAACTTACTTGGAACATCATCTTCATTGTAAGGATCCATTGGACGGAAATGCTTTGTTGAGTGTGACAAAACTTGTTCGAACTAACACCGAATGATTTGAACGAACAAATCGGTCGAACAATCCAATTTGAGATATAGGGTTCTTGAAATGGGTTACGGTTTTTTGATTTGGTTGTGAATGATTTTGGGGTGTGTTTGTATAATGTGGGTGTGTTTAGTATATTTGTTTCATTTAGGGTGAAAGGGTATTATGGTAATGTATTGGGGTGTGTTTAGCAAGTGTTATGTTGAAGTTTATTTAAATTGGGGTGTGTTTAGAAATCGGGGTGTGTTTAGAATAAGTGGGGTGCGGATAGCCGGCCCCTTCTATAATATACAACTCGCCTTCATTTTCTCTAACTATAAAGTCATCCCTTTTTCACTCACACACCGCCATTACTACCGTGTCTGAGCTTCAAGACGATGTCGTATTTATCTTCTCTACTCCGTAGAAGAATCAAGCCTTCTTTAACTCTTCGGCTCAGAGAATTCTCATCTAATGCGCCGAATTCGATCAATCGAACAAGTGGAAGTATAGAGAAGATTTTGATCGCCAATAGAGGCGAAATAGCGTGCAGAATTATCCGTACCGCCAAGAGATTGGGAATACGGACGGTTGCCGTCTTCAGTGACGCCGATGAGAGGGGCTTGCATGTTAAGATGGCTGATGAAGCCGTTCGCATTGGACCCCCGCCGGCTCGGCTCAGCTACTTGAGCGCTCCCATGATTATCGAAGCCGCTTCCAGAACCGGCGCTCAGGTTATAATTATACATATTACTTCATTCTTCAGAAAATCAGTTGTTTTTTCTATGGAAATTTGGCTAGGAACTGCAGTGGGAGGGATGGGGCATTGGTGTTTGAGTTTAGTGTTAAATGGTTAGCTAAATTTAGGAAAATTTCACACACCGATACATATATCACAGGCTGAAATGGGTGGAATTATTTTGACATTTGTTGCACAAAATCAGTATTACAAGACATAGTTTGATAGTTTCCCCCTAAACTTATATAGAGTTCAATATGTTGAGCTAATCTGAAACCTGCTACTCATCAAGGTTCTAGAACTCTATTTGCATTTTGGATTGCCACATAATCTCAGACAAATCAAAATCATTATCAAAATCGAGATCGAGATTTGAGGCTTTTTCAGGCTGATATGTTCTATCATATCAAGCTAGAGAATTTTAGAGCTTGAGCTTAGCTTGAACTTGCACATTCATAAAGCTGTGTTCAGTTGAGATGGAGAAGTTTAAAGTTTGTAACTCTCACAACATTTTTTGGATTTCATTTTAAATTTTTTTAGTGTTTGATATCAATAGTTGTCACCATGTAGCCCATGAGGGCCACACCATCAACAAGTCAAACAGGATATCTAAACTGACATGGAGCAACAATCAGTGATGTGAGTTGAATGCTTGAATACAGATGTACATTCTATAATGACAGTAATAGCACAACTTGGTGTATTGCATGGCTATAGTTTGTTAGCTCATAATTTTGGTTGTACAATGATTGTTAATGATATAGATGGTTGTTTGCTTCGTATTTCTGGGACATACTTTTAGAGTGGGATATCTTCTTTGTGATAATTAGGCTATCCACCCAGGTTATGGTTTCTTATCAGAAAGCTCTGAGTTTGCTCAACTTTGTGAAGATGAGGGTTTTACATTTATTGGACCTCCTGCATCTGCAATTCGTGACATGGGAGATAAAAGGTAAAACATATTGTTTGCCCCTTTTCATTGACATTCTCCTCTACATTCATGTTCTCATGGTTCTCGTTAAAAGATGCCTATGACCTTTACACGCACATATAATTACAACTAGCTCACTTTTCTTACAACAACATACTTCCAGAACTTGATGGATACATATCATATTCAATTTTATAGATGTCAAACAAAAAGGAAAAGAATAAATACAAAAATTTCAGAAACATGACACCATCATGCTCAACGTGTAGTTCATGCATATCTGATATGAAGCTTTAATGATATAGTGGTCTCTTACATATGATAAAGAAAATGCTACGTCTAGTTTCAATGGTCTTTTTTTTTTTTTGGGGGGGGGGGGGGTTATTCTCTTGTCTTTACTTAGTAAAGTTTTCTCTGTTTCTTATTAAAAAAAAACAAAACTCAATTGTCCAATTTGGTAATTTATTTCTGGTTGGCTTATAGGTTTCTGTTCTTTATTGTAATGCATCTTGATACATTTTTGCCAAAAAATTAAACTCTGATTTTGATGTCTGGATATTGTAAGTACAATAAAGCTATTGAGTATTTCTTAGATTTGAATTATTAGTGTTTTAGTCTCAAGAGTTCATAATTTCTTCTCAGATATGTGTTCATCTTTTGTTGACGGGCAAATCCTAGCCGCTTAATTATCTGTGTGCTTTCTTTTAATTTTTTAATGAAAAAATGTGCAAATCATCCAGCACTCAGTGTAAATAATCTGTTGGATGGTTCAAATGTGATATACCATATGACAAAAAATGGCTTTTGGATAATTTCTCACAGTTGCAATACATTTATATTTTATATTGATTAGGGATAAAGGTGCTTGGTTATTCTCCAATGCTTTATAAACCTAATTTTATCTGTTTTAATGATTGTTTGCCATTATGTGCCAGTGCTTCAAAGAGAATAATGGGTGCAGCTGGAGTACCCCTTGTGCCTGGATATCATGGTGTTGAACAAGATATTGATTTGATGAAGTTAGAAGCAGACAAAATTGGATATCCTATATTGATAAAACCAACTCATGGAGGTGGAGGGAAGGTACTTCTGATTTTTAAGTTTTTTCTTAATTATACAGTGCTCATTTCTAAGATTATTGCTGGTGTAAGTATTTTAGTGAAGTTTTAAAATCTAATTTAAATACGTGAATGGTTTTCTTTGTATTATGTGCGGAATTTTTATTTTTAAGGTTTGTTAATGTCTGGAATGGAAGGAGTATGGGAGCCTCAAATCCATTGTGTGTGGACATGTTCTAGTGCAATAAAATTGGGAATTATGTGCAAGTAGAAACTATCCAAGTTTGGTGTATATATCTTAAGTTGCTCACATGCTTGAACTTATGTGCTGCATAAATGTTAAATCATCCTACTTCGTTCCTCTAATTCAGTGCTCTAATCAAGAGATGCACGTATGGAGGAGTAGGATCCTATTCCTGGATAGACCATCTTTTTACTTGTCAGACTTCTGGGCATTTGTTTATCATAAATGTCACCAATCCCGAATTCTGGATCCCCATAGTTTTTGTCATCAATTTACTTTTTGAAATAATATTTTTTTCATTTTTCCTCTAATAATAACCTGTTTTTTTTCACTGATTTGGTTCTTGCCTATTTTAGGGTATGAGGATCGTACAGAGTCCTAAAGATTTTGTTGATTCCTTTGTTGGAGCACAACGAGAGGCTGCTGCATCTTTTGGAATAAACACAATCCTGCTGGAGAAATACATCACAAAACCAAGACACATAGAAGTCCAGGTACTCATTTGCTCTTGATTATTAGTTTGACCACTGTTGCCCGTGTACTTGTCGATTACAACTAGCTTGATCTGTGAGTTTGTCATTTATTTCCTTACCTAAGTTTCTTTTTATAGATATTTGGAGACAAGCATGGCAATATTATACATCTAAATGAAAGAGATTGCAGTGTCCAGCGGAGACACCAGAAGATTATTGAAGAAGCTCCTGCTGTAATTCTTCTTTTCAAGCTTTGCTCCATCCATATTCTAATTGGTGGTTTAAGCTAATGATTGTTGTCTGATCTCTGGCAAACATATCATATATGCAGCCAAATATCAGCAATGATTTTCGATTGCACTTGGGACAAGCGGCTGTATCTGCAGCCAAGGTGATGTTTCTTTGTACTTATTTAATGTGTCTGTCCAATTTCGCTCTTTATATGGCAGCACTTTATTTACTTCCAGTGGTTATGGAGATGGTTTTCTTAGACCATATACCCAAGAGATTGAGTGAATAAAATTTATAATGTCATTGTTTTGATCTATTATCGCCAACTCTTCTACTCTTTTTGGAGCAACAGACGAAACTTATTGACTTCACTATTACAAGAATGCTTCTTATATCGTAGTATGATATTCTTTCTATAGAATAAGTTGTATATATACTGGAAATATAATAGTTATGCAAGTATCATTACCTTTCAAAGATACATATATCTCCTGTTTGATGTGCTTTTCTGGTCCTAACACTCCTAAGTGATGCTTGCTGCTAATGATGTTTACTTTCATGAAGTGTCTAACTCTATCCTTATCAGTATGTTAGTAAAAGAATGACTTTTATTACTCTCTTGAGTGAGAATGTAGAGGTATTCTGGACAATGAGATACTAAAGCATACTCTTACCGGATCTTGTGTGATTAGATGAATTATTCTCCAACTAAATATTAAAGAAATAAAAAATGTTTTTGTTATCATTAGGCCATGGTAGACTGACAATTGGTCTATTAGATGGAAAACATTATCTTTTTCGTTTGAAGTATTTGAATGTGGAAAGAAAATTTAACATATTTTCCTTTGGATTGTTCCCTCCTACTCCTTTGTCTTCTTAATATTAAAGTAAGCTTTTGGATCAGAAAGAAGCTCACAGTTTTTTATATTTCTGCTGTGCTTTTTTCTATTCCTTGTAGTGATTTTCTTGTGCTTTCTTTTATCTGTAGGCAGTGAGTTATCACAATGCTGGTACTGTTGAGTTTATAGTTGATACTGTATCTGGAGAATTCTATTTTATGGAGATGAACACCCGTCTTCAGGTGGTTATATTTCCCCGAGCCATTTTTTCTTTTCTTTTTTTTTTGTTTGTTTCTCATTTCCTTTTAAATGCATAAGCAATGACCTTTCTTACAGGTTGAACATCCTGTCACTGAGATGATTGTTGGTCAAGATCTTGTTGAGTGGCAAATACGTGTTGCTAATGGAGAACCACTTCCAGTTAGTCAAACACAGGTTCCCTTGTTAGGTAAAATCTCTTCTATGTGGGAACTTCAACTTCATGGTGCATGTATGTGATGTTTCAGAGTTGAGTTTAAACTATTTTATATAGAGCTTGAGTCAAGATATAGGTTGGGTCGGGTTGAGGATATTTGATTTTGTGGCTTTATGTCTCAAATTCCAGCACCATTAATTATCCTTATTCAGTAACAGATATCCGTGAAAATATTTGTGTTGGTAATCATTCACCAATCTTATCATGGTGTATCTGTCATTGCATGCTTGGAATGTGGCCCATGATTCTAGCAATTCTTTTATGGAAAAACAATCAATATAAATTCACCTATTATTACAAACAGATATGTAATGAAATAAATCCTGAACTTTCAAAGACTCCACCTCAAGCTTGTGAATATGGATCAATCATTTCCAGCTCTGAGGTAAGAGTCTGGAATGTCACACTTGTGAGTCCATTGTGAGCACATCAGCTAGTTGGTCACTGGCAGTGACATATGGTGTACAAATTAGTCCAGCATCTAACTTCCTAATTTTTAAAATTTAGGAGTATAAGTGCTCAAATTTCATGAGAGATGTGTCATGTGACCTGTGGTCTCAAGTCAATGAACCATAAATTCCTAATACGTTCATCTGTGGCTGAGCCATTTAATCCTTGAGAAATAGAAGATTTACCCGAAAGTATGAGAGGATGAATGCCGCAGGGTTACTCTCCATCCCCCCAAAATCCCCTATTGTCCCATTTCCAATTTCAATATGGTGGATTACCATGTAATTTCCAGCAACAGCTCCTGGTATGACGTTTTTTTTTTTCCCCAACATCATAATCTCCCATTATTTGATGAGAAAAAGGTAGGACAAAAATTTGTGAAGAATCAGAAAACAATTTGCAGTAATGAAGGCCAGACAAACAAGAACCGCGGAACAATTCTTTTTGGTCAGAATACTAGAAAGCTTGAAAGGTTTATTCTGAATTGTACCCATGTCTGAACATACTATACAAGGAGCTAAACATAGAAAGAAATCAAAAGATATTCTTATAGTAGTGGGGTTCCTAATTATGATCCCCTGATTCTAGCATTCCCTTATTTCAAGGGAAATCAATCAATATACAATGTTGATTTTCTATTAAGTTGCAGAATACAGATGTCTGAAGTCAGAAACTCAGCATTATATTAACAGGCAATTGTTTGTGTTAAATTGTTTCTTAAAAGGATAAGTTCTCATTAAACATATTTCACCTTTCATGAGTCTTTACATATTTATTTTTCGACCTTTGGATGCAATTGGAAAATTTATGTTAACTTTTAGTGTTTCGCGTCTAGATAATAATTTGGAGTATATAATGATTTGACTATTAATTTATTCCATTTCCATGTCACTAAAAGTTAAATGGTATGATTCTTCTATTCTTTGGTTCATTAAATAGACCCTTATAGACTGTTTCTTGTAGGTCATGCTTTTGAAGCCCGAATATATGCTGAGAATGTTCCAAAAGGATTTCTGCCAGCTACTGGAATTCTTCATCATTATCATCCTGTTCAAGCTTCACCAGAAGGTATTTCAATTAAAGTGAGAATTTAATCAAATGAAGGGTTTGGTACAACTTCTAAACTTTCCCTTCAAAATTTAATCATGCAAATATGAACATGGGCGCTATTGGTGCTGATGAAATAAGTTTTAAATCTTAATGGATGCTGAGATTATCTATATGTATTATTTTTCGTTTGGATGTCATACATCTGTGGTGGAATCTGCCCCTTTCTTGTTATATACATTTTTCTTACGTCAACTTAAATCCAATGACCAGTTAGGGTTGAGACTGGAGTTGAGCAGGGAGACACAGTTAGCATGCATTACGATCCCATGATAGCTAAACTTGTAGTGTGGGGAGAAGATAGATCAGGAGCATTAATCAAACTGAAGGACTGCCTGTCTAAGTTTCAGGTATTCTGAATTGGTCTGTAAAGTTAAAGCTTTGAATGTTGCATATATATAGTGCTCAAGTTTTTGAAGTGAGTTTTCTACAGTTACATATCTCATGGATCATTAGGATGGTTGAATGACCAAAATAATGGACTTACTTTTGAGCGTACAAGACTCTTTTGATTAGCCAATGTGTTCAGTATTAAATTTCCAAAGAATATGATGAGCAAACAGTTTTCTTTAGCTTTTTTGACTTTAGAGAATTTTACAACAAGGACAATGATGGATACACCATTTATGTATCTATACATTCTTTTCACTCAGTGTATAAGCTTTTGGCCACAGCAAATTGATATATTTAATTTCGTTGAAGGACTGATTTTTCTTGCTTCTGTCAATATAGCCCCTGCAAATCTGTCGCATTTTCTTTGATTCTCCAGTTTCAAGTCCTTCAATTATATGATCTTCGCAGTATATAGCGACTTCATCCTTCTTCTAGTGCTCCCAGGTCTCTGTGGTGATATCTAGCAGAGTCTGATCATTAGTTTTTATAGGTTGCAGGTTTACCTACAAATATTGATTTTCTCTCAAAACTTGCAAACCATGGAGCTTTTAAAAATGGAGAAGTTGAAACCCATTTCATTGAGCAGCATAAAGATGACTTATTCATTAATCCAGATGATCAGTTATCAACTCAGCAAGTTTATGATGCTGCTGCACATGGTGCCGCAATTGCAGCTGCATGTGTTTGTGAAAAAGAACATACAGCAACGAGGCAGAGCTCCCCTGGTAATTTAACGATCCAACTCTTCAAGCACATACACACCTGTTATTTTCATGGAATCACTTCATATATCCTGTAAACATGTGCAGGTATCCTTTCTGTATGGTATAGTAATCCTCCTTTCCGAGTGAATCATTTTGCGAAGCGCACAATGGAGCTTGAATGGGAAGATGAATCTAGCAAGGGTGGCTCAAAACCTGTACCAGTGCATGTCACTTATCTGCCAAAAGGGAAATATCTAATTAAGGTTTTCTTGTGGCCTTCTCATCTCAAGCTGAATCTTTTTCGTTTTTGAATTGCCTTGGATATTACATTTATAAGTTCAGAAACCCATATCTTCAACCAGTTAATATGCATTTACAGACGGGAGGATGCAGTTTTCCTGATCTCGAGTTGAAAGTAGAGCACCTAGGAGACCATGATTTTAGAGTTGAACATGGTGGTGTAAGCATGACTGTCAGCATAGCTGTTTACCAGAAGGTGACATTTTTACCCAGTCAAACATTGGAAGAAAATTTCCCTTTTAATGTTTCTCTCAATTGTAGGTTTTTTTTTATATTCGTTTTGCTTGCTTAGACTTTCTCATGTTTCTTTTTTCTATAATCAACTATTTTCTATTCTCCTATTTATTCTTAACAGTTTTTGAATTGTTGAAGCCCAACCCTATGGAAGAGTGAAGTCTAGTTACTTCACCCTCAATGTTTCTATTATAAGTTTGTATAGATTTTTCAATTGAAAACTAACTTATATGTTTGAAACGTGACTCTTTATGGGACGGAGGGAGTAATGCATATACACGACAGCAAGAGAGGGAAAAATGTTTTGTGTCTTAGTATAGCAGCAACTTGTCTGAACCAGTTCTTTATGTTCATGAATTGAATTGCCTACTACATTGCATTGATGATAGCGAGATTTGAATTGCTCAGTAACTCACACTCACACCTTCTATGAACATGAAAACACAAATAACCAAAATGAAAGCGAAATCCTTAAAGTCTCACTCATTGGTAAACATTGTAGTTCGTGTTGTATGTGCATGATTAAAGAGTGTCTGGTGACAGTAGTTCAACAAGTTGTTCACACCGTTGTCCACCAGCTGTTTAGGTCATTATCCATTTTTGCAATGTTTTGCACTAATTCAGGGTAAGAATGCTGTCTGCATTGCAGGATCAGATGGAGCACATCCATATTTGGCATGGATCATGCCATCATCATTTTAAACAGAGAAACAGACTTGACCTCATTGATATCGATGAATCCCAACACAGACCTGCTGCTGAGGCGTCATCACATCCGCCTGGGACTGTCGTGGCTCCTATGGCTGGTTTAGTAGTTAAAGTTTTGGTGAAGGATGGGGAAAAAGTTTCAGAAGGACAGCCTATATTGGTCTTAGAAGCTATGAAAATGGAGGTTTGTCTTCATTTTGTCCTGAATCTTTACTCCACCTATGTTATTTATATACAATGCTCTACGTGGTTTTCTTAATAACTTTAATCTGCAGCATGTTGTGAAAGCAACAACTGCAGGTCGCATCAGTGGTCTTCGAGTCACAGCTGGCCAACAAGTTAATGATGGTACCGCTCTATTCAGTGTAAAGGTAAATTACACCTCATCTGAATACACTCTACCTAAATTCATGAGTTAGATTTTATGTTTCTGAAGGCATATTTTTATTGGTTCCAAAGCAATAGTTATTTAAGGGGGCAAAAGAATATATACATATCTTCATAATTGGTCATCTTTTCATTATTCTTGAACAGGATGAGTGAAACTTGTGGAAAAGGTCGGCTTTAGACCATGGGATTGGATTCTGTTTAGTACCTTGTTGGATGTATCTCTCTGTGTATATCATCACCTTCAGGTTCTTCTCTCTAACTATCGCATTGGAAATGTAATGTAACAGAAAACTGTACGAAACTTGAAAAATGTTGGAACGTTCTCAATAAGAAACCTCATTGCTTTAAATTGCATATGGAATTATGGTTGAGCATGGTTCTTTGTATCATTCCGTTTCGCGTCGTGTCGGTATGCAATTCATCGAATGCCCCAAATTTCCTTGAAACATGCCTGATTGCAAGAACCACTTTTTCTTCACTGCAAGTTGCTGATTTAAAGTGTGCTGGATTTTGATTATTTATCCAAGTGGTACTGGTTATATTTAGCAGCTTCCGTAGGTTGTGGTCCTGTGTACTATGACATACCCAATTACTGATCCCTATTCCCCACCCCTTTCAATTCCACGCGGTGTTTCCAATTACAAACTGTGTTTTATCTCTTATTTTAACATCGTTAATACATACATGTTTATATAATGATATCATTGTTGTATCCTTTAACATCTATATATATAATAACAATTACTCCCTACAAATAGAAATGTAAAAATTTTCCCACTCATTTTCACTTACTAAATATGTAATATATTAATAATTAATAATTATTAAATATAGAAAATATATTTGTGTAATCTTCTACATATAGAAATTGCACATATCATTAATTATCTCATATTAACCAATTGCACATTTCCTTATTTAGTGGTAGTATATCTAAATTGAAGCATTATTTTTCTCCACTAAGTTATCATCTAAATTTATATGTATATAGATTGAGTTAATTCAATTAATTACTAATTTACTACTCACCAATTGAGTAAAAAAAAAAATAGATGTCATTTTGTGATTCTCAATTTTCTAATTCATTTACACCTTCAAACATATATATAGATATATACATATATATTGATTGAATAATAATTACAATTAAATCCGATAAAAAAAAACTTGACTTTTATACATAAAAAAGTAATTAAAAAAACATGTTCAACAACATTAAAATAACAATAAACTGATGATAATGATATAAATTTATACATACATAGATTGATAAACTTTGACTGCATAACTACATTAATATAAGAGATAAAAAAAATTCAAGATTAATATAAAATTAGATGAAACAAGTTTGATTGATAAACTAAATAACAAATAAAAATATACATGTTTTATTTTTATTTTAAAATGTTTTAAATAAATTTGGATATGTTATTCGCAGCCAATTTCTGGAATAAAAGCAACTTCTTATTTATTTATTTATTTTTTATCTAAAAACATTTTTAGTGCATTTAATATTTTCAAATATAACAAATAAATAGAACTATAACATAACTAACAACTTACCTATTTCGTTATTTTAATACATTAGTTTTAATTTGTGATGTGTATACAAACACAAATAAATTTGAACAATTAATATGTTCTCTAGAAAATGTCTTAGTATTTGAAAAATGTAAAATAATTGAGTTCACTAAGTATAAATTTTAAAAGAAATAATAATACTTGATGGAATCTAATAAAAAAAAAGTACAAACTGAAAAAAAGTAAATATTAAAATTTAAGATACCCCTTTATATTTTGAGTTATGCAATTGTATAGCTTTTAATATATTTTCAACAAATATATTCTAATATATTTTGTAAATAAGTGTTTCATTATATATTCTAATATATAGTGTAACACTTATTTAATATTTTCCATCAATTTGTTATATGTTTGTTCCTCCCGAAGATTTATTTCAAGTGGGGAATATTAGAAAGTTAAAATATGTCGTAATTGTGACAAATATTATATGAAAATTCATTTGGGGGGGGGGGTTGATAGAGAATGTTATTTGGCATTCTACTAGATATGACGATTTGATGAACCTTTTTTGAAAAACAATATTCAAAAAAACGTTTGTTATATCTAAAAGATATTCTAAACTCAAGTTTTGTTTTACATAATAAACTTGTCTATATCAAAAAATTACAACACTTTAAATTTATATACCATGCATCACACGGGTTACCAAATGAAATTGAAATATTACTAATAACTTGATTTTCTGTAAATTGACATTTTCACATTTAACGTGAAATATTTAAATTCTATGATCATGCATCATACGAGTAACATATTATATTAAAATGAATCTAAAATAATATATTACTGTGTGTTCAACATTTTCATATCAAAATATCAAAATAATAATTTTTATATGCCCGTGCATCGCCCGGGACCTATATACTAGTTGATACAAAATGTGTAGTTTATCCATGTCCGAGAAAAGGCGGTGTTTGGCGGCGTAATTTTATATGCCTTTGATTAATAAAACACTACGCAGATTTAGTGGGAAAGTCTGAAGAAACAAACAACGACTATTTTCCCTGTCCAGACAAGAGCACATGGACATAAGTCGATATATGCTGGAATATTATTACCACTCTTTTGTATATTACTCTTGTCTTCTATCTTCCTTAGTCTATGTACTCAAATAATTCATTAGAGCCAAGGGTTCCTGAATTTTTGAAAATCTAGGCTGACAAAAATATCCATTTTTTATTGTTCAATCAAGTTATGGAGTGTGAGTTTACAGGGTGGAATACAGAAAATGGAGGATAATGTTGTCTAGCTGAAGATGACAAGTTCTGAGAAATCGGATGGGCAGTTCTCACCAGCTCTCTATTCTAAATTATTTTTGTTGGGCCCCCACCAAAACGATCCGGCCTAGGATCCGGTCCAGGAGAAGACCAGAAGGCCCAAGAAGGCCAGAAGACCAAAGGAGGCTAGAGGACCAGAAGGCCAGAAGGTCAGAGAAGACCAGAAGGCCAGGAGGCCCGAGAGAAGGCTAGAAAAGACCAAAAGACTAGAAGGCCAAAGTCGGCTTGAGAGAAGACCAAAAGGTCAGAAGACCAGAGCCGATTAGACCTTCAGCTTGGGCCAAGGACCGACCCGACCAGAACCTGGCCCAGGGCCTGACTAGAGACTAGCCACGTCGGCCAGAGATTGGCCGAGCCTACCCGACCGAGGTCGTGCTTAGTCAAGTAACTAGTCAACATGGTCCAGAAGTATAATTACTCATTTCTGAAAAGTCAGGTAGAAGGCTAGAAATCGAGGCCATTGTTGCAAGAAGAGTAGAAAAGACTTAGTTATTTCAAGTAATCTTCAAGAAAGGAAACAAATCAAGATCAAATCTTATCCGATTTAGATAGGATTTAATCCATTTTCCCCTTATCTGTACCCTAAAATCAAGTGATTTATTTCTTATTTTCCAAGTTTCATATCTTAGCTCTAGCTTATAAATAGGACATCAATTATCATTTAAAGGGATCAGAAATCATTGTATTTAAGGGACTTAGAGAGTGGTTTTTCTCTCAATATTTATATAGAAATCGTTCTGGCCGGCCAAAACTGACTAACCAGAATAAGCCTAGCAAATTTGTCCGAGTAGGCATCGGGCCATTCTTTTTCTTACTTTGTCCAGTTCTTTTATTTCTTATTCGGTTCGATTCCTTTAAGCCGGATCGATATTTCTTTGTGTTAGACTAAGATTTTGTGCTCAACAAAATTTGACGTCAACAATTTTCAATAAAAATAACATTACTAATCAACATGTGACGTAAATCAAATGCAAAATCGGTAAAGTTGAAATGAGAGATGTAAGAATATTGTAGTTAAAACTAATGATTAACACATCTTAAGAACATACTGAAACATAAGAAAATGAATTTTTGTTTATGTGATTAACACCTTTAAAAACATCACTGTGAGTGTCCTTTAGCCTTTAGCTTCACAAAAAGAAGTTAAAATAAAAAAGATAAAGAAAACTATATAAATCATAAATTATTGAGTTATTCTTAACTTATTATAATGAGTTCGAGCAGCTCAAGAGTTAGTGTTAAGCAGAGTGATATAGACAGAATACCAAATGATCAGCTTTTCAGAAGTTGGGTGTCAGGTGATGACAAAGCACTTAAAAAGGACCACTCTTATCTTTATTCATATGTCAAAGGAAAAAATGGAATAACATGTTTGTCCAACTATTTATGTTCTAAATTCCAATTCATCTCTTTTGGATTATTCCCATACTCATGAAACACAATGCAAAATCAAGATTTAAAGATAAACACTAGACTCTTATTAACTCTAATTGGACTATTCTCCTACTAATTGAATTTTTGAGTCATTTAATATAAAAATTAAATAATTGTCTATTTTAATGAAACAGAGTATTAATTTATGAGATTTAACAAGCACACGGTCTTCACTGGGTGATCTCAATCTTGTGTCTCTTTCAATTCTCTTTCCAAGAGATGTCATTTCCTCTCTCTCTCTCTCTCTCTTCTCATGTTTGATGTTTGTTCCATGCACTTAACCTTTTCTTCTCGCTCCTATTTATTTTCATGGCTCCACCATTTTACTACTATTTTATTTTCATCATCACTGAAAACCTATTCCATGCTTCTCCCTTTCTTTCAAGAGGGCTGATACACACCATTTCTTGCTATACTCTTCTTCTTCCTTCTTTTTCCATTCTGATTTGATTTTATTTGAGCCCATATAAATGGATTTCAAGAATGTGAAGGAGGGAGAAAGTGCTGTCGGGCCGGGCCGGAGATTGGAAGATGGGGCCCTGGAATTGAGAGTGAGGGACAATTCAGGTGATAACAGAGAGAGCACTGTGTTCTTGAGGGCTGATAAGATTGACTTCAAGACATGGGATGTGCAGTTGGAGAAGCATCTGAGCCGGGCCTGGTCTAGGAACAGTGAGGCCCAAAACAAGCCCGAAGAATGGGAAATTGATTTGGCTAAACTTGATATCAAAAATGTTATTGCTCATGGGACTTATGGTACTGTTTATAAAGGTGTTTATGATGGCCAAGATGTTGCGGGTAACAATCACTATACTCTCTCTCTCTCTCATATTTCTATGGTGGTTGTTAAATGTTAATAGTACATTATCTTCAACTTTTATGCATTAAAAGTAATTTATGTCACGTTATAACTAGGTGGAGCTCTCTGTTTAAGTGGAAACCTTAAATTTTCATATTATTCTTGTTAATTTGCTATAGTTGACATTTCTTTGTATAAGTAAATACTATGTATTGGAGTACAATAACTTGGTAAATTTTGCTCTATAATGTTGTTGGGAAGTGGATGTACAAATGTCTATGAATTGGATAATAGATTGTCCTATAATGTTGATGATGTTCTTGTGCAATAAGCACCTTTTTTTACTTCTTTAATCAACTATAATACTTTTACGACTAAGACGATTTTCAAATACATAGTGAAGGTAATGGACTGGGGAGAGGATGGTATCGCCACAGCTGCTGAGACCACTGCTCTTCGTTCATCGTTCAGACAAGAAGTAGCCGTCTGGCATAAGCTCGACCATCCAAATGTCACGAAGGTGAACATTGATTCTTTTATGATGTGTTAAATCTTATGTTTATGGTTCGATATGCTCATAGCGAACTCGTTCTTGAATTCTAGTTTATCGGGGCTTCAATGGGAACATCAAATCTCAAGATACCTTGTGATGGAACTTTGTCTGCTACTTTCAATTCACTTCCATCGAGAGCATGTTGCGTTGTGGTCGAGTACATTCCGGGTGGGACTTTGAAAAAGTTCTTGATTAGGAATAGTCATAAAAAGTTGACCTTCAAGGTTGTCATTCAACTGGCTTTGGATCTTGCTAGAGGGTAAGAAGTGGTTATGCTTATATTAACACAAGTTGATAAAACTTTTTCTTTCTGTTTTTTTAACTTTCTTACATTGATTCTGCAGCTTGAGTTATCTCCATTCCAAGAAAATTGTGCATCGTGATGTGAAGACGGAAAATATGTTGTTGGATATTCATAGAACTCTGAAAATAGCTGATTTTGGTGTTGCTCGAATCGAAGCTCAGAATCCAAGGGACATGACAGGAAACACTGGAACTCTTGGTTATATGGCACCAGAGGTATATCATTTATACATTTTCATTTGTTTGTTTTACTACTTTTATTTGGACAAACAAAGTAATAAGGTTGAACTTCTAGGTCCTTGATGGTAAGCCTTACAATAGGAAATGCGACGTCTATAGTTATGGCATATGCTTATGGGAAATATACTGTTGCGACATGCCATACTCCGATCTGAGCTTTGCTGAGGTGTCAGCTGCAGTAGTTCAACAGGTACACATGCCGAATAAATCACTTACAATAACTATCAATCTTAATACTTAATTTTTACAAATATCAGAATCTGAGACCGGAAATACCTAGATGTTGTCCGGGTGCATTTGCAAGCATCATGCGCAAATGTTGGAACGCAAAACCAGAAAACCGGCCTGAAATGGACGAGGTTGTAAGGTTGTTAGAAGCAGTGGATACGAGCAAAGGTGGTGGAATGATACCGGATGATCAAGCTGAAGGTTGCCTTTGTTTAAGAACTACACGAGGTCCATGATCACATTTCTTTTAATTACACGTGTTTTTTTAGTCGAACAAGATGACACATATTGTAGTCGTTCTTTTGTTAAAGCAATCAGTTGTGAGTGAAATCATAGCATAGATATGAGGTTTCTTGGTAATTGTAAGTATTTGCAGAAATCAAGCAAGAAAATAACATGTCATCTGAGAGAACTTATGCTTTATTTGAATGAAATAAGTTTGCCTACTTTGCTTGATACTGCAATGAGAATATATGCTTATATTCATTGCCAGTCATGTAAGGCACAGAGATGTGTCTAGACGATGTTATGTTCGATTTTGATGCTGCTTAAATGCTCGACCCGATTCAGGATTTGCTTCAAGAATCCTTCTCCTTGTTGCTTTTATGCTATTCTTGAATTTCTGAAGTGATTGTATGAATCACATGCTGGCATTTGCTTATGGAAAAGATTCATTTTGCAATTTGTTGATACTTTTTTTTTTTTTTGAAGTGGATATATAGAGAGAATTTATGCTTCTCTACTCATAATCCTAGAAGTGGTTTCTTAGTAAGCAATGTGGTGTATTTATCTTGAAATGCTAAACTTATATTTGTAGTTTGAAGTTCAGATTTTGTTTGGATATATTATCATTTCTATAAACTGGAGTAATTTTTACCAAACTTTGGCCTCTCCAATTAAGTTTAAGAGTATTTTGCTTGATATTTTGGTTGTGATATTTTTAGGATAAAATGACTAAAATACAAGAAGATGGGCCTATATGGTCCCTGTCTGTAGATATATGTCCAGCCCTATTACTCTATCCCTGTGTTGTGTGCACGTTAAGATGTGTACATGACTGATATGTCAAAAATACAAAATAATTCTTGCAAGAGACGATTCGATTCACACGTACTTTCTCTATCTCTATATTTAATATGATATTTCATTTTCCATATAATGAGGGGATAAAGTTATTACACGTTATCGTGGATATATTAAGGGTTGTCCATTATGGACATTTTATCATTTTCGCATATATGTATTGTCTTTTTATATTTTTTATAAATTGATGAGATATATTGAAACAATTTGCATTACATGAATTATACAATCGTCCATTAAAACATATATATATACTCGTATGTTTTTTCTTCAACAAATCTAATGTAATCTCTTGATGTAACATGTATCATATTCCGTTGTTACTTGTAACACAATGATTTGCATATAAAAAAAGAAGATGATAATACCTTCTTTGTTAGCCAAGGATTTAAGAAGTATCAGGCAAAATTATACATAAAATTACCACATTACCTATTTTAGTTAAACTCATCAATACTTCAATCAGTCAAATTAAGGTAAAATTTAAAAGAAAGATTTTAATTTTTCTTATAATTAGTTCAAAAGCACAAATATAATAAATATTTGTTAAACCAAATCGTTATATCACCCACCTCTGGAAATGATGGATGCTCTATTGATAAATTAGTATTGCATCACTGAGAAGGAAAAAAAAACACACACACACACACTCATATATATTTAAATTTTAAATGTATTTGAGTTTCTGACATGTTACCCTCAAAAAATATTATCTGAATTCTGTTATAGAATTATATAAGTACTATGTACATTTTTTTTATCTAAAGAATAAGTAAAGGTAATTAGAGTAGCTCGTGGATCAATGTCATAATTTATTTATTAATACCTCTCGGATCAATTGTCATAAAATAGTGAAATTCATGGTTACGAGGATAACTTGCATATTAATAATCACATAAGTGAGATATAAATCCGTGTTGGAAGATAATGACAAATTATTTCATTACTCAAAAGATAACATATCTTTTAAGCCATCTTAACAATGCACAACAAAAAATATTATAGTTTAATATAATAACTGTTAAAAGAATATTTTATAAAATTTCTCATCATTCTAAAAAATGAATTAAAAAAAATGAAAAGTAAAAGAAAATGATATCAGACAAAGACATTGAATGTGCGTTAGATCTAACATAAGGATAATAGCTGAAATAATTTAGTACGATCATTTATTACACTTTTGGAGTGAAAGAATCTAATGTTGTGTCAGGATATAGTGATTTGAAATCCAAAATTTAAAATGAATGAATTTCTAATCGATCCAAATTGAAGTGGATTTAAAACCCGTGTTCTAAAATTTGGTTCAGGTGGCCGCCTAGGCGGTGCTTATGCCCTTGGCGCCTCCTAGCCGCACCTTAGGCGCTAGACAGTTCTAGGCAGGGTAGGCGAAACAATTCGGCCCTAAGCAGTTCGAAGCACCAAATAAATTTTTTATTTTAGTAAAACGACGGTATTTTTAATGTATTATAGGCTTCTTTTAAATATTATTATTTAATTAGATATGGATAGAATATTAACGAATTGAGAAATACAAATACAAATTAATTTTATAATCATGAATAAGTCATATATAAATAAAATTCAAATGAGATATTAATTTTTTTTCTCAAAAATAAACAATATATATATATATATATATATATATATATATATAAGAGTTCCAAAAATAATTTTAAAGATAAAAAATAGCTAAAATAATTAAAATGTATTTAATTTAGATCTATCAAAACATTATAAATGTACTTGATAGAGATTTTCCCTCCTCAAATCCACCTATCCGAATGAAACTTTTAAAATATTAGAAATCTAATGCGCCATATACTTCCCAAGTTAAAAGAATTAAGAATGTTGTCAAATAAAAAAGTTTAAATTTGATGAGAGGATTTGAAAAAGAAATTTAAAAATTGTAAATAAAATAAAATTATAAACATATAAATATTATTTTGAAATATTTTGTAGTCAGAGTCCAGTGATTTAAATAGTGGACAATCACACGTGAAGTAAAATGGGTTTAGAGAAATGTTGGGAAATTCTAGAGTAAGATTTAGAGAAAGCCCATTTCTATAAGCCGAGTTTCAGTCTATAAATAAATGGCGCTTCATTCCTTCATCTCTTCCTCCTCCAACACTCCACCAACCACTCTCGATTTTACTCTGTTGTTAGACAAATGGAGCATGTAGAGACAGCCATGTCCGATTTCCTCCGCCACTGCGGCGGCGTTGCCGTGATCGACGGCGGCCTCGCCACGGAGCTCGAACGCCACGGCGCCGATCTAAACGACCCTCTTTGGAGCGCCAAATGCCTGTTAACATCCCCTCACCTCATTCGCAGGGTATGCCTTTCTTCTTTAACTACTACTTTTTCATTTTTATTCTTTCAGTTTTTTGATTTTTGATTTTTTTATAAATACATCTATTTATAATCATTAATATTTCGTACTGTTTTTCTTGCTTAAGCATATAAGTTTTATAGGTTCTTTGTCAAAAGTCTAAATTTAACACTTTAGTTGTGTGAACTTGTTGCTTTTTATGTAATCTAAGAGTAATCATAATAATATCAGCCTAATGTGGTTATTTTATTAGCTTTAATAATTTAATTATATTTGCCACTGTGGGGTTATCTTCTGAGTTTTCCAGGTAAGAAATCTTGCGGTTGGCAGTGAGTGGAAGTTGTGTTTTAAGTATTAGAAGGGAAAGAACAAATTTCATAATGAAGTGTGGTCCACCATGTGGGCTATATCCATTTTTAGCCATTTTGAAACAATTAAATATTTTTCTGATACCTAACATTGGGGGAAAGCATTGATTGCAAGAAATGCAGTTGATTGATCACCTACAAGCTTCTTGAATGAAGCTTAATCCTTTCTAGAATTACAGAACACCCCTGATGGAGGTTTCTGCATAAAAAAGTTTTGTATTTTAAGCTAATAGGTTCTGATTAATTTAATAATGTGGATCAATCATTATTTTTATTGCTAGTGATTTGAGCACAGGTTTATGTGGAAAAACTCTGAGATACTCAGAACTTACTATAGCTCACAGAAAACGACGTGCTTTGGCAGCTCATTGATGATGGATCTTCACATAATATTTGGCTTAAAACATTTGGTTTCACAAAGTAATCAATTTCATGTATGAATTCACATTACCTATTACCTAAAAGCACCGAATGTATTAAATACACCTAATAGTATGATTATATTTCATCGGTTGAAACCTTGATATATTATGCCATTTGTATGGATGAAGTGGTAGTTCTTTCATTTCATATTAGTGATCTCCATAATTGAAGACTCTAAGCTTTTTGTGATGCTGAGGTTGAATTTAGGACTCATATTTGTTTGATGAAATTGCGTGGCTCACATACGCAAAATTGAAAGATAGAGGCCTAAGCAGTAATGCTCACGGTTAATCTTTATAGAGCAGGTACACCTTGATTACCTTGAGGCTGGTGCAGATATAATAATTACAGCATCTTATCAGGTAATTTCTTCTTTTGTCATCTAAGTCCTTACCTTGCTATGTGCGCGTGTACAGGTGAAACTGAGAGCACTTTTTAAATTGAACAGGCAACTATACAGGGGTTTGAGAACAAAGGTTATTCTGTAGAAGAAGGTGAAAACATGCTCAGAAAGAGTGTTGAAATTGCTCGTGAGGCAAGAGATCTATACTACACTAGGTGTCATGAAGCTTCTATTAATGATACTCCTGATGATAGAGTTCTCAAGCAGCGGCCAATATTGGTTGCAGCATCTGTGGGAAGTTATGGGGCCTACCTTGCTGATGGTTCAGAATATAGGTGCTTTGAAGCTAATATTCTTAGCCACCTTAATATCTTTTTGTTGGTTTGATGCTTTCGTTTTCTATATTTAAGATATGAAATATGAACTGAGAAAGATGTAACTTGTTCATGCTAGCTCTTGATGATACCAGTGTTTTTTAAAGAATGTCTTCTCATGCTGTTTACTATACCTGCATTTTTATCCCTCTGAAACTTGGAAACCTTTTATGTGCATGGACATTTAATCATCTTTCTTGATGAAGTATGAACACTGATTTTAACGAGTGCTGGTGCTTTCACTTTGAAATTTGAATCTGTTAAAAAGATGTTGTAGTTTGTGGATATGCTTAGGTTATACTTTGGCAAGTTATGTAAATATCCCTTGCTGACTTACAGTGGTGATTATGGAGATGCTATGGATTTGGAGTTCTTAAAGAATTTTCATCGAAGGAGGGTCAAGGTTCTTGCAGATTCTGGTCCTGATCTTATAGCCTTTGAAACTGTACCCAACAAGCTGGAAGCTCAGGTACATTGCACTTTATTCGCCAAGCCACCTAGTTTTTTCTCTCTACATGTAGAAATAAATTGGAAACTGACCTGTCTACTATATTATAGACTTTTTCAGGATAATTTTTATGTGACATCATAAGTTTTATCATATGTTATTTGTCTAGAAGATGGAGGACCATTCTGAGTTGTTGTCCTATATTGAGAATGTTTGTAGTTTTTAGTGCTGCATTTATAATGCTATAAACTTTTATGATTTTAATTAATAATCTATGCTCAACCAGGCTTTTGCTCTGCTTCTCGAGGAAGAGAATATTAATGTTCCTGCATGGCTGTCCTACAATTCTAAGGATGGAGTTAATGTGGTCAGTGGTGACTCGTTATCAGATTGTGTTGCCATTGCTGAATCATCCAACAAAATAGTTGCAGTCGGAATTAATTGTACTCCACCGAGATTTATCAGGGATCTGATTTTATCCATCAAGAAGGTATTCAGCGGTTACTGCTCTTTTTACAAAATTTCTCATATTATACTATCTGCTTCTTTATTTCCTCTGATGCTTAATATGATGGGATAATTGGATGTCTTGTCCGATTTGTGCTGAGTATATTGTTTGAGTAGTTAATGCATTCCTTGTTCTATGGTAGATGATTCCTCTGTGTATCAATAGATTTTACTTGATCGACCTATATATATTAATAATGATGATGGGAGAAACTAAAACATAAAGAGCCCCAAACCACTTATTTTCCTGTGCTTGATATGAAGGCAAAACAAATTAGATATTGCAAGGGATTTTATTTAAAATTGCAGAAAACTCCTTTTATTTGTACAATTTTGATTGTGAAGATTAATTTGTTTTTCCTCTGCAGCATCAATGGCGAAGAACAATCAAGCATGTGTTTTTATATTTCTGTTTCTTATGTGAATCTGAATAGTGAACAAGCTGTAGCTGTCTGGTGTTAGTTTGTCTGTCTTTGTTGCTCTTAACTTGATTTCATCTCAGGGGACGACTAAACCGATCCTCATTTACCCAAATAGTGGTGAGAGTTATGATGCAAATCTGAAGCGGTGGGTGGTGAGTTCTTTACTTGTTGTCAATTCTATTTCTTTTACAAATGAAGGATTGATAGGCCTCTGACTTGATTCGGCAATGCTTGAATTGCTTGATGAAACTCATTCAAATCTAATTTAAGTTTGATTCAGATAAAATCTGGGAAAGTAACTCTTGTTTCCTCATTCAGAAAGCAAACATTGTTCTAGTCCATTTAGTTATTGGAATAGCTTACTCATTTATGATCTTGTTGGAAAAATAAGAAAAGGGAATGTTTCTAGGACTAGAGCCTACTAACTATCAAAAAGCTATGTTCCTTATGCACTATCTTTGCTTATGTTGCAGCAAAACACTGGGGTTTCGGACAATGATTTTGTTTCGTACGTAAACAAATGGTGTGAAGCAGGAGCCTCTCTCGTAGGAGGCTGTTGTCGAACTACTCCCGATACTATCAGAGCAATCCATAGAACCCTCTCTTGGAGATCTTCCCAACCCTCTTTAGGTTCGAAGGTGCCTCAATTCCAAGTGGAGTGAAGCTTAATCTAATGGATACTATGGTTCAGTTAGCAACGGTAACTATAGCTGGAGAAGATGAGATTGTGCTTCTGTATTGGAGAAGATTTTTCGGTTTTAATATTTAATTTCTTGTATCATGTTTATGACTGCTGCTAAGCTGCTGTTAACTTGTTGGAAGACCTATCTAATGCTGTTTATTCATTGTGTTTCTTTCTAATGCAATCAATTTGGACCACATTTTTGTTAAGATGGATTATCTCTCACAGCTATCATTTCAAGTTTGCGTATAGCTGTCCGTTTTATAAACACGTGAATAAGCGTGTGATTATGCATAGTATATATGATTCAATTGAAGGAAATGTTACTGATAGCTGAATGCTACTATCAACAATGGGAACATAATTTCACTCTCCAGAATTAACAATCTGATAACAAGTATTCATATATTCGAGATGCAAAAGAAAGCATTAAAAATTCTGCAATCTTACCTAGCAATCATCAATCCAACTTATAACACTAGCAACCTCATAAAACATGAGTATGTAGAGATCAAGCATCAAAACCAGAGTAGATACCATTGTCCCTAAGCAGCCTCTTCTCTTCTTCAACATAGTTCTTCCCCCTACTCGCTTGACCAAGATCTCGTTTCCTCTTCTCCTTCTGTTGAAACGAGAGATTCTTCTTATCCTTCCGAGTTTGAATATTTGCGAGCTCCTCTGCATCAGCAATGGCAGCCCTCGTTTTCTGTCGTTCTCTAAAAGATTCTTCCTCCTCTTTCGACTGTTTATCCCTCCCCGTAGACCAAGACCAGTTCTGATCCTCTGGTTCCTTAGGCGGTGGCACATTCAAGACTGAGAGCCCTCCTCCATATCCATGTTTACTCAAAGCTTCAAAGTCTACACCTTTTTTCTTCTTCCTTGCAGAATCATCCACTGTAATCACAGGCAAGATTGAAGATCCAAGCCATCAGCTTTCCAGTTCTTATTAAAGGTGATGAATGAAATATGATCTTTGCCTTCTTTTATTGCTTCTGAATCTCATTTTTCATCAAAATTCCTAATTCTCGTGTCACATTTGGCAAGAAAAGACCCCTAATTCCTACACTAAGTATATCACTACTTCTGGTTTAATATCCACCAGATTTACACATAATCACACACATGTACATGTAAAATTAATGGTGGATTTTACACCGAGTATGATCCACTACGAATAGGGAAACGATCCCTGATAAGACACAGTAACACATCACAAAGATAATACGGTTCAGAATACTGAGTTATAGAGACAAGTGACACAAGAAAGTATAATAGGCATGTGAAGAACACGTACCAGGACAGGAAAATACTGAATCAGATTTTGTAGAAATTTCAGTTTTTTTCACGTTCATGAACAAACAAATGAATAACACAAATATATCCGATTGCAAAACAAGTACACGATTAGTTAAGAACACACTAGCTAGAATAAGCCTAGGTTCTTATCAACCAAGAATTCTCAGAATTAACAAGGCAATTCCAGCGTTTCCTGAAAAAATGGAATCATCTAATATACTGAAAAAAAAAAATTGCAGAAAGAATCTTGCTCAACGGGGAAAAGAATATGGCAAATCAATTGAATCTTTGTTTGTATCAGCAATAATATCATTTATTTCCTGCGAGAATTATTTCGAGAGCATTTCAGCATGCAGATTTACAGCCGAATTAAATTAATTAAACGGCAAATCAAAAGGCTATAAATTTCCAGAAGAAAACGCAACCAAACATTTAAGAAATTTCAATGTACATACCTTTAGAAGATTTAAGCTTTGAAGATTCAGAGGCATCTCGCTTCGTAGATTTAGAGGCACCATTATTATCTTCTGAATCCGTATCGAGGGTTGAAGAATCATCGGACGACGAATCGTCGTCCTCGCCGTCGCTCCACTTCAATCCCCTTTTCATCTCTCCACGTATCTGTACGATGAGCTGCGTCCGAGTGGAACGATGTCGTTTGCTTGTAGTTCTGACTTATGAGTTATGACTGGACTAGTTTTGACGTTAAATAAGACCCGGGAAAAAACGGGTTCCCTAAAATTAATATTAAAATATTGATAAAACCCTAACCCTCGAAGCCATTTTTTCTATCATTGCCTCATTTCCAAGTTCAGTGGATAATCTGGGTTTTCCAATTCAAGGTTATTTTGTAATCCTTTTTACTCTTTTAACACTCGACTGCTTATTATTCACAGGTAGAGATGTTCTTTTCTTTCCTCTTTTTATTTTTATTTTTTTCAATTTAATTATTTTCAAGTTTTCGAAGGATTAAGTGGTTTCGTAGTTTGTTTTTTCCTTTTTGAGGAGATATCGTGAACTGTTAAGTATTATAGATTGACATTATGAGAAGTTGTAATTGGAAAATTTCTGAAGAAATTTGCAGAGCCCATATTATATGTTGAACAGTTACAAAAAAGATAAATCTTGTAGCTTTAAATTCAATGTTTCCCAGTCAGTTGTCTAATTTGAACCTGATGCTAATAATTGTTTTTTATCTCATTTGTCAGTTCATTTGTTATTCACCCTGTTGCTGAATCTCTTATTGGTTTCACAAGTTTGAAATATTTATCGTGTTGTCACTTGCCATTTCGTTTTCATATCACGCTGCTTACTTAGCTTTAATTTAGCAATCATATTAGATCGTTATTAGTGTCCTAGCTTACATTTGAAGACTATTTTGAAGTGATTTTTCAAGGTTGCTTGAAGATATTTGTGCAGTCTATATTTGTTATGGATGTTGAAATTTTTGGCAAAGAATTGAGAAAATATATCGGTGAATGACTATTTTCTGGAAATGAGTTGATGATGTTTGCACCTCTGGTTTCTGATCTCTGGTGTTTGAATGGACAAATAAGGAAGTTGAAGATATTAACTAAATGCTTTCAATAGTAGTCCAGAAGCCTGCTAATCTTATAGTAACACTTGCAAAAGCCAAACTCTGTTCTATTTTGTATCTTGAAATTCGGAACTCTTTTAAGGTTTTTGGCTCAAACAAAATCCTATTCTATATCACTTTTCACTATCATATAGATGTTTTTATGAAAAAATGATGTTGCTTTTTTAATCTTGTAAAATATGATTAGGAGCTATTGTTCTCAAATTTATCAGATAATCCATTCTTTACCATGTGACAAATTTTCCCCATGCTGGATTGATTTCTATCTAATAGTTAGGTTGGTTTATTTTGGCTGATAGTCTTTTTATTTTTCAGGTCGTTTGTTCTTACACTATACTTTTTTGTGCCATTCCAGCTGTCTATCTCTTTAAGTTGACATCTGAATTGTGCTAATTTCCTTCTATGGCCGTCAAGTTAGATGGAACGGAAGGTTCCTTGATTTTGATCAAGCAAGGCGCTGAGGCTGTAAGTCAAAATTTTTACCTCTGCACTGTCTGCTTTTAACATCACGACCTTGGTAAATGATCTTTATTATCTGAATTAATGTCTCTTGGGTTAATGCGTGAAAATAAAATTAAAGAAAAACACTTCTTAGCAGTTTCATAATCATTTACTTACTAATTATATACTGGATTAATCATTTCCCTATTATATCTGACGATCTTGTATTTTTCATTTTCCCAGAGAGTGTTTGAGTCAACTTTTGTTGGTAGAAGGTCTATTGTTAAGGATCGTTTTTCAAAGAAATACCGGCATCCATCATTGGACTCAAAGCTCACTCTCAAGCGTCTGAATGCAGTCAGTCTTCTAAACAGATTTCACTGTGTTGCCCTTACATACTATGCTACCTGCTTGACTTTCTCTCAATGGTGGAACAGGAAGCTAGGTGCATGATAAAAGCTAGAAAGCTTGGTGTTTTAACTCCAGTGCTCTACGCTGTGGATCCCTTGCAGCATACTTTAACATTTGAGTATGTTGAAGGTTCTGCTGTGAAAGACATATTCCTTGACTTTGGTTTGCATGGTATTGATGAAGAACGATTAGATGACATTGCAACACAGATTGGTGATGCCATGGGCAAACTGCATGATGGTGGCCTGATCCATGGTGATTTGACAACATCAAACATGTTAATCCAGAATGGTACCAATAAGCTGGTAGATTGTTAATATCTTCTGTGCATCTTCATGTTCAAGTTTCCAAGTTATTTACTGTCAAGAACATTCTTTCTCAAGGAACAATAGTTAATGCAACATTTTTATTTCCTGAAAGGTACTCATTGATTTTGGTTTAAGCTTCACTTCAACCCTTCCGGAAGATAAAGCTGTCGATCTCTATGTTCTTGAACGAGCATTGCTCTCTATGCACTCTTCATGTGGAAATGTGGTAAGCAGTTATTGTTTGCCAAACTTCAGGATGCCTCTTGGTTCTTGAAAATATATAAGAAGTATCTGAACGAATATTGTGCTTTAATTTTTTAGTGATTATTAATTAGAACTTCTGACAATTGATCAGTTTTATTCTTTTGTGCGATTTACTTTCTCTTTTAGCTAAAATAATAAACCCTGGTGTATCTTGGGCAGTTTCTCATATGAAAACTTGCATTTACTTATGTTAAGGAGTGGTGCTGATGGAATTTATCATATATTGCAAAGTTTTCATTTCTTGTTGCTAATAGTTATCTTACGAGGAGTGACAAGGCTGCTATTAGATGGAGAACTTGAAAATATCACATTTCCTGTATAATGATCAATGAAAAGTTACTAAGATGAAGTGGTTGCTTGGGAAATGTTTATCAGCATGTTAACATGCATGATATGTTGCATCTCTTTAATTGAACAGCCATCATGGTACCAATTTCAATTCCCTTGTCCCCTGTAGATGGACAGAATCCTTGCAGGATACAGGAAATCCTCAAAGCAGTGGTCTTCAACCTTGAACAAGCTCGCCCAAGGTACCTCTTCTTTCATACTTTGGAATTTGGATTTTATATAATCTTTTGTTATGGAGGCAAAAAAAAAAAAAAAAGAGGTTTGATGGCTTATGTGCTGTTCTAATTCTTTTCTTCTATCATCTTTTGGTTGTATGGTGATGTATTTTAGTGCGACAAAGAGGAAGAAAGCGCACAATGGTTGGATAAGCCCTTTAACCTTCTATCCATTACCAAGGTAAGATTTGTCAAATTATGTGGATAATAACTAGATGTTTGATTTTCCTGACACGGTTCTGAATTCCATTTGAATATTTGTGAGTATGAATGACTAATAAGTTTTTACTTATTTTATCTGTACTGTACCATTATATCATTTTCAATTTCCCCTGCCTCTTCTTGGTTTGTGGATATAGGATTAGAAATCTTCTTGGATTTGTTAACATCCTTTTTTTATTTTAAACCTCTGCAAATGAAAGGCTGAAGTCTGAAATTTATAGATTAATATCCTTCCTCATATAGTCTTTAAAGCAACAATTCAATTGTCATTCTGCATTTTTTCACTCTCTTATGGTTATTTAAGCTTCAATTCTAAGGAAACATGTAGATGAAGTTCTTTGTGTTCTTTTTTTTGCAGAAATGTCAGAAATCATAGGTTAAAGAGATTAGATGGGATCGGAGAATCTGTAGGAGCTGTAACACTGTCGATACTTGTGCTTTTTCATGTGGCAAAGTGTTCAAAACTGAAGGGTAATGCCCATTTGAATGTTTTATCATTAATGAATCAGTTATTGGGCAACAATTTCTTCCCTTAATAGTTCTACTATGTGAGGCAACATTCTGTTGTATTGGCCTGAGAACATTCAACACTCTTTATCTTATCCGTTATTTGGTCCTTCTTTTATTAAGTTCAGAAGATATAATATGCCCGTTGCTTTATTCGTTCTTCTTTGTAATAGTTCTGGTTCTACTGGTCCCTGGACTATGAATGGTGGTCCTGAAGTTAATAATTTCTCTAGGTCATGGAGCTTGTAAATGCTCTACATTATCACTTTCCTCTTTTGAGCTTTTTTCGTATATGAGAGGTCGTTATTGCTGTCTATTTTAGTCATATCGGCATCTCAGTTTTGATTTGTCGTGTTCCATCTTTTGTCTGTTCACTTATCAACTTCAATGGTTCTCTGGACCTGTTCTCCAGCTGATTTGATGATTAATTGTTGTGAGAGATTATCATTGATTGATTGTGTGATAATTAAAACCACACCATCTACCTATGTCTTATCACTTATATAGGTCTTTATTTTAAAGTTAAATAGGTTTATTTTTGCAGCAACTATTGTTTGTTTATATTGTTCCTCATAATCCAGAGTTGTTTCTTTCATTTTTGATTGTCTGATTACAACCCAACTTCACACGAGCTGATTGTTATCAAAATATTTTTTAAAGATTGGGTTTATGTTTGTTTGTTCAATAAATATGCTTTTATTTATTCAATAAATATGTTTGTTCAATAAATATGGGTTTATGTTTGTTTGTTCAATAAATATGCTTTTATTGAATTGAATGTGCTGTGCTGTCTTGAAGGTAAGTATACATCAAATGTTCTCAATTTATACATTTTGATACATTAATAGAAGGATTTTGAGGCAAGCTTCCCAAAAGAAAAATAAAATAAAATTGGATTTTCATATAGATTTCAGACCTTTTAAAATAATATTATTTATAGCTAAGAATATTAAAATCTGTTTAATTATATCATAATATATATATATATATATATTTTGGGACTAAACTAGTACGTATTAGTTATTACACACATCATTGCCTCTTTGATGTCTCATTATCGTCTCTTGTCTGAGTTGTCTCCATCTCTCTATAACTCAATTATATTTAAATTCATGGAAATTACGAAAAATTAAAATTCAGATAGGAAAAATTAATGATTAAAATTAAAAGAAACAGTTACTAGTATATCATAAATAATTTTAGCTGTGGCATCTCAGAAATTATTTCCCTAACTCATTTTCCTGAATCAAAAGGTTGTATCTAATGAACAAAACCCCAAAACCATAACCAAAATATGTTAATTGTTATACAATATTTATTAAATTTTATTTTAATATTTTACAAATTTATTTATCCTTGGATTTTTTAATGAATTAAATTATATGTTGATAATTTAATAAATATAGTCATTTATCTAAATTCCTATAAAAATACCTCCATTAAATTTCACAGTTTTTCTAACAAATTTAAATTAAGATTTAGTAATCCAATTTGGTAATATTTACATTTTATATTTTATTCACAAAAAAAGAATTAATAAAATTCTGTTTGTACGAAGTATGTGCACGAGATATTTCTTCAAAATTATATTAATATTTTGGGCCCGGCTATCTGCACCCCACAAATTTCTAAATACACTTTTTTATTTATTTAAAAAATTCAAAAAATAATAAAATTACAATTTTACCCGCAAAGAAGTGTGTTCGACAACTCTCTCTATGTTCGACCACCAGTCGAATGTACTTCTTTGTATAAAGGTAAAATTGTAATTTTATTATTTTTTGAATTTTTTAAATATTAAAAAAAAAAAAAGGGTGCGTTTAGAAATTTGTTTGTGCGTAGACGGGCCTAATAATTTTTACCAAGATGGAATGCTTTCTTTAATTTAACCGCACCGCCGCAGAAGAACCGGCGGCGGCGCTGCATATGAATATGTGAGTAGCCTTTTACTGGTAAAGCTCGACATGGAGGCCCTATACAACACTCATGTCAAGCTTCTGGCTTTTGATTTCCTTGCTCTTTCCCCCAATCCAACAGACACGTCGTCTTTCTCGCGCAAAGGCGTGCCACTCTCACGCGCCGAGTCAGTCGGAGTTGTTGTGACTCGCGACCTCAAACCTGGAAAATTCCTTAAATTCACTATCGACGATGGTACTGGTTGCATCACTTGTGTCCTCTGGCTCAACCAACTCACTTCCGCTTACTTCTCGAAGCGAAGCCCATCAGGTGTTCGATCAATTGCTCAAATGGCGGCCAAATCTGCTTCTCAGATTCAGTTGGGTGTTGTTGCGAGGGTTCGTGGTAGGATCACAGGGTATAGAGGGATGCTGCAGATTACGGTTTCTGATGTTGTTCTGGAGAAGGACCCTAATGCCCAAGTCTTGCATTGGTTGGAATGTCTGAATTTAGCAAGGAAGTGTTACGATAAGTTTTGCAAAATTGGTGCTTGATTATATGAATCTATTTCGCTAATGTTTGCTTGATTTTGCTTGATTCATGCATAGTGTTTTCTTGGTGGTCAGTAATGTGTTTTAAATGGTTCAACAAGTTAACTGCAATGTGTTTGTTTAGAAGAGAATTTAAGCAATGCTTGTACATTTCTGGAAAAAGGTTTGAATTTCTTTTAATGCTCATGTCACTGATGGTTCTTATGTAGTAGACGTGGGGTATATTTTCTTGATTTTTCATAAGGAACAACACTATAGTGCTCAACATTTGTATGTCAAGTGCATAATTTGGAAACATAGGTATATACTAGTATTAGATTCCTAAAGACATTTGATACTGTATTAGTTTGGGATAAAGTGCTAATTGCTGCGATGGTTGTGGATCCTCGTCAACTAAGGAATTCATCGCACAGAGAATTACTATTTATAAGTGAGTTGGTCTATGAAGGTGAGTGGTTTTGGTAAATGGGAGAATCTTCTGAACTAAAATAGTAGATATTGAGTTGTTGTTACTTAGTTTCTATTCAGACTACATTGGCTCTAATGGGGTCCAAGAAATTTTGATGTTTCACCAAAGCCTGGGAACTAGTTAGATAAAGCCAAACATAGGAGATGTCTTTCAATTTCCTGCTCCATATAGCAATCACCATTTTGATGTTAACTCCAAATTGTCTTTACTGAGTAATCTCGTATTCGTTTTATAACTTTTGAGGTTGTCTCTTTGTTAATGATTGATGGGCCATTGACAATGTAAATCTTTTTGCTATCCACGTCCTAGAAAATTAGGCGACGTGTCAATAACAGGACCTGTATTTTCTTTCCAAGTTAGCCAAATGAAGAGGTTATTATTTACTCCCTTTATTTCATTTTTCACCCAGTTATGTGTCCTTGTGCTGTGGCTTTACTGAATATGATATCCAATGCTTCGGAAAGTAATCAACAGATCGAATATACCCTTTCTTCTTGCCTGGGTTTATTCTTTGTAGAGATCAGATTTTATTGTACTATCATGGATATATTAAACCAACAATCAGAGGTGCTGAAAAGTTGTTTTTTTTGTTTGCTCCGTTATTTAAGACAATTGCTGTGATGCTGTGTAGTTCTTGCTGTTTTCTGTTTTAGACCATTTTGGCCCATCAAAATGTTAGGTATTCATTCTGCTATGAAATCCTACTTTTACAATGGTTCTTTACTTTAATGCTTATCTCCATTTGATGTTGTTCTAGCTTGATTTTCCATTCTTTAATTCTACTTCTCTTCACCTCTTGATGTTTGCAGCTGGATTGATAGTGTGATAAAGTTTCATAGTTAGCTTTCCATAACTATATTAGCATAACGAATCTATTGCGTATTTCATGCGAATGCGCTGTGGTGATTATTTTCTCGATGAATTTCATTGAGTGCAGTATCTACGGTTCATTTGCACACACATGTATTCATTCACTTATAAAACATGTTTCTTGAATAGTGGTAAAATTGAATACTAGTATAGGTTGCATGAAATGGTCAGGGTGGATTAATCTTTGATGTATACACAATTCAATACATATCATGTGTATACTATGTAAAATGAAGTCAAATATTCATATTTGATGTATGATATATTTGGCTATAAAATATATATGTTCGGATAAGATAAATACACATTGGCTTTGGTAGCTGAGAAAACTACCAAAACTTTGTCAAACTTGGTTCTCAGTTTTACCTGCTTTATTGTCTATTTTTTTTCCAAGTGAAATTTAAATTGCAAATGTTATGGTAACTTTGATCAAATCAACAACAGCGGTCTCTGGTGGCTACAATTAGACACGAGTCTAAATCATCATGAAATAAAGTCAACACATATTCACATGTATATATACATATATGCATTTTAATTCAAATACTGCCATTGATATATCCCACTACGGTATCTATATATATCCAATATAAACACATATTAATATGTCCACTATTTGTGTTATAAATCATGAAATATTTATACATTGAAGTAGGTATGTGGGCATTATTTAACATCTATAATACCACATCAAATAAATAAGACGAGTATGATTGAACCATCTCACGATCTATCTTTATGAGATGGGCTATCTACCATTCACAATCTTGAAGATATGTGAAAATGAGTTTGAATTATGGTTATATGTAGTCTAATAATGAAATTATATTTATGAATAGTTGTATATAAGTTTTTTTGGAATTTAATAAATACTCGTTGGTTTTGGTAGGTAAGAGAACTACCAAAACCTTGTGAAAATTGCTCTAGTCACACCTGTTGTTATATCATTACTATTTTCTCAAGTTACTTTTTTAATTGCCTATTTGATGATTGCTTGATCAAATCAACAAAAAATCTGTTCCTGGTGGCTACAAATGGACACAGATTATTTGTGCTGATTTTATTTTTAATAGACAATAATTAAATACTTAAACCATCAAGAAAGAAAGAAGCAATAAATATTGCGTGCCACTATTTACAAGTAATGGTTTAAATAAATCTAACTGAAATCACCACATTACTGCCCAAACTTGACTTGAATCATTTATAAAATTTTCAAAATTCGAGACTAAATTTGATCAAACAAAAAAAAAAAATTCAAATCTGTTTGTTGCATTTATCAAAACAAATTAAATCGAGTATTGCATAGTTTGATTTGATTTACGTCTCTATTTACAAGTTGGAGAAGTGATTGGTAGCAAAGAAGAATGGAAAATGACAATGGAAAAACCAAAGGCAAGAAAGACAGTGACAAGATCTTTAGGCAGGTGCAGGCCAAGTCAATGAAATAAATCTCTTCACAAGTTTTAATATTTGGTGAATTTTTTTGTTTACCTCAGTTTTACACCCTTTGGTGAAAAGTTTCACATCACAATTCATCACTTCTCCTTGTACTTTCTTTATTTATATATATTTATTATTTACAAAGGTAATATTTCTTTGTAGTGACATTAATTTGTTGTATTATTTGGACTAAGAAAAGTCATTTAATGGATAGGCCAGGTTAAGGTATACCTCATCAGATGATCTCATGGAGATTTGAGGTTTACTAGGGAAAATTTATAAAATTATTCAAAAGATGATGAGATAGAATGGAAAGTGATTTCACAAAGAAAAATTTAAGTTTGAACTCCTCCAATTACTTTTTACGTCTTTTTAAATGAAGTTTGCATATATAAAAATTCCAAAAAATATAAACCAATCAGAGGGTGTGAATAGCTTAGCCAATGATCATCACCCTCTTGCTGAATTCCTCCTGCATCCATGTGTCAATAATTTTATATTATTTTATTAAAGAATAATTATATATTGTTTTTACCTAGTGATTATTTGTTATTAATTTCTCCAATAAAACAGCAAATAAAAGAACAGTTTGTTTATATCCACATGACAAACAAATTCATTTCACTTGAACATATATGAACAAGTTGATCATATCTATAATTACTTGTATAATTAATCTTGTACTATTCTACTAATAATTGAGACTAATTGGTAGCTCCTCTCTCCAATCATAATTAATATTATATAGCCATACATCATATTCTGTCTCAACATTAATTATCTTACACTAACTTTCAAAATGCGACATTTGTGACTAAGATTTCTTGTTAAAAGTAAGCACACAACATCTACCTTATAATCAATTATTTTAGTGCTTAAATTAGATGGATATCACAGATAATTGGGAGGACACAACCCTTTCTCTCTTTCAAATTGATAAGAAAATGGACCACTAACATTCACAATTTTTCACTTATTATTAATTACTATATCTGATTTTATCTACGTATACTTCAAATATGATATAATAATAATAATAATAATATTCTCTTCAATCTTAATTAAACACCGTTATGGAGTTTTTGTAAAAAAATAAAAGCATAAAATTTTGATTAATATTTCCTAATTAATCAAAAAATTTAGGATAAAAATTGAAACATAATCAAAATAAAGGGTTCTTATCATATTCATAAATGTTAATTAAAAATTTTACATGTTCGGTTGACAATTAGCAGATTTATAAGAATGTTGATATAAATAATCTTAAAATAAAATTGCATAGAAATCTAAAAGAGACATAATAATGGAAATAAAATTGACCTTCTAAAAATAACACTTAAGAATGAAAACGAAGCTAGAGAGTAATATTATGTATACTAAAATACCAAATATCTTTTACAGTTAATTTCAATTTGCTACCCGAACTATTGCATTTTTTTCTATTAGGTGGCTAAACTCAAAAAGTTTTCCAATCAATACTCATTCTTTTCAAAATTTTCCGGTTGCTACCCCAAACACATATTTTCCAGCCAAAATTCACCGGAAAACTCGAAAATGCAATTCACCTCCAAATATTTGTCAAAATTGCATGATTCATATGTCAAAATAACTCTATTTCAAAGTCAAACTATAACCCTGCGTTAATTTAATGATTCTTGTTTGATTTAACTTGAATCGAACAAAAATTTATTCAATCCTATAATGATTTTTGTTTAATTCGTGATCGATTTGAATGAGATTCATGAAATCGATTTGCGGTTATAATTGGGCTTCGAATAAGGGTCGTTTTGACATATGAATCATGCATTTTTTGATTGATATTTGGAGGAAAATTGTATTTTCAAGTTTTTCGGTGAATTTTGACTGGAAAATATGTCAAAATTTGAGTTTGAAGTATCAACCAGAAATTTAAAACAGAGAATGGGTAGTGATCGGAATTTTTTTTGAGTTTAAGCACCCACTGGAAAAAAGTCCAATAATTCAGGTAGCAAATTGAACTTAATCCTATCTTTTAAATGTTGTACATACTATTATTTAGTACTAGTATAGGGTCCGTGTAATACACGAGATTTTATAACATAACTAAATTAAACTGGGTAAATTTTGAAAAATTTAAGTATTATTTACACATTAAAATTAAATTTATGATTTGTATCATACATGTCGTCTAATTTAACTTTAAATATAATATGATGGAGATAGTTATTTAATTGTCGAATGGAATATGAGTTACATTGGTAGAGGATCATAAATAATTTTTTATTTATTATTTTAAAAATAATATATATTGTTAGCCTATTATATTATTCAACATACCCACTTTTTTTTTTTTTTTTGCTCGTTATTATTTATACGTCTAACAACCCTCAATTTTTATTTTCAATTAGATGATAAAAAATGAAAGTCAAAATTTTATAAATAAATATATGATTTTTTTAAAAACACATATTCAAAAAATTATTCAAGATATTCTCCATCAACTCACCTTTATTTTAATTTTTCTATTTATTTATATTTTTTCTCTAAACTTTTAAAATTAACAAATTTCAAATATGTAAATGACTTATAATATTGAGGTTTAGCATATATAGGTTATTTAAATAAATTTAATTGACATTTCTATTGTATTTAATAATGTTTCTTAGTAACACAAAATTTGAAGTAATTAATTAGCTATATTTAATGTGAGAGTTGTATGATTGACATGTGTCCTTTTGATAATTCTTTTTTATATATATACATAATTTTATTTTTATACGAGTATGTGTATATAAGTATATGGACCTATGGTCGATAAATGTTATATGTGATGATTTCATTTGTCATTATTTCTACATGACAAGAATATAGAACATAAAACATGTTAATATTATATAGTATCACAATTATTTACGTGTATCTCATAAATAAAAGTAAATATTATACTGGATATATTTCCCTGGGTGTGACTAGCCATTCATTGGTGCGATGGTTAGGGGCTAGGTAGGTCTATGAGGATTATATGGGCGTGTGACTTGATTAGCCTAATCTAGGAATAATTAATTAAGGCGATACAAGTTGAGTGCAAAAGAACGTTTCAAAATGTGAAAACAGTGACCTGGGTTGGGACCAAGACACAGTTTCCCACATGTAGCATGTGGATTTTAAGATTAGTCAAATATAGAGCTTAATCCAAGAAATTACTTTGATTGTAACATCTTAATTATTTATTCACTTAACTATCAGTTTTTGCTCAAAACCCTAGGACATCGCGTGGGATTTTTATTCATCTATTTATTTTTCTTAATTTATTAATAACTATGACTTGTGTTATGATGAAATCTTTGAAAGCTTTTTTTTCTAGAGTTAATTCTTGAAAAGATCACAACAATTATTCGAACTATCATTTTAACTAATTTTTTATAAATTTATATATATAGTATGTTCTTTAACTTTCGGTTCGAAAAAAAAATTGATGGCGTATAAAATATATACTACATATATAAAATTATGTTACTTTAACTAATAATGAAAGGTTTGATGGCAATTCGGGTAAATATTGTGATTTTTCTGTCAATTAACCCTATTTTTATTCAAAAGTAGTTGGAAAGAAATGTAGTATACTAGTATTTATTTCCAGCCCAAAATCTCTTTTCCACCAAAATTCAAAATATATAATTACCTTTTCCAATTTTTTCTGATTAAGGAAACATTTATTTTTGGTGTTGTCCGTCAAAATCATTATTTTAGCCATATTAATCATTTTATTTCTTATTAAGTGGGGGACTTCCTCCTACTTTCCTATATTTCGACACGAATTGGGTTGACTATAAGAATAAAGAAATGGTATTTAATTTTTTAACCCAAAAAATCACAATTCTGATGGTTTTGGTGGTAAGAATACAAATATAATTTGCTTCTTATATTTGCTAATTGCTAAAAATTCACATTTCCTTTATTTTTATTTGACAGAATTGTTATAACATGGTAAATGATGAAAATATAATATTTGTAATATCTACGATTTCTTTACATGATATATATATATATATATATATGTGTGTGTGTGTGTGTGTGTGTGTGTGTGTGTAGTGGATATTGCATCTCACGTAGTATTTAGAAGACCAAGAACTATTCACTCAAAATTGAGTGATGATTCCTTCAAAAACAATATTGAAATATACTTAAAAGAAAGCCTTTAAACCCTTTGATGTAAACATAATAACAACTTAATCTTGTAATAAAAATAAATATTGTTAAATCTGAGTTGGATCTGAGATGGGCCTCCGGTCAACTCTTTTTCCCCTTTTATTTTTAATTTTATTTATATATATATTCTTCTTATTTTTCCTTCTTTACTGACTCCAAACAACCTCACCCAAACATTACATAGATAGACATAAATGAGAATTAAGACAATAGAATTCTGAATTGCTTCAAAAATATAAAAACATTCTTTGCACTTGGAACAAAACACAGAGATGCAAATAAACCTTTCTTGAATGAAGGATTCCCCAAACACAAAAAAGTTGGATTAGGGCAGGAATTTATTTATAAGCTCATTATAGCTTTATGTCAAAGGAATAATTCCCAAACACAAGTGTCAAATAGGACCCTATTTGCCTTTGAATTTCAAGACACTAGACTAGTTTGACCCAAAAGAAGCTCCAAATTGCTTTACAAACAAACATAGTGTTGTTGCATTTAGATACAAACAAAGGTAGAGTTGTAATAACCTCCATTTTTTTCATTCTAAACCCAAAAATCTACATTGGAGAACTGCCCACTCTCCCTCCCATGCACTAAACTAAACCCAATAAAGTTATTGCTAAGTTTACTCAAAACCCAATAATTTGGAGTGGAGATTATGTTGATTTTTTTACTACCCAAATTTCCCCCTATTTATGTGGATGTGTAAAAAAATCCAATTTTTATGACTTTGTTTTCAAGAAAAGTAGTGAAAGTGACCTAATCAAAACTCTCCAAATAGCCTCTTTTTGCTTCCTCAATTCAAACTGGTCAATTTCTTGATTTCTTGCATATTTGGTGGAAGAGCAAACCCAAAGAAAGCTTCTTGACTTGCTTCCCGCGGGCAGTCTTGAACAGGGGTCGGGCAGCTGGGGGTCCTGTTTATAGTGAGCAAAATGTACATGGCCATGCTACTACCCTTAACTTGGGTCAGGGCCCCTTGTTTTTGAGCCTCGAGAAATACACCTTCAGTGTGTGTGTGTTTTTTTTTCTTTTCTTTTTCAAGTGATTTTCTTTAAAAAAAAATTGAAAAAAAAAAATCCCTTTTCTCCCATCTCTGCACTTTATTCTCTTCAAAGTTCGATACTTTGCTCTGTACTCACAACGAGGTTTTTTGAGAAGAAAAACACACATTAACACACTCTCTCTCACTCCATAAAACTAAAGGCCATCTCTCTCTCTCTCTACATTGTCTGCATTGTCCTGATTCTACATTCAGATTCTGATAATCTCACTCATCTCTCCTTTTCTTGATTTCATTCGTTTCTTTTCCCTCTTCTTTCTGCTTCTCAAATAAACAAACACTATCAAATTCGTATTTTCCAATTGAAGTTCTTGAAATTTGACTTCCCATGTTCTCGAATCACCATGCCAAGAAACTGGGTTTTCGTTATTTCTCTCTTCATCACTTAGAAAAACATGGGCTCCTGATTTCGTTTTGACTACGACGTCGTATTCTGTTGCCAGCATCCGTTCTCTATCTTTTGGTTGAAGAAACCGTTTTGATCTTTGTGTAGATTTCAGAGGGTGGAGAAAGTTGTCCATATATGAAGTGGTGAAACAATGAGAGATGGAAACTCAAAGAAAAGCAAGGTTTCTAATTTCAAGAATTAAATTCTGCATTAATGGATTCCACTGTTCTGCATTGATTGTTTCAAGATTTCTGATTTTTTTAGTGATTTTTTTTTTCTCAAGTTTTCATGGCCCAAGACACTAGTCAAGAAATGGTTCAACATCAAAAGCAAAACTGAGGATTTCCATGCTGATGACATCATTTCTGGAGGTAATTTCATCTGCAAATCATAAATCTAATTTGGGCTTTTCAAGAAAATGGTTTCTTTGATTTCTCTAACAATTTCCAGATTGAAATGAGGTATTTCAACAATTAGGTTCATGAATTTTGGATTGGAGAGATTTCTGATATCTTCAGTCTGCTGAGATCTCTCATTTACTGTATAATATTGATAAATTATCAAGATTTTGATTTTCTTCCATCCGAAGGAAATCATCCCTTTTTGGTTCTTTTTTTGGTGGAAATGTGGGTCATAATGGTGCAACAGTTTATAGCCACAGCTTTAAAAACTTAAAGTGTTTGCTTTTTCAGGTGTTGATGAAGAATGGAGGAACAATCTCTCAGAGAGAGAGGCATGCACTATCAAGAAAAGCAAACCAGGTTTCTGATTCATACAACTGATTATCCTTTTGGACCACTAGCCATTATTATCAATCAATTTTTCTTTTTTAAAGTTTTCTATGCTTAATTCCCAATTGGATTGGCAGAGAAATCCTCTCGACGAGCCTCTGATCGTCTCCGAAGAAGTAAGATCGATCTTGATGCCTCCCAAATCACTGATGTGCATAACTACAGGTATCTGTTTCATTTTAATGTGTAATAATAATCATTGAAAAGGAATACCTTTTTTATAAAAATCCTGTATTTATATTCACAGAATCTTTGTGGCAACATGGAATGTGGCTGGGAAGTCTCCACCTAGTTATCTGAATCTTGAAGAGTGGCTACACACTTCACCTCCTGCTGATGTTTATGTCCTTGGGTGAGTCCAGTTCATTATTGTCTATCATAATTCATCATCAACTTAATCTTGATTGGGCTAGAATTAATGGGAGTGTTTTTACAATATTTAAGGTTTCAAGAAATTGTTCCTCTAAATGCTGGCAATGTCTTGGGCACAGAAGACAATGGCCCTGCTAGAAAATGGCTGGCACTTATTCGAAAAACGCTGAACAGTCTACCAGGAAGTAGTGGTAGTTGTCGTACTCCTTCCCCCGTTCCTGATCCAATCGTTGAATTGGATGATGACTTTGAAGGATCAAATAGAGAGGGGGGTTCCTCTTTCTTCCACCGTCGTTCTTTCCAGTCTTTGAGCCGAAGCATGAGAATGATGGGAAACGACATTTCAACGCCACAGCCTAGACTTGATCGTCGGTTCAGTGTCTGTGATCGGGTGATCTATGGGAATCGACCAAGTGACTATTATGATCCCAATGGCAGGTGGGATGGTTCCTCGGACGATGAAAACGGACCAAATGATTTGCATTACATCCACACTCATTACTCACCTGTTGCATACAATGGTTCTGTATCTTTGGAGGATAGCGATAGGCTTTGTGACCAGTCGAGGTATTGCTTGGTTGCAAGCAAGCAGATGGTAGGGATTTTTCTCACTGTATGGATAAAGAGGGATCTGAGAGATGCTGTTCGTAATCTGAAGGTGTCGTGTGTAGGCAGGGGCTTGATGGGTTATCTCGGAAACAAGGTATTATTATGGTTTCTGTCTCAAAGGAACTCATGATTATATTCAAGAACAAATCTTTTGTAAAAGCCAGAGTCTTATTGTGTTGAGTTTTCCAGGGTTCAATTTCAATTAGCCTGTCTTTGCACCAAACAAGCTTCTGCTTCATTTGTAGCCATTTAACATCCGGAGAGAAGGACGGGGACGAGCTACGAAGAAACTCCGATGTCATGGAGATTTTGAGGAAAACGAGGTTTCCACGAGTTCACGGTATGGGAGACGACAATTCGCCTCAAACAATTCTCGAGCATGAGTAAGCTCTTCACTGTACTTCAAAATGTGATTGAGTGGATAAAGATTTCACTTGTGATCTAAATCTTGTTTGTGTTTTTCATTCCAGCCGAATCATATGGCTCGGAGACTTAAATTACCGAATAGCCCTCTCTTACCGGTGTGCAAAGGCTCTCGTTGAGATGCGTAACTGGAGAGCTTTGTTAGAAAATGACCAGGCAAGCTCATGACCTTCCGTGTTCTTTATAAATTCATTAGAGACTAAAAATAATCTTGTCGATTTTACTTTCTTGAAACAGCTTTGTATAGAGCAGAGACATGGGAGGGTTTTTCCTGGATGGAACGAAGGCAGGATATATTTCCCTCCTACATACAAATACTCGAACAATTCAGACAGATATGCTGGGGAGGATATGCACCCGAAAGAGAAACGAAGAACACCAGCATGGTAATCTTTTTTCTAGCATTTCAAAATTTTCATGCAATAATGGTTTCAATTATCTAATTTTCTTGTGTCGATTGATGAAGGTGTGATCGTATACTGTGGCATGGTCGTGGCATCCAACAGCTATCATACGTTCGTGGAGAATCAAGATTCTCAGATCATAGACCAGTGTACAGTATATTTCTAGCAGAAGTCGAGTCTATCAATCGTAACAGAATCAAGAAAAGCATGAGTTATTCCAGCTCCCGGGTCGAGGTTGAAGAGCTGCTCCCATATGCTCATGAATATGCTCAAACGAGTTTTTTCTAAGAACCGATTCACATTTATCTTCTGCTCGTGCATTGGAGGATCTTACGAGGAAAGAGCAAGTAAGTTGCTTTATAAATAGACTACTTGAATTTCCCATAACTTTCTTGATTTAATAAACGGAATTTTTTTTTTTATTGTTTTTCCAGCAGATTTTACATGGAGAATCCTGGCTGCCATTGATTCAGTAGGAAATGGTCTTCAATAATTCAGGTGATTTCTGAATGTCCTTTTATTTATTTATTCTCTTTTTTTTTCTATATAAAAAATACAACAATAAAAATGAATCAATATGATGTAAATAAGCCTGATAAATTGTGATTTTAATTTGCAGGTTCAAATTGTAAAAGAATACCAACTCATTCACTTCCACTCAATAATGTCAAAAATCATGGCAAATAAATGAGGTAAGCCATTTCAACTCTAGTTTGATAGATCCATCCAATTACAATGATCATATCTTCATAGGCACATGCAATATCATACATCGATTGTTTTGCAGGGCCGTTGCGTTGCAATCTGGAAACAACAAATGATTTGATGCAAATACTCGATTCATCTAGGAAGATTGATTGTAAATGTTAGACTTTTTGACATGCTAGTGACTCACTTTTTCAATGATTATTGTTAACCAAAGAAAATGGTTGATGGGCCATTGGAGTTGAGATTTGATCTGCATTTGTAAATGAATAGTGTATCAGATACCACATTTCTAAAGGCAATTCTTTATGAATATTGTTTCATTCTTCTTTTCTTTGCCTATTTAATACTACCTCCGTCCCGTTCAAATTTGCACACTTTCCATTTTCGTCCGTCCCAATCAGATTTGCACACTCCAAAAATGACAAATAAAATCTACTAAAATTGTCATTTATTATTCAAAACAATGTTTTCTACACTACAAAAACAGTTTTTTCTTAATTTCTGTGTCCGTCCCTACGTGCAAATCTGAGCAGGACGGAGGGAGTATTAGATATCCTTGTAGTATAGAACTTTCCCTTGAACAGGGGATGAATGGACAGATTTAACACCAAAAGTTATATTGTCTCAATACAAGTTCAAATTACTTGTTTTTAAGATTTTCAACCTTAACTTTTTGTTTGTGTGTGTCTGATAGCCTTACTATTATTAGAAAGTCTCAAAAGAAGGAAATCCAAAAATAAGTGTTGTCCATATTATGCTTTTATCATCCAATCCCTTTTCTTCATTGGTTTCTATACACTATGAAGCTAGCAAAATCATTGTGTGTGCTATATATATATATATATATATATATATATATATATATATATATATAAGAATGGCCACACCCACATATGCCACATGTTAAGCCTATTTATTTTTTTCATATTAATTTTTTTTTATTTTTTTAAATCAAATATATAATAAAAAGAATTTTTAAGATAATTAATATAACTAATCAATTATATCAAATTTCATGCTGATAATAAATACTACTAAATAATATATAAATTTTAACTAAAATTGTTAAAATAACACATACTAGAGTTCAAAGAAAGAAATCATTTAGAGGTAATGGCCATTTATACCCCTTTTCGTATAAGAGAAACCTATTTTACCCATTAATATAAAACTTGATCCCCAAATACCCCTAAATATAACAATTTATCCCAAAATACCCATTTTGAGTCAAGTCAACTATCCAATGGCCCCCTCGAGTCCAATCAATCTCATATTCCCACCCACCCACTTCATTTGATGCTAAATGTATATACAAAGTAAATATTAACTTAAAGTTACACGAACATTTAAATGAACATTAAATGAAGAATAAAAACCTAATATTAAACGAGAATTAAAAAATCAACATTAAAGGAAAAAAATTATCGTGTAACATTAAAAAAATAACCCGCACAGAAAATTAAATTTGCATGAACATTAAAGAATTAACCTAAAAAAATTTGAAATTTCACGAACATTAAATTAATTTTCGTGCAGCCTTTAAAATTAATTTTCGTGCAGCTTATATGTTTGGGGCTATTTTTGGCTATTCTCCCTTATTAATTTTAAAGACTGCACGAAAATTAATTTAATGTTCGTGAAATTTCAAATTTTTTTTAGGTTAATTCTTTAATATTCGTGCAAATTTAATTTTCTATGCTGGTTATTTTTTTAATGTTACACGATAATTTTTTTCCTTAATGTTGATTTTTTAATTCTCGTTTAATATTAGGTTTTTATTCTTCGTTTAATGTTCATTTAAATGTTCGTGTAACTTTAAGTTAATATTTACTTTGTATATACATTTAGCATCAAATGAAGTGGGTGGGTGGGAATATGAGATTGATTGGACTCGTGGGGCCATTGGATAGTTGACTTGACTCAAAATAGGTATTTTGGGATCAATTGTTATATTTAGGGGTATTTGGGGATCAAATTTTATATTAATGGGTAAAATGAGTTTCTCTTATACGAAAAGGGGTATAAATGGCCATTACCTCAAATCATTTATATATTTAAATTTGTTAATCTATAAAAATTACAGAAAAATATAAATAAATAAAAACTAAAATAAAAATGGGCCGATTAAAAATGATTTTTCAAAAATTTCAATCTTCTAAAATTTATTAATTAATGTAATTGAATAGTTTTTATGAATATGTGTTTTAAAATAAACTATGAAACATTTTGGATAATTTTGACTTTCATTTTTTTTAATCAATTAATTGAAAAGAAAATTGAGAGTAATTCTAAACTTTAACAATAAAATCATACTTAAATGATGGTGGGGGAGTTGAATAATATAGTAGTCATAAAAAATACATATTTTTTCAAAATAAAAAATTATTCATGTTCATTTACGAATGCAACACATATTTAAACAATTAAATATTATATTAATTAGATTGGGTTCTATTTAATGCTAAATTAGGCAATGTGTATAACACAAAACCATAACCATATTTTTCTTATATAAATAATATTTAAAATTTTCTAATTTTACAAAATTGGTTTAAATTTTTTAAATTTTGTATATTACACGGGCTCTATATATATATATATATATTATTTTCTAAAAGGTATCGTTTTTGTAAATATTATCAAGGGATATCAATATACATGGGTTGTGTTAGATGACGTCATTTTATATACCATAATTTTACATGATTTAGTAGGTGAAACCAAACAATAAATATTTCTTGAGTTTTACATACTGATTGTTATAAAGTAGTAGCCTTTGTCTAGGTTTGTCACTTACCTTTTCTTGTAAGGCTAGTTTAGTCTATTTCTGTCTTTTCTTTTTACCCTCACTATGAGACTCAACTTTACTCCCTCTACTCTGACTATTGTAATTTACGAAAATACCCCTTCACCTCTTCTTTCTTTGTTTTTCACCAAATTATTTTGAGCATGATTGCTTTGGATATAATATAATCATCCATCATTGATTTCAAGATGAATTGATTGATGTCGACATTTATAGGAGAGGAGCAATATTTGTCTCACACCACATATTTTATCCTAAATTAGAGCCCAAATGCTGTTTTAAGGGTTTTAAGGTTTTCAAATATCATTTTGGGACCTTTTCACCCTTAATCTTTAGTGCAACTCTTTCATTTATTACAAATACTCAATATTTTTTTAGAAAATCTCATCTTTTAATATTACAAAACGGGGTAGTGCTGATTTTATATTTTATTCTCTTACTTTATGTAAAACAATCTTAAATAATAGATAAATTAAAACCGAACGAATATATTCAAAGAAGGACCTATGAAGGACGAGGCTCCTAAGTTTTTGGGGACTACTTCTACTCATACAAATATATAAAAAAAAACACAAACATATATATATATATATATATATATATATATATATATATATTTATGATTATTTTTTTTACTTGATATGATATTGTTTTTCAAAACAAAAGCATATTATGTTCTAAATTTTGTGGAAACTATAG